>OZ004621.1:21091171-23491171 GCA_963924575.1 Pycnomerus fuliginosus
GTGTCAACGTACACTTTGATTTTTATTGAATACGGCCGCATAGGCAAATTATAGTCCGGGAGGCAGCGACAGATTGGCTTGACTCATTTCATTAACTTTCTAAAGTCATTTTTCCTATTACGCATGTCGTTGTGATTCGAAAAAGTCGAGTCTGCCATGCAAGTAGCGGGACAACGCTTCATGGGGGCGGCTCAAGTATGTCAGAAAAAACTAGTCTCATTGATGATGATGATGATGATTGTAATTCATATAAAGGATTTCAGCGTTAATAATTTCACTTTCTTTTACCACACTTGAAGCCCTATTACGGGGCCCCGTCCCGCAGGTACCCTGGCAGACCGCCAATTTCTGTATTTATGACACGTAAATTAACGAATAATGTGGAAAAGAATGTTAATGAAATCGGCCGAATATTTCTGTCGCTGCCTCCCCGACTATTAGCAATATTTTCAAACATAAAAAAGTTCAAGGCCAAATAAAATCGGGGCCACCCTGTATAACAGAGATCCGCTTTTTGGATAATGTCTTAAGTACCATCAGTAGTTGCATCTTGGTCTGTAACAAGGCTGTGCAAAAATTCAAAATCCTACGATACACCTTTGGAAAGATATTTAAAAAGAACGTTTAAAAATGAAGATCTTTGACGGCTTATAACATAAAGAGGAATCACAATTGACCAATAATTTTTGCACCAAGCTTCATCATTTGAACAGTAGATTCTGTGGTATAAAGGATGTGGAGTCTTTTAAACTCACCCTGTATACAGGCTGTCTCACCACGATCGCGCTGGGTTTTAATGAAGTTTTTCCCTATCGCATTCTGAGAGTCGACACGTATTTTCCTAAACTTACCAGGGTATAATTACTGCCCTACCTAGTTAAAAGGTGTTATTTGCAAAACTGTAGTTTTAACTTAAGGATGTAGTGGACTTATTGGGGGCAAGCTAAAACGGTTTATCATTGTTTTAAAGATTTAATTTAAGAAAATTTTACATGTGATCTTGTGGAAATTTACCACAATTTCGATTATTATTATAAAAAAATTAGAAAAAAACTGTACCATTGCTTTGTTAAATTTTATGTTTATACAGGGTCCTGCAACAGTGCGTCGGACTTACACAGCGCCTAAACCATCCAAGTTAGGATTTTCGTTCATATACAAACTTAAACTAGAAATGAAGGCGCATTTCAGGAAAATATGTTTAAATGTACAGAGTGGTTCAAAAAAATTTGCAAAGTCAAAGTTGAGTTTTTTTAAATGTAAACCCCGGTGTATTTTAGCATAATTATGACCCGTTTAGAAGCCTTTGTTCATCCTTAAAATGTTACGGTTCTTGAGTCCTTAGTTTGCGAAAAAAATTGGAGTTTGGATAATGTTATTTAAAAAGTCGCCATTAGGAGGGTGCAGTTTTTATAAGAAAGTAAGATAAGATGAAGTTATTTTAGAGGCTCTTAGAAACCTCTGATCTGATTTTAGTTGTTCCCCTATGTACAGGGTGTTCAAAATTAATTTACAAATTTTCAGAACTAAGAAGCAGTTTTTCTCAACTTTTTCAAATTTTGTAACACTCTGTGCGAGTGTAAAATCTGGCATAAAATTCCAATCTGCCAAAGTAACAAAAAGAATTTAAGAAAATATAATTGCGCAGTTGAAAACATAAGGTCCACGTGTTCGCGTATTTGCCATTTTGAAAATTCTTGTTTTTTGACCGATTTCTTCTATGTTTTTGAAAATCTAGGGTGACCATGACTTCACTTCTGTAGTATGATTCTATTTGAAAAAACAAAAGTAGTGTCATTTCCGATTAAACCGGAAGTGAAAAAAATAATTGACTACCGCATTAAAAAAATAAAATCGACCTGTTCGAGGATTTTTGTCAGAAATTGTGGGTTTAGTTAGCTTAATGTAGAATTTATAAGCGAATATTTTTTGTCATACAGGGTGTCCGGAAATAACGATGAAATATTTCGGGGGGTGATTCTACAGCTCAAAATATGAAAAAAAGTTCCTATAAACATGGGTCTGGAAATCGCTCCTAAGGGGGCTAGGGCCCCCTGAAGGGGGCGCTCAAAATTCGCTTTTGATTTTGTTAATTATTAAGTTCTTGCATACTATCTGACATCGATAAGCAACATTAGATTACTTTAGATACTAATTTTTAAAATCCGTTCAGTTTTGTAATTTAATAAAAATCGTTTGATAAGCCTAGGAAATGCAAATGGATCTTTAAACCTAATTTTTTCGAAAACGGTTGATCCTACGGTGTTATAACAAGAAAGGCTTTTTTATGTAATTTTAGTCAAGAAACCATATTCCGGTGAGAAATTGTCTAAAAAATAACACGTAAAAACATTTGGGTGGGGAAAGCTGAGGCCCCCCCTATTTTCCACGCCCCTGGTTGAATCTGCTTTTGGTAATATATATATATAATCTGATGGCGCTTAGTAATGTTAGATAATGTGCAAAAAGTCGTCACTGGATCTTAAGCGGTTCCTAATTTATTCAATAAAAACCGAATTTGAGGCGCCCCCTTCAGAAGGCCGTAGCCCCCTTAGGAACGATTTCCGGATACATGTTTATAGGAACTTTTTTGCATATTTTGAGCTGCAGAATCACCCCCCGAAATATTTCATCGTTATTTCCGGACACCCTGTATAATCGTGTTGGTTATTTTCATCCGTTTTCGAGTTCTGCGCAAATATTAACAAGCACCCAAACCGAAATGTAAATGTTCAAATTGTTTTGGTTTATGAACAATTTAATTTGTTCTTGAAAATGCAAAAACACTTATTAATCAAGGCCAAGACTAATATATCACTTAGCTTGTAGACAAATTAAAAGAACTCCTTCACTTTCCTTTTGTTTCAGCCACTCATTTTAGTGATTTTAAGGTCCCGAAATTACAAAAAGTTTGAATAGTTTCAACTTTGAAGTAATATTTCAATTAATTAGTTACAGAAAACAGAAAATTTCCTGTGATACTTGTTCGAAAGCCTTCCACGTTTTTATGCAATTAATGTGTTTGAAATATCCTAATGAACAAATTAATTTTGTCATAGACCAAAATGGAAGATATTTTGAACATTTGTTGAACTGGACATTTGTTCGTTTGTACAATATTAATCTGAGGCTTCAATTCTAATTGATGCCGTAGAAATTGACGGTACCACAAAAAAGGTAGGCGCGTTACTTTAAGATGTCGCTGGCGGTCAAAACAAGTAGATTTCTTTAATTTTACTTGTCATAATTAAAGAAATCTGCTTTTTTTGACTGCCAGCAACATCTTAAAGTTACGCGTCTAACTGTTTTATGGTATCAATTAGAATTCAAGCCTGAAATGCTTAGGTATACCTAATCTTACGCACAGATGAAAAAATTCCCCCGTTGTCGTATTTTGAATTTTGAGTTCAATGTGAATATCTACAAAAATAGTTTGAAAAATTACCTTTCGGATAGCCTTTACTGGTAACAGCTGGTATGAATTGTGTTAGCGGTTCAATTATTTTAGTTGTGATGTACGACGAAAGTTTCATTTCCTTTACGTATACAGGGTGAGTCAACAAGGCGACGGCGGTCCATAACTTCTGAACCCTTCCAGATAGGAAATCAATTCAAACGCCATTATGTACAACACCGCCAATTCTACATACTAAAAATACTTTCAACTATACAGGGTGTCCCAAAACACTTGCAACGCATGGCAACTTGATTTTTTATAATGGAACACCATCATTTTGATGCCATATTCTGGATCATCTGTAACATAGCTTTACATCGACATAAGACATTTGATGTTTTAAAGCTCTGTTCTAAAGTAATTAATTCTTTTTGAAAAATTTCGATCATTGCGGGTGCTTCTTAAAAAAATTCCTGAGAACTCAATTTTGTATCTAGAGGGCTGAGATTCGGTACGAATATGAAGGAAGGTCTACTCTATCTATCTAACATGATAACTATCATTATCACTATACAGGGTGTTAAAAATTCTGTGTCAAGTTTGGAAAATTTCAAATATGCAAAACTCCATTTTTTCAAATGGCACCCCCTGTTATTATTGTGCCATGGGGTTCGGCTGTTGGATTACTTTATTTTTTATTAAGTATGTCCTATACCTAAAGTCAATACTTCAAAAGATATTCTTTGTCTTATTTATTTTATTGAAGATTATTACGATCTCAATTAAAGAATGCCAGGGACTGTATGACAGTTACGACTAACATTGTTTATTTACATGGTTACCAGACAGTTTGTCACATTTATTGACATACACAATGAATTTCAACCATAAGCGGTAAACCATGTCAATGATTTCTTCCTGGTTGTGTATGTCAATAAATCTGACAAACTGTCTGGTAACTATGTAAATAAACAATGTTAATCATAACTGTCATACCGTCCATGGCAATCTTTAATTGAGATCGTAATAATCTTCAATAAAATAAATAAGACAAAGAATATCTTTTGAAGTATTGACTTTAGGTATAGGACATACTTAATAAAAAATAAAGTAATTCAACAGACGAACCCCATGGCACAATAATAACAGGGGGTGCCATTTGAAAAAATGGAGTTTTGAATATTTGAAATTTTCCAAACTTGACACAGAATTTTTAACACCCTGTATTGTGATAATGATAGTTATCATGTTGGATAGATAGAATGAGCCTTCCTTCATATTCATACCGAATCTCAGCTCTCTAGATACAAAATTGAGTTCTCAGGAATTTTTTTAAGAAGCACCCGCAATGATTGAAATTTTTCAAAAAGAATTAATTACTTTAGAACAGAGCGTTAAAACATCAAATGTCTTATGTTGATGTAAAGCTATGTTATAGGTGATCCAGAATATGGCACCAAAATGGTGGTGTTCCATTTAAAAAAATCAAGTTGCCATGCGTTGCAAGTGTTTTGGGACACCCTGTATAGTTGAAAGTATTTTTAGGATGTAGAATGGGCGGTGTTGTATATAATGGCGTTTGAATTGATTTCTTATCTGGAAGGGTTCAGAAGTTATGGACCGCCGTCGCCTTGTTGACTCACCCTGTATATGATAATTTTAGGGGTTAAAATTGCTTGCGAACAAAAAAAATTGTAATATGTCCGCATAACTCGAAAACGAATGAAAATAACATGTTTGTAAGACTAGTGGAGCACCCACGGCGAGCCTCCTCCACACATCCGGTGCAGAAGTGCACGACCACTATAGACTTTCAAAAACTTCGAAGATCTCAGTGCAAATTCAAAATGTTTGAAAACCGCAATAACATACCTCATCTTTATTTTCTCGATACAAATCCAACTGCGCAATTTAAAAAATTTTTTTTTGTGGTTTCTGATTTCTTCAATTTTCCAATCTGTCAAATTTGCTAAATGAACAAGTGGCAGGGAGGATGGGTATTGATACACACCCCCTCGTGTCCTATCCTCGAGCGGAGGACAGGACACGCATAGGGTCACGTTTTCTTAGCGGCCTTCTTCTCTTGCGGATTCCAACTTGAAGCATGTCGGGTCCATGAAATTCTCAAAGTGTGATACTTTTTTACTTTAAAACATTCGTAGATTCGGAATCCGTTGAGAAAAATGTAAAAAAAAGGCAAAACTAGGGCCATTTCCGGTTAAACTGGAAGTGATTTTTTTATAAATATTTTTGAATTCTTTGCTTTCAACTTTATATATGTAGGTGCATAAGTCCCAATTCCCACACAACAGAGAAAATGGACCGTTGCGAGACTTTGTGCTAACCCTGTATAATGTCCAAGCAGCGTTGGTTCCTTACTGCCGAAATAATGATTAGGGTTAACCTACCTCCGTACGGTTAACAAAACATGTGGATTAGTTCCACCTAGTGTTGGTCGATTTAAAGTCAATTTCGTGGATTAGCATTTTTTTAATGAAAAACTATAGCAATCATTGCTATAGCTCAAATAATGTGATCATGACTTCAGTTTAAAAATTTGAAATTTGTGAGTTGGTTCCTTTTTGCAAAAAGCAAAAAGCTGTCCATATTTCCTTTGCTGCTTTGGACATACAGTGTGTCTCATTTTAACTGGAACCACCCAAATATTTCGGTTAATCTTAACCGAATCAATGCGCTCTTTTTTTCTGCATGTAGAGCTCCAAAATCTGCACCTGAGTAATACTCAACCTTTTTTATAAACCGAAACCCCAGCCTACTACGATTTAATAAAGATGCCAAAAATGACGAAATCGTATTAGGCATTTTTTTATCGAAAAATTTTATAAAGAAAAGTTGCTCAGGATCGCTCCAAATGGCTAAGTCCGAAGTTTCAGGAAAAAATAGAAATTTTGAATTTCTTGAGGAAGAATCATAAAATAACGAAAACCGTCAATATTTTTGCAAGATAACGAGTGATGTGAAATAAAAAATCAATGGAAGCGCATATGTTTGCTGTTTGTGGCACTTTGCATTGCATTGTAGTTGGGGTGTCCCTTGAAATTGTTAAGAAAAACGAAAATCTTACACTATTTTAGTAATTTTAACTTTTTCTGCGATTGTTAAGTTTTATCCATTCATAGCCTATAGCAAATGTCAAATCAATTCATTTCAATTGTTTTTTTATTTCACAGTCCCCATTATGTTGCAAAAATATTGAACTTTTCGTTATTTTGTGGTTCTTCCTCAAGAAATTCAACACTTTTGTTTTTTCCTGAAATTTCGGATTTAGCTATTTCGAGCCATCCTGAGCAACTTTTCCTTATAAAATGTTTCGATAAAAAAATGCCTAATACGATTTCGTCATTTTTGGCCTCTTTATTAAATCGCAGTAGGCTGGGATTTTGGTCAATAAAAAAAGTGAAGTATCACGCAGGTGCAGATTTTGGAGCTCTACATGCAGAAAAGAACGCATTGATTCGGTTAAAATTAACCGAAATATTTGGGTGGTTCCAGTTAAAATGAGACACACTGTATACATAAACTCAGTTCCTCGGCAAACTGCAGACGAGAATAAACATCAGTGAAATTTAATTTAGGGTTGTTTGTTCATTAAAAAATGTGCTTTTTGACTCTCTTATTTTGCGTTACGTTAATTAGCAAAAATTGGAGGCGCCGGGTATCGATCCCGGTACCTCTCGCATGCTAAGCGAGCGCTCTACCATCTGAGCTACGCCCCCAGACAACTAATTTGTTAAATATGTAAAAAAAAAATTCTTTCTGCTCCAGTTTTAAACTGTTTGGGTGTGGCTAAAAGTAAAAGTGAAAGGAATGTTGATAGGCAAAGTTCAATACCACGCAGATGAATTAATATGCAGCACAGCATTATAATGGACACATTTCAATTCTTCACCTTCAGACTTGCACTGATTGAATGGGGGCGTAGCTCAGATGGTAGAGCGCTCGCTTAGCATGCGAGAGGTACCGGGATCGATACCCGGCGCCTCCAACCTTTTTCGTTTTTTTTCAATTTTCTTTCATACGGACTTATTACGGTGAATCTTAATCTTTGCAAAATTTGTAACCATTGAAAAATTGCTATGGATATAGTTTTTACAATAATGTGCGTTCCTATAATTTCATCTCAATCTCAATCATTGGAGGTCTGAAGTCACCATAATAAGCCCTATGGTTTTGTTACCAGGAATTGTATAGAAGCTGATTAAATATTACGTAGAAATTTGAGATCTACTCGCATAATTTTACATCTCGCAAAATAGTTTAAGCAGTGCAGAATATAGGGGGTGGTGTGAATAAAGTGTTACAAGATGCTTAATCTTGAATTAATAAAGGATAAAAATAAAAGTTTTTCCCGCTAAAGAAAAGTATTAAACTATAACCAAAAGCTTATTTGTTACTGTTTATTCACACCGGCTTTTAACTACGTTTTTGGGTAGAACAATAAATAGGCCCGAGGGCGTCATAACGTTTGTTTCAACTTTTCTAATCGTTGGACGCAATCATTTCGATAATTTTTTCTGGTATTGACAATTTAAAAATTGAATCTTTTTCACAATTAAAAAAAATTATGCAAATATGGAAATAATTAGAAGACAATGGTTTTTTGCGTTGAGATGTTCCATTGTAGAAGTTCAAGGAGGGCGCATAAGTTAAATTATAAGTGGAGTCCTCTTTTATGCGAGATCCCCCCCCCCCTTTCGGACTGTCCCTAGTTTTTTGTGTTTTTAGGGTCAACGAGTTTTCAAATACCAGGTGTATCACCGGACCGCGACCATATTATTATTATATTTTTTTCCTACTCCCGCGAATTTACTCCAAAAGTTTTAGCGTGTGTGGAGGGTAGTATGGACTAGGCTGTATCTCTCGAAATTTTTTTTGTTCATCAGCTCCTCTTCCTCTTAAGGACTTAACTATAATTTTTTGAAAATTCAATTTTAAACAGAGGCTGGAAATTATTCGGTTACAATCGACATGCTTTTGGAGTAAATTTTCGGGAGCAGGAAAAAAATTCATTAAATGTTCCATGTTATTTGTTTATGGCCGCGTGTCGATGATACACCTGATACATCGAGTTTAATCGAAACCAGGATTATGGATGGATTTTGATTAAATTTGGAGGGCCCAAAATAGGTAAAAATTTGCACCAATTAGATAATTTTTATCAGTTCTGGTGACAAAAATTTTAAATGATACACCCTGTATATGATTATATTTTAACCTCCCCAACCCCATCACATCGAAAGTGGTTTTACGCGTCTCAGGAAATTTGCAATTGCATTCAAGGACTAGGTAGTCAAATGCGCTAATTCGTTTCATTTGTTTAATTTATATTTTGCAGATTCGGTACTGTCTCGTATGCTTTTTCAATACTCATAACTCAAGGGGATGTGGAAGACCAGGCTTCTGGTGTTAAGCCACGAGAATTGAACATCCCCTTGTGGTTTACCCTCAAGAATAAATTCTTTTATGTTTATGTTAATTATCACAATATTTTGTACTTATTTTTTGGGTAAATAAACAAGTAATAATAATAATAAAAATAAATGGCCCGTCTCGGCTACGCCTCGACTGTCCATATTTTCCTTCGCCGCGTAAAACATCACTTTCACGCTTTGGGTTATAAACTACTATTATTACCTGCTCTGCTCTGGGTTCACCAAATTTCATTCAAATCGATTCATCAATAAAGAAAAAAAGGGGTTGCGGCTGGTCTCGTTTACGCCCGGTATTTTGTGTAAGGAGTATTGAAAAGTAAATTCAAACAGTGGCAGTGGAAATATGGTGGAAGTACCTGCAGTTGTCATATGCTGCCGGAGCAGGAAAAATTTAGATCTAAAACGGCCATGGAAAACCGAATTAATAGAAGCCACTGTGACCGGTCTCGTTTTATTTTTTTATGCATTGGATATGATAAAATAACGATCTCGAACTAATAAAAGACATTAAGTACGTAGGTACATATAACTTTGATTTTTATAATTATGAGGGCTGTAGATCTAAAATTTTGCTGAACATCACTGAACTTTTGTTGATTTTTTCAATAAGTATAGCTGGTGGAAACAATATTTGGGAGACCCTAAAAGCCGCCTCATTACGAGGGTTGTAACTGTGACAATGACGCCCCGCTGACTGGACAAACCCAAACGTTTGGCTTACCTAAGGCTTGTGGATATTTTAAAATTCCCAAGGTGGGCCGGATTTGCGAATTTTCATTATCTAACAAGCACAAATCGATTGATATAGATAATGAAATACTACTAAAATCAGTGCACCCAAGCAACTCATACAAGAATAAAGTTTTGACAAGTCAAGTAATTTGGAATTAGAATGAGTTTAAAATTGACGAGAGCAGGGCCGTGCGGTACATTTTTTTCAGGTGATGCGACTCTCCGAAATGGCGCCCTTCCAGGCAGGGCCGTAGCTCCCTGCACAAACATTTTTTAACTGAAAACAATCGAATTTTCCAGCTGAGAAGTGAAAAGCCAATATAGCGCCGCAGGCAAAATTTTTTGATAATTTCAAGGTCACGCATTTTCCCGGCACTTCAGAATAAGAAAAGGAAAAACTTAACTTTAGTAAGGCAGATTTTTTTACCGATTTGGCTCTTATTTATATAAAAAGAGTGATTCCTAGTCAAAGAAGGTTAAATCCACGGGGTTCAACTTCGAAAAAACATACGCCCGTTTTTGACTGCCAACTCGCACCCGACCGAAGTAAAGAGATCCAGCAAAATTTTGACTGACAAAACCTACGAGATAAAAGAGAAAATTTTGTGTACCTACAGAAACGAATCGTACTTTCATACTTAGTTTTCCAGTCAAACTTATGATAGGATAAATATTTTTTACAAAGTTATTTATTTTTTCATTTACTACTTTTTGAAAATGGTGAAATGGCGCCCCCTTAGAGTGGCGCCTGATGCGGCCGCCTCTCCGCCTCATAGCACCGCACGGCCCTGGACGAGAGGCATAAAACTTGGCGTGCATTTAAAAAAGTACGCTGTTGGTAGATATGTAGGAGTACCTACCTACTTACCTGCCTTCTAGGAAATAAGTTTGTTTCAGAATTCTTGCTATTTCATTTCTTTTCGATATACCTGTTATTGTTGGCTAAATCGTTCTGTCTCTATGCTAATGACAATGATAATGACATTTTGCCAGTAGTGGGTCGTCTGCAATTATCGAAATAGCCCCTATTTAAGGGAGAGTTGATAGATTTACACTTCTGTTTGTGCTTTAAAACTAAAATTGTCGAGTACGGCCCGTGGGAATAATTTAAAATACCCACTAGTTAGTAGGTACATCAGACACCTGTGTTTGTCCGCACAGCGGGGCATCATTGTCACAGTTATAACCATCGTAATGAGGCGGCTTTTAGGGTCTCCCAAATATTGTTTCCACCTATACCTAAGGTAAGTTAACTAAATAGGATTTAGAAACCCAACAAGCAGAATTTCTGCTAGACATTTCCAAATTGTAGGTACCTATACTCAGGAGATAAAGTTATGGCCCGAGGCCGCCACAATGTGGATAGATTGAACGTGAAAACCTCTTTATTAAAACGATTCGAGTAGTCTTCACAAACCTACCTTGAGTCTCTTTTCTAAGAATCTGTCGACATTGTTCGCGGTCGAGGGCTAAAACTTTATCTCTTGACTGTACCTACGACTACGTTGCGCGATCTCGATAACGTGAAGATAACGAGTGAAAGTTGATTGTGTGGATGGCCTACATTAATATGAGGCTGCACAGCGCGGTGCATACATTTATTTAAATGTCAAAGTGGACCAAGAATCATGAAATTTTAATTTTTTCCTAAAGGTACTTGTTAACTGGGGGCGTAGCTCAGATGGTAGAGCGCTCGCTTAGCATGCGAGAGGTACCGGGATCGATACCCGGCGCCTCCAATTTTTAACAATTTTAACAGTCTTCGCTGGGTAATTTTCTCTACTGTTTAATTCTGTACGGCAAATTTTCAACATTTCCTTTTTTTGGCACCACTGTGCGTTTACGGAGGCACTACTACTAGGTGCAGATTGATAAAATCTGTACTCGATTCCACCAGTAAGACCAGCCGCCCTTGCGTACACATTAACACGATAAACATCTGCAGGGGTGCACATCGCATTGATGTACATCTTCTGGGGGTTTTTAATTCTATGTTAAATAATTAATACATTGTTCCTCGTTGCGATGTTCTGTTTTGCGAAAAACGTGTAGTATCAAGACCAGTGGTAATCTAATAACCAGCCGGACTTACCTCGATTTATTTCGTTCGGGACACGTTCGGAAATGTGGCGTCACACTTGCGTAGTCTATTCAGAGCTGAAATCTGATTGGTCCTCTTGAATATCTTATAACAGAGGGCGCAATTCCAAGTCAGTTTATGTCAGTCACGTAATGACATAAGTCTAGTTCGGTGCGCAACTCAGCAGGGGTCGCTGCTTGCAGATTTCTGCAATATTACATCTCACTGACAACTATTTTCATCCTATAACCAGATAATTATATAAGCTCACATGATCTGTCAAGGAACCTGCGTGTACATATGGTTACAGGATGAAAATAGTTGCCAGTGAGATGTAATATTGCAGAAATCTGTAAAAATTTGCAAGCAATGACCCCTGCTGAGTTGTGCAATTAACTAGACTTAATTTTTGTAGGTTATGATCCATAATCACTGTCCGGTGTGTATGATTAGGGAAGACAGCCATAATTCCCTAATAACTAAACTTATGTCATCACGTGACTGACATAAACTGACTTGGAATTACACCCTAAGAGCTTATTCACAACCACTTTGCGTACGTAACATAACAAACTTTAACAATGGTCAACAATTATTCATGACAGTTTCTGACTTTTCTAGCAATTGTTGATGATTGTTAAACTTTGTTATGTCACGTACGTAAAGTGGTTGTGAATCAGGTTTAAGAGCTTATTCACAACCACTTTACGTACGTAACGTAATAAACTTTAACAATGGTCAACAATTGTTTATGACAGCTTCTGACTTTTCTAGTCATTGTTGATGATTGTTAAACTTTGTTAAGTCACGTACGTAAAGTGGTTGTGAATGAGGTTTAAGGCTTGAATTCTAATTGATGCCGTAAAAATTTACTGTAGGGGAGAGTAGTACACAATGAAACGCAGTACACAATAAAACAGAAAGTTTGGACCGCCATCGAGGAGTCATCTAATGTGGCCGCAGTTGCTTAGGTGTTTTCAGCGAAATCGGATCATATTTAAGCGAAGCACAAATTATTGAAATTTTGCACTCAAAAATTTTTTTTCAACCTAAACTTTGTGAAGGTAACTTTTGAGTGCAATTTATTTAAATTTTATGTTTGCTGGGCCTATGAAGCTGGGAAATGTGCCTTCCTAACCAGTAAATCTCAAGTTTCTGTCGTCACCACATATTATTTTATTCTGTTTTTACAAAAAAATGTACCATAGTACAGAATGAAACACCTAATAAAACATGGACCATAGTACACAATGAAACACGGACTCGTGGTACATATGACTCCAGATAAGACTTTGCCATGGTTTTACCTGATCTTATTTCAATACCTATTCAATAATTCAATAGCAAATAAAAGACTCTCGTTGTTATTGTTGATTCAAACTCAATTTTGGCTACATGGTCGTCTGGAAATCCCTGAATTTGCTTTCTGTTTTAGTTTTAGTACCGACGCTATAAATTCCTATATTTCATTTTGTTTATAAGTTAGTTTAATAAAAATGTCAAAAAATACAGAATCTAATTGTGTACTACTATCAGTTTTATTGTATACTACCATCAGTTTTATTGTGTACTACCTATGGAACACAATGGTATCATATGACTGCTGATGTAATTTGGAAATTATATCATTTTGTGTGTCATTTATGGAATAAAGTAGATACTTGTACCACTAAATACACTCTAGTAATTAATATTTTACATTTAGAACCAGTGTAATCATCTTAGTGTTTGCTAGAAAAAAAGTTGAAAAAAAAGTGATCCATTGTGTACCACTCTCCCCTACCATAAAAAATAGTTAGGCGCGTAACTTTAAGATGTCGCTGGCGGTTAAAACAAGTAGATTTCTTTAATTTTACTTAAAATAATTGTATTGTTTTGACCAGAGACATGCGCGTAAACAATTGAACTGTTTACGTCTAAACAATTAGAATTGTTTACTTCAAATTTTGCGCGTAAACAATGTAAACAACTAGAAAATGCAGGTAAATTATTATAATTCTGAGCTTTACTACAGTATTAACACAAATTATTGCCTTTGCCTCGGTTTCTCTCACAATATTATCAGCCTTGCAGACATTTCTGATAAAATAAATATTTGTAGTAAGTTGTTGTTCTATAGAAATATTATAGAGTTGCGTTGTAAAATTAATTGCAATAGATTAATTTACCGGTGCGATTTTAGCCGAAATTCCGCGGAATTGCTTAACTGTTTATTGCAAACAAGGCACTTTACATATTATCGCCCTTTTGCAATCAATTTGAACTTATACTTTTCGAACTTATTGCTACTAGAGCGCCCTGCCATTTTGCATTCACGACTTGGTTGAAAAGTCAATATTTTAGGTTAAGTAAATCTAACCTTAAATAATTGTTTACATTGTTTACAAGTGTATACATTGTTTACATCTAAACGTAAACAATTATTGTTTACACCTAAACGCACATCTCTGGTTTTGACCGCCAGCGACATCTTAAAGTTACGCGCTTAACTTTTTTGTGGTAACGTCAATTTTTACGGCATCAATCAGTATTCAAGCCTCCGAATTTAATCTGGAATACTCCATTAGAAGGTGGTGCGAGCGTTCTGAGACAGCCTGTGTATCTTCCACAAAGATGAAAAGGGTCCTTGAAGTTATTTTCGACAATGTCAAAAATCAAAATGTTGTTTTTTGATTTTTATTTATTATTGGTAAGAAGGGTTATTCTTGTTATTTGTGTGCTTGTTGGGGTTGCTTTTTTAACTTTGTTTGAACGAAAGGTTTTAGGGTATATTCAGGTTCGTAAGGGTCCTGTAAAGGTGGGGTTTACTGGGGTTTTACAGCCTTTTGGGGATGCTATTAAGTACTGCCGCCGGCAGTAAAAGTATGGTGGATGCGCCAATAAAAACTGGAGGCGCCGGGTATCGATCCCGGTACCTCTCGCATGCTAAGCGAGCGCTCTACCATCTGAGCTACGCCCCCTTGATCCATAGAGATTTAAAAAAAAATCCAAGACATGCTCCAATTTGGCGTGACGAATCTTACGAGACAGCTCGTAAAGTGGGTGTTGGCCGATTGCCCGCGAACCAATTTAACAGAAACTTTCACTCTTGCGGTTCGTCACGCCATAAACTCTACCATAAAATAACTTTGATCGTTCGTCCCCATTTGCTAAATTTACACCACCGGATCGATTTTCATCAGAGGCGGACTGGCTTTATGGCGTCAGGCCCGGAAATATTACTACCATCAAGACAATTATTTTTGTTTCAATTTTGGGCCCTGCCATGTGACACAACAATCTTTAACAATCGTCAACAATTACTAGAAAAGTCAGAAGCTGTCGTGCATATTTGCGCGGCGTATTTCCTAAATATACATTACCTCAGCACATATGCCACACCCACAACACGCCTGATTGATTGGTCAGTTCAAAATATACTCGCACACAGCACTTCTTCTAAACTATACTGCATTACAGCGCCTTTTACATGAATGACTTAGTTTATGTATAAAATGTACGCGGCCACAGCAAATGTTTCTAAATCTACTGCACTGCAGCTTCTCAACAGAATATGGCTCTACAGGGTGAGTCTGAAAGACCTACGATACACCTTTCGGAAGATATTTAAAAAGAACGTTTAAAAATGAAGATCTTTGACCGTTGTAAAGAGAATCAAAAATGCTAATAGAAACAATAGATAAATATGGAGGGTGCCATTTAAAATAACAAAGTGCATGCCGTTATCCAATGAAATGGTTCTGATATGTTGCAAACGAAAGAAGTTATAAAGGGGTGGCCGCTTCCGTTACCTACATCATTACGTAATTTTCTGTTTGTCATTTAATTATTAATAAAAATTACTAAAAATGGACTGTGTGTAAATTTCAGGAACGCCGACTGCAAGGTTCACATAGCGGACGAAGAATTCAGCTGTCACTTGATCGTGCTGCAGTGCTACTCCGAACTCTTTGATGGGTACGTCGCGATCAAAAAAGTCGAGATTCCTCCGGTAAGTTGCTGCGTTTTTGTTTCATTCGATTTTGTTTTGTGTTGCAGTTGTCGTTTTATTTTTGTTTAGGAGAAATGCAGTGCCTCCTCCTTCGCCTTCATATACGAGTGGATGGTGAGCGATGAGCAGCTGTTCAAATATCTGAGCAGGGATAACGCCTTGGAGATTTTCAATTCGGCTAAATACTTGAAAATAAAAGGTTTCGTTATACTCAAAACTTATGTACAGGGTGACGCGAAAAATAATCATGTCGTTTAGAGTAGGTAGTAGGTAGAGAAAACGTACATATGAGTGCTTTTTGTAGAGAATTTCATTATCTTTATTTTATCTATTGGAACGTCTACAGGGTATCCCTCGACGAGCGTCAGTTAGTTAGTTAGTTAGTTTCAATTAATTTCGAACCGACGTAAAATATTTTCATCAATGGCGCACTTCCGGGTTATACCGGAAATAGGTACTAACTTCCTTATTTTAAACGGAACACCCTGTATATTATGATATTTTTGGGATTCTACGTTTCATTCTAGGTAAACTTTTACCTTTGCCAATAATCAACCATTTTTCAGAAAATCATGAATTTCGCTCTTTTATGTCAAGTGCAGGCCAAATCGGGTAAGAAATACACGAGTTATTCCCAAAAATATTTCGTACAGGTATCATATACCGGGTGTCAACGAACCCATGTAACACCTCGCCATTTCTTAATAATTTGGAATGTCAACTTGAACTTTTTACCGGAAGTGACGTTAACATTGTTATTTTACATAGCAAAGTGACAGTTTCCTTACGCAGTTCGAAAGACATTTTAATTCTCATTACAATCATATCAAAAAGTGGCACCTTATGTTTCAAAGATGACCATTTTTGCCATTATTATTCAAGATCAGTACAGGAGTCGAGACAGGAGTACTCTAAAATGTGCATATTGTCTAAATGATACTTAAACATTTTCATAACTTTTTTTTTCGTTTGTTAACTTTGTTAACTCATTATTTTCGCTGAAACGTCGATTTTCGAAGCCAACTTTTACGTCAATTTTAAATGGAAAGGTATGTAGGTACTAGGTAGGTACATGTTTTTAAAGTTAAAACAAAAACTTTGATTCTCCCTTTCTCTAATAGCTGTCAAGAAACAGGATATACCAAACGGGAAACGTTATTCTTGATTGAGAATTTTGAATTTTTGAGAATCTCTGAAAATCCGATATTTTTACACTTTTTCCAAGAAACCAACAACTTTGCATTAGAATATTTATGAAAATGTTTATTATTTAGACAGTATGCGCATTTTAGAGAACTCCTGTACTAATATGAATAGTCATATACAGGGTGTTTCAAGTATACAGTAATTAATTGTCAGGGGTGATTCTACTTCGGCTACAGCGATGAGTTTTTGCACACAAACGGATTTTACAGGAGTTTTCGAAATAGGGGGGCCTCTGGTTTTTTTCGCATAATTTTTTTATGCGCCATTTTTTTAACATTTGCTCACCGGCCTGAGTAAAGTTGCGTGAAAAAGCGTCTCTTGTTGTAACACCGTAGGATGAACGGTTTTCGAGAAAAGTATCCATCTGCATTTACCGGGCTTAGGTATCAAGAATCAAAAATCTAAAAATTATAGTTATAGGCCAGGCAGCAAGGGATGGTTGGTCTAACAAGGAGAAAAATCGGGGAAAGCTGAAAAAAGTTTTATTCTCTTCCTAAAAGCCTTCTCTACGACATACTAGTTTTGCACACTTCTGCCACGTCGGCGTTGACCGCCATCTTTGAGAAAAGGGGACCGAATACGTTTTCTTGCAATTTTCTCGCTTAATATGCACTTTAGAGCAAAACGTGTTCCTAGAAATTTTCTACAAGAAAGGTTCTATACATTTTTTTTATAAAACGCAAACCTACAGGCAGGCATTTGTCAAGAATCCTTCCTTTAGGTTCCTGCGAACCTAAACATCCTGATTTGGTGTTCTTTGCAAATCAATTTTGTGCGTAATTTTAGAAACATCTTGCGCTGACGCGTGAAGGCAAAGAACATTATAGGGCCTGAACGGCAAGTTCTATAGGAAAAATGTATGACCTTTCTTGTAGAAAATTTCCTGTAGAATAATTCTTATAATACTACGTTTTCCTTTAAAGTGCATATTAAGCGAGATAATTGCAAGAAAGCGAATTCGGTCGCCATTTCTCAAAGATGCCAACGCTGACATGTAAAGATGTGCATTTTAGGAAGAGAATAAAGCTTCTCAGCTTCCCCGATTTTTTTCCTTATTGTCTCCCCTTACTGACTGGCCTGTTACTAAAGTAATCAAAATATGCTTATTGACCTCAGATAGTATGCAAAGACTTCATAATTGACAGAATAAAAGTCAAATTTTAAGCGCCTCCTTCAGCCGCTGTTTATAGGCACTTTTCTTCATACTTTTCAATGTAGAATCACCTCTGACACTTAATTATTTTACACCTGAAACACCCTGTATAATAAGGTATTAATTACGTTATTGGGATGCATTTTCACGGCGAGATACGAAAGCTTCTCAAGATACGGTTAACTTTCGCTAGTCGTGAAACAGCCTCTATATGTATACAGGGGGTATTTGAAAAAACTCCACTTGATAACAGTTCTAATCTTCACCCGGTTAGAACAAATTATACAGTGAGGACCTAAAGTCCGGCCCCCCTTGTATCTAGTTAGAGCCTTGAAATTTGGAATGGAGCTATTAGTTGAGAAATGATACCGATTGCCAATTACACAATGTGCCGTGACCTTGAAATGTTAAAGTTATGACCGATAAGTCAAGAATTTTAAATGGTAAGAGGGGTCATGTGACCCCTCATTTGAAAAGATAATTTAATTCTCTATACGAGGGTGTAAGTTTCAAAGAAATTGGTTGGCTAAAAAAATATGAATTTTATTGAAAATTCTTATTTCAATTTTTTTGCCCAAGAAAATCTACAATATGAGTTCCTTAGACTTCCTAAGATTAGATAAAGACGGGAAAGAGTTTGCAAAAGGATTTTTTGGGAATTATTTCTCAGTTTTGTACAGTTAATTTGTTTTTAAACTCGATATGACATTTCCCTCTTTAATAAAATTCACAATTTTTTTGAACCCACCAATTTCTTTGAAACTTTCACAATCGTATAGAGAATTAAAACAGCTTTCAAATGAGGGATTACCATTTAAAATTCTTGACTTATCTGTCTATCATAACTTTGACATTTCAAGGTGACGGCACATTGTGTAGTTGGCAATCGGCAACTAGAATAATAGCTTCACTCCAAAGTTCAAGGCTCTAGCTCCAGAGTTACGGGGGGGCGGACTTTAGGTCCTCACTGTATAGGGTTGCTACAAATGATTGTAACATCGTAGGTGGCTTTAGTGATAGGAAGGTCATGGAAAACAGAAATTGTGTTCTTGATTAGTTCATCTGTCACTTCTGTCACCTAGTCTTATTCTTTAGGATTAGAATGACAATTGAAGTACCGTCACCTGAATTAATCAAAGTAATAACTTTTGTTTTCCAGTGTCTGTAGACCCGATTTTTTTTTGGATGAAGGTTATTGTAAGCTGAATATTCTGTTCTAGTATACATGGTCAAAAATTTTGAAAAATATTTCAGGAATCGTTTTGATCTGTATCTAATAAAGCCAACACGAATTTTCTAATAATTCAAATTATTTAAACTGTATTTTTATCTTATCCTGCATAAATTTATTCCGTCAGATTTGACGGAACAGTGTTGGGCCTTCATCGACAACAACGAGGCCTTCTACGAAGACACGGCCTTCCTCCTCTACGTCGAGGCAAAAGAAAAACGCGTGGAAGAAGTCCTCCAGTTGATGGTACCCCGCATCCAAGATTTCTTCCTCATATTGGTCAGTTCTCAAGACTGGCTCGAGTTGAACGTCGAAGACGTGAAAAGCCTTCTCAGTTCGAACTACATCCGAATAAATTGCGAGATGGAAGTGTTCATGTCGGCCGTCAGATGGCTAAAGTACGATTGGACCAATAGGGATAGATATAAATTCGAGGTGTTGAACTGCGTGAGATTCGGCAACATCGCTCCCTGGCAATTGGTCGACATTAAGAGGAATCCCGAGAATCCGGAATTCATGGAAGTGGCTCAGGATCCGGCCGTTTGTAAGCTAGTCGATGACGGATTGGCGTAAGAAACAAGCGAGGCTTATTCTGCCGTGCTAAGCCCAAAAAGCGTATCTACAGTTTGGATGGAAACGAGATTTTGACGATTTTATATTTTAAAACACATAAGACCCAATGCATATTGGCTCAATTCATTCGCGAATTTTAACTAAAATAGTGATTGGATGTCAACAAAAATTTTTGTCATGGTAGTTTAAGATACTAAACAAGATTCCGGTGTTAACTCATTTTTCGCCAAAACTGTAGATATGCCTTTTGGGCTTAGCACGGCAGTAATTACTGTCGTTTCCACGATATGATGTTTCAGTTTCGTCATCATCAAATACTGGTATGGGAACGAAAACGCAGATTTCACCCACTGGAATTCGATACTGGGCCTTCGGGAGCCTGCGTCCAGAAACTGGAGTGGCTTGGATAAAACCTACTTTACTTATCGAGAATTTCTCATTTACTTGGATCAGTACCGTAGGGCCCAGTTGATAGAGAAGAGCAAACCTCGTCTGATTGGTGACAGGAAAATTGGCGGTCCTTCCGGTGCTCTGGCCACTTTAAACACCTGCGACGACAATTTACCCCCTAGTATGGACGATTTCTTGGCGAGGAAGAAAGTAAGTGCCAAAAACAGGAAGAAGCTTACGAAAACCACGTGGTAATTGTATTCTTCTTTTGTAAATTATATACGTACTGTGTTATATAAATATACGTACTTATTTAACCTTAGGTGCTGTTACCGGTGTGGGTTTGTTGAATTGAATTCTGCTTTTCTTGCATTCAATCAACTCTTATTTTTTCAAGTACTACAACGGTGAAATTTCAACTTTCTAGTGCAGCTTATTAAAGCTGATAAAAGCAGTTTTGCTATACGAAAGTGCAAACGTTATTTTTTATAACTGTTTGCTTCACTTTTTGAAATCGGTTATGTCGGAGGGCTTTTGCTTCTACTGATGATTTTAATTTTAAAATGATATTAGAGCAATAGAAAATTCGGCATTTTAAAAGTGGGAAGGGGATCAAGAAAAGACTTTACAGAAGGAAAGGAAGCAGGAAAAAAGAGCAACATTTTTAAAATAATGAACAACAGAAAAACGCAGAATCTTAAAACAGAAGTAGCAGTAAGAAACAGCTACAATAATCAGGAACAATAGAAAGAACATGACATTTTTAAAATTTCTAATTCGAATTGAACGTGCCCGGAATGACGTATATGTTTCAGTTTAAGGCATTTTTCATTTTTTGTTCGGCGTCATGTGTTGAAATAAGTACAAACTTGCATTTGAAAGCATAGGAAATGATCTTGTTTTCTATTAAAATACTTATCTTCAAAATAGTGTCAGACTTGAATAGTCCTTCAGGGAAAAAATTGACGATATTTCAATACAAACTTTAAAGAATATTTGTTTGTATTAATTTGTATTCGAAAACATAAGATCGAGAAAAGACGCCTTTAGTGCAGACATCAAAGTCTGTCAACTTGTTTGACATAGCCCAACTTATTAGTTTTGACATCAGTCAAATGTCATGTTTTATAACCATGCAATATGTATAGCTTTTATTAACGGCGGGAAAAGGTGACTGAAAATACAGATATAGCCTAGAAAAGACAAAGCTTGAATAAAAATTTTATGTGAGAGCAATTTACATTGAAGAATAGTTGAGATAATATAATGGGTGTCCAAAAAAACCGAACCACCTCATTTTTACTGGTGTTTTTTTTCACAAAGCATTTGAATAATGGCTGCAGTTGAATAATCTGTGAACCGATTGAAATGAAATTAGACTGCAGCCGCCTTATGACGTGATACTTTTTAAATTTCTTGACGTGTTTTTGCGTCTTTTGAAAATTCATTTTTTTCTATACCTACTTTTGAAAATCTAGGGTGGCCGTGACTCCACTCCGGTCTCGTAAGATTCCGAATTAGTTAAGAAAAAACTATAATTCCATTTGAAAAAACAAAGTGAAGGTCATTTCCGGTTAAACCGGAAGTGGAAAAAATTTCATCAATACACACACAACCGGGTTTATTTCAATTCAATATCTTTTTTACGTCCAAAGATATTCAAAGTGGGAAGTTAGAAAGAAACATACTGTATACAGGTGTATTATTTTTTTCTCGGTACCATTGCTAATTTTGTCAATACTGAAGATACAAAATCGGTTAAATTAGCAAATGTATTTTTTTACGCTGATTACGATGGTCAATTAAAAAAAACAAATCAATATCGTATTCGTTAAATAATCACTAAGATGAAATTATTTTAAATGGATCTAATTTAATTAATAATCAATGTTGAATACGAAAAAAAGAATCTGTAAAACTAAAATTGACAAGAAATTAAGACTTACTAGTAGCAAAATTGTCGATTTTTCTGACCATTCTAGACAAACATGATTAATTTCAATCGCTTCCAAAGCCGTCTTCCGCCAATAAAAAAATATAACACATTGTAAATTTGACGTTTAAAGTACATACCGCATATAAACTTTTTTGTTAAGAATTATAATACCTTTTCAAGGAACTCAAAGTATACGGGGTGTTCCATTTAAAAAAAAGGCGGTCTCGGAGACGGCAGGAACTTCTACGCCGCACTGCATTGGATTAATAACAGCAGCATTTATTAAATTTTTAAATATTTAAAATAAGAAAGTTGCTATGCCAAAAGGGCACTTCGGGTTGACTGATCGGCTTCAAAATCTAATCAGCTCCTCTCCCGCACAGACAATACCTATATACTAAATTTCATCAAAATCAGTTCAGTAGTTTCGGCTGTAGCGTGTCCACAGACACACGGACAGACACACAGACACACATTTTTCAAAAATAGGTTTTTTGGGTTCCTGGGACCCCGAAACGTAAAGATTTGATGTCAGTTCAATTTCGAATTTTTGATCGATTTTATATGGTACTGCTCCGCCTTGAGCGTAGAAGTTAAAAATATCAGTTTAATAATTATTTAACGAACACGATGTTGATGTGTTTTTTTTAATTGACCATCGAAATCAGCTTAAAAAAAATACAATTCTTTGCTAATTTAACCGATTTTGTATCTTTCGTATTAACAAAGTTAGCAATGGTGCCGAGATAAAATAATGCATGATATACCGGGTGTTTCAGAATATGGGTGTCGCGGCCTGATATCTTGAAAAGTATGAAAGTTATCAATTTGAATTTTTCCAACCGTCAATAGAAGGTTAGTGCCGACTTAAGGAAGTTTATTGTGTATTTTTTCCACCACCGGTTTAGCCGGAAATGACCCAAACTTTATTCTTTCAAATAGAAATTTTTCTCGACGGGTTCGGAATCTACGAATTTTTCTGAGTCAGAAACATGTATCATAATCATACTTGACCGGGAGAGGAGCCACCGCCACCCTAGATTTTCAAAAACATCGAAAAAAATCGGTGAAAAATGAAGAGAACACGTCAGCTCTAATTTTTTGTTATAAATTCAACTGTGCAAGTACATTTTTCTTAATTTATTTTTCCATTTTCACAAATTGTGATAGATCTTGAAATAATATGGAACATCCAAAAACAAGTAGGTAAATGAAAAGTGATTGTACAGTAACGCAAAACTCGCAATAACAATTTTTTTAGAATTTGAATTTTTCTCGATTTTTCTACAATAGAAATTCGAATTTTGAATTGAAACTTGGAAAATGATGGGATCAAAACAAGATTGCCAAAAATTTATTCTTATGAATTTTTTCGACCGTCTTGATCACGAAGCAAAATATTGAAAAATGGTTCCAGTAGGCTGGGTTTACAAATTACATTCGAGTTGACTACCTCAATATATATTATTATTATAAGTTCTGTGATTGTACAAAAACTCAAATCTCTACCTCCAAAAATAAGGACAATGGCCTGCATGAATAAACGGTAACAAAGCTTTTGCTTCTAGTTCTATCATTTTCTCGTACACGAAAAATTTGTATTTGCATCCTTTATTAATGTGAGTATGAGCATCTTGTAACACTTTATTCATACCAGCCAATATCTGGGAAACACTGTATGAAATCAAATTATAAGAAAATTATAACGTTTGTTTTGGAACTATAGTTTTCAACTGTTATCTACCATGTTATGCTAAATCGACAAATCGGTCTTTACTTCAAAAGGTATTGTTTTTTATCTTTTTTCTCAGTGTGAAACTTTTGTTGATTTTTAAAATATTTTTCTGTTGTTCCTTATCCCTTGATCTATTTTGAGGCTACTGTTTTTTTTTCTTCTCTTTCTCTACTATTCAACATTTTATTCTGCTGCCTCTTTTTTAAAATACCCACTGCCGTTTCTACTGCTACTTTACTCTACTATGATACTTTTTTTTTCTTTGCCCCCTGCTCTATCTCCCCTTTATCAGCCGTTTTGAAGTTGTCCTTTTTGTTGTTCTTTACTTTAAAAGCTGTTTTCTCCTTTGAAATGTTTGTACAATTAAAGGAAGTTTATTCTGAACACCTGACCCGAGAGAAGTGTTATTAGCATTACCTACTCCATCATTCCTCTATTTTCTTATTTTTCAAAAATTGGATGAAGACAGCACCTGGTAAGAATTTGATCGTTCTGAAGCAGCAATGGTAAAACTCTTACTATTTGCTGTTTCATTTTTCAAAGAAAATTCTCAACACGATTATTTTTAGGTTGAAGAATGTGTGGAACACAAAAACGCGTTGAAGATATTCACTCCTTCGAGAGAGAGCGTTGCCTTAACAAACCTGTAAGTACAGAGGGTTGTTATTACGGAAGCGTAGAAGTGCCACATTTTTCTCTTTTTTTATTTCCAAATTACCACAAAAAATGTGTAAATTTCGGAAGAAAAAACTGTAAATTTATACCAAAACTGTCAATTTATAGAAAAACTGTAAATTTACACTTGCAGCACCCACTCACGTTCACCTGTCGTCCGATTAGTCGACCAGTTTCGTCACGTGACGTACCGTACCCATAGTCCGCTCCGCGCGGTGGCCGCTGTTTGGCGGGAATTTTAAAAATGTTTGAGTAAAGTGACAGTTTTTGTGTAAATTTACAGTTTTTGTGTAAGTTTACAGTTTTTCTGTAAATTGACAGTTTCTGTGTAAAACAGTTTTTGTGTATATTGACAGTTTTTGCGTAAATTTACTGTTTTTGTGTAAATTTACAGTTTTTCTGTAAATTGACAGTTTCTGTGTTAAACAGTTTTTGTGTAAATTTACAGGTTTTATGTAAATTGACAGTTTTTGTGTAAATTTACAGTTTTTCTGTAAATTGACAGTTTCTGTGTAAAACGGTTTTTGTGTAAATTGACAGTTTTTGTGTAAATTTACAGGTTTTGTGTAAATTTACAGGTTTTGTGTAAATTGGCAGTTTTTGTGTAAATTGACAGTTTTTGTGCAAATCTACTGTTTTTGTGTAAGTTTACAGTTTTTCTGTAAATTGACAGTTTCTGTGTAAAACAGTTTTTGTGTATATTGACAGTTTTTGTGTAAATTTACCGTTTTTGTGTAAATTTACAGTTTTTCTGTAAATTGACAGTTTCTGTGTTAAACAGTTTTTGTGTAAATTTACAGTTTGTGTAAATTGACAGTTTTTCTGTAAAATGACAGTTTCTGTGTAAAACAGTTTTTGTGTAAATTTACAGTTTTTGTGTAAGTTTATACAGTTTTTTCTTCCGAAATTTACACTTTTTTGTGGTAATTTAGAAATAAAAAAGAGAAAAATGTACACTTCTACGCTTCCGTATGTTATAAATTATTGTAACATCCATTGTAAGACTACCTACGGCGTTACAATAATAATTTATGACAGCCCTTATAGTCAGTCTTAAAATTTAACAAAAAAAAAATTTCAGCAACCGCTTGAGCTCGAGCATGCTGGGCCCAAAAGACACAAACTATCTGCTGACAACTTCGCTGTTCCTTCCAAATCACGAAACAATTTTAGTGCTAGGAGGGGTGGACCCCTATTCAATTTATGGATCCGAAGGCAACACCGGCAACGTAATTTACCGATATTTACCGAACTCGAACGAGTGGGAGTACGTCGGGGACTTACCGGAACCCCGCCATCACCACAGCATCGGTTTTCTAAAAGGAAGGATTTATCTAGTTGGCGGCTCCGATCCCAGAGACGACGGTCTGAGGGGTAAATCGTTTGTCGTGAACACGGTTTGGAGTTTTGAACCAATCAGAAGGCGATGGTTCAGCGAGCAAAGTTTGAGAGTTCATCGAAGGAATTTCGGATTGGTCGTTTGTCACAGGAGGATGTACGCGATTGGTGGTTACGATCGTCAGATGGAAACGTTGAATTCGGTCGAGCGGTTTGACCCGAAAAAGGGCGTTTGGAAATTTATGGCGGCTATGAAATATGCGCGGGCGGGGATTGCCTGTGCTAAATACAGGGATTATATCTGGGCTGCGGGTGGCACCACTGACGCGAGAAACGAGCAGATTCTGGACGTTGTCGAGTGTTATGACGTCAAGAACGATCAGTAAGCTTTAACAGGGATTTATTTATTAAGTTTTATCGCGGTTCTCGACCGACAAACGTTATGTAGCGAAAAACAACTTTGTGGGATCGGTATAACTTAATTTGTTTTGTTGTAACACAACAAACATGAATACTGGGTGTCCCAGAACGCTCGCACTTTCTTTTAATGGAGTATCCCGCATTAAATTCTGAGTCGATTCGTATGGCAAATGAAGTTAAAGCTTGACGTAACGTTTGACGTTTCCCAAGTGCCTATAACTTGACATTTGATTAATTTTGTCTCGAAAACGACTATTATCTAAGGCGAAATGGAAAATTTGTTCATACAGCTTTTATCTCGCTCCTCAACCAGGTTATACAGGGCTATACAGAAAATATCTGATAACGGGAGGCTATGGAAACAAGTGAATCGCAATCTGTCAAAAGGACGCTTGTCTGAAGTTAGTTCGCACAATTAGCGTTAGACAAACGTCCTTTCGACAGATTGTGACTCATTTGTTTCCATCTCGGTTTCCACAGCCACCCCTTATCACATACAGGGTGACTCAGAAATCAGAATTATAGGGACAACGGTTAACCAGAGATTCTTTAGGTAAAAATATGGCGACAAGTTCCTATAAACATATGCCAGAAAATTCCTCCTAAGGGAGTTAGGGCCGATTTCATAATACAACTTAAGGGTCCTTTAAAGTTAAAGTCGAGTTTAAAGGGCATTTTGACCAATTAGGAGCAACCTCTCTGGAATGTTGCGAAGCAAATATTTAAAGGACACTTTAATTTTGATTATGAAATCGACCCTTAGGGGTTAAAAGGGTCACTTTGACAGTGGTTTTTTCTAAATATCTTCAAAACGGTTAAAGACAGCAACTTGACATTGGACTCTCTGACATTGGATACCTTTAATAAGTGTTTGATGCTGAAGTGATTACCGTGGTCAAAATTTTAAAATTTCGTTCAGAAGTGTTCCGTACAGGGGGGGCTTAGGACTAAATTAGTTCAAACATTTTTGTGAGTAGTTTTTTCTCAAACTTTATTCCAGAATCTGAAAACTTGCGGTTTTTAAGTAAAAAAATGGTACTCTTGTTTGACATCGATAGAATGCGCCCTTTTCGAAAAAAATGGCTTTTCATTGGTTCAGGGCTCCACAATTTGTGACAGAAGACATCAAAATATCATAAATACGTTCATGCAACGGTTCCTTACTTCATTCTAGAAAGAAAAGTTGATATGGACATGGCTCGAAAATTGCTTCCTAAGGGAGCTAGAGTCCTTCAAACAACATGCTTTCCAAGACTCCATTTGAAAGACCATATCTCCCTTAGGAAGCATTTTTCGACTCATGTCCATATGAACTTTTCTTTCTAAAATAAGGTAAGGGACGGTTACTACTGAAAATTCTAAAATTTTGAGGGTCTCGTACAGGAGGGGCTTAGGACTAAAACTCAAACATTTTTGTAAGTAGTTTTTTCTCAAATTTTTCCAAAGTCTGAAAATTTGAGGTTTATTAAGTAAAAATGGTACTCGATCTTGTTTGACATCGATAGAATGCGCCTTTTTCGAAAATATGGCTTTTAATTGCTTCAGGGCTCCAAAATGTGTGACAGAAGACTTGAAAATATCGTAAACAAGTTCATGGGACCGTTCCTTACTTCATTATGGAAAGAAAAGTTCTTATGGGTATTGTCTAAAAATGCTTCCTAAAAAAACCTCAAGTTTTCAGATTCTTACAAAATTGTTTGAGTACATTTAGTCCTAAGCCCCTCCTGAACGAGATGCTTATGATCAAAATTTTAAAATTTTCTCCACAGTAGTAAATTCAGCATCAAAGATTTAGTACAGATACCAAATTTTACGTTGCTCTCTTTAACCGTTTTGAAGATATTTAGAAAAAAAACACTTTCAATGTGGCCCATTCAAGGGACCTTAACTCAGGACTTATTTTTCAACATATGTTCATACTTTTTTTCATATTTTTCATAGAAGAATCTACTGGTAAAGTTTCGGAACACCCTGCATCTGCTTGGACAGGCAAACTGCATCGTCCATGGACCAAAATTTAGACCAGAAATATAATTTCCTGCTCGTTTTATGACAATTTTTGTAAAAAAGGTGGCCACTGTTACCCGCTCTCCCCTAATATAATTTTTTATTGGACTTTCAGAAAACTATGGTTCGCAAAAAGATTCTCTTTCATTGCAAGAACTATTTTAGTCCCTGGAAATTTTCAAAACACGATTCCACTCAGAATTTAATGATAGTGCGAGCGTTCTGTGACACCCTGTATTTTAGAAGTCTACGTTTAGCGTCTGTCATTTTAAACATAAACATAGTACGTTCATATTAGGTGTAGATCAACAAAGTTTGAAGAAGGGCGTGAGTGCGTAGTGGCACGTCGAGACTTAACTGATACTCCCACATTGAGGTACTCTTTCAAAATGATGTAATACTCGACAGAGTTGAACTGTTTTAATTATTATTAGGGAGATACAATGTAATTCTGTAAATATGTATCAGTAGAGTCTCGACGTGCCACTAAGCATTCATGGCTTTCTTGACCTAAAATTTTCTTGATCATATAACGTTTAATAGGTATATACGTTTAACAAGTGAACGTTTTTGCAGAACTCTTTCTACTAGGATTCCATCGATATACAGTGTGTTCCAATGAAAAGGAGCCACCCCAAATATTTCGTAAGCCAAATAAAATATGAAAATTCGTTCGGACAGGTCGATTTTTATTTGGAGGGGGACACTTAAATCCATGCTTGGCGAAATTTCAAAACTCACCTCCTAAACCCCACCTACCCCCACTTCAAAATTTTAAATTGCAACCCCCCACTTGTGATATATCATTTGATAGCTAGTTTCATTGTCAATCCAACGCTGTACAATTTTTGACATTTGTTCAACTGTAGTGCCCTCTATGGTCAAATTTTAAATTACGTTTGGGCCCTTCGTGATACATGATTTGAAAGAATTTGAAATTCTCTGTAAACTAATTCAAGAATTTTTTAAATCCTTCCATTCGTTCAAAAGTTACAGCCTCGGTTACAGCCTTAACTTGCAGGATTTCTAGGCCCAGAACCAGCTCATGTCTTTCAATGTAACTTTTGAATGAGTGAGTAGATTTCAAAAATTCTTGCAGCAGTTTACAGAGAATTTCAAACCCTTTCAAATCATGTATCACAAAGGGCCCTAATGTAATTTAGAATTTGGCCATAGAGGGCGCTAGAGTTGTTCAAATGTCAAAAATTGTTACAGCGTTGGATTGGCAATGAAACTAGCTGATGATGTATCACAAGTGGGGGGTTGAAATTTAAAATTTTTAAGTGGGGTTAGGTGGGGGTTAGGAAGTGAGTTTTGAAATTTCGCAAAGCATGGATTTAGGTGTCCCCATCCAAATAAAAATCGACCTATCCGAGCGAATTTTCATATTTTATTTTGTTTACGAAATATTTGGGGTGGCTCCTTTTCATTGGAACGTTCTGTATGTATCGATAAAATTGAAAGTCGCTAGACCTAGACGGCAAACAGACCATATATCGATCCAAAATATTAGGCTAAGGGAGCTGATTGTAAATGGATCTATGACATGACGTCACGATATCAGCAGTACGATTTTGCAATTTCTGCAACCATTTGCAGCATTGGATCTCACTATCAAGGACGTTCACTTTCACTCTACCGAGGACACTCCGTTTCAGCATGAATTTCTTCAATAGTGAGATGCAGTTACTGTAATTTTGCAGAAACGATGCTATTAGCGCCATTTCATGATTTGTGCATCTAAGTAGACGTAAATCCTCTCAGAATCAGCCCCTAACTTCAGTACGTTTGTTGTTACTTGATGGATAGGTAGATATTTCTCGCTGACACTGACATTAGTGAATCTCTTGCAACAATAATGCCACTACTACAAAGAAATAACTAAATAACTTCTAAATTTTCTTCTTTGTGAACAAATAACAAGCCACTACCAGTTCCCTTTTTCGTCAAAGTACCAAAGACTCAAATTAATTTTCCTCAGATGGTCCAGCATAACAAGATTGCGCAAACCCCACTCGTTCAGCTCCCTGTTTGCAATGTCCGACCGACTATATTTGATAGGAGGTGCTAGCTACCAACTGAAAAAAGACGAATATTCCTGCTGCGGCAGCTCCTGCGAAATGGACTTGTGGGACAGTTTACTCGCTTCTTGGCGACACATGTCCAACTTGGCAGTTCCACGGCACGGACACAAGGTGGCGTACGTCGGAACTCAGATCTTCATCATCGGGGGAATAACAACGACTTATATGAAAAGTTTGAGTAATATCGAGTGCTTCTGCACGAAACGAGGTGGGTATATTATTATGTGATGCGCTATCAATTGGTTTCTTAAAGAAAAACTTTAGACAATGGAACGTCATTAACGCCTCGGGAGGAGGAAAACCTTTATGAATTAAAATAATGGCGTTGCATAGTCGCCGCCCGCCTTTATGAAAAACGCGCCGTGGAAGTATAGTACCCTTATTCCGCCTTTAAAAAAAAGTATAAAGGAGAACTTATATTTTAATGACTCTTTCCTGGTTTTGAAATTCTAAGCCACGCTTCTCGTATACCGCTTCCGCAAATATGATTCCAGTTTAATTATTATTTAGGGCTACGATGCACTCACTTTATCTATACCTACCTAAGTGGAATTTAATATACTGACAGAATTATTTACATAAACTCTGTTCATTTATTAAAGAACCACCGCTAGAGGAGCTAGGTTGGCCAAATAAGAAAAGCACCTAACTATATTTTCGAGTTTTAATGTTACCCATACTGCATATATCAAAATTTGAAATGTGCTTTCAAAATTTGCTAAATCAAATCTGACAAGTCTTTGCAACGAATGCTGTTTCTCCCTTATTATGGACAGAAAGGAGAGAAATTTATTAACAGCAGAGACAAAAATGTCTGTGGTAAGGGCAGAATTGTATTAGGCAATAGGCATTGCCAGGAACTGATTAGAAGTGAGTGGTTTTGAGTTTTTAGACTTTTATCTTTTATGATGAAATCGCTTTTATAACTTTTGAGGAGTAATTATATTGTAGGTACTTACATATAATGCAACAGTGATAATTCAGCAATATATGAACAGCAAGGTATAAATCTTCCTAGAGATGATTTCCCCGCGCGAACTTGTCAAATTTGGGTGATATACCTAACCTTAAATTATATCGTACGATTCGTACGTCAAGATATGTCCCTAAAGTTACTAAAGCGGCGTTGTCGGTTGTATTTACCGCTAATGTTGCCATATCGGTGGTTCTTTGACTGTAGCTAACGTGAGATTTTTTAAATTTCTAATTGCAGTTGGCGGTGGCCGGGGATGACTCATGTCGAAACTTAGTTAGGTTAGAAAGGTTCAATTAGAAATTTAAAAAATGTCACGTTATCCTAAGCGCGGGGTTGTTACAAATATTGTTTCAACATCGCAGGTGGCTTAAAAAACAAAAAGAATTTGACATTTAACCCACTTGCGGCTGTAATTAAATGAAATGTCAGCCACTTAGGTAGGTAAATAAGTAGGGGAGAGCGGGTAACAGTGGCCTCTTTTTTTTTACAAAAATTGTACCTATAACAAGCATCAAATTATATTTGTCGTGCAAATTTTGCTTTTGTTTACCGGTTCAACTGTTATTTTAAATTAAGAGAAAAATCGAAAGGTTGACTTCTGGAATTATTAAAAAGAATTAAAAAAGGTGCCCCACCAGCGGGGTACTGTGCCCATAATGGTCATGGGACCCAGAAGCATAATGTTAAAAAATGGCAATGTACGGAAGCAGCTGGAACCTCCCCACGTCGTAAATAATCGAATTCTTGCTCCTATAGGGGAAAGTCGTGTACCTTGGGACGAAATTTAGAAAAAATTCAATATCTTTTTTTCGTATACAGGGTATCCCTCGACGAGCGTCAGTTAGCCGTATCTGGAGAACTGTTTCTAGCATCGTCTTGAAAATTTGTACACAGGGGTTTCAATTAATTTTGAATCGACGTAAAATATTTTCATCAATGGCGCACTTCCGGTTATACCGGAAATAGGTACTAACTTCCTTATTTTTAATGGAACGCCCTGTATATTATGACATTTTTGGATTCTACGGTTCATTCTAGGTAAACTTTTACTAAGAATTGCTATGCCAAAAATCAACCATTTTTGAAAAAATCAAGAATTTCAGTTTTTTTATGCCAAGTGCAGGTCTAACTTCAAAAAGCTGTAACGTCCTCACAATATGAAATGAGAAAACTATATTAATTTGGCATATAGACGAATGTAGGGTGTATCTGCCCCTGGACTCAAGTTGAGTCAAATACATACAGGGTGTTCTCTGCAAATTTTTAAACATCATCAACTTCATTGGTCAAAAAGTCAATTTTTTCAAATGGAATGCCCCAACTATTTTGGGGCACATCGATGCAGAATTTAATTGTCTATCATTTTAGTCTACAAGTTTGCCTCATTTGAATAAACAGTTTTTGCTATATTTCTAAGTATTTGGAATTTGACCAAAATTTCATATTTAGCACGATTTAATAACCAAAGTTAGCTATGATTTTAGGACCCTTTAGAGTTCCTTGAGGCTGCTCAAACGAAAATTGAATCCTATTTTAATCCTATTTTAAAATATGAAATTTTGGTCAAATTCCAAATACGTAGAAATATCACAAAAACTGTTTATTTAAATATGGCAAACATGTAGACTAAAGTGATAGACAATTAAATTCTGCATCAATGTGCCATAAAATAGTTGGGGCATTCCATTTGAAAAAATGGACTTTTTGACCGATGAAGTTCATAATGTTTAAAAATTTGCAGAGAACAACCTGTATGTGTTTGACCCAAATTGAGTCCCGGGGCGGATACACCCTACATTAGCCTTCATGCCAAATTAATAACGTTTTCTCATTTCATACTATAAGGATGTTACAGCTTTTGCAAGTTAGGCCTGCACTTGGCATAAAAAGCGAAATTCTTGATTTTCTCAAAAATGGTTGATTTTTGGCATAGCAATTCTTAGTAAAAGTTTACCTAGAATGCAACGTAGGATCCAAAAATATCATAATATACAGGGTGTTCCATTAAAATAAGGAAGTTAGTACCTATTTCCGGTATAACCGGAAGTGCGCCATTGATGAAAATATTTTACGTCGATTCAAAATTTATTGAAACCCCTGTGTACAAATTTTCAAGACGATGCTAGAAACAGTTCTCCAGATACGGCTAACTGACGCTCGTCGAGGGATACCCTGTATAATATAACGAGTGGTAGGTACTGATTTTTTCCGACAAAATTTGCGAAAGAAATAAATGAGTAGCTTTTGCAACGAAAATCGTCACGAGCGCTTTAGCGCGAGTGGCGATTTTCCAAAAGCAAAAGCTACGAATGTATTTGTAAGCAAATTTTGCAGAAAAAATCAGACCACGAATTATATTCGGATGATTAAACAACAAAAGAAATTTCAATGGAAACAATAGGGTTGCCATGCTCGTTGTCATGACATTTCGTTTGACAGAAATTTTTTCGCTGGAAAACCGTCCTGCTTTTCACTCGTGGTGTTTTTCAGTTCAAAACCATGGTGATTGGTCGACTGTCAATAAATTCTGACGTTTGATTGGTTTAAAATTCTTGAGTTGTTTAATCTAATAAAAATATGGAAACCAGAACGGCGTCATGCGAACTAGTTTTTATTATAGTAACTTAAAGAAAAATAAAATCAAACAATAATAGGTTTGTTTTTGCAGTGGTTACAAACCGATTGTAAACTGACTGCGCCTGCGCAATTGTGTTTTAGTAATACAAAATACACAATTGCGCAGGCGTAGTCAGTTTACAATCGGTTTGTAACCACTGCAAAAACAAGCCTAATATTATTGAAAAGAAGGTGGAACAACTTAATTTTTTTAATCAAAACGCAAAATGTTCCTAGGTACAAATTAGAAGTGTAACTTATTTTTTACATTTAGTGGCATCTGTTGACTATAATCTAGAATGTTACAGATTCCTTTAAGACCTGTTAACTCATTTAAGTACAATTTATATTCTGTCCCGAGGTACATGCTCTCCCAAGGTACACGAGTCTCCCCTACATATAACTTTCGAACCACCAGTCTTTTAAAGTGCCTAAGTGCCTAAGACACCTAAGGTGTAACCCTCTTGCAGCAGCCACCTAGATTTTATTAACGTTCTCAGTAAAAAAATGTACAAAGCAGTGCTGTGGAAAATTATTGGCTATAAGTAACGACACACCGTTGTAAAGCAGAAAGACTGTTGTATATTATGCTTGCCAAAAGGTCCTCAGAAAGTTGTTTCAAACTCGATTTATATAGAAATTTCAATACTGGAAATTTTAAACTCGAATAATTTGTATTTCTTAAATGGCATCCTACAAGTTTTTCTACATGGATGAATACTGAATCTTATTCCCTTTCCAACGATACCCATAAAGTACCCAAAAAAGAAAAGATTAAAATCCCTCCTTTTTCCATAAGAAAAAAAAATGTTATTTGTATTTTATATTTCCAATGTTTCAATTTCTTTAAATCAACTCTGAATTCACTTTCTTCGAATTTTTTGGCAAGCATAATGTAGAATGGTATTTCCACTTTACAACAGACTGTATCCACTCTTATTTTTATCGTCCACGGATTAAAAGTAATAGCCATTTTTCCATAGCACTGTTTTGCACGCCTTTTTACCTAAAAATGTTAATAAAATCTAGGGGGCTGGGGCCAGGGAGTTGCATGTTAAATGTTTTAAGCTTATTTTTTCCTCCGCTATCCGAATCTGCAGTGAAAAATGGCAGTTAGCATTTAAACTTTCAAAATTGAACTCCACTTCCGGTATAATCAGAAGTGCCCCATAGTCCCATAGTTGCCAATATTTTTATTGGATTGCGAATATAACAATTTCTGAAGATGCAAAATCTTATAATTATACCTTACATGACATGTCCAGAGGTACCAATACATACTGTTCCATACTCGTAAGATACCATATATGTATGCATAAATTTTTCAAACTGATGAAAACTTAGGAAAAAGACTACAAAAAACTACACCAAATTTTTTTGTGACTCGAAGTTTAACATGTTTTTTCAAAAAAGTCCATGCTGATTAATAATTACATACAGGCTGGTCCAACGAAAAGTTTCCACCCCTAATATCTCGTGAACGGAACGAAATATAAAAATTTGCTCGGACAGGTCGATTTTTGTTTCGAGGGGGGCACTTATCCGCGGTTGGTGAAATTCCACAACGCAACCCCTAACCCCCACTAACCCCAACTTCAAAATCTCAAATGGTAACCCCCCACTTGTGATACATCATTTTAAAAAAGCCAACGAAAGATGTGTATCAATGCGATGTGTGTCCCTGTAGATGTTTACCTTGTTAATGTGTATGTAGGGGCGAGCTGAATTTACTGGTGGAGTCGGGTGCAGATTTTATAAATCTGCACCTAGTAGTAGTGCCTCCGCAGACGCACAGTGGTGTTAAAAAGACGAAATTATGAAAAAAAGGGGGATGAAAAGTCAAAGAGGGTGAAAATTAACCCAAGTTAAGTAGAATTACAGAAAATAATACAAAAATAAGACAATTATGCAAATTTAGCCCTTGGAGGGTTGAAATATTGAATTTAGTAAAATGGGTGCTTAGGGGGTTGAAAAATTGTAAAGGGGGATGAAAAGTCAAAGAGGGTGAAAATTAACCCAAGTTAAGTAGAATTACAGAAGGAAACTGAAAAATTGTAAAAGGTAAACTGAATCCCAAATGCGTTCAATTTTATGACCGACGAAAAACGAAATTATGCGAATTTTGCAAAATTAGCACTTAGGGGGTTGAAAAATCGTAAAGGTGGATGAAAAAATCAAAAGGTATGAGGATTAACCGTGGCTAAGTAAAATTACGGAAAATAACACCAAATTAACCCAATTATGTAAATTTTGCATTTGAAGACTTGAAACATTGCGAAGGGGGATAAAAAAAGTGAAAAGTTTAATCATCATCCAAATGGGTTCAATTTATTACCGAGGAAAAACGAAAATATCCGAATTTGGCAAAATTAACACCTAGGGGGTTGAAAAATTGTAAAGGGGGATGAAACGTCAAAGTGGATGAGAATTAATCGTAATTAAGCAGAATTACAGAAAATAACACGAAAGTAAACCAATTATGCAAATTTAGCTTTTGGGGGTTGAAATGTTGCGAAGGGGGTTGGAAAAGTGAAAAAGATAAACATAATCCAAATGAGTTTAATTTATTACCGAAGGAAAACTAAATTGCGTGAATTTTGCAAAATAAACACTTAGGGGGTTGAAAAATTGTACAGGGGGATGAAAAGTTAAAAGGGATGAAAATTAATCGTAATTAAGTAGAATTACAGAAAATAACACGAAAATAAGCCAATTATGCAAATTTGACTTTTGGGGGTTGAAACATTGCGAAGGGGTCGAAAAAGTGAAAAACTCAGTAACAATTCATACGAGTAAAATTCGGTAAAATTTATTACCGAAAAAAGGCAAAACTGCGCGAATTTTACAAAATTAACGCTCGGGGGGGAGAAAAATCGTTAAGGGGGATGAAAACTCAAAAGAGATGAAAATGTACTGTAGTTAAGTAGAACTAGCGAAAATCACACGAAAAAGAAGCGGTGTGGGTAAATTTTGCTCTTTGAGGGTTCACATATCATGAAAGGGGTTGAAAAATTGTGGATGGGTTAAAAATTAATGAAAATGACGTTGAATTATTAACAAATCAGAAGAAAGCAAAAAAAAAAATAAAATGTGTTTACTCCGCTTGCTAGGGCTTAAGGGTTGTTAGTAGCGTAGGGGTTGGTTTTAGGTTGAAGACTCATAAGACTTTTTTCAATGGTTGACCGAAGTCTATCGAACCCCATAATTTTATTCCACCACTTACATGAAAAAATTTCCAGTTTCAACCCTTAAATTTCAACCCCCTTGTTAGATATTAATGAAAATTTGCCCATCCGCCTACAGTGGCGCTGTAAATTACCACATCAAATTTAACCCAGATACGTTGAGCAGTTTTTGAGTTCTCGCATTTTTGTGTTTCCGCTTGTTAGGGGGTTGTATCGCCTTTAAGGGTCGTTTTTCGCGAATGATGAATAATACCTTTTTTGTACCATCAATAGAAAGCTATCGAATGGTATTATTTTCAACTATACATTCTTCATTGAAAATTCGAGTTTCCACCCCTAACTTTCATCCCCTTCGATAATTTTCTCCTAAAATTCGCTCTTCCCTTATCGAAGATGCAGTGTGTAAGATGTCACAGTTTCGCAGAAAATATTGCTTCTCTGTGACAAATTACAGGGCTTTATGGACGTTTCAACCCCTAAACTCCAACCCCCTATTTCACCACCCCCACATGCCCTAAAGGAAGTTGTGTTTTCAATTTCACCACCCTAATCCAATTCGTTGAAAAATTAAGGTGATTTGTAGATTCATGTTTTCAACACCTCATGATTTCACCCCTTTATAATTTACAGGGGTGAGTTTATTTTTCCGGTGTGACATAACTCCTTGCGTATTTACTGACTTCAGTTGTTCATAAATAAACCAATAGGGTTTCAGAAAAAATTAATAAAATGTAATTATCGACTTGCAAAGAGTTAGGGGTGGTTAATGGCCCAGGGGTTGGTTTTAGATTGAAAACTCATAAGACCTTTTTTCAATAGTTGACCGAAATCTATCGAACCCCGTAATTTTAGGCTACCATTTACTTGAAGAAATTTCAAGTTTCAACCCTTAAATTTCATCCCCTTTGTTAGATATTTTTGAAAATTTGTCCATCCACCTATAATGTCACTGGAAATTCACAAACCAAATTCTGCCTTGATACGTTGAGTAGTTTTTGAGTTCTCGTATTTTTGTGTTTCTGCATGTTAGGGGTTGTAGCGCCTATAAGGGTGGTTTTTCGCAAAATATGAATGACACCTTTTTTGAATAATTAATGGAAAGCTATCGAGTGACGCCAATTTCGACTAGTACTTATTAAGCGGAATTTTGAGTTACAACCCCTAATTTCCACCCCCTTGGTCCGATATGACCCAAAAGCAATCTCCGCCTTACTTTTTAGTGTATAAAGCCGTATAGTAAATTTGAGTTCGACACCTCACTCTGTTCTCAAGTTATCCGACGTTATGTATTTCTTCATGTTAGGGGTTGTAGAGCCTTTAAGGGTGGTTTTTTGTAAAACATGAATAACACCTTTTTGAATCATTAATGGAAGGGTATCGAATGGCGTTAATTTCGACCAATACTTATAAGGCGGAATTTTGAGTTACAACCCCTAATTTCCACCCCCTTGGTCCGATATAGCCCAAAAGCAATCCCCGCCTTACTTTTTTGGGCAAGATTCCGTATAGCAAATTTCAGCTCGATACCTCAATCCGTTCTCAAGTTATCCGACGGACAGAGTGAGGAGCGATCGATACGACGAGCGAGCGAGCGAGCGAGCGAGCGAGCGAGCGAATAAGCAAAGACAAGAGTACCTCCGCATTCTGCTACGGCACTAAAACAAATTTAATTGCCAACCCAACGATATAAAGTCAAATTTTAAATTACATTAGGGCCCTCCGTGATACATTATTTGAAAGGGTTTGAAATCATCTGTAAAAAGATGCAAGAATTTTTGAAATCCATTCACTCGTTCAAAAAAAGTTACATTGAAGGACACGAGCTGGTTTTGGGCCTAGAAATCCTTCAAGTTTACGTCTGTAACTTTTGAACGAGTGGATGGATTTCAAAAATTGTTGCATCGGTTTAGAAAGAATGTCAAACCCTTTCAATTGATGTATTACGAATGGCCCTAATGTAATTTAAAATTTGACCATAGAGGGCGCTGGAGTTAAATAAAGCTCAAAAATTCTTACAGCGTTGGATTGACAATGAAATTAGCTTTGAAATAATGCATCACAAGTGGGGGGTTGCCATTTGAATTTTTAGAGAGGGGGTTAGTAGGGGTCAGGGGGTGTGAGGAAAAATTTCACCAAGGGCGAATTTAGGTGTCCCCCTCAAAATAAAAATCCACCTGTTCGAGCAAATTTTTATATTTCGCTCCGTTCACGAGATATTCGGGGTGGAAACTTTTCGTTGGACCACCCTGTATATACAGAGTGGTTAATTTTTCGATGCTCACCATATTAGTGGGTGTCTCGGAAACAATAACAGATGGAGAGTTGTTTAAATTGGAGAAAAGTTGCTCTATTTCTTGGTGATTAAGAATCTGAAGAGAATACTCCGATATCTTGATTCGTTTCTGAGTTATTAGAAAAAATCAGAAAATTGCCAATTTAAAGAAAAATTTTCGGAAAAAATAATATCTTCCTAACGATTGATTATTATTTAAATGAAACTTGGAACTTTTATATTTTTGACTGCTGTCGCTTGAATTGCATTGACAAAAATTTTCCAGGCCTTCTAGATTTTGAATAACGACAGTCAACTTTTGATTTTTTTGTACCCGCCATATTGAATTTTGACACCATCAAATACACAAAAAAATTGGCTTTTCAAAAAAGTCAACGTAAACTTTTTTGTATAAATGTCAGAATTTGAAAGCTGGTAATGAATAATTTGTAAAATCAGCCTAAAATTTAGATGTTGAAAAACAATTGCAATAAAGTACGCCGACTTCTTCAATCTCTTAATAATAACATGTGAAAACCAAGAAATAGCACAATTTTTCTCTAATTTAACCGACCCCCGTATCTTTTACCGTTTAGAAGATCCCAATGGTGAGCATCGAAAAAATTGACCACGTTGTATATATTTCAAAAGCTAGCTCGATGCGATGACGTTAAAATTCAAATATTTTTTTAGAGTGAAATGGCCATACGCTGTGTCCTTGCCTCTGTTACCCGCTTTCCCCTACCTACTGTGCTATAAAATAATAAGTTATAATAATTTTGTAAAAACCCCTGTACAATAAAATAATAATTATGATGAAATCTTTTTCAGAGCGTTGGGTACGAGGAATTACCCCCTTGCCTACCCCACTGTCAGGCCACGCAGCAATAACCCTACCCCCAGGAAAACTAATGTCCAAGACCAAGTCCAAAGCAGAAAAATTAAAACCCACTTTAAAGTAATCTACTCTACAACTTCGTCTAGAATTCAGTAATTCCTCAGTTGACCCTCCTTACGTTAGATGGCGCCTCAGGCCCGGACTCCTAATCGATTTAATTTAATCAATTTTCCCTGTAATTTCAGTTACTGTGATTGATCCAAAGTCTAAATAAAGCGCTACTTTTTCAGTAAACCCGTTTAAGAGTACCCTTTCGATAAAAATCGATGTTGTTAAATTTGACGTTTGAGTGATGTGAACGGAGCTTTAAATCTGCTGATAAAAGTGCTGTGATTGGGTGCGGTGTCGCGTATGCTTGGTCCGCCTAAAAACTGCATTATTTTGGAAAAAACGGTGAATTTGTGGTGAAAGGTGAGTTTGCAGCATCCATAGATGTTTGTTTTGATTCAGTGAATGTTAAAAATCCCTTTGAAGTTCTTGGCTGTTGAGAAAACGCGCAAATGTCGATGAACTTGATGACAACATGGATCTCTTTGTGAGTGGGTGATTATTATTATTATGCACTCAAAATGCGAGAAAATGCATTTCCGTCATTTGGGGAGCTTTAGTTTGAGTGGTTTTTGAGTGATTTTGTGGAGGGTTTGAGGTTAGGGCGCCCGCATTCCATTGTCATCAGTAATGAGAGCTCTTGATTATTCAGATTTCCTGTTACAGGTGTGATTATCTCACCGTTTCGCCATGAGTTATCTACAATCCAATCAAAATAGAGCCGGTAAGTGGATAATTTTTCTATTTTCTTTATTTATCAGGTGAGGTGGAAAACAAACAATCGTGTCATTCTTGTTTTTCCCCAGCACCTTTTCAGAAAACAATAATATAAAAGTATAAAGCTCCGTTTACAGTGGAGTTTCCTGAAAAATTCACAGATGTTACATTTCACGTTGTATATTTTAGTGTTTGTGATTTACGAGAAAACTACTATTTTAGCCTCATAATTATTGTCGGTTTTGTTTAACATTATCTGATGGAAATTCAATCTCAAAATAAATAATACACGAGATAAATTAATCCTACCTACTGGTTTCTCCTTATGAGTCATAATGCTGAGAAAAATCGTTAATGAATCATTTTAAATATGCAGTGAGTGACCTCTATTTGGATTAATAATACACATAATGAATCAATTTTTAGAAAAAGAAGAAATAGAGGGCTTAGATCATTGCATTGCCATTGGTTTGAGTTTAATATTTGTTGCGCCTGATTGGTGAGAAAATTCAAATGTTTGCAAAGCCAACTAGACTACATGTCACTCTGAAAATGTTGCCAAGCCTTCGGTTTTAGTCGCTCCAGGTATAACTCTACAAGTGTTTCCTATGTATGTACAGTACATACCTACACGGACAAAGTTGAGGGGGTAATCCTTAAAGGGTGGCCTTAAAGTGTTTAATTTTGAAGATATATGGCTTGATATATGGGGTCTGTTTACTTACTTTCCAGCATTTTCCAAAGTTCAGTAATTCTTAAGTGATTCCTAGAATATAGTTATTTAATTTTTTAAAGAGTTAAGTGCAAACCGAGGTACGAACGTTCAGACCTCAGCCACCCTGTAGATATAATAGGACAGATCCTGTGATGAAAAATAAGTAAACATGGTTTAAGAGAATTTATTTATTTCTTTTTCCTAAAGGGTGTTGCACCCCGATAAATGTTCTTTTAAAATACTTTGTTTTTAAAGCTTTATATGTCGAGGGATTAACCACAGATCAAGTTTGTGTAGGTACACGATGGTCAGTTAATCGCAGTTTAGTTATGGCAAACTGAAAGTTAGTTGCCTAGCAACTAGCGCTCTCATTGGTTAGAATTTGTCAGTTTCCAAGTTAATTCAGTATCGATCGAGGGGTATTTCGCAGGGGAATTTTGATGTACAAGCTTTGGGAATTAGAGGAATTAGTGGGGAATTAGGGGAATTAGAGAGGAATTAGTGGGGAATTAGAGGAATTAGTAGGAATTAGTGGGGAATTACAAGGAATTAGTGGAAAATTAATAGAAATTGGTAGGCAATTAGCGAGGAATTACAAGAAGAATTATTGTGTACAAACAGCGTGTACAATTCCGGTATAATAAAATAACTAAATCACGATAAATAAATCACCAAACTGGCAACACTGCCTCGGGGTGAACCCTCAAACTGCGCACGACGACTATCGACGACGCGTGCAATCCGGATCTATACGTTTTGAGGTCTCAGGAACCCAAAAAAGTGGTTTTTAAAATGTGTCTGTATGTATGTACATACGTACGTACGTACGTTCGTAAACACGCCACAGCCCAAACCATTTGGCTGAAATTTGGTATGTGTGCATGTGATAACCTAACTTAGATCTGAAAAACTTTTGGAGCCAATCGTGCAACCAGAAATGCCATTTTGGGGTTCTTGAGACTATCAATACGTGAAGATCTGGTGTTATCTCAATTTCGAAAATTTTAGTGATTGCAGTAACCTCCCTTTCTTTAAGTGATGAAGTGGAGTGGGGAGGTTAAAAGGGAGCATTTGCGGCTAAAATTACATTTTTCGAAAAAATGTCACAGAGGTTTTCTGCTTAAAAAAAACAGCTAGTAAATCCGGTGGTAAAAATATACAGTTATACATAGGTTTCTTTTCACTGCACGGATATTTGGCCAAAAGGACACCAAGTGTGAATAAATTTTCAGAAGCAGAACTAGAAGAGCTTTCGAATGGGGGGGGGGTATAATACATAAGGATTTTATTTTTTAAGGTCCGTTAATCTCATCGGAAGTGGGCCATTTGACAGAAATAACTGACATTCTCCACATTAGGACAAAAATGTTGATTTTAATGTAGATTTTGGCCAATCAGAAGCAGATCTTTTGAAATGTTGCTAGGCAAATATTTAATGGACACTTCAATTTTTTTGATTATGAAATCGGCCCTAATTACAATAACCATTTTACTTAACGTATATTCAAGGAGATATTATGTCTCGAGTTATGCTAAGAATTGCATTTGTATAATTTCTATTCAATTATTTTCTTATTTTTTGCGGTTTGTTGATAAAATGTTTGCGTTTTTTACAGATTTTTAACTTCAAAGCTCAAATAAATATACACATTTTTATTCTTACGTCTTTAAAAACGATGTCCGAGTTATGGAAACTCGGGGTTTGTTGCTATACCACAACCAATGAGAACGTCATTGTCGTGACAACTAACTCCGAGTTTTCATAACTCAGACATGGTAAAAATGGCCCTTAGATGTCTATATTATTATTCGTTACTATATTTTCGTCCGAATTATCGGGCATTCAGCAGTCAGCTGTTAAAAAATTTAGAAATTTCGGGAAACTGAGAATATCAGGGACATACTCTCGGACATACTTATTGGAATTAGCGAGAGAATTAGGGAATTAGAAAGGGAATTAGAGGAATTAGCAGAATTAGTAGGGGAATTAGAGGAATTAGTAGGGGAATTAGAGGAATTAGCAGGGGAATTAGAGGAATTAGAGGAATTACCAGGGGAATTAGAGGAATTAGTAGGGGAATTAGAGGAATTTTCAACAATTTGGGAATTAGTGTACAAAAATATATTCTGCGAAATACCCCTCGGTATCGATAAACCGACCTTAAATCGCTAGTTGTAATTACACATTACCTCTTTGACATTACACATTATTGCACTCTTGCACAGCATTACAGAACATAGCACAGCATTGCACACTATTCTACACTATTGACCAACATTATACACAATTGTACAGCATTACATATTACACATTCACACTATTAAACGGCATTGCACATTACATATTGCACACCATTGCGCAGCGAGCTGTCCCAATATTGCAAAGAGTGGTTACTCCCTCGCAATCTCCAGGAAATTGTCAAATTCGCTAGAAAGTCTCCAAAATTCCAGAGCATCTTCAAAATCACTAAGTGACTAACCCCTCATTCTACGAGGTTTTATAAGCATTTTAATGAATACTTGATCAAGACCCGTTATTACAGCGAAATTTAAAATCAAGTAGGTGATGAAAGTATGTGATGAGTATTAGTAAAGTCTTGACATGCCGTTCAACTTTTAATGCCTACTTGATTTTAAATTTAGATGATAGAAGCTCGGATTGAAGGTACTTAGATCAATAAACTTTTTTCCATTTACATCGAATGCCAGCGAATGCATTTAATTTCATTGAAATCATAAAAAATACAATTACATATCGGTGTCCCAAAAAATATCGGGCAAAATATTTTTGGGAATAAGCCGGCCATTTCTTAACCGATTTGGATGAACGTGGTCTTAAATTAAAGCTAAGGAATCAGGTTTTCCAACTCCCAAGTCACTACCTAATTAAAGTAAGCCTTAAAAACAAGTATCAATAGGAATTAATAGGAATACTACGATAGATGGCGCTGCCCTAGTATTCCTATTAATTCCTATTGATACTTGTTTTTAGGGTTTACTTTAATTAGGTGAGTGGGGATTGGTGAGAAAAGAACCCATCGTTATGATCAGACTGAGATATCCTTGAAGATCGTTCTTTTGCCTTCAAAAATCGTTTTTCAGAAGTTGATTTGGTGCGTAAGCATTAATTTTGTGATTAAAAAAAATTTGTTTTCGCGTGGGGTCATTTACAACACATGAATGAAGTGACCGGTTAAAAGAATATGGAGGGCAATAATAATCAAACATTTAAAAAGGGGAAGAAGACCAAGGCTAACGAGGGATTGAGTCATAATTAAATCACTCGAAAAAAAAGGGATGTCATGGACGGAAGCAAAGAATACGGCGGAAGAAAACTTTGGAAAATGTCTTAACATAACTCAGAATAAGTTGAAATGTATTGTAATTGGGGCGCATTTCGCACCCCAAAAATTTGTACACCACTGTGAAGTCCCTCGATAGCCTAAAAATTCATAGACCACTGTCGAATTTGCTCAATTTTTGCAACCACTGCCTAACATTTCCCACTAACACTGCCGAAAATTTGTACACCACTGCCGACTGTGAAATCCTCCCCAATTGTAATTTAAGTTATTTTTGGACGAGAACCCTACCCCACGGTAACAGGGTGGTGTGATTAAATATGTTAATTAATTTTTTGATTTGAAAAAAATGTGTTTTCGCGTTTTTTCACGCTTTAATGACTATTTCTAAAATAACAGTGATGCACAAACAGCTTAACTTTAAGTAATAACTCTCTAATTTGTCCCTCATTGGCAGTCACCTCAGTTTTCATCAAATTCGATAATTTACAACTGAAAATTACGCTGTTTTTGCATCACTAATTTTGCTCATAAGTCATTAAGACGTAAAAAGGCACATTTCTAAAAAGTCGCAGAAAATTAATGAGTAAACCAAATCGACTTTTGAAAAAAGATTGTTGCAAAAAAGAGAACGATCTTCAAGGCCATTTAGTTCTCACGCACTTAAACTAAGCCTTAAAAACAAGTACTACAGCAGCGCCATCTGTCGTAGTTTATTGCCCGGTACGAAAGCCTGACTCTTTAGCTTCAATTTAAGGCCAGGTTCATCCAAATCGGTTAAGAAATGGCTGACTTATTCCCAAAAATATTTTCTCAGGTTTTTTTGGGACGTACTATACAGGGTGAGTCTAGTTGGACAAATCAGTCGGTTTAACGTTTGAAATATTGACATTGGAAATTCTATTTTTGGATATGTTGTAGCTGAAATGGTCCCCTACGCATGGGACCCAGAAAGAAAGATCCAGTTTTATTCAAACCGAAATTATTAAATAAAAACGAAGGCCTAAAAATTTTTTTTTCGATATTGTTGCATTTTTTAAGATTATTTCGTTGGAGAATCATTTTCTCTTTATGGAAACATAATTTATTGAAGAAAAAAGTTAACAATAGCCGAGAGATAAATTATTTAAATAATAAGGATTTTTAATTATTTCCTGAGGAAAACCACGAGTGTCGTGGTTTTAACAACTGAAAGGCAGTCTAGCTTATACTGCAGACTGTACCCGGAATGACATAAGTGACAGTTGGAAATGTCATTTGCGGTTTTTGTGGAAAAATTATGCAAAACTCGAGTTTTTGCCTTTTTCTTCACAGATAATGAGGTAATTTTTATTGCCTGATGGGTTTTTTGCTAAATTCGCCGAATGCAAGTGTTTCGGGTTGTCAGTCGATTGATGTTTTTTAAATTGCCATTGGAGTCGAAGTTTGACCAAGAAAAGCTATTCTCGTCAGCAAGAAGGAAATTGGCAATAGTTGCTAACAGTTTAATAAGTGAGTACATTGCTGTCAAATATGGCGATTTTGTTGTTTTATTAAAAAGTTAATATTTCAGCTGATAAGTTTTCACACTTACGAAAAGAAGAAGATTTATCATCATCGGATGTTGAGGGGTCCATTCATATTCGATGTAGCAAATTACATTCATATTCCATGTAGCAAATATTGAGACTGTTGATATAATGAAAAAAGACAAAGAAGCGTTGAGCAAAGTGAAACCAAGAAAATTTAAGACGAAGGGTGTAAACTTCTCTAATCGGGCTCCTCGCTGAGATAGGTGCAATTCAAAAGGCAGTGTACAGATGAAATGAATTGATGGCAGGATGTTGAGGGGTCAATTCATATTCGATGTAGCAAATTACATTCATATTCCATGTAGCAAATATTGAGACTGTTGATATAATGAAAAAAGACAAAGAAGCGTTGAGCAAAGTGAAACCAAGAAAATTTAAGACGAAGGGTGTAAACTTCTCTAATCGGGCTCCTCGCTGAGATAGGTGCAATTCAAAAGGCAGTGTACAGATGAAATGAATTGATGGCAGGAAGGTGTACGTAGCAGTCACATCATATGAATCGAGATTAGGAACAAGTAGATGTCGAATCAAAATGGTTTGATTGTGGCTAGCGAGTTATTTCGAGCAAACATCCAGAAATCACAACATGAAGAAAAAGGCCACAAGAGGATGTTGAGTAACATTGAGTTAAACAATCATCTATTATTTTAAGTGAAAGTTAAAATTGGACGAAGACTATTGTCACCACATTGTTATTTATTTATTTATCAGTTACATTTGATGTTGCAACATTTATGTAAACGTCTATCCCTTGTAGTACATTGTATTTTAATCTAAATCGCGTTTCGTTAGAATCATATTTTTCAGGTAGGTACTTACCTTTCTATTAAAGTTTGTATTCTTATTAGAAAGTAACGACAGAGGCCTAATGTTTATTGAAACTTTTGTCACTGTGTTATGGCATGTAATGAAATGTTTATACTGAATTTTAAATCGCCCTGAAGTAAATAATATTCATTTGGATTTAATTATTTATTGAATAACGTTCATAAGCTATAGTACCTACGGACGCTCTTGGGCGTTTGGTGGGGTTACCCTGCACTTTGTAATTAAGAGATGGTACTTTGCACACTTCTTACCAAGATGCCACAGATCACTTTTTGAGGTGTTGCCAAGTTTGAAGCCTATGCGGCCACTTGTTGTGGCAGGTTGCCTATCTCCGGGGCGTACTTTCCGAAACTTTAATTTTAAATGCAAACCCCCATTTTTCACGTCACCATAATAAAGGTCTTCAAATTCTGCTTCTAAAGATGTATTCACTCTTAGTGCCGTTTTGACAAAACTTCAAATATTCTAGATTTTTTCACGTACTTTAAGAACGCGATACAGCCGAAACCTCAGGACCGATTTAGCTGAAATTTGGCACATGGAGATTGTATTACCCGTATTATAGCTGAAAAAATTTTGGAGGCAATCGACAGACGGAAAGTGCCGTTTTGGCACATTCATTTTCAAATCTAAACATAGTCTCATTTTACGATCTTAACAAGTTTTTGAAAATTTTATTGTCACCATCAGAATAAGGTCTTCAAATTCTGGTTTTGAATAATACAAAATTCATTCGCATTTAGTGCCCTTTGGATAAAAAAATCGAAATTTTGTAACAACATTAAAAATACATTATAGCCGAAACTACTGAACCGATTTGGCTGAAATTTGGTACATGGAGATTGGGTGATCCGTGGAAGAGTCTTGATAGCGAAAAAGCTGGCTAAATAGGCGATTCGGGAAAGTACGCCCAATAGAGATAGGCAACCCGCCAAAGCAAGTGGCCGCATAGATTTCAAACTTGGCAACACCTCAAAAAGTGATCTGTGGCATCATGGTAAGAAGTGTGCAAAGTACCATCTCTTAATTACAAAGTGCAGGGTAACCCCACCAAACGCCCAAGAGCGTCCGTAGGTACAGTCGAAAAACTAAATAATGCACTTTATGCCAAATTCTTGAGCGAATAATTTTTAACTGACTTACAGTTCTAGGTTTTTTGACCTAGCAATACAACCCCTAATTGGTGCCGGTTTTAATGACATGGAAATGCACCACTATCGAAGGATGGTTTTCTAAATTCTGAGCGTAACGCTCAAGAGATGGGTGCATGACTTACTTTCTCGACTGTACTATAGCTTATGAACGTTATTCAATAAATAATTAAATCCAAATGAATATTATTTACTTCAGGGCGATTTAAAATTCGGTATAAACATTTCATTACATGCCATAAAACAGTGACAAAAGTTTCAATAAACATTAGGCCTCTGTCGTTACTTTCTAATAAGAATACAAACTTTAATAGAAAGGTAAGTACCTACCTGAAAAATAAGATTCTAACGAAACGTGATTTAGATTAAAATACAATGTACTACAAGGGATAGATGTTTACATAAATGTTGCAACATCAAATGTAACTGATAAATAAATAAATAACAATGTGGTGACAATAGTCTTCGTCCAATTTTAACGTTCACTTAAAATAATAGATGATTGTTTAACTCGATGTTACTCAACATCCTCTTGTGGCCTTTTTCTTCATGTTGTGATTTCTGGATGTTTGCTCGAAATAACTCGCTAGCCACAATCAAACCATTTTGATTCGACATCTACTTGTTCCTAATCTCGATTCATATAATGTGACTGCTACGTACACCTTCCTGCCATCAACTCATTTCATCTGTACACTGCCTTTTGAATTGCACCTATCTCAGCGAGGAGCCCGATTAGAGAAGTTTACACCCTTCGTCTTGAATTTTCTTGGTTTCACTTTGCTCAACGCTTCTTTGTCTTTTTTCATTATATCAACAGTCTCAATTTTTGCTACATGGAATATGAATGTAATTTGCTACATCGAATATGAATGGACCCCTCAACATCCGATGATGATAAATCTTCTTCTTTTCGTAAGTGTGAAAACTTATCAGCTGAAATATTAACTTTTTAATAAAACAACAAAATCGCCATATTTGACAGCAATGTACTCACTTATTAAACTGTTAGCAACTATTGCCAATTCCCTTCTTGCTGACGAGAACAGCTTTTCTTGGTCAAACTTCGACTCCAATGGCAATTTAAAAAACATCAATCGACTGACAACCCGAAACACTTGCATTCGGCGAATTTAGCAAAAAACCCATCAGGCAATAAAAATTACCTCATTATCTGTGAAGAAAAAGGCAAAAACTCGAGTTTTGCATAATTTTTCCACAAAAACCGCAAATGACATTTCCAACTGTCACTTATGTCATTCCGGGTACAGTCTGCAGTATAAGCTAGACTGCCTTTCAGTTGTTAAAACCACGACACTCGTGGTTTTCCTCAGGAAATAATTAAAAATCCTTATTATTTAAATAATTTATCTCTCGGCTATTGTTAACTCTTTTCTTCAAAAAATTATGTTTCCATAAAGAGAAAATGATTCTCCAACGAAATAATCTTAAAAAATGCAACAATATCGAAAAAAAAATTTTTAGGCCTTCGTTTTTATTTAATAATTTCGGTTTGAATAAAACTGGATCTTTCTTTCTGGGTCCCATGCGTAGGGGACCATTTCAGCTACAACATATCCAAAAGCCAACGAAAGATGTATATCAATGCGATGTGTGTCCCTGTAGATGTTTACCTTGTTAATGTGTATGTAGGGGCGAGCTGAATTTACTGGTGGAGTGGGGTGCAGATTTTATAAATCTGCACCTAGTAGTAGTGCCTCCGCAGACGCACAGTGGTGTTAAAAAGACGAAATTATGAAAATTGGCCGTACATAATTAAACAGTAGAGAGTTAACAAAAAAACATCATATTTGCGAAGTAGGTATGTAGAATTAGCACTAAGGGGGTTGAAAAAGGGAATGAGAAGTCCAAGGTAATGAAAAAAGGTGATGAAAAGTCAAGAGGAATGAAAATGAAGTGTGGATTAAGTAGAATTACGAAATAAAACACTAAAATAACCAAATCATGCAATTAAAACTTTTGTGGGGGTTGAAATAAGCACTTATACCTACCTATTGCGAAGGAAACTGAAAAATTGTAAAAGGTAAACTGAATCTCAAATGCGTTCAATTTTATGACCGACGAAAAACGAAATTATGCGAATTTTGCAAAATTAGCACTTTGGGGGTTGAAAAATCGTAAAGGTGGATGAAAAATCAAAAGGTATGAGGATTAACCGTGGCTAAGTAAAATTACGGAAAATAACACCACATTAAGCCAATTATGTAAATTTAGCATTTGAAGACTTGAAACATTGCGAAGGGGGATGAAAAAAGTGAAAAATTTAATCATCATCCAAATGGGTTCAATTTATTACAGAAGAAAAACTAAATTAAGTGAATTTTGCAAAATTAGCACTTAGGGGGTTGAAAAATTGTAAAGGGGGATGAAACGTCAAAGTGGATGAGAATTAATCGTAATTAAGCAGAATTACAGAAAATAACACGAAAGTAAACCCATTATGCAAATTTAGCTTTTGGGGGTTGAAATGTTGCGAAGGGGGTTGGAAAAGTGAAAAAGATGAACATAATCCAATTGAGTTCAATTTATTACCGTAGGAAAACTAAATTACGTGAATTTTGCAAAATAAACACTTAGGGGGTTGAAAAATTGTAAAGGGGGATGAAAAGTTAAAAGGGATGAGAATTAATCGTAATTAAGTAGAATTACAGAAAATAACACGAAAATAAGCCAATTATGCAAATTTGACTTTTGGGGGTTGAAACATTGCGAAGGGGTCGAAAAAGTGAAAAAGGCAAGAACAATTCATAAGGCAAAACTGCGCGAATTTTACAAAATTAACTAGCGGAAATCACACGAAAAAGAAGCGGTCTGGGTAAATTTTGCTCTTTGAGGGTTCACATATCATGAAAGGGGTTGAAAAATTGTGGATGGGTCAAAAATTAATGAAAATCACTTTGAATTAATAACAAATCAGAAGAAAGCAAAAAAAAATAAATGAAATGTATTTACTCCGCTTGCTAGGGCTTAGGGGTTGTTAGTAGCGTACGGGTTGGTTTTAGGTTGAAGACTCATAAGACTTTTTTCAATGGTTGACCGAAGTCTATCGAACCCCATAATTTTATTACACCACTTACATGAAAAAATTTCCAGTTTCAACCCTTAAATTTCATCCCCCTTGTTAAATATTAATGAAAATTTGCCCATCCGCCTACAGTGGCGCTGTAAATTACCACATCAAATTTAGCCCTGATACGTTGAGCAGTTTTTGAGTTCTCGCATTTTTGTGTTTCGGCATGTTAGGGGGTTGTACCGCCTTTAAGGGTCGTTTTTCGCGAATGATGAATAAGACCTTTTTTGTACCATCAATAGAAAGCTATCGAATGGTAATATTTTCAACTATACATTCTTCATTGAAAATTCGAGTTTCCACCCCTAACTTTCATCCCCTTCGATAATTTTCTCCTAAAATTCGCTCTTCCCTTCTCGAAGATGCAGTGTGTAAGATGTCACAGTTTCGCAGAAGATATTGCTTCTCTGTGTCAAATTACAGGGCTTTATGGACGTTTCAACCCCTAAACTCCAACCCCCTATTTCACCACCCCCACATGCCCTAAAGGAAATTGTGTTTTCAATTTCACCACCTTAACCCAATTCGTTGAAAAATTAAGGTGATTTATACATTCATGTTTTCAACCCATCATGGTTTCACCCCTTTATGATTTACAGGGGTGAGTTTATTTTTCCGGTGTCACATAACTCCTTGCGTATTTACTGACTTCAGTTGTTCATAAATAAATCAATAGGTTTTCAGAAAAAATAAATAAAATATATTTATCCGCTTGTGAAGAGTTAGGGGTGGTTAATAACCTAGGGGTTGGTTTTAGGTTGAAAACTTATAAGACCTTTTTTCAATAGTTGAACGAAATCTATCGAACCCCGTAATTTTAGGCTACCATTTACTTGAAGAAATTTCAAGTTTCAACCCTTAAATTTCATCCCCCTTGTTAGATATTACTAAAAATTTGTCCATCCGCCTACAATGTCACTGGAAATTCATACACCAAATTCTGCCTTGATACGTTGAGTAGTTTTTGAGTTCTCGTATTTTTGTGTTTCTGCATGTTAGGGGTTGTAGCGCCTATAAGGGTGGTTTTTCTCAAAATATGAATGACACCTTTTTTGAATCATTAATGGAAAGCTATCGAATTACGCCAATTTCGACCAATACTTATTAAGCGGAATTTCGAGTTGCAACCCCTAATTTCCACCCCATCTGTTCGATTTTGCGAAAAACGCATCCCCCGTAGGATTTCACCGATATATGTGTGTACGTTGAGTTTCCGACAGATGCGTGCAACCCTTGCGGAGTTATTATATTTTTTGTGGTTTTCATCCCCTAAATTTCGTCCCCCGAAATTAGCGCCCCTTCAGCTTCAACAGACTTGAGGGTCGAACGTACATACCAAGTTTCAGAAAGATACGTCCACTAGTTCTCGAGTTATTGCAATTAATAGTTTTTCGGTTTTTCACCCCTAACTCCCACCCCTGTGGCCCGATATGGCCCAAAAGCAATCCCCGTCGAGATTTTCCGGGTATACACTCGTGTACAAAATTTCAGCTCGATATCTGCTTTCGTTCTCAAGTTATCCGACGGACAGACTGAGGAGCGATCGAGCGAGCGAGCGAGCGAGCGAGCGATAGAGCGATCGAGCGAGCGAGCGAGCGAATAAGCTAAGACAAGAGTACCTCCGCATTCTGCTACGGCACTAAAAATAGAATTTCCAATGTCAATATTTCAAACGTTAAACCGACTGATTTGTCCAACTAGACTCACCCTGTATATTGAATTTAATATTGATATCAATTTTCAATTACGTCAATCATTAGGAACACTATAGTCTGTCCGTCCTGCAGGCGACCGGCCCGCTTCACAATGGGGAATGATGGGAAAACTTCTCTAGGCGTTTTTTCGCCAGCAGGATTTTCTGATAAATGTCAAATTCAAATATGCTAAATCTGATTGGCTTGCTTAACGCGGGAACTTTAAATTGAAATTAAGCGGGTAATTTAAAGTAATCCTTGGGGCTCATAAAATTCAAAGTAAATCTTCTTTCAGTTTAAACGATTTGGGGTTTTGAATAAATAGAAAATAGTCAGCTGACAAATAAAACGATTTATTACTTTCTACATTATCGAAAAACAAAGAAATCAGCACATCAATAAAGAGAAAGTAATATAATTGTGATTCAATTCTTCGTCCATCGTAATCTAAAATTGTCTGTGTATCATTGAAGTTTCCCGTCCCATTCCCTGATACACAGACAATTTTAGTAATATAATTGTGCATTTACAAATCAGGTCACTCAAAATGGCAATTAGCCATAAAATGGATTATTTCCTAACATTTATAAAGAATCCTATACGGCATCGGCCCAGGAAAAAATTTAAATCAAACACTGAATAGTGATTTTTCGTGGGAAGGTGTATGAAAATGTCCTTAGGTGATTAAACACCGAAATATAAAAATGCTTACATGACGTTACATTTTTAATGGGCCCTGATCAAGTTTTGGACCAGAAAGTGCCATTTTTGATGAATTTTGATCTCCGAGGGGTTTCTAACATTTCCAGGACATTCGGACATTTTCCCTCACTTCTTTCTGACATTTCCGAGGGCATTTCCGATATTTCCTTATGATGCACTATCCTTCGCAACAGATATTTTTCATGTTCATCCAATACAATCTGCTGATCCCTTCGACCTACTTTGGGCTGTGATAGAGTATTTGTACTACACTCTTCCTTTAATCTCGCCTTTAATAGAGCTTTAATTGTTGTTGAACCTCGGCCTGAAAGATAACGTGTGGTACCTTATCATGAAAGAGGAATGTGTTTGACCTTACCTGTAAACGGTTTTATCCAGAAGCTTGTTCAACTTATTGAAATTTGTACAGACACACATGTGTTTATCATGAAGGAATTCGGAAAGATGGCGGCTTTCATAGCGGTAACTTTAAATAAGCCAATAGAATAGCCGCTTTTATCGCACCCATTGGCTATTACGCTATTACGTATCGCAGGAATGATGTGGCAGACAGCAGGATATCTGTCATGAGAGCAAAATTTTTACACGGCAAATCAATAATTTTGCAATATTATAAAAGCAATGCAGCGCAAACGGTTTAAAATGTAACTTACATCGACCTGCGAGGTAAATTTGATTTTTAAACCTACATTCTTAATTCCTGCAAGCCACATTTTTGTTGCGATTAATTATGGCTGAATTTTAACCAATCGGCGACGTGGATTTCAAATTTCCCGGGGAGCAAAAGTCGCCTAGATCCCGGACAGACTATAGGAACATTTTCTCGATTTCAAATTTTCAAAACAAATTTGAATTTAAAAGCATAAGATAAACTCCTATTTTATAAGTATTGAAATACCTTGGAAATAATGCCAATTTTGAATCAGTCCTCCGAAGAGAATTTGCAACTGGAGGCAACATCACAGTATACCGGGTGACAACGAGACCATGTACGCTCCAATAACTTTTTAAATTATATGGTAAAAATCTGAAAAAAATCACAGTGATAATGTCCATGAATTAGTATATTACATAACGAGCTACGAAAGTGGCTTAGATATCATACGAGTGGGGAATTTGTCACACGAGGCGCTAGCCGAGTGTGAAAACCCCTCGAGTGCATTGTAGAGACACTTTCGTGCGAGTTGTGTACAGTATTTTTCCTACGAACCACAACAAAAAATCATTTCTTCGTAAATTTCTCTTTTTTTATCATCGTTGTCAACAAAGTAGCAAGTGTCAAACTTTATTAAATTTTGAAATCCAACCTGCTATGATAATGTGATTGATGCGCGTTGCCACGCGATGTGGGCGGAACTGTGCGATATTAACTGTGCCATATTATATCGCACAGCACTAACACACGCGTGTGTCAGTGTCAACTTTCGCGCCTACTTAATTGTGCGATATTTACAACTTTCTTAAGTGGTCGTAGGAAAACGTCATTTTTTGACATACATTAGAACTTTCCATCACTTCCATCATTTTATATTTTTGGAATCTAGGAGTCATTCTGAGTATTGTAGTGTCATTTTGTTTTGTTTTGGGAAATTTGGTTATGGATCTAGACTGGTGGTACTCATTTTTTGTGGACAAAAATGACAAGTTGGCAGTATTATTGCACGGAGAGAAAAATATCTGGTATTATAATGGCATGGTACCATTTGGAAAAATTTCTCGAAAAATTTGGTTATCTGCGAAAGACGTTTTTTCATATTTTGAAGCCCTCCGAATAAGGCTTAAATGAGTCGAACGAAACATTATTAATTTTATGTGAATACTGACGTCCATAAAAGTCAAAAAAGACGTATCGCAGCACTCTAGATCCACAACAAAATTTGTCCAAAAACAAGAAAAATCTCACGGAAATGATACTACAGTACTCAGAATGACCCCTGGATTCCAAAAATATAAAAATATACCTGGTGTCCCATTTAACAATTCAAAATTTAAGCCAGTTCCGGCGTAACCGGAAGTGATAAAAAGTTGTAATTAATGTCAAAAAATTGGCAATCTCGGAGACGGTAGAAACTTCTACTTTTTCACATAATTTGTAAATGTAGCATTCAACTTTAACCTAGGTCGGGCGTGCGCCCGGCGCTGATTTACTATGATCTCAAGTACAAATATTTTTCAACCCTAAAATGACATTTTTCGAAAAAATGGCACTAAGGTTTTCAGCTTGAAAAAAAATCAGTTATCAAAACCGCTAATAAAAATGTACAGTTATGCATAGGTTTTTTTTCACGGCACCATTTTTTGGTCAAAAGGGCCCAAGCGTGAATACATTTTTAGAAGCAGAATTTCATATGGTAAAGCGAAAAATGGGGGTTTGCATTTAAATTTTTAAAGTTGATGTGCCAAAAAGGCACTTTCCGTGAACCGACGTGACTCAAATTCTAATCAGCACTTACAAATCTCCTTTTTTGGGTTCTCAGGACCCTAAAACGTAAAGATTTCATGTTTTTGGCGATTCGATTTTTTTGAATTTTCCGATCGATTCCAATAACTGCTTCGCGAGCGTAGAAGTTAAAAATTACGTTCGGTGAGCATGTTCACTGTGAATTTTTTCAGATTTTTATGTTGATAATTGAAAAAGTTATTGGGGCGTACATGCTCTCGTTGTCACCCGCCGGTATACGAATTTATAAAAACTAGTTAATTGACCAACCGCAAAGGTATAGTTGGTATAGTAGGAATAGGTATACAGGGTGTCCCGTAATTAGGCTGCAATATTTTACCAGTGCGTTCTACGATCAAAATTAGGACTAAAAGTTTAGTAAACATTTTTCGAAAAATCCATCCTAAGGGACCTACGGCCCCTCAAAGGGGGTAAAAAAAATAGTTATTTCTTCAATTTCTCAGGAACGGCTTACGATAGGGTCACGAAATTTTGAACTTTGTCGTAGATTTTTGTGCTGAACAAGACTGATGTAATGGTTTTTGGCAAAAGTTTCAGGGACGTGCGTGAGTGGAGGGGCCGCGAACATTTTTTATCGAACTTTTTTGTACGAGATCTTGGGTCAATTATGAACACAAATTTGAATTCCTTGTACATTTTTACGTAAACAAGGTGCTCTAGTTGAAACTCGATAGCTCAGGCCGTTTTTGAGGAAAATCGATTTGAAGCTCTTTTTCCACGCGGAAAATGTTCAAAATTGATGGGATAGAGTATGGAAAATCCATTTTCTTATGATTTTCTTTGGAATTTCAAGCATATTAAATGCAAATAGGTTAAACTTGATTGTATTTTGCTGATCACGGAGCATCTGATAATTTTAGGTATTTTGAGTGCCACAGTTACCCACTTTTATACCACGAAATTGAACTTTCAAATCGATTTTCCTCGAAAACGGCTTGAGCTATCGAGTTTGAACTAGAGCACCTTTTTTTACGTAAAAATGTACGGGGAATTCAAATTTGTGCTCACAATTGACCCAAGATGTCGTACAAAAAAGTTCGATGCAAAAATGTCCGCGACCCCTCCACTCACGCACGTCCCTGAAGCTCTTGCCAAAAACCATTACATTAGTCTTGTTCAGCACAAAAATCTGCGACAAAGTTCAAAATTTCGTGAGCCTATCTTAAGCCGTTCCTCAGAAATTGAAAAAATAATAATTTTTTTTGCCCCCTTTGAGAGGCCCTAGCTCTCTTAGAATGGATTTTTCGAAAAATGTTTACTAAACTTTTAGTCCTAATTTTGATCGTAGAACGCATTGGTAAAATATTGCAGCCTAATTACGGGACACCCTGTAGTTGAAAACCATAAATTCCTTCAACTGTGTTGTGCAGGCTTTCATTTGGTATCTAAATGAAGGCAAGTCTGTGCATTTAATTTAATTAAATAAAATCAAGAAAGTTTATTTAGGGGGGTATAATATTTTCACATTATTAAAAATGGACAAAAGACAAAGACAAAAAAAATGGCCAAATTGGCCATCTGAACCACGAAACATTTTAAACAACTTTTGATTTGTAAAATTGCTTAAAGGTCACTACCAAGGGGGCCCCGGCGACCTCCCAATGTCAGGAAGTAAGGAGCAAACCCTAATGTGGCAGCAAAACTCCTACATGGGCGACTCCGGAATCCACTCCGGAGCCGCCACCCAAGTCCCCTCCCTCAGCGGCAAAGAAGACGAAGAAATGGACTTGTTCGATCTGGACCAAGGCTACTCCCAGGGCTTCACGCAGGAACAAGTCGACGAAATGAACAACCAACTAAACCAAACCAGATCACAAAGAGTGCGTGCAGCTATGTTCCCCGAGACATTAGACGAAGGCATTGAAATACCTTCCACACAATTCGATCCAAGCCACCAAACGGCCGTACAGCGTCTCTCCGAGCCAAGCCAAATGCTAAAACACGCTGTTGTCAATTTGATCAACTACCAAGACGATGCTGATCTGGCAACGCGGGCCATACCCGAGTTGATCAAATTGTTGAACGACGAGGATCAAGTGGTGGTATCTCAAGCCGCCATGATGGTTCATCAATTGTCAAAGAAAGAGGCGTCTAGACACGCGATAATGAATAGCCCGCAAATGGTGGCAGCTTTAGTGAGAGCCATCTCGAATTCGAACGATTTGGAGACTACAAAAGGGGCGGTTGGTACTTTGCACAAATTATCCCACCATCGTCAAGGGTTGTTGGCGATCTTTAAAAGTGGTGGAATTCCGGCACTGGTGAAACTGTTGAGTTCACCAGTTGAGAGCGTCTTGTTTTACGCGATCACCACGTTGCACAACTTGCTTCTGCATCAGGATGGCTCCAAAATGGCGGTGAGACTGGCGGGGGGGTTGCAAAAAATGGTCGCGTTGTTGCAAAGAAACAACGTGAAATTCCTCGCGATCGTCACTGATTGTCTTCAAATCCTGGCGTACGGCAACCAGGAAAGCAAACTCATCATTCTGGCCTCGCAGGGGCCCATAGAACTCGTGAGAATCATGCGTTCCTATGACTACGAGAAGTTGTTGTGGACGACCTCAAGGGTTTTGAAAGTTTTGTCGGTGTGTCCCAGCAACAAACCGGCAATTGTCGAGGCGGGTGGCATGCAAGCCCTCGCCATGCATTTGGGGAATCCCAGCCAGCGTTTGGTGCAAAACTGTCTGTGGACGTTGCGCAACCTCTCCGACGCCGCGACCAAGGTCGACGGCTTGGAAGGTCTGCTCAGTTCTCTCGTTCAAGTTTTGAACTCGCAGGACGTGCACGTCGTGACTTGCGCCTCTGGTATATTGTCGAATTTGACGTGCAACAATCAGCGCAACAAAGTGACGGTGTGTCAGGTGGGCGGCGTGGATGCGCTCGTTCGCACCATCGTCAATGCGGGTGATAGGGAGGAGATCACGGAACCTGCGGTTTGCGCCCTACGTCACTTGACCTCGAGACACGTGGAATCGGAGATGGCGCAGAACGCTGTCAGGCTCAATTATGGCATACAGGTTATAGTGAAGCTGTTGAATCCGCCGTCCAGGTGGCCTTTGGTCAAGGCCGTTATTGGGTTGATCAGGAATTTGGCGCTGTGTCCCGCCAATCACGCTCCGTTGAGGGAACATGGGGCCATTCATCATTTGGTTCAGCTGTTGATGCGAGCCTTCCAGGATACTCAAAGGGTAAGATATCAATAATGATTCACAAATTGGATGATATGCAGGGTGAGTCTAGTTAGAGCGTCTAAACAACAGAACTTAGAAATTGGATTTTGGCATGGGTGGTAGCTGATAATATCTCCTCCATATGTAGAAACTGTTAAGCAAAAACCACAGCCGTCTCTAGTTACAAGCCATGCTGTAACAAATCTGGCAACATAGCATGGTGGTCTGGTCTGTGTGGGTAAAAGCATTGGCATTTGCATTGGAAGCCGTCTTTAATTGTTACGAAAACGTGTTTTCGGATAATTCAACTGTGTATTTCTTTATTTGCAACATCAGAAGACCGTTATTAAGTGTTACGCCCCAGGTGCAAAAGATTTTACCCCAGTTTACCTCAAGAAGCATCCAGCAACTAAATCTAAACTGTGATAAAAGAATTGAGATGAGAAAGTTAATTATGGTGTTTGAGTTGTTACAAATAAGTCCTATTCAGGTGAACAGGTAAAATAATTAGAGTTTTCGTGATAGAAGATGCAGAATGGATCTAATTCCTTTACTTGTGATGACTCCGAAAAAAGCACGAAAAAAACTTGTGACTACAGGTAAACGTTTCTAGTCTCTATACCTACTAAGTAGGTTAATTAAGGCCCAGCTTCATAAACTATGCGCTTAATAAATTTTAATGGAAAAATTAGCCAAGAATATTTGAAAATAGCTGGGCTCACTTTTAATTTAAAGGAACTGTTTTATTATGAAGTCTCGCCCCACCCTCTAAATTGAGTTATTATCCCGTGTTATAATATCAGAAATTGATTCGTAGTTTCTATTTTGAGTAAAGTCCAATATTAATAAGGAGTGCCCAAACACTCGATTTGTAAAACTTCGGCGGCAAGCGGCTAATGGGTGAGTGCCGGACTCCACTGATTAACTGGCGCGACGTTGCCAAATTGATGTGTTAAAGACGGCTGTAGCAAAAACAATGGATGAAAAATTTTTTTTGCGATTCTTCATTATTCTTGCGTTAAATTGTTGGAGAATAATTTTCCTTTGCGGTAACATGCTAAAAAAAATGATTTAAATAATAAGTAATAAACGTGTTCAGTTTTACATGAGCGGCGCGCGCATGTTGGTTCCCTAGCGTGCTTACTCATTGGCTGGATGTCTTGTCACAGCTGATTTTTACCCAATGAGATCTTTTTTACCTGTGGGTTTCGTTGGAAACTTGTAAACCAACCTGCGCGTGCATTATATTCTTATTCATATTGACACATTAGACGCTGTATTGGCATCTTCTTTATACGACAAACTGAAGACGTATATTTTAATTAATCAGAAAGCAATGGATGGTTGATGCGTTTTTGGCCTACCTTCCCCTATACGACAGCGAAATGTCAAGCGTGGGTCAAACCAAACGTAAATTCCCGAAATGCCTAAAATATCAAAAAGAAGTGTATGGATTATAGCTTGGATATGGGCCACGCAGTTCTCAAAATACCGCACATGTCATTTTTGGATATGATAATCTAGAACACATAAAGAAACTATGCACAAAAAATCACGTGTGCGGTATTTTGAAAACGTTGGAAATAAGACAAAATTGAACATTTATTCTTCATTGAACTTTATTTTCAACTTGACGCAAATGCAGTAACCCTATAAACTTCAATGGGTTTTCTTCTTCATTGTACACTATTTTCATTCTTTTTTTTTTGTTAAGATGACTTTGGTCAGTGTAAAGAGATATAATATTTCATTTAACCTGATATTTGGCCCAAAATAGTGGCTTATCTCATACACTCCTTTCCTTTTTAGATCAATGAGAGTTTAGAATTGTTATATCTGATTGAAGAATTTGTCTAATGCATAAGTACGAGTTTGCTACCTCCGAAAGTTCAGCTCATGTTACGAAAGCTTCTGGGATTTAAGACGTAAATCCATTTATAGATGCGAAGTGAGACAATGGGATGAAAAACCAAGAGGAAGTAGCGCCTAAACATATTTATGTGCAAAGACTGGTTCATATCGGGAGTCGATTATATCTTGTATAGAATTTGGTTGTAGTAGACGAAGGGGATTGTGAATAGAAGAAATCTGTTATCGATAACTACCTGTTAAAAGTTTTAAATTTAACTTTAGGCACTTTCGATTTGTACCTTACCTGCACTGTAAACATGAAAACAAACTGAATATACAGGGTGTCTCAGAACGCTCGCACTAAATTCTAATGGAGTATTCAGGATTAAATTCTGAGTCGATCCGTGTTTTTGAAAATTTCCAGGGTCCAGTAGTTCCAGAGTTATAAGAGGTTTAAGAGGACCAATCAGATTTCAGCTCTTAATTGCTTTACAAGGTAATTTAATGTTAGATGCACTATTTCCTAGGTAACAAGATACAACAATATAAATTTTCATTGATAGTATCTTGTTACCTAGGAAACAGTGCATCTAACGTTAAAGTACCTTATGGAGCAATTCAAAGCTGAAATCTGATTGGTCCTCTTAAATCCCTTATGACTCGAGAACTATTGGTCCCTGGAAATTTTCAAAAACACGGATCGACTCAGAATTTACTCCTGAATACTCCATTAGAATTTGGTGCGAGCTATCTGAGACACCCTGTAGGCGGTTTTTGTGGCTTTCGCTTTCTAATAAATAGACATTTTGCTATAATTATTTCACAATTAAATGTACGCACATTGTTTAATGCTTCTTACACGCGTACTTTGGGTAAAGCTTTTTGATTTTCGGTCTTCATATCAATTGGAGCATTTATTGAGGTTATCTTTTAGTTTTCTTTCTTTGTGTTGTAATATTCACGTAGAGTTAAAATCTGCAAATAATAATGGAAAATTAAAAGGATTTGTCACTAATCAGTTACCCTTCTTCCTTTACGAAGTGTCTTGTCTTTTGTCTATCCACTATCCGTAACTCATTTGATTACGAAGTCACGAAATTTGTCCACCAGGGCAGCACTCAATAACAATAATTAAATAGTTAAAGTAAATTTTCTCTGCCTTTTCGCGTATTATTGGCATTACGGACGTCATTCTACATAATTCTACATAAGAATCGGATTTGACATTTGTCGTATAGACACCAGGTATAGGAGGGGTGGCGCAAAATTGCATTAACCATCAATTGTTTCTTTCAAAGATCACGTTGTTTTGCTTTTTGATTAATTAAAATGTTACCGCAAAGGAAAAATAATTTTACAACAATTTAAGGCAAGAACTATGAAAGATCTCAAAAAAAAATTTTTCATCATTGCTTTTTGCTTAACTGTTTCTATAAGAATAAAACTGAAGATATGGAGGAGACATCATCAGTTGCAACCCATGCCAAAATCTCATTTCTAAGGTCTGTAGTTTAGACGCTACGAGTATGACCACTGATTGGTCTAACTAGACTCACCCTGTATTGGCAAAAGTTGACCAATATAGCCTGTAGTTTCACGTAATAAGCTGCTTTCGTTTTGAACATTTCTCACTTAATTTTTGTTGGTTACACGATTCAGGTGACTCAAATTGACCAATTCACTAGTATTACTTATTATGAACAGATTTTGTTGCAAAAGAAAAGCAGTAAGCGTGCTTGAAACGAGTAAGCCTGTTGCAACAAATTCTAAACTCTCCATCATACGATACATCAAATTGATTCTGTAATGTATTCGGGGTTAATGGCAATAGCGCCTGCACATTCTGCCGCTGTCACTTGCCAGATTACTGTCATCATATTTATCGATATATCGATACATCGAGTATATCGATATTTTTTCTGATACCGATATTCGATATCGGATTTACGATATCGCCCAGTCCTAGTCGTGATTCACTAAGATCGTTCATCAGAAAAATTTTTGAGATCTACTAACTTAGGTATAATAGAATAATTTCATGCATCCCTTAATCGGCAAAAAATATTTACATCCTTCCTGTTGTACGATACTCGGAAGTTATTTTTGTTAGTCAATTTGGTTTTTTAATTCCAAGTTCACTTTCATTATAAGCAACATCCTAACATTAATTCTTAATTGAAATTCGAGGTTCAGCTTCTACAGAGTAATAATTAATGTAACAACAATGACGGATTTAAAATTTTAAGCGAAATAAAATATAGTGCCGTAGTTGTTGACAGCAGCCAGAGAAAAAAAATTTCAAACAGTTGAAGGTTGAAAATTAAAATGGATGAACTTTTCCTCTTATGGTCTACTTACTTATTCTTGTTAATGTGGCAGCATGTTGGAAATTATCACGGAAATTACCAATACAAGCGCAAGCGCCTTAATTTTATGTCGCTGGAAGCAAAAAACCCTTGTTCTTGTTCCCAAAATTTTCGAAGATATTTTGTGTTTTTGAATGTTAAACTATAGTTCGTGTGAATAAAATTGGGTAGCAAATGCTTGAAGATTCCGGTCAGCGTCAAAAAACAGAAACTACGAACTTCCATTGTTTCTGTTGATTGACAATAAACCCATTTTTTTTTAATCTTAACAATAATTCCATCATTACTATTAATAATACGTTTATCAGTAAATACATATATTTCAAATTTTTCGATTAAACAATAAGATTAATTGGATATAAATAATTTCAACAATATTGAAAGTAGGCATAAGGAATCGCCTTTGGAATTTACTTTTTCCAGAGTAATTCCATGGGGAAACTATATTCCATTGGATACTGCCTCTACAAAGTCATTTTCTACCAAATTGTAGCATTAACAGAAAATAAGAGTGTTATTAAAAGATAGTCCGAATTTTCTAATAATTTCAACCTTTGCAGTAACTTTAGAAAGTGGAAGTTGGTGGAGAGAAGCCCACCAATAGGAAAAGGCTCATTCGAAATGTTTCTATAGCTGTGAATCAATTTTCTGGTGCAAATTTTAACGTAATATGTCCGACCCTAGAAGAAACAATGTAGGGTTTCCAATTCCATTTAAAGTATAGTACAGTCGGAGACTTTGAAAATGCCCATCCCACCACGACGATTCACTTGGTCGGCTGCATCGCTGCAATTTGATTGATGTTTGGCTGACAGGTAGGCAAACATTAAGAACGTTGCAGCGATACAGTCGACCAAGTGAATCATCGCTGTGGGGTGGGCATTTTCAAAGTCCTCGACTGTACCATAGATGGCGGCCACTTTCGGTATAACAGGTTTGATCATTTCAATTTCACGTCAAGTAAGCCATGAAAGTTGAACGGCACGTCATGAAGATTCTTCTACTTATTCAACGCTAGCAAGGTCGTTGCTGCTAGGTGTTGACCAATCAGGAACGTCCCACCATAGCAACAACGACATTGCGAGCGTTAGCAAACTTGCTCACGAGTTACAGAATAGCACCGATTATATGATAAACTGACAGTGACAGATTGCTAACCTGAACCAATCAAAGACACCCTTTTTGTTTCCATAGCTTATACGTGATGTTAAACTTAAATTGATCAAACTGTATTTTGTGCTCGGCGTACCGTACCTAGCAACCCAAAATGTTATATTCGTACTTTGCTCCGTATGAGTAGTAGCTGTGACGTCACAATTAAATTTTTCAACAGAGGGCCAGCGTGGCCAGTGGCGGCAGCCAGCAAGCCACGAACTACGCCGACGGCGTCCGAATGGAGGAGATCGTTGAAGGTACAGTCGGAGCCCTTCATATTCTAGCAAGGGAATCCCACAATAGGGCCATTATCCGTCAACAAATGGTGATTCCGATATTCGTTCAGCTACTCTTCAACGATATTGAGAACATCCAGAGGGTAGCTGCCGGAGTTCTTTGCGAACTGGCGGCCGATAAAGAAGGGGCCGAAATGATCGAACAAGAGGGAGCCACCTCACCGTTGACTGAACTGCTACACTCCAGGAATGAAGGTACCATACATAATTTTCAATATCGTCGTGTTGGTGGTGAAAAGTTCTAACCAACAAAAATCAAAAAACAGTTTTATCCCTTCACTACTTAGAAAATCCCCTAAATTTCGTTATGGCTAACAGTTATAACGCGAAACAAGAAATCTTCAAGGAAATAACGAATAATAGTGACAGGCCCTTAAGCAACGAATAAACAAGGAGAACTAATGTTATTCTATGATTTTGTTTTTACATGCAATTGCATTCAGTTATAGGTCGAAATATACTTTTAAAATTATATTTGCCAGGAAAACCAAAGTACAAATGAATAAAATGTGCTTTTTGTGGCAGCGCCAAAACTTTAAAGGCCTGTAACTCGGAACTAATGAGTTGTGGTATAGAACTATTCACCACCAACACGACGATATATTTTTCTATGACACTCGCCTTTCGGCTCGTGTTAAACATCACGCTGTTATTTAGGTGTCGCAACGTATGCTGCGGCAGTCTTGTTCAGGATGAGTGAAGACAAGCCCCAGGACTACAAAAAACGACTGTCCATGGAACTAACAAATTCCCTGTTCCGAGAGGAGAATTTGTGGAATCCCGACTTGGGGATGGATCCGGATCTACAGGTGAGTTGAAATCAAGTAGGACTGTGTGGTAGATTTAGTGCTTGTCTTTCTTTTTATTATTATTATTTTCGACCTGCACACACAATCCATCCTGTTTTTTTTTTGTTTGCATTTGTCACTTGATTATTTTAGGACATTTTGAGTCCTGATCAGCCATACGATCACATGTATACACGAGGGCCCCCTAGCGTCCACAGCAACCAAGGTGGAAGAGTCTACCAGCAACAAGGTAAACCATAACACTTTCATTCATTGACTAACACAAATACTTGGCCCAATTAGAATTAACGAAGTCAACTTAACACTAGGTAACTGTTGGCATGGGTATTTTATTGCATGTATTTGTTGGACGAGTTTTCTGGGGGAACCAACCGATGAAAATTTGTACACCATAAATCCTTTTTGGTCGATAAATCATCGTAAATCCTAATATAATTTTGTAAATCCAAAAAAAATTCCATAAATCCCAGTAAATCCTCTGACAAAAATTTTGCAAATTCGCAGAAATCTATGTAAATTAATTGTTTTCAAAGAAGAATTAATCTGGAACGCACATTAGGGCAAATAAAACGACGTTTATGAAAAATTTTGCATTGATCTATTTTAGCATACATACAGACAGGTTGGTTAATTTTTCAATGCTCGCCATTGGGATCTCCTAAACGGTAAAAGATACGGGGTCGGTTAAATTAGAGAAAAGTTGCGCTATTTCTTGGCGATTAAGAATCTGAAAAGAAATCACCGATATTTTGATTCGTTCTTGAGTTATCACAAAAAATATGAAAATTGCCAATTTAAGGAAATAGCTATTAACATACCTAGGAATGTTATGACTATCATAACAGACGCAGATGTCAATTGAAATCCGAGCTCGGAGAGCGAGGATTTTAAGACATTTAAGACATCTAAGTCTGTTATGATTCATAACATCCGAGGTTTGTTCAATAGTTTATCGGTTTAAAGCGATTAAAGCCAAAATTAAAAAAATGTTGCGTGAATTCGCGTCATTTTGACAATCGAGATGACAGCATTTGAATGGGGTCATTGTTGTCATGAATGGTTAATGGGCTTGTTGTCTAGAAACCATTAGATAACGTTATGATCTGCTTACCAGCCTATTTTTATGCATGTTAAGAACGCTTTAATCGCCTGAAACCGGTAAACATAATAACTTCCTAACGATTGATGTTATTTAAATGAAACTTGGAGCTTTTATATTTTTGACAGCTGTCAAATGAATGGCATTGACAGAAGTTTTCTAGGCCTTCTAGATTTTGAATAAAAACAGCCAACTTTTCTTTTTCTTATGGGCGCCATATTGAATTTTAACACCGCCGGATACACAGAAAAATTAGCTTCTCAAAAATGTAACCAACATGGACGTTCTTGAAAAAATATGCGGAAGCCTGAGTCACACGACCGCAAAACGTATTTTATTACTGATGAATTCAATTGTTTTAATGTTATAAGAAATTGAAGAAATCGACGTACTTTTTTGCAATTGTTTTTCATTTAAGTTTAGGCTAATTTTACACATTATTCATACCAATTTTCAAATTCTGACATCTGTCAAAAAAGTTCATGTTGACTACATTTTTGAAAAGCCAATTTTTTTTGTTTATTTGCTGGTATCAGAATTCAATGCGGCGGCCATAAAAGAATCAAAAGTTGACTGTTGTTATTCAAAATCGAGAAGGCCTAGAAAATTTCTGTCAATGCCATTCAATTGACAGGTGTCAAAAATGTAAAAATTCCAAGTTTCATTTAAATAACATCAATCGTTAGGAAGCTATAAATTTTTCTTTAAATTGGTAATTATCAGATTTTTTGCGATAACTCAGGAACGAATGAAAATATCGGTGAATTCTCTTCAGATTCTCAATCACCAAGAAATAGCGCAACTTTTCTCCAATTTAAACTATGTACTCTCCATCTATTTGTGCATCGAAAAATTACCCACCCTGTATATGAGTCTTCGACTAATTCTGTGTTCAATTCAATAAACATTTTATTAAGTAGTACAGTAGATAAATTCAAACAGAATAAAACAAATACAAAATAATATTGGTTTCAAAAAGTAACAGAAATATCCTGAGGGGTGTTTAATATCCCTGAGGGAATAAAAAACAGTTTAGTCCTGTGTTACTTATACAATTTTTCCAATATCGACAGACTTTACACTAAATTCAATTCTGAAATAATGTCACCTAACACATAATATTTATACAATAACCAAAACGCAGTGATGGTAACCTTATTTAAATGCCAAAAAAACCCGGGGAATCAAAATTTGTATTCCCTCAAAATCAGGGATTAAAAATTTTTACTCCTTCAAAATCAGAAAGGCTATCGCTTCGGCTATGAAACTTCAGCCGCGTCAGTAAATCTGCAATTTTTTTGCCACGTTGAACACATAATTTTTTCGCCGATTGTCATTAAAAAACTGCATTTTTACTGCCGCAAACGAGGCAGTAAAAATGCAGTTTTAATGACTGCCGACAAAATAGTTATTTGTTTAACAAGACAAAAAAATTGCAGATTTACTGCCGCGGCTGAAGTTTTATACCCGAGGCTAGGAATCCAGCCAAGGCAGTAAGTCTGTTTTTTGCCGTGTTGAACACATAAATTGTCATTAACAAAGTGCATTTTTATTGCCTAGGCAGTAAAAGTCGCATTTTACTGCCGCAAAATAGGCAGTAAAAATGCACTTTTAATGACTACCGGCGGAAAAATGTATTTAATACCTGATTTCCACAAATGAGGGATTCAAAATTTTTACTCCCTGATTTTGATAGTGGTATAGTCGGAGAATGAAGCACCCAAAGCTATCATTGGCAAAAATCGTAAACTGCTGGGGGAGTATTGAAGTTGACGTTTTTGTAAATCGTTGTCAATTCAATTATTGTCAGTCGGACGGTTCTTCAACGGCCATTATCGTGCCCGTCAAAAAAGTGCAAATTCGTACAAAAATTATATTTTTTTTCAAAACAGTCAGTCCCATCATTTCTAACATTCAGAACCTTACCCAAATACCATCTTTGTTCGTAATATAATACTCAGGCCTCCCACGTCAATTTTTCCTATTTTTTTTAGGAATTTAGGGGAATTTAAAGCAAAATTTTAGGAGAATTTTAGGAGTTTTTACCGGATGATTCAGTTTGGTATTCTCCCCCTGTAACTTTTGATGAAATGCTGTTCATTTCTTAGTGGATTCTTGTATGCATTTTTTTAGATTCAAATATGTAAAAAAAGTTTACACTTTCATTGGAAAAATTTCTTAGAGTGGGTGCGACATTATAGTCAACCGAAAATTATTCAAGTTTTTCCAGTGCTAATTTTTATTTTATTTTATTTATTTTATTTATTTTATCTATTTTATTTATTATATTTGTTTCATTTGTTTTATTTATTTTATTAACAAAACTGCAAAATAGTTATATTAAATTTTTTATAATTTATAAGTATAAACTTTCTTTACATACTTGAAATTTTGACACGTCATTAACAAGACGATTTATTTTAAAGCAGTTATTTAATAGAGTTTTGTCATACAAACACGGTTTTATACCGTTTTATACATATTTTTCCAGCAAAGAATACGGCGGAAGATAGAAAACTTGGGAAAACGTTTTTACATAACACAGAATAAGTTGATGTACTATTATAAAATGTTTGTAATTTAAGTTAATTTTTTGGGAGAACACCCTAAAATACCTATTTTTCTGTTGAAATAAAAAAGTTACAGGGGGCTGGGCGAATACCAAACTGAATCACCCCGGTATAGTTAGCGTCTTGACAATAAAAAAACATCTTTTTTTTACGAGGTCTCTATAAAATAAAGTTTCGATACACTTAAACGCGGGTGTTGTGTGAGTAAAATATATATTACAGGGATAAATTTCCGCCCCAAATTTAGCATAAAATTCTTCAGACTTCCTTATTTTAGGAAATTTAGGATTTCGTTGTCATTTTTAGGAGAATTTTAGGAGGATCGAAGCATTTTAGGAATTTTAGGAGGTGTGGGAGGCCTGAATACTGCATAAATTTTATTCTGTTCAATTTTACCCTCGATTTTATAGAGGGTTAGTCGAATGTATTTAAACAGCCGATTATTTCCCAAACTATCCACTGCATCAAAACATTCTTCAAATAAGAGTTGAATGGTAAATTTAGGCGCACGTTTTGGGTTTCTGACGTCTGCGTCACTGAGTATTACGTCATACCCATTTTTCTAATGACAAGATCATGTCGAGTGAATAACACCAAAAGATGTGCCTAAGGTTGCCTTTCAACTTTTATTGGAAATTTTTTTTGATAAAGTGCATAGTTTATGAAATAGACGGTCAAATCCATATTTTTGGGAACACATTGAATTGACATTTTTTCGAAATTTCCATTATGTAAGAACATGACCTTTCTAAAGAGAAAGAAATTACCTTTCCAATGATACTACACTTGACATATCTTCTCATTAGAAAAAAATTCGATGACGTCATTACTTGGTAATGTCAACAATGTCAAAAAAAAATTGGTTAACCCAAAACGTGCCTCTAAATTTATCATTCAACTCTTATTTGAACAATTTTTTGATAAAGTGAATAGTTTGGAAAATAATCGGTTATTTGCATTTTACTTGATCTTCGACTTGATCTAATTCGGAAACGGTAGTGGATTTAACATAGAAAAGACATCACGATGTCAACCGCGCTTAGCTGATCCTCTGATTCTGATAGAAGAATTACATTTTAAGGCCAATAACTTACCCTTATTTTACCCTCCCAATTTCGGTGCGAAAATAGTATATTAAAAAACACGTTTCATAAGGCCAATTATTATCGCACGAGAATGTTTGGACAACGAGGGCGAAAAGCCCGAGTTTTACAAAATCCGAGTGCGATAATAGCCTTATGAAACACGTTTTTAATACAATTTTTTCTGTTTCGGATGCCCAGCTTGTTAATATTTGCAGGAAAAATTCGGATTGTCACTTTCAAAGACAGGCTTGGCAGTTAATTCGATTATTAAACACAATAGTTTTCTAGGTTACGATGTAAACAAAAGCCGTGCTCTAATAGATCACATTAGAGAACGCGATAGGGTGCTATAAAGTGTTCATTAGGAAATCGAAATATAAGACAAAGATTAAAAATGCGAATGGCGCCAAACGGATTCTTAAGAGCACGTGGCCTCAATAAATCGTCGGTAAATCCCAATAAATCCTCATAAATCCCAATAAATCTCAATAAATCCTAGGTTGTTTCCCCCTCGTAGTTTTTTTACTGTAAAATAATTCTCTAAGGAATTCAGGGGCCGTGTGAATCAGGCTTTGGTTCTGTTGTGATGTTAAGCGGGGTTCAAGTTTCGTCAAAATCCCTGCCAGTGTCAGGAGTCTTGAAGGAAATGAAAGCCCGTTCAATAAAGCCACAAGAAAAAAGCTTGACTCACACCACCCCCGCGTTCGATAGAAAATGATTTAATTGTATAATGACAGCTGTCAAAGTGACGTTTAATTTTTTTCCGTAGGGTATGACCAGATACCCATAGATATGCAGGGCCTGGAAATCGGGTCCCACGGTGGGGGTAACGGATCTACCTACAGCCCAATAGACGCCATGGACGTGACCATCCCCAACAACGATCCCGACCTTACCTTTGACCCCATAGAGCAATTACCCACACCGCCCCAGGATAATAATCAAGTTGCAGCATGGTACGATACGGACTTATAAAATTTACTTCCACCTCGATGTATTTTGGCTGTAGAAATGTTCCCTTTTATGTACGGTAGCATTGTAATTATTTATTAGTGAGCCGAGTATTAAGTAAGACGCGCGTTTTACAGTCTCAGAATAAAGTAGTGACCCTTGAAATTTCCAGGAGCCGTTACTTTATTGACAGACTGTATGGTTTTTATTGAAATCGGTAGGTTCTGCTTTAAGCAGCGGATATTTCTCTAGGTGTATTATGTATAGAAACTGTATTGTGGCAATCACATTTTACAGCTTTAAATAAGCCGTTTATTCTTTTGTTGTAATTTTCTAATTTTATGTATCAGTGTTTTTCGATTTTATTATTTATTTATCATATTGTGTTTCATAATTGTAATTGTATAAGGAACTTCATAAACAGGGTAGAAATAAGGCACTGCCTGTGGAAATGTAAGAATGCATGTTTCTGTGTAGGAAGGAATAAACTTTCTCATTATACCCATATTTCAAATTTCTTCTTCGAACAAGCGCTGTATGAGGGTACGTAGAAGAGAAAATTAAAAACTATTAGCTGTGAAAAGGTATCGGGTGTCCCAAAAAAACCGGACAAAATATTTTTGGGAATAAGTCTGCCATTTCTTAACCGATTTGAATGAACGTGGTCTTAAATTAAAACCAAAGAAAAAGGCTTTGGACTGATACTTGCTTTGAAGGTTTATTTTAGCTGCATGGGGATTGGTCAGTTAATGACCAATCGGTATGACACTAGAATAGCCTTGAAGATCTTTCTTTCTTGTTCAAAAATCCTTTTTCAGAAGTCGATTTGGCTTAAGCATTAATTTTCTGTATTTAAAAAAAAATGTGTTTTTGGGTATTTTCACGCATTAATGGCCATAACGAAAAAACAGTAATGCAAATAAATCTTAATTTTCAGTTAATAAATGAACGAATATGGTGAAAACAGTGGCGCAGATGCCAGTGGGGGACCACTGAACAGTTATCATTGAAAATTAAGCCCTATGTGCATCAATGTTACTTTAGTCATGGTTAATGGAAGCATGAAAATACGCAAAAACACTTTAGAAAATTCACAGAAAATTAGAGCTTACGCCAAATGAACTTCTGAAAAAAGATTTTTGAAGAAAAAAGAAAGATCTTCATGGCTATTTGGGTCTCGCCATTGGTTGTTGCCCGACCAATGCCCACGCACCTAAAATAAGCCTTAAAGACATGTATCAATAAGGCTATTACAGCAGCGCCATTAGTCGACGTTTCTTGCAAAGTTCGAAAGCCTGATTCTTTAGCTTTAATTTAAGACCAAGTCTATCCAAATCGGTTAAGAAATGGCTGACTAATTTCAAATACTATTTTGTCCGGTTTCTTTGAGGCACCCGATAGAAGTTTCTACCGTCTCCGAGTGTTCGCGCCTCTATTTAAATGCTCAGTTGCGTTTATGCCGCCCTAGATGGACCCACCTGTCGCGAAGCGAAACGTAATTTTTTGTGGGAATTTTAAGCGATAGGAAAAAGTTTTTTGTTTTAATTCGTGATTTAGTAGTAAAAATTTGTCGTTGGGAATTAATGTCGGAGCGCATTTATTTGTGTGAAATTACAATAAAATTTAACTTTTAACGGTTTGTGTGGTTTAAGTTCGGTTGCCGGACGAAGTGAACTCTTTTGGTTTTGTTCTATTTGCTGTTGGACGTCGCTACGGAAATCTCACTCTTTCCTTTTGTTTCCCTTCATCCTCTTTTTTCCGGAGTGCAGACACTTCGCCGAGGAACCCATCAGCCATCATTGGTAAGTTCAATTTTATTTGGCCGCCCGAATCGTTTTCGAAATTTCGTTTTAAAATTTAAAAAAAGAGGTACAGTCCACTCAAAATCCAGCCCTTAAATAATTAGTAATTATCGTCCGTGAAAGCGTGAACACCGAGATTGCCATTTTTTCGGTATAAAGGAGAATTTTTTCGTCTGAATGAGAGGTGTTAATATGTGGCGGTTACTTTATTTAAATCGTTTGTCCCTGATAATAAACATCAGTTTATCACTTATACAGGGGTGTCTCGAAATTAGAGGATAAGATCTTTTCCTACGACCACTTAAGAAAGTTGTAAATATCGCACAATTAAGTAGGCGCGAAAGTTGACTCTAAGGGCGTTTACGCGTAAATTCGAGGCTTTATGTTGTGAAGGTGGCTGAAAAATCACACATTGTGAAAGTGGTTGAAAAATTTTAGAGCGATGTATTCATCGTAGTGAAATCATATTATTATATGATTTCACTACTAGCTTTAAAACGTACCAATTATTGACTTATCTTTGAACTGAGAATTCGGTTTGTTTTGCTAGTAAGTGAAAAAATTAGTGATGTAAAATAGCGTGCTATTTATTTGCCGGTGATCTACAGGCTGGGTAATTTTTCGATGCTCACCATTGGGATCTCCTAAACGGTAAAAGATACGGGGTCGGTTAAATTAGAAAAAAGTTGCGCTATTTCTTGGCGATTAAGAATCTGAAGAGAATTCCCCGATATTTTGATTCGTTCCTGAGTTATCACAAAAAATCTGAAAATTGCCGATTTAAAGAAAAATTAATATCTTCCTAACGATTGATGTTATTTAAATGAAACTTGGAACTTTTATATTTTTGACAGCTGGCAATTGAATGGCATTGACAGAAATTTTCTAGGCCTTCTAGATTTTGAATTACAACAGTCAACTTTTGATTCTTTTATGACCGCCATATTGAATTTTAACACCATCAAATCCACAGAAAAATTGGCTTTTCAAAAATGTAGTCAACTTGAACTTTTTTGACAGATGTCAGAATCTGAAAATTGGTATAAATAATTTGTAAAATCGGCCTAAACCTAGATGAAAAACAATTGCGAAAAAGTACGCCGACTTCTTCAATTTCTTATATGTGAAAACAATTGGATTCAACTGTAATAAAATACGTCTTGCGGTCGTGTAACTCAGGCTTTCGCATATTTTTTTCAAAAACGTCCATGTTGGTTACATTTTTGAAAAGCTAATTTTTTTGTGTACCCGGCTATGTTAAAATTCAACATGGCGCCCATACGAAAAAGAAAAGTTGACTATCTTTATTCAAAATCTAGAAAGCCTAGAAAATTTCTAATGGCTTTCAATTGACAGCTGTTAAAAATATAAAAGCTCCATGTTTCATTTAAATAACATCAATCGTTAGGAACATATTAATTTTTCTTTAAATTGGCAATTTTCAAATTTTCTGTGATAACTTTAGAAACGAATCAAAATATCGGGGAATTCTCTTCAGATTCTTAAATGCCAAGAAATAGCGCTACTTTTTCTCTAATTTAACCGACACTGTATCTTTTACCGTTTAGGAGATCCCAGTGGTGAGCATCGAAAAATTACCCATCCTGTATATCCTGCTATACAGGCTGGTCCAACACTAGTGTCCAGCGGCAAAACGACCTTTTCCTTTGAAGCTAGAGTTTTGAATTTTTTACAGGGTGTATGGGTACTAAAAACCCTCCAGATGGCCTTAAATTTTTTTTGATTGGACCAAAAATGTGACGTCACGAGATTCCAAATTGCGCTATTTTCATGAAATAAATAATTTTTGTCCATAGGTTGATTATTTTGGGCCTTAAGATTATGTTGACCAGATTTTCAATTTTTTTGAACGTCAGGTTAGCAAACTGCAGAAGGCAAAATAATCGTCATTTTATTTCATAAGGAGGCCGTGAAACAATATCGAAACGATGCGCCGTGTGTCCAACTTGAGTTCATCGGAGATTTAGAACTGTCAGTTGCTTGTCATGTTTTGACACGGGTGATTGAACTTCAGAATTATTAATTGATTGATTTATTGAAATAATCTGATATTTTTACAAAAAACTTATGCGAAAGTCATGAATATTCACGGCGAAGTGTTTGAACGCGCAGGCGCAATCGCAATGCGTGTTTACATCTCGACAGCTGATGCCGGCAGTCCGACACGATTAATAACCTTTCTAGCAGTTTATTTCCTTGCAAATTCGTACAGAGGTTTACCCCATTTAATTATCTATGAATTGGGTAAGTTTTTCAACTTTTATTGTATCTGTAATAACAACCCTGTTTAATTGAAGGTGATGTTGAAGATTTGGACTCGGATTTAAACGACAAGATTATGGCATCTACTACAAATAATTGTTGATGATTATCACGTTCTGATCCAAGACTGTTTACATTTTACAAGGGAAAAGTGTGGATATTGTGCAGCAGTGTCTGTTTGAGGAACTCGTGTAGTGACTGCGATGATTAGTGTCAAGATTGCAGTGAAACCTTACTAAATAAACTACATTGTTGAATTAGTAATGTGAAATAAATTACTAGCTAGGAATTTGGGGCATTTTGTTCCAAGTGAATATTCAGACCATTTCATAAAGATACCTTACTTAAAACTTAAAATAAATAAGTTTAGTGGTGCTTTATTCATAATTTAATCCAACAGAAATTGTTACTGTTTTGCTGATTGTTTTACAAAGACAATACGTATGATTTTGAAACCAGTCCCAGATTCATTCGCATTACATTTCACCAAGGTTCGGATACTTCGACAGACAGGGTTTCGGTTTCTCGTTCTCATTACTAACACTGACGAATAATTCTGCTAGTCTTGCCTTCGTTATTCCTTTATCTTGTAATTGTAGTAAACAACTGTTTCTGGTAGATTGTGATGATCCTGTCGTCCAAATCTTCACACCTTAAATTACCCAGTATTGCTTATAATAATACAAAGAAAATTGAAAAACTTACTCTATTCAATGATAATTAAATGAGATAAACCTCTGGAGAGCGTTTGCAAGAAAATAAACTGCTAAAAGGTTCATTAATCTTCACATCTTCCAGGCATCAACTGCCGAGAGTCGAGGATGTAAACAACACGCTTTGCGTCTGCGCGCGTGTTTAAAACTTCGCGGGGCAGACTCGATGATTTTCACATAATTTTTTTGTAAAAATATTAGATTATTCGAATAAATCAATTAATTAATAATTCCGGGGCTCAATGGCCGCTGTCAAAACATGACAAGCAACTGACAGTTCTAAATCTCCGATGAACTCAAGTTGGACACACGGCGCATCGTTTCGATATTGTTTCACGGCCTCCTTATGAAATAAAATGACGATTATTTTGCCTTCTGCAGTTTGCTAACCTGACGTTCAAAAAAATTAAAAATCTGGTCAACATAATCTTAAGGCCGAAAATAATCAACCTATGGACAAAAATTATTTATTCCATGAAAATAGCTCAATTTGAAATCTCGTGACGTCACATTTTTGGTCCAATGAAAAAAATGTTAACGCCATCTGAAGGGTTTTTAGTACCCATACACCCTGTAAAAAATTCAAAACTCTAGCCTCAAAGTAAAAGGTCGTTTTGCCGCTGGACACTAGTGTTGGACCAGCCTGTATATCAGCGGGAAATTGCTAAAAAAAGATTTAGGTTTAACCACCACCAACGACACTTTTGTCGCTTTCCCAGCAATTTGATACCAAATACTTACGTCAATATTAATTCTTTTTTTCAATTTAAGTTTTTTAGTCATTTTCACTCCATTTTACAACATTTCGGTAGAAGCGGCTGGAAGACAACATCAAAAAGTGTTCTAAATTATTTTGGACTGCGTTTGCTTTCCGTTATTATATTATGATATAATTATATCAAAATGAGATATACAGGATGTCCCGTCTCAGCGTGCAAAAATTTCAGCCACAGATTCCTTGCATGAAAATAAAAGACCCGTATTTTTTTGTTTCGCTAGATGGGCCCCTATTTCGTCACTAGGGCTCCTCAAAAGTGAGCCCCAAAAATCGAATATTAATTCCCACGTCGTAACCATTCAACCGATTTTGCTGAAATTTTCCACAAGATCATTACGAACGATGAAGATTTCAATAATATAGCTGATCACTTCGTGGTGCCCACCATAGGCGCCCCCGGGGCCGCCCTCGACATTTTCGGCCCAATATCTTTGTTAACGTAATTAAATTTCCTATTTAGTTACACACCATCCGAAGCTCCATTGAATTTAAGACCATTGCGAACGATGAAGATTTCAATAATGAAGCTGATGATGTCGTGGTGCCCATCACAGGCGCCCCCTGGGCCGCCCTCGACATTCTCGGCCCATTATCTTTGTTCACGTAATTAATTACACACCATCCGATGGTCGATTGAATTTAGAAACTACGCTACCTGCTCTTACACTTTTTTTGTAAAACGCACCATTTCCGAGTAAAATTAAGGAATGTGGAGGCATACACGTGTGCTTATTGGCAGACTTTTCAAGATAGCTATAACGCGATCAATGTCAGGGCTTTGTTAAAGTTTTAAATTATTGTCAGTTTGCACCACTGTGGCACTGTTTGTTTTTTTTTTTGTAAATATTGTAATTGCAGCCAATTTTGCAAATTCGGAGTATACAGATATGCATTTAATTTATGGTGTATGGCTCCACATTTCTTAATTTTACTTGGAAATGGTGCATTTTACAGAAAAAGTGCAAGAGGTAGCGTAGTTTCTAAATTCAATGGAGCATCGGATGGTGTGTAATTAAATACGAAATTTAATTACGTTAACAAAGATATTGGGCCGAAAATGTCGAGGGTGGCCCAGGGGGCGCCTATGGTGGGCACCACGAAATCATCACCTACATTATTGAAATCTTCATCGTTCGTAATGGTCTTATGGAAAATTTCAGCAAAATCGGTTGAATGGTCACGACGTGGAAATTAATTTTCGATTTTTGGGGCTCACTTTTGAGGAGCCCTAGTGACGAAATGGGGGCCCATCTAGCAAAGCAAAAAAATACGGGTCTTTTATTTTCATGTAAGGAATCTGTGGCTGAAATTTTTGCACTCTGAGACGGGACACCCTGTATATCATTTTGCTAAATATAATCATTCACAACACTGAAAAAAGTACTATATTCACCACGGTAGAGACTATTTTAGCCCTTGCGTCTTGTGCTACAATCTTGCCGCTTAGGCTAAAATAGTTCTTATCTGCCTTGGTCAATAATATGCTATTGTAAAATTAGTACTGCAATTACCTAATAGTATTTTTTTGTGGTAAGCAATAAAACAACAATTTATAAAAACTTCTTATTTCAACACAGAAAACGTACAGGATTAAGGCAGTGTCAATTACAACAATTTTTAGTAAATTACTCCACTAACACAATAAATAAGTGTCGCTACTTTTAAAACTAACAATAAAAATCTTTAATTGTACTACCTAATTCAACTTCGCATTAGACAATGAATTAAGGCAAACAACACAAAAGCCAGGTCTTACCTCTACATAGTTAATAGTAAAATAATAGGAATATAAAGTAAAAATAATAATACTCGTTGTAGGATTAAACAGAAATGAGTTTGTCAGAATTCAGTTTTCAAAATTGGATTCTCGTACCACTCGGATGCGTGGCTATCTTGCGGCGTGGAAGGCAACTGGTTCATGGTACTGAAATTTAAATCAGAGTCGGCGTCTGCCATTGTGACTTCCATCGCTTCCAACAGTGCCGAATAACTTGAACTGTTGCCGCTGTCTAAGCCGCCCATTTCTACTGATACCTGGTTAAATCCTGAAAAAATGATTGGTTAAGATTCGAGGGATACACCCTATAGGTGACGTCACAACATGAGTGACGTCACGACATGCACAAGCCTGACAGTTATGTTAGTTGCAATTATTTCTTGTTTACCTTGCTGCTGAAAAGGTTGACTACTGTTGTGCACACCTGGTGTATCTTGATTATAAACACTAGTGTAGGATTGGTCAGAACTCAAAATCTCCTAAGTGAAAAACGCAAAAATAAAAATAAAGTGCAAAAAAACTACTAAGCGGTTGATTTTGATAAATACCTGAAGCTCGGCCACCATCTCAAAATCTGTATTCCACATATTGTCATCTTGGTACATTGCCTGAGACATGGAATTGTTCCTTTTATTTGGTATTTTGTCTTCGTTTAATTTCACGAGAGTGCTAGCAGCCAACGAACAGATTTCTTCGTTTCTCGACGTCAGCAAGTTTGTTAATGTCGCAACCCCTCCCTCTTGCTCTATCATAATAGCTCCTTCCTTGTCTACTGCCAGTTCATTGAGCACCCCCACTGCCGCTCGTTGTATTTTCTCTTCGTGATACAGCAGTTGAACAAAGATGGGGATAGTCATTTGCTGGCGTATTATAGGTCGATTAAAAGGATCACGTGACAATATTTGAAGTGTGTTCACAGTAGATTCCACTACGTCTTCCATTCTAACCTCCCCGGAAGGTTTTTGGTTCGCACCCCTTTTCTGTATATCCTGAAACCCTCTAACCAATAATTGTATTAAATGATGAACCACCCCGCATTCTCTTAAAGCCCCCCGATTGGTGGTTAAAAGCGCCAAATTTCGAACCAATCCGATCAAGGCTTTGACCAGAGGCCAACTACAGGGTGCGTTCATGAGTTTCATAATGACGTGCACCCCCTTGCCCTCCATCACGTCGCGTCTGGCCCTATCAGCGAAGCCACTTTTAGACGTCAAATGTCTAAGGGTGCAAATTAAGGGTTCTGTGATTTCTTCGCGATTTTCCGCTATTAGAATAGTTCGGACGATGGAGTCGACGCCGCCCATTTCGAAAACGATTTTTTTGTTCCATTCGTTATTGCAGGTTAAGTTGGATAAAATCCCGGAGGCGCAGGTGATGACTTGTCTGTCCTTGGAATTGAGCACCTCGATGAGGGAAATTAATAAATCATCGAGGCCTGGTACTTTCGTGGCGGCGTCTGAGAGGTTGCGGAGGGTCCAAAGACAGTTTTGGACGAGGCGGAGGCTGGGGCTTCGAAGATGTTTGCCGAGGGCCAAGAGGCCCCCTGATTCGATTATGGCCGGTTTGTTGCTGGAGCAAACTGACAAAACCTATACCAAAAAAAAGCCTTAAGTTTTCTTCATTTAATTTTGGTGTTTAATTGAAAAAATTGACGCAGATAAATCGTAGAAAGCAAAACAAGCGTCCTCGATCAGTTCAGGTGTCGCTCGTCTCAGTGCCAACGGAGGGGCTAACAATTGCCTAGAAATTTGTACCCCAGTTTCATTTTTTTAAAAGTCACATAGGTATACATGCAGGGTGTTTCAAATATGCAGCCATTAATCTTCAAGATGATTCTGCATCGAAGAATATGAAAAAAACGAGGGGTGAGCCGCAAGGGAAAATTTTGTACACTAGATTTCCTTTTGGAAAGATTTCTCCAAGATTTCCTCGGATTTCCCGGAAATTTTTCTAGCAAGATTTTCCCAAGATTTCCCGGATATTTTTTTAGCAGGATTTCACCAATTTCCCCTGCAACTCACCCCTCGAAAAAAAATCCTACTAGATAAAAGTTGTTCTTTTATAAGATGATTAAAAATCTGTAGAGAATTCTTCGATATCTTGATTCGTTCCTGAGTTATTCCGAAAAAACTGAAAATTGACATTCTAAAGAAAAATTCATAGCTCCCTAACAGTTGATGGTATTTAAATGAAACTTGGGACTCGTATATCTTTGACATCTGCACTTCAATGGCATTGACAAAAATGTTCTACGCTTTCTAGATTTTGAGTAACGACAGTCAACTTTTCTTTTTCTTATGGCCGCCATATTGGATTTTAACACCATAGGCACACAGAAAAATCGGCACACGATGACAAGACGTGTTTTATTATCGCTGATGAACTCAATTCCACTCACATGTTAGAAGAAATTGTATAAGTCGGTGTATTTTTTTTACACTATTTAATCGCTTATAATACCACAAGTGCATGCTATTTAATCGGTTAAATTTTGAAAATGATTACGAAAGCTTGTTGCCGGTGGTAAAATAATGAGAACTAAATTGTCATTTATTATCTGATTAAAGCCCGAGAGCTTTAGCTCGAGGGCTTTAATCTTTGATAATAAATGGCAATTTAGTTCGAATTGTTTTACCTATACGGCAACAAAGCTTGAGTAATTATTTCTAAAATTTAACCGATTGCAATAGCAATGCACGAGTGGTATTCGGTAAGATTATTTCACAAATTAAACTCTTGTTTTGATAAAATTATGATTTTTTAAACCGGGGTTGCCTATACTCAAAAGCCCAATATGATGTTGCGAACGAGCCTTTATAGCTCATTGACATTAATGACGTTTGAGGTTAGGAACCGTGCAAACAAAATGTTATTGAGTTTTTAGGATATATCCAGAAGAAATCAGCGTTCTTTATGTCCAAAAACACCTAAAATATGGTTTTTGGAAAGACTTGTGTTTGGTGGTCGTATTTGTGGACCTTTATTTCCCATAATTTTGTTTAAGTGGTGATTTTCAGCAGTGAACAAATTGTGTTTAAAATCAAGTGGTCATCGGAAACGATTAAATGACTCGTGCAAACACCGATAAAATGCATTAATCACTCTTAAATGAACTTGATTGGATAGAAATTTAAAAATGAGTCTAATTGATTGGTTTAAAAGGAGATTTGAAAATAATCGCTTATAATACCACAAGTGCATGCTATTTAATCGGTTAAATTTTGAAAATGGTTACGAAAGCTTGTTGCCGGTGGTAAAATAAGGAGAACTAAATTGTCATTTATTATCTGATTAAAGCCCGAGAGCTTTAGCTCGAGGGCTTTAATCTTTGATAATAAATGGCAATTTAGTTCGAATTGTTTTACCTATACGGCAACAAAGCTTGAGTAATTATTTCTAAAATTTAACCGATTGCAATAGCGATGCACGAGTGGTATTCGGTAAGATTATTTCACAAATTAAACTCTTGTTTTGATAAAATTATAATTTTTTAAACCGGGGTTGCCTATACTCAAAAGCCCAATATGATGTTGCGAACGCGCCTTTATAGCTCATTGACATTAATGACGTTTGAGGTTAGGAACCGTGCAAACAAAATGTTATTGAGTTTTTAGGATATATCCAGAAGAAATCAGCGTTCTTTATGTCCAAAAACACCTAAAATATGGTTTTTGGAAAGACTTGTGTTTGGTGGTCGTATTTGTGGACCTTTATTTCCCATAATTTTGTTTAAGTGGTGATTTTCAGCAGTGAACAAATTGTGTTTAAAATCAAGTGGTCATCGGAAACGATTAAATGACTCGTGCAAACACCGATAAAATGCATTAATCACTCTTAAATGAACTTGATTGGATAGAAATTTAAAAATGAGTCTAATTGATTGGTTTAAAAGGAGATTTGAAAATAATCACGATTAAATTTGAAGCTAGTGTTTTGAGGCAATATCCTGTAGCTAAGCACACTCGTATGTTACCGAAAATGATCCCTTGCTCTCATTTTTAATGGAAGCATTGATCGTAAACATCTTTTCAAACCGAAAATACAAATTTCGAATTGTGCTGAAAAACGTCAAATAAACGTCAAGTAAAAAAATTGAACATGGCGCGTTTCGATCATTTAAACAAATATTACTAAAAGAACCCTAATTAACACCAAAGACTCACGAGTCGATAATTAATCTTAACATATACCACTCGAGTTCCCGAATTATACCTGTTAAATTTCGCTAAGATAAGTTTTCTTAAAATTTTGCTTTTAACCAAATGTTCTCGACTTAATAATTCGCAATAAAAACTCCACCTTCGGTGTCGACCATTTTAGAAGCAAAATTTTACAAAAACCTATACCTACGCGAAACTTAACCGGTAAAACTAGGAACTCTCGCTATACAGGGTGAGTCTAGTTGGACAAACCAGCGCTCTAGCGTTTAAGATATTGAAATTAGAAATTCTAGTTTTGGATATGTTGTAGCTGAAATGGTCCCCTACGCATGGGACTCATGAAGAAAGCTCCAGTTTTATTCAAACCGAAATTATTAAATAAAAACGAAGGCCTAAAAATATTTTTTTCGATATTGTTGCATTTTTTAGGTTATTTTGTTAGAGAATCATTTTCTCTTTATGGAAACATAATTTTTTGCTGAAGAAAGTTAATAATATCCGAGAGATAAATTATTTAAATAATAAAGATTTTTAATTATTTCCTAAAGAAAACCACGTGTGCCGTGGTTTTAACAACTGAAAGGCAGTCTTGCTTATACTGCAGACTGTACCCAGAGTCCCAGAATGACAAGTGTCAGTTGGAAATGTCATTTGGGGTCGTTTGTGGAAAAGTAATGCAAAACTGCGAGTTTTTGCCCTTTTCTTTACAGATAATTAGGTAATTTTTATCGCTTGATGAATTTTTTACTAAATTCGCCGAATACAAGTGTCTCGGATTGTCACCCGATTGATGTTTTTTACATTGCCATTGGAATCGAATGGTTCGATCAAGAAAAGCTATTCTCGTCAGCCAGAAGGGAATTGGAATAGTTTCTAACAGTTTACTAAGTGAGTACATTGCTGTCAAATAAGGTGATTTTGTTGTCTTATTAAAAAGTTAATCCTGTTTCAGCCGATAAGTTTTCACACTTACGAAAAGAAGATTTATCATCATTGGATGTCGAGGGGTCCATTGATATTCCATGTAGCAAATGTTGAGACTGTTGATATAATGAAAAAAGACAAAGAAGCGTTGAGCAAAGTGAAACCAAGAAAATTCAAGACGGAGGGTGTACAGTGTACAGATGAAATATGAATTGATGCAACGAAGGTAGCAGTCACATCACATGAATCGAGATTAGGAACAAGTAGATGTCGAAGCAAAATGGCTTGATTGTGGCTAGGGAGTTATTTCGAACGGTGGTCATCAAAGATGCTTACTTGCGAACATCCAGAAATCACAACATGAAGAAAAAGAGCACAGGAGGATGTTGAGCAACATCGAATTAAACAATCATCTATTATTTCAAGTGAACGTTAAAATTGGACGGAGACTATTGTCACCACATTGTTATTTATTTATTTATCAGTACATTTGATGTTGCAACATTTATGTAAACCTCTATCCCTTGTGTAGTCCACTGCATTTTAATCTAAATCACGTTTCGTTAAGATCGAGGTTAAGATCATATTTTTTCTGTTAAAGTTTGTATTCTTATTAGAAAGTGACGACAGAGGCCTAATGTTTATTTGAAATTTTGTCTGTTTTATGGGATGTAATAAAATGTTTATACTAAATTTTAAATCGTCCTGTTAGTAACTATTGCCAATTCTCTTCTGGCTGACGGGAATAGCTTTTTTTGGTCGAGCCATTTGACTTAAATGGCAATGTAAAAAACATCAATCGGGTGACAACCCAAGACACTTGTATTCGGCGAATTTATCACAAAATATATCAAGCATTAAGAATTACCTAATTATCTGTAAAGAAAAGGGCAAAAACTCGCAATTTTGCATTATTTTTCCACAAACAACTCCAAATGACATTTCCAACTGACACTTATTGTCATTCTGGGTACAGTCTGCAGTATAAGCAAGACTGCATCTCAGTTGTTAAAACCACGGGACCCGTGGTTTTCCTTAGGAAATAATTATCTCTCGGATATTATTAACTTTCTTCTGCAAAAAATTATGTTTCCATAAAGAGAAAATGATTCTCTAACGAAATAACCCTAAAAAATGCAAGAATATCGAAAAAAAATTTTTAGGCCCTCGTTTTTATTTAATAATTTCGATTTGAATAAAACTGGAGCATTCTCTATGGGTCCCATGCGTAGGGGACCATTTCAGCTACAACATTATCCAAAAATAGAATTTCCAATTCCAATATCTTGAACGCTAGAGTGACTGATTTGTCCAACTAGACTCACCCTGTATAACGTATGATTACCTCGGATTATACAAATTATTCGCAACAAATTTCAAATTTTGACGATCTGTCAAACAAATCAAAGTTGGTTACATTTTTGAAAAGCTAATTTTTTTGTGCATCCAATGGTGTTAATTTCCAATATGGCGACCATAAGAAAAAGAAAAGTTGACTGTCGTTACTCAAAATTTAGGAGGAATAGAAAATTTCTGTTAATGCCATTGAATTGGCAGCTGTCAGAAATATAGAAGTACCAAGTTTCATTTGCTTAGCATCAACTGTTAAGAAGCTATTAATTTTCCGTAAAATCGCGATTTTCAGTTTTTTCAAGATAACTCGGTAACAAATCAAGATATCGGAGAATTCTTTACAGATTCTTAATCAAAAGGCGCAACTTTTTTCTAATTTAACGGATTTTCTAACTCTAATGGTTTCCGGGATCTTAATAGTGGGCAATGAAATTGGCAACACCCTGTATAGCTCCCTTACTAAAATTACATAAAAAATCCTTTCTAGTTGTAACACCCCGTTTTCGAGAAAAATCGATTAAAAGATTCATCTGCACTTTCCAGGCCTTTCAAATAAGGACATTTGATTTTTATTAAATTGAAAAACTGAACGGATTCTAATAATTACTGATTAAACTCGTGACTAAAGTAATGTCACGGTGCTTATTGATGTCAGATAGTGTGCCAAAACTTCCTAATTTACGAAATAAAAATCGAATTTTAAGCGCACCCTCTAGAAAGCCGTGTAGAACGAGGTGTAGAATCACCCCTGAAAACACCCTGTATAAGGAATCTGAAACTTTTAATCTCTACACTTTAAGAGCAGCAAGTTAAGCATTTTTTTAGCATGCTTTAATAAAAAAAAAACTAAATTGCCCTTTTTTGCAATATGTAGGTAGGGGAGAGCCGGTAACAGTGGTCACCTTTTTACAAAACCTGTCATATGACAAGCAGCAAATTATATTTATCGCCCAAACTTTAGTCCAACAGATACGGCTTGTCGGTTCAAACAGTTATTTTAGATTAACTTCCGGTTCCATAATAAAGATGTCAAAGTTAGAGTTGATTTTAAAGGGGGTTTTAACCAATACGGAGTTGCCATTTTGAAATGTTACAAGCAACGTTTTTAAAGGAAGCTTTAATTTTCATTATAGAATTACAAAATGTGGTCACTGTGGCCTCAAAGTGGTGACACATCCAAATGCAAATCATCTTAAATTTTTTTCAGATTTTCCCCAGGATTTAACTTTTCGATTTCTTACCATTGAACTAGCCGGTGTAGTTTTTTACAGTTTTTTCCCCTAAGTTTGGGCTGATTATACAAATTATTTTCACCAAATTTCAAATTTTGACGATCTGTCAAAAAGTCCAAGTTGGTTACATTTTTGAAAATCTCATTTTTTTGTGTATCTAATTCTGTTAAAATCCAATATGGCGGCCATAAGAGAATCAAAAGTTGGCTGTCGTTACTCAAAATCTAGAAAGCCTAGAAAATTTCTGTCAATGCCATTGAATTGACAGCTATCAAAAATTTAAAGGTTCCAAGTCAACTGTCAACTGTTAGGGAGCTATGAGTTTTTCTTTAGAATGTCAATTTTCAGTTTTCTAGGAATAACTCAGGAACGAGTCAAGATATCGAAGAATTCTTTACAGATTCTTAATCACCTTAAAAAGGAGCAACTTTTGTCCAATTTAACCGATCTTCTAACTCTTATAGTTTCCGAGATCACAATAGTGCGACATTGAAATTGGCAACACCCTGTATACGTTTTGAGGTTTCAGCGACCCAAAAAAGTGGTTTTTAAAATGCGTCTGTGCGTGCATACGCTTGAAAACACGCCACAGCCCAAACGACTAGACCGATTTGGACGAAATTACATTTTCAATGCAACTCTTAGTGCCTTTTTGACAAAAACTGAAATTTTTTATGTACTTTAAAAACAGAATGCAGGGAAAACCTCTGGACCGATTTGGCTGAAATTTTGCACATGAAGATTGTATAGTGCTATTCAGAAAATATGTGATAAGGGGTGGCTATCGAAACAACTGAATTGTAGTCTGTCCAAACTTGAGCTAAAATAATGAAAATTCTCATTCTCGTTTAAAACTTGCCGACTGACAGAAGAAGTTCGACTAGAGTTTGACCTTGAAAAAATTGTATCTATCTACTAAACAAAATTTGAAAGTGTCATCTATAATCCACTTTTTGAATGAAATTTCTAACTTGAAAGACAACGGAGATATTCCTATTTTATTCAAAAGTGGGACAAAATGGATTGATCACCCTGTACAATACTAAAATACTGCCAGTTTTTGAAAATTGTTTAAGTTGATGACGATTGGTGACAGTTAAACTAATCGAAAGTATTACTTTTGTGTTAAATGGCCTACCTAGGTCCAAATTTTTTTTGACCATCCAGAATATACCTTCTGAACAACAAAATTTATGATGAAGAGCCGTGAAATTTTATTGACAAGTGGAGACTCACTGATACTCACATAGTTGCATTTCATCTCACTAAAGTGACATCCACATTCATAGTTTTACGAGGGGTAAACCGCAGATGAAATCTGGTCTACAGGTGCTAGGAAATCTTGGGGAAATCCGAGGAAATCTGGGAAAATTTTGGCAAAAAAATCTCCAGGAAATCTTAGGGAAGTCCGCGGAGATAGTGAAAAATCTGCGATTTAGGAAGTCTTGGAAAATCCAAAGAAATCTGCAAAAGGAAATCTAGTGTACAAAATTTTCTCTTGCTGCTCACCCCTCTTACTCACTTCCGGTTACGCCGGAAATGGCTTTAACTTTAAAATTTTTGAATAGGGAGGATTGATATATTTTTGCATTTAGAATCTAGAGCGTCTTTCTGAGTATTCTAGTGTCATTTTCGTGAGTTTTTTTTTGTTTTTGGAGAACTTTTGTTCTGGATCTTAGGGTGCTGTGAACGCATTTTTAATTTTTTGATATAGTTAATTTGATGACATTGGTGCCAGCTGGACTAATCAAAGACATTACTTTTGTTTTCCACAGCTTATCTAGATCTAAAATTTTCCTGATCATCAGTAGTTCTGACAACTGACACTTGACAGATGAAACAAATAATTTGGCCTACTTGACCCTACCTTCAAAACTCGTGAAGTAGTCCACAGTAGCTTCTCGTAATCATACATCTTCATAATCCGAACCAAGTCGATGGTCCCCTGCGAGGCCAGAATCATAACCTTACTCTCCTGATTCCCGTAAGCCAATATTTGCAAGCAATCGGTGACGATCGTTAAAAATTTGGCATTGTTCCGTCGCAACAGCGTAACCAACTTCTGAACCCCTCCGGCTTGCCTCACGGCCTCCTTTGATTCCTCTTGATGCAACAGCAAATTGTGAAGAGTGGTTATGGCAAAAAACAAAACACTCTCAACCGGAGAACTCAAAAGTTGCACCAAGGCAGGCACTCCACCACTTTTTAGAATCGCCAGCAATCCTTGTCGATGATGCGACAGTTTATGGAACGTCCCCACAGCCCCCTTCGTCGTTTCTAAATCATTCGAGGTCGAAATCGCCCTCACTAAAGCCGCCATCATTTCAGGACTATTAATTATAGCAAGCCTTGAACAATCCTGTTTTGACAGTTTATGAACCATCACAGAAGCCTGTGAAACGACCACTTGATCCTCATCGTTCAACAACTTAGTGAGCTGTGGAATCGCTTTGGTGGCTAGATCAGTCTCATCCTGATAATCCATGAAGTTCACGGAAGGATCCGGTTTCATTTCCGGTTGCTCCGGAACACATTGCTGGAACTGCGGGGAGGAAATGTCGACCCCCTCGTCGAGATTATCGAGAAACATGTTTGCGGGCACTGTTTGAGGGTTAGTTTGATTAATCTCTTCGTGACCTTGAGTGAATCGGTGAGTATCCAAGTCGAAGAGATCCATCTCGTCCTCTTTGCCACTCAACGAAGGGACTTGGGTGGAAGTCCCGGAGTGGATTCCGGAATCGGCCATGTAGGAGTTTTGCTGCCATATTTGCGTCTGTTCCTTCGGTGACATGATGGGCAGCTCTGAGGCACGTTGGAACCGAGGTTGAGGCACTACGAGAAATAGATCAAGATCACTTTGAAAACAATTGACAGAACTGACGCTTTAATTTTCAGTTGTTTTTTAAGACTGCTAATTTTTGTAAATGGAAATTTTTTCTTACTTGTACGGTTTTGGTTGGGCTGCTGGATAAAACTCATTGCACCTGGAAAATGAAGGAAATGAGAAAATTCTTTCGTGGGAACCAGCCAACTTGTTTATTTATACACCCACACAAAGAGATAAGACTGGAAAAGCGGCGATGTGAAAAGAACCCCACAGACGTGAGTAAGTTTATGAAAATTCAGACCTTACCACAAGATTTTCTTTATTTATCACAATTTAATTGCACTTGGATTAAAATATAAACAGAATTTTAACAAAAACACTTTGGGCGTCCATTAGCAAGGTTACTCAAAGCGCGACTTACACCACACCACAACACATAGGTGCGTTCATTTTTTGTTAAAATTAAATCTCAGCTTGAATATTTGAGGAAATTTTGTACAATAATTTGATTTTTGTCTAAATTAAACTGAGACTGTGCGAAAAATTGAATTTATAAAGGACGATAATTGTAGAAGTATGGTTGTACGATGTAAATCAGGCTTTCTAGGGAAACATTCCGACACATTCTTGGAGATTACCGGTAACCAATAACTATGGAACGCCGTTTTACTTTTTAATGTAACAGCACGCTGTGGTAGCCAAAGAAATGAGATAATTAAAATTCAAGTACTGATAATTAAAATTCAAATACTGTTAAGAGAAAATAAACCTATTTATATTATCTGAAATGCAATTTCTATTATCACTCCCAGAATTTCTCTTAACACTAATTCAATTTCTGTTAACAGTAATACAATTTCTCTTAAGAATAATTTATTTTTACTTAACAGTAATTCGGAGAGATAATGAAAATACGTTATTGGACTGTCTTACTTCTCTCTCGGACCAATTGAAATTACATCTTCTGTTGCACTCGAGCATGCGTGGTCGTGATAATAGAAATAGAATTTCACTTAACAGTAATTCGGAGAGATAATGAAAATACGCCATTGGCCCATTGGGTTGTCATCTTTCTCTTTCGTACCACTTGAAAATACATTATCTGTCGCACTCGCAGTTCATACATGCGCGGTCGTGATAATAGAAATTGAATTTCACTTAACAGTAATTCGGAGAGATAATGAAAATACGCCATTGGCCCATTGGGTTGTCATCTTTCTCTTTCGTACCACTTGAAAATACATTATCTGTCGCACTCGCAGTTCATACATGCGCGGTCGTGATAATAGAAATTGAATTTCACTTAACAGTAATTCGGAGAGATAATGAAAATTCACCATTGGCCCATTGGGTTGTCATCTTTCTCTCTCGTACCACTTAAAAACACGATATCTATCTCGTACGGAACGCCGTTTTACTTTTTAATGCAACAGCACGCTGTGGTAGCCAAAGAAATGTACGGAACGCCGTTTTACTTTTTAATGCAACAGCACGCTGTGGTAGCCAAAGAAATGCAATCCCAGGCATCGTGTTAATAGAAATTCAATTTCACTTAACAGAAATTCATTTACTGTTAACAATAATTCATTTTCACTTAAGAGAAATTCATTTACTGTTAACATTAATTCATTTTCTCTTAAGAGAAATTCAATTTAACTTAACAGAAATAGAATTTTTATTATCTCGCTTTAGAGAAAATTGAAATACAATTTCACTTAACAAAAATTCGTGCAGTGATAATCGAAATAAATTTGGTGATTTACACTGATCTTACGAGCCGTTTTAATTTTTATTGTATATATTTAAAATGTTTGAATTTTTTTGAAATGCATAGGGTATGGGTTGCATTAAAAAGTAAAACGGCTCCTAAAACTACGGTTTTATTTCAATTTATCTCTAAATGAATTTTTGTTAAGTGAAATTGTTTTTCTATTTTCTCTAAGCAGTGATAATTGAAATAGAATTTCTCTTAAGTGAAAATGAATTAATGTTAACAGTAAATGAATTTCTGTTAAGTGAAATTCAATTTCCATTATCACGACTGCGCTTGCGCGAATGAGACAGAAGATATAATTTCAACTGGTGCGAGAGAGAAGGAAGACGTATTTCCATTATCTCTCTGAATTACTGTTAACAGAAATTGAATTAGTGTTAAGAGAAATTCTGGGAGTGATAATAGAAATTGTATTTCAGATAATAAGAATAGACTTATTTTCTCTTAACAGTATTTGAATTTGAATTATCTTATTTCTTTGGCTATCACAGCGTGTATGTTCCATTAAAAAGTAAAACGGCATTCCATAAATAACCAATGCAATATGCGACCGGACCAATGCCCAATCAGTGACGTCATGCAGGATGCAGGACACTCTATGATTTAAATTTGAAACAATTTTACCAATTTTCACGAAAATTGTAAAGTATCAAAAATTTATTAAAAATTCGTGATGTGATCATGGAACGTTAACAATACCACCAGATCTCTTCATTCGCAAAAGAACATTTATCATTTATCAATTCACCAAAAATTTTACATGCTCTGATCACGCCTGATTTTGGTCAGCCCGAGCCATTGTGAGTGTGATGATTGTGATTCAAAATGTTAATAATTTTCATTATTTTCAACATTTTCAATTTCAAGGTTGCTGCGAAGATGTTGGACTTTATCACCACACTCCGTTTGTGTCCGAGGAAGATGTCGGAGAGGCTGTTGCCAGTCTACAGTCTTCCACTTTTAAGGAGGTTACCTAAGCATCACAACCTGATAAGGTAGGTATGGTATGCCAAAAAAGAAGGCTCAAGAACAATAAATTAACCCCTTTTTACGTAACTATTTCTCTTTATTAAGTGTTGCATTTTTCGACACACAGCCTCACAGCTCGAAGAGATATGTCCACAACACTGTTCTCAAAAGAAGGGAATAAGGTTGCCAAAATTTTGGCACCCTTAGCACTATGGCACAAATACCCTGATGCCTGCAGTTGCGGTGTCAGGCTGTCCAAGGGTTCCGAAAATTTTGACATCTTTGCCATCCGGTGTCACAATATAGGGGCCTTATTGTAGTACAGTACCTATACCTACTTGATTGTAAAAGTTACTATTGTCTATAGGTAGGTATTACCACAGTCCAACCTACTTCTAATGTGAAGAATACGAGGGGTTAATCACTTAGCGATTTTGAGGTACAGTTCTCTGGAATTTTGGCAACTTTCTAGCAATTTTGGCGATTTTGGCAATTATCCAGCGATTTTGGCGATTTTCTAGCGATTTTAGCAATTTTCCGACGGTTTTGGCAATTTTCAAGCAAGTTCATGGCGATTTTCAAGCAAGTTTCCAGCGATTTTGCCGCAATTTTGGCGATTTTTGAGCGAACTTGACATATCTTTTTTGACCACTTGGAAATTTTCTAGCAATTTCGGCGATTTTTAAGCTCCTTCTATGGTCTTTAATATTTATTTTTTTAGATTCAAAGACCCCTGTACTGATTTTGGACAAATTTTAAAAATACATCCCAGTCATTTACTATTACTTTTCTTCGACTGGAAAAGGGTTGAATCTGCCGTTTTTTTCCGACCAATACCTACCCTTTTGCTAAGAAAAATTCAAAAAAGGGCCTTTTTGTCCCTAAAATGGAAATTTTCTAAAAAATTTCACTAAGGTTTTTGATCCGGCAATACAATAGCTGTCGAATCCGATAGCAAGAATATGCTTTTTTGTAAAATAAATTGAAACAAGGACGAGGGGTTGACAACTTGGAAATTTTGGTGTATAAGCATGAGCAATTTGTACAATTTTTTTCAGGAATTTTGGAAATTTTTGAAATTTTTTTGGAAATTTTGTATATTTTTACGATTTTGCAATTTTCTGAATTTTTTTTTGAAATTATGGAAATTTTAGTGTACAGAGTTTTACCCAGTTGTCAACCCCTCGTCACGTGTAGTACAATCTCTTGCTATTTGCCTATGTGGCCAAAAAATTCAAATCTTGACGATCTTTAATGTCTACAGCAAATGAATAACGTGTAAACAGGTGGTTAACAAAGAGACGAGGGGTTGACAACTTGGAAATTTTGGTGTATAAGCATGAGCAATTTGTACAATTTTTTTCAGGAATTTTGGAAATTTTTGAAATTTTTTTGGAAATTTTGTATATGTATCTTTACATGATTTTGCACATTTTCTGGAAATTTTTTAGTAATTATGGAAATTTTGGTGTACAGATTTTTACCCAGTTGTCAACCCCTCGCAAAGAGATAAACGGTATTAATAAAAAGAGATTTATCACTATAAAATTTAGTCAATTTCGGCAATAAGTGGGCAATTTCGGCAATAAGTGGGCAATTTTCGGCAATAAATATTCAATTTCCGCAATAACGGCTATTTAGGCAACAATGAGCAATTTCGGCAATACTTGTACAAGATTTTGAGGAGTGGATGACCCCTCGGTTCAGTAGTTATTATTTTTTAAGGGAACTTTGGTGGCGATTTCCGCTTGTTCTGTTAATTTTCAGCAACTTGGCGATTTTTGGCAACTTTGGGCAGTTTTTAGCGATTTTGGCAATTTTAGCGATTTTGGCGATTTTTTAGCAATTTTGTCGATTTTCTTACAATTTGCGATTTTGTGTACACGAATTTACCATGTGATTAACCCCTCGGAAGAATAGGCAACGTTTTCAGTACCTATGTACAATTCATTCACCTCACCCTTGAAACAAATTTGAGACCCATTATGGGTAAATACAGGGTGTCCTTAACGATGCGTCAAAGCCAATTTATATCCACGTCATTAATAATATCGAAAATATGTGTAGGTACGCCAACCCTTAGCGACTGAAAATGTGCATAATCTCAAATTACTATAAACTCACCACATGGGCGGATCGTGTAGGGGGTGCAGCACAAAATTACATTTTGTTAAATGGAACACGCTATCAATGCATTTTTGGTTTCTACGTTTCATTCTGTGAAACTTTTGTCAGGTGTCCCATACTTAAGTTCAATCGTTTTTGAGTTATTTAATGTGTAGGACTTGACGAAAACAAGACAAAAAATGCAGCAGAGAAGCGGCTGGAACCTCCCCATCGCGTGGATCTTTGTATTCTGTGTAGATAGTATAGTCAATTGGACAGAATTTTTTTTATGCTTATTGTCTGTGACTAATTTCGCAATTTTCTGACAAATACCGACATGACCCATCACATTTGACAATATGTTCCTTTTAAGGTTAACAGTTTGCCACCCTTTTGACAATAACTGATACTTTATGTCATCCACTGTCAGCGTGCTCCCTTTTAATGAAAAATCTTTTTTTCTCTATTTTCCACTGAAATGGCAGAAACTGTGAATATATTTTTAGAACGAAAATTTGATCGTCTTTCTAATGGCGACATCAAAAAGGAGACCTTTCTATTTAAAATTTAAAGTTGATATGCTTAAATGGCACTTCCTGTGGACCAATTGCTTCCAAAAGCCTTTCAGGTCTTCAACGGGTCACCCAATCTCCATGTACCAAATTTCAGCCAAATCGATTCGCTAATTTGGGCTATTATGTATTTTTAGTGTTATTACAAAATTTCGATTTTTTGACCCAAAGAGCACTAAATGCGAACGAATTTTGTCAAACTTAAAACCAGAATTTGAAGACCTTTCTGATGGTGACAATAATAAATCTTTCAAAAACTTGTTTTGGATGGTTAAATGAGTGAATAATTTTAAAGTTACAAATTGGTGTGCCAAAACGGCAGTTTCCGTGGGCCGATTGAATCCAAAATTTGTTCAGCTCTTCGACGTGCTATACAATCCCCGTGTGCAAAATTTCAGCCAAATCGGTTCAGGGGCTTGGGCTGTACCGCGATTTTAAAGTCGGATAAAAATACTTTTTTTTTCAATTTTTGATCAAAGGGGCACTAAAAATGAATACATTGTTAGAAGCAGAATTTGAAGGCCTTTTCTATCGTGCGGTGAAAAATGGGGGTTTGCATTTAAAATTTAAAAGTTGATGTGCCAAAATGGCATTTCTAGTTGCACGATTGGCTCCAAAAGCTTTTCAAATCTAAGTTGGGTTATCACATGCACACGTACCAAATTTCAGCTAAATCTGTCGAGTAGTTTGGGCTGTGGCGTGTTTACGAACGTACGTACGTACGAACGTACGTACGTACGAACGTACGTACATACATACAGACACATTTTAAAAACCACTTTTTTGGGCTCCTGAGACCCCAAAACGTATAGATCCGGTCTTATCTCGAATTCGAAAATTTTAGTGATTGCAGTAACCTCCCTTTTTTTTAAATGGTGAAGTGGAGTGGGGAGGTTAAAATTAATATTTTCGAAGTTTTGAAGTTTTTCTCTACCAAGCTTATCCCACATCCTAAAGTAAGGTCAGGGCTACCTGATGAGCCACTTGAATGTTAAACTTCATGCACACGGTGTCCCCGGTAAATTAACAAATTAACAGAAATTAAAAAGACAAAATCTCAAAAAAATCAAATGGATTCACCCTGAGATTTTTTCACCGTCTAATAGAGAATTAAATTTTAGGTCAACTTTCTTAACAATTCCTTATACCTAAATGGCCGGCATCCTTTCCAAGTTACATAAAATTTTTGGGTTTATAGCTTAATCCGTCATGGAGTTAAGCACCTCCTTTAATTCAAATACCGATCTTATGGTCACACTATCACGGTTAAAAATTAATTTGCTAATTCACTTCTGCTATTAAAGTCGTTTTTGTTGACTTTAGCCAACTTTAGCAAATATTGCCGAATTAATCAATTTTTTTCCCTATTCTGAAATGCTACACCCGGTTTTTGTTAAAAATATTTTGCAACATCCGCTAACAGTATTATTTTGAATTATAAGTTATTATTGTAACTTATTATTGTTGTAACTCGGAAACCGTCGGAAACGCATAAAATCACAACGTGAACCTAAACTGGTGATAATTTGAAAAAAATGCAATTTAGGTGTAGGGAAGTAAGAAAGTCAGTCTAGAATTTACTTCTCTATTAGATGGCCAAAAAATTCCAAGGTCTTGAAATTTTAGAGATTTTGTTTTTATTTTCTGTTGATTTAAAAATTTGCCGGACACCCTATGCATGAAATTTGACTATACCACCTTTTTTGAAATGTGCTAGTATAGCAAAAACATGCAGTAATGACACTGTTAGAATTTAGTGAAATAAATGCCTACCTTTTTCCTATGAGTGATAGCGTTCTTTGATCTCTTGAACGTGTACTCGTGTAGGTACCCTTTAACTTTTGATTCATTTTGCAGCTCTGTGGCTTTAACCTCTTAATTGATGACACCTACCTACTGAAAATTTTGCAAAAAGTACAGTGATTACTGGCACAAGTCAAAATGTGTCTCGATTGGTCTGAAATTATAATGAAATTTTTCAAAATGTCATGCGTCTTCCCTGAGAATTACGGGCACTAACTTTACGTCAGTATTGCAGGAATATACGTGCATACCAAGTTTCAGCAAGATACCTCCACTAGTTCTCGAGTTATTGCAATTAGTAGTTTTTCGGTTTTTCACCCCTAACTCCCACCCCCTTGGTCCGATGTGGCCCAAAAGCAATCGCCGCCTTACTTTTTGGGAGACGAAGCTGCCTACCAAGTTTCAGCTCGATATTTCAATACGTTATCAATTTATCCGAAGTACAGACTGAGGACCGAGGGAGCGGGCGAGCGAGCGAATAAGCTAAAACAAGAGTGCCTCGTATTATGCTCCGGCACTAAAACTTTTGGGAGTTTTTGCACATACAGCCTGTTCTTTTTCTATGTGACTAAAGTTGCAACAATGGGTTACTATAGATATTTTCCACCTTTAGTCACATAGAAAAAAAAGAACAGAGTGTAGAATTCTTATACTCAGTAATATACTTAGTATACTTATTAGAGTAAATTATAGACCTAATTTTCAAATCTGACAAGATCCCTATTTTTGGCTCTGTTAGCGACTGTTATCCAGATTTAAGTTGCTTGCCGGAACACAATGCTTAAGTTTAAGTCTTAAGGATTAAGACAACTCATTAATTTATCGTCAAATTTAGATCTTAACTTTATAATAACAAAGCACAGTTTTGTTCGGTAAAAATAATTCCTAAATTGACTAATCAGAAGGGCATGTCACACGCCGTTGGTCGTTAAAATCTAAATTTGAGGATTAGTTAAAGAGTTTCCTTAATTGTTAAGAGTTAAACTTAAGCATTTATGATGTTCCAGTTTTAATGCCTGCGATTTTTCCATACAAAATGAAAATCTCTATGCAGTTACACTAAAATCCAGACCCATAGAATCTTTAAAATGCGGCATACTTATTTTTAGCCCTGTAACGCGAATTACTGTAACCGCTGTCAATGCCTGTCATTTTTTACTATACAAAAATACAAAGCTGCGAATTGAGAGCATTTGTATAGAACTGTAATGGACTTTTAAGTTCTTTAAAAGTACCTACATTATCGTAGGAGAAAAATATATTGTAAATATGCAAAATATTAATATATCTTATATAAACTTTCTTATTTTTAATCAGCCATAGAACAGGAACTGAATCCCGTGCTCGTTTAAAACACTTTAAAAATACAATAAACGGTCAGTCATAAAAATAAAATCTAAATTGACCGATGAGCAATTGTAGAAAAATCGAGAGCGCGGTGATAACCGGCGTCGCGACGGCCGATGCATTGAACCAGCGGATATTTTCGATTTAACTGTATCAAAGCCAATTGAAATTGTTGGCAATTTTAGGTGAATGGAAAAATGAAGCGAGTCCACGTATACCAAGCCGGCGTCAGAATAAGCGTCGGGATGCCAAATTCTAAAATTAAGATACTCGAAGGGAGTAACGAACACGTCGCTTATGTCTACAGTTTGCAGTTTTTAGTGTCGGTGGCACGCCGCGGTCTTTACGTTCCCCTATTTTACGGTAATTTTTAATTTTTTTCTAATTTTCATTTTTCTCGTTCAGTTTTGTGCAAAGTTGCAAATTTTTATTTTCCACATTTTTTTCCAAGAGTGCTTCTAAAAATACCCGAAAAATCCTCAAATAAATTTTCGCAATGCCGTGGGCGAATTTCAAAAATTCGCCACCGATAATCCAAATTAACGTATTTATAGTTCATTTATTTCCGTTCGCTTTACTTGACTCATGCAGCCTAAATATTTATTACACTTTTGTTATTTCGACCATTCTTTTATTTTTTCTCCAGATCCGATGGCAAAGTGAATCCGTGCAGTGTTATAGTGAAAGTGTCTAATGTCTGGCCCTGGAGGCCGCGGTGGGGGCGGTTGGTCGCCGTATCATTTCCGCCCCCCATCCCCTTATGGCCCCTCGCCGCCCCCAAGGTTGGGGAGTCCCAGCATGAACATGTTTGGGACTAGGCCACCCAATATGGCCTGTCCTAGGCCACGATGGCCTACTCCGATGTCGCCGATTCCACCGGGAGTGTCGCCGCCACCGATTCCTCCGGGCCCTAGGCCCTTTAGATTGCCCTTACACCCCGTAAGTTTAAAAAAAAGACGAGGGTTCATCCACTCTTCAAAATCTTGTACAAGTATTGCCGGGTTTGTGTACAGTAAAGACCAGATTTATAAATCCTTTCATCTGTCAGCTGTGTAATACACGGCAAAATGAGAGATACTGGACGTACTGTACGTTCGGACTGTCCTGCAGCTGCAGTATATATCTATCTCATGTTAGGTATAATTACATCGTCATAAGAGAGAAAAGGATGCAAATTTCGCTGCGCCCGGCAGTATCTGCATCCTTTTTCCTCTTGTGCCGAGGTAATACCGTAACATGAGATAGATATACTCCGACAGTACTGCCGCATGGCAGGTCGAAATCGGCTGTGTCTGTGTTATAGAGCTAAAAATAAGAATCTTGCCTCATTTAAAAAGTTTTATTACAGATCTGGCTTCAACTGTACAAGCACTTCCTGAGTGGATGACTCCTCGAAAAAGCAGGAAACTTCCAATATTAATTTTTATTAGTAATAAATCCCGATTTAAGAATGACAATAGTTATGAAAAAAAGAAAGAAAAAACAAGATGATAATTAATGTGACTGAGAGATCGACGGTTGAAGACTTGCCTTTTAGGGGTGCGGGTTCTATTTCACGTTTTTTTCTCGATTCGGTAAAGGTGTTTTCTGGAAATAGTTTTTATGATGAAAATTATTAGTTATTTCTATATTACATAGGTACCTTCTTTGTTCTTGTCGGAAATAATCTCCTTAATGGTGCTGGGTAGGTCCGGTAGTTCCGAAAGAGATTGCAGGGAAGTCGTCATTTCCTGGGGACCTCAAAATATGCGAGCATCAAATTCAATACTTTATTTTATTCTTCAAGGGCGTAAAAAATGCGCTAAGGGCCATAATCGCTAATTTATTCACGCGAAGTGGTAGTTGACACTAAATTGTTGTTCTGACATATTTTGACATTACACACTTACTTAACCTCGTAAATGCTACAGAAAAATTATTTTTCTACTCCTAATATAGAAAATTAGAAAGTGTCTGTTTCTAAAACAGATTAACATTTTTTTAAATTACCAATCACTTTCAGTGCATGGTGTTTTTTATTTCACCACGTACTGCTGCTGACAAGGACAATTTTTGTGAAATTTTTTGATATTGTTACTGTCCATACATATAGTAACACTAACATGGTGATATGATAAACAAAAGGCGAGACAAGAGGTAACGCTAAAAATTGCAGCATCTTGAAGTAAATTTTTTTAAGAATCTGACCGAGAATCTGATGCATTTAATCACAAAAATCGTAGAAAAAATAGGGTGTATACCTCTGTTTGAAAGCATATTTGCAGACCTTGCTTAGTTGGAGCACTCGCTACGCTCGTGCCACAATTTCTAAGCCTTGTTATACAATAGTTATTTTCCTACGACCACTTAAGAAAGTTGTAAATATCGCACAATTAAGTAACCGCGAAAGTTGACACTAACACACGCGTTTGTTAGTGCTGTGCGATATAATATACAGGGTGAGTCAACAAGGCGACGGCGGTCCATAACTTCTGAACCCTTCCAGATAGGAAATCAATTCAAACGCCATTATGTACAACACCACCAATTCTACATCCTAAAAATACTTTCAACTATACAGGGTGTCCCAAAACACTTGCAGCGCATATTAACTTGATTTTTTTAAATGGAACACCACCATTTTGATGCCATATTCTGGATCACCTATAACATAGCTTTACATCGACATAAGACTTTCGATGTTTTAAGGCTCTGTTCTAAAGTAATTAATTCTTTTTGAAAAATTTTGATCATTGCGGGTGCTTCTTAAAAAAAATCCCGTGAACTCAATTTTGTATCTAGAGAGCTGAGATTCGGTACGATAATGAAGGAAGGTCTATTCTATCTATCTAACATGATAACTATCATTATCACTATACAGGGTGTTAAAAATTCTGTGTCAAGTTTGGAAAATTTCAAATATGCAAAACTCCATTTTTTCAAATGGCACCACCTGTTATTATTGTGCCATGGGGTTCGGCTGTTGAATTACTTAATTTTTTATTAAGTATGTCCTATACCTAAAGTCAGTACTTCAAAAGATATTCTTTGTCTTGTTTATTTTATTGAAGATTATTACGATCTCAATTAAAGAATGCCATGGACTGTATGACAGTTATGATTAACATTGTTTATTTACATGGTTACCAGACAGTTTGTCATATTTACTGACATACGCAATGAATTTCAACCATCAGCAGTAAACCATGTCAATGAATTCTTTCTGGTTGTGTATGTCAATAAATGTGACAAACTGTCTGGTAACTATGTAAATAAACAATGTTAATCATAAATATCATACAGTCCATGGCATTCTTTAATTGAGATCGTAATAATCTTCAATAAAATAAATAAGACAAAGAATATCTTTTGAAGTATTGACTTTAGGTATAGAACATACTTAATAAAAAATAAAGTAATTCAACAGCCGAGCCCCATGGCACTATAATAACAGGGGTTGCCATTTGAAAAAATGGAGTTTTGCATATTTGAAAATTTCCAAACTTGACACAGAATTTTTAACACCCTGTATAGTGATAATGATAGTTATCATGTTAGATAGATAGAATAGACCTTCCTTCATTATCGTACCGAATCTCAGCTCTCTAGATACAAAATTGAGTTCTCAGGAATTTTTTTAAGAAGCACCCGCAATGATCAAAATTTTTCAAAAAGAATTAATTACTTTAGAACAGAGCCTTAAAACATCGAATCTCTTACGTCGATGTAAAGCTATGTTATAGGTGATCCAGAACATGGCATCAAAACGGTGGTGTTCCATTTAAAAAAATTAAATTGCCATGCGTTGCAAGTGTTTTGGGGCACCCTGTATAGTTGAAAGTATTTTTAGGATGTAGAATTGGCGGTGTTGAACATAATGGCGTTTGAATTGATTTCCTATCTGGAAGGGTTCAGAAGTTATGGACCGCCGTCGCCTTGTTGACTCACCCTGTATATAATAAATTTTGACACTTCCTGTTTTGTTGACAACGATGATAAAAAAAGAGAAATTTACGAAGAAATTATTTTTTGTTGTGGTTCGTAGGAAAAATACTGTACACAACTCGCACGAAAGTGTCTCTACAATGTACTCGTGGGGTTTTCACACTCGGCTAGCGCCTCGTGTGAGAAATTCCCCACTCGTATGATATAAGCCACTTTCGTAGCTCGTTATGTAATATACTATTGTACAAAAAGTAAGGAAAAGTATTACTTTTCCATGCGAGTGAGTGTATTAATTGAAAGGAGCATGGAAAAGAATTTTTTCCACGATTGTACACATTATTTTTCCGTGTACTATCCTGAAATGGCGTTAACATTTAAAATAAAAAAAATGCAGCAGAGAAGCGGCTGGAACCTCCCCATCGCGTGGATCTTTGTATTCTGTGTAGATAGTAGTCAATTTAACAGAATTTGTCATCCACTGTCAGCCCGCTCCCTTTCAATGAGAAAGAATTTTTTCTCTATTTTCCACTGAAATGGTAGAAACTGTGAATATATTTTTAGAACCAGAATTTGATCGTCTTTCTAATGGCGACATAAAAAAGGAGGCCTTGCTTTAAAATTTAAAGTTGATATGCTTAAATGGCACTTTCCGTGGACCAATTGCTTCCAAAAGCCTTTCAGGTCTTCAACGGGTCACCCAATCTCCATGTAGCAAATTTCAGCCAAATCGATTCACTAATCTGGGCTATAATGTATTTTTAGTGGTACTACAAAATTTCGATTTTTTGACCCAAAGAGCACTAAATGCGAACGAATTTTGTCTTATTTAAAACCAGAATTTGAAGACCTTTCTGATTGTGACAATAAATCTTTCAAAAACTTGTTTTGGATGGTTAAATGAGTGAATAATTTTAAAGTTGGAAATTGGTGTGCCAAAACGGCACTTTCCGTGGGCCGATTGAATCCAGCTCAGCTCTTCGACGTGCAATACAATGCCCATGTGCAAAATTTCAGCCAAATCGGTTCAGGGGCTTGGGCTGTACCGCGATTTAAAAGTCCGATAAAAATCATTTTTTTTTAAATTTTTGGTCAAAAGGGCACTAAGAATGAATGCATTTTTAGAAGCAGAATTTGAAGGCCTTTCCTATCGTGACGTGAAAAATGGGGGTTTGCATTTAAAATTTAAAAGTTGATGTGCCAAAATGGCATTTCTAGTTGCACGATTGGCTCCAAAAGCTTTTCAGATCTAAGTTGGGTTATGAGATGCCTACGCACCAAATTTCAGACAAATCGGTTTAGTAGTTTTGGCTGTGGCGTGTTTACAAACGTACGTACGTACGTACGTACACACACACAGACACATTTTGAAAACCGCTTTTTTGGGTTCCTGAGACCTCAAAACGTGAAGATCTGGTGCTATCTCGAATTCGAAAATTTTAGTGATTGCAGTAACCTCCCATTTTTTTAAAATTTTGTTGGAGTTGGGGAGGTTAAAATTATTTGTGCAAGGTCAAATACTTTATGAAACTTCATTTACTTACATGGTAACGGAAAACAACAAAATAAAAATTAACAAATAATGTCATTGAAAATGTTTGCTGCCTATGAAAAGAATTATTTAGAAAAGCGTTGCTATGTGGAAAAGTGTTGCTATGTAGAAAAGTTGAACTTTTCGAATAGTGCAAGGAAAATAACTATTTCATATTAATTTAACCTATCGTTTGACAGCTATCGCTTGTCACCCAGGGTGATTGATGTTACGGTCACCGATCGAAAATGATTGACACAAAAGATCGTTGAGAAATTCTAACGGGTGGGCAAAGGAAACGGTAACTTTTATTTTTCCCGTCCTTCATAGATATTTTTCAGTCTTATACAGAGTGTTCCCCAAGTGCCAAACTTCAGGGGGTGATTCTTCACATTATTCTAAGACGAAAACTTCCTATGGACATTTGTCCTAAAATATGTCTTAAAAATTTCCAAGATGCAGAGGGTGTGCAAATTTTTGAGCGTTTGCACATTTTGATTTTCTTCTCTTTTTATTTTTCCATGAAAGTCCTTAAATTAATTAAGCTTCACAGCGTATTGGTTATTCTGATATTTAAAAATGTGGATTAATTAGAAGTTTTACCTGCACCTACGCCCCTGGACTTGGTAAAACAATTTAAATATTCTATACAGATTGTCCCTTAAGTAGTATAAATGTGTACCAAGTTTCAACAAAATATCTTGAAGCGTTTTTGAAATATTCGCAAAGAAAACAATTTTTTTTTTGGAATTTAGACACCCTGTAACTTAGGAACTAAGCACTTCAGGACATATGTCCATAGAAAGTTTTAGTCTTAAAATAATGTGAAAAATCATCCCCTGAAGTTTGACAGTGTACTAAAGAACATTCAGTGGTTCATTTTTCGATGCTTACCATTAGTATCTCGGAAATCGTAATAGATGGAGAGTAGTTTAAATCGGAGAAAAGTTGTGCTATTTCTTGGTGATTAAGAATCTGAAGCGAGTTCCTCGATTTTTTGATTCGTTCTTGAGTTATCACAAAAGATCGAAAAATTTTCAATTCAAAGAAAAATTTAAATCTTCCTAACGATTAATGTTATTTTTCTTCCTACACTAACTGAAAATGACATTTTCGGGACTCAGGAGGGCTGTGAAAGGACCGCGCGATTTTGCCAAATTTAAATTGTAGGACTTGACGTCTAGATTTTCTTGATCTGTCACTTGGGTTCTCAAATTTCAAAATTAATTATTTATTTATTTTTAACTGGTGTAGGAAGAAAAATGTTGTATAAACCACAGCGAAAAAGTGGTTTTACGCGTCTCAGGAAATGGCCAGTCTCGCCTACGCCTCGACTGTCCATATTTTCCTTCGCCGCGTAAAACATCACTTTCACGCTTTGGGTTATAAACTACTATAAATGCAACTTGGAACTTTTATATTCTTGACAGCTGCTGTTAATTGAATGGCATTGACAGAAATTTTCTGAGCCTTTTAGATTTTAAATAACGACAGTCAACTTTTGATTCTTTTATGGCCTCAAATTGAGTTTTGACACCATCAGATATACAAAAAATTGGATTTTCAAAAATGTAGTCAACATGAACTTTTTTGACATGTCAGAATTTCAATGAATAATTTGCAAAATCAGCTTAAACTTAGATGAAAAGCAATTGCAAAAATGCAGCAGAGAAGCGGCTGGAACCTCCCCATCGCGTGGATCTTTATATTCTGTGTAGATAGTAGTCAGTTCAATAGAAAATTTGTTATGCTTTTCGACAAATATACCGTCATCACCCATAACATTTGACAACATGTTCCTTTTAAGGTTAATATCTCTTTTAATGGAAAGAATTGTTTCTCTATTTTTCGCTGAAATGGCAGAAACTCTGAATACTTTTTTAGAACCAGAAATTGATCGTCTTTCTAATGGCGACACAAAAAGGAGGCCTTGTATTTAAAATTTTCAGTTGATATGCTTAAATGGCACTTTCCGATTACCAATTGCTTCCAAAAGCCTTCCAGGTCTTCAACGGGTCACCCAATCTACATGTACCAAATTTCAGTCAAATCGATCCAGTAGTTTGGGCTATACTGTGTTTTTAGTGTTATTACAAAATTTAATTTTTAACCTCCCCACTCCACTCCACTCCACCATTTAAAAAAAAGGGAGGTTACTGCAATCACTAAAATTTTCGAATTTGAGATAACACCAGATCTTCACGTTTTGAGGTCTCAGGAACCCAAAAAAGCGGTTTTAAAAATGTGTCTGTGTGTATGTTCGTACGTTCGTACGTACGTACGTATGTTTGTAAGCACGCCACAGCCAAAACTACTAGACAGATTTAGCTGAAATTTGGTACGTGTGCATGTGATAACCCAACTTAGATCTGAAAAGCTTTTGGAGCCAATCGTGCAACTAGAAATGCCATTTTGGCACATCAACATTTAAATTTTAAATGCAAACCCCCATTTTTCACCTCACGATAGAAAAGGCCTTCAAATTCTGCTTCTAAAAATGTATTCATTCTTAGTGCCCTTTTGATCAAAAATTTAAAAAAAAATTATTTTTATCCGACTTTAAAATCGCGGTATAGCCCAAGCCCCTGAACCGATTTGGCTGAAATTATGCACACGGGGATTGTATTGCACGTCGAAGAGCTGAACAAATTTTGGATTCAATCGGCCCACGGAAACTGCCGTTTTGACACACCAATTTGTAACTTTAAAATTATTCACTCATTTAACCATCCAAAAGAAGTTTTCGAAAAATTTATTGTCACCATTAGAAAGGTCTACAAATTCTGGTTTTAAGTAAGACAAAATTCGTTCGTACTTAGTGCTCTTTGGGTTAAAAAATCGAAATTTCACAATAACACTAAAAATACATTATAGCCCAAATTAGCGAATCGATTTGGCTGAAATTTGGTACATGGAGATTGGGTGACCCGTTGAAGACCTGAAAGGCTTTTGGAAGCAATTGGTCCACGGGAAGTGCCATTTAGGCATATCAACTTTAAATTTTAAATACAAAGGTCTCCCTTTTTATGTCGCCATTAGAAAGACGATCAAATTCTCGTTCTAAAAATGTATTCACAGTTTCTGTCATTTCAGTGGAAAATAGAGAAAAAAATATTTTTCATTAAAAGGGAGCAGGCTGACAGTGGATGACATAAAGTATCAGTTATTGTCAAAAGGGTGGCAAACTGTTAACCTTAAAAGGAACATATTGTCAAATGTGATGGGTGATGTCCGAGGTGATGTCGGTATTTGTCAGAAAATTGCAAAATTAGTCACAGACAATAAACATAAAAAAAATTCTGTCGAATTGACTACTATCTACACAGAATACAAAGATCCACGCGATGGGGAGGTTCCAGCCGCTTCTCTGCTGCATTTTTTTTTTATCCAAAGGGCAGTAAATGCGAATGAATTTTGTCTTATTTAGAACAAGTATTTAAAGACCTTCCTGATGCTGACAATACATTTTAAAAAAAGTTGTTTAGGATGGTAAAATGAGAGTATATTTAAAATTGAAAATTGATGTGCCAAAACGGCACTTTCCGTGTGTCGATTGCCTCCAAACATTTTTTAGCTCTTCGACGTATAATACAGTCTCCATGTACAAAATTTCAGCCAAATCGGTAAGGAGGTTTCGGCTGTATCGTGTTTTTAAAGTACGTTAACAATCCCTAATATTTAAATTTTTGTCAAAAAGGCACTAAGAGTGAATATATTTTTAGAAGCAGAATTTGAGAGCCTTTCTTATGGTGACGTGAAAAATGGGGGTTTGCATTTAAAATTTAAAAGTTAATGTGCCAAAATGGCATTTCCGGTTGCACGATTGGCTCCAAAAGCTTTTCAGATCTAAGTTGGGTTATGAGATGCCTACGTACCAACTTTCGGCCAAATCGGTCCAGTAGTTTTGGCTGTGGCGTGTTTACAAACGTACGTACAAACGTACGAACGTACGTACGTACGGCCGCACTAACCGACATTATCAAGCCCGAAATGGTATATCCGACGGATAATAGGAGGCCCACCGTAGATTTATGAGGCCCGATTCGGGCTTCCTAAAAATTTACGTGTATATTCGTTAATTATGATACCTACCAACAGGTGGAGCCTCTCTGTCAAAAATGCCTAGGGCTTCGTAATGCCGATACACACCGCAAAACATACACGTGTAGTTCGAGAGAACTGCCGATAGGAGGCGAACGTGTTGATCCGTAGATAACGTGAGTACGTTGTAGCGCGCGGTTAATAGGAGCCCCCTAAATGTGCAAGACATGACCTACACGTTTTGAAGCGGGCCTACAGACCATTATTAAGAGGCGGGAATTCAGAATGTTCCTGCCAAAATAGGGTTATTTGCTTCTAATTCAAATTTGAGGGGAACTATCAGCCTGCAAATGCTTTATTGCCTGCAAGACTACTCTAGTAACACGTTGGTCAACAAATTATGGTTAAAACTGCAATCGTTTTTCAAAGAGCCATCCAGAAGTTGTTTTTTGGCGCGAAATAACTTCTGGATAGTACGGAAACGCAGAAGGGCCACCACTTTTCTTTTTTCTAACTCGTCAAGGTACACATAATTGTATGTTGACTTATTTTTGTGTCGACTTAGTTTTATGTCGACTTAATTTTGTGTCGACGTAGTTTTATGTCGACTTAATTTTATATCACGTCCCACAGACGTACAAAAAGTTAGAAAGAGACAATTAAATTCGGGTTCTTCTACCCTTCAGCCCCCAGAAACTAACCCCTGACTGTTCGAATTCTGCTAAATTTTGCTGAACAGCAACAGCCCCATTTTAGACAGCCGGTTATTAAAATTAGGGCAATATCCCCCGAATGCACCTTAAAAGTGCAAATCCAGGCTCCACCTCCCTCCAACATTCGGAAACTACCCCTCGGACATCTCGTATTTTGCTGAATAGCCCCAATTTAGACAGTCGGTTATTAAAATTAGGGCAACATCCCCCGAATGGGCCTAACAAGAGCAAATCCAAGTTACACCTCCTTCCATCTCTTCGAATGTTGCTGAATTTTACTAAAATTCGGACAACGACATCTCCGAATGGGGCTTAGAAGAGCAAATCCTGGTTGCACCTCCCTTCAACATTCGAAAACTACCCCCTGACACCTCGAATTTTGCTGAACAGACCAATTTTAGACAGTCGGTTATTAACATTAAGGCAACATCCCCCGAATATACCTTACAAGAGCAAATCCAAAAGTTGCACCTCCTTTCAACTCTTTGAAACTAACACCTGACTCTTCAAATTTTGCAGAATTTTGCTGAATAGCCCTATTTTAGACAGCCGGCTATTAAAATTAGGGCAACATCCCCCGAATGGACCTTAGAAGAGCATATCCAGGTTGCACCTCCCTCCAACATTCGGAACCTACCTCCTGACACATAGAATTTTGCTGAGCAACCTCATTTTAGAGAACCCGTTATTAAAATTAGTGCACCATCCCCCAAATGGACCTCAAGAGTGCAAATCCAGATTCCACCCCCTCCAACATTCAGAAACTACCCCCTGACATCTCGAATTTTACTGGACAGTCCCATTTTAGACAGCCGGTTATTAAAATTAGGGCAACATCTCCCGAATGAGCCTTAGAAGAGAATTATCCAGGTTACCCTTTCCTGCAACTCTTGGAAACTACCCCCTGAAACCTCGAATTTTGCTGAACAGCCCCATTTTAGATGGACGGTTATTAAAATTAGTGCATCATGCCCCGAATGGAACTTAAAAGTGCAAATCCAGGTTCCACTCCCTCCAACATTCGGAAACTGCCCCCTGACATCACGAATTTTACTGGAAGGTCCCATTTTAGACAGCCGGTTATTAAAATTAGGGCAACAACCACCAAATGGACCTTAGAAGAGCATATCTAGGTTACACCTCCCTCCAACTCCCGGAAACTACTCCCTGAAACATACAATTTTGCTGAACAGCCCCATTCTAGTTAAACAGCTCTTCATTAAAATTAGTGCACCATCCCCCGAATAGACGTTAAAAGTGCAAATCCAGGTTCCACCCCCTCCAACATTCGAAAACTACCCCCTGACACCTCGAATTTTACTGAACCATTTTAGACATGGAGGTTATTAAAATGAGGGCAGCATCCCCCGAATGGAGCCTAGAAGTTATACCTCCTTCCAACTCGTTGAAACTACCGCCTGGCACTTAGAATTTTGCTGGTTATTTTACTCATTAAGTATTGAACCAATCCAAAGCAGCATTTAGTGTACCAGTAACCAATCAAATCTTGATTACAGTAATAATACTACAACGTCAACTTGACACTACTTACTCAATACTCTAATTTATAAAATAATCTGCAAAATGCCATTCGTAGTCTTGTGGTTGCCTTGTTGAGTCCTCATGGATTCACTACTCGTCAAATGGTAGATTTTTTTCGGCCAAAGAGGACTCGAGCAAGCTTCCGTCCTCTTTTTAGCCTAAAAAAAAATCTACCATTTTGACTCGTAGTTGACAACCATTCGGATGTCAAAACCAGCGGCAATCAAGAGACTACTCGTTGTATTACTAGTGACAATATTGCTGAACAGCCCCATTTTAGACTCCTGGTCATTAAAATTAGGGCAACATCTCCCGAATGGAGCTTAGAAGAGCAAATCCAAGTTACACCTCCTTCCAACTCGATGAAACTACCGCCTGACACTTTGCTAATAATTTTAATGAACAGCCCCATTTTAGACAGCCGGTTATTAAAATTAGAGCAACGTCCCCCGAATGAACCTTAAAAGTTCAAATCCAGGTTCCACCTCCCTAAAACATTCGGAAACTACCCCCTGACACCTTGAATTTTGCTGAATTTTTTATTGTATTATCCCGCAAATTCACCAACGTTTCTTATATTTAAGAAGTTCCTTAAAATTTAATGACGGCATTAACCAAAAAATCTATTTCATAAATTATTGAAAACCTTAACTTCAAAAGGGTCAGTGCCAAAAACACTGCGTATAATCCATTAAGTCATCTAGCTATCACGGCAGTAAAAACTTTTTCCCAAAAAAATTTCATACGTGTAAATTTGGGCACTTAGACCCTTTTGAAGTTAAGGTCTTCAATTGCTTCAGTTCTCCATTTGTACCTAATGCTACGTTAGAATTAATTCCAAGGTTTTGGCCCGATAAACTCCTCTCCAATTAATGTTATGTCAGTTTGGAAATATGATAACCATTAAAAAGCAGAAATGAACATAAATTATTGATACCACTTCTTCATCATATGAGAATGATGGTTTTTGAGAAGACCAAAATTGGGAAAAATCAAGTTTATGATCAGAGAGCCAATTTTTGAGTCCTCCGATACTACCGCTCGCAAAACGACTACTACCGTAACAAAATCAGCTGCTACCATCACTAGTATGAGTAATTTATCTCCTATGGGATTAGTGCCCCCCTGAAGCAACGTTTTTTTAAATATTATCTTTCACTACTAGGTACCGCCCCCAAGTGGACTACCTCCGCAAAAAAATTAACTACTGTCATCATCAGCATCCTCCCTTAACATGGGTCATTCTTTGCCTAATAAGCTGTGCCCTAAGCAAAGGTCTCGGCAAGGATAAAGAGAAAGAAATAATCTTTCCATTACTATCGCCCCTAAAACCACTGCTACCGTCCACAAATCAACTGCTACCATCACCATCAGCATTATATTGACCTAATTGACTAATTAGTTGATATGCGGTCAAAATTGCTTTGTTTCCTTACCCTTAGGAACGTCTGGGTTTAAAATACGGGATTAAATCCTTTGGTGCAATCCACCCTTAATTAATTGCATCATTAGAATTTGAATTTGCAACAATCAAAATTAAAATTGTCTGATTTCACCCCAAATGACGGTACATCGAAATTATACTCTTCACGAAGGGACGTTATAAAAGCACAGCCAGTATACAATATCGGTACTTCCCTGAATATCGAACTGGCAACACCGCAAGGCTTCGTAATATCTTCAACATACATACATTATCTACAATCGGGCTTCGTATACACCGTGCAGTATACCCGGGACTCGTAATACCTGCCCCGTATAGCACAGTATGAATGTTGCAAAAACTTACCCCTCGCATGTCCCCCGCTATTCTTGAAAAATATGAAGACCAAAAGTGCGAAATATACACTGTTATTATGGTTCTAAGCCCGGGCTTCGTACCGCCTGTTGTATGTACCGGGCCTCGTAGCTTCCGTTAGTCACGTACGTACGAACATACACACAGACACATTTTAAAAACCACTTTTTTGGGTTCCTGAGACCTCAAAACGCATACATCCGGTCTTATCTCGAATTCGAAAATTTTAGTGATTGCAGTAACCTCCCATTTTTTAACCTCCCCAACCCCATCACAATTTTAAAAAAATGGGAGGTTACTGCAATCACTAAAATTTTCGAATTCGAGATAAGACCGGATCTATACGTTTTGACTTTTGAGGTCTCAGGAACCCAAAAAAGTGGTTTTTAAAATGTGTCTGTGTGTATGTTCGTACGTACGTACGTTCGTACGTACGTTTGTAAACACGCCACAGCCAAAAGTGCTAGACCGATTTGGCTGAAATTTGGTGCGTAGGCATCTCATAACCCAACTTAGATCTGAAAAGCTTTTGGAGCAAATCGTGCAACCGGAAATGCCATTTTGGCACATCAAATTTTAAATTTTAAATGCAAACCCCCATTTTTCACGTCGCCATAAGAAAGGCCTTCAAATTCTGCTTCTAAAAATGTATTCACTCTTAGTGCCTTTTTGACAAAAATTGAAATATTCGGGATTGTTAACGTACTTTAAAAACACGATACAGCCGAAACCTCTGAACCGATTTGGCTGAAATTTTGTACATGGAGACTGTATTATACGCCGAAGAGCTAAAAAATGTTTGGAGGCAATCGACTCACGGAAAGTGCCGTTTTGGCACATCAATTTTCAATTTTAAATATACTCTCAAAAAAAACTTTTTTAAAAATTAATTGTCAGAATCAGGAAGGTCCTCAAATACTTGTTCTAAATAAGATAAAATTCATTCTCATTTACTGCCCTTTGGGTAAAAAAAAATTGAATTTTGTAATAAGACTCAAAACACATTATAGCCCAAATTACTGGATCGATTTGACTGAAATTTGGTACATGGAGATTGGGTAATCCGTTGAAGACCTGAAAGCCTTTTGGAAGCAATTGGTAAACGGGAAGTGCCATTTAAGCATACTTATCAACTTTAAATTTTAAATACAAGGCCTACTTTTTTTATGTCGCCATTAGAAAGACGATAAATTTCTGGTTCTAAAAAAGTATTCACAGTTTCTACCATTTCAGTGGAAAATAGGGAAAAAATTCTTTCTCATTAAAAGGGATATTAACCTTAAAAGGAATTTTTTGTTGAATTTTCTGTTGAACTGACTACTATCTACACAGAATATAAAGATCCACGCGATGGGGAGGTTCCAGCCGCTTCTCTGCTGCATTTTTTTAAATTGTGATGGGGTTGGGGAGGTTAAAAAGTACGCTGACTTTTTCAATCTCTCTTACAACACGTGAAAACAATAAGCGATATTAGCGATGACGTATAACCGCCACCTTTGTTGTGTATGGTCATAGTCAAGGGCTCCCACTGAAACCAAACAAAGCGAGATTTCAATGTGCAAATTGCAGAAAACTGCAATTTTCGTATAATTCTTTATTTACAGTTACTGAGCTGCACTTTAAGACCTTAAAGGGATACTCTCGAGAAACGACCAAGTTCCAGCAAGTTCCACCCTGGTTCCGAACCGGATATGGCTGTTAGGGATTTTTTTTTCGTTGGTCGATTTTTACGTGGCTAAAGTTTCCAAAAGCTTCATCGAATTGACATGACATTTTAATAATTTTTAATCAGTTTTCTTTAAAAATGTAGAAAATTAAACAATAGTTGGACTTTTATATCAGTATTATAATGAAATGAAGATTCTTCTGCCGAACTAATGATGACACTGATTTTGAATTTCTTAACCTCAAAATAATAGCTGTTAAAGAAAGGAGTCCGAAAATGAGGTAAAATTCTACTGACCTATTTCATTTGTGAGATAATTCTTGAACAGGGTCTGGTAAATAATAGTTCCTTAACTGATGCCACATTTTATAACAAAAAGGATGGAAACAATAAATTCATGATCGACAAATATGAGAAGCCAAAGACAAAAGCAAAGAATTGTGATTATAAAAAGTGAGTTGTGGACTTCAGTGTGGTTGGATTCGACAAGTTACCTAGAGATTAAAAAGTAAATTGTAACTGAGGGGTTTAAAATGTTTATTCTTACAGAAAAATAGCTCGATTTGGTTCCACGTTCATGCAAATGTGTTACAAGCTCATTTAAAAGTTAAAAAAAACTGTACTTAAGCAATAATAATAATCACAGGCCTCCTCTAACATTTAAAATCAGTATATTGTCCATCTTCTTCGAGATAGTGCTTTCGACAACACAAGTTGGAATAACTCTTCTCTGATATCGTTCCAGCTTCGCCCAACTATTAATCTAAAAGTTAAAAGTTATTGAACAAAATCGATTTGAAATAATCAAAACACATACTCCCTGTAAGCAAGATATCTCCACATCTTATTTGATGATGACTTTATCAAGTTTTTTTGAGCCAGGTTTCAGATTTCAACAATGGTTGGTAGTTGCTTTCCTACAAGAAACAGATTAATTATTAGTGGGCATTAACATACTTGAGCCTCAACTACACCCAGTTTATAATTTAAATTACTTAACGAGTACTTACTTATCTATTGGGGGCTGGAATTGGTGTCAGTTTCTGTTTGTTTCCTTTGAAGCACTTCTTCTTGCTATATGTTGTACTCGTGTTCAAATTTGTAAGGACCCATTTCTTTGAGATTATTTGCTTGAAAATCTTTGTAAACTTCCACAAATTAAAGCGAAAGCAGTTCTAGCAGTTCTCTTCTCTTCTTTCGACGACAGTTGACAGATCGAAATGACGTGACAGTTGTCACTCGGAGGCCCGCGGTAATTCAAATCACGGCAAAGTTGTAGGGTTTTTGTTTCGCCGATAAAACAGAGAACCGTTAAAACAAAATGGCATTTCCGGCAAAAATGCTGTCAAAGAGCCACAATTTTATTGTATTTCTTAAAAAAGGTAAGCGAAGCCACAAATATGTTCCCCGCTTACGGTTAAGCAAATCATGAGCTTTTCAATGATACTACTTTCGAGCCTATTGTTCACAATAATTTTTGACGTTTTTTCTCTTCAGTATGCCTTTAATATTGACAAATTGAAGAATTGCTATCGATTAAATCGTTACATTATGTCCACAATGAGCTTTGTGCTGAAATAATTGAATCTGCACAAGGAAATTCTCGCTCTGTTTAGCTTCATTGCCATGGTAACAACCTCAACCTAGATCAACAAAGATGGCGGACCTACGTCACGCTAATGGCCCGTACGTCTTGCGGTCGCGTGTCTCAGGGTTTCACATATTCCATTGTTAAAAGTAAAAACCTTGTTCATTTCGTTCACCATTAAATACTACGTAACGTAGTTATTATTGTTAATTGTAGCTAGAAACCACTAATAATATCACAAAAAATCTGTAAACGTTACAAGTTGATTAACCGAATATTAGAAGAAGTGCATTATTCAAATGCCGCCAATTTGAAAAAAAATAAGCAAAAATTGTGCTACACTGATTATTTTATACATTAAGTATTGAACCAATCCAAAGCAGCATTTAGTATTGAACCAATCCAAAGCAGCATTTAGTATACCAGTAACCAATCAAATCCTGATTACAGTGATAATACTACAACGTCAGCTTGACACTACTTACTCAATACTTTGATTTATAAAATAATCTGCAAAATACGATTCGTAGTCTCTTGGTTGCCTTGTTGAGTCCTCATTGGCCGAAAAATATCTACCATTTTCACTCGTAGTTGACAACCATTCGGACGTCAAAACCCGCGGCAATCAAGAGACTACTCGTCGTATTACTATTGAAAATTTTTTGGACAGATTGTTTTGCAAGATGATGTATATTTGTACTGCTATTCTTTACCGCTAACTAGATGTTGCTCTTATATTGCTGATATATTCTGTCATTGTGTACATGTAATGTCAAAATAACTTGTCGGTGACAGCTTTTATGAATATCTTTGATTCAATGTTGTTCTTAGCCATCACAAATTTCCACCCGAACTTTTACCGTTTAGAGTCCGATATAAAACGTCGTATTAGACTCGCACATAAAGATTTATATTCGTTCGTATGATTACAGTACCCGTCCTCGGCTCGTGCTCGTTAAAATATACCTAATATAGCATTGTTTGCTTTTGTACTAAAGGTAGCGGTTTATACAGTGTGTCCCAGTTGAGATAAAGATAGTGTCATACTTTGGTTACTTTTAGGAATAGGGATATAAATCTTTACACTGACTGTCGTAGATCCTTATCAGATACATCTTTTGAGGCATTCAACTGCTTTATGTATGTTTGTTAAAAAAATGTAGATCTCTTCGAGAAGAACTCGGACAGATATAATGACTTTCATTTGTCGACAAGGTTTAAGGGCGATTTAAGGATTCCTGTCCACACATCTACTTACTTCCAAAGAAATGTTAAATATAACGCAGTTAAGGTATATAATGCTCTTCCTAAAAGCTTTAGGGATTGCTCAAACATATTAAAGTTTAAAAATATGGTCAAAGAGTTTTTATTGACTCATCTCTTTACAAATTTTGATGATTTTCTATATAATAAATGTCTGGATGTTTAATTGTTTATTGTCTATTGTTTACTGTATACTTATTTTTTGAGATTGACGTGCCACATGTACCCAGTGTATCGAATGGCAAAAATAAATTATTATATTATTATTATTAAAAATGTAAGTTGTAAACCCAGCCTACTGCTAGAGCCTTTTTTTCTAATAGAGCTATTAGTTGAGAAATGATGCCGATTGCCTATGGCACAAAGTGCCGTGACCTTGAAATGTCAAAGTTATGACATACAAGTCAAATTTTTTTTTAATTGCATGAGGGCTCATGGTAAAAGTTTTAAAGAAATTGATTGGCTCATTGTTTATTTTATCTCAGTAGTTGTTGAAGATGGGCTCCTTGGATTTCCTGACAAAAAGAAATGTCATTGATTTTAAAAGCAAATTAACTGTGCAAAACTGAGAAATAATCCCCAAAAAGTCGTTTTGCAAACTTTCCCGTCTTTATCTAATGTTAGGAAGTCCAAGGAGCTCATATTGAATATGTTCCTAGACAAAAAAAAATATGAAAATAAAAATTTTTAATAAAATTCCCAATTTTTTTGAGCCACCAATTTCTTTTGAAAGTTTCATCATCGTACATAGAATTGAATTAGCTTTCAAATAAGGGGTCAGGTGACCCCTCTTGGCATTAAAAACTATCTTCACTTGTATGTCATCATAACTTTGACATTGACAATCGCCATTATTTCTCAATTAATAGCTCCATTCCAAATTTCAAGGCTCTAGCTAGCGCGGTTCCAGAGATATCGAAAAAATGTACGGTCAGAATCCAATTTTGATCGGAAAGAATTATAAAGGAAACGTTGTTTAGCAGTCAATTTAAAAAAATTTTAAAAAAATTATGTTTACAATTTTTCCAAAATTAAAGATTCGAATTTTGAATTGAAACTCTGCATATTCGATCAAAACGAGCGATCAGAACGAGATTGCGAACAACTTAATGTCATGAATTTTTTCGATATCTTAAATATTAAAAAATTGCCCTATTCACGAGGTCGCAGTAGGCTGGGTTTACAACTTACACTTGAGTTGAGTACCTACCTCAAGATGCATCCCATAAGCATCTACGACAGTACAAAGATTTATATCCCTGCTCCTAAAAGTAACTAAAATATGTCACTGTCTTCATCTTAACTGTGACACTATTTTTACGTTCCATGCTGCACAAATAATAATTGTTATAACCCTTCTGTTATTGCGGAACTTAGTTAAACGATTCGGCAGCTGCAAAAATCACAGCATCGAGCTATTTTAAGCCTCACCTCGAATATAAACTGGGATGGAGCTCTTTGAGTTCTGATTAGGACACGATCCTGTTATTACGATTAGGGTGTTTTCTTCCTCCACGTTTTCCACTATAAATTTAACGCTTTGTACTAGAGAGGAATAAGCGACGTGAAGATCAGCTAGAGCGCCCCCTATGACCACCATTAGAAAACCATCAGGATCAGCAGCTTCTTCAATTTCCTGGTAGGTTTTTTCCACTAAATCGTAGAGGGCCATTTCTTGGGTAGTTCCCACAGGTTGTTCGTCTTCAACGTTTTCGTCTTCTAAAGTTTTTGATTCAATCTTAAATTTTAGTAAAGTTTTTTACCAGAATCGTCAAAAATTTTTCCTAAAAGAGTCAGCCGCATTATGGACATAATTCCAAACAGTTTCCATTTCGGTTTTTCTTTGGATCGTTTTTCCTTGGACCTGATAGATTGCCTGTTTTTAACATGTCTTTTTGAACGTACTTTAAAAATTTCCAAGTGTTGAGGGTTGGTAGCTATTCGAGTATTTCTTAGCCATTTTCTAGGATTTTGACCGATGTTAATAGGGATTTTTTCTTTCAGTTTTCTAGGTGTGTTGTAAATCATATCAGGATCTCTACTTCTGGTAAATTTTCTGCCTGGAGATTCATCCCCCAGCAAAGAAGCTACAGCTGCAGTCATTCCCATTACATTTTTACAGTAACTTATTAGAGCGAACATTCCAGTTTTTAATGTTTCGTCGCATTTCGGGTCTGAATTCTAATAAAAATTTGCTTTTTTTCTTAAAAAGAAATAATACCTTCAGCTGGATTTCCTGAAAATTCATGGATTCCATGATTTTACATTCCTGAGCATTCTCGGCTTCCCCCTGGGTGTTTACAAGAAAAATAACAGCATTAAATCTTTCATCTTCTTCTCCTGAAATAGCGTTGAAAAAAATCAACAAAACCAAAAAAATCATTATTGACATTGACAGATGATTGACAATCTAACCGACGTGATTTTTTTTCAGCCATCCCCAGCACCAAGAGGGGCCAATCCCGATTATTTCAAGGGAGTTCATCCCTATTCCCCCATTGCTACTCCAATTCATTTCAGGGAAGCCAATTCGTATGAATTTGGCCCCCCCAGCCGAGATTTTGAATATGTGGGGGTCCCCCTTGAGCCTCCGCCCTTACCCCAAAATTACGAACCGGAGGAGGAAGAAACGGGGCCTTCGACAGCCGAAATTATTGCGAACCAGAGTCAGGATTACATTGACGAAAAGTTGGCGGAGTATCAGGCTACTATTTATCAGCTGCAAGGTAGGACTAGTTTATGTATGAGTGAAGTACGGGTGATCGAAAATTATAGGCCGCTGAAATGGCAACGTTGCATTTAGAAGTAAAAATTCGTCATAATCTTGTTCAACGTTGCCATTTCAGCGGACAATTATTTACGATCACCCGTTATGTATCTAGAATGTTTTTTAAATACAGAGTGACTCGTAATTACGCTACGCCATAACCATAAGCATTGTGACGTCTATCTTATTTTGACAGACTTGAAACTTTGACAGGGTGTCGTTTCGTCATTGTATATAGTTTCCACAAAGGGTTCATTATGTATATGAAAGGAGCTTTAAAAACTAATACTATTTTTTATTTGACTTAAGTAACTGTTTCTATTCCGTCATTGGTAGGTGCAATGTTGTTCGTGCGCGAAGACTGGTAGGTAATGGAGGAAACATATTTTGGCACGACACTGTTTATTTTTATCCCCTGACTACTGATCCATTGCGTAATCGAGTGCTCAACAGCCTTGACTACCTTGATCTTGTTTAAATTCCTAGAAAAACGTAATTACTTTAATGGGCGTAGTGCGGTTATAATGAAAGTGAGCGATTTTGGCATAATTGTAGGTTCGGAAAGGTTGTTCAACTTAAAACATTTTAAAATTTGGCACAAGACGGCAGTTTCACGATTGAGTTAGATAATGTGAAATTATAAAATGAGTTACGCGCGATGTTTTTAAATAGAGAAGTTTTCGAGTTAAAATAGCCTGGAATAAACACGAACTTTATTCCCTCTAGCAAGCGCGGATAACGTTGTTATTCGATCCAGGATGAATTCAAGACTAGACTCCATTCATTTTCTATTGAAGATCTAAAATTTTTCTGGAACTGTACTACCCTAATTTGCAAGGCCCTGTACTTTTGACAATTTGATAGAAATTTGGCGGGAAAGCAAAAACATTGCATAACCCAAATCTTCTAGGGTTTATTTTTATTGTTAGAAGCAGTGTCACAGATAAACGTAATTGGGGCTTTTTCGTGAATATTTTTCTTTGCACTTTACTCAAAACTACACGCACACAAAGGCCATTTTGGGCCAATTGCAAAATGTTGACATTTGTCATGTTTTTTGACGTATCGCATTGAAATCGCTTCTATCAACTCACCTGCTAGTAAAATTCCTTGCAAAATTTGCTCATACCAACAAAATTCAAATTTTGACGTTCTGTCACTTCAATAGAAAATGAATGGAGAGTAGATCTGACTAAATCTGACCTTAATTATTGTAATGCCTCCTAGCTTTTGTTCACCATCGGGAACTGACAATCAAACTGACTGTCAAATTAAAAATGTTGGTACTGCCGGTCCACTGTAAGCTAAAGCACTAAATTGCAGGAACTGTAAGTATTACAATGTTTCCCTCTTTGTGGCAGCCCACTGACAACCAATTTTTCTACCAGTGGCGTGTCGTTTAAAATAAAACTACATAGGCAGCTATATTGAATTCAAAGTTATTCTACACGCCGGTAGGCCATGAAAATCTGGTGATGTAGTGGCACCAAGATAGTTACAGCTAAATATCCCTGTCATCTATTGATTATAAATAAAATTTTAGCAAGATTTTTTTCTGTTGAAAAGGCAAAAAACGACACACCAAATCGACGCAAATCAAAGGCGGACTTACCCCAATTGAATTTTATTGAAGTAAATGGAACAACATAGATCTTTTGGCACAGCGTAAGAAATATACCTATACATGGCAGATTTAGAAAATTCTCTCCCGTCAGTTTAACAAAATAATACAGGAAAAATATTTCATAGCCTACTAGCATGTAGAATAACTCTGAATACAATATACTACCAAATTCAGGTTGTCCGGAAGTAAAGTCACAATATTTCGAGGGGGGGGGGTGATTCTACACCTAAAAATAGGAAATAAAGTTCATATGAACATATGTCCGAAAGTGCCTTCAGGGGGCGCTACAGACCTTAGGAAGGTGCCTCTCAGAAACAGGTAGCTATTTACAAATTATTTTTGAAACTAACGACATTTGTGAAGCAAGCCAGCTTGTTTTTTTCTATTTATAAATTTGTCATCATAATATACGTGCACATGACATGCTTTAATCCCATTTTTCTTGAAAACGGTTGATCTTATGACTTAGCATCAAGAGAATCTTTTTCATGTAGAATTGTTTTCTGAAGTTAAAAATTCAAGAAAGCTGGAGATAAAAAAGTTGTGCGGATTTTTTTTCTAAACCTCCCCTGTTTCGCACGCCTGTGATCTTCAATCACTTGTTTTGTTCCCACCAGATAATTTGTCACCCCAAAATTACCTCAGAATCAAAATTTCGTTATTCTAGTTCCAACCGTTTCAAAAATAAATAATACCTGTTTTTGAAAGACACTTTCTAAGTCCTGTAGCGCCCCCAGGAGGTACTTTTGGACAACTGTTCATATGAACTTTTCTTCCTATTTTTAGGTCTAGAATCACCCCCCGAAATATTGTGCGTTATTTCCGGACATCCTGTATAGTTTTATTGTAAACAGTGCGCCACTGGTGGAACAATAATTGGTTGTCAGTAGGCTGTCATAGTCTAGGGAGGAAACATTCTAATACGTAAAGTTCCTGCAATTTAGTGCTTCAGCTTACAGCGGACGGGCATTATTAGGTAATATTTTTATGAAGTGACTCGTTTGACCGAGCTTCAGTTTTATTGGTAACACTGTAGGAATTACTGTGAGTTTCCACAAGTGCAACCCTGCCCTAGCAGACTTCGTTTCTGAACAAAAAACCTGGCACTCAGGACCGATTTCATAATATATTCAAAATTAACTTTTATTTATGAAATCAATGAAAAAAAAATGCAGCAGAGAAGCGGCTGGAACCTCCCCATCGCGTGGATCTTTATATTCTGTGTAGATAGTAGTCAATTCAACAGAACTTTTTTAATCCTTGACTAATTTCGCAATTCTCTGACAAATACCGACGTCACCTCGGACATCACCCATCACGTTTGACAATATGTTCCTTTTAAGGTTAATCTTTTGCCACCTTTTTGACAATAACTGCCACTTTATGTCATCCACTGTCAGCCCGCTCCCTTTTAATGAGAAAGAGTTTTTTCTCTATTTTCCACTGAGATGGCAGAAACTGTGAACACATTTTTAGAACCAGAATTTTATCGCCTTTCTAATGGCGACATAAAGAAGGAGGTCTTGTATTTAAAATTTTAAGTTGATATGCTTAAATGGGACTTCCCGTGGGCCAATTGCTTTCGAAAGCCTTTCAGGTCTTCAACGGGTTACCCAACCTCCATGTACCAAATTTCAGCCAAATCGATTCAGTAATTTGGGCTATAATGTATTTTTACTGTTATTATAAAATTTCGATTTTTTGAACCAAACAGCGCTAAATGCGAATTAATTTTGTCCTATTTAAAACCAGAATTTGAAGACCTTTCTGATGGTGACAATAAATCTTTCAAAAACCTGTTTTTAATGGTCAAATGAGAGAATAATTTTAAATTTGGAAATTGGTATGCCAAAACGGCACTTTCCGTGAGTCGATTGAATTCAAAATTTGTTCAGCTCTTCGACGTGTAATACAATCCCCATGTGAAAAATTTCGGCCAAATCGGTTCAGGGGCTTGGGCTGTGCCGCGATTTTAAAGTCCGATAAAAATCAATTTTTTTTTTATTTTTGGTCAAAAGGGCACTAAGAATGAATACACTTTTAGAAGCAGAATTTGAAGTTCTTCCTTATGGTGACGTGAAAAATGGGGGTTTGCATTTAAAATTTAAAAGTTGATGTGCCAAAATGGCATTTCCGCTTGCACGATTGCCTCCAAAAGCTTTTCAGATCTAAGTTAGGTTACGGGATGCCTATGCTCCAAATTTCAGCCAAATCGGTCTAGTAGTTTTGGCTGTGGCGTGATTACAAACGAACGTACGTACGTACGTACGAACGTACGAACGTACAAACGTACGTACATACACACAGACACATTTTAAAAACCCCTTTTTTGGGTTCCTGAGACCTCAAAACGTGAAGATCTGGTGCTATCTCAAATTCGAAAATTTTAGTGATTGCAGTAACCTCCCATTTTTTTTAAATTGTGATGGAGTTGGGGAGGTTAAAATAACATTCACATTTTTCATTATCTATTTGCTTTTAAGATGACAAAGCTGAAAGAAGTTCAAAAAACTTCGTCCTGCAAATTGATAATAAATAGTTACCTTCGATGCAGTTTTTTAATTTAATTTTCCGAAGATGAGTCGTGAACTGCTTGAAACCGGTCCCCCCATCGTTAATAAAAGGATTTGTGAGGTAGACGTTCTTATCTCAAAAACTTAAGTCACTTTGATTAGTGGTATAGAATTATGATATTATGATAATCAAAATTTGACATGAAGTAGGTATGAAAGTTGAAAGGTACGTCGAGACTTGACTGATACTCAAGTACGTCTCACTAATAATATTGAACAAATGTGTAATAACTAAAAGTGACTTTGAAAGGCAGCGGTTGGCAACCATTGATGATTTCAATAATTATTATTTATTATTAATTATTATCGGCTGTCAGTGCTGTGAATGCTGTGAGCACAAGAGTGCCAACTAACCACATACCACTAAAAGCACCTCGAAAAACACTAACTAATCTGTCGCAAAATGTCCAACGAAAACCCATAAAAGCACTAGAGTTAGTGCATTAAGCTCTAAATTGGCAACCCTTAGACTGACGACTGTTATTTTTCGTTTAAACACGTTGCTTCGAGTACGTATTCATAATGTGTTTTTTTAAAATCATAAATACTCCAATTTTTGATATTATCCATTCACGTTCATTAAAAGATACTTTTGGTAACTTAAGTTTTTAGAATGAAATTTAGGTACAGCATAGCCACCTCCTTCATTGCCAATTTGACAATGAGAAAACTACTCTTATAGCAACACTTACCGAACGTAAATGGATACATAATGGACGGTATGAATAAACGGTAACAAAGCTTTTGCTTATATCGGGTGTACCAAAAAAAAACCGGACAAAATAGTCTTTGAAATAAGTCAGCCATTTCTTAACCGATTTGGATAGACTTGGTCTTGAATTAAAGCTAAAGCATCAGGCTTTCGAACTTTGCAAGAAACGTCGACAGATGGCGCTGCTGTGGTAGCCTTATTCATACTTGTCTTTAAGGCTTATTTTAGGTGCGTGATGGGGATTGCTCGGGCAACAACCAATGGTTATGAGGCCCAAATAGCCTTGAAGATCTTTCTTTTTTCTTCAAAAATCTTTTTTCAGAAGTCGGTTTGGCGTAAGCACTAATTTTCTGTGATTTTTCCAAACAAAGTGTTTTTGCTTATTTTCATGCTTCCATAACCATGACTAAAGTAACATTGATGCTCATAGGGCTTAATTTTCAATGATAACTGTTCAGTTGCCCCCCACTGGCATCTGCGCCACTGTTTTCACCATATTTGTTTATTTATAACTGAAAATTAAGAATTATTTAAAAATTCCCAAAAACACATTTTTTTTTAAAATTACAGAAAATTAATGCTTAAGCCAAATCGAATTCTGAAAGAGTATTTTTGAACAAGAAAGAAAGATCTTCAAGGCTATTCGAGTATCATACCGATTGGTCGTAGACTGACCAATCCCCATGCAGCTAAAATAAACCTTTAGAGCAAGTATCAATAGGATTACTACGGCAGCGCCATCTGCCGTAGTTTCTCAACAGTTGAAAGCCTGATTCTTTGGCTTTAATTTAAGACCACGCTCATCCAAATCGGTTAAGAAATGGCAGACTTATTCCCGAAAATATTTTGTCCGGTTTTTTTTGGGACACCCGATAGTTCTATCCTTTTCTCGTACACGAAGAACTTATATTTGCATCCTTTGTTAATGGGAGTATGAGCATCTTGTAACACTTTATTCATACCAACCATTGGGTTACAAGATGCTTAAACTCGCGTCAATAAAGGATAGAAATACAAGTTTCTCTTGCAGAAGATAGGGATAGAACTATAAGCAAATGCTCGGTTACCGCTTATTCATGGGAGAAATTAATAAAGGGTAACAAGATGCTTTAATTAGTAACAACTTTAATTAGTAAAGGATAAAAATACAATTTTTGCTTGCACAAGATAGGGATAAAACTATAAGCATATGCTTTTTTGTTACTGTTAATTAATACTATTGATTGGGTGGAATGCATAAAGTGTTGCAAGATGCTGAAACTTGTATTTTGTATTAATATATGATAGAAATAGTTTTTCGCTCTTTAGCCCAGTCAAATTAGACAAAAAATTGGCGATCGAGTGAAAAAAATCCCGGAGTTTTGAAATTTGGCATGGTTGTTCGCTAGTATCTACAGAACATCATACTAAAAGTACCCGGTGGTGGGGGGTGAGCGCGAGGGGGGGGAGCTGATTGAACGTGCAATTTCTGCGTTTTTCGTATATATCTCCGTAACTACCAAGCCTAGCGAAAATTATTCTATATACGAAATTAAAGCAGACTAAATTTCCTATCAAAACGGTCCTTTTCGTTTTTGTCGTAGGATTCATACTTTAAATGTTATAAGCTTGACAAGTTCTCATATTTACTTGGGATGGCTACAGCCAAGGAGTTTAAGGTTTTGACCCGCACAAAAATAAAGTAGTGCTGAAAGTTAGCACTTATGCTCTACTGGCAGTCCTGAATGACGTGTCAAAAGTCCCGGAGCCTGCGGTGCCGGCGTCCTATTTTTTTTGGTCCCGGAAGGCCTTAAGTGATAGTCATACATTATTTTCCGCTTAACATGATTATTTATGAACCGATTTGATCGGGATTGGTCTCAAAATGACCACAACGACCTAATCAATACTGATACTACTGACAGACTCCTGAAATTTTGAGATAAAACATCCTTTTTTTTCTTGGAGGAATCGTGCTCTAGAATCGGCTTCGTGTTGCTTTTTTGCGATTATTTCTCCAACGGCTTATCGGACGACAAAAATGTATAGGATCTTTTCGTTGCAAATTTTATCCTGAACATTTCAGTTCCTCACATTTTTGTCGTTAGATAAACCATTGAGGAGATAATCGGAAAAAAGCAGTGCGAAGTCCTTTTTCGGAGAAATCGTACTTCAGTACCGACGTCGCGCTGCTTTTTTCCGATTATCTCCTCAATGGTTTATCTAACGACAAAAATGTGTAGGAACTGAAATGTTCAGGATAAAATTTGCAACGAAAAGATCCTATAAATTTTTGTGGTCCGATAAGCCGTTGGAGAAATAATCGCAGAAAAGCAACACGAAGCCGATTCTGGAGCACAATTTCTCCAAGAAAAAAAAAGGATGCTTCATCTTAAAATTTCAGGAGTCTATCAGTAGTATCAGTATTGAGTAGGTCGTGGCGGTCATTTTGAGACCAATCCCGATCAAATCGGTTCATAAATAATCATGTTATGCGAAAAATAATGTATGACTACCACTTAAGGCCTTCCGGGACCAAAAAAAATAGGACGCCGGCACCGCAGGCTCCGGGACTTTTGACACGTCATTCAGGACTGCCAGTAGAGCATAAGTACTAACTTTCAGCACTACCTTATTTTTGTGCGGGTCAAAACCTTAAACTCCTTGGCTGTAGCCATCCCAAGTAAATATGAGAACTTGTCAAGCTTATAACATTTAAAGTATGAATCCTACGACAAAAACGAATAGGGCCGTTTTGATAGGAAATTTAGTCTGCTTTAATTTCGTATATAGAATAATTTTCGCTAGGCTTGGTAGTTACGGAGATATATACGAAAAACGCAGAAAATGCACATTCAATCAGCTCCCCCCCTCGCGCTCACCCCCCACCCTCGGGTACTTTTAGTATGATGTTCTGTAGATACTAGCGAACAACCATGCCAAATTTCAAAACTCCGGGATTTTTTTCACTCGATTTATCTAATTTGACTGGGCTACTTAAGATAAGTATAAAACTATTTACTATTTACTATTTACCTTGTTATCCAGTTGGCCACTGGCTTAATCACTTTAATAAAATCTGATTGATCCACTTAAATTCGATTATAACTTAATAACTATTTGACTCTGAAAGTTTTGGAAAAGACTGAATTTGAAGACAAAATAGTTCATTAAAAAATCAGCAGCTACGGCACTTGCGGAAGTGAAAAGTCGTGGCATTCGGCTTCGAAGTGCAAAAATAGAACTTAAAATTTGTTGCATTATCTTTTGAACCTCAGTTGACAAGGGGTTTGACAAGGTTTTTTGCCCAACAAAATTTAAAGACAGCTTTAGATCTGAAAATAAATTGAAAAACCTTTTTTCTACAAACACTGTTAAAAACAGTTGTTTTAACGTTTGTTGACAATTGTTAAAAATGACATTTTATGGCACCAGTATTAAAAGTCATTTACTTTTAACACTCAGTGTTAAAAGTGACAATGCAACAACAATTAAACAAACGGCGGCTACAAATTGTCACTATACACTATACACGCCAACTGCATTCTTATACATTTACATTTACATTCTTATATTTTTGGAATGTAGGAGTCATTCTGAGTATTGTACTGTCATTTTATTAAAGTAAAGTAAATTTATTGGTGCTAATACACGCAAAAGTGTTTACACAAGTCAAACACATCAACACATCACAACAATGTATATGTAATATCACATAATACAACATTTACCTATGGTACTTAAGAAAAAGTTGCTTGTCGTTGAGAAACTCAGCAGTTGTAAAGTATGCTTTATTTACAAGAATGTTTTTATTGTACTTTTGTAACTATTGAACGGCAATAATTTAACATGCTCTGGTAGATGATTGTAAAATTTTATACAATGAAAATTTATTCCGTTCTGACTTTTGGACAGCCTAACACTGGGCGTTCTGATATCCGTGGTTCTCGTACTATATGTATGGTACATTCAATTTGAGTTGTACTTATGTAGGTTTTTTCTTTAAGTATAAAACACATGACAATTGTATACAGGGTGAGTCAACAAGGCGACGGCGGTCCATAACTTCTGAACCCTTCCAGATAGGAAATCAATTCAAACGCGATTATGTACAACACCGCCAATTCTACATACTAAAAATACTTTCAACTATACAGGGTGTCCCAAAACACTTGCAACGCATGGCAACTTGATTTTTTTTAATGGAACACCATCATTTTGATGCCATATTCTGGATCATCTGTAACATAGCTTTACATCGACATAAGACATTTGATGTTTTAAAGCTCTGTTCTAAAGTAATTAATTCTTTTTGAAAAATTTCGATCATTGCGGGTGCTTCTTAAAAAAATTCCTGAGAACTCAATTTTGTATCTAGAGGGCTGAGATTCGGTACGAATATGAAGGAAGGTCTACTCTATCTATCTAACATGATAACTATCATTATCACTATACAGGGTGTTAAAAATTCTGTGTCAAGTTTGGAAAATTTCAAATATGCAAAACTCCATTTTTTCAAATGGCACCCCCTGTTATTATTGTGCCATGGGGTTCGGCTGTTGGATTACTTTATTTTTTATTAAGTATGTCCTATACCTAAAGTCAATGCTTCAAAAGATATTCTTTGTCTTATTTATTTTATTGAAGATTATTACGATCTCAATTAAAGAATGCCAGGGACTGTATGACAGTTACGACTAACATTGTTTATTTACATGGTTACCAGACAGTTTGTCACATTTATTGACATACACAATGAATTTCAACCATAAGCGGTAAACCATTTCTTCCTGGTTGTGTATGTCAATAAATCTGACAAACTGTCTGGTGACTATGTAAATAAACAATGTTAATCATAACTGTCATACCGTCCATGGCAATCTTTAATTGAGATCGTAATAATCTTCAATAAAATAAATAAGACAAAGAATATCTTTTGAAGTATTGACTTTAGGTATAGGACATAACATACTTAATAAAAAATAAAGTAATTCAACAGACGAACCCCATGGCACAATAATAACAGGGGGTGCCATTTGAAAAAATGGAGTTTTGAATATTTGAAATTTTCCAAACTTGACACAGAATTCTTAACACCCTGTATTGTGATAATGATAGTTATCATGTTGGATAGATAAAATGAGCCTTCCTTCATATTCATACCGAATCTCAGCTCTCTAGATACAAAATTGAGTTCTCAGGAATTTTTTTAAGAAGCACCCGCAATGATTGAAATTTTTCAAAAAGAATTAATTACTTTAGAACAGAGCGTTAAAACATCAAATGTCTTATGTTGATGTAAAGTTATGTTATAGGTGATCCAGAATATGGCACCAAAATGGTGGTGTTCCATTTAAAAAAATCAAGTTGCCATGCGTTGCAAGTGTTTTGGGACACCCTGTATAGTTGAAAGTATTTTTAGGATGTAGAATGGGCGGTGTTGTATATAATGGCGTTTGAATTGATTTCTTATCTGGAAGGGTTCAGAAGTTATGGACCGCCGTCGCCTTGTTGACTCACCCTGTATAGGCAAGGAAAAGTTAAAATTTTATTTTGGATATAAGCATCCCTGCACTCCTCTCTATAGCCGAGGCGTGCGATTATACGTATTGCTCTCCTCTGCAATCTAAAAATTTTGTGTGCAATGGCAGAATGACCCCAAGCCATAAGTGCATATGTGATGTGGGATTCAATTATCTTTTGTTTTTAGGAAATTTGGTTGTGGATTTGGTTGTGAGACTCATTTTTTGTGGATAAAAATGCAAAATTGGTTAAGTATATCATATCATTGCACTCATAAAAAAATATCTGTTTTCATAGATTAAGAGTACCGGCATGGAACCATTTGAAAAAATTTAGTTATCCAAGAAAAACGTTTTTCCATATTTTGAAGCCCTCCGAATAAGGTTTAAATGAACCGAAACGAAATATTATTAATTTTATGAGGGTACAAACGTCCATAAAAGACAAAAAAAGCATATCGCCGCATTCTAGATCCACAATAAAATTTTTCCAAAAAACAAGAAAAAACTCATGAAAATGACACTGCAACAGTCAGAATGAACTCTACTTCCAAAAATTTAAAAATATACCGGGTGTCCCATTTAAGAATTCAAAATTAAAACCATTTCCGGCGTAACCGAAAGTGCAATAAACGTCAAGAGATGGCATTCGGTGAGCATGTTTACTGTGAATTTTTCCAGATTTTTATCTTGCTAATTGAAACAGTTATTGGAGCGTACATGGTCTTGTTGTCACCCGGTATATAAAGTTTATTGACATTATCTCATCAATTGAAGAGAAATTCGCTTGGTATCACATGTCAGAAAGACCCTGTACATTTTGTAAAAACCACTTTTTTGTGATCCTGGGACCTCGAAACGTAAAGATCTCAATTTAGAATTTAGGAGTGATTGCAGTAACCACCCATTTTATATTGGTTGTGGGGAGGCTAATTAAGTGCAAGCCTTCTCAGGCACCCTGTATAGTTCGTTTTGTCGTAGAAGTTATGTATTATTAGATTTGGATGTAGGTATTTTTCTCACTGTTCACTATTTAATGACGAATAAATAGACTGATATTTAGTTGGTAGGTAGTAGCTGATAACGTTTAGAATACTTTTTGTGCTTCACAGTATTTATTGTTGGCGCTATAAAAATATTTATTTCTCTAATTTCCATAATTCATCTAGTTTTTCAGCCTTCTTTATTTATCTTAACACGAATTTCGGATCAGTGATTGCAGTTCTTCTTTTTTCATGATCTATAAACTTGTCTTCGACCTTGTATCTTCGTTAAAAAAAACAATAAACATTTCGACTCAGTTTAATCACGCAATCAGTTTTTTGGACGTGACGTGCAACCGATTACAGGTATAAAGGTCAGATGGTATCGTTCGAAAGTCCGAACCAAATTAACCGGTCCCTGTATTTATATAAAACTGCATCGCTAAACTGGCGCCAATCTTTCCTCTTTCTTTACGTAACAGGTGTGTCGAAACTTCGCAAAAATACCTACGAGAATCGTGACAGTAACGACCTGAAATTATTACTACCAGATTACCCGATCATTATCATTATAGAGGTAAACAATAGACGGTTCAGAGAACAGTTTGATAACTCGATGACAAAAGCGAACGGATTTTTTTGTTGATTAATCGTGAGTACGATGTCCGAGCAACAGTTGAGAGAAGAGTGGTCGGAGTTGACGAAAGATTTCAAAACTTTGGAAGCGACCAATAAAGTTTACTTGGAGAAGTTGGAGGAGTTGAATAGGTACCAAGCAGAATGCCAGAAGCAGATTCAGCATCAGAAATACCGGATGGAAGTTATGGGAAAAAATGTGGAAAAATCGAAAGTCGAGGATTTAAGGGATGAACTGTTGAAGAGGCAAACTCATTTGGGTGAGATCGAACAGACTTTACCCAAGAAGAGTAGTATTTATCTCCGTGCGATTCTGGGAAGCGTTAATGTCTCGATTTTAAGTGCAGATGAACGAGTCAAGTACAAGAGTGAATATGAAAAATTTAAATTGATTCTAAGTGCAGTGTCGTTCGTGTTGGCTGTTATTAACTTGTGGTTCGTTTCTAGAAGATTGGAGAAATTCTATTTGTTCATTATTATGTGGTACTACTGTACACTAACAGTACGCGAGAGTATTTTAAGGGTAAATGGTTCGAGAATTAAGGGATGGTGGTGGATTCACCACTTTATTTCAATGGTCGCATCCGCAATTCTTTTAATTTTACCCGAAAGCTTATTTTGGGATCAATTCAGAACCACTTTTATGATTTTTAACGCGTACCTCAGCGTGGTACAGTACCTGCAGTACCGGTACCAAAGTGGCGTTCTATATAGACTGAAAGCTCTCGGTGTTAGGCACAGTATGGATATCACTGTTGATGGATTTCATTCTTGGATGTGGCGTGGTTTGGGTTTCCTATTTCCCTTTTTGTTTGCGGTCTATTTATTCCAGTTTTACGTGGCTTACACCCTACACGGTTTTGGGAAAGAACCCGAATCCAGTTGGCACGTCCGTGTATTGGGGTATTTGTTTTTCGTGCTTTCGGTTGGTAACACCGTCACGACTTTAAGGGTCATACTTGACAAGTATAAAAATAGGATTCTTAGTCAAAGGTTGCTTTATTACAAGTGGTTGTCTAATAGTGAACGAAAGAGCGATAAAAAGCAATAAATGTAATCATTTTGTATTATTTTGTAATAAAAATAAATTTCTTACAAATTACTTGATTGTTTTATTGTTAAGTGCACTTGCTGGCTTCTTTCAATGCATGCAAGTTCAAGTAAAAAAAAGAGATGGAGATAACACCGTGAATTGACACAAGTTCTGTTTTGGTGACGAAACTATAAGACCTGAGACCTGAGTAGTTTGTCTAATCAGATCATTTTTATTGCCACTTGAATTAAATTAGAGGGCACCTCTATGCAAATAATATATTTTTTATTCGCAATATTGTTGCAGCCCCCGAAAAATGTTGCATTATTTTCCGTTTTCCGTTGAAAGGTAATTTGAAAAATGAAATAAAGATGCTATCGGAACTAAGTCGGACGAAATTTGTGAATACTATCCCAGCGGGCACACGGACGTTGAAAAAACGTTTAAGAAAAACCAGATTGGTACGTTAAAATGACGTTGAAGTGTCCGCGAAATCAACGTGATTTTCAACGTCTTCTCGTTAATTGTACGTCAGAAAATCAACGGCCCTTTAACGTAAACTTTTACATTATTTTTTAACGTCAACAGATAAACGTTAAAAAACTACAAAATACACGTCATTTTTCTAACAGTGTGTTTAAAAATCGTTTAAAATTTGACGTGTTTTTAACGTGTTTTTCGGTACCGGAAATAGGTGGCCAGACAATGTTAACCTCTTTTCAACGTTAATTTCCAGGATAGGTACTTCATCGTCATTTTGACGTTGACGTTGACGATTCGACTAAAATTCAACGTGTGCGCTCGAAGATAATTGACAATTACTCCCCTCGACCAAACATTCAGAAAATTATCCACATCTCATCTCAACGTCGACGCTGAGAGAGAAGAGCTGTAGGTACTGTGAGTAAGTGACTACCATCAATACCAGTTTATCCTGTGGATAATATTTTGGAATGATTTTACAAATGTTGTCTAGAGCTCTTATACACGGTTTGCTAAGTATAATAGCGGCTCATTTCAACTATCAGCGCCACCTACACTCCCTCAATGCAACTACACAGGAAAGTCAACTTTAAGTCGGAATTTCAACGTCATTTCAGAAACGACAAAAAAACTTTAATATTACAACGTTTTTATAACGTCCAAAATTATTCATATATTTAACGTTGAACGTCATCAGTGGTTACACCCTTTCGATACGTCTTTAAGTCGTCTAAATAAAAACTGAAATATGACGTTACAAATAAAACGTGTGTTCAACGTGCAAAAGTGTCCGCTATAATTATAAATATCCCAATTTCGTCATTTCAGACACGATACTAAAACATTCATATTCTAACGTGTATATAAACTCCAAAACTACACACTTGTTAAACGTTGAACGCCATGGGTATATTTGGACACGTTTTTAAGTCATATGTATAGAAACTCAAATATAACGTTATAAATTCAATGTTTGTTCGACGTGTCCGTTGGTTATAGTTATAGAAATATTCCACTTTAAGTCGTGATTTGAACGTTATATTAAACACAACTAAAGAACGTTAATATTGTAACGTACTTATAACGTTCAAAATTACACACATATTTAATGTTGAAGTGCAGCACCATTTTGACACGACCTAAAGTCGTCCATAAAAAGACTAAAGTTTAACGTTGCAGATGAAACGTTTATTCAACTTGCAAAAGTGTCCTTTGGTTAGAAATATTCCACTTTAAGTCGTGGTTTGAACGTAACTTTAAACACGACTAAAGAACGCTTAGATTGTAACGTACTTACAACGTTCAAAATTATACACATATTTAATGGTGACCTGCAGCACCATTTTCACACGTTTTCAAGTCGTGATTAAGAAGACTGAAGTTTAACGTTGCAGATGAAACGCTTATTCAACGTGCAAAAGTGTCCGTTGGTCAGAAATATTCCTCTTTAAGTCGTGATTCGAACGTTACTTCAAACACGACTAAAGAACGCTAATATTGTAACGTAGTTATAATGTTCAAAATGACACATACACATATAGTTTGACGCATTGTGCACGTGTTTTATATGTGATCAAATAGACGTCATTTTAACGAACGAATATCTACCTTTAAAAGACGTCATAATCACAAAATGTCCAATACCATAACGTGATTTTGAAGTCAAAAAAATGACGTGTCTGATTTCACCAAAATTTCAACGTCACCTTTCCAACCAGTAACGTGAAATCAACCACCTCAACGTGATTTTAACGTTGAAAAAGCGTATGTGTGCCCGCTGGGATGGTCTGTCCGGGATCCACATAACCGAGATTCACCCTATTTCCATGGCGATTCATTGTTAACAATGAGTATAGTAGGGAAAGCCAATGTATTTCTATACCTCATTGCTTACTAGTTTTGACAAATCGCTTGCACTCGAGTGCACCTTTTAAGAACCACTGAAAAATGCCTTGCCGACCGCATTTTTCCGTGGTGTCAACTCCAGTTTTGATTTAGTTGCTTTTAGATTGTCTTCAAAAATTAAAGTCAGGGCGCATCAGTCTACAAACCAAATCCTATTCAAGTCTGATAACGCGACATTTTTTAAATTTCTAATTGCAGATGGATAAGGGGAGACTAATGTCAACACATAGTTAGGTTATGTCAAACAAATTGACAGATTTTGATATCTGCACTAAGTTGAAACATACGTCATTCTGGGCACGACCAACTAATAAGAAATTTTAAAAATGCCACGTTATAGGTATTGCCAATCAAATAAGTCCATTTCAAAACCTTCTGATGATCTGATTGGATAACCTTAGATTGAAATTCCAGCCGTTAATAACTCCGTAAAGTGTCTGTTGTCGATTATACAGTGTCTCATTTTAACTGGAACCACACAAATATTTCGGTTAATTTTAACCGAATCAATGCGTTCTTTTTTTCTGCATGTAGAGTTCCGAAATCTGCACCTGTGTACCTAATACTCAACTTTTTTTATAAACAGAAACCCCAGCCTACTGCGATTTAATAAAGAGGCCAAAAATGACGAAATAATAATAATGATAATTTTGGCTCTATAAAAACATGAAGGAAAAAAACATAAATAAAATAAAAAATGTTAGTACATATACTTAGAACCATTCAAATTCAAGATTATCTTGCAGTTGCAAGAAATGACGTTTTAGACGTTTTAGAAGGACAGTCGTTCAAAAACTTGAAATACTTATTAATAAGTTTCACAGCAACAAAAGAGAAGCAGCATTCGAATTTAGATGTGTTGTGACTAGGGATATCATACATATTATGCAAGTTTCTAAGATTATTATGATGGAGATCTGACCGTTTTCTCAAGAGTAGATACAAATAAGTGGGTTGTTTTAAATGTAAAACCTTAAAGATTAAGCATAGGTATTGAAGCAGAAAAACAAATGATATCTTAAGAATTTTACGGGCGTTGTAAAAGGGAGTTATATGTTCAGAACAAGGTACATTGAATGAAAATCTGAAGCAAGAATTTTGAAGTTTTTGAATGCCATACTTAAAATTTTGATTCAAAAAGCAGTAATATGTAGAGCTGCAGTAATTGAAAGAGCTTAAAACTAAGGAATTGCACAATTTCCATTTGACATCGAAAGATAGTTGTTCTTTAAACTGATACAAATATTTTAATTTAGCATAAGCCATTCCCAGCAGTTTGGAAACATGAACTTCAAAATTTAAACATGAATCAAAAATGACACCAAGGTTTTTTGCGGAACATTCGATAGGAATAGACACATTCTTAAGATGAAAATTTTGTGGCACATTGCAACAGATTAGTTGGGGTGTCCCTTGAAATTGTTAAGAAAAACGAAAATCTTACACTATGTCAATAATTTCAACTTTTTGTGCGATTCAGTTTTATCCATCCATAGCCGATAGCAAAAGTCAAATCAATTCAATTCAATTGTTTTTTTATTTCACAGCACCCATTATGTTGCAAAAATATCGAACTTTTCGTTATTTTGTGATTCTTCCTCAAGAAATTCAACATTTTAATTTTTTCTTGAAATTTCGGATTTAACCATTTGGAGCCATCCTGAGCAACTTTTCCTTATAAAATTTTTCGATAAAAAATGCCTAATACGATTTCGTCATTTTTGGCCTTTTTATTAAATCGCAGTAGGCTGGGATTTCGGTCTACAAAAAAAGTGAAGGATCACGCAGGTGCAGATTTTGGAGCTCTACATGTAGAAAAAAGAACGCATTGATTCGGTTAAAATTTACCGAAATATTTGGGTGGTTCCAATTAAAATGAGACACTGTAGATAAGTATTTTTCTGAAAATCCACTGCATTGAAGATCCTGAAATTTCCTGTCTCTTTTCTTGAATTAACGATCCTAAAATGAGGAGATTTTGTTCAAAGAATTTACGTGTTTAAGACGATCTGAGTAGGCACCCCTACATAATAGCAGTGGTCGGAAGTAATGCATTACATTACAAGTAATGCATTACTGTAATGAAATTACTTTAGCTGGTAATGAGTAATTGTAATGCATTACTTTTTTTAAATAGTAATGGGTAATTGTAATGCATTACATTTTTTTAGTAATTGTAATGGAAAACCAAACCATTACTTTTTCCATTACTTTTTTTACCCTTAATTGATAAACTCAAAAATAAAAACTTTTATGAAAAATGTAATTCTGTGAAATTAAATAACCACCACAGGAAGTAGCAAGGTACTACTGGTATCAGAGTTAACTCTAACCCAGCCGGGTTCTGTTTACCTACCGCCTCCCAAGCAAACATTGATGCATTCTGAAGAGGTTTTCCTGCTATTTTTAAGTAGCGATATTCTCTGCAATTACTCCGGATTAAATATTTCTACAGAATTGAAATAATTTCCTAGCTGAAGAAAATAAAACTAACTTTAGCCATCTCAAGCAGTGGTAAATTTTGAAACGCAATTGTTATTCAAATTAAATTAAAATTAAATAATAAATTTACTGTTTTAAAATAATACACCTACAGTTTCTTTATAACGTGGCATTTTTTAAAATTCCAATTAGAGTTGGCTGTGTCTGGAAATGACGTATGTTTCAATTTACTGCAGATCTCAAAATCTGTCAGCTACAATTAGAAATTTAAGAAATGTCACGTTAAAAGTAATGTATAAAGTAATGCATTACATTTATATATTTATTAAGTAATTGTAATTGTAATGCATTACTTTTTGAAAAAAGTAATTAGTAATTGTAATGCATTACAATTTCGACGAAGTAATGTGTGATGGTAATGAATTACTTTTTAAAAGTAATGTTCCGACCACTGCATAATAGTCTCTTGCAGCAGTGCGGATCTTTAATGTATAGTAGTGGACTTTTCGTTGTATCTAGTCGTAAATTTTAGGAGAGTAAGGGTATAATTGAATAAAATCAAGTAGGCTGGCAAAGGTGATTGATTTTTCGCTTTTGAAGCAATTAAAAACACCCAGCCCTTATTACTCATTGCGTCACAAATATCTCTTCGACTCTCACCGAATATTAGTAACATATCAACACATTCGTTAATGAAAGTAGGATGACTTTTTGAAAATCATTTTTGACTTGTTAGTTGCATTGTCATGGAAGACACTAATGTCATAAAAGGCATAAGTAACTACTAACTAGATGTTTTTAATTGCCTCAAACGACTCACATCAATCACGTTTGCCAGCCTACACGATTTTATTAAATCGTCAAAAAATTGTTATAAAATCAAAACGGCTGGTGCAAATAGCTGACATGTTAGGTGTGGATTGCTATTTAAAATAACAAAATTGATGTCGACTTCCGGTATAACGGAAGTGAAGCATATGAGTGTATTATCTGAAAAGATGCGCCGGACGTCAAATTATACTCTTGCCAAAATTCAGAATTTAACTTCTAGTCATGACGGAGATATTGCCCGTCACATTGAATCTGGGTCACCCTGTATACTTACCATTATAATTTCTTAAAATTTCCATAATTCATAAATTAATATTTTAAGGTTTGGGTCGCGTTTGGCTAGTACGGTCCTGGAGGCACTAATATCCTGTTTACTGTAAAATATTAGGGTTCCATTGTTCACAAATTGAAGCTAATTAACCGCAGGGTTGTAAAATTTACGACTAGATACAACGAAAAGTCCAAAAGTATACTAGCGTCAAAGGCGATAACTTGCAACACTTTGAGATTCAAACGTGATTGCCAAAATCTATTATATTCACAGGATTATTGCTACAAATTCATAGTCTTGATCTGTTTTTTCAGCTAAAACACAGGGTGTCTCAGAACGCTCGCACCACCTTCTAATGGAGTATTCTGGATTAAAATCTGAGTCGATCCGTGTTTTTGAAAATTTCCAGGGTCCAATTAATAGGTCTCGAGTTTACTGTCACCTTGTTACCTAGGACATAGTGAATCTAACATTAAATTGCCTTATGAAGCAATTCATAGCTGAAATCTGATTGGCCTTCTTAAATCTCTTATAACTTGAAAACTTTTGAACCCTGGAAATTTTCAAAAACACGGCTCGACTCAGAATTTAATCGTGATAATCCATTAGAAGGTGGTGCGAGCTTTCTGAGACACTCTGTATATTTTTAACCTCCCCACTCCACTTCACCATTTAAAAAAAGGGAGGTTACTGCAATCACTAAAATTTTCGAATTCGAGATAAGACCGGATCTATACGTTTTGAGGTCTCAGGAACCCAAAAAAGTGGTTTTTAAAATGTGTCTGTATGTATGTACGTACGTTCGTACGTACGTACGTTCGTACGTTCGTAAACACGCCACAGCCCAAACTACTCGACCGATTTGGCTGAAATTTGGTACGTGTGCATGTGATAACCCAACTTAGATCTGAAAAGCTTTTGGAGCCAATCGTGCAACCAGAAGTGCCATTTTGGCACATCAACTTTTAAATTTTAAATGTAAACCCCCATTTTTCACGTCACCATAAGAAAGACCTTCAAATTCTGCGTCTAAAAATGTATTCATTCTTAGTGCCCTTTTGACCAAAAATTAAAAAAAAATTGATTTTTTTCGGACTTTAAAATCGCGGTACAGCCCAAGCCCCTCAACCGATTGGTCTGAAATTTTGCACATGGGGATTGTATTACACGTCGAAGAGTTGAACAAATTTTGGATTCAATCGGCCCACGGAAAGTGCCGTTTTGGCACACCAATTTCGAAACTTAAAATTATTCTCTCATTCACCCATCAAAAACAACTTTTTGAAAGATTTATTGTTATCATCAGAACGGTCTTCAAATTCTGGTTTTAAATGAGATAAAATTTATTCGCATTTAGTACCCTTTGGGTAGAAAAATCGAAATTTTGTAATAACACTGAAACCACGTTATAGCCCAAACTACTGGATCGATTTGTCCGAAATTTGGTACATGGAGGTTAGGTAACCCATTGAAGAGCTGAAAGGCTTTTGGGAGCAATTGGTCCACGGGAAGTGCCATTTAGGCATATCAACTTTGAAATCTTAAACACAAGTCACGGAAATCAAAGACCCATGCGTTGGGGAGGTTCCAGCCGCTTCTCTGCTGCCTTTTTTTTATTTACTTTTAATAAGATGAGAAAAAAAGATTGTAATGTTTTTACAAGTTACATCGATATTAAGTCTTTCTTACAACACTGTAAAATTAAGAAAAATTGTTATGTGTAAATCTTAGTGCTTTTAAGTGTAGTTAATTGAATTATTGCTGTAATATCCAACTTTATGAAAATAGGTACAAAAGCAAACAATATCAGCGAGGGCTCTTTGTAGAACGTTTTCGTCATAGTTGGCACCCCGAGCTTCCTTTTGTGCACTCTTGAATATGGAAAAGTAAACTAAATATTTCAAAAGTTGTTATATTCGTCTCGGCTGTCGGCATTGGAAGTTTTACGACCTTATTTTAGCAGCAAAATTGTTAAACATTTGTTTTTTTAAGTTATGTTAAAAATATGGTAAATCATACAAAGGCTATTTGTTTAAAATAATTGTGCAATTATACAGTGTTTTTTTAAAACTTCCCACCTTAAATATCTTTGGATGTGAAAATATTACGTATATTAAGTAACAAGGGACTAAAAAAGATTTTTATTCCTGAGGGGTGTTTAAAGTCTGAGACAAAGTCGAGGGCTTTAATATCCATGAGGGAATAAAAAACAGTTTAATCCTGTGTTACTGTGTGCCTTCCAAATCTTGTCAAATTGACAAATTGTAATAATCAACCTGCGTAAATTTTTCGATTTTGAACGCAGTGGCGAGTGTCCTGATAAAATAATGCAGAAAATGGTAGGAATTACGATTTCCTTTAACGTGTTGCCAAAAAATGCGAGAATGACAACCACAGGTAACAATTTATAATGTACCAAATTAATTTTCTGTTGTCATGGTAGCTGCCAGATATATTATGAAGCTATTTTTGAATGAGATATTCCAACAGTTCCTAAACTTTGAGGAAAATATTTGAAAATCATACCCTGAAGGAAAAATGCTTCTTAGCCCAAAATGGTAAAGGACTTTTCGATTACATTTCTCATGGTATAGCTGCCCTTAAAATTACAAGTACCATTACCTAACACCCTGTATATGATAAAAATCATCACCATTACCTAACACCCTGTAACTATTCAATAACCAAAACGCAGCCGTTTATTGTGATTTTAACCTTAGTTAAATGCTAAAAAAACCGGGGCATCAAAATTTTTAATCCCCGATTTCCACAAATGAGGAATTAATTTTTTTTCCGTCTGTCAAAAAAGTGGGCATTGCTCACTTCATTTGGTAAGAAAAGTAAATGAGGAGTGATTTTTGAGGTAAAAATGTAGGACGAGTGAATATTTAAAGAAAATTTACACAAATAACACCTGGTCGACAGTTTTAAAACAAACAGTTATCAAAATTTTTATTTTTAATGACTTGTAATTATCTCAGTATTATTTTGAAAGTGTTAAATTATGACGTGATGGGGCTGACTGGGAAAAAAATAGTATTCATACCTTGGTAAAAAAGTGCTCTTGCAGACCTTGCGCAACTTTGACCGCGGTCTACAAGAGAGCACTTTCTTACCTTGGTTTGAAATATACTATTACTCCCTGATTTTGGTAATGGGGGATTAAAATCAAATTTTAGCTTACGAAAATCAGGTATTAAAATTTAAAAAAAGGAAATGGGTCGATATTGGAAAATGAAATAAATCCTGATCAGCCCTGCTAGTTCAGGGTATTTAGACAAAATATTGTTGGATAGGGGAATTAAATCCAATAGTTTTGAAATTTGGCATACTTATTCTATGTGGCTTGCTGATAAATGTACAAAAAGTCCCCAATCGGGGGTGGTGCCCTTGAGCCTCCAGAGTATAAAATAGGGGCGCACGAGTAGTCTTTTGCTTTATCTTTAAAACCGTTGACGCTATCGTTATTGTAGTGGTAATAGAATTTGAAGCTTATAAAATTCTCTACAAAAAATAAGGAGTGACTTTTTTTCGTATATGCAATCATTGTGCCGTAATTTGACTATAATACAGGGTGTTTCCTAAAAATGCGGCAAAAATTTAATGGGTGATTCCTCAGGTATTTTTATGAAGAAAAGTTCACATAAATATTTGCCGAAAATGCTTCCTAAGGGAGCTACGCCCCTTCAAATGGGGCACCCTGAAACGGTTTTTTCTCTATATTTCCGAAACCGTTCATACTGAAATTATGAAATTTAATATACTGCATAAACTTTTGGCGCTGAATCAGAATCTGAGCCCACAATTTCAGATGACGTTCAATGCAAACCCCCAAACACCGAGGCCCAACAAAAAAAAAAATGTTTTAAGTTGAATGTTTGCCAAACAAAATGTATTATATCTTTTTTATGCGAAATTAAATAAGCTTTAATTTTTGTTATTACTATGAAATCGATATTATTAATAGTTATCGAAATAAAAGTGAAAAACCGTCGGCGCGCTCCATTTCGTGACACTAAGGGCCGGAGCGTAACACTACAGTCGGGGACTTTTAGTATGTTAAATCACAGACTATTTCAATTATGTATCGCGATCTTTCAAAACTATTGGAATTAATTCAACTATTTGTCCTAATTATCCTGAACTATGCATGGAGGGGGACAACTGGGCGTGGATTCGACACATTTTGTTCACTTCCGGTTTAACCGGAAAGGGCCTTAACTTTGTTTTATTAAACGGAATGACACTTTTTTCTCAACAGATTCGGAATCTACGATTTTTTCTGAGTCAAAAACATGATGATACTTGAATGGAAGTGCAGTCACGGTCACTCTAGATTTTCAAAAACATCAAAGAAATCCGAAAAACGCAAAAGCTAGTTTTTTTGACGCAAATTCATCTGTGCAATTAGATTTTCGATTGTTGTTATTTTATTCATATATAAGAAACGAGACCTATCAGAGGCCGTAAATTTTCGGTTAAGCCGAAAGCTAAAAACAAATATCAAACTATCCCATTCGATACGTCTGAACAAAATTAACTTTTTGGCCGATTTCTTCGATATTTTTGAAAATCTGGGGTAGTCGTGACTGTACTTCGGGCCAAGTATGATACATATTTCTGAATCCGTCAAGAAAAAGGTGTCACTCCATTTGAAAAAACAAAGTTAACGCAGTTTCCGGTTAAACTGGAAGTGAAAAAAATTGCCAGAATTCATGCCCAGATGTCTCCCCCTCCATGCGGGGTTGATTAACGTTTATTTCATTTCAATATATATTTTATATCCAAAGATATCCAAGGTGGGAAGTTTGAAAAAAACATCATGTATAATTAATATTATTTAATCTTTGGGTAAAACCACTGAAACCAATCAATGTAAATTAACTCTTTCTTTTATTCCTAAACATATTTTACTGTCATTTCATTTTGTTTCTACTCTCTTTCTTCCTCTTCATCTTCTTCTTCTGATACTTCACTCAGATCTTCATCTTCAAACCTAAGATCTTCCATCGTCTCAACGTTATCCGACAACATTCTCGGTTCTATGTTCGTATTCAAATCCTCCGTACTACCACTTTTCCTCAATTCCTCCTCAACCTCCTCTTCAATCCTCTTCAAATCATTTTCGCCCAACTTGGTCAACAATTTTTCAACCCATTCTTCGCTGCTTTCCTTGCTGATTTTTGCACAAAACCTGTCTAACTTTTCCAATGTAGACCTCGTCCTGACCTGAACATTTATTAAGTAATATCGCGTCAATTGTTTAAGACTGTCCACAAATTCCTTATTCAAGGCTAGGAGTAACCCATGCAGGTAACAAATATTATTCTCGCTCAAATCTTCACTGGTAACTTGGAAAATATTGGCGCGATGTTTGTTGAGGCTGTCGAAAGTTTCTTCCGCGTACATTTTAACATCGTCTTCTACATATTCCTCGTCTCTGGCGTCTTCATCTATTTCTAGAGCATCACTATCGAGGGCTTCGTCTAACTTTTCGTTTAATTTAATAATTTTGCAAATAATTCTAGCAGAATCGTAGGTGTTAATTGCTCGAAAGCTGTCCAAAAAATTGCTGTCTTCATTTAAAGTGGGTTCTATGAGTTCATCGATGATAAATAGAGTCACGTATTTGTAGGAATATCTCGTGTCTTTGGAGAACAGGGCCAGGAGGGGAATAAGAGAGCCGTTGGCCCACTGCATGCCGAATTTTTTGATAAGAAGAGGTAGAATTAAAGGGGTTGTTCTTCTAATCGCGTACACTTTGTCCTGAAGAAGCTCCAAGTAGTAAATTTTCAGGTTTTTGTCGAAGAATTCCCTAGTGGTGTTTCTGGAAATGTTGAGGAATCCTATGAGAAGGCTTCTTCTAGTTCTCCAATGTTCTTGGGAATTTTCTATTAAATTCCGGAAAACGTTCGAGATGGATTTTATCGTCTTCGTGATGTCAATATTTTGCGGTAAGGTATCCAAATCCTTCAACATGTTTTCCTTGAACTTCATGGAAGATTCGTTTTCTAACGCGTCAGTTATTAGCGGGAGAAGATTTTGATTGAAGCATTCGTTGCTTAGAATTGAGCTGAGGGAGAGAATGTTTGACGATAAAGCCAAGCGAACTTCATCATTATCGTCCGTTATTAGCAAATGTACGATCGGCATTAAATTCTCGACGAATTTACTCTCAAAATCCTCTGTGAAGCTTTCGCGCAAATTCGCGGTGAATTTATAGAAATTCGTGGCGACCATTACTCGAACTTCCACTTCTTCGTCTCGCCCCAGATTGTCAAACATTTCCAGGATTTCTTCGCGGTTTTTCTCAACTCCCGCAACTTCCTGAATGTCATGGATCCTGAAAGCTACTCTTTGACGCACGCGCCAGGAGTAATCCGTGGAGAGAGTTTCGAAAGTTTCAAGGAGAAACTCGTGGATTTCGTAGTTCCTCAACTGTTTGGCAATTGCTATTCCAACGTCCACTGCAAGAACTTTGACGGAGTCCTGGTCGTCTTGGGAGAGATTGTGGAAAACTGGCACGAAATCTGATTTAATTTCTTCAATGTCCAAAAGAGGGATGAATTCTAGCAGGACTTTCTCGGCGTATCTTCTGACCATCGGTGATTCGCTTTGGATTAAATTCCTGAAAATATCTTTGAGCTCCATTTGTCTTTCTAGCGACATTTTTGGGTAACACACCTGAAATTAATTGTCAGTTTTGGATTAGCTAACTTTTGCTTACGGGAAACAAAGCAGTTGCAGTACATTTACTGGCGAACCATTCAGATTCCGCGAGTTTTTCGATATTTGGAAAGAAATAATTCTCGCACTGTTCGTTCCCCATTGATTCGCAAATACCTTTCATTGCCTGGATTGCCCTTTCTCTTATTATAATCTCATCAGTGGAGGACATTTTAAGGAGAATATCTAAAACCTCGTTGACTTTTTTTGTTCCTCCAACCAAAGGCACGAATTTTTCCAGCTGTTCCGCCACGTTAAACTGCAACTCTTCGCTTAACATATCCATTAGGTTGGATAAGTAGGGTAGCAATTCACTCCTCGTCTGTGATTCCCCCAAAGCTGCTGCAAGAAGTGGAAGGTGTTTAGTGGCATCCAAAGCGACCTACATCACTGGGGTTAAGTTAATTTTTAAATAAAACTACTCACGTTTATGTCTTCGGAAGTGATGGCTTCTTTGAACATGTCCAGTTCTCTGCTGTGGTTTTCCTCAGACATTTTCGCGTGTTTTTCATCAGTTGTTGGATGGATTTGGTTTGGTTTCGTTTGGAAATGTTTCGTTATCGCATTGATAGCGCTAATCTTATAAATGAGGCACTTGCTACGTATTTGTGTGTTTTCTGATAAAGCGTAATTGCTGCTCCTGTCACCGGTTCTGGAGGTTTAATTAGAGATAAGGTGAAATTTTTCATCTGGGCTAGAAAGTGGTGCTTCTGTGTTCCGTCTCTTTCTCTCGGGTGATGTTTTTGAACGCACCCTGAGTGGTAGCTGGAAGTTGGTTGTTCATCAAGTTGGTCATGGAGAAATTGTAGAAAAGCTGAATACCAATGTCACTCCGATATGTAAAGTCAATTTATTTTCTAATGGACTCTGAGGCAGATTGAATGAGGCCTTTTTCTGTTGTTTCCATTGCATTGTTTGTTGAAACTTGCAGGTATTTTGCCGAAACTGAAGGTCCGTTTAACACTGCAACAGAATTATGATTTCAAGGCTTTCATTTTCTTTCCAACACATTCTAGTTATTCTTGTTTCTTTGTTTTCTGTTTCAAAAAGACAGATTTGAAAATACAGGGTGATTCAGGTATGCAGTCATTAAATTTCAGGGGTGATTCTACGTCGAAAAAAATTAAGAAAAGTTCCTATAAACAAGTGTCCGAAAATAGCTCCTAAGGGTGTTACGGCCCCCTAAATGGGGCGTCGAAAATTCGATTTCTATTTAGTCACTCATTAAGTTTTTGCATGCTATCTGACATTATTAAGCATCACCAGATTATTTTAGTTATTAATTTTTAGAATCCGTTCAGTTTTGTAATTTAATAAAAACAAATTGTCCCTTCTTGATCATCCCGTTCAATACAGATAAATTTTTTTTTATTCGACTTTTCTCGAAAACGGTTAGTCCTATGGAGTAACAATAAGAGGAGCTTTTTTATGTAGTTTTAGTCAGACAACCATGTGCCGGTGAGGAAATGTCAAAAAATGGCTCATCAAAAAAATTGGGTGAAAAAATCCACAGGCCCCCCCTGTTTCGAACGCCCCTGGTAAAATTCGCTTTTTGCTGATAACATAATCTGATGGAGCTTATTGATATCAGGCAGCGTGCAAAAACTCATCGCTTTAACCTAGACGGTTCCTGATTTATTCAATAATAACCGAAGTTTGGGTGCCCCATTCCGAGGACCGTAGCCCCCTTAGGAGCGATTTCCGGATTATAAGAACTTTTCTTCATATTTTTCGATGTAGAATCACCCCTGATTACAGTGCTGTAGTCCGACGTATACGCGGGTATACGCCGTATACACAAATCCAAAATTTTGACACTAGAGTATACTTATACAAATTTCTAGAGATACGCGAGTATACGAGCGTAGACCCAAGAGACCAAGAGAGTAAACATCGATAATATTCAGGTCAATATTCCTAGAAAAGTTTAAATTTGCTATCTCCTGCGTAACAGAGGGTTGGGGAAAACCCCAGCTAATGACCCTGACCGGGCGGATGGCTCATTTATGCCTGGCCTCTAAACCCACCCCAGGTTACCTGCTATCACTTGAACGTTAAAACGGGGTTGATCATTTATATTTTGTATTCAATCTAGTGCGAAAAGTGAAATGAGAAAAATGGGTGCAATATACGCTTTTGAATTATTTTAACATGAATTATAATTCGTCGGTTAAATGGAAATCTCCTGATGGCGACGCCAGAGTAAGTTTTTTTTAAAGTAAGCCTTAAAGACAAGTATCAATAAGGCTCCATCTGTCGACGTTTCTTGCAAAGTTCGAAAGCCTGATTCTTTAGCTTCAATTTAAAACCAAGTCTATCCAAATCGGTTAAGAAATGGCTGACTTATTTCAAAGACTATTTTGTCCGGTTTTTTTTGGGACACCCGATAGAATATTGAAGTGGGGTTTTCGCGTTTTCGCTGTATGGTAGAGGTTTCTAATAATAGTGGCGTGTATACAGGGTGTGCCACTTAGGAACCATGAACCAAACTTGCATTTTTTTAAATGGAACACCCGGTATATTTTGCATTTTTTAATAGATCTGATCATTCTAAACAAGTTTTGAATATCATACTATAGCTCTAATTCTAACCGCTTGGCGGGAATTTTGAAATCTGTAGCGCGAACATTGTCACTTTGAAGGGCTAGTACGGGCTAACCACTTGAAATTTCAAAACGAAATTTGCGCCATAAATTATATAAAATCTTCTTCTTTAACAGCGCATCATCAATGTTTACATTTTTGATAAATAATATACAGGGTCAAAGCGTTTTGCCAAGTGTTATTTTTCTCGAGATTTTCAAATAGAACACCTGTAGATTTTGGTAGCATTAAATAACAAATATTACGTACTTTACAGACGGTTAGACTTTTATGGATCTAGAGCTTGCCATTTTGACTGTAGAAATTTCTCAATATAACGTTTTGTATAAAATGACAAAGAGATCTCGTTAACTAGCATTTTTTTTTTTAATTATTTTAACAAGAACGCGACAAAAGAAGTACCTAGACAAGACCATGTTTGCGTCAAAAATTATTATTGGATGCAGATTTTTTTCAATATAACTGTTCGTATAAAATGACAAAGAGATCTCGGAAACTAGTATCTTTTTTATTTTAAACCAATAATTTAACAAGAATACAACAAAAGCAGTAGAAAAAATCAAATTATAGCCTAAACAAAAAAATAATGTAAAGGAAAATAAGAAAATGCTGGTTTCCGAGATCTCTTTGTCATTTTATACCAAAATATACAGGGTTCCATTTGAAAATCTAGAGAAAAATAAAATTTTGCAAAACGCCTTGACTCTGTATATTGTTTTTCAAAAATGTAAAAATATATGAAGCGCTGTTAAAGAAGGAGATTTTATTAAGTTTCATTTTGCAATCTCAAGTGGTTGGCCCGTACCAGCCCTTCAAAGTGGTAACGTTTGCGCTACAGATTTCAAAATTCCCGCCAAGCGGTTATAATTAGAGCTTATATCGGGTGTCCCAAAAAAAACCGGACAAAATATTTTTGGGAATAAGTCTACCATTTCTTAACCGATTTGGATGAGGGTGGTCTTAAATTAAAGCCAAAGAATCAGGCTTTCGACTGTATGAGAAAGTCCGGCAGATGGCGCTGCCGTAGCAGTCCTATTGATACTTGCTTTAAAGATTTATTTTAGCTGTATGGGGATTGGTCAGTCAACGACCAATCGGTATGACACTCGAATAGCCTTGAAAATATTTCTTTCTTGTTCAAAAATTCTTTTTCAGAAGTCGATTTAGCTTAAGCATTAATTATTTTCTGTAATTAAAAAAAAAATGTGTTTTTGAGTATTTTCACGCATTAATGGCCATGACCAAAGAACAGTAATGCATATAAATCTTAATTTTCAGTTATAAATGAACGAATATGGTGAAAACAATGGCGCGGATGCCAGTGGGGGGCAACTGAACAGTAATCATTGAAAATTAAGCCCTATGTGCATCAATGTTACTTTAGTCATGGTTATGGAAGCATGAAAATACGCAAACACTTTTTAGAAAAATCACAGAAAATTAATGCTTTCGCCAAATGGACTTCTGAAAAAAGATTTTTGAAGAAAAAAGAAAGATCTTCAAGGCTATTTGGGTCTCATAATCATTGGTTGTTGCCCGACCAATCCCCACGCACCTAAAATAAGCCTTAAAGACAAGTATCAATAAGGCTACTACAGCAGCGCCATCTGTCAACGTTTCTTACAAAGTTCGAAAACCTGAGTCTTTAGCTTTAATTTAAGACCAAGTCTATCAAAATCGGTTAAGAAATGGATGACTTATTTCAAAGACTATTTTGTCCGGTTTTTTTTGGGACACCCGATAGTATGCTGTACAAAACTTGTTTAGAATGATCAGATCTACTCAAAAACGCAAAATGTACCGGGTGTTCCATTTAAAAAAATACAAGTTTAGTTCATGGTTATTACTAAGTGGGACATCTTGTATACACGCCACTATTTTTAAATTATGCAAATTTATAATAACCTCTTCCATACAGCGAAAACACCACTTCAATATCTTTGTCAGTAGTAGAGCAATCTTTCGTCTGGGGCACCTTGTATTTGTTCAATTCAAAGAATAAGCCTCGTCCAGATTTCAACTCGGGTCAAAAGTACACAAGTTTTCGCAGTTACCGCGCTTCGCCAAACACGGCCAGCAACCTTTGGTGAAATGCTTTGGTGAGAGAGCTACTGAATATGTCCTACTCCCTTCATAGAATTTACTAGCTGGATTTTATCGATTGTCTAACCACAATGTTAAATTTAAATAAAAAGAAAATGAAAGGCCACCTTTGACCCTATTTAAAACGTCTTATAGTGATTCGTAGCGCTCAATTCCGCGAAAAACCCCGCTTTAGCAATTTAAAACCTGAACGCCGAGTAAACGGTTAAAAATATAACAAAATTATAAGTAGAATTGTTGGCTACGAAAAGATCTACCAAAAAGTCCGCGACAGCATACAGGGTAATTTTTCGGGGCTCACCATTTGCATCTTCTAACCGGTAAAAGATCCGAGGTCGGTTAAATTAGAGAAAAGTTGCGCTATTTCTTGTCGATTAAAAATCTGAAGAGAATTTCTCGATATTTTGATTCGTTCCTGAGTTATCACAAAAAGTCTGAAAATTGACAATTTAAAGAAAAATTAATATCTATCTAACGTTTTTAAATGAAACTTGCAGGGGCGGATGGGCTCAACTAAAGCGGTCCGGGAAAACTTTTGAGGCGGCCCACTTTATTTTACGAGGAGGGAGCAGCCCCCCGTGAAAAATTTTTCTCAAATTAGGTATCGCCTTACTTATTAATTGCTTCGTCAGGTTCGGTATAGAAATACGCCGGCGGACTCATTGATGTTCGATAATCTACATTTTTGAAAACAGGGCCCTATAGTGAGATCTGCGAGGACCTGTGTTCTAAATCATTTACGGGTCCCTTGTTGCCAACTTTCAAAAATGAAGACAAGAAAAATTGTTAAAAAAGAAAATTGAAATGGCGCCGCAGGCGAAAATTTTGAAAACTTTCAAGGTCACGCATTTTCCAAGCACTTAGAATACACACCGGGCCCTCAAAGCTGCCCGGGCCCGTGTCTTTGGAACACCCTGAACACCCCCACACTACGCCACTTTTTGAAAATGTCATGAAAAGCGACACGTCGTCGGCCGCCTCTGCCGGCCCAAGCGGCCCACCGGGAAAATTCCCGTTCTCCCGCCTGTCCCATCCGCCCCTGGAAACTTGGAACTTTAATATTTTTGACAGCTGTCAATTGAATTGCATTGATAGAAATTTTCTAGGCCTTCTAGATTTTGAATAAAGGCAGTCAACTTTTCTTTTCCTTATGGGCGCCATATTGAATTTTAACACCGCCGGATACGCAGAAAAATTAGCTTTTCAAAATTGTAACGAACATTAACGTTTTTGAAAAAATACAGTCACACGTCAAGACGTAATTTATTACAGTTGAATTCAATTGTTTTCACATGTTATAAGAGATTGAAGAAGTCGGCGTACTTTTTTGCAATTGTTTTTCATCTAAGTTTAGGCTGATTTTACAAATTATTCATACCAATTTTCAAATTCTGACATCTGTCAAAAAAGTTCAAATTTTTGAAAAGCCAATTTTTTTGTGAATTTAATGTTTCAAAATTCATGATGGCGGCCATAAAAGAATCAAAAGTTGACTGTCGTTATTTAAAATCTAGAAGGCCTAGGAAAATAGTTTTATGCCCGGTTTCTAGAATTTGTCTTTAAACCTGGTTTAAGCGATCTGATTATGTCTTCTTTCTTTCTAATAGCAAATATTTGTGATATGTAGGTAGAACTTCAAATCCAAAAGTTTAAGATGAAACCGTAATTACCGAGTAATTAATTACAGATTTTTTTTTTCCTGAATTTAGGTCCGGCGAGCTTACACTAGTAAAAGTTTTTTGACTTCGATAATTTATAATTTTGCCGAACAGACAGTTTATTGACCTCATATCATCGCGAGACAATGTTTTGGAATTGCACTTGTCTTTGAGCATCATGCCTAATATATTTTCAGCATAATAAACAAGTTTTATGCGCGTTTCAAAATAGATCCTGGAAAGCTAAAATTATGATTTGCCTGATTTCCCAGACTTTTAACAATAAATCAAAAACATTTTAGATTGCAACACAAGATGTGCGCTTGCAGTGAAAAAATGTGTGACCCAAGCACGTACGAATAACGAATGACTTCATATTCTATATTAGAAAATTACGCATTTTTTACAGCCGGCAGATACCTACTGTCTCTATAAATCTGAATTAAGCTAGCGAAATAATTATATAATGGCCTTAAGAACCAGTTAACATCTCTTCAGATCGTTTACTGCTATTTTTAATGGTACAGAAGACGGTTATACAACAGCCTTGACATCGTTTGTCTATTCGGTTTTCGGAGGTCCTCCACTTTCACTCTTCACCAGCGACGTCACCGTTTATCGCGTGAGTTGTATTCGCGTGCATTTTGTTGTATCGAAGTTTGAAATTTATTTGGAAGTTGGTATATTTATTTTTAGAATGACGTTATTTTGTTGAAAGGTGGGTTTTATGATCGCTTTTCTTCTTTTTTCCCACGCGTTAACAGAGTGGGTTTAAATCTATTTTTATTCCTTATCATATCACAAGTACATTGTACATTTATGTGGTGGCTAATCCTTTGGGCGAAAATAATGTTGTTGAGGACTGACGTATTTGGTATCGCTCTAGGGCTGTAAAGAAGATAAATACGCCACTAATAAGTCATTCTACGCGATGTGTGCTGTACTTTTAAGTCCGCAAAATGGGGGCTTAAATGTGCACTTTATTGAACCACTGCACTGGTCTATTTGGATGAAATAATAGCAAATGAAGTATTAACTTTGATGACCTGAGCTACGTTGTCAAAAAAAGGTGAACTAACCTGTGTATTTCATTCCTGTTAACTCATCCTTCTAATGAGAAATTGAGATAACTGTCATTTTCATTTATTTGCCGTCTGTGTTCTCACACCAAGAAATTGTACAAAAAGGTGAGAAATAGTTATCAAAATCTAAAAAACAAAAACTGCGGATCTTAATCATTTGATTATTTTTCGAATTATGCCAATAATAAGGAAATTGGTAACTTTCCATAATGATCCATTGGCTAAGGCTTTGAATTTCAAGCTCATGTCGCTGATTTTGTCAGACTATCATTGTTTTACACAATTCTGGGCAGATGCCAATGAAAAAGCCAACGAAAGATGTATATCAATGCGATGTGTGTCCCTGTAGATGTTTACCTTGTTAATGTGTATGTAGGGGCGAGCTGAATTTACTGGTGGAGTCGGGTGCAGATTTTATAAATCTGCACCTAGTAGTAGTGCCTCCGCAGACGCACAGTGGTGTTAAAAAGACGAAATTATGAAAATTGGCCGTACATAATTAAACAGTAGAGAGTTAACAAAAAAACATCATATTTGCGAAGTAGGTATGTAGAATTAGCACTAAGGGGGTTGAAAAAGGGAATGAGAAGTCCAAGATAATGAAAAAAGGTGATGAAAAGTCAAGAGGAATGAAAATGAAGTGTGGATTAAGTAGAATTACGAAATAAAACACTAAAATAACCAAATCATGAAATTAAAACTTTTGTGGGGGTTGAAATAAGCACTTATACCTACCTATTGCGAAGGAAACTGAAAAATTGTAAAAGATAAACTGAATCCCAAATGCGTTCAATTTTATAACCGTCGAAAAACGAAATTATGCGAATTTTGCAAAATTAGCACTTAGGGGGTTGAAAAATCGTAAAGGTGGATGAAAAATCAAAAGGTATCAGGATTAACCGTGGCTAAGTAAAATTACGAAAAATAACACCAAATTAACCCAATTATGTAAATTTCGAAATGGGACAATCCGGCGCGGTCAATCGGGCGCGGCCGATCGGGCGCCGCCGTACGGGCGCGAGGACACTCGGACGCGAGGACATTGGGGCGCGAGGACATTCGGGCGCGAGCCGCCTTTAAATATATTTTTGATGCAACGGTTCTATTCTACAGGGTTAGGAAAATTTATGGAACCAAGCTCATAATTATTATATCGTAAATTTTCTGGAAAAATCCTCGAAGGGGTATAGCGATTTTTTGCATTCCGCGTTCAATGGTGTCATTTTAAATTTTTGTGGTACCGTAGTTTTTGACATAGCGACGTCATATTTGTTTTTTTAAATGGAAACCCACTATTTTAATTTTTTTTTCTGATAAAGAATTAATTAATTATTGACTATTTAAGAGGAGTAGCACATAATTATGAGATGAATCCGTAAGAATTATTGTGTTAGAAGTAGTAAACAAAATCTATCCTTAGATTAGTACCTATTTTTTGTCTTTTTCTAAATAAATGTTACCAAACAGTTGAATTTTTTTGTCTCGCGCCCGAATGTCCTCGCGTCCGAGTGTCCTCGCGCCCGACTGTCCTCGCGCCCGAACGCCGGCGCCTGATCGGCCGCGCCCGAGTGGCGGCGCCCGAATGTCGTAGACCGTGTAAATTTAGCATTTGAAGACTTGAAACATTGCGAAGGGGGATGAAAAAAGTGAAAAATTTAATCATCATCCAAATGGGTTCAATTTATTACAGAAGAAAAACGAAAATATCCGAATTTGGCAAAACTAACACCTAGGGGGTTGACAAATTGTAAAGGGGGATGAAACGTCAAAGTGGATGAGAATTAATCGTAATTAAGCAGAATTACAGAAAATAACACGAAAGTAAACCAATTATGCAAATTTAGATTTTGGGGGTTGAAATGTTGCGAAGGGGGTTGGAAAAGTGAAAAAGATAAACATAATCCAATTGAGTTCAATTTATTACCGAAGGAAAACTAAATTATGTGAATTTTGCAAAATAAACACTTAGGGGGTTGAAAAATTGTAAAGGGGGATGAAAAGTTAAAAGGGATGAGAATTAATCGTAATTAAGTAGAATTACAGAAAATAACACGAAAATAAGCCAATTATGCAAATTTGACTTTTGGGGGTTGAAACATTGCGAAGGGGTCGAAAAAGTGAAAAAGGCAAGAACAATTCATAAGGCAAAACTGCGCGAATTTTACAAAATTAACCAGCGGAAATCACCCGAAAAAGAAGCGGTCTGGGTAAATTTTGCTCTTTGAGGGTTCACATATCATGAAAGGGGTTGAAAAATTGTGGATGGGTCAAAAATTAATGAAAATCACTTTAAATTAATAACAAATTAGAAGAAAGCAAAAAAAAAATAAATGAAATATATTTACTCCGCTTGCTAGGGCTTAGGGGTTGTTAGTAGCGTAGGGGTTGGTTTTAGGATGAAGACTCATAAGACTTTTTTCAATGGTTGACCGAAATCAATTGAACCCCATAATTTTATTCCACCACTTACATGAAAAAATTTCCAGTTTCAACCCTTAAATTTCATCCCCCTTGTTAGATATTAATGAAAATTTGCCCATCCGCCTACAGTGGCGCTGTAAATTACCACATCAAATTTAGCCCTGATACGTTGAGCAGTTTTTGAGTTCTCGCATTTTTTTGTTTCGGCATGTTAGGGGGTTGTACCGCCTTTAAGGGTCGTTTTTCGCGAATGATGAATAAGACCTTTTTTGTACCATCAATAGAAAGCTATCGAATGGTAATATTTTCAACTATACATTCTTCATTGAAAATTCGAGTTTCCACCCCTAACTTTCATCCCCTTCGATAATTTTCTCCTAAAATTCGATCTTCCCTTCTCGAAGATGCAGTGTGTAAGATGTCACAGTTTCGCAGAAGATATTGCTTCTCTGTGTCAAATTACAGGGCTTTATGGACGTTTCAACCCCTAAACTCCAACCCCCTATTTCACCACCCCCACATGCCCTAAAGGAAGTTGTGTTTTCAATTTCACCACCCTAACCCAATTCGTTTAAAAATTAAGGTAATTTGTAGATTCATGTTTTCAACACCTCATGATTTCACCCCTTTATGATTTACAGGGGTGAGTTTATTTTTCCGGTGTGACATGACTCCTTGCGTATTTACTGACTTCAGTTGTTCATAAATAAACCAATAGGGTTTCAGAAAAAATAAATAAAATATAATTATCGACTTGCAAAGAGTTAGGGGTGGTTAATGGCCCAGGGGTTGGTTTTAGATTGAAAACTCATAAGACCTTTTTTCAATAGTTGACCGAAATCTATCGAACCCCGTAATTTTAGGCTACCATTTACTTGAAGAAATTTCAAGTTTCAACCCTTAAATTTCATCCCCTTTGTTAGATATTTTAGAAAATTTGTCCATCCACCTATAATGTCACTGGAAATTCACAAACCAAATTCTGCCTTGATACGTTGAGTAGTTTTTGAGTTCTCGTATTTTTGTGTTTCTGCATGTTAGGGGTCGTAGCGCCTATAAGGGTGGTTTTTCGCAAAATATGAATGACACCTTTTTTGAATAATTAATGGAAAGCTATTGAATGACGCCAATTTCGACTAGTACTTATTAAGCGGAATTTCGAGTTGCTACCCCTAATTTCCACCCCATTTGTTCGATTTTACGAAAAAACGCATCCCCCACAAGATTTCACCGATATATGTGTGTACGTTGAGTTTCCGACAGCTGCGTGCAACCCTTGCGGAGTTATCATATTTTTTGTGGTTTTCATCCCCTAAATTTCATCCCCCGAAATTGGCACCCCCTCACTTTCAACAGACTTGAAGGTCGAACGTGCATACTAATTTTCAGCAAGATATCTCCACTAGTTCTCGAGTTATTGCAATTAGTAGTTTTTCGGTTTTTCACCCCTAGCTCCCACCCCCTTGGTCCGATATGGCCCAAAAGCAATCCCCGCCTTACTTTTCGGGAGACGAAGCTGCCTACCAAGTTTCAGCTCGATATCTCGATCCGTTCTCAAGTTATCCGACGGACAGACTGAGGAGCGATCGAGCGAGCGATCGAGCGAGCGAGCGAATAAGCTAAGACAAGAGTACCTCCGCATTCTGCTACGGCACTAAAAGAAGTGATCAGAGACATGAGTTTCAACTTTAGAACCCACTAACGATGAGGTTTTCTTTGATCGCTTGATAGATTTCCAAGAGTTAATTTCTGGGCAATATTAAAGGCTTTAGTTTGCACATTTATCTGAGGAGCCTCAGTTCATCTCAGCAATTTGATTGGTAAATGAACCAATCAAATTGCTGAGATTAACTGAGGCTCTACTGGAGAAGAACTAATTGCTTTCAGTATTGCCAACCTTATGCCTTCTTTCCCTTCAAGTATAACACTTTTCAAACGTCTGATTTTATGCCTTGTGAAGAGGCCCCTTACCGACAGTGTAGTGCCAACGTAAAACGTTCGTTTGACGAAAGTTACGCTGCCAACTAGGAAAAGAAACAAGTAGTACCAACTTCTTAAACTTAAATAATAAAGAGCGTATGTTTGATATAAAGCAGTAGTACCAATCTTCAAAATAGCTGTCTACATAGCTCACTTCTTTGAGGTTTCTAGGTTTCCTTCATTACCTTGTGTACCGACGTACTTACAATACGTATTTTTTTGCTAAAGCAGTGGTACTTACCAACTGTTAAATCGATTTAACGTATTGTGTGTACAGGGTGGCGAATTTTTCGTTGCCCACCATTGGGAACTCGGAAACCATAAGCGCTGAAGAGTAGCTTAAATTAGAAAAAAGTTGCGTATTCTTAAGGTTATTAAGAATCTGCAAAGAATTCTCCTTTATCTTGATTCGTTTCTGAGTTATCCCGACAAAATTGGAAATCGCGATTTTAAAGAAAAATTCTTAACTTTCTAACGATTGGTGGCAATTACATGAAACTTGGAACTTTTATATTTTTGATAGCTGTCAACTCAACAGCAATGACAGAAATGTTAAGCTTTTCAAAAATGTAGCCAACATACATATTCGCGAAAATCAGCAAAGTGTCTGACATCTGGTGGCAATACTTTAACTACATTGAGAGGAAATACTTTTAAACGTCCGTCATCATAATTTCGGCTTACGTCAGTCAGTTGTCAGTTGCGAGGTTAGGTAGTAGTTTTGTTAGGAGACATCTCTCGCTGTCTCGAAATTTTGTGAATAATTCTGTGGAATTTTACGTTTTGTGTACTTAAGGTGCAACATTGTAAATCCAGGAAAACTTGGCTTTTAAAAAATCCACGATCGATGTCACTGATGTCACCAACTGACACTGTCAGGCACGTCACGCTAGAATTCTCACTTCGGGCTCCCCAATCGGGTGAGACCGCCATTTTGTGGTTTAGCAATGCCATCTATTAGCAGCTGATTTTCGCGATGGCCAACATGGACTTTTTTGACAGATATTCAAATTTTGAAAATTGCTATGAATGAATGAATTAATTGTTCTTAACTTAATAATAATCAAAATGTTTCCGTTTTGGAAGTTTTGTATAAAGTACCTAATGACCATGACTCCATGCGTGAAAATTTAAGACATAGGTATTTTTATGTCTAGTATTACAAGAAAGAATTAATTTGGCACTAAATTAATGGAAGCTAACAGGGTGGTTCTTTTTTCACTGCTCACCATTGGGATCTCCTAAACGATAAAAGATACGGAGTCGGTTAAATCAGAGAAAAGCTGCACTATTTCTTGGTGATTCAGAATCTGAAGAAAACTCTACGGTATATTGAATAAATAACATCAATCGTAAGAAAGCTATGAACTTGAAAGTCGCATTTTTCAGTTTTTTTCCCCAGTTTTTTCGGGATAACTCAAGAACTAATCAAGATATCAGGAAAACTTTTCTCTAATTTAACCCACCTCCTACCTCTTATGTTTAGGAGGTGCCAATGGTGAGCACTGAGCAGTGAAAAAGGAACCACTCTGTATTGGAAAACAGTTAATTAGCTAATGGAATTACTTGAAAGTAATATGGAATTGATGAAATTAATATGGAATTAAATCAGAATTAATGGAATTGGAATGGAATTAATTTTTATTTAAACTGGAATTATTGGAATTAATTCTCGATTGGAATTATTGGAATTAATTCTCGATTGGAATTATTGGAATTAATTCTCGATTGGAATTAATTGTACACAATTTTTTTGAGTGATCAACCCCCATATTTTATTATACAGGGTGGTAAGAATGTTATTTGCCTTAAACCTTTTTAAGATCCATAAATATCGCCTGCGCTGTCTTATTCTTCGTTCCATTCTAAAACTGTTTTGGCTCTTGTGATTTTCTAAAAGAATGACCGTTGAGGAGGAAAATTGACAAAATCTAAAACATGCTGGCGGTAATCACCGCAAAACCTGTGATAAATCTACATAATAAAAGCGAAATTACCACCCATGTTTTTCTTCAGTTGTGAACATGAGTTGGGCGCAGTTGCAGGATTACACATCCATTGCAAAAAAACCGGCTGAAATATGATGCGTGTCAACACACACTTTGGTTTTTGTTGAATTTGTACATTTATCACGTAGATCATTTCTCGGGTTTTAAGACTTCCTCGGGAATGGTGAGGTTTTTAAAAAGAAATTAATAGCGCAAAAAGCTGTACAATTAATCGAAGAAGGCATAGAAGAATTATTTTGCAATATTTACGGGTATAACAATAAAAAAGTTCGAAGAGAAATACCATTAGGAAGAATTTTTGGATGATATCTAAAGTACCATCGGTTTGTGCCAAATTTCAGAACCGTACGATACACCGTTCTGTGTTCGGAAATTAAAGGATAATATCGTAACGGCATATTCTACGGTCAAAAATATGAAGAAAATTTTTAATAAACATGGGTCGAAAAATGCCTACTAAAGGAGCTAGGGCCTCTTAAAGGGGTCATTTTGAAAGTGTTTTTTTCTAAATTTCTTCAAAACGATTAAAAATAACAACGTGAAATTAAGCATCTTTAGTAAGTTTTTGATGCTGAATTCACTACCGTGGTAAAAACTTTAAAATTTCGATCATAAGCGTCCCGTATAGGGGGGCTTAGGACTAAATTTGCTCAAATAATTTCGTTTTTTCTCAAATTTAGCATCCGAATCTAAATGATTGCAGTTTTGTACGTAAAAATGGTGCTCTTGTTCGAAATCGCTAGGGCGCTCCGTTTTCGAATAAATTGACCCTAGTAGTTTTAGAGCACGAAAATTTGTCACAGATTTTATTTAGTTATTTACTAAATTATCAAAAATGAGTTCAGGGGTTGATTCCTTGTCTTATTTTAGTAAGAAAAGTTCGTATGGACATATGGCGGAAAACGCTACCTAAGGGAGGTATGGGGTACTGAAGAACGTCAGCTTTCCAGGACCCCATAGGGTCCGTAGGAAGCATTTTCCGCCATATGTCCATATGTCCATATGTCTGCGACAGATTTTCGCGCTCTAAAACGACTAGTAGGATCAATTCATTCAAAAACGGTGCGTCCTAGCGATTTCAAACAAGAGCATCATTTTTACGTAAAAAACTTCAGATGTTCAGATTCTGGTGTGAGATTTGAGAAAAAGCTATTTACAAAAATGTTTGAGCGAAGTTAGTCCTAAGCCCCCCCTGTACGGGGCGCTTATGATTGAAACTTTAGAATTTTCTCCACGATAATTAATTCAGCATCAAAGACTTACTAAAGATATCCAATTTCACGGTGTTATTTTTAACCGTTTTGAAGAAATTTAGAAAAAACCACTGTCAAAGTGTCCCCTTTAAGGAGGGGCCCATGTTTATTAAAACTTTTCTTCGTCTTTTTGATCGTAGAATACGCCCTTAAGATATTATCCTCTAATTTCCGGACACCCTGTATTAAAAGAAATTGGCAATCTCGGTAGAAAGAGACTTCTACAATGTTACGCTGGTATCGGGTTGGTGGACAGAAAGAAGAGAAATCTTTAAAAACTTAAGCTATTTTGGACAAAATTTCTCTTCTTTCTGTTCACCAACCCGATACCAGCGTAACATTTAAAAAATAATACTGGACGATAAAAATAAGGAAAAAAGTAGGAAACTTTACTTTTTCACAGAATTTGTAAATATGGCAGGTTGAAAGTGTCGAAGAATTGAAGAGGTAAGTGGATAAAGGTGTTATCTAACAAAAAGTTAGTTTCGAGATGTTAAGCTTTAAATTATAAAACTTTGTTAAACGTCTTATGGACTATGACATCTTTTTTCTTTTGTTATATTGACCAAAATAGTCTGCAACCGGAACTTTCTTCTTTCTTTTATTGACCCTTGTCTCCTTGAGTATGTACTACCCGGTCTAGTAGCGACAGGTGTAATATCGTAGGCCTCGTTTGAAGCATAGAATAAAAAAGATTCAAGAAGAAAATTTCATGCACCAAAGAAATCAAAAATAATTCAGTTTAAGAAAAATCTCCCCAAAAACTACAAAACTGTCTCTACCACTGCCAAAATTGAACTAAACGAAGTTAAGCACTTAAGCTGCTCCACTGTCAAATGTGCCGCACTCTCCCCTACCTATTGGTTCTCCACTGATTTTAGCGAATCATTTACGACCATCTTAAACAGGAATCTTTAATTAATTAAAAATTCAATTACAGAACGAATCAATTAAATCCTTAATATGAAATTTTAATAGGCTCGGACACTACTTGTTGACGCATCCTTAAATCCAGCAAATCGATTCACCTGAGTCATTCAACTGCTTCGAAATAGACCATTAACGCGACGCAAATCGTATTGATTTCCCCCCTAGTGTGTGATATCATCTTTATTTGGGTGACAGACCCACTAACCCTTTATTCACCCTATTTTGATTGTTTTCCGCTCCAGAGAGCGCCACATGTAAAAAAAGTGGTTTTAACCAGGAAGTTGCATTCACTCGTCCTTCAATTATTATGCCAAAATGGCAACTGGTTTACAATGTAAGGCGCCTTTGTAACCAACGAGCTGCATAGATTATGAGGCCAAAAAGTGGGTCAACGTTTGTTGAATTAATTGCCGGTTATGCACACGAAAAAGTGAAACTTGTGCAAGTTCATGGTTTACTAAAAATTATTGTTTATTGATAAACAATCTACGAGGTTGTATTTATTTATGATAGATTGTCGTTATTTGAGCTTCCTAGGCAGGTGTGTTACGGTGTTTTAGATTTGCAAGATATGGATGTATGCTCGGGGTTCTAACAGCTGTAGCACATCTGCCAAATTTAAAGGCACCAAAGAAAAACATTTTTTTCTTGGATTTTTCCCTTTTTCTTCATGATCCATAATCTACACGGTATAATTCGACTCCGTCCGATGAAATCGACTCCCGCCATGTCCCCGGAGTCTCGTCCTTTCCACTTTGCTCACGTTCAGCTCAGTATCGAACGGTCTCGCGTTTTGGTACGACGCAATTTTGCAGTAAAATGCCAGTGTTGTGCACCCCCGATTCCGAAATTATAAAATGACAGAATGAGTGCGCCCCAAAAAGATCCAGGGGAGGGCTCCAAAAGGCCCCCCGACGGCCCCCTGAGCCCCACCAGCAAGCGGCTCAGAGATAGGGTCAGTTTTTTCGAAAAAGTGTGGAGTGGCACCGGGTCCGGTGTTGTGGAAGGCATCTCCACGGCCGACGTGGATGATTTTGAGAGGAGGCTGGAGGAGGAGAGGGCACGAAACCTGGAGCATAGCCGGCTAGAGCAGGTCCCTCTTAGGCGCACACCCACAAGCTCGCCGAGGCATTTGGTGCAACATTCTCAAGAAGTGCAACCGGACGGGAGTGTGCAGGCAGGACATTCTTTCATAACGGAGGGTCCCATTTAAAAAAAAAATTAAATTATACCTAAGCAAATATTGATCGGAGATGTTGAGACAAAACGCTATTTTTAGAGGCTTTCGTCAATTGACGACTTTGGACAATTTTTTAATTAGAATTTAAATAATAATGGATAAGTGGAAACGGTATCAAGTGGGTTAAGGCCGCAGTTCAAGGCATATAGTTTTTATTTATTGACGAGGGTCAACCAAAACTGCTGTATTTTTACAATTGTATGGAAAAATGTCAAAAGCTGTAAAATACCTGAAGAATGAAATATTTTTTTAAAAATAGTCAAAACTGCCGATTCCAAAAGTTACTTAAATTGATAAAAAATTTGATTTGATCTTCGTTCTAAAGTGCAAAATTGTGTTATTAACAATCGCAAAAAGTCTCGCGAAAAGTACCTAGTTAAGGATTTTTAAGAGGTTTTTTTGGCAGTAAATATTGATTTTCATTATGCATACTCCTACTAATTTGTCCTAAATAGCCCAGTCAACGAAGTTAAAATAGAAACAAAAATTACTGCAGTTCTGCAAATTGGCCGAAGTTGTAGCTTGAACCTACCAAAAGTCCCCAAGGATGGGGTGTGAGCTCGAGCCGCCATCTTGCCGAAGAAGTACCGTTTTTGTTACCTTTGCAAATACTCATGAAATACCGATTTTATCTCTTTATGATGCATAAAATAACTGGAGACTTTCGTATTGATTACACCTTTTTTTTTTGCATATACACTGTGTCTCATTTTAACTGGAACCATCCAAATATTTCGGTTAATTTTAACCGAATCAATGCGTTCTTTTTTTCTGCGTGTAGAGCTCCAAAATCGGCACCTGTGTAATACTCAACTTTTTTTATAAATCGAAACCTCAGCCTACTGCGATTTAATAAAGAGGCCAAAAATGCCGAAATCGTATTAGGCATTTCTTTATCGAAAAATTTTATAAAGAAAATTTGCTCAGAATCGCTCGAAATGGCTAGATCCGAAGTTTCAGTAAAAAATAAAAATGTTAAATTTCTTGAGGAAGAATCATAAAATAACGAAAACGTCAATACTTTTAACGGGTGATGTAAAATAAAAAAACAATGGGAGCGCATATGTTTGCTGTTTGTGGCACATTGCAACAGATTAGTTGGGGTGTCCCTTGAAATTGTTAAGAAAAACGAAAATCTCGAGAAAAATAACACTTGGCAAAACGCTTTGACCCTGTATATTATTTATCAAAAATGTAAACATTGATGATGCGCTGTTAAAGAAGAAGATTTCATATAATTTATGGGGCAAATTTCGTTTTGAAATTTCAAGTGGTTAGCCCGTACCAGCCCTTCAAAGTGACAATGTTCGCGCTACAGATTTCAAAATTCCCGCCAAGCGGTTAGAATTAGAGCTATAGTATGATATTCAAAACTTGTTTAGAATGATCAGATCTATTAAAAAATGCAAAATATACCGGGTGTTCCATTTAAAAAAATGCAAGTTTGGTTCATAGTTCCTAAGTGGCACACCCTGTATACACGCCACTATTATTAGAAACCTCTACCATACAGCGAAAACGCGAAAACCCCACTTCAATATTCTATCGGGTGTCCCAAAAAAACCGGACAAAATAGTCTTTGAAATAAGTCAGCCATTTCTTAACCGATTTGGATAGACTTGGTTTTAAATTGAAGCTAAAGAATCAGGCTTTCGAACTTTGCAAGAAACGTCGACAGATGGAGCCTTATTGATACTTGTCTTTAAGGCTTACTTTAAAAAAAACTTACTCTGGCGTCGCCATCAGGAGATTTCCATTTAACCGACGAATTATAATTCTTGTTAAAATAATTCAAAAGCGTATATTGCACCCATTTTTCTCATTTCACTTTTCGCACTAGATTGAATACAAAATATAAATGATCAACCCCGTTTTAACGTTCAAGTGATAGCAGGTAACCTGGGGCCTTATCCCCGACTTCGGCGGATCTCATCCGAATGCACATCCGCACGAAATCGAAATCCGCACGGGCGACTCTCGGATCGCCAAACGGTATTCTCGAGTTCCCCTCCGCCTGTTCGCATTTCGATCGTTTCTTCCGCCCGAGAAACGTATGTCGTAGCGTAACGGCATTCGAAAACCAATGAGAGCACCGGTTTCGCACGGCGCGGCGGTCAAGTTTGAATTTATTTGATAAATCGCAACCCAAATAAATGCAAATATTCTAATTTTACAGTAGATGATTGGGTGAAATTTAAAAAAAAGACATTTTATGTTCAATATTGCTATTTACCGAGCTATTTACCTTCATAGTTCATATACAGTGTGTCTCATTTTAACTGGAACCACACAAATATTTCGGTTAATTTTAACCGAATCAATGCGTTCTTTTTCTCTGCATCTAGAGCTCCAAAATCTGCACCTGTGTAATACTCAATTTTTTTTATAAACCGAAACCCCAGCCTACTGCGATTTAATAAAGAGGCCAAAAATAACGAAATCGTATTAGGCATTTTTTTATCGAAAAATATTATACAGAAAAGTTGCTCAGGATCGCTCCAAATGGCTATATCCGAAGTTTCAGGAAAATATAAAAATGTTGAAAAAATCAGAAAATAACGAAAACGTCAATATTTTTGCAACATAACGGGTGATGTGAAATAAAAAAACAATGGAAGCGCATGTGTTTGCTGTTTGTGGCACATTGCAACAGATTAGTTGGGATGTCCCTTGAAATCGTTAAGAAAAACGAAAATTTTACTCTATCTTAATAATTTCAACTTTTTCTGCGATTGTTAAGTTTTATCCATCCATAGCCGATAGCAAATGTCAAATCAATTTATTTCAATTGTTTTTTTATTTCACAGCACCCCATTATGTTGCAAAAATATTGAACTTTTCCTTATTTTGTGATTCTTCCTCAAGAAATTCAACATTTTTATTTTTTCCTGAAATTTCGGAATTAGCCATTTGGAGCCATCCTGAGCAACTTTTCCTTATAAAATTTTTCGATAAAAAAATGCCTAATACGATTTCGTCATTTTTGGCCTCTTTATTAAATCGCAGAAGGCTGGGATTTCAGTCTATAAAAAAAGTGAAGTATCACGCAGGTGCAGGTTTTGGAGATCTACATGTAGAAAAAAAGAACGCATTGATTCGGTTAAAATTAACCGAAATATTTGGGTGGTTCCAGTTAAAATGAGACACACTGTATCTCGTGAAATAATTACTTGATCAAAAAAGTCATTAAATAATAAATTGAAGAGCATAAAGTTCTCTATAAAAAAGGTTCCATTAATTTTTCTCGTCAGGTACAGAGCGGCCACATTTCGGATGATGTCCATTTTCCAAGATAAAATAATAAGAAGATATAAACACTCAAAAAACTTGCTCTTCTTAGAGTTTAAACTCCCTTTTCACCAACTTGCGAGACTTCCTCATTCGACACATCTTTTTCACATATGAAACACTTATTCCTACTTGCGGCCATCGTAAAAGACTATACAGTCATGACGGTTTAACTGGAAAAATTGTGTTTGACAATAACAGAAAGAATGACAATTATTATTATTACGTGAATAAAAAATTCAAACATGATTGTCAAACTTTGCGTATTTTAACTAGTAATAATTTGAGTATTTATTCTTTTTCTTATTATTCTTTCTCTTCTTCTTTTTATTCTTATTCTTGGAAGATCGACATCATCCGAAATATGGCCGCTGTTACGAGAAAAATATCTTTTTTATACAGAACTTTATGCTCTTCAATTTATTATTTAATGACTTTCTTGATCAAGTCATTATTTCACGAGATATATGCAAAAAAAGAAAAAAGTTGTAATATATACGAAAGTATTCAGTATTTTATGCATCATAAAGAGAAAAAAATTCCCTTTTCAATAATACCAAACTCGAACTATTAACGTTATTAACAAGAATTTTGATGACATAATCACTTAGTGACGTAATGTAAAAAAAATAACGTCAAAAGATGCGATTGTCAGTCTAATTCAACTTTTATATGAACCGTTTTTCGATAATGTCAATAGTTTGCCAAATAAACAAACGGTTTCCTACTGTTGGTTAACACTGTAGTGTATAGTTTCCATAGAGAGATTTTTTTTGAAAACTTTAGCCGCCGATTTCGCCATTAAATTCTAGTATTAGGAAAAAAATGTATATCATATTTTTTATAGAGAATTCTTTGCTCTTCAGTTTGTTATACAGGGTCGGTAATTTTTCGATGCTCACCATTAGTACATATCTCGGAAACCATAATAGATGGAGAGTAGTTTAAATTAGAGAAAAGTTGCGCTATTTCTTGGTAATTAAGATTCTGAAGAGAATTCTCCGATATTTTGATTCGTTCCTGAGTTATCACAAAAAATCTGAAAATTGCCAATTTAAAGAAAAATTTATATCTTCCTAACGTTTTATGTTATTTAAATTAAACTTGGAACTTTTATATTCCTGACAGCTCTCAACTGAATGGCATTAACAGAAATTTTTTAACAGAAGAATTTTCAATAAACTCCAAATAGAAATTTTTTAGTCCTTCTAGATTTTGAATAACGACAGTCAACTTTTGATTCTTTTATGGCCGCCATATTGAATTTTGACACCGTCAAATACACAAAAAAAAAGGCAGCAGAGAAGCGGCAGGAACCTCCCTTCCACGTGGATCTTTGATTTCCGCGTAGTTTAGTAGTCAATTGAATAAGATCATTTTTATACCTCTTACCATTGGGACTAATTTTAAAGTTGATATGCCAAAAAGGCACTTTGCGTGGACCGATTGCTTCCAAAAGCCTTTCAGCTTTTTTTAGCGTGCTACACAATCTCTATGTACCAAATTTCAGACAAATTGATCGAGAAGTTTCGGTTATACTTTGTTTCTAATGTTATTGCAAAATTTCGATTTTTTTGCCTAAAGGGCTCTAAGTGTTAATATACCTTTGAGTTATTTAAACCAGAATTTGAAGTCCTTTCTGATGATGCCAATAAATTTTGCAAAAACTTGTCTAGGGTGGTCAAAGGAGAATGCAATTTTAAAAGTTCAAAATTAATGTGGCAAAATGGCACTTGCCGTGGGTGGATTGGCGCCAAAGATTTCCCGGCTCTTTAACGGACTACACAAACTTCACGTACAAAATTTCAGCCAAATCAGTTCAGAGGTTTGGGCTGTACCTTGATTTGAAAGTACGTTAAAAATCTCGAACTTTTAAGTTTTTTGTCGAAAGGGCACTAAATGTGAATACATTTTTGGAAGCAGAATTTGAAGGTCTTGCTTAAGGTGTTATCAAAAATGGGGGTTAGTAGTTAAAATTTGAAAGTTGATGTACCGAAATGGCACTTCGTCTTGCACGATTGGCTCCAAAAGCTTTTCAGATCTAAGTCGGGTTATCACATGCACACGTACCAAATTTCACCCAAATCGGTCGAGTAGTTTGGGCTGTAGCGTGTTTACGAACGTACGTACGTACGTACATACACACAGACACATTTTAAAAACCACTTTTTTAGGCTCCTGCGACCTCAAAACGTATAGATCTGGTGTTATCTCGAATTCGAAATTTTTACCGATTGCAGTAACCTCCCATTTTTAACCTCCCCACTCCACTTCAACATTTAAAAAAAAAGGGAGGTTACTGCAATCACTAAAATTTTCGAATTCAGGAACCCAAAAAAGTGGTTTTTAAAATGTGTCTGTATGTATGTACGTACGTACGTTCGTACGTACGTTCGTTCGTTCGTTCGTTCGTAAACACGCCACAGCCCAAACTACTCGACCGATTTGGCTGAAATTTGGTACGTGTGCATGTGATAACCCAACTTAGATCTGAAAAGCTTTTGGAGCCAATCGTGCAACCAGAAATGCCGTTTTGGCACATCAACTTTTAAATTTTAAATGTAAACCCCCATTTTTCACGTCACAATAAGAAAGGCCTTCAGATTCTGCTTCCAAAGATGTATTCACTGTCAGTGCCCTTTTGACCAAAAACTAAAAATATCGAGATTTTTATCGGACTTTAAAATCGCGGTACAGCCCAAGCCCCTGAACCGATTTGGCTAAAATTTTGCACATGGGGATTGTATTACACGTCGAAGAGCTGAACAAATGTTGGATTCAATCGACCCACGGAAAGTGCCGTTTTGGCACACCAATTTCCAAATTTAAAGTATTCTCTCATTTACCCATCCAAAACAAATTTTTGAAAGATTTATTGCCAGCATTAGAAGGGTCTTCGAATTCTGGTTTTAAATGAGATAAAATTTATTCGCATTTATTACCCTTTGGGTAGAAAAATCGAAATTTTGAAATAACACTGAAACCACGTTATAGCCCAAACTAATGGAAGGATTTGTCTGAAATTTGGTACATGGAAGAGCTGAAAGGCTTTTGGGAGCAATTGGTTAACGGGAAGTGCCATTTAGGCATATTAACTTTAAAATCTTAAACACAAGTCACGGAAATCAAAGACCCACGCGTTGGGGAGGTTCCAGCCGCTTCTCTGCTGCCTTTTTTTTTAAATTGTGAAGTGGAGTGGGGAGGTTAAAATTGGCTTTTCAAAAATGTAGTCAACATGAAGTTTTTTGACAGATGTCAGAATTTGAAAATTGGTATAAATAATTTGTAAAATCAGCCTAAACTTAGATGAAAAACAATTACAAAAAAAAAGTGCGCCGACTTCTTCAATTTCTTATAGCATGTGAAAACAATTGAATTCAACAGTAATAAAATACGTCTTGCGATCGTGTGACTCAGGCTTTCGGTTAGATCTTTGAAAAGCTAATTTTTTTGTGTATCAATAATTTCGCCTATAAGAAAAAGAAAAGTTGACTGTCTTTATTCAAAATCTAGAAAGTGTTGAAAATTTTTGACAATGACATTTAATTGACAACTGTCAAAAATATAAAAGTTCCAAGTTTCATTTAAATAACATCAATCGTTAAGAAGATATTAATTTTTCTTTAGATGGGCAATTTTCAGATTTTTTGTGATAACTTAGGAACGAAGCAAAATATCAGGAAATTCTTTTCAGATTCTTAATCGCCAAGAAATAGCGCAACTTTTCTCTAATTTAACCGACACCATATCTTTTACCGTTTAGGAGATCCCAATGGTGAGCATCGAAAAATTACCCACCCTGTATAGATATAACTATTTTTTCGATAAAATCGGTATTTCATGAGATATTTGCAAAGGTAAAAAAACGGTACCTCTTCGGCAAGATGGCGGCTCAAGCTCACACCCGATCCTTGGGGACTTTTGGTAGGTTCAATAGAACGGTTCAAGCTACAGCTTTGGCCAATTTACAGAACTGCAGTAATTTTTGTTTCTATTTGCCAAAATCATTTCTTTATTGACTGGGCTTCATTTCATGTAATTTTTTCATGGATTCCAATAACAGAATTTGGCTAAAATAATTAATAGGTACTTCATTGGAATGCTTTCGAAATATTAGTTAAAAATGCTAATGAACTTTTAAATTACGGAATTTCTAAGGAAAGAGCGAAAGTTTTGAAAAAAAAATTGCTGAATTATTTATTAGCTTTTATAGGTAACAATATTGACCATTGACTGAACAAGTTCTTAAAAATTCAGAACATTCACTGAAAAATCGCCAAAATTCCATCAAAATTTATTAAGCCATTGTCAAAATTCGTTAGATAACTAGTGAAAACCCGTCAAAACATGACGGCCCCAAAGTTGCGCCTCTCTCTGCCGGCAAATTAAACAATTAAAGAAATCCATAGATCCTCTAGATTTAAGCCGGTAAAGAAAACAGCGTGAGTTTTAAATACAGTGTGTCTCATTTTAACTAGGACCACCCAAATATTTCGGTTAATATTGAACAAATCAATTCGCTCTTTTTTTTCTACGTTTAGAGCTCCAAAATCTGCATCTCTGGGATACTTAACCATTTTCTTATCCCGAAAACTCAGCCCACTGCCATTAACTAAAGAGGACAAAAATGACGAAATTGTATTAGGCATTTTTTTATCAAAAGAATTTATCGCGGAAATAGGCTCAAGATGACCTCAAATGGGCAAATCCGAAGTTTCAGGCCAAAATAAAAATGTCAAAAACCCAAAAATATCGAAAACTTCAATATTTTTACAACAAAAGGGTTGAGGTGTAATGAAAAACCATAGAAATGAGTTTGTTTAACATTACATTTGCTGTTGAATGCTGGGCGAAATTTTACAATCGGAGAAAAAGTTGAAATTATAAGCTATCACCAAAAATCTTAATAATTCAACTTTTTCTTCTGCGATTGGTAAATTTGGCCCAGGCCTAGCCATGTAACAGCAAATGTTAAACGAACTCATTTCAATTAATTTTTATTACATATCAACCCTTTTGTTAACAAAAATATTGAAGTTTTCGGAAGTTTTCAATATTTTTGATTTTTTCCTAAAGAAATTTAGCATTTTTATTTTGCCCTGAAACTTCGGCTTATCCCATTTGGGGCATCATGAGCATATTTTCTTAATAAAATTTTTCGAAAAAAAAATGCCTAATACGATCGAGAATACGATTTCATTATTTTTGGGCTCTTTAATTAATCGCAGTGGGCCAAGATTTCGGGATAAGAAAGAGGTGAAATATCAAACAGATGCAGATTTTGGAGCGCTGCAGGTAGAAAAAAAGATTTGCTCAATATTGACTGAAATATTTGGGTGGTTCCAGTCAAAATGAGACACGCTGTATATAGACTACCAAATTCGCTATGAAAGAAGTTCTGTTAAATTTAAAAAGGAGTCGATGTTATCGCTAATTTTAAAACCCCTTAAGACATTATGAAAATTTATCAAAACGTTACCGAATTGGAACATTTCATGAAAATTGTGACAGCTATAAAAATAAATAAACAAGTTTCAGCGGATATTTGGACCAGTACAAAATTGCTGCAGAAATACAGGTGCAAATTGTTGTGGTTGAAAAAAATCTTTTCTCCTGTTTTCTAAATTTCATATTTTTCCCATTTTTAAAGTTACCCACTGATTTATAAAGAATTTAAAATATCCAATATTAAAAAATTCAAGATGTAATGAGACTGATAATGATAAATATGGAATCGTTAATGTTCCTGACCTAAAACTGAACCGTCTCGCAGAAATCACGTCTCGCTAATCTTGAACTACTTACTTGTAAGGCAATTAAAAATTACGCAAACAAGCATTTTCGCTGAAATTCCGATGGGACCCTCCCCGTTCTAAGCGTCAAAAAATGACGCGCGATCTTCCAGGAAACGATCACGACCACCACGGAGGAATCCGACCTGGCTTCCGGCGTGAAAACCGTAAAATTCGAAAAAGTGACGGTGCGAAAATCCGTGCGACAAGTAGTATCCTCAACGATCCGAAAAACCAGCCGAACCCCATCCGAAGAACGTGTCCTGGAGGATTCGGCTTACATGACCCAATCCAACGGGAATTTAGGGTCGAAGAATTCCAGCACTTCCAGCTTGACGGGACGTTTTCCTTCGGAGGAGAGCCTTAGGAGGACGCCCTCGAAAGAGGAACTGGATAATAGTAGTAGGACTAGTTCTAGTTCGGAGTGGTACAACGAATACAGGACTCAGGCGTTCGAATCGACCTCCAAAAGGGTGGAGTTTGTTCGGAGTAAATCGCAATACGATGAGCACATTGCCAATATTAGAGGTAATCGAGTAATTTTTATTTATGGAAAATCAGAGAGGAGAGGTTATCACTTTGACATAATAATATATAATTCTCTATATATGGAGCACAACAATTTATTTATTACTAACTAGATGCTATTAATTACGTAAATTTGATTCGAGTTATTTTTAGAACGGACGTAATGTTATTGGGACAAAAAGTGTGAAATTATAGAAGCGATAGGTAATGTTAATACATGTTTAGCGACCTGAAAGATAAGCTGCAAATAGGTAATCAATCAATCGAGAGTAAAACAAACTGCATGCACTAATGGACCCTAGCAGTTTTTATTCTTTAATTGTCATCATAATAAAAAACTCGTAAATCCCTAATCTCTCTTGCAATAAACGTTAGATTAACAGCATTATGAACGTGCGCAATTTTTTACGTGGATGTAATATTTTTCGGAGAGAATCGGGTTAAAATGGGTTATCGACATCTCGTGTCAGAGCAGGAAGAGTTTCTGTCACGCAGAGGTAACCCAAATCCACTCCCCTGATAATAATTCTTCTGGGACAGTAACGGAATTCTTGCACCGAGACATCTGTGTCATCTTTAGCATAGGCACATAATATTTCCGTAACATAACGTTTATGTTTATTGATCTACGCAGTGGCGCACCCTGGGGGGAGGGCTGATGGCCCGCCCCCCCTCCCCAAGGCCTCCTCTACATTTTTTAATCGCATACTTTCCAAAATTTCGGAATTACCTGTCCTAACCATGTGTGTGAAGTTAGCGCCTTCTCCAGCGCCCCGAGACTTCCCGAGATTTGACGATGTGGCAACCGCGTATTTTCTTTCTAACCAATCGGAGCGGCCGACAGACACGTCAAACTAGAGCTACCTGTTGAGGTTATGTTAATATAATTTAAGTTTTCATTCCTTTTTTCAAAGAAATATAGATTAAACTTACTTTCGGCGATTCAAGGGCAACCCAAACTGATAAAAATAATACCAAGAAACATAGGACGACCCCTGAAATTAAGGGAAAAATTGCTTTCATCGGTATGAAGGGCGCGTGATACGTTTTTCTGGAAGGGGTTCAAATTCAATAAAACAAGCAATTTTCAACGTTTTCCCTTAATTTTAGGGGTCATCCGATGTTTTTAGGTGGATGTAATTCTGTAATTCCCAATGTTTTCCCTTAATTTCAGGGGTCGTCCCATGTTTTTTGGTATTATTTTTATCAGAATGGGTCGCCCTTGGATCGCCGAAAATAAGATTAATCTATATTTCTTTGAAAAGGGGTGAAATTGTTTTGGAGCTTATTATTTCAACCTTTCGTCTTGTAACGGTCCTTGTAAATATTTTATTAACACAAATCCAAGATAGTTTTTTTCGAAATTGAACTCTAAAGTGTTATAGGCGGCCTGACAGGCTTGTTGATAAAAATCTTCATTCAATGTTTTTCATTTTCCTCCTTGCATGAGGGTTCTGAAGGCTCGGAAAATACGTGACCTTGAAACTATTCAAAATTTTCGCGGTCGCCGCTATTTGCTCTGCTTTATTCTGCAGATCAGTCGAGGGGGCGGCAAAAAGTTTATGGGCCTGCCTGGAGCGGCCGCAAAGTTAAATCCTACTCTACCTCGAGGGATGCCCCTTTTTTTTCGTTGGACCCCCTCAAACATTTTTCTGGATACGCCACTGGATCTAGGAAGTGTTCATGGGGATTAAGAGGTTAACGCTTTGCAATTAGCTAACGGAATGCAAGCATTCGGAAAATTTTAAACGTAATAACTGCGTTTTCTGCGTTAAGTCAATCGTGAATGTGCCCTTAAGAGAAATTTCTAAGGAAATTGCTGACGTCATTCTTCCCTAGCTTTTCGACTGTTAATTATTTCCAACTTTAAATTGGATGTGAACAAGGTTTGGATTTCATAATATAAATTACTAAAAGAGGACTACTTGTACGTGCCAAAATTTTTGATTACTTAATTATTACTGAAGGAAACTTGATAGGAACTTCCCATCTTCCAAAGTTTCTGGCCTTTGTTCTCATTTTTTTTACGTTGACGGGGAACAAAATGATAACAAAGCCTTTAATACTTCAAATTATTTACGTTAAGTTGTGATGCGAATGAGTCCTCAAGTCCGCTTCACTTTGTAAGGATGTTTCTGGTCCTTCATTTTTGAATGAAGAATTAAAGAATGAGTTTTATTGTAATCGTTAAGCTGTTGGTAAATAAGTCAACACAAATGTCTCAGAAAAAGGAGCCCTGGGAGAACTTATAGAAACTTCATTATTTCTCAGGTTATAAGGGCTGATTCTAAGTTGACATGCCATAAGTCTGATTAGGTGCATAACTCATGAGATGGCGCCAGCAGTACGATTTTGCAGATTTCTGCAGCATTGCGTCTCATTATCGAGGACTTTCATGCTGAAGCGGATTGTCCTCGGTTCATTCTACTGAAGACAGTCCGTTTCAGTATGCATTTGCTCAATAATTAATGAGACACAATCTTACTGCTGGCGCCATCTCATGAATTGTGCCCCTAATCAGACTTCTGTTATGACGTCATGATATAAATCAACTTAGAATCAGCCCCTTAGTCCCTTAATTCCTTTATTTGATGTCTATTCACAAACTTTACTATTTTCCAAGATGTGTGATCCTTAATTATTTAGTTGTTTCATTTATATTATTCCATTAGAAGGGAAATTGAAAGGAAATTGCTCGGAAAATTGGTGGAAATTTCGTCGTTGCCGAGGTTTCTGACCCTTTATTTAATATTTTTCTACTTTTTAAGTCCTGAGAAAAGTTTACACAAAAACTTCACAGCTTAATTCCTTGGATCCTCTATTAAGAATTAAGATATTTAAGAAATTCTTCTTTTTTAGGGAGCAGTTTCGGAAGATTTTTAGTCCATAATTCTACAGTGTAAACAGTCTTTATGCCTTGTTCACATCTAATTAAGAAACGACTTGAGAAATGAAAATCTAAATATCTGAGGAACCGTATATGTAGTTTCTTTGGATATTTGCCCTATTAAACTTCACTAGCTTCTAAGGAAACACTATTTCATAATTTGTCTACCTTAAGTCTAATGTGAATGAGCCCTTAAGAGACGTCTTCAAGGGTGTACTTCATAGTTTTTCAAGGCTTCAAGGCTTCTAGCCCTCAATTCTTTATATTTCTCTTGCGCGCTAAGTTGATCGTTTACTGTCCTAATTCTATTGCTTCAGGACACTCTATACATACATAGAGTCTGAGTTAAGTGCAATTCTGTTTTCTCTACGCTAAGTCGATTGCGAATGAGCGTTAATTTAAGGAAATAACTTCATTGTTTCGCCACCCTTTTATTGGTTATACAGGGTGTTAGTTAATGGTACCACATAAATGTAAGGGGTGATTCTTCATCTTATTTTAAGCCGAAAACTTCATATCGACATTATGGCCGAAAATGTTTTATTAGGGAGTTATGCCCCCTCAAAAGGCATTTCAGGATTTTTTGCATATTTTTGTGTGATGGGCATTTTTCTCACGAATTAATAATAAAATCTCAATCTGTGATCTATTCTACATAAAAAACATGCTCTTGTTGAATGTTGCTAGGACGCACCGTTTTCGAATAGTGGTCCTAAATGGATGAAATCGCTAAAACTTGTGAGAGAAGACTTTGTTTCATCTGCTCAATTGTTCGAAATAAGTACAGGGGATGATTCCTTGCATCATTTTAGGAAGAAAAATTCATATGAACATATGACAAAAAATCCTTCTGAAGGGAGTTATGACCCTTCGAAGGTCATGTTTTCCCAGGCGCCAATCGCAGGGCTATAAGCTTCCCACATGTCCATATGAAGTTTTCTTCGTAAAATGATGCAAGGAATCCTCCTCTGTACTTATTTCTAACAATTAAGCAGATTAAACAAAATCTTCTCACAAATTTTCGGGCTTTCATCCAATTAGGGCCACTTTATTCGAAAACGGTGTGTCTAAGCTATTACTATTTTTTGAGAAAAATGTCCATAACAGAAAAATATGCAAACAATGCTCAAACCCTCGAAGCCCCCCGAAAAGCGTACGCCTATGATGTTACTAAAAATCTGAAAAAAAATTCAATAGTAGGCCCTTTATAACACTAACCTTTGCTTCGAATTTCAAAACCGTATCATTTATGTCTTTTTGATAATTAAAAAAAAACTCAATTTTCGAAGACCCCTTTTCAGTGGGCCATAGGTATGTCCATATGAAATTTTTCTCTTAGAATAAAATGGAGAATCACCTCCTACATTTATGCGGAACTAGTGTTGTGAATTAACATGTTATTTATAAATCGGGTTAATTAACATGTTAATTAACCGGATAATTAACGCGTCAATTTTTGTTATTTATGAGCCACTTTGGGAAACCGTCTGAAATGAAGTAAAATGTTTATTTATAAACAAAAAATATTGGGCTTGAAAATGCTATACCTACCAATGACTGAATCCAGGGAAAAAAGTCCCCGGAAAAAAGCCCCGGTAAAAAAGCTACCGGAAAAAAAGCCCCCAGGAAAAAAAGCCCCCGGAAAAAAGCCCTATACTGTTCTGTGATGCATCAGAAGATTGAAATTTGTGTCTTAATCAAGTCTGTTTTCACGAGTAGTTCGTATTGCCTAGATTTAAAATTAAAATGCAATTAATTAAGCCAGAGTTTTTAATAAGAAAACCAAATAGTTTAAGGATTATAAAATTCAAAAAATTCTAATACCTATGCCACTTACTTAAGTGAACATAATTATACCTACTTACATGTTGGCTACAGGTAGGTACTGCGTGTAATGAATGACCGAAGTTCGATTTTTAATAATAGTTATGGACAAATCCAACAATCTCAACCTTTTGGTGCATAACGGAGCACTAGGGGGCTTTTCTTCCAGGGGCTTTTTTCCTGTGGCCTTTTTTTCCGGGGGATTTTTTACCGGGACTTTTTTTCCGGGGGCTTTTTTTCCAGGGGCTTTTTTTCCGGTTACCACCAATGACTATACCACTACTAAAATATTAATTACTTGCACCACTCATTACTGACAACCAATGACCAATGAGAATTGTTGTGTCTTATTATTGCTTCCAGATAGTGAGATTAGGTTATTCACTGTAGGGAATTTAATTTGTAATGATTTGTCATCAAAATGTCAATGGTTAATTAACATAAAACTCCAGGGTTAATTAACAGTTTTTATTATTTATATTGGTTAATTAACATTAAATTCCAAGGTTAGTTAACAGTTTTTGTTATTTAAGTTGGTTGATTAACACCCTGTTATTTAACACAATTTTTACGATGATAATTAACTCTTATTTCACGTTCATTAACGATAATTAACATTTGTTAATTAACCGACTCACAAACACCCTGTATAGTGTAGGTTAACTGTTCGTTAGTTTTAATGCCTTAATTGCCTTACGATGAAATCTTTTAAAACGACCGTAAGAAAATTAGATAGGCTAAAGCCTGATTCTATTTGACTTAACTCAGAATTAGACCAATGCCTTAAGGGGCAGAGGCTCGCAGAGGCCCAAAAGTGACCTCAAAGAGAGACAATGCAATTTCTAATTTTATCCTGCGTTAAGTATGTATAAATGAGGTATAAGTAACAGAAAAACAATACAGGATGGTCCAATGAAAAGTCCCCACCCCGAATATCTCATGAACTGAACGAAATATAAAAATTTGCTCGGACAGGTCGATTTTTATTTCGAGGGGGACAATTAAATCCGCGCTTGGTGAAATTCCAAAACGCAACTAAGTAACCCCCCTTAACCCCAACTTCAAAATTTCAAATGGCAACTCCCCATTTGTGATACATCATTTTGTAGCTAATTCTGTTGTGAATTCAGTTTTACAAAAAAAACATATAATTTATTTTACCCAGCGTCTTCTGTGGTCAAATTTTAAATGATATTAAGGCCCTTTGTAACACATCATTTGGAAGGGTATGAAGTTCTCTGCAAACTGATGTAAGAAATTTTTGAAATCCACCGACTCTTTCAAAAGTTGCAACAAAGAAAGTAATTCTCTGTAGGCCCAGAATCAATTTATGTTATTCAGGGAGATTTTTTTTAAATTCTGGTTGCTTTTTGCTCCGATTGTATGCCCAATACATCCTTAAGTGTTCCCTCTCGAAATAAAAATGGACAGAACAAATTTTTATATGTATTTCGTTCCGTTCATGAGATATTGTGGGTGGGGACTTCTCTTTGGACCAGCCTGTATATGATATTCGGTCGCGAATCGCTTCTTTTGTTCCCTTGCATGCGAGAAAAAAATGTTACTAAACTCAGGGTTAGTCAAGGTTTTATAGTTTTGTTCTTCAAGTCTTATCATAAAACTTTAACGAAATTCAATTACATGGCATAGTTGACTGAATAGTAGAAGAACCTGTGACGTAATCCCGCTCTGTGCTAAGTAAATGCAGGTAGTGTTCGGTCAAAATTAAATTACTTAACTCTCTTTGCTTTTGTTGTTTACAAGTCTGCAAAGCCCTAAGGAGGTTTCAACCAGGATACAATTATTGTCTACAATTAGCAGGACTTAAGTTATTTTAATTATTAGCTGGTTGTTCATTTTGCATTCCTGTGCCTCTTTTGCAGTTTTTTTTATTTAAGACAAAATTCAATAAAACCCACAAGAATTCCCACTGCGAGGTTTTATTACGTCAATAATGCACGACAGCTCCCAATAACTACTCGGCTCCACGGCTCCAGAGAATTTTATCAACTGAGCGTAGGCAAACATGTTTGTTCAAATAATAAATATAGCTGCAGCTCTATAGAATAATGGCTTAAAAATTGCAAAAATATAACCATGACATCATGATAATTATACAACAAAATCTGCAAACCTAATTCGCTATTCGGCGGATACTCTGTTTGTTTATTCTATTCTCATAGAAGGACGGTACTTGAGGCGCCGATAATTATAAAAATAATAATTAAGTAATCGATCAGAGATGCCGCCTTATCATTTATTAAAACTGATTGCATGTATTTCTACTAACCTATTTTTAATTGATGTTATTTCATAATAGTGCGACAATTATTTAACAGTCGAAGATTAATTGAACGTTTTCCTTCGAGGCACTGAAAAACATCGATTTTATAATTTTTCCTGAGAATATTAATTGTAGACACGCGAGGCTACCGATTGTCCGCAAATATAGACGGTGATGTAATGTTTGTCACTGGGTTTATGGGCTACCGTAATTGTATGGTCATCGATTAACAATAGTACGCCAAATTGACGATAATTTTGTTTTGTTGCAGATGAACAGGAGAGGGTCCAAAAAAAGACGTTCGTCAATTGGATCAACTCGTATCTATCCAAGGTAAAGTGGATTTCCGATTTTAATTCATCGTGTTTCAACAACTTTTCTAATTAGTGAATGAAAACGTAAAATCTTGATTGGTCTGGTATTGGCCGTGCTTGGTACCACTACCACATGCAAATTTAGCTCTTCAAATGTCATAAGTTGCCGGAATGCAGAATCCGAAATGTGGCTTTATCGACTGGCAGACCTTCACGGTCTAACACCGATTTTTAATTGGCGGGTTTCGCTGATTTGCAACAACGAATTTAAGGCTTTCTGTGTGTATTTTTTCCAATTCAGTCAAGGAGAAGTAAAAGATTTTCAACAAAGAAGAGCTAGTCGATTTTAATAGTTTTTTATGGTCCAACAAATCACTAATTGACCTTTACTCTAGCGGTCACCGAAAAAATGGAAACAAAATGATTGCATAATACAGTGAGTTGCAAAAGTATGAAATGAAAAGTTATTTAAATTCAACGGTTTCGGGGATCTTCATTAACAGTTTTTTTTAATTTCAATTCAAAGTGAGGATTCGATTTTTGGCCCGTGCAATGCATAAAAGCCGGAAGATGTACATCAATGCGATTTGTATCCCTGTAGATATTTATCACGTTAATGTGTATGTAGGGGCGGCTGGCCTTACTGATGGAATCCCGTGCAGATTTTGTCAATCTACACCTAGTAAGATGTGTAGGCGAAATGTTAAAAATTTGTTGTTACAGAATTAAAGAGTAGAAAATGAACAGAAAAACAACAATTTTGAGGGCTGAAAAGTAAAAAGAATGACAATATAAACCAAATTAGTAAATGAAAAGAATTACCGGAATTAATAAAATTTGGCGAATTTTGAATAATTAACACTCAGGGGGCTGAAAAAATGGCGAAAGGGGATGAAGAATCAAGAGAAATTAACATTAAGTGTGATTAAGTAGAATTACGAAATATAACACGAAAATAACCAAATTATGCAATTAAAACTTTTGTGGGGTTGAAATAATATTTTTATTACCGACGAAAAACGAAATTATGCGAATTTTACAAAATTAGCACTTAGGGGGTTGAAAGATCGTAAAGGTGGATGAAAAGTCAAAGGGTATGAGGATTAACCGTGGTTAAGTAAAATTACGGAAAATACACCAAAATAACCCAATTATGTAACTTTAGCGTTTGAAGAGTTGAAATATTGCGAAGGGGGGCTGAAAATAGTGAAAAATGTAAACATCATCCAAATGAGTTCAAATTATTACCGAAGAAAAACGAAATTACGCAAATTGTACCAAATTAGCACTTAGGGGGTTAAAATTTCGTAAAGGGGGATAAAACATAAAACGCAAAATTGGGCGAATTTTACAAAATTTACGGTCAGGTGTTGAATGACGGGGGATGAAATGTCAGGAGGGGTTAAAATGAACTGTAGTTAAGTACAACTAGCGAAAATTACACGAAGAAGAAGCGGTCTGCGTAAATTTTGCTTTTTGAGGGTTCACATATTATCATGAAAGGAGTTGAAAAACTGTGGATGGGTTAAAATTAATGAAAATGACTTCGAGTTATCGAAAAGATCACAAAATAGCCCGCGAAAATAAATAAAATGTATTTACTGCGCTTGCTATGGATTAGGAGTTGTTAGTAGCCTAGGGGTTGGTTTTAGGTTGAAGACTCGTAAGGCGTTTTTTCAATGGTTAACCGAAAACTATCGAACCCCGTAATTTTATACCACCATTTACTTGAACTTTCCAGTTTTAACCCTTAAATTTCACCCCCCTTTGTGAAAATTTGTTCATCCGCCTACAGTGTCACTGTAAATTACCTTACCAAATTCTGTATTGATACTCTAAGCAGTTTTTGAGTTCTCGTGTTTTTGTTATTCTGCATGTTAGGGGTTGTAGCGCCTTTAAGGGAAGTTTTTCGCAAAATATGAATAACACTTTTTTGAATCATTAAGGGAAAGCTATCGCATGACTCTATTTTCGACCAATATTTATTAAGCGGAATTTTGAGTTACAACCCCTAATTTCCACCCCATCTGTCCGATTTTATTGAAAATGCGTCCACCGTAAGATTTCATCGAAATATGTGTGTATGTTGAGTTTGAAATACTTGCGTGCAACCCTTGCGGAGTTTTCATATTTTTTGTCGTTTTCATCCCCTAAATTTCATGCCCCGAAATTGGCACCCCCTCACTTTCAACAGACTTGAAGGTCGAACGTGCATACCAAGTTTCAGTAAGGTACCTTCAGTAGTTCTCGAGTTATTGCAATTAATAGTTTTTCGGTTTTTCACACCTAGTCCCACCCCCTTGGTCCGATATGGCCTAAAACCAATCTCCACCTTACTTTTCGGGAGATAAAGTCATATACCAAGTTTCAGCCCAATATCTCAATCCGTTCTCAAGTTATTCGACGGACAGATTGATATGACGAGCGAGCGAATAAGATTTATAATTAATGTATAAGAATATAATTATAAATATAAAAAATTGAAGCGAATCCGAAAGCTCCTTGTAAGCAAAGCGGTATTAACAGGATCACATTTGGTGGATGCGCCGGGATCGTGGTTAAAAGCCAACGAAAGTCATACATCAATGCGATGTGTATCCCTGTAGATGTTTATCTTGTTAATGTGTATGTAGGGGCGAGCTGAATTTACTGGTGGAGTCGGGTGCAGATTTATCAATCTGCACCTAGTAGTAGTGCCTCCGCAGACGCACAGTGGTGTTAAAAAGGCAAAATTATGAAAATTGGCCATACATAATTAAATAGTAGAGAGTGGACAAAAAAATACCACATTTGCGAAGTAGGTATGTAGAATTAGCACTAAAGGGGTTGAAAAATGATGAAGGGGATGAGAAGTCCAAGGAGATAATGAAACTATATTGAAACGTATACTTACCTATATTTTTTATTCTTCATTACGTAACTGCTTTTTGATAATTGCAACAAAATTGTCAAGCTATTTTTGAAACTGAAAATTTTTGGAACATAGGATAGTTATATAGGAGGTTAATTATTTACATAGGAGGGTAAGAAAAATCTTAATTAGTATATTGGTGTCATTCATATATTGCGAAAAACCACCCTTAAAGACTCTACAACCCCTAATTTCCACCCCCATGGTCCGATATGGCCCAAAAGCAATCTCCGTCTTACTTTTTGGGGCATAAAGCCGTATAGTAAATTTGAGCTCGACACCTCACTCTGTTCTCAAGTTATCCGACGTTTTGTATTTCTTCATATTAGGGGTTGTAGAGTCTTTAAGGGTAGTTTTTCGCAATATATGAACGACACCTTGTTTGAATCATTAACGGAAAGCTATCGAATGACACTAATTTCGACCAATAGGTACTTATAAAGCGGAATTTTGAGTTACTATCCATAATTTCTTCATATTAGGGGTTGTAGAGTCTTTAAGGGTGGTTTTTCGCAATATATGAATGACACCTTGTTTGAATAATTAACGGAAAGCTATCGAATGACACTAATTTCGACCAATACTTATAAAGCGGAATTTTGAGTTACAACCCCTAATTTCCACCCCCATGGTCCGATATGGCCCAAAAGCAATCTCCGTCTTACTTTTTGGGGCATAAAGCCGTATAGTAAATTTGAGCTCGACACCTCACTCTGTTCTCAAGTTATCCGACGTTTTGTATTTCTTCATATTAGGGGTTGTAGAGCCTTTAAGGGTGGTTTTTCGCAATATATGAATGACACCTTGTTTGAATCATTAACGGAAAGCTATCGAATGACACTAATTTCGACCAACACTTATAAAGCGGAATTTTGAGTTACAACCCCTAATTTCCACCCCCTTGGTCCGATATGGCCCAAAAACAACCACCGTCTTACTTTTTAGGGCATAAAGCCGTATAGTAAATTTGAGCTCGACACCTCACTCTGTTCTCAAGTTATCCGACGTTATGTATTTCTTCATGTTAGGGGTTGTAGAGTCTTTAAGGGTGGTTTTTCGTAAAACATGAATAACACCTTTTTGAATCATTAATGGAAGGGTATCGAATGGCGTTAATTTCGACCAATACTTATAAGGCGGAATTTTGAGTTACAACCCCTAATTTCCACCCCCTTGGTCCGATATAGCCCAAAAGCAATCCCCGCCTTACTTTTTTGGGCAAGATTCCGTATAGCAAATTTCAGCTCGATACCTCAATCCGTTCTCAAGTTATCCGACGTTATGTATTTCTTCATGTTAGGGGTTGTAGAGCCTTTAAGGGTGGTTTTTTGTAAAACATGAATAACACCTTTTTGAATCATTAACGGAAGGGTATCGAATGGCGTTAATTTCGACCAATACTTATAAGGCGGAATTTTGAGTTACAACCCCTAATTTCCACCCCCTTGGTCCGATATAGCCCAAAAGCAATCCCCGCCTTACTTTTTTGGGCAAGATTCCGTATAGCAAATTTCAGCTCGATACCTCAATCCGTTCTCAAGTTATCCGACGGACAGAGTGAGGAGCGATCGATACGACGAGCGAGCGAGCGAGCGAGCGAGCGAGCGAATAAGCAAAGACAAGAGTACCTCCGCATTCTGCTACGGCACTAAAACCAACTTACATGTAAAGCCTGACTTGGTAAATACATGGATTTAATGTATACGAAAATGAAGCAAGACTCGGAAAATTTAATACTGCGCTTAATTCTTTACTGAAAGAAACTTGCTTGTAAAGTCTGATGTATATTTACTTAACGAACTAAATGTTGAGGAATTAAAGCTTCGATGCAGAGTGGATGCACGCAATTCCTTACTTTGTCGTGCTGAAAATATTTGTAAATTGGACTTAACTTAGTCAGTATCCACAGAGTGCATCTAGTCACCTTTGGAATATTGCAATATTACCATTTGAGAATTTAAGTTTAAATCAAGTGGGCCGTGAAAATTGAACGTCACGTCTTGGCTTAACTCGCCGTCGCGTCGTTGAAATTATTATTAGTGAGATGAAGGAAGAGTATTTCATGGCCTACTTGTTAAATTTAAATTTGAAAGTGCGAGTTGTCAAAAAGAGATCATTTTAATAGTTATTTAACACGCATATCATACACTATTTTTTCTACAAACACGATTAAAAGCAAAAGTTTTTATATTATTAGTTGAAAACGTCCATGAAATTCGCTGTAACTAAGGTATAGTGACAATTTGTTGCCGGGGCTTGTTTAATTGTTGATGCATTGTCACTTTTAACACTGAGTGTTAAAAGTAAATCACTTTTAACATAAATGTTAAAAGTAAATGACTTTTAATACTGGTTTCATAAAATGTCATTTTTAAAAATTGACAAAAAACGTTAAAACAACTGTTTTTAATTGTGTTTGTAGAAAAAACAGTTGTTTTAACGTTTGTTGACAATTGTTAAAAATTGCGTTTTCTGACACCAGCATAAATAGTTATTTTTCTATTAAGTGCGCGAAATGAGTGTTTTTTTGTAGCGCATGAGAATGCTACTTTTAGCCGAGACCGTTAGGTCGAGGCAAAAAAGTCATTCGAATGCGCCAAATAAACACTGATTTCGCCCACGAAATAGAAACAACGTTTTTTCTACAACTTTTAAACATTTAAGAAAAAAAATGGAAAATTTACAAAAAACAGAGTTATCTGATGTGTCACGTAACTAACGTAAAGTGCAGTTGTTTATTCGGTAAACAAAAAAATTCGTGTTTCGGAATTTGTAATTTGCATGCAGTTTTCCTACATTTTCTATTAATTTAACGATGGATTGTGGCGAAACCAGTGATAGTGATATTCCACGCGAGGTGATGGAGACCGCAGACACTGCGATTTCAAATATATTGCCCGTCAAATCAAAAGGGCAGTATGAAAAGGCTTATACCCAATTTTGTGACTGATGGCGTGCGATGAAGAATGTTGGAAAAGTCTCGGAAACCGTGCTTCTAGCATATTTGGAAGAAAAATCGAGAAAATTAAAACCACCTACTTGATGGAGTATATCCTCTATGCTGAAAGCCACCTTGAATGTAAAGGAAAACATTGACGTGCGAAGATTTCCAAAATTGGTACCTTACCTCAAGAGCAAATCAGTTGGGTATCGAGGGAAGAAATCAAAGGTATTAACAAGAGAAGATATTACTAAATTTATCAACGAGGCCGACAATGAAAGGAATTTACTGAAAAAGGTACATAATTTTATTCTTAATTTGCGATAGCTTACGATAATTTTGTTGCAGACTGTGCTGATTTTGGGCTTAAGTGGGGCCTGTCGTCGTGAAGAATTGGTAAAAATGACGATTGATGACGTCGAAGATGTAGGCTCTGTTTTGATTGTGAAAGTACCGGACTCGAAAACTCATTCCGAACGAACTTTTACTGTTTCGCGTCCAGACTATATTGAGATATACCGAAAATACAGAGCTCTGCGGCCGCCCCATGCCTCAAGTCGTCGATTATTCTTTAAATACGACAATGGCAAGTGTGTTAATCAGCATGTCGGAATAAATAAAATAGGAGAAATCCCCAGCTTAATTGCAAAATGGCTTGGAAAGGAAGAGTTTCAGAAATACACTGGTCATTGTTTCAGAAGAAGCTCTGCCCCTCTCTTGGCCAACGCAGGAGGAAATATGACTTCGATTAAACGCCATGGAGGGTGGAAATCCACCACAGTAGCGGAGGGTTACTTAGAAGACAGTTTGAACAACAAAATTGACATTTCGAATAAAATTTTAAACTGTCAACCATCCACTTCCAAAGAGAACGTGCTAAACGGGATTTCTTACCAGTGCCAGCGTAGCCTCTCTGAGGAGATGAACGAAGAGGTGGAGAAAACTTTTAAAGGCCAACTATCTGCAATGTCTTCGGGAATTAATGTAGGGAATAATTGTTCCAAATGTACCATTAATTTTTATTTCAATAATAAGTAGTGATGAGGTTGCAATAATTCAGTCAAGATTTAAATAAAATACGCACTCATATTTTTGCCTACTTGTTTTTTTTTGTGTTTTCCTATTTACCATAGATACGAAACAAAAAGTTACGTTATTTTTTCACGTGTGAAAAAAAAATTTTTTTTGTCATGTTAAAAAAAGATAAACTTCGCGAACCGTTAGCAACGCGTAAATCTGACCTTTTTTTGACAGTTGTAGAAAAAAGTCATTTACTTTTAACACTCAGTGTTAAAAGTGACAATGCAACAGCAATTAAGCAATCCGTGGCAACAAATTGTCACTATACCTTAGTTACTGCGAATTTCATGGACGTTTTCAATTAATGATTAGAAAACTTTTGCTTTTAATCGTGTTTGTAGAAAAAATAGTGTATGATATGCGCCTTAAAAGTGATTTTATTTTGTTCGAAGAGATGGGCCACTCCGCTGCGCGTCGAGTCACAAACTTCCCTTCTCACAAAATAAAATGCCACTTTTAACACTTATATCATAAATAACTATTAAATTTCCTTTATTTTTTCTCATTTACTTAAAGTGGTCTGCCTTGCATTTATGAAGGTTAAGATAACGAAAGGAATAATATGTGTTTTAAATGTTTGAATGAAGATAACGCTGCCAATTTTTTAAATAAATTGTCACGCCTTTTCACGCCCCACAATTTAATAAACAGTCAGACAGTATTAGAGATTTGGTAAAAGAAGGCGTTTCTGAACATTAGTCCCATTAGCAGCATACGATTATAATAATTGGAAAAGCAAAACTTCCATCAATATTGTTAGCTTTGCTCTCAAAATCTAAATTTCTTGTTGTGGATCTATGGTTTAATATTATCTTAACTTTCACTTCACTTTAATCGAAAAACAGGCTTCTGTTTAGATCACGATTATTTTTATTTTTACCGGTTTTAGTAACAATATTATTAAGTTTATGCAAATTTGCATTGTTCAAGATTTAGACACCTGTAAAAAAAAGAATTCGAAAATAACTCACTTGGTTTAGTTTATAAGTCAAAATTGTTTGGCATTTACTTTCCCGCTAATACAAACGAGTACTTACACACCCCAATGAACACGGCTACGTATATTAAACGTATAAAAGTACCATACGTTGATATCAGGTATGAACTAGTGCGCAACTTATACGTCTAAATATCCATCTAATATACGAATGTTTAGACGTATATTATACTTATGTTATATTAGTAAAAGAACATATATTTATTAGACACATAGTTTGGTTTGATTGTCTTGTCAACAACAACGGTTGCCGTCAAGAATTATTCTGTTTCGGTAACAATGACATTGTTTTAACGTTTAATATACGTCATGCATGATACTATTGGAATAAATATAATAGTACTGTTTGCGTATAATATTTTTAATAAAATAACGTATAAAATATTAAAATAAATGTATGTATAATTAACGTCAATTTCACCACGTATAACAATGATTTCGTTTTAACGTTTCATAAACGTCGTGCAATATTTCACCATGTATAACAAACAATACGTATGGAAAATCTCCCGGAACCAATTATCTACCAAAAATATGTATATTAAACGTGTAATATACGATCATGGGTTCATTGGGACTGTTGGCGTTATCAATTCGATATACAGTATACAGGGTGGTTAATTTTTCGATGCCACCATTGAGATCTCCTAAACGGTAAAAGACATCGGGGCCGTAAAATTAGAGAAAAGTTGCACTATTTCTTGGCGATAAAATCTGAAGAGAATTCTCCTGAATTCCTTCCTGAGTTATCACGAAAAATCTGAAAATTGCCAATTTAAGTAAAAATTAATAGCTTTCCTAACGATTGATGTTATTTAAATGAAACTTGAAGCTTTATATTTTTATGGATTTTTAGGGATTTGCCCTATGCTTTGTTGGTAGCACCTGCTATAAGTAATGGCAGCTAAGGAATTTTGTTTCTTTAACTTGTCATTTAAAGATGCAGTGAGCTGTTTTGTTAATGTTGCCAAGGTAAACTTTTCGGTATTATAACGTCCTATTCAGAAAATATGTGATAAGGGGTGGCTATGAAAACAAACTTAGTTCGTACATTTACCGGGGACTTGTCTTGTTTTAGGACATGTCATATGTCATTTTATCTGGGGTCTGCGCGAACTAACTTTAGACAAGCGTCCTTTCGACATATTGCGATTCACCTGTTTCCATATCCTCCCGTTATCACATATTTTCCGAATAGCACTGTATTAAAAAAATCTATGTTATTTGCTTTTCTCTGACTAATTTTTTTTTTGCACACAGCGTGTTCCACCGCTTAGGGTAGACGACTTGATCGAGGACCTCAAAGACGGAACCAAACTCCTCGCCTTACTCGAAGTACTCTCAGGAGAACGACTGGTAAGTACTACCAACCTAAATCTAGCTCAACTTTTTTTCAATGAAATCCTCTTTCAGCCAATGGAGAGAGGCAGGGTTCTCAGGAGACCTCATTTCCTCAGTAATGCCAACTCAGCCCTACAATTCCTCACTAGTAAACGAATCAAATTAGTCAATATTAACGCCAGTGATGTGGTTGACGGACGGCCACCTGTAGTCCTCGGCCTCATTTGGACCATTATCCTATATTTCCAGGTATGTACATAACTCGATTATCATTTTTTTTTCATGAGCCACTTCAATAGTGTCGATCTTGCGCTAGTTTGCTAGTTTCGTAAAAATTGTGAGCACTTTTAATTTTTTATCATTTAATTTGTAAAAGCTACGTAAGGAATGGGGGATTACGGTAAGAGTTGCTTTTTATAATATGTAGTTAAATTATGTAGCGAGGGAGTAAAGTACAATTTTAATCCTGTAGCTAAAATTTGCTGAGGGATTAACAGATTTTACTCCCGAGTTGCAAACTGTAATTTATTCACGACCAATACAAAAACATGTTATTTGATATTAAATAAGTACCACTTTTTTACGATAACCTATATGAAATGTTGACATTTTTTACTTCCTGGTCCTTGGGGTAGAAATTCCCTAGGGGAAAAGGAACTTTTCTGTGATCAGATTGGCTGTGCTGTGACGTGCGCGGCGTCGAATGTCAAAACGTTGAACTGTCATTTGTCAGTTTGGTTCCCTGCACAGAACGTTGTTCGTTTGTTTACATTTTACATCTCGTTGAGTTTGTGTAATTTTAAAAAAACTGTTAAATCAGCCGTTTTTATAACAACTTTTGTGTGGTGAAGCAGTTTGACTCTTCGCTATGGTTTAAGTCAATGAGGTAGAACGCATTGTTTCATTGATTTTGTGTGGATTTGTTCCGTGAAACCACAAAATGTAATAAATGCCCCCGGATCTCCGACAGGAAGTGCAAATTTTTGAATTACTTTTTGCAAATTGAATTAAGACAGTGAAATCAAATATATCTGATATCTTACATTGTGAGGTTAGGAGTGCTAACGCAGCCGGGAGAATAAGTTACATTTTAGCGCTCTGTAAGGTTGTCTCCTTCCGCTGCGCGTTGGGAAACTTCACACCTCGCCCTAAAATGTGTTACTTTTCCCCCTTGTTTAATAAATAACTATAGGGTGTCCCAAAAACAATCTGTCAAAATATTTTAGGGAATAACTCAGTGATTTCTTAACCGATTTGGATGAACGTGGTCTTGAATTAAAGCCAAAGAATCAGGCATTCGATCTAAGTGTGACAGTAGGACAGATGGCGCTGCTGAAGTAGCCCTGTTGATACTTGTTTTGAAGGGTTACTTTAGGTGTATGAGGATTAGTCAGACAACAACCAATTACTATCGGGCTCAAATAGCCTTCAAAATAGTTCTATTTTCTTTAAATAATTTGGTTTAGCCATTATTTTCTGGGAATTTTTAAAAAAGTGCGTTTTCACTTATTTTCAGGCTTTAATGACAACGACTAGTATCAGCGATGCACATAGAGATGAATTTTCTGCAATAATTCTGCCATAATTTACTCGGATTCGTAATTGGTAGTCACCGCTGTTTTTATCAAATTCGATCATTCATAAGTGAACATTAAACTGTTTGTGTATTCTAGATTTACTGATAAGTCATAACTCATAAATCATAGGTAAAGGCGTAAAAACATAATTTTTTTAAAACATTATTAATTAATGTTTGAACCAAGTTCACGTCTGAAAAAGGATTTTTAAAGAAAAAAGAACGATCTTGAGGACTATTTGTGTCTTATAACGATTGTGTCTTGTAACGATTGGTTGTTGTCTGACCAATCCTCATGCACCTAAAGTGACCCTTCAAAACAAGTATCAATACTACTGCAGCGCCATCTGTCCTAATTTCACGCTCGGATCGAAAGCCTGATTCTTTGGCCTCTATCCACGACCACGTTCATCCGAATCGATTAAGAAATCGCTGACGTATTCCCTAAAATATTTTGACCGTTTTTTTTTTGGGACATCCTATATAATTAAACACGTCTGCGTTTTGTGTTCCTTCAAACCCCTTAAAGAGGCCACTTCGAAAGTGTTTTTTCTAAATATCTTCAAAACGGTTAAAGATATCAACTTGAAATTGAGTGCCTTTAGTAGGGGAGAGTCGTTTACCTTGGGACAACATGTACCTAGGAACAGATAAAAATTGTACTTAGATGACTTAACTGGTCTTGAAGGAACCTGTAGAATTTTATATTACCGCCAACAGATGCCACTAAATGTAAAAATTAAGTCATGTAGCCATGGTTACATCTTGTTGCTATAAGTAGAAGAGAAGGTCTCAAAATTTACGCAGTTAGATATCGTGTGCTATAAATAAAAATTTTAAATTTTTAGGATCAGTCAATTTCTTTTGTAACATTTCTGTAACTATTTAAAGTCGATTGTCGCAATATCATTAAAGTTCACTTAACTCGAAAGCATTTGACTTGTCACAGCAGTCATTGTGAAATTTTGTTGTGTACCTTGTGACAGCAACATATGTGTACCTTGGGATGTAACATTTTATACGTAAAAGGGACAATGGCTCGTATGAACCGAGCATTTGCTCATTGTTCTATCTCTATCTTATGCAAGAAAAATGTGTATTTCTATCCTTTATTAACGCGAGTTTAAGCATCTTGTAACTCTTTATTCATTCCACCCAATATTCAAAAAAACAGCTCCAAGCTTTCACGTGATTGGCTACGGGCTATTGCTTCATGACCAATGTCAGTAAAACTCGAGAGGGTAAATTTTAAATCACTTGTAATTCTAAAATAAAATGCTAAATTCTTTGAATTTACTGGATGTTTAAAGTTTTCTATTATTCTGTAAACCGGCGACTTAACTGCAAAATAAGGACAATATGCATTTACCATTGATTTTTCCTCCTAAAGATGGGTTGAGACTGAAAAATGTTAAGTCTCAAAGTACAGTAAGGTAAGTCCCAACGTAGGTACACTATTAATTTGTACCTTGGCACACATTGCATCTTAATAGAAAAAAATAATGTTGTTCCTTCTTCTCAGTCATATTGTTTGATTTTTTTTTAAGTTACACTAATAAACGCTAGTTCACATGACGTCGTTCTGGTTTCCATATTTTTATTGGAAAAAAAGATATTGAATTTTTTGTAAATTTTGTCCCAAGGTACACGACTCTCCCTTAAGTCTTTGATTCTGAATCCATTACCGTGGTGAAATTGGTGAAATATTGATCACGAGGGGTTGACCACGTGTACAAAGTACTGCTCTAGTGTCATACTACTTCGTACTGCTCAATATACTGCTCGGTACTGTAGAGTGTACTGTTTGCGCAGAATACTGCTCGGTACAGCGTAATACTGCTCGATACTGCTAAAGTACTGCACGATACTGCTCGTACACTCACGAGACAAAATAATGGCCCTGGACCGCTCACAATGTGGACAGATTCTCACAAGCTTTATCCAAAAAATTAAAATTTTACGTGAAAACCTCTTTATTAAAACGACTCGAGTGAGATGCAAGCCTGCGTGCCTTTTCTAAGAATCTGTCGACATTGTTCGGGGTTGAGGGCCAATATTTTATCTCCTGACTGTACTGCGTACCTACTGTTCTCCCGTTGGACAAAGTACTGCGCATGTGGCCAATCCCTCTATTGATCATAATCGTCTCGTCGATTTTTTTTCAAATTTGATTCAAGAATCTGAAAACTTAAAGTTTTTTACGTAAAAATGGTACTCTTGTCCGACATTGGTTCTGAGCTCCAAAATTTGTGACGGAAGACATCAAAAGTTCATATAAAAAAAAAGGCAGCAGAGAAGCGGCTGGAACCTCCCCAACGCATGGGTCTTTGATTTCCGTGACTTATTGTGTTTAAGATTTTAAAGTTGATATGCCTAAATGGCACTTCCCGTGGACCAATTGCTCCCAAAAGCCTTTCAGCTCTTCAATGGGTTACCTAACCTCCATGTACCAAATTTCGGACAAATTGATCCAGTAGTTTGGGCTATAACGTGGTTTCAGTGTTATTAAAAAATTTGGATTTTTCTACCCAAAGGGTACTAAATGCGAATAAACTTTATCTCATTTAAAACCAGAATTTGAAGACCTTTCTGATGATAACAATAAATCTTTCAAAAAGTTGTTTTTGATGGGTGAATGAGAGAATAATTTTAAGTTTCGAAATTGGTGTGCCAAAACGGCACTTTCCGTGGGTCGATTGAATCCAAAATTTGTTCAGCTCTTCGACGTGTAATACAATCCCCATGTGCAAAATTTCAGCCAAATCGGTTGAGGGGCTTGGGCTGTACCGCGATTTTAAAGTCCGATAAAAATCAATTTTTTTTAAATTGTTGGTCAAAAGGGCACTAAGAATGAATACATTTTTAGATGCAGAATTTGAACGTCTTTCTTATGGTGACGTGAAAAATGGGGGTTTACATTTAAAATTTAAAAGTTGATGTGCCAAAATGGCACTTCTGGTTGCACGATTGGCTCCAAAAGCTTTTCAGATCTAAGTTGGGTTTTCACATGCACACGTACCAAATTTCAGCCAAATCGGTCGAGTAGTTTGGGCTGTGGCGTGTTTACGAACGTACGTACGTACGTACGTACGTACGTACGCACGAACGTACGTTCATACATACAGACACATTTTAAAAACCACTTTTTTGGGTTCCTGAGACCTCAAAACGTATAGATCCGGTCTTATCTCGAATTCGAAAATTTTAGTGATTGCAGTAACCTCCCTTTTTTTTAAATGGTGAAGTGGAGTGGGGAGGTTAAAATGTTTCCTAAGGGAGCTACAGAGTCCTTCAAGCAACATGCTCCAAGACCCCATTTGAAGAACCATACTTTCGAAGTGGCCCCTTTCTTAGGTCTCTTATGAGGCATTTTTCGGCATAATTTTGCCGTGTTAATTTGAAAGGGCGTATCTGCTGTGTTTTTTAGACAGTATTTTTCAGCTTTTCATCTTGGTTAATGCAGTCTAAGTTCAATTTGTAAAATATTACTTAACACTTTGGTGATAATTTGAGGCCTTCGTGGGAAATCTATACATATAAATTCATAAGACTGTCATTTATAGGGTAATTTGCCACAAATCTGCAATTTTTCAGATACGCTCTTTCAAATTAACACGGCAGAATTATGTTCATAGGAGCTTTTCGACATATTTATAAGTAAGGAGGCTCTAGTGAAGCGTTGGCACCCTGTATTCTCATGCTGATAATAATGATCAGTGGTGTATTAAAAATAGCTCACTTTACTCCCTGCTGGTAATACTAATCAACCTTTAATGGGTATTAAAAATGACTCACTTTTCTGCCTAGGACAAGTTTGAAACCATTAATCCCTGCCGGCAGGTATAGCTGGTGGAAACAATATTTGGGAGAACCTAAAAGCCGCCTCATTACGAGGCTTATAACTGTAACAATGATGCCCCGCTGCAAGGGCAAACACAGGTGCCTGGTGTACCTACTAACTAGCGGGTATTTCAAATTTATTCTCAGGGGCCGTACTCGACAATTTAGTTTTAAAGCCCACCAACACATTATTAAAAAATTCGAGAACTTACTATTTTCTATTTCGATAATTGCAGACGACCCGCTGCTGGCAAAATCTCATTATCATTGTCATTAGCATAGAGAAAGAACGATTTAGCCAACAATAATCTAAAAGAAATGAAATAGCAAGAATTCTGGAACAAACTTATTTCCTAGAAGGCAGGTAGGTAAGTAGGTAAATACTCCTAGATATCTACCAACAGCGTACTTTTTTAAATGCAACCTACGTTGTCTGTCGTCAATTATAAACTCATTCTAATTCCAAATTACTTGACTTGACAAAACTTTATTCTTGTATGAGTTGCTTGGGTGCCTGTGCAATGATTTTAGTAGTATTTCATTATCTATAATCAATCGATTTGTGCTTGTTAGATAGTGAAAATTCTCAAATCCGGCCCACCTTGGAAATTTTAAAATATCCACGAGCCTCAGGTAAAGCCAGCGGGGCGCCGTTGTCACAGTTACAACCCTCGTAATGAGGCGGCTTTTAGGGTCTCCCAAATATTGTTTCCACCAGCTATAATAAGGAATAATCAGCATTCCATATTCAAAACAACTCGCTTTACCCCCTAGGGAAAATTTGAATCTTTAACTCCCTGTCGCTAATAATAACTTTACTCCGGTCGTGAATAAAACCCCTTTACCGTTACTCAATTTTAATGTTGTAAACGTTACTTTAGATCGAAGAGAACACTCGGGCCCTCGAGTACTTGGGACAGTGGGGCAGCTCCAGCAGCCTCGAAAGCGCAGGAACCACTTCCTCCAAAGACAAATGGAGGCTGGGGGCTCGCAAGACCCTCCTCAATTGGGTCTCCAACGCCCTCCCCAAAGACTCGGGGATTGAAGTAAGGGACTTCGGGGAAAGTTGGAGGGACGGCATCGCCTTCCTAGCCATCATCGATGCCATCAAGAAGAATTTAGTTAACATCGCCGAAATGAAAAAAGCCTCGAATAAGGCACGACTGGAAACCGCTTTTGACGTAGCCGAAAGCGAACTGGGAATCACGCGATTGTTGGATCCTGAAGACGTAGACGTGCCGAAACCTGACGAGCGCTCCATTATGACGTACGTGGCTCAGTTTTTGCACAAATATCCGGAACCGAAAAGTACGGGGCCCGACGCCATAGCTGCCATTCAGGAGGAGTACGGCGATTTGCTGGCTTGGCTCATGAAGAAAACTCAGTATTTGGAACACCTGCAACAAACCAATTCACTACCTCCAAGTTATAACGAATATTTAGCCTTCAAGAGCGAAGTAGACGACAAGGAGAAGATTTACAAAAAACTCAAACATTTAATTGAAAGTCAAAGCTTGATTTCGATTACCAAAGAATCCTGGTTTGATATCACGAAACTTTGGGGTAAACTCCAGAATCAACTTTTGTATTGGCTGTGGCTGTTAGATTCGCGCCTGCCGGGCGACTTCAAATTTGTGGGGGAGTGGCTGGCAAGGGCGGAGAGATTAATTTATTGCGACGAAATTCCGACGGTGATGAATGAAGAAACTGCTTCGATTATTAGTAGGAAGCTGGAGGAGCACAAGGCTTTCTTCGTTGATTTACCGACGGTGCAGGAGAGGTTCGCGGAGGCCTGCAGAGGTCCGTTAGCCAGAGAAGTGCCTTCAGGACAGTTGAATAATTTGACTGTTAGACTGAGTGAGATTGGACCTAAAGCCGCTCAACGAAGAGTTAGACTGAAGTTCCTTGAACATAAGGTAATGACACTTTCAAATTATTATTCTTGCGCGACATGTTTCATTTACTTAAAAACTTACGAAATTAAACGTAATGTGAAAGTGAAAATGGTATATTATTAAAGGCGATGAAGAGCATCAGCGCCCTCCATCAGAAGTCGGCCGTATTTAGAGCAAAAGCAAGCTCTGGCCACTCAAATACCAGGAAGCCGTGGCAAGAAGTGTTTAAGCAAAATTTGAAACATGTTTGAATTTGCCAAGCCGCCAACCAACAAACTGTAGACCGGTTTCGTGCTTCAGCACAGTGCAGAAGGTTGACTGCTTTTCAAATCCAACTCAAAGTCTTTATAAAAGGCACGAGGGATATTAAAGTGCCAAGAAGCACGAAACTGGTCTACAGTTTGTTGGTTGGCGGCTTGATAAATTCAAGCATGTTTAAAATTTAATTTAAACACTGCTTGCCATGGCTTCATGGTATAGACAATATTCAACGTCAATTTTGGGCATGCGCGAGCCTTTTTGACAGATGTATTGCGATGCCATATGATACATACCGACCAACACACCTATACAGGATGAGTCTGAAAGACTCCACATCCTTTATACCACAGAATCTATTGTTCAAATTATGATGCTTGGTGCAAAAATTATTCGTCAATTGTGATTCCTCTTGATGTTATAAACCGCCAAAAATCTTCATTTTTAAATATTCTTTTTAGATATCTTTCGAAACGTGTATCTTAGGATTTTGAATTTTTGCACAGCATTGTTACAGAGCAAGAAGCAACTGCTGATGGTACTTAAGACATTATCCAAAAAGCGGATCTCTGTTATAGAGGGTGGCCCCGATGTTATTTGCCCTTGAACTTTTTTATGTTTGAAAATATTGCTAATTTGCCTATGCGGCCGTATTCCCGGTTCAATTCTAAAACTTTTTTGGCTGTTAAAATTTTTCGAAAAAACTAACCACTCACGAGAAAAATTGAAAAAACCGAAAACATGATGCAGGTAATCACCTTAAAACCAATGATGAGTCTACCTCATAAAAAAGTGAAATTACCATCAATGTTTTTTCTTGAGTTGTGAGCAATGGTTCTGGGCACAGATGTAGGACAACACCTTCAATGCAAAAAAACAGTTGAAATGTGATGCGTGTCAACGTACACTTTGATTTTTATTGAAATTGTAGATTTATCACGATGATCATGTTTTCGGTTTTTTCAATTTTCCTCGTGAGTGGTCAGTTTTTTCGAAAAATTTTAAGAGCCAACAAAGTTTTAGAATTGAACGTGGAATACGGCCGCGTAGGCAAACTAGCAATATTTTCAAACATAAAAAAGTTCAAGGGCAAATAACATCGGGCCACCCTGAATAACAGGGATCCGCTTTTTGGATAATGTCTTAAGTACCATCAATAGTTGCATCTTGGTCTGTAATAATGATTTGCAAAAATTCAAAATCCTACGATATACCTTTCGAAAGATATTTAAAAAGTAACTTTAAAAATGAAGATCTTTGGCGGCTTATAACATCAAGAGTAATCACAATTGACCAATAATTTTCGCACCAAGCTTCATCATTTGAACAGTAGATTCTGTGGTATAAAGGATGTGGAGTCTTTCAGACTCACCCTGTATTTCCCTGACTACAGCTAACTGTTACGTTATATCTTTTTGACAATCAAGCGATTCTCACTTATGTTTTGAGTGCTCTTCTGTTGCCTTATAGCTTGTAAAACGTGAAAACATGTGTGAAGCTAAAGTGACATTTGACAATTGACAGTTTACAATCAGTTACATTTCACATTATTGATCATAGATGGCGTTGGCCGCGGAAGCGGATTTCTGTCCGTAGTGAGTTTCTCCGCTCGCTTTTGCTCGAAATAAGGCCGACTCCTGATAGAGGGCGCTGATGCTTTACTTCGCCTATAATATCCCTCGTGTCTTTTATAAAGACTTTGAGTTGGATTTGCCAAACCTTCAACCTTCTGCACTGTGCTGATGAGTGCCAAAGAGCACGAAACCGGTCTACAGTTTGTTGGTTGGCGGCTTGTCAAATTTAATCAAATCAAGCATATTTAAAAGTTTGTTTATAGTATTTTATGTTATTAGGAGTAAAAGTGATACTTCGTGTGGCAAAGTTGGATGTTAGATGTGTTTCTTCGTTTTTCTTTGAAAGCTTCGGGATAAAATTAAAGACTGAATCTGATAAATCTTCAGTGTTGCCAACTTGGTTTCTAGTGGTACGTAGGTACTTCAAAGTTGGTGTACGTTGGCCGCACTGCTCAGAACAGTCGATTGTAATAATAAAGTGACGCCAATCGCAAACAAAAAATTTAAGTTCTTTATTTGAAATCAGTGGGGCCAACCTTTGGTTTAGCAGTATTGAACGTGAACCAGAAATTAGAAACTAGAAGTGTTGCCAATCACGAATCTATTAAACTTAAAAATTGAAGGATTTTAATTGCTTTGTCTATTTCTATTTGGCAGCACTGTGCTACTTAAATACGTGCAGGTACGTAAAAAACCATGAGAAGCCTTTCCCTCAAGTTTTAAGTTGGTTGTACAAATAGGGGTGCGTTCGAAAGTATTACCCTGTACTTTCTAGGGTGGACTAAAAACTAGAAAGAGATAGAAAATAGCTTCTTTGAAGATAAGATAAAAGCAGTAAAAAGCAGTTTGGCCACCCTAAGGTTGGTGTCTTATCGAAGACTTCATCCCATATCGATTCTCATTGCTGCCACCCATATTTTAGCCACATGATGTCTTTGAGAAGCTTGTTAAACAAATTAAAATAACTGAGTCTTTCTAGCCACCATTCAAAAACTTGGGACCGGTTTCGGGTTATTTGACCCTCATCAGCGAAGTGCATTTGAGAGATTCAGCTTCAAAGTCTTCATTACAAGACGGCGATGTTTAAGAAGCGTTATATTGTTTTGACGCCCTCTACCGGAAGAATGATCAAATGAACACAAGAAGGTAGAGGGCGTCAAAACTCTCTATCGCTTCTTAAACATCGCCGTCTTATAATAAAGACTTTGAAGCTGAATTTCTCGAGCCACCGTTCAAATGCACTTCGCTGATGAGGGTCAAATAACCCGAAACCGGCCCGGCCCGAAGTTTTTGAATGGTGTCTCAAAAGATTCAGGTATTTAAATTTGTTTAAATATAGTATTTATTGACGAAACTTTCAATAATAGGCAAAAACTGTAAAATTAAAGCAATTCGTCTTTAGTTAAGGAGGTACACCCTCTCTCGTTTCACTAGTTGCGTGACGTCAAGAGGGGACAGGAACCAATGGAAAACGCTGAAATGAATAATATACGTCATGTGACATCACAAAAATTAGTTAGAATCGCGAATATCTGGTTTAACCGAGAAGCCATCAATGGATGTAAAGTGCCGTCGCGTATTAACGAAAGTGGGGGTTGTGTGTCTCAGGCTTTTTTCTGTTGGTTTGTAAACGGGATTTCAGTTCTGTCAAAATTCCTGTCATGGACAATAATTGACAACAAAGACCCCTTTCAATCTCCATTGTTACTGTTTATTGACACTGACAGTGAGTGACGGGAGTTTTGACGGATGTGAAATCCCGTTTACAAACCAACAGAAAAAAAGCCTGAGACACACAACCCCCGCTTTCGTTAATATGCGACGGGATTTTAATTTTGTAAATATAGTAAATAGTTTTATTTGGTCAAAAAACAAAAATTATTTAGTTTTAGAAATTGTGGATTGATTTAATTTCTGGATTTTCTTTTATTTGCTGAGGTTATTTATTTATCATTTATTTTTGCCAAGTTAACACTTGCACTTATAGCAGAAATCTCGGACAACTTTGTTGATGTACTACAAATTATTAAAAAACTGAACCATGAACATAATAATTATTACAAAATTTAAAATGATGAATAGCAAAATTAATTGCATGGGTGGTATTTTTCTCGTGACAGGTGCACCGACAAAACAAGCATAGCTAAGTTCGATAAAAAGTCATAATTATCAATCTTTAGACACTAAATTTAAATGGCCCACTGTGGAACACAAAGGTCACTAGAGTTGCTAGAAGCTACAAGATTGCAAACGGGAGAATAAAAAATGCCCGAATTTTAGCTGTTGCGAGCATATATGTATTAGAGGTATATGGCTAACTCCCTATTTCAACCCATTGAATGGCCAGGAACCAAAAGAGAGGGACATGTTCGTCTCCGTCTAATGCTTTTTGTATCAAGGATTGCATACTTAGCTTGATTATGACGGGGTTTCTCGGGTATCAAACATAGTGGCGCAAATTTTAAATTCAATCTCAAACTCGCACGCATTTTAATCGCAGCTAATTTGGGCAATTTTTATGGAGTTGAGGTGGTGCAGTTGTAATAAATGATAAATGTCATTTTGACGGTTCACTCTGTGGTAAAAGTCATTCTAATAATCATTTTCGCCTTTTCGTGTGCAATTTAGCAAATTGCTTGCTTCTAAAATGAAAATCAGCTTCCATTTTCTAGGTGGTGATGTAAACTATCATACATTAATATAATTCTGTCAGTTTAGCACAGGTATCGATACTGATGTTTATTATTTTCTGAAGAAGAAGAGTCTTGTAGGTAATAAAGCTAAGTACAAAGTAGTTTTTTAGTTAGGAGGCCCTCGAGTGGCTACAGGTATAAGTAAGTAGGTACACGTACTTACGCCTTTCAGAATTGCGTCCCACTTAACTAGAAAAATTGAAGATTTTTGTCACAATTTTTTGCTTTTGTGAAGACCTAAGAATCATGAAACTTAACTGAATCTTTATTATTTAAATGTACACGATCTACTACATATTTAGGTACCTAGGTACTGATTGTCTAAAAGTTTTCCTCATTTTATTTGTAACTCGTTTCTGTAACCTTCGATTACTTCCTTGGGCTTAACTGCTGCCACAGACGAATCATCTGCTGCTTAATTCTTTGAGACTTCATCTTATCTGCTTCTTTGGTAAATTGAATGGTTCTTTTTGCCTTTTTAGGTGAATCCAGATCTAAAACATCAACTTCACTTATAAATCTTGGATTTGCAAATTTACGTTTACCTTGATGTTTATCTGGAGAAATTGTTCTCGGTGGTATTAATTATCTCATTTACATTGGTCAATATCTGTAAAACATGCAGGTACATTAAATATAGAAGTCATGTTGACTTTGATGCTCCAGTTGTGACCGCCTCAACACATTTCAGTCAGTCAGTCTAAACCGCACACTTCCAACCAGGCACTATTAGTTTCAAGGTGCTTTAAAAACCTGAAAAAACAAATAATGAACCATCATAGGCATAAGTAAGATAAGCAGGAATTACAGAGGTAGGGTTTGTTCTTTGAGATAAAGGGAGTTATTCTTATTAAGATCAGTACTTACTTGGGTAACCGATCATGTTTCTTCAGCGCCGTTCAGCCTACGCTTTCCTGGTTTTTTATAGCACATATAAACATTGATGAACCATGATTTTCTCTTAAAGGTAGATTTTATTAATGTGGAGAAAAAGCAACGAACGAACGTGAGGGCGATAATGACAACACTTTGACAAGTTGTCACTGAAGTAAAATGATAAGTAAAACGCGTTGCTTATGCAACACCACAAGCTTCCAATGGCGATAGAACGGTCGCGACCGGTCGCGTCTATCTCTCTTTTATGTTGCGGCTTCCCGGACTTAATCAGCAATATACCTCTAATACATATATGGTTGCGAGGGCTCTATAAATGTAAATTTCCGTTCAAACCATTGGTAGCCCTGATTTACGGATGTACCAACTGACAACTGAGAAAGAAAAACTTCGACAGAACATTTCGTTTTATTGATGTTTTCAATTCTTACAAATGGTAGCCCTGATTTACAGAAGTTGGCCATGTGGGCAACTAAGAAGCAGAAATTCCCCTAAAGCGTGTTACGAACACAAAATTTTACTGAATTTCTCGCTGGTATTAAATAATTGGCATCGTGATTTTCAGCTCAGAATAGTGCTAAAACGCGTTTTTCGCTGTTTATGTTCAAATCGTGTTTTCCAGCTAAGAATAGTGCAAAACGCATTTTTCGCTAATTAGGGTCAAATTGTGCTTTTTAGCTCAGAATAGTCCAAAAACGCGTTTTTCGCCGTTTATGTTCAAATCGTATTTTCCAGCTAAGAATAGCGCAAAAACGTATTTTTCGGTGTTTAGGTTCAAATCGTACTTTTCAGCTCAGAATAGTGCAAAAACGCGTTTCTGACGGTAATCGCGTTTTTGTACTATTCTGAGCTAAAAAGCACAATTTGACCCTAATTAGCGAAAAATGCGTTTTAGACGGTTTAGGCTCAAATCGTGATTTTCAGCTCAGAATAGTGCAAAAACGCGTTTTTCGCTGTTTATGTTGAAATCGTGTTTTCCAGCTAAGAATAGCGCAAAAATGTATTTTTCGGTGTTTTTAGGTTCAAATCGTACTTTTCCGCTCAGAATAGTGCAAAAACGCGTTTCTGACGGTAATCGCGTTTTTGTACTATTCTGAGCTAAAAAGCACAATTTGACCCTAATTAGCGAAAAATGCGTTTTTGACGGTTTAAATCGTGATTTTCAGCTCAGAATAGTGCTAAAACGCGTTTTTGATGGTTTAGTGCACATCGTGATTTTCAGCTCAGAATATGCTAAAATGCGTTTTTGACGGTTTAGTGCAAATCGTGATTTTCAGCTCAGAATAGTGCAAAAACGCGTTTTTCGCTAATTAGGCTCAAATCGTACTTTTCAGCTCAGAATAGTGCAAAAACGCGTTTTTGACGGTTTGGCAGGATCAACTGAGGGATAAATATTCTCCCAAAAACGTGCTACCAACAGAAAATTTTAAATAACTGTGTGTGTACATACTGTGTATTCTGTTAATATTTTTCGCTTTTTATCTGAAAAAATGGGCTTAACTTTGTTTTTTCAAATGAAATGACACGGATTCGGAATCTACAATTTTTTCTGGCTTAAAAACATACAGGGTTAGCCAAATGTTTGGAAACAGCCGATTACTTCCCAAACTATTCACTTTATCAAAAAATTGTTCAAATAAGAGTTGAATGGTAAATTTAGAGGCACGTTTTGTGTTAATCAATTTTTTTTTTGCTTTGACATTACCAAGAATACCAAGTAATGACGTCATCGACATTTTTTTTTAACGAGAAGATATGTCAAGTGTATCATTTACAACGGTGTGGCGTAACACTCAGTGAAGCAAAAGTCAAAAAAAGCGAGTCGCATCAAAAGGATGCGCCTGAATTTGCTTTTTAACCTTTATTGGAACATTACCTTTCCATTGATACTGCACTTGACATATTTTCTTATTTAAAAAAAATCGTCATTACTTGGCAATGTGTGTCAAAAAAAATTGATTAACCCAAAACGTGCCCTTAAATTTACCATTCAACTCTTATGTGAAGAATTTTTTGATGCAGTGAATAGTTTGGGAATTAATCGGCTGTTTCCATACATTTGTCTAACCCTGTATATTATACATTTTCAAAAACATCAAGGAAATCAGTAAAAAACTGAAACTTTGAAAAGACGCAAAAACATTTCTAGTGTGTTTTTTAATGTAAATTCATTGATTTTCTGCTTTTATGTTTTTATTTTATTCATAAGAAACGAAACTTATCGACGGCTATAATTTCCGAATTGAACCGGAATCTGAAAACAAATATCAAACTGTATCATCAGGTAGGTACGTCTCAAGAAAATAAAGTCGACGTGTTATTGCGTTTTTCAAAAATCTAAATTTTTCACCGATTTCTTCAAAATTTTTAAAATCTATTGTGGCCGTGAATGTACTTCACATATTTCTAACTAGAGCGCGGATTTCTAGCTGTTATTCTATTTGGCAGTATTAATAGCAGATCAAGAATAACCTTTAGGGAACCCGAATTATAACGAAAGCATTAATTGAGCTAATTTTTTTTGAGCTTATTTTGCTCTTTTCCGAGTTTTGTGCTTATTACATTTTTTGCGCTTTTTTGCCCTTTTTGTGCTTTTTAAGGTTCTATTTTACAATTTTTTAACGTTATTTGGTGAAATTCGGTAACATTTTTCTCAAACTACCTATTTCATTTTTCTAGCACAATAAGAGCATTTGCCCGTTGCCCATATCCATATGAGGTCCAATTTTCGAATCTCTCGAACTGTTTTGCATGCGGTGTTACTAGGCAACCGCCAATGAGATTGCATCTACCGTAGTGATTCCACATACGAAACTGTTTGTATGACATTTTCTGCACACCAATGAAAAAAAAAAATTAATTCATCTAAGTATTTCAAAATTGCAGTATATCCTTACATGAAATTGTTATTATTCAATGTACTTTTGAAGGAATGGATAGTGGAAGAATTTAAATAAAAATTGGATACTTCTATAGTTGAGTATAAAGAGCGCCATGGGTGAGCGAATATCGAAAACTTTTGCAGTATTGAATTCGTAATGAAATTTGCTTTAAAACAAAAGGTATCACAAGTGGGGATTATTGAATAAAATTTGTGCTATTTTTGAACTATTTTTGCATTTTTGAGCTACTTAAGAGCTTTTTTTGTATGGTTTTTTTGCTATTTTAAGCACTTAAAACAACTTTTTTTGTGCTTATAAGTCCGCGCTCTATTTCTAACTCAGAAATTGTAGATGTAGATTCCTAATCCTTTGAGAAAAGGGTGCCATTTCCATTGATAAAAACAAAGTTCAGACCATTTCCGGTTAAACCGGAAGTGAAAAAAATTTCCGTAATACACGCTCATTTTAATATCTTTTTTATAGCCAAAGATATCTAAGGTGGGAATTTTAAGAAAAAACATCCTGTATAGTGGCTTTGTTGTATTAGGTAAAAATATTCAGTTTATTTATGAAAAATTTTTGTATTGACTATTTTGATGATTTTTCCAGTAATAATTCCAAACACCCCATTTCAATGTTGGTAAGATTGTTGAGATTTTTCTAAATTGCAGTGTTGCCTTATTGCGTTCCTGCAACTAACCGAGACCAAACTGAAATCCTGGAGTGGCAAGTACGGCCGCGGCGATAAAGTCGCCCAACTATTGGACCAATACCGCAATTTCGTATCAAAGAATCACATCTTCCAAGAATTCAACAAGGCCTTCATCGACATGCAAGCCGTGATCGAAGAATACAAACGAGACGGCAACATCGGTAAGCTCTCTTCCATCTCTTTCTAACTAACTAAATCCTTAATTCAACAGAGAAGAGAGAGATAGCAGACATCGACCGTTTCATGAGAGAGACGGGAGATAGATGGAAGAACGTTTCCATGGAACTCCGCTGCGTTCAGAGCATGCTCGAGGAGGTCGTCGCGTATTGGCGGAGGTGGGATCCCCTCTCCGTTGAATTCGACCAATGGCTGGACAGAGCAGAAAAAGCGATCAATCTACCAGAAGAAGAAAGAATGGAGTTTTTCCAAGACATTAGTGTTTGGAGGGATAATTATCAACTTCTTGGAGACACAGTCAGTTTTCTTATCGCCACTTGTGAGGATAAAATCGCACTAGAATTGAAAGACCACTATCAGAATATGACTGATCGTTGGGAGAAACTATATCCACTAGTTAATAAATACAGCCATGCTGGTGATATTCTCAGAAATCGGAAAGATTTCAGGGCGGGGGTTGAAATTCTCTCGAATTGGCTCAGAAAAGCCGAAGCTATTTTAGACTCACCCCAATTGGGATCCACTGAAAGGATTAAGGAGCACACCGGTCAGTTGATGAAACTGCAGGGAGAAGTTGAAGAAATCGAAAACTTGTTCAAAAACGTGAGCAAAACTTTCCAGACTTTAATCCAGGAACTGTCAAGAGAAGACGTGGAAAAAATGATGAACACTTTGAAGCACGAAAAGGAGTCTTTGGTTAAAGTTAGAGCTTTAATCCCGATGAGGATTCATCTATTCAATCAGCTGCTAGTTCAGCAGGAATCTCTCGAAGCAGGACAGAAAGAGATCAACAATTGGTTGGACAGTGCCGAACACCTTCTAAGTGGTCTCACGTTGGAGGTGGAGAAGGACACGCTTAAGGATCAGTTGGATCACCTAAAGCAGTTCTTTACAAGGACCTTGTATTATAAGTCAATGTTGGATAGTAAGAATAAGGTTTTGACGAATATTGTCAAGTCGGTGGATCAGAGCGATAATCCGGATGTGGCTCAGATGACGGCCAAGATGGAGCAGTTGAACGATCGGTTTGCTTACGTCAGTCAGAATGCTCAAATTTGGGAACAAAGGTAAGGAATGGTAGTTTTTTTTGTCGCAGTTTTGGTGATTTCTGCCGAGTTTTATCTTAATTTTTTCAAGTTGTCAAGTGAAAACGTTTCAGGACGGTTTTAGGAAAAACAGTTGATCGAATTATTCAAGCAATTTTGTTTTTCTTAAGCGTAACACGGGAATGTATTTTCGGTTTCGCCTAATGTTTTAAATAAATTAAATAAAATTGTAGATCTTTGACAGCATTTTTGCAGAAAATTGCCGTTTTGTTTATATAACACTCTATTTTAGTGGCAAATTAATGTTACTAAACTAGAATAAAGCGTTGCGAGATGCTCATACTTGCACGAGAAAAGGATAGAACTATAAGCGAAAGCTTTGTTACCGTTTATTCATACCAGCCGTTCTATCCTTTTCTCGTACAGGAAGAACTTATATTTGCATCCTTTGTTAATGGGAGTATGAGCATCTTGTAACACTTTATTCATACCATCCAATGGGAGGTATGAATAAAGTGTTACAGGGAAATGCTCATACTTGCATTAATAAAGGATGCAAATCTAAGTTTTTCGTGCACGAGAAAAGGATAAAACTATAAGCAAAAGCTTTGTTATTCATATCTACTGGTATGAATAAACGGTAACCGAGCATTTGCTCATAGTTCCATCCCTGTCTTACGCAAGGGAAACTTGTATTTGCATCCTCTATTAATGCAAGTATGAGCATCTTGTAACATTTTATTCATACCAGCCAATGGCTGTTATGAACAAACGGTAACCGAGCATTTGCTCATAATTCTATCCCTATCTTATGCAAGAGAAAAGTGTATTTCTATCCTTTATTAACGCGAGTTTAAACATCTTGGAACTCTTTATTCATTCCACCCAATGGTTAGTATGAATAAATGGTAACCGAGCATTTGCTCATAGTTCTATACCTGTCTTAAGCAAGAAAAACTTGTATTTGCATCCTTTATTAATGCAAGTATGAGCATCTTGTAACACTTTATTCATTCCACGCAATGGCCGGTATGAATAAACGGTAACAAAGCTTTTACTTGTAGTTCTATCCTTTTCTCGTGCACGAAAAACTTATATTTTCATCCTTTATTAATGCAAGTATGAGTATCTTGTAACACTTTATTCATTCCACGCAATGTCTCGTTTGGTTTCGCTCTTAGAAGTTTCCTGACTGTTTTACGAAACTTGTTGACATAAGTATTCTCTCCTTTTTCAAGGTGATGAAGAATCTGTAAATAATTTTCCTTTATCCTGATTCGCTCCAGAGTTATCCCAAAAAAACTGAAAATCGCGATTTTAAAGAAAAATTCAATCATATCTTTCTAACGAAAATTGAAACTTTTATATTAAATAAATAAATGCTTTATTTACGCTCAAGGCATTTTACAGAAAGTACAGCTAATAATTAAATATACATATTAAAATAGCAGACTTTTCACAGAGTTTTTGAACTTATTTGTATCAAGCTCGAAAAAATTCAAGCTGTCGTATTTATTTGCCGTTAACATGCAGCAGTTCAAAGGGGAGAACAGACCGTAATTTGTTCTAGCAAGGATGATGCTGAAAACGTCCCTTTCTCTAAGTGTGTAGGAGGGCACCTGAAATCTTAGTTTACCTAGAATTTCAGGACAAAGTATTACATTGACAATTAACTTGTGAATGAACATTAATCGATAGTATTCCCTACGGCAACTCAAGGAGGGTACACTCATGTATAATGGAACCTGATCCAAACTCAAATATATCTTATTAAGTGACAGTTTGTACTGGAGATACTTAAAGAACCTATGTTGTACATTCTCAATTCTATTTTTGTGAACATTGTAGTATGGATCCCACACAACACAGCAGTATTCCATAATCGATCTAACTAAGGAACAATATAGTATAAGAATAGTTTTCTCATTTTTGAAGTCTTTTGTCCATCTCTTGATGCAACCTAACATTTTATTTGTCTTGGAAACTACATAGTCATAATGCACTGTAAAGGACATTTTTGCATCAAGGTGGACTCCTAAATCTTTAACATTTTGTACTATTTTAAGAGGACAGTTTTCTAACTTATTATTATATTATTTTTGACAACTGTCAATTAAATGGAATTGATAGAAATTTTTTAGGCCTTCCAGGTTTTGAGCAACGACAGTCAACTTTTCTTTTCCTTATGGCCGCCATACTGCGTTTATTTACTAAAATTTAAAATACAAATGTTTTTCACCCCTAAAATGACATTTTTCGAGAAAATGGCACTAAGGTTTTCGATCCGGCACTGCAGCAGCTATCGAATTTGATAATAATATGAATGCCCTTTTTCTAAGAAAAATTCAAAACCGGGACTTTTGCCCCTAAAATGTCAATTTTCGAAAAAATGGCACTAAGGTTTTTGATCCGTCAATGCAACAGCTATCGAATCCAATAGTAAGACAATGCTTTTTTCTAAGAAAAAATCAGAAGGGCGCTTTTGCATGTGAATACATTTTTAGAAGCAAAATTGGAAGAGCTTTCATATGGTGACGTGAAAAATGGGGTTTGCATTTAAATTTATAAAGTTGATGTGCTAAAGTTGCACTTCCTGGGGGCAGATTTAGCCCAAAACCTTTTAAGCTCTTCCGAAATCGATAAGATGTCCACGTTCCAAATTTCAGCCAGGTCGGTCCAGTAGTGTTCACAGACACACAGACAGAGATTTTTAAAAAACCACCCCGAAACGTAAGGATTTGATGTTTTTGGCGATTCGATTTTAGTAACTGCACCGCGGAAAAAAATATGTCAGTCACTCCATGCGAAAACGCATTTTGTTTTATTTCCCTCAATTCTTACGGTTTCCGAGTTCCCAATGGTGGATAACGAAAAATTCACCACTCTGTATGTAGGTATACATACAGGGTGTCCCGGGGATGCGTGGATGGAAGATTGCTCCACTACTAACAAAGATATTGGAGTGGGGTTTTTGCTGTATGGGGGTTTTCGCTGTATGGTAGAGGTTATAAATCAGCATAATCTAAAAATTGTGGCATGTAAACAGGAACACCCGGTATATTTTGCATTTTTGGTTAATATTTTAAACCAATAATTTAATAAGAACGCAACAAAAGAAGTAGAAAAAACCCCAAAAAGACCCCAAATAAAAAAGAATGTAAATGGAAATAGGAAAATGCTGGTTTCCGAGATGTTTGGCATTTTATGCAAAAAGTTATATTGAGAAATTTCTACAGCCAAGCTCTAAACCCATAAAAGTCTAACCCAAAATATACTGGTTGTTCCATTTGAAAATCTCGAGAAAAATAAAACTTCTCAAAACGCTTTGAGCATGCATATTATTTATTAAAACTTTGACTCACCATCAAAGTGCGCTGTTAAAGAAGATTTTAGATAATTTATAGCGCAACTTCATTTCATACAGGGTCAAAGCGTTTTGCGAAGTTTTATTTTTCTCGAAATTTTAAATTTAGTATAAAATGACAAACAGATCTCGGAAACTCTAATATCTGTCCGGGATCCACACGACCGAGATTCACCCGATTTCCATGGCGATTCATTGTTGACAACAATGATTCACCATGGAAATAGGGTGAATCCCGGTCGTGTGGATCCCGGACAGACTATAGCATTTTCTTATTTTCCTTTTTGTTGAGGCTATCTTTGGTGTCTTCTCCTTTTTTTGTTGCGTTCTTGTTAAAGTATTGGTTTAAAATTAAAAAATGCTAGTTTTTACAGATCTCTGTCATTTATTTATACAAAAAGTTATTTAGAAAAAAATGTACAGCCAAAATGGCAAGTGCTAGACCCATAAAAGTCTAACCTGATGAAAAGCACGTAATATTTGTTATTTAATGCCACCACAATATTCAGGGTGTTTGAAAATCTGAAATTTAAAAATTTCGAGAAAAATAAAACTTCGCAAAACTCATTGACCCTGTATATTATTATTATTTATCAAAAATTTTAAAACTGGTGATGCGCTGTTAAAGAAGATTTTAGGTAGACAATTTATGGCGCAATTTTTTTTATTTTTAAATCTACAAGTGGCCTATACCAGTAGCACTGTTGGCGCTACAAATTTCAGAATTCCCGCCAAATGGTTATAATTAGAGCTATAGTATGATACACAAAAATTCAAAATATACCGATTTTTTCATTTAAAAAGATGGAAGTTTGGTTTATGGTTCCTAAGTGGGACACCCTATATACACGCCACTATTTTTAGATTATACAAATTTATAACCTACCATACAGCGAAAACTCCACTTCAATATATTTGTTAGTAGTGGAGCAATCTTCCGTCCACGCATCCCTGGGACACACTGTATGTATGCAGGTGTGCGGAGATAACATTAAAATATTTCAGAAATGCTTTCTAAGGGAGCTATGGCTACTCAAAGACTCCTAAAACTAGTTTTTCGACATTATTTTTTTAAGTATTAGAGATATTACGACGAAACTTGGTATAAGGGTGTTTTTTGGTACATTAAACAGTTTGCGCTGATTGAAAACTTTCGGTCATTATAAGGGGCGTAGAAAATAGGGAGGGAGACACCGACAAAAATGACCGTAACTTTTTTGTTTTGCATTGTATCGTCATTTTGACGTCAACATTAGGTACAATGTACAGTTTTTCGCAAAAAAGATCTTCGAAACAAAAAAATCAAGTTGGCTTGATTGAGATATCGATCATTGCAAGTAATCGTCTTAATAAATTGATAAAAAAACGCTGAAGGAGAGTAAATTCAAACTACTCTCTCATTGGAAAACTAAGCATTATGATTCATCAATTTTTGGTATTGAATCTCGAATACATTTTACCAAAAGGATCTTTTTGCGAAAGATTGTCCAGTGCAGTCAAAATTAAGACATAACACAAAACAAAAGAGGTGCTGTCATTTTTGTCGGTGTCCCCCTACTTCCTACGCCCCAGTTAATAACAGGAAATTTTCAATTAGCAAACGGTTCAGAGCACCAAAAAACACCCCTATACCAGATTTCTCTAATACTTACTTACAAAATTAATGCTGATTATTTCCAAATTACCTTTTAAACCATTCAATCAAACTCATTTTAAAATTTCTATCCAATCAAATTCATTTAAGAGTGATTAATGTAAGAGTCATTTAATCGTTTCTTTGGTGACTTGATTTTGAACACAATTTTTTCACTGCTGAAAATAACCACGTAAACTAAATTAAGGGAAATACTAGCCGCTACGCGGGTGTGCTTTAGCACACTTGGGAAACCTTGGCGTTAGGCTGATTAACCATTTTGTCTGTGTGGGCGCTACGCGCCAGATTTTTTTTATCCTTGGCGCTTGGCTTTTCACCCATTTTGTCTGTGTGGGCGCTACACGCCATATTTTTTTAATCTTGGCGCTTGGCTTTTCAACCGTTTTGTCTGTGTGGGCGCTACGCGCCATATTTTTTTAACCTTGGCACTTGGCTTTTCACCCATTTTGTCTGTGTGGGCGCTACGCGCCATATTTTTTTAATCTTGGCACTTGGCTTTTCACCCATTTTGTCTGTGTGGGCGCTACGCGCCATATTTTTTTAATCTTGGCGCTTGGCTTTTCAACCGTTTTGTCTGTGTGGGCGCTACGCGCCAGATTTTTTTAACCTTGGCGCTTGGCTTTTCAACCACTTTGTCTGTGTGGGCGCTACGCGCCAGTTTTTTTTTAACCTTGGCGCTTGGCTTTTCAACCATTTTGTCTGTGTGGGCGCTACGCGCCAGATTTTTTTTTATCCTTGGCGCTTGGCTTTTCACCCATTTTGTCTGTGTGGGCGCTACGCGCCATATTTTTTTAACCTTGGCGCTTGGCTTTTCAACCATTTTGTCTGTGTGGGCGCTACGCGCCAGTTTTTTTTTAACCTTGGCGCTTGGCTTTTCAACTATTTTGTCTGTGTGGGCGCTACGCGCCATATTTTTTTAACCTTGGCGCTTGGCTTTTCAACCATTTTGTCTGTGTGGGCGCTACGCGCCATATTTTTTTAACCTTGGCGCTTGGCTTTTCAACCATTTTGTCTGTGTGGGCGCAACGCGCCAGATTTTTTTTTATCCTTGGCGCTTGGCTTTTCACCCATTTTGTCTGTGTGGGCGCTACGCGCCATATTTTTTTAACCTTGGCGCTTGGCTTTTCAACCATTTTGTCTGTGTGGGCGCTACGCGCCAGTTTTTTTTAACCTTGGCGCTTGGCTTTTCAACTATTTTGTCTGTGTGGGCGCTACGCGCCATATTTTTTTAACCTTGGCGCTTGGTTTTTCAACCATTTTGTCTGTGTGGGCGCTACGCGCCATATTTTTTTAACCTTGGCGCTTGGCTTTTCAACCATTTTGTCTGTGTGGGCGCTACGCGCCATATTTTTTTAACCTTGGCGCTTGGCTTTTCAACCATTTTGTCTGTGTGGGCGCTACGCGCCAGATTTTTTTTAACCTTGGCGCTTGGCTTTTCAACCATTTTGTCTGTGTGGGCGCTACGCGCCATATTTTTTTAACCTTGGCGCTTGGCTTTTCAACCATTTTGTCTGTGTGGGCGCGCCAGATTTTTTTTAACCTTGGCGCTTGGCTTTTCACCCATTTTGTCTGTGTGGGCGCTACGCGCCATATTTTTTTAACCTTGGCGCTTGGCTTTTCAACCATTTCGTCTGTGTGGGCGCTACGCGCCAGATTTTTTTTATCCTTGGCGCTTGGCTTTTCACCCATTTTGTCTGTGTGGGCGATACGGGCCATATTTTTTTAATCTTGGCGCTTGGCTTTTCAACCATTTTGTCTGTGTGGGCGCTACGCGCCAGATTTTTTTTAACCTTGGCGCTTGGCTTTTCACCCATTTTGTCTGTGTGGGCGATACGGGCCATATTTTTTTAATCTTGGCGCTTGGCTTTTCAACCATTTTGTCTGTGTGGGCGCTACGCGCCAGATTTTTTTTAACCTTGGCGCTTGGCTTTTCACCCATTTTGTCTGTGTGGGCGCTTCGATTTTTTTGTAACCTTCACGCTGGCTACTTGACTATTTTGTTTGTGGGGCGGGCGCTATATCGCGACCGATTTTTTAAAAGTTTGACGCTGGGCTCGTTAAACATTGGTAATGTGAATTTTTTAGGAAACCTTGGCGTTAAGTAGTCTAGTTAAACTTTTTGTCTGATGTGCGGCCCGAAGGAAATTTCTTTGGCTAAAATTATCTATATTGGGCAAAAGCAATGAAAGAAAAGATCATATTTATTATTTCTAAAAAAACTTTAACATTTCATTCACGAAAAAATAAAAATTATCTTAATTCTTTTCACCACTACGTTGTTAAAACTTTGATGTAGTTATTATTAACAATCACGGTTTATAATGTATCGGTTGGGAAACGAAAAACCACCTTCCTTTTCTTGGCAAAAAGATATTAACCTCAAGGACACTGGCACTTAAAATCCTAAAATTAAAAAAAAATGGACTCGTCCACCGTCTCACCTTTTTTTGACATTTCAGTTAATGAAATTTCTTGTGGTCTACCGACCAGAAATTCCTGGAATTTTTGAATAATTGGGGCTCCAGATTTTCGCACATGACAGTTCTCGTCGAAGGTTATGAGCACGACAAATAATTATTGTTTGTTGCAACGGGAGACCTGATGGGGAGGAACGGAAGGGGCATTTTCCACATAAATCCAGTCTGATTTCGTCAAATTTTCCCGTTTTTTCTTTAGATTTTTCACTTTCCATGACACTGACGCGTAGATTGGATAACGAAAAACCTCCTTCCTTTTCGTAGCGATGAGATAATAGCCTCAAGAACATTATTCACAAAACCTAAATTTCAACAAACTTAGAATGAGCCCTTGTCCAGTCTCTCACCTTTTTTGGCATTTCAATTAATCAAATTTCTGTTCCCTTGCGTTAATTGCTTGCAACAGCATCGCACATTCTCCATTTTAGAAAAAAATAAACGTTGAAGTTTCGTCACTCGTCAAATGTATTTCCACATCAGAAATACCTAAAAATTGCCTTACGATCGTAAATATTCATCGATAATATTTAAAGAGCATCACCTCGTGGTCTTCCTACCGGGAATTTCCGGGATTTTTCAATAATTGGGGCGCCGGATTTTCGCACTTGCGGCTCTTCTCCAAAAGTGATAACCACGGAACAATTATTAATGTTTTTTGCAACAGGAGGCTCGGAAAACGTCGGAAAGGGCATCTTCCACGTAAATCCACTCAAATTTCGTCCAATTTCCCCGTAATTTGTTAGATTTTTCACTTTCACCGACACTGACGTTTCGCGTCGTTTGACGTTTCGAGGCACCGAGAGTTTGTCATTTTTGCAAGAGCGCCTACGATTTTTCGACGGTTTCGGATGGCCCCACTTTGGGGCTCCCGTGCGCCCCCACGGAGTGAAAAATCGCAAAGCCACCCCCCCTACGCTATAGGGAAATCATTTTCCTAAATGCGCTCCGCGAAAAATCGGCGAAAATTCCTAGATGCTCGGAGGAGATCCACCGGCACATAGCCCGTGTTTCGGGGTGTTTTAGAGTGAAAAGACAGCTTGATTATCAAGTCGGAAATTAATAGTATAGACAAGATGACTTGCGGACCTTACCAGGCAAAGACCTGAACTGCAGTCGATGCGGAAAGTAGTCGATGCGCGTGGAAGTTGTTGACTGCTCGCTTTCGGCTAACGCCTCAAGCGAGCGCGTGAAAAGAGTTGCGAGCTGAAGCTCGCAACTCTTTTCGTTTAGCTCGACTGTACCTGAATGAGTTTCGGCTTCGCCGAAACGGTCTCGGCTGCGCCTCGACGTTTTTCAACTTGAAATATTTCAAAAAGAAAACTTAAATTTAAGCTTGATTGTATTCACCGGCAAAAAGTTCAAATTGGCAACACCGCATTTCTTGGCTACGAATAAGGCACAATCTGACAACGCCACCTTTCTTTGCTATACGTAATTGAATGTAATTCTGTGAAAAAATCCACACGATTTCTTATTATTTGACATAGGTACATAAAACGTAATTTTTTATCCATTTCGAATGGATGTGGTCAAAAGGTTTTTAAAAGACAGTTAAGGTTGAGTAATTTAGGCAAATAGTGGTTAATAAATAAGGAATTAAGGAATAAATAATTCAGGACATAGGTATTTCAAAAAAAGAGAGAGGAACTCGAATAACTTCAACCGGTGGATTAAAATTGATACACTGCATATTTTTATTTTACCACTATTTAATTATTAGTTTGTCATTGAGTTAAATAAACTTCAATTTTTTTCACAGCTATATTGCTCATGATGTATCAGGATGGGGGGTGTCCTCTGAACTCGATGGGCATGGTTTTTTAGAGACTGACTAAATGTGATCAAAAAATTTTAAAAAGTCGAATTTTTAAAAGATTTTAAAAAGTCGAATTTTTAAATGCAATGTAAATAAATAAGGAAAATAATTCAGGATGTCAAGGCTGTCAAAGATTAAGTTATTTGGTGAAATGTAAAAAGGTTAATTGAGAAACTTGAAATCAGGTGACATTATTTTATTTGGCCACTGTCACACGTATAAACAACTATAAAGATTCACGAAATACCTTATTTCAAGAAAGTTAACACTGACAACGTCGCAAGTTCAGTCAAGTGTAGTAGCTGTTGTTTGAATCCCAAATATTTCTCACATTCAAACCAACTGGGGGGGGGGGGGTCCACCTTAAAATTTGAAATGTTACTAATTAAATTCCAGTTCGGACCACCCACCTTATGGTTCAATCTGTGAGTGCAAATCGGCTTGTCCCAGTGAAGATTTTTTCATTAACAGGTGGATTCCATTTTTTTTTCTAAATTCAAAAATACAGCAACTGAAAATAAATAATAAAACACTTGTGAATAAAGGCACACAACTCACGCTTGTCCCCAAATGGCCTCTTTGTTGGTAAATTTTTGCATACGGGGACATTGACCTCTGGTGAGAGGGCACCCACTTTCCGACCGTGGAGTAAAACTTTTGGGCTGCTTGGGGCTAAATTTCAGGCAGAAGACCCTCGCGTCGTTTTTGTGGTGATGGACGGTCGGTTCCCTCCCTTCCCGATTCAAAACGAACCGATTTACGCGCACTTTTCAAGTGGAGCGCCTCTCTAATTTTTCGCCCGACCTTGGGGATGACGAAACTTGCAATATTTCCACTAAAATTGGACGGTTTTTGCTTGTAAAATGGTCGTTTGACTCACGATTAAACGTCCCGAAGCGTTTTAGAGCAGCCAAACCGTCTTTCCTTGAAAATTTTCCGTCGAGGTTATGTTGTACACGAAAATGTTATTTTTCCGATAAAACTCGGCGGAATCCAACAGGAGCCATCGTTTTCACTCACGCTCGAACATTTTTGAGGCACCGATGGCGTTTCAAAAGCCCCAAAAAAGTTGTTGAAAATATCGAAGCACGGCCAGTTTTGAAGTTAATTAAAAAAATTGTTAAAGCCCACGAAAAATCACTCCAACAGTTGGGAAAAAACTCTCCTTGCACTAATTCACATCGATTCGATGGGAAAAGTGCCCAAAATCACACAAAAACACGAAAACACGACACGGAGAAACGTCATATGTCAACCATCGCCGAGTCACGCGAAAATTAAGGTCGTCTTGCGTCGTCCTTCCGTAACGTAACTTTCTGGGTACAATTTTGGAGTGTTTAGCTTGAAACGGCGGCAAACCTGGAGAATTTTTTAGTAGCCTTCCTCTGATTGGTGTTGCACGTCGATCTGAAGGGTTTTAAAGCTCGACCGCGAAGAAAAAAACTAATTGGCGAAAGCGTAAATGGGGCTCAAGATTTCCGCCTCGATTATGATAAAAGTTTTTGATTTTTTGGCTAAAATCGGGGGATTTTCTCGGTAAAAAGTGTCGTTTGACTTGCGATTGACCGTCCCGCAGCCATCCCAGACCATTTCCATGTCCAAAACGTTGATTTTCTCGCAACACTTGTGTAGCACGGTGAAATTTGTTGTAAATTGGTAAATTGGTCATAAATTTGCACACACCGATGAAACTAACGATCCGGCAGACTCGGCCAACACTTTGCACCGTCACATTTGTACGAATTTAACGGAGAAATGCCGAATTTTGCCAAAAAACGGCCCGACACAACCGCAAACGTCAAACTCGCGTCGCCGATTTTGACGTTTCTCCCCCGACAAACTCGCGTAAAATCAAAAAGGGTCTGGAAAAATCGCGACGTTCTCTTGTTTCGAATTTTCAATTTGGAATGTCAATTTTTAAACGAAAACGCTCGTTTTAATACGCAAACGAACCCAGTGCCACCCCCTCGCTCCCATGAGGAATTTATTTCTCCGTCGAAATCGCCCGCCGAGCGGGCGCAAGGCGCCCGTTAAAAAAAGCCTTTGTGGCAGCCGTTCGACCATGCATTTTCCAACAAATGTGTCAAAAACGCCGTCCAAACTTAATATAGTTTGATTTGATGAAAGGTCCATAAATATGACCACCTGACCAGACACATATCCTACCCTACACGAACGTAATGTCTTCCTTCCACAAACTATATTTTAAGTGTCTTTAGACATAAAGGACACTGATTTCTTCTGGATATAATCTCAAAATTCAATGACATTTCGTTTGGTCGTTTCCTAACTTCAAACGTCAATGAATTATATATAAAGGCTCGTTCACAACATCTTATTGGGCTGATGAGTATAGGGAACCCCGGTTTAAAAAAGTATGCTTTTATTAAAATAACGAGTTTAATTTTTAATTTGCGAGATAATCTTACCGAATACCACTCGTGCTATTGTAATCGGTTAAATTTTAGTAATAACTACTCAAGCTTTGTTGCCGTACAATTCAAACTAAATTGCCATTTATTATCAAAGATTAAAGCCCTAAATGGCAATTTAGTTCTCATTATTTTCACACAATCGTTTGGATATTTCAACATACCATAGTTACTATAATGAGCGGAAAGTTGACCTTACTACAAACGGCTTAGTTTCCATAGTAACAAAAAATAACAATGCTGTTATAAACCATAACGGCATACATGCGCGGTAAGTAAAACAAATGAAAATCGTTAATAGCCCGTGAGATGTCAAATAGGAAATAGGTATCAAAAATGTTTTAATTTCTGTCTATCTATCTATTTAATAAAGCTTAGGTTTCCTGTAATTGCCGACTGCCATTTTGCTTCAAATTTCACGTCGAGTCGGCTTCAAAAAGTTTGTCCAAGTTTGTCATTACCTAATGGTAAAATTCGATTGTGCGAAAAATTATCTACGATACACGGTTGTTAAGTGCATTTTAACAGAATTTGCAGAAACTCGGCTCCGCCTCGTTTTTGCAAACTATTCCTCGATTCTGTTAACATGCACTTACCAACCTAGTATCGTTAATAACTATTTACCACGAGCAAACAAGCTTACGTAACGTTTTCAAAATTTAACCGATTAAATAGCATGCACTTCTTTCCTCATATTTTGAGCTGTACAGTCAACCCTCGAAATATTTCAATGTTATTTCCGGACAGCCTGTATAATCGGCACTGTTACCAAGTACTAAAAAATGAAAGTTAAGTAGCATTATAGTGGTCATTGCATTGGACAAAAATCCTCCATAAAAGAACTCCTGAAACGGCAAATTGTGTTTGCTTGGTACGTCTATGGAAATTACAGAAAAATATCTGAAAGTTAGAGAAATGTTGCAACTTTATGCATCTACTTGCTAGAATAGCTGAATAATGTGGAAAAGGTACGTAATTGAAATGAGATAAGTAACTACCTACTTAAATCATAAAAAAGGATTGCGGACTAATGGTGGGTTTATGCTCATTTAACACCTAACATTTAACATTTATGATTTACCATTTAAGATTTAATCAAAATCTGCGACGTTTATGTTGAAAATTAAAATGTTAAATGTAACCAATCACAAGACCTTTTGACATCACATGATAGCAAGGTTCAACGTTACCTACTCTTTATGTTTTTTAAAATTGTATAAGGTTGGGGAGGATAATAAAAAATGTCCTACCACTGGGAATTGCCATTATGCAAGAAATGGATTTCCAGGCATTTTGTTTCTATTCTTTGTTTTTGAAGCTAGCCGAATCTTTCTTCCATAATTGTGGGAACTGCCGAACTAACCCAATTAATTAATTGTTCATCATCCCACTCAGTGTCCATTATTATTGTTGTATCGTACACTCACCACTCACGAAAAATGAAAAATAAGGAAAAACAAACAATGGGAAAACAAATTCAAATCAAAAACCCTTAAAAAAATCACCAATTTCACGCAAGCGCACATGTCATTACACCTAAAATTTAAGATTTTAGATTTAAGAAAGTTCAAGTTAACGATCTTTCAAGGCCATCCCCTAAATGTTAAATACGGTAAATCTTAAATGTTAAGTCTTAAATCATGCGTAAACTTGCAATGAGTACTTCTATGTAATAACCTCACTTTTAACTACATAAATCTTAAGTAGTAAATGTTGAATGTTAAATGTTAAGTGAGCATAAACCCACCATAAGAATATACTTTTCAAGAATTTTGCTCCAAACAATTTTCAACGTTTTCATTGAAAATTGCGATTTAAAGGAACTTAAACTGACAATAATGAAATTATATAATCTATTTTATGTCTTCATCTATAATAAAATTTTTCGGTTGCTATCAAAACTTTCAGTAAAAGTTAAGGGATTAATTCTACCAACATTGCAAGACAGAAATCATCAAAACTCGCCAGCTAAACTGTCAAACGTCACCAACCTAACCATCAGCCATCAGCATCGATCAAATTCACTAGAGTATCAAATGTGACGTAATTTTTTCGCTGAAATTTTCACCTCGTTGCAGATTGCAAGAAGCGATCCGCTGCTGGTTCAACTTCTCCGAATGCCAGCGCGTCATTTCCACTTGGCTGAACAACGCCGAAAAACTGATCGCCGAGAAACGGATCGACAGCAAAGAGACCGTCGAGGACCACAAAAACTTCTTCCAAAGCGTGAACGAGCGATGGATTCACGACTTGGTGCAAAGCGCTCAGGACCTATGCAACTGTCTTCCGAAAGAACAGCACAAACCCATCCTAGCCTCAGTCCATCATCTCCAAAGCAAATGGAAAGAAGTCCTTTCTTTTGCACCCCTGCATTTAATGCGGCTGGAATTCCGACTTGACGAGACCACGTTCAACTATTACATCAAAGAGATCGAGAAGGAAATAATCACGGAATATACCTCTTTCAGCAAACAGGAAAACGTTGAATTGATTATTACCAGAAACAAGGACTTTTTCTCTGCGAGAGGACCTCTGGCTGAAACGCAACGTTGTCTGGATAGTTTGAAAAAGACTGCCAGTGTTTATACCCAACATAATGCCGAGGATAAGTCTTTGCAGGAATCTGTAGAATCGGCCAAGAAACTTCTGGAAAATGTTAATGTAAAAATTGATAATTTAAGGAAAGAGCTATATCAGATTCCTGAAAAATGGGAGGATTACCATGGAAAGTTTGAGAGTATGGTTAAGTGGATGGACGCGGTTGATAGTACTTTAAAGAACATTTTTGATAACATCAACACTATGGAGGAGTTTGAAAGGGACAAGGCCGTTTTCCAGGTAAGAATTTTACTTGTGTAGTTTTTGAAGTAAATTTTCAATTCTTGCCGCTGGAATAGTTGAAAAAAATAATGGTAAATAATTTTTTTCTTAAAAACGAATCGATGGCAGCGTTGTCAACTGTTTAAAATGGCGATTGGCGAAAATTTTCTTTTCGGACCAAAAGTCGTTAATGGGAGTTGTATTTGCTTTTTCGTGCTGTGCTGCTGGAACTCTAAAAATAAAAAGTCGACAAAAAAAATGAGCGCAATTTTGGCACTTCTTTTTAACAGGTTTTTCTTTTTCATTGAAGTCGAATTTATGTCCTGTCTTTGAATTTGTATTTTGTACTGTTTTTGAAACGTTTCAAGGCTGTGCCGGTTTTTATAATTTTTTTTCGAATTTTCAACAAAGAAGAAAAGAAATTTTGCCGTTTTTGACTGTTACGTAAAAAAAATTTCAAAATTTTTACTTAAATGTTCTTTGATGTTGCAATTCCGTCGAATCAAAAATTTTTCAAATGTTCTGTGAATGAATGGCGGTCTAGTAGTATTTTTTGAGAATTTGGTTTTTGATTTTTTGAACTTTTTTATTTCGATAAAATTGGGAGATATTTTTTACAGCGAAACCAACTTGTTATGTCTTGCTTAAATCGAAAAAAAATCTTCTACCCGATGTGACTGAAAAAACATAAGATTGAATAAATCTTGTTGAAATAAAAAAAGTACACCATGGTTTGAGGTTAAAGTCGATGCTAAAAAAATCTATTTTGTAACAGTTTCATCTGCTTTTCTGATTCAATCAAATCGAACAATAAATAAAAAAGTTGTGTCGTGGCGTTTTTCGCATGACACCCTGTATACCGGGTGTCAACGAACCCATGTAACACATGAAATATTAGGCGATTTCCTTTTAGCTTACAGATGCTTAAAACTTTAACACACATTATGACGTCACTTTAACTTATTTGACAAACGACAGGAACAGTTGATGGGCTGTTGTTGACATTTGGTTGGCAACTGAAGTCTACTTTACAACAAATTTTTTCATTAGAAAATTTATGAAAATGTTTATTATTTACTCAATGTGCGCATTTTAGAGGACTCCCGTACTAATCTGAATAGTCACGTTAACTGAAAATGACAGAAATCACAGCCAATTTGACTAAAAACATTTCGGCCCTCTGGCGGACATCTTTGAAAATTATGGTAACATTTTTGAGAGAATTAAAATGTTTTTCGAATCGCGTAAAAAAACCGTTGCCCTGCTATTTAAAATAACAAAGTTAACGTAATTTCCGGTGAAACCGGAAGTAACAAAAAGTTTGTGAATAAGTCAAAATTTGCGTTTTTACAGGTATATGAACACACAAAAATTTCAAGTTAACATTCCAAAAAATTAAGAAATGGCGAGGTGTTACATGGGTTCGTTGACACCCGGTATAATATAGATTATGATGAGAAATATTTCGGCATTAATTTAGTCTTCTAATGAATATGAAGTTTTATACTGACCTGCCTTTCAGCAAAAGGATTTTTTTTGTTACCTGTATGTGGAATAAACTAAACTCGAAATTATTTTAGATAAATCAAATTAGTTTCTTTTAGACGACGAAAAAAAGGAAGAATAAAAACCAAAAACAATTTAAAAAAGATTTTTTAATTTTTTAGGTCAACTTAATTTAAATTTTTGAGTTCATTTCTTCGTTTTTTTAGTCCCAAAGCGAATTAATTGTGTTTTTTAATATACAATATACGCCAATTTTTTTTAAGCCAATCCAAATGACCAATTGCATTTACTTAATTTGCAACTTTGACAGTTTTTGAACACTCATATATTTAAAATAAATAAAAAGAATAAAAAAAGGTAGCAGAGAAGCCACTGGAACCTCCCCAACGCGTGGGTCTTTGATTTCCGTGACTTGTGTTTAAGATTTTAAAGTTAATATGCCTAAATGGCACCCATTTGCTCCCAAAAGCCTTTCAGCTCTTCAACGAGTCACCTGACGTCCATGTACAAAATTTCAGACAAATCCATCCAGTAGTTTGGGCTATAACGTGGTTTCAGTGTTATTACAAAATTTCGATTTTTCTACCCAAAGGGTAATAAATGCGAATAAATTTTATCTCATTTGAAACCAGAATTTGAAGACCCTTCTGATGGTGACAATAAATCTTTCCAAAATTTGTTTTGGGTGGGTAAATGAGAGGATAACTTTAAATTTGGAAATTGGTGTGCCAAAACGGCACTTTCCGTGGGTCGATTGAATCCAGCATTTGTTCAACTCTTCGACGTGTAATACAATCCCCATGTGCAAAATTTTAGCCAAATCGGTTCAGAGGCTTGGGCTGTACCGCGATTTTAAAGTCCGATAAAAATCTCGATATTTTTAGTTTTTGGTCAAAAGGGCACTGACAGTGAATACATCTTTGGAAGCAAAATCTGAAGGCCTTCCTTATTGTGACGTGAAAAATGGGGGTTTACATTTAAAATTTAAAAGTTGATGTGCCAAAACGGCATTTCTGGTTGCACGATTGGCTCCAAAAGCTTTTCAGATCTAAGTTGGGTTATCACATGCACACGTACCAAATTTCAGCCAAATCGGTCGAGTAGTTTGGGCTGTGGCGCGTTTACGAACGAACGAACGTACGTCCGAACGTACGTACGTACGTACATACATACAGACACATTTTAAAAACCACTTTTTTGGGTTCCTGAGACCTCAAAACGTACAGATCCGGTCTTATCTCGAATTCGAAAATTTTAGTGATTGCAGTGCAGTAACCTCCCTTTTTTTTGAAATGGTGAAGTGGAGTGGGGAGGTTAAAAAAATAGTAATTGCGCAATTGAATCGAAAAAACGATGTTGACGCGTTTTTGCGTTTTTCAAAAATCTCAATTTTTCACCGATTTCTACGATGTTTTTGAAAATTTAGGGTCTGCGTGACTCCACTTCCGGCCATGTGTGACACATGTTTCGAATCCGTTGAGAAAAAAGACGATCCCATTTGAAAAATCAAAATTGGGATCATTTCCGGTTTTATCATATTTTTCCGAATTTTAAGCAAATTTTAAGAAATGCAAAAAATTATGAGTCTCAGCTTTATCTCTTGTCAGTTCGTTCTGTAAATGAAGAAAAATAAACCAGAAAGGCCTTGCGACTCTGGAACTGATTTTCACAGATTTTTTTGTGTCAAAGTTAGATTTTGCAAGTAGAGGAAAACATTTAAAAAAAACCAACCATTTTTCATTTTAACCTCCCCACTCCACTTCATAATTTAAAAAAAAGGGAGGTTACTGCAATCACTAAAATTTTCGAATTCGAGATAAGACCGGATCTGTACGTTTTGAGGTCTCAGGAACTCAAAAAAGTAGTTTTCAAAATGTGTCTGTATGTATGTACGTACGTACGTACGTTCGTTCGTTCGTAAACACGCCACAGCCCCAACTACTCGACCGATTTGGCTGAAATTTGGTACGTGTGCATGTGATAACCCAACTTAGATCTGAAAAGCTTTTGGAGCCAATCGTGCAACTAGAAATGCCATTTTGGCACATCAACTTTTAAATTTTAAATGCAAACCCCCATTTTTCACGTCACGATAGGAAAGGTCTTCAAATTCTGCTTCTAAAAATGCATTCATTCTTAGTGCCCTTTTGACCAAAAATAAGAAAAAAATGATTTTTATCGAACTTTAAAATCTCGGTAAAGCCCAAGCCCCTGAACCGATTTGGCTGAAATTTTGCACATGGGGATTGTATTACACGTCGAAGAGCTGAACAAATTTTGGATTCAATCGGCCCACGGAAAGTGCCGTTTTGGCACACCAATTTCTAACTATAAAATTATTCACTCATTTAACCATCCAAAACAAGATTTTGAAAGATTTATTGTCACCATCAGAAAGGTCTTCAAATTCCGGTTTTAAATAAGGCAAAATTCGTTCGCATTTAGTGCTCTTTGGGTCAAAAAATCGAAATTTTTTAATAACACTAAAAATACATTATAGCCCAAATTAGTGAATCGATTTGGCTGAAATTTGGTACATGGAGATTGGGTGACCCGTTGAAGGCCTGAAAGGCTTTTGGAAGCAATTCGTGCACGGGAAGTGCCATTTAAGCATATCAACTTTAAATTTTAAATACAAGGCCTCCTTTTTTATGTCACCATTAGAAAGACGATCAAATTCTCGTTCTAAAAATGTATTCACAGTTTCTGCCATTTCAGTGGAAAATAGAGAAAAAATTATTTTTCATTAAAAGGAAGCGGGCTGAGTGGATGACATAAAGTATCAGTTATTGTCAAAAGGGTGGCAAACTATTAACCTTAAAAGGAACATATTGTCAAATGTGATGGGTGATGTCGGTATTTATCAGAAAATTGCGAAATTAGTCACAGTCAATAAGCATAAAAAAATTCTGTTGAATTGACTACTATCTACACAGAATACAAAGATCCACGCGATGGGGAGGTTCCAGCCGCTTCTCTGCTGCATTTTTTTAAATTTCAATTGGAACTCAATATTACTTAGTTTTCTTGTTGAATTTGTATTTGGCACTAAACTGACTTACTTACTTTTTCCATCTTTCAGCAAGAAACATGATAAATGAAAAAACTAAAAGAGCTGAGCCCAATTTTGACTGTTTTTTGGATTTTTTGTTTGTTCCAACCATTTCTAATACTGCATAACAGAAAATTCTGAATCTAAAGAAAAGTAGAATTCTGTTTTATGGGTGTTTATGAAATGATCAACTTAAGGTAAAGCTTATTGTAGGTACGTTAGGTGAAAAAAATATTCAAGGTTTTGAAAATTCCTCGAAAAAGCAAATTGTTCCCTTTTTTCCGACACAACGTGAAAATTTGTTACCTCTGTGGAATAAATTAGGTAATTGTTTTTTTAAATAAATGGGCCTTATCGAGATTAGCCAATTTTTTTTTCTTGACAATGGGAAAAAGTATCTAAGAATAAGGGCTCTTTAGAACTAAAAACAATTAAAAAACACTTTTTATTTATTTTTTGTCAATTTAATTTAAATTTTTGAAATATTTCCTCCCTTTTTTACCCTCAAGGCGACTTTATTGTATTTTTTCGAAATATCAGCCAAATAGAGGAATTCATTAATATAAAAACGTAAGAGTGCAACTAAGTTTCATTTTATTATTTTTTTTAAAGTCTAATGCGAGGAAAAGAAAATAGTTTAAAAACGGCCTTTTAAAAACAATAAGTAAAGAAAATAATTTTCATATCTTTAAATATAGGACTGGTTTTATCATATTTTTTTCCGAATTTTAAGCAAATAGGAGAAATTTAAAAAAATAATGGGCCTTAAGGGCCTAGCGACTCTGGACCTAATTTTTATAATTCTTTTTCAAAATTATGTTTTGCAACTAGAGGAAAAAAACGATTAATATTTAACTTCAATTTGAAGCCAACTTTATTTTCAGTTTTCTTTTAGTTGTCATTTTTATACTTTTTTCTCAAAATTATGTTTTACAACTAAATGAAAAGAAACAAGAATTATTAATTTTTACTTACTTACTTTTAGTTTGTCATATTTTTTCGATCTTTCCGCAAGAAACATCATAAATGAAAGAACTAGAAGATATTGGGCCCAATTTTGACTTCGTTGTTTTTTTTTTGTTTATTTCAAACATTTCCAACATTGGTTGAAAGCTTGGTCCATTTTTCAAAGAGGAACTGATGTTTGATTACACAAGGTAGTTTCACAGTCTCGTTCCACAAAATTTTGTGGAACGAGACTGTGAAACTACCTTGTGTAATCATTTCCAACATTTCACAACAAAAAATTCTAAATCGAAGAAAAGAAGAATCTGTTTTAAGGGTGTATTTGGAAGGTTTTGAAAATTCCCCGATAAAACAGATTTTTTCCTTTTTCCCAGCACAGCGTAAAATTTCTTAATACGCTAAAATTCCCTGCAGTTGACAACACTGTATGATGGTTTGGTGATCGAGTCGCCCTCGCCGAAGACCGGCTTGGCCTTGTTAAGTCTCATCAGTACGACACAGCCAGAAAGGCAACTCGATCACGCTTCAACTCTACTTAAAGTGGAAACTTGAAAAATGAACGGCATTGTAAATTGCACAACAATAGATTTCTCGTTGTACTATCGTCAATACCGTTTATTTCATTCTTTATATTTTTTTCTTCATCGTTCTTCAGTTTTTAAATTTCTGTGTATCCTTCCTTTAGAATATTTGCAAAGAAGCCGACTCTAAACGCGAAGACATGAAATGGCTGGTCCAAACCCTCGACTCTTTAGCATCCCATTGCCCTGAAAGCCAAGCCATTTCCGAACAGAAAAAACTAGAATCTTTAATAACTCGCTACAAGAATTTAATACCCAGTCTGGAAATCACAATGGTCAAAACTGACACTCTATCCAAATGCTACACTTACCGAAGAGACGTAAAGGAAGTTTGCAATCTTCTCAGAAAAGTGCGTGACCAATCCAAGCGAGAGGTCCAACCCCCAAGCTGGGAAGCAGCAACTGAAGCGGTCAAACAACAAGAAATTGCAGTCACTCAACTGGACCAGCAAAGACCTCACATTATGTCCATGCTGGAAAAAGGAAAAGTTTTAATGAAAGAAACTCACGCCCCCAGTTTTGTCAAAGAAGAAGTTAATGTTTTGGAAAGTGGTTGGAGTGAAACTTATGAAGAATCTGTCAACACCCTCCAAAAACTAGTAACAACCCAACAAGTTTGGAGCAATTACTCCGAACAGAAAGAAGAAATTTCTGAACTTTTACAAAGAGCCGAACAGGAACTGAAGTTTTCTCCAGTGCAGTACACTTCCTCCAGTATACCGTCGGAATTGGCTTCTAAACAACAAATGGTAGTTCGTTTACGTGAAACAACAGATTCTTTGAAACGTTTAAAAGAACTATCCACTAGTTTAAAGAAAACTTCACCGGCTGTAGACAAAGAAGTCAAAGAGATCGAACAAAGACTAAATACTACTCTGACAAACGTGCAAGAGCGAGTAGTTCTCTTGGAGCAGTATAGCACCAAATGGGTGGATGTTCACTCCAAGTTAAGTGAACTACAGAATTGGACTGTTCAGCAAGTCCCTCAACTTTTATCACTAGTGCAGGAAGATATAGCACCACCTGAAGAACGAGTCACTAAAACTAACTTACTACAATCAGAATTGAGCCACAAGATAAATCTATTGGATCAACTTGACAAAGAAGCTCAACAGTTAGTTGTTGATGACAATCCTGAAGCCAAAATTTTAAAGGCTACCATAGCAGAGTTGCAAAATCGCGTGGTGGTTATTGGTAAAAACGTGGAAGGACATGCAGCTACTGTTAATGAAGACTTGAAAAATTGGAATAGCTACCAGGCTAGTATTCAAGAGATCAAGCCTTGGATTGAAAATGCTGAAATTCAAGTCCAAGCAGGAGCTTTAAAACCTTCGAGTTTGGAAGAAGCAGTTGAGCTTCAAAACCAGCAGAAAAATTTCGCTAAAGAATGCGATTTGCAGAAAGATAAATTGCAGGGAGTTTTAAGTTTGACTGAAAAAATTGCTGCGAAGACTAATGCTCCTGATGAAATTGACGCTATTCATAGCAGATGGACTGTGGTTAATGAAGCAGCAAAGCAGAATGCGCAAAAACTGGAAAAAGTTATTCTAAACTGGCAAGAATTTGATAAAAATGCTAATACTCTCGAAAGTTGGATTATAAAAACCAACAAATCGCTGACTTCTGTTAGCACAGCTAGTCCTCTCGAGAAAGAATTGGCGAAACTTAAAACTTTCAACAACGAAATTTCCGAGCAACAAGCTAAACTAATAGCTTTAACCCAAAGTTCCGACGTTATCACCCACAATATTACCCCGGAGGGTGCCAATTTAGTCAAAAATAAAGTACAAGAACTCAAAAGTCAAGTCACGAAGCTTAGCGAAAGCGTTCGTGGAAAAATCAACCAACTCTCCGACGCTATTTTAGTCAAACAAGAACTTCAGAGTAAAGTAATCGAGTTTAGCAATTTCATAGAAGAGTTGAACAGTAAAGTATCGCAAATCGATGAAATTCCAGCGGATCAAGTACAATCCGCCCTTATTAACGTCCACGCTTTGATGCAGGAACACTCGGAGAAACAACCAGTTTTTAACGCAATCTACAACGACGTCAAAGAAATCACTCTGAAAACTCCCAAAGAGAGCGAGGATTTAAACGAAGAATACTCGAATCTTGCCCAAAGCTATCAAGAAATCATTCATCGATTGAAGGAGAAAAAGACGACTTTGGAGAAATGGTCTGAACTTTTGATCTGGCACGGGGATACCATCAACCAGTTGAATCACATCAAATACCAAGTTGATAGCGGAAAAGTGCCGGAAACGCTTCAACAGTTGAACAAAGAGACCGAAAGCGTTATCAATAAACTCGTAATTATGAAACGTAACGCTCCTTTGATCGATAGCTTGAAAGAGGTTGTGATTTTGGACAATCAAAACATTCCCAGAAGTGCGGATAATATCGTACGAGAGATTGAAATCAAAGCGATAAATTTAAAGTCGCAAATTGGGGAGAAGTTGGATGGCGTGCAAAAGTTGAAGAGCCACTGGAAAGATTTCGAAGATTTGCAAACTAAACTAAAGAAGGATTTGGAAGGAACCAGGCAACAGTTGCAAAAGATTTTAAATAACATCAAAACTAGTAGGGATCTTCCGGAAGGAGTTGAGCTTTTAAACAAATTGTTGGAGGTGCAAGTTAACAAACCCGAGAAGGAAGAATTGAGGAAAGAAGCTCTTCAACTCATGAAGAAAGACATAGAAAACGTTTCTAGCATACAAAATTCCGTGAGCGAAATCGAAACTAGTTACAGTAGAATCACGGAGGAGATCAAAGAGCAGAAATTGAAACTATCAGACACGATTTTCTCCTGGAACGATTTTATCGAATCCAAAGAAAAGGTTTTGAAAGAAATCGAGAAGATCGACGAAATTGTTGATAATTTTGAAACTCCAAACGATTTGATCCAAGCGAACATCAACGCGGAAAAAGCTAAGAAATCTCTGGAAGCTTTGAAGAAAACGAAGAACAGTTTAGATAGAGTCGATGCTAAAGGACAGGGGATTGTTAAAAAAGCTGATGCTATCCCGATCGAAAGTGAGGTTAGAAGCGAGATTCAACAAGTCAATAAAGTATGGTCGTCCGTTTATGAAAAAATCGTTAAAATCGTTAATACAACAGAGTCTCAGGCTACGATTTGGAAGCACATTGACGATACTAAAAACACTCTTTTGCAATGGCTGAATGAACAAAACTCAGCTTTAGCTGTTGCTGCAGAAAAACCAAACGAAATTGAAGCTGCAAAGGCTAAATTATCAAAATATCGAGAGGAATTACCAGCTCAGCAAAGACTCAACCAAAGTATTCCCGCCAAGTACAGTCAACTCATCAAACTGACTGATGATGGCAAAGAAGTCTTGACTTTACAAAACTTGATGAAGTTATTAGACGATCTTTTCGTGGAAGTTGAGAAAAACGCGCAGAAACTCGAAGGAGTTGCCTCAAAGTACGGGGAAAAGGAACAGAAAATAAGAGAAGACATCAAGTCGGTTTCTACGAAAGTTTCAAGTCTTCGAGAAGAAATCATCAAATGCGAAGACTTGTCAGGGGATAACACCAAAATCCTCGAACGTTTAATCAATTTGAAAGAACTTAAAAGCACTTTGAACGTGTGTGAACCAGAAATTAAGAAAATCGAAGGTGATATTCAGCAAATGAAGAATCTGTACCCGACATTTAGCGAGAGCAGTCTCCCCAAAGAGCAGCAGTTGTTGAAAAGACGATTTGAAGCAATCATCATCCATTCGAATAAAATCGAGAATTCGTTGTTGAGTTTTCTCAAGAAATTCCACAATGAAAAGTACGGAGCTTTGCAGAGAATTATCGGCACTCACAAGGAGAAGATTCAGTGGTGCCAACCTGAACCTTCGAGCGACAAGTACAATCTAGAAGTAAAACTGAAGTCACTAGCACCGATTCAAAACGCTTTGCAAGATTGCGAAGGGCGCAAAAAAGAGCTGGAAGATTCTTTGAAGCTCTTGGAAAAAGTTGAGTCTCCGGAATCGATTAAGCTACTAATTGCTGAGAAGGATCATCTACTTCTGGACTTGGAGAGCTTGAAGGACAACTACAATTCCACCAAGGAATTACTGGAGAAAAATATAGTTCTGCACGAAGATTACGAGAAGTTGTCGGAGAATATCTCTTCTTGGTTGAAAGAAACCGAAAACACAGTTAAGCAGGAGAGTAGTGTTCAAGTCGACTTGAATCATTTGGATCAAAAAATCAGCGATACCGAGCAGTTGCAAAAGAAAATTGTTGATTTTGAGAAAGAAATCAAAAAACTTGCACCTCTTAGCGAGGATTTAGTAAAAGAGATTCCAGAATCTCGAGTGGGACAGTACGTGCAACACATTCACACTCGCTATCAAGCCCTGGTTAAATTCATAAACAACTACAATGACAAATTGCACGAACTAAACAAATACAAGGAACTGTACGTCGGTAGCATTGAAGACGTCGAGGATTGGCTAGTAAAAGCCGAGCAAAAAGTCAAATCTTTCGCAGGATTTACCTCGAAACCCAATCAAGCCACTTTGCAGGAACTCAAAAATTTCGCCAGTGAAAAAGAAAAAGGACAAGTTCTTCTAGGACGAGCTGTAACTCACGGCGAAGCTCTATTCTCCGGAATAATACCAGAAAATCGAGACGTAATCAGAACGGAATTACGTAATTTACGAGACAAATCCGAATCTTTGATTGATAAAGTTAACGCAATTTATAAACAAGTTGAATCGATTTTGATCCAAAGACACTCTTTCGACGACAATCTCCACCAAGTTAAATTGTGGATAGAGGATGCAGAAGCTAAACTAGGACGCGAAATGAAACTGGAAGCAACTTTGGGAGAAAAGAAGCAAACTTTGCACGGTTACAAAACTTTATCGCAAGACGTTAATCTTCACAAAACGATTTTGAAGCAGTTGCAAGATAAGATCGGGCAACTTGAAGATGCTGAAGCTGAGAATAAACTTGAAGAAAGTCTGGTGAATTATAATAAATTGGCTGAAGAAGTTGGTAGCAGAATTGAATCCTTTGAGGATTTTGTAAGTAACCACGAGGCGTTTAATCAAGCTATCGAAAAGTGCCACGATTGGTTAAGTGCACTAACCTCCGAAGCAGCTTTACTAGTAGATGAGTCTTCGGAAGAGTCAGCCGAAGCTAGATTGGCTCTGGTTGAAAATTTATTATCCCAAAAAGACGAGGGTGATAAAATTATGGACTCTTGCAGGAAACAACTTGAGATTGTTTTGACTCAAACCTCTCCTGCTGGTCATCCACAGCTGATTAATAGCTTTGAAGATCAGGAGAAATCCTGGCAAATGTTTTTGGAGTTATGCTCGGAGGCCCAGCAGCAGCTGCAGGATATTCACAGTCAATTTGCTGAGACTGAAAAATTGATACAAGACCTAGAAGCTTGGTTGAAACAGAAAGAGAATCAAGCTAAAGATCAAAGCCTTAAAAGTTCGGAAGAAACCAAGAAAAACCATTTGGAGAAACTTAAGTTACTAGAAAAGGAAGTTGTAGGGAAAGAGAACGATTTTACTAATGCTGTTGGTAAAACTCCGGAAGCTGAAGCGAAAGTTTCGCATTTAGTGACTCGCTACCAATCCTTGAAGAATTCTATCAGGGAAGGTATCAATCGTTACGAAGATTTTGTGGCAGAACATCACAAATTCAACGAAGACTATGCAGGCTTCTTGCTTTGGTTGTCAGACAAAGGAGAAGAACTTTCCGAGTTGAGTCATATAGTAGGGGATTTGAACGTGCTTCAAACCAGGCAAAAGGAGATCAGAAATTTGATAGATTCCCGCAATCAGAAGAGCGAAGAATTTGAGAACTTGATAGAGCAGGGGGAGAAATTGTACGCTCACACTTCCCCAGACGGTCGTGAAATAATTCGTCAACAGTTGAGGAATCTACGAACGATTTGGGACAGCTTCACAGATGATATTCAAAGCTCTTCGAATAAGCTCGACCAGTGTTTGGTGCAATTTTCCGATTTCTCATCTACGCAAGAGCAACTCACCAAATGGTTGAAAGACGTGGAAAAGGCAATGCAACAACATACCGAGCTTAAGTCCACGTTGCAGGAAAAACGCGCCCAGCTGCAGAACCACAAAATAATGCACCAGGAAATAATGTCTCACCAGCAGCTTGTAGAGTCAGTTTGTGACAAGGCTCAGCAGCTTGTAGACCAGACTCAGGATAGATCGCTTAATGTGTACTTACAATCAATCAGACAACTGTTTTTAAGTATTGTGAGTAAAAGTGATGAACTGTTGAAGAATCTCGAGGATTGTGTTGAGAAGCACAGTCAGTACAACCAGCAAGTGTCGGCTTTTAAAGACTGGTTAAGTGAACAGTCGGAAAAATTGCAAGAATTCGACGTGGTTCACGGCGAAAAAGCCGATCTTCAAAAGAGAATTAACTCTATTAAAGCACTTAAAGACAATAATGAAGATGAAGGTGTCAAGTTGTTGGACAATCTCAAGGCGAAGTTTTTGGTGGTTGCCAAAAGCACTGCCCCGAAAGGTGTCGAATTATTAAAGAAAGAGCTTGAGGGTTTGTACGGGATGCTAGGCCTTCAACTGAAAGACGCAGATAACATAATCGAAAAGCAAGAAAAGTCGATAAAATTATGGCAAAATTTCGAAACTGATCTCGAAGATCTCAGTCAGTGGTTCAAAGCAGTCGAGGTGAAATTCAGAGACCAAGAACTGCAGCCGAGTCTTTCGGAGAAGAGAAATCAGTTGAAGCTGTTGCAGAATGATCGTGAGACCGTTACGGCCAAAGAGAAAGAAATTGATCATTTCGTGGACAAGAGTCATGCGCTTCTTCAAGTCAGTGGGGTGCAGAGGATCAAACCGTTGGTTGCGCAAATCAGTAATCGCTACCAGGTCCTGCACAATTTAAGTAAAGACGCTATTAATCGGTGGCAGGGGATTGTGGATGATCATCAGAAGTACCAGAACAGATTGGAAGATACTTCGAGGTGGTTGGAGCCTTTGGAAGAACATCTTGCGGTGTTGCAACAGGGCGATATCACGTCCAATCAGGAGGCTACTTCTAATAGGTTGCAAGTTTTGTTGTCGGAAAAGGAGCAGGGTGAACACAAGATCAATTCACTGACTTTACTGGGAGAAAGGATTCTTCCAGACACTGCGACTCAGGGAAGAGAGATAGTTAGAGGTCAATTGAGGGATATCAGAGAGAGATGGGATAAATTGGCAGAAGGTGAGTTTCAATTTATATTGCATTGTATAACGATATGTTAGTTATCCAATCAGATCTCCTAGAATTCTTAAAACTAATTTTTTTGATTGGAAATTAACGAAACTGTCTGTTATTCTTCTATTAAAATGTCGACCTTTAGTGAAGTCAACATTCAAAATTTCGTAATACTTACAAGGTTTCTCAGTTAAGTCGTTTTGAACTTCACTTCTCTGGTAAGAATGCCGTATTGTATTGCGATAAAAGCCGATTTGAAAACATATTTGGTTTAATAGGTTTTTATCGGTTTGATATCGGTTTTAATACGCAAACTTTAATAAAATACAGTGAGGACCAAAAGTCTTGCGCCCCCCCCCCCCCCTGTATCTTTAGAACCGCTTTAGCTAGAGCTTTGAAATTCGGAAAGGGGCTATTAGTTGAGAAATGATTCGGATTACCACTTACATAAGGTGACGTGACCTTGAAATGTCAAAGTTATGACATACAAGCAGAACAAATCAAAAACTTGAAATGGCACCAAGGGTCATGTGACCCTTCATTTGAAAGCTCCATACGATGTGAAAGTTTGAAGAAGATTGGGGTAAAAAAAAAATCAAGTTAAATTACAGTTTTTGTCTTAATAGAAATCGATTTAAAACGGAATTTGCAATTGTAACGGCTTTAATTTGCAAAAAATCAAATAAAGTAAGCACAGGCAATAGTCTAGTGTTGTGAGTCGGTTAATTAACGTTAAATAACAGTTAATTATCATCGTAAAAATTGTGTTAAATAACAGGGTGTTAATTAACAAACTTAAATAACAAAAACTGTTAACTAACCTTGGAATTTTATGTTAATTAACCAATTTAAATGGAATTTAATGTTAATTAACCAATATAAATAATAAAAACTGTTAATTAACCCTGGAGTTTTATGTTAATTAACCATTGACATTTTGGTAACAAATCATTACAAATTGAATTCCCTACAGTGAATCACCTAATCTCACTATAGGGAAGCAATAACACACAACAATTCTCATTGGTCATTGGTTGTTAGTAATGAGTTGTGCAAGTAATTAATATTTTAGTAGTGGTATAGTGTATAGTCATTGGTAGGTATAGCATTTTCAAGCCTAATAGGTATATTTTTTGTTTATAAATAAACATTTTACTTCATTTCAGACTGTTTCCCAAAGTGGCTCATAAATAATAAAAATTGACGTGTTAATTATCCGGTTAAACCCGATTTATAAATAACTTGTTAATTCACAACACTAGGCAATACACTCTTACACAAAATATACATTGAAATGTTAACAATTTATCGTTAAAAAGCATTTCTTGCTATGAAAATAAGACCAAATACGTAGCACGTTTTCCTGAATTTTTGTCATTCTACATCGTCGATTAATTTTTTAAATTAATCTTTGTATGGTTAATGAAATTAGCTTTCAAATGAAGGGTCACATGACCTCTAATGCGTTTTAAAATTTTTGACTTGTAGGTCATAACTTTGACATTTCAAAGCCCTAGCTGAAGCGGTCCAAAGATGCCTTTTGGTGCTCGCTGTATATTTGAATTAATCGGCAAATCCGCATTTAAAGTTGTACGATAAAAAACAATTGGGGCTAGACCGATTAATACCCATAAATCCAGATATAATACTCGGTTCAAAATACGTTGCCTATTGTGAAATCCGGATAAGATACCCGGGAGTCACGTTGGACCAATGACTGTAGTATATTTTGTCACGTGACATGCTGATGAAGAAACGGGTTTCATGGAAATGAACCACGTGATGAAGATTCAATTAACATATATCAGGAATTCCGCATAATTTATTCGGATTTCCGGATAGTTTGCAGATTTCCGAATGGTAAATGCGGATTTCCTGAAAAGGCGTTCGGTACATGTATCTGGAATTCACGAAATGGATCGGAATATTATTGTTTAATCAGGAATTCCGGTTTCAACTACAGCAGATAAATACGATGAAAACCCATTTGTTTTTTTATCGTTTTTAATGCGGAATTTTTATCTGGGTTACCTGCTTTATAGTTATTAATAAAAATACTGTCCGACAAAACATTATAAGTCCCAAGCGATGTTTGTGAGCGCATCCCGAAAGGGTCCCACAGACTGTTCTTTTTTGTGTGTCTAAAAAGAACGTCTCACTGGTTGAAGAATAAGTCATAAAAAAATAAACATTAAAAAAGAAATAATAACTAGAAGTGGAAATGGAAGAAAAAAGTAAAAAGGTATGTTTCAAGGCGACGTTTTCGAACGCACCCATCACAAAAGATATAAGCGTAGTGAATTCCAGAAAAAATTGGGATTCCTGGCAGGCCAAGACAAATAAGTAGGTTAACATTACTCGCGTTATCAAAAAAGTTCACAATAATTAGTTTCTTGATTAAGTATACAGTGTGTCCCACTTTAAAGGAGGATTCAACTCAAGAAACTGAATTTTGGATTACTTCAATTTCTCGCCAATTTTAGTCTCCTGAAAGTTCTCTATTTTTCGAACTATGTAAAAATTAAGGATTTCCGAATTTCATGCATCTAAAAACTCATTAAAATCTTTGCTATTAAAATCGTCTTGTTGCCAATTCAGTCAAAACGCTGACGGATCATTTGTATAGGTTATAAATATTATAAATCTGTCACTCTAGAAAGAAACATTCACGAATAAAGTAAAAACGAATGTCGTATAAATTTAAACTGAAGAATATTAAAAAGTGGGCAAGAATATTACATTAATTCCAGATTTTTAAATCGAGGGGTTTCTCTCTGAGGTATCTTTTGCTCTCACCCGAGGTTATCCGAGGTAATCCTGAGGATATCTGGGGTTGTCTTGAGGACATCTAAGGATATGTTAAGGTTATCTTGGGGTAATCTGTGGTTCTCTCGAGGTGATCTGAGGTTATCTTAAGGCATTCTTGAGGTATTGCTGAGACAAACCATGAAAATTTTCTTCATTTACTCCGCTTGTGTCTGAGGTTATCTAGGGGATATCTCAGGAAATCCAGAGAATATCTGAGGTCATCCAGAGAAATTCTGAGAATTTGAAATAATTTGAGGTTATGTTGGTGAAATACGAGGTTACTCTAAGGCATCCTTAAGGTTATCTTGAAACATACCATGGCAATTTTCTTAAATTTTGTCGAGGTTATCTCGAGGATATCTAAGAGACAATCCGAGAACATTTACGGTATATTGGAATATCTGAGATTATTTCTAAGTACGAAGATGTATCGAAGAGAAGGATTCTGTCCTTTTCTTCGATACACCTTCGTGCTTAGAATTAATTACTGGAGGACTGATAATGACACAAAACTTAGAAAATATGAGATTATTTTCCCAAAAAAGATTGTCTCTAGCCCTAAAATTGGACCCCTCGCATTAGATCCATTCAACTGTCTGCTGTAACACAAAAATAAGGCTACTGTTTGTCGTGTCAGTATTTTTAATTTTTAAACAAATGTTAAATAAGCTCTACCCCAAAGAAACCTAATGCTATTACAATTTTCTTCTGACGAAAATTTTTTTAGGAATCAAGCAACAGCAGAAACTGCAAGACGCCCAAACCCTCCAACTATCAAGTTACCAAGACGTCCTCCAACAAACCTTATCCTGGCTTGAAACAATGGAAAAACAAATCCAAACCGACCCATCATCTTGGACATCCATTCAAGAAGTACGATCTAAACTTCTGAAACACAAAACCCTCCACCAAGAAATTCTCTCACATAAAAGAATCATCGAAGGAGTTACCGAGAAAGCTCAAGCTCTGGTTCAACTCACGAACAACAAAGAAAAAACGACTGAAGTCGAAAATAACGTGAAGTCTATCAATGAAAGATACCAAAACTTAGTGAAAGGCGTACAGGATAACTTGAAACAACTTGAAAACTGCGTGGAGATCTACCAACAATTTTACGATCTCCAGAAAGCTCACCAAGAGAATCAGAAGCAGCTTTGGGACAAGCTTAATAGTTACTCTGATTTAAGTGGCAACAAACAGGTTTTGCAGGAACGCCTCAACAACGTAATCTCAATCGAAGATCACTTACCAGAGAGCAACATTAAACTCAAAGAACTCGAGGACCACGTTGGGCAAAAAGCGAAAGTTTTGCCAGGCAGAGCCCAGGAAAACATGCACAGAGATGTGGCAAACCTCAAATTTGACCAGGAAAAATTCGTGGCGGCTCTGTCAGACATTAGGTCGGGTCTTGAGGGCCGGTTGAAGCTCTGGAACGATTACGAAGAAATTTTGGATAAACTGCTGGCGTGGTTGGCAGACTCCGAATTATCCTTGAAGAATTACACACTTAAATCTACGGTGGACGAAAAACTGGAACAGTTGGAAAACTACCAGGTAAGATTTCTTGAAAATCGTTTCGAACGGGTTTAATGTTTTCTGTTAGGATCTAACTAGAATCGTAGAGTCTCGTGGCAGGGACGTGAAGGAGTTTATAACCATCACCGATCATTTAGAGCAAGTAAGAACCTGTGTACTATCTTCTTTCAGTCTTCTTTTTGGTGGTGGTCTCCTTTACGAATCGTTTTGGCGAAATCTAATTAATTTTATTCCCACAGGCTCTACTGTTGAACCTGAAACAGAACGAAACGGAGTTCGATAAAATGTCCGACAATTCGAGCGAACTAGTGCAGAGCAGTGGAGATACTCGCATTTCCATCAACGTGCAACAGATCTCTGCGAGGTTCCAATCGGTGCAAACGACCGCCAAAGAACTAGTTAAAAAGTGCGAGCAAAATGTGACCGATCACAAATCGTACAATGAGAAATATCGACAATGTTCCGATTGGATATCTGCTGCTCAGGCCAGGTTCGAATCTTGCAAAGAAAACATCAAAAGAGGAGCGCGTAATGTTCTCAACGAGCAGTACAAGATTCTTGAGGAGTTGCTGTCGCAGCAAAGCAGCGCAGTTCTTCTTCTCAACAACACGATCGAGTTGGGGGAAAAACTGTACTCGAGTACTTCACCGGAAGGGCGAGAAGTGATCAACACGCAACTCCAGGAGTTGCAGCAAGCCTTCGAAGCCCTTTTCGATGGCATCAACAGCTCGGAGCGAGACTTGAAAGCGAAACTCACAAAATGGAGTGGCTTTGAAGAGTCCGCTAATAACCTCCGCGCGTGGTTGAAGGAAGCAGAACTTCCTCAAGAAATTGAGTTGAAGGCTACTCTCGATGAGAAGAGAGCTCAGCTTCAAATTTACAGGACTTTGTTGCATGACGCTTTGGCGCATCAGCAGGACATTATCGATCTGAAGGATAAAGTCGACAGTTTACCAGAAAAGAACGAGGGAATCGTCGAACAACTTGCGACCCTTAGCGAACAACACGAGAAATTATTGAAGCGTTCGCAGAATTTCGTGGAAAGATACGAAAACATCGTTGGGGATCACCAGCAATTTACCAAAGCCGTTACAGAAGCAAACGAGTGGACTTCTTCTACTTTGGCAACTGTTAATGCATTGGCAGATCTTGATTTGGAGAGGATTTCCTTGCATTCGAACTTGGATCGATTGAGGAGTTTGCAGAATTCACTTTCTGAAGAGGAAAGAGTGGAGAACGTGAAAATTTTGGGTGGTAAAGTTATCCCAGGAACGATTGACTACGGACAAGCTGCTGTTCGATCCCAAATTGATAATACCCAGCAAGAATATGCTGCGTTAACTTCAGCTATCGCCCAAACTATTCAGCTGTTGGAAAGCAAACTGGAGCATTGGGCTGAATATGAAACTCTCAAAGACCAGTGTCTAGCTTGGTTGAGAGATACAGACAAGAAATTGCATTCTGTAGATCTTAAAGCCACCGCGAACGAGAAGCGTTCTCAATTGGAAACTCTCAAGAATCTTCAAGGGGAAGTTAGAGCAAAAGAGTTGGAAATTGATGCGGTTACAGAGAAAGCCCAGCAAGTCAATAAAGGGCTGTGCAATCGCAGCTCACAAATCTCAGAGTTGGGAGTTAAATACCAGCAAGTTTCTCACAAAGTCAAGGAATTGACAACAAGATGGCAACAGTATGTTAACAGTCATCAAGATTTCGACACAAAACTAAAGCAGTGTGAACAATGGTTGAGCGAAGTTAAAGACAAGTTAGCCTATTGCTCTGATATTGCATCATCTTCGCAGAAAGAGCTTGAACCAAAACTAGGAATCGTCCAGGAATTATTGTTATCTAAAGAGGAAGGCTCCATCAAAATCCAGAACTTGGTTGAGTTAGCCCAGAACGTTTTGGCAAACACCTCCCCAAATGGCCACGACTTAATCAACAAATCCTTAAGTAGACTCCAAGAGGAATGGTCGAATTTAGCCTCAAAAATGATTGAAACCAAAGCAGCGATTGATGAAGCCCTCACCAAATGGGCTGGTTTGCTGGAGCAAATCCAAGGACTCGACAAAACAGTCGAGTGGATGGAAAATCAATTCCTCGAATTATCAGAGCTGCAAGCTACAGTTCCCGAGAAGAAATCTCAACTGGATCAAATCAAAAACGTCGAGGAGAAAGTCCGCTGCGAAAAGATAGAAGTCGATAATTTGAAATCGCAAGCGGCCGAAGTTTTGAAGCAATCTGGGCAAGCTGCCCAAGACGCCCAGAAAATGTTGGACAAGTTCGATGAATTCGCTCAGAAGATTCAGAAACTTTTGAGCGATCGAGAAAATCAATACAGGGAACATAAGAACTACAAGGAGTCGTACGATGAGGTTCAACAGTGGATGACACGTGCCCAGGAGAAAGTTCCACAGCTTAAGCAACGTCCCCTTGGCGAAAAAGTAACAATCGAGAATTTCTCCGGTCCTTTGGATCATTTGTTGAACAAACAGGCGCAAGGGGAGGTTCTTTTGGAGAATCTGGAACAGAACGCGCAAAGCGTACTCCCAAATACGAACCTTCAAGGACAGGAGTTGATCAAAAACGATATAAGAGCCCTGCGTGAAAGTTTCGACCGTCTTTTCAAAGACTTGAAGCAGCAGAGGGATCAACTGGAAGTAGTGTTATCTCACTGGAGGGATTACAAAGACGAATACGAGAGAATATCGGATTGGCTACAGCAGATCGCGATTTTAATCAAAAACCAGAAGATAGCTTTATCGGGGAATTTACCGGAGAAAGCTAAGCAAGTAGAAGACGTGAAAGAGATTTTGAAGAAACTAATAGATGGCAAAGACCAAATCGATAAACTTAACGACTCCGCAAAGATTTTACTGAAATCTCCCCTGGAAGTTACCGTAAACAATCAGCTCCAGCAGCTCAACAATCGATATCAAGTCGAGCTGAATTTAGCCAAAGACGTTTTGAAAAAAGTGGAAACCAACAGGGATCAGCACCAGGAATATTCCGATAATTTGGAGAAGAGTCGCTCCTGGATAGACGAGGCGAGAGAATTGATCAGAAATTGCTCGGAAGCCGCCTCCAACAGTAGCAAAGAAGTCTTGCAGTCACACTTGAACCAAATCCAGGAACTCATCGGAAGACGCGAAGAAGGTCAAAACTTGATCCATGCCACAATTAACAGTGGCGAAAAAGTTTTGAGGAATACTCGCTCGGACGGGCGTGAAGTCATCAACAACGACCTTAAAGAGATCCAGAACGATTGGGATAGACTCGCGAAGAAGATGTCCACTGCCAAAGTCCACTTGGAAACTGCTTTACTGCAATGGGCGGACTATGACAGCTCCTATTCGCAGCTTCAACAGTGGATTACTGATCGCGAAGCGAAACTTCAGCAAGTAACTGAAGAGAAAGCAGTTAAAGTCAAGAAAAGTGGAGTTGGTGCTCTGCCCATTGGCGAAAAGAAGGCCACTTTACGCAAGTTTGACGGAATAGTGCAAGACATCGTCTCTTTTGGGCCAATGATCCAATCCGTTACTTCCAAAGCAGAAGACCTGAAGCAACAAGCTCCAGCTTCAGAAATATCCAGTAAATATGAAACTCTATCAAAACAGGCGAAGGAGCTTTACGATAAACAGAAAGCCGCCGTGGAGCATTTGCAAGCCTTTGTTGATTCTGACAATGATTTCGTCAATTGGTTGAGACTAGCTAAAGAGAGGCTAAGTAAATGTTCTGAGCCTACAGGTGACAAGGAAAGCTTGGGAAGCAAACTATCCCAACTTAGAGTGCTTCAAAACGAACTTCCAGAAGGTCAGAAAAAGCTAGAAGCAGCTTTGGACCAAGCTGATAAAGCCTTGCAAGTAGCTGATGACGATAATGAAATAATAGAAGAAGAAGTTGGGTTGATTCAAGACGACTTCGACAACTACGTTGAGTCACTTAACAACGCTAAGAATCTACTGGAGCTTGGGATAGTCAAGTGGACTGAGTATGAAGAGCAATACCAGGAAGCTTTGGATTGGTTAAGTCAAAGCGAGGCTTTAATTCAATCCTACAACAAGCTTCAGGATGGTTTGGAAGAGAAACGTGCAGTTTTGGAGCAATTCCAACTTCAGTTGCAGACGTTATTCGACTGGCAAAGTGAACTCGACAGGTTAAATATGAAAGCTCAGTCTCTGCTAGAAACTTGCGCTGATACTAGAGTCAGTAATGCAGTTACTCAGCTTTCTACTAAGTACAACGCGATTCTATCATTGGCTAAGGAAGTTTTGAGACGTCTGGAACTCTACTACCAAGAGCATCAACAACACAGCGCCTTGTACCAAGAGTGTCAAGATTGGATTGCACGCACTAGAGACAAGCTCAACTCCTGCATGGAAATTCCCAACAGTCTCCCGGAAGTTAACAGCAAACTTCAGGCGATCAAAAACATAAGAACTTCCCTAGAACAGGGGCAAAATAAATTCCGATATATTTCCGAGCTCAAAGAGAGAGTTATCATGAACACTGAACAGGCTGGTGCAGCTAAAATCCAGGAAGATACGGAAAACCTCAAACAAGATATGGAGAAATTACTAGCAGACGTGCAAGATGCCAGGAATAAACTAGCAAATCGTGCAACTCAAATGGAAGAAGTAGCAAAGTTGCACAAGATCCTCGCGGATTGGTTGCAGGAGATCGAGCAACAGTTGCAATCCAACCAAGACTTTAACGACTTAAGCGAGAAGAAAGCTAAGTTGGAGAAGCTCAAAACTAGTCAAAAGGAAATTTTGAGCCACAGCGATATTGTCGACAAGTTAAAGTCGCAGCTTGCTGAAGATTCCACTTTGAAAACACCAGAACATGAAAATTCTTTCACCAAGTTTGAGCAGCTTAAGTCACTCGTAGCACACTCTATTACTGAGCTGGAAAGGCAAGTCTCAGAACACGAACTTTACAGAAACTCCTACAATAATGCAATGGAGTTGATCAGAAAATTAAGGGTTGACATTCAAAGCAGCTCGGATCTTTACGACGAACTTGAGGGAATAATTGCTAAAGAAGCGAAGATTTCGTCAATTGTTGAATCTTTACCCGAATGTGACAGTTTGGTTCATAAAACAATCGAGCTCAGTATTGCTGTTATGAAGTCGACAGGTGAAGAAGGACGTGATTTGATAAAACAGGAAATAGAAGAACTCAACAATGATTGGGAAGGCCTCCAAGCGATTTCCAGTGAAACTCAGAAGTCTCTATCGTCTTGTAAAGATGCCTGGAAAGATTTCAAGTCAAATTATGAGAAAATGAGGAAATGCATCGATAACTACCAGAGAGAAGTTAACGAAGAAAGTGAAGGCGAGAAGAAAAATTTGGAGAAATGTCGAGGATTACTAGCGGAAATCGTAGATCAGAAGCCAAACATGGAAATTTTGACGGATTCCTGTGAAACTTTAATAGAGTTGAGCGCAATTGGTTGGGTTAGGGATAAAACAGTTCACCTTCAAACAGACTACACGAATCTTTTGACAAGCGCTCAAAGTTTAGTCTCGAAAGTTGAAAAGAATCTCTCAGATCACACGGAATTTATTAAGGCAAAGTCTAACTTGGAGAATTGGCTGCAAGAAGCGCATCAAACTGTCTTAGAGTGCGTTGGGGCAGGAGACGAAAAGAGTATTAAAGAGAAAATCGAGAATGTCAAATCTGTTAGAACGAACGAAGGGGAGCAACTGTTGAAAAAATTGCAAGAAGCTTTCGCAAAAGCCATCAATACTACTCCAAAAGATTTGCAAGAAAGTTTAAGGGATGACATGACAAATTTACGTAATAGTTGGGATCAACTTAACAGAGATTTGGCTTCTATGCAAGCACAGTTGAAGGCAGCCTTAGCAAGGTGGGACGATTACAACAATACCAAGAAAGATCTAAAGAAGTGGTTGGTCGATACTGAAAAAGCTGTCAAGGAAAAACCAGTAACGAAAGGTGTTTTGAGTGAAATGAAAACTCACCACGAACGGCTCAAAAATTTGCAAGTGGAGATCAAAAACAAGCAGGGAGAGTTAAGTCGGCTTGAAGAGGAAGCCGTTGAGTTAAGTGCCTGGGCTAAGCAAGCGAGTGTTTTGGAAGAAGTAAAGCAGCTTCAAGCTCTTTTCGATAACTTAAGCTCAGCTGCTGACAGTCAAAGAGAGGCAATAGAATCAGAAATTCAGCAATACAATAATTATCAGCAGAGCTTGCAAGACATTGAGAAATGGTTGTTGCAAGTCTCCTTCCAGTTGATGGCCCACAACTCCCTCTACATCACGAACCGTGAACAAACAGAAGAACAGTTGTCCCAACATGAACTCCTGCTGGAGGATATTCAGAAATACCAAGCGACCCTTGATGACGTCAGAGATAAGGGGCAGGGGCAGATTGAGAGATACGTGAAGGAGGCTCCTGGCATCAAGGATACTGTGGAGAAACAACTGAGTAACGTGGAGGAAAGTTACAATGCGCTGCTGCAGCAGGCGTTGCAGATTCGCAATAGATTGATGGATTCTTTGGCCAAGTTTAAGGAGTATGAAGATACTTTGGAGAGCATAATGAAGAATTTGGATGAATACGAACCGGTGGTTAATGAGGAGGTGGAGAAGGATGTGGAGAGTCTTGAAGATGCACGCAATCAGCTCGAAACAGCAAAGGTGAGTTCTTATTTAGTAAAAGTCTTGTCTATAGTCCTAATTTATCAATTGTATCAAATTCGTTTTACAAAACACAAAACCCGAATTTTGATCTAACAAACGCAAACAGATTGAAAAGCCCTAATTTGTCTCTTTCATTGGAAATTCTGTTTTTCTTTGTAGAACTATAGTCTGTCCGGGATCCACACGACCGGGATTCACCCTATTTCCATGGTGAATCATTGTTGTCAACAATGAATCGCCATGGAAATCGGATGAATCTCGGTCGTGTGGATCCCGGACAGATATTAGTACTCCTTTAACAATATTTGCCTTTACATCTTTTGCCTTGCCTTTTAACAATCGTTATTGTAAAAACTACGTTGGCAATGAATTTTTATGCCGAAAGTTGGCATTTGGATCATACTTAATTTGGTCCTATTTTTGGCATTGATAAGGTACCTAACTTGGTGATGTCGATTAGTTGGACAGAATTGCATTCTTTATTCATTTCACTACTATATTTTTGCCCTTGCTTCAGGCTTTTTGTATTTTTCCGGTTGGCAACTTGGAAGCAGAATTTTGATTAGTGGAACTGACGACACAACATAATCTTCTGTATGAGACATTATTCATACGTTAGTAAACTTTTATTTTCTGTCATTGGGTTGGTGGGTACAGTCAGGAGGTAAAGTTTTGGACCTCAACCGCAAACAATGTCGACAGATTCTTAGAAAGACACTCAATAGACGTTTTTGAAGGCTTGTATATCCCTCTCGAGTCGTTTTAATAAAGAAGTTTTCACGTCCAATTTTAATTTTTATTTGGTGTCTTGTGAGATTCTATACACACTGTGACTTTATCTCTTGAGTATACCAGCAGGAATTACTTGAAACGAATCCAATTTTATCCTTCGTGATTCTAAGCATTTCTATGATCTAAACGATTTTGGTTTATAAGTGAAAACTTCTTTCAATTCGACCTTTTTCTTACAATTGGTAAAATTGCTACAAACAAATGTTTCACCGTTTGTCAACATTTTGTGTTTGAAAATTCGAAATATTTTATACTTGTGTTTTCGATTATCGTCAAAGTGGATTTTTATCTCATTCAGTTGATAATAGATTTTTAATTTGGTGGATTTTTAGTGCAAGCACCTACTTGTGTTCTCCTTTTTCAATTCGTAGCTGTTAAGGGACAATGAAAGCGACAAATATTTCTTGTGTTTGATTAATTCACCACTATATTCCTGTCAACGTTTACAATTTAGTTTAGTTTTTAATTTTTTTTAGTTACAATACATGTCTCTAGGGCTTTTATTAATTTAGCTAATTGTTTTGCTCCTACAGTAGATACGTTACCAATATTTGTTCTCTTCTATTTTTTGGTGTAGGGTTGGTATTGTAATTTTCTTCTGTAAACAGTTACTTTTTTTAAATTGGCACTTTTCGCTAGGCCTGCGATGCGATTTTTTATTGATATGTATCGATATATCGCTTATCGATACATATACCGATAATTTATCGATGTACCGAAAAATGACCACCCTGTATAGATATTTTTGTATCCACATATCGCGAATTTATAAGAAATAATCGGCAAATATCTGTAAATTTCTATATCGATAACCATGCCGATTCATCATATCGATAACTTATATGATATGATGAATCGGCATGATTATCGATATTTGCCGATTATTTCTTATAAATTCGCGATATGTGGATACAAAAATGTCTATACAGGGTGGTTATTTTTCGTTGCCCACCATTGGGAACTCGGAAACCATAAGAGATCCTGAGTGGGTTAAATTGTAGAAAAGTAGCTCTTTTTAAAGGCGATTAAGAATCTGTAAAGAATTTCTCGATATCTTGATCCGTTCCTGAGTTATCCCGAGAAAATTGAATAGTCGCGATTTTAATTAAAACTTCATCTTTCTAATGACCAGGGGTAATTAAATGAAACTTGTAACTTTAATATTTTTATTAATAGCTGTCAACCTAATGGCATTGACAGAAATTTTGTAGGCCCTCTAGATTTTGAGTAACGACAGTCAACTTTCCCTTTTCTTATGGCCGCCATATTGGAATTTAACACCATTGGATAGACAGAAAAATGAACTTTTCAGAAATGTAACCAGCAGGAACTTTTTTGACAGATCGTCAAAATTTGAAAATTGGTATGAATAATTTTGTAAAATTAGCCTAAACTTAGATGAAAAATAATTGCAAAACGGTACACCGACTTTTTCAATCTATTTTGACAAGTGAAAACAATTTAATTCAACGAAAATTAAATGGCGGCCATAAGAAAAGGCCTAGAAAATTTCTGTCAATGCTATTGGATTGTCTGTCAAAAATATGTTCGATAGGAAGAAATGTCGCGATTTTTTTTTCAGTTTTTTCAGGATAACCCAAGAACGGATCAAGATATAATAATAATAATAATAATAAGTTTTTATTTGCCAAAACGAAAAATTGCATTCTATGTATTAATCTAACGTAAACCTATAATACATTTTACGTTCCAGCAAAATCGGGGTATTCTTTACAGATTCTTAATCACCTTGACAAAGCGCAACTTTTCTACATTTTTTTTGCACCTTTTATAAAACTGCTTTCCAAAAGTAAGGAATAAATTGAGGAATTTCGAGACGAATATTTCGGAGGGGTCAATCTTATTTTTTTGATCTGCATCCAGCGTTGTCAGATACTTTTTTAACCGGAAATGACCCTAATTTTCATTTTTCAAATAGAATCTTACTTTTTTCTCAATGTATTAGGGATCTACGATTTTTTCTACATTTTCAATAACAACGAAGAAATCGATGAAGAATTGTGTTTTAAAAAACTTTTTAACTTTTTATTTGTTTCAATTTTCTTCAATGTTCAAACCTGTCAAAACTGTAAAAAGAATTTAAGTAAATGTAATTTCGCAGTTGAATTGGCATAAAAAAAGCAAAGTATTTTCGTTTTTCAAAAATTTCAATTTTTGATCGATTTCTTCGATGTCTTTTAAAATCTAGGGTGGCCGTGACTGCATCTCCGGTCAAGTTTCCACGCATGTTTTTGACTTAGAAAAAATCGTAAATCCCAAGTCCGTTGAGAAAAAGATATGATTTCTCTCAAGAGAAATTCTTGCATTTATTCCTTACTTTTGAAAAGCATTATACAGGGTGAGTCAACAAGGTGACGGCGGTCCATAACTTCTGAACCCTTCCAGATAGGAAATCAATTCAAACGCCATTATGTACAACACCGCCAATTCTACATCCTAAAAATACTTTCAACTATACAGGCTGTCCCAAAACACTTGCAATGCATGGCAACTTCATTTTTTTAAATGGAACACCACCATTTTGATGACATATTCTGGATCACCTATAACATAGCTTTACATCGACATAAGACATTCCATGTTTTAAGGCTCTGTTCTAAAGTAATTAATTCTTTTTGAAAAATTTCGACCATTGCGGGTGCTTCTTAAAAAAAATCCTGAGAACTCAATTTTGTATCTAGAGAGCTGAGATTCGGTACGAACATGAAGGAAGGTCCATTCTATCTATCTAACATGATAACTATCATTATCACTATACAGGGTGTCAAAAATTCTGTGTCAAGTTTGGAAAATTTCAAATATGCAAAACTCCATTTTTTCAAATGGCACCCCCTGCTGTTATTGTGCCATGGGGTTGGGATGTTGAATTACTTTATTTTTTATTAAGTATGTCCTATACCTAAAGTCAATACTTCAAAAGATATTCTTTGTCTTAATTATTTTATTGAAGATTATTACGATCTCAATTAAAGAATGCCATGGATTGTATGACAGTTACGATTAACCTTGTTTATTTACATAGTTACCAGACAGTTTGTCACATTTATTGACATACACAACCAGAAAGAATTCATTGACATGGTTTATTGCTTATGGTTGAAATTCATTGTGTATGTCAATAAATGTGACAAACTGTCTGGTAACTATGTAAATAAACAATGTTAATCATAACTGTCATACAGTCCATGGCATGCTTTAATTGAGATCGTAATAATCTTCAATAAAATAAATAAGACAAAGAATATCTTTTGAAGTATTGACTTTAGGTATAGGACATACTTAATAAAAAATAAAGTACTTCAACAGCCGAACCCCATGGCACAATAATAGCAGGGGGTGCCATTTGAAAAAATGGAGTTTTGCATATTTGAAATTTTCCAAACTTGACACAGAATTTTTAACACCCTGTATAGTGATCATGATAGTTATCATGTCAGATAGCTTGAATAGACCTTCCTTTATACTCGTACCGAACCTCAGCTCTCTAGATACAAAATTGAGTTCTCAGGAATTTTTTTAAGAAGCACCCGCAATAGTCGAAATTTTTCAAAAAGAATTAATTACTTGAGAACAGAGCCTTAAACCATCGAATGTCTTATGTCGATGTAAAGCTATGTTATAGGTGATCCAGAATATGGCATCAAAATGGTGGTGTTCCATTTAAAAAAATCAAGTTGCCATGCGTTGCAAGTGTTTTGGGACAGCCTGTATAGTTGAAAGTATTTTTAGGAAGTAGAACTGGCGGTGTTGTACATAATGGCGTTTGAATTGATTCCCTATCTGGAAGGGTTCAGAAGTTATGGACCGCCGTCGCCTTGTTGACTCACCCTGTATATTCGTCCAGTTGACCTTCTCGCCTTGAAGTTGTTACAAGTGGGAATTAAAAATTTTGTAACCGTTATCAAAAAGTATGAAGAGCTAAAAAATTTTCTGACGGAACACATGGACAGTGTAAGTCAGGCTTTTTTGAAGTTTTGCGCTTCCATTTGCATACATATAAATCAAAACTCTTGTCAGTGTCAAAAAACATGAACACTGGTGAATGGACAGCAGTAATGGACCACAGCGATATCTTATAGCCAAGAAGCCTGACTCACACTGCCCTTGTGTCCGTGAAAATATGACTGCACTTTAACTAGCTTATTGTTAGATGACATCGATTGTTTTGCATTTGCTACATTGGAAACTCGAAGGACCAGAATTTCAATGAAAGATTAACCAATGTTAGTTATCAAATTAAATCGTGAAAATTACAGATTTATGTTCGTTAATTTTTTATTGAAATTGTAATCGTAAATATTTGAAGTTTTCAAGGGTTCAGCTGGTAGAATTTGTGCCCATTTGTAAGCTCCCTTTTGAACGATCATGTCTTTTAGTTAAGTAGTAGTATTATACAGGGTGGTCAAATGAAAACGAAATAGGCCAGTTCTCCTACATTTAAAGCAATTTTTTCGAAAAATGCTCGAACAGATCGTAGTAGGCGCTATTTCAGAACACCCCCAACGCCAACTTTAGAATTTCAAATGGCAACCCCCCACTTATGATACACCATTTGAAAGCTAATTTGATTACGAATCAAATAGTCTAAAACTTTTAGATATTCTTTCACCTCCAGCGCCCTCTGTGGTCGAATTTTGAATTACATTAGCCCCTTTTGTGATACATTATTTGAAAGGGCATGAAATTATCTATAAAGGGGCGCACAAATTTTTGAAATGCATCAACTTCTTCAAAAGTTACACTGAAGAACATGAATTGGTTCTGGGCATAGAAATAATTTATTGTTTTTGCTGTAACTTTTGAAGGAGTTGATGGATTTTTAAAATGTTCACACTTCTTTACAGATAATTGCATGCTCTTTCAAATGATGTATCATGAAGGACCTTAACATAATTTTAAGTTCGACCGTTGAGGGCGCTGGAGTAGAACAAATATCAAAACGTTTACAGCATTGGATTTGTGATGAAATTAGCTTTCAAATGATGCATTACAAGTGGGGGGTTGCCATTTGAAATCCTAAAGTTGGGGTTAGAGGGTGTCTTCTGAAATAGCGCGCACCACGAATTAATTTTCCGAAAAAATGGCTTTAAATGAGAAAAAACCGGCCTGTTTCGTTTTCGTTTGACCACCCTGTAGGTATACTTGAAATCAATGGAATTCAACTCTAACTCTAGCAAACTTTATTTTGTTTTTTGGTTGGTAGTGCTTCTTCTGTAGCTCCTCATTACTATTTTGTGCAGTTGGCAACATTTTTCTTATCTTTTAGCAATTGGCAACATTGGTGTAGTGTGTTTTCTACCATTGTGTCAATGGCAAAACTACGTTCTCACTGTTCCCCATTTTTTGACTAATCTTAACGCACCTAAGAATATTTCCCATCTCTTTTTCTCTCACTATAAAAAAAACTAAATCAACTCAAAACTATTTTTAGTCTCTTCACAACAAACTCCAAAGCGAAAAATCCCGTCTGGCCATAGCCGTGCAGGCCTGCGAAGCCGCCACCGCCTCCATCAGCCGCCCCAGCAGCCCCCGAGACACCCTACCCCCACCAGTTCCAATCAAAGAACTAGAATGCAGAGCGAAGCTCGAAGACCTCATCGACCAGGTAACGTTTTTAATTTTTTCCTTGTTTGTAGTTTTTTTTTTGGTTTTCTTTTTTTATAATTTTTGGTTTTGCACAATTTTTGCTTCCGCGCACAATAGACCCCCGAATCCACCAGTTCAGACGATACCAAACTGAAACTGCTCTTGGATGAACTCGAGGGACGTGGTTTCGTTAAAAAATTACACCACCAAGTCGATAAGGTAGGTGCCCAGATTTCGCACCGCTTTTCAGCCCATCATCGCACCTCATTTTGCCTCAAAATGTTCTGTTTCAAAAGCTGACCGAGAAACTTTTTTGTAGGTGCAAGCTCACCTCAGCAACTTGACCTCAGCAGTTGCTGAGTTTGAGGAAAATGAAAAGCAGAGAGCCGCTTTGAAAGAATGGATAATAGCTCAAAAAGCTGTGGTCAATGACTGGAAGAGTCGTCCGAGCAAACTTAGGGCCGACGCTGCTAAGCAAGAACTTAACAATATGAACGATCTTTTGACAGCTATTGCCCAAAGGAGGAATCATTTACTGACAGAATTGCCAGGTCCCCAAAACGGACAACTGGAACAACTTTTGGACGATCTAGAAAACGATTTGACGTCAACAATCGCAGCCAAACAAGCGAATCAAGAGATTCTCGATGAATACCGACAGAATCTTCAAGTCATCAACAATTGGTTCGATAATTTAGCCAAAAGAATCGATGCGATCGATAAAGGCTCCGGATTGAATTGCAATCAAAAACAAACGGCGATTAGTGAAATTCAAGCAGAGTTCGAGGATCAGGGCCCTAAACGATTGGACGAGGTTAAAAGATTCGCCAATCAGGTCCTTGGATTTGTTAGTAATCTTGACTCTCAACAAGTGGAAGAACAAACAAAATCGGTCGAAAGAAGATACAACGATATCGCGAAACGTCTCCAACGCAAATTGCAGATATTGGAAATGACTCGTAAGGGAATTGAAGATACCAGAAACGAAATTGAACAAGCTCGAGATTGGGTTAAAGAGAAACTCGTGGAATTGCAAAGACCTCCTCCTTTAGGCTTTGAGAGTCGGAAAACTGAAGATCGGTTAAATTCTCTGAAGGCTTTACTAACAGAAGCTGATAATAAACAAGTCCTTAAAGATACTTTAATGAAGAGGGTTAGTAACATGACGAATGAATTGGAACCTCCTGAACACCAGCAGCTAGAAGCTGCACTGAAAAATTTAGGCAATGAAAGAGAACAGTTAGTCGACAAGATTAAATCAGAAATTGATCGTGTAAATGCCGCCACCAATACCAGAAGAACTCTCGAACTAAACCTAGAAAAGGCTAAAGCTTGGCTTAAAACGAAAAACGCCGAGGTTCGTAAACTCACCGGATATCTTCCACTAAAATCCAAGCAAGTCGAAGAAGAAATAGACCAACACAAAACCTACGAAACTGAGATCAAAACCTTCAACGAGGGTGATCTCAACGATTTATTGAAGCTCGGCAACAGCGTTTTGAAAGAATGCGACGAGAAAGACAAGGAAAAGCTGCAAAACCTCTTGGACGAAGTCAAGGAAGAATACGAGAGCCTCAACAACGAATCTTCGCAGAAGATTTTGGCGTTGAATGATTTGCTGCAAGGCCGCAAGAAGTTCGAGGAGGATGTTGACAGATCCTTTAATTGGTTGAAAGAAGCTGAAGTTGCAACCTCATCCGATATAAGGGCTCCAAACATCGAGGTTCTAGAAGAGCAACTGGTGAAATACGAAAGATTGAACGAAGAATCAAAGAAGGTTCGAGGAGAGATCGATAAAATTTTCGAACAATCCAAAGCTATCGTTCCGACAATTAGCGAAGCTGACAAGTTGGTTTTAAACGAAACTCTGGAGAGTCTCAGGAATCGTCATGGAAGAATCGCAGGTTTGATTCAGGATCGCACGAATAATCTCAAAGCAAACATCCAGCAATTGAGGGAGGCTCAAAGTAGAATCGCGGAAAGTGTTCAGTTCATAACTGAAGTTCAAAATCAACTGAAGGAGTTGAACAAACCAATCGGGAGTAAAGTAGAAGACGTTCAAAATGTTCTATCAGCTTATGAGAGAATCCTGCAGGATCTTAAAGCAGACAAGGCTAAGCTAGGGGATGTTCCTGGAGCCAACCAGGCAGAGTTGCAGAATGTTTTGAGCACTCAAGACGAGCTAATAAAATCGATTGAAGACCAAATCGCGAGACTAAGACAATTGCTGTTGTTACGTGAGCAATTTATAGCTCTAATCACTGAGATTATGACATTCATAACTAAGTATACTGAAATCGTGAGGGATATTGAGAAATCAGGTGGTACTGCCGAAGAGAAAATTAAGAAATACGACGATATCATTGTCAAAATTCAGGAGTGTGAAGCTATGTTAGCTTCAGCTGCTGATAAAGGGCAGCAGATAGCTGCAGATGGCAGCACTCAAGACAGGAATAATGTCACTGAACAAATCCAAAGCCTGAAACATTCTTTGCAAAACCTGAGACGAGCTGTGGAGAAACAAAGACAAGAACATGAGAATACCGCAGCTGAGCATAGAAAATTGGCTCAGGAACTGGAGGAGATTTTAGATTGGTTGCATTCTAACGAGGGGTTGATTAGATCTCGCCCCCTGTTAAATCGCAACCTTAAAAGTGTCGAGAAAGAAATTGAGAACCACCAAGAACTCAGCAGAAACGTTAACGAATACTTGGAAAAGATTAAGAAGATTCAGGAATCGACCAGGCACGATGACAGCATGCCCAGCTCATTGCAGGAGCAAATCTCGGAAGCCAATTCATTGCTAGTCTCCCTACCAAGAGAACTGGAAGATCGAGCGAAATATCTAAACGACAACAAATCGTTTAGAGAGAATTACGAGAATCAGAAGCAGAAGCTTTTCGATTGGGTCAAAGAGGCGGAGATTAGGTTGTCGAGTCACGAGGGGGTGGATTTTGAGAATATCTTAACCGATTTGGAGGAGCATAAGATTTTCTTTAGCACCGAGGGCAATATGAAGGAACTGGTGTCTCAAACTATTCAGCAAGCTGCTGATAAAATTTGGCCGAGTCTTACTCCGCAAGAGCAGGAGGAGTTGAGTAGAGAGCAGCAGAGTCACACTCAGTTGTTGAAGAACACGCTGAATTCGGCCAAGTCGCAGAGGGCTCAACTGGAGCAGGATGCTGAGATTTGGAAGGATTACTGTCAGACGTTGGATAAGGTCAAGGCGGTGATTGCGAGGACCAAGTTTGTGGATGAACCGGTGACGACTTTGGCTGGGTTGCATTTTAATATCCAGAAGATCTCGCACGCCCTCAATGATATACAGGTAAGTTGATGTTTTGGTTTTTTTTACTTTTTTAGTTTAAGTGAGGGATTTGTTAAGTTGGCGGCATTGTCTTTAGTTCGGTTAATCAGGTAATTGTGAAGTCTTTGAATTCTAGTGAATATAATTGTTTCATGTTTTGTTTTTTCTCGAACGATTGGTAATCCTGAATAGGTAGGGGAGGGTGGGATAGGTTGAGACATAAACCACGTCTTATTCTGTTAGAATTTATATAGTATTAAATCTTGTCGCTGAAACATCAATGCATATTTTTTTAAAGAGGTAGCAACTCTGAATGAAGTTCGTTTCATTAGGCAGCACATTAAGCCTAAAAAATCGTTTTAATATTGAAGTGTTTAGTAATGGAAGTGAACTTAACGAACATTAAAAGGGAAAAACATCCTCTGCAATTTAAAAATTGAACATTGTCGCCATTGCCAGATCCTAGTTTAGGCCATATCTCCTTCTTTTCTAGAGAAACGGACGGTTTTGGATTAATGTGAAAAATAAAGCCATTTGTGTCTTTGTTGTCTCATTGTGGCCCCAAGCAACTGTGGCCCAAGCAGTCAAAAACATTTTTCTCGGTTCCAGTTTTTACAAACATTTTAACAAAAAATATACCTATTGGAACTCATTGTAATTATAATGAATGGTTATGGTGCTTACGTACTATTTTCTTGTGCGGAGGAACCAAAATCTCTTCGTTTACGTGACTATCGAGATAACTTTACACATCGCCAAACCAGAAAACTGCAATTTTTGCCGATCGGTAAACAGAAAACTTCCTTAACTCCGGTTTTGTTTGAACTAGCTTAAGGAAGTAACAACTAGATGGATGATACAATAGCTGCGAAACTGTAGAAATGACAGCAATGTTTCAAGGTGGCCTGTAGTTCATTGTGGCCCACCCTCCCCTACATTCAATTTCCACTCAAATCCATTCTTGCCCACCCAACCTAAAGTTACCCAACTGTTTGTAATGCAGTGTTGCCAATATGCCTTGAACGAGTCATACTTAGAAATGCATTGGAGTTGCTGAGTTCTTTGAAGAAAATAATGGCATTATTGACTGGCGCATATTTTGACAGAGCTGCTCTAAGTACGCTTTTCTTCTCATGTGAGCCTGAATTCAGTTCATACTCAAGTGCGGAAAAAGCTGCCTTTTATACTTATTACTTAATTGATTACTTTGAAATTTCACGGGAATTGTATGTTACCAAAAACACACTTTTCTATCTGTGCCTACGTTTCGAGTATTTATGTTGTACTCTTTTTCAAGGCTAGATCATTAGTTAAAACTGAATTATTAACATTGAAGAATATTTAAAGTTTAAAACATTTTACATTAAAATACAGTGAAATCTCCCTTAAGGCGGGCCTCTCGGCCACAGCCAAAACTACTAGACCGATTTAGCTGAAATTTGGTGCGTAGGCATCTCATAACCCAACTTAGATCTGAAAAGCTTTTGGAGCCAATCGCGCAACTAGAAATGCCATTTTGGCACATCAACTTTTTAATTTTAAATGCAAACCCCCATTTTTCACGTCACGATAGGAAAGGCCTTCAAATTCTGCTTCTAAAAATGTATTCACTCTCAGTGCCCTTTTGACCAAAAATTAAAAAAAAATTGATTTTTATCGGACTTTAAAATCGCGGTACAGCCCAAGCCCCTGAACCGATTTAGCTGAAATTTTGCACATGGGGATTGTATTGCACGTCAAAGAGCTGAACAAATTTTGGATTCAATCGGCCCACGGAAAGTGCCGTTTTGGCACACCAATGTCCAACTTTAAATTATTCACTTATTTAACCACCCAAAACAAGTTTTTGAAAGATTTATTGTCACCATCAGAAAGGTCTTCAAATTCTGGTTTCAAAAAAAATGCAGCAGTGAAGCGGCTGGAACCTCCCCATCGCGTGGATCTTTGACTTGTGTTTCTAGCCGAATTAGCACAGAAATTGTATAAGACTGGTTTCAACGACGGTTTTAGAACTGCCTAAAAAGGACTTACTTATACCTACTTTTCTCTAATGAATGTTTCAATTTGTGTGTTCTAAAAAAGTTCTAAAACCATCATGGAAACCAGTCATACATTTTCTTTGCTAATTCGACTAGAAACCCAAGTCAAAGATCCACGCGATGGGGAGGTTCCAGCCGCTTCACTGCTGCATTTTTTGCTATTACTCCAGTCATAAGTAAGTCAAAGCATCAATAATAGCAAAATATTATGAAAATCAGGGAATAGGACGGTGTCTATTTCGCCATGATAATTCATATGATTTTCTTGAATCGCCTGCAATTTCTCGCGAATTTATTTCCCCTGGTGTGCAGAGGCAACCCAGTTGTGACTTTATTTACTTATTTTAACTTCTATTTTCATTGAAGCGTGTTCTGTGCTTATAGCGCATTATTTTTTGACTATATAAAAAATTTAGCACATTAACAAACGACCTAACGTAGTTACAAAAAGTGCATTTGAAATAAATAACTAACCTTGACCACAGAAATTCACACTGTACTGCCGTTTAGGTGATTTTACGTCGCTTTTAGGTTATGTACACGCACATTTGACAGTAAAGTCAAGTGCAAAATCATAAGCCAGTCATAGCAGTGTAAACACATTTATACAAACCGCATGACTTTTCGCATTTTGTATTATTACCATATGATTTATCAAAGCGAAAATCATATGAAAAATTATGTAGTGTAAACACACTTTTACAGGAGTAAACGTGCAGGTAAAATAGCAATTGTAAGCTGATAGTCCTTCTAAAATTTAAATTAGAAGCAAAAAACACTATTTTGGCGGGAACCGGCCGAGGGGCAGCCTTAATGGCCACCCCTTAACACCAGACACCTCCTTGTAGCGGACAATTTTCAGGGTCCCGAAGCTTCTTCATAGAAAATGTTCAATCAATAACCTCTTAACAATGGACCCTCAGGGGCGCTTTCATGTGGGGGGATGGGGGGGTCACTCTCCCCCCCCACTATCAGGTCAGTTGGCAAATTTGAGTTGGTATATTATAGTTAGTTGGCAATTTTCGGAAATCTCAATTGACTGTTTTATTTATTTTTTATGCCAATGTTAAAATTTTGCACTAGTCGAAACGTTGCTTTCGGCTTTCGCGTCGCTTTCAAGCTTAACCGGCGCTTAAAATGACGAGTATGATGTTTAAGCGATGGAAAAAATATCCTTGTGATTTTAAACTTTAAGCGCCCAACACCCTTTTTAATTCAGGGGCGCATTGTGGAGATGTTCAGAGTGTTCCAAAAACGGAATGCTCGGGCAATTTCAGGGGCCTAGTGAATATAATAAAGTGCTTGGAAAACGCATGACCTTGAAAGTTCCAAAAAATTTCGCCTGCGGCGCCATTCACCTTTACTTTGTCTATTTTTTTTCTTTGTTCTACAAAATCACACAAAAATTTTTTGAGTTGGAAAATTTTCATTGGTTAGTTGGCAAATCTTCAATGAGTAGTTGGCAAATTTATGAAGCTCCCCCCCCACATGGGTCCTCTTAAATACGCCCCTGTAGGACCCTCTTCATAAAATGAGCTGTAATTTTGCCTCTCAACAACGGACGTGAAGGGTTGTTAGATTTACACCCATCCCCCGCAGGGTGGTTTGCTACCTGATCGCATCCATACAATGAACCATTTTTGAATCTGCTACATGACCGGAATTAGGGAGTTTTGAATCTCGACTACATGACCGTAATTAGGGTATGTATAAAGGGGGACAATTCAAATTCCTAAACAGTGTTAGTTTGCATTTTCAAGCGAAATACTATGGCGTCTGTTTCCTTAAAGCGAAAAATTTTAAGCATTAAAGAAAAAATGTATAAAACAAAGCAAATTTTTTTCCCAACAACGGACACCTCCTATTAACGGACACTTTCGTCGCTCTCATTGGTGTCCGTTAAGGAAAGGTTTCACTGTAAAATAAAATTAAAAAATTTGATGAGAAGCGCGCATTTTGTCTTGTATTGAAATTTGAAAGCATAGGAAATAATCTTGTTTTGTATTGAAATACCTTCAAAATAATGTCAGATTTGAATCGTCCTTTCGAGAAAAATTCGAAACTGACGGCAAAAGTGACAGTATTTCAATACACATTTTAAAAAATAGTAAGCCGACCAATCACGAAAGCCTATTTGTATTAATGTCTATTGAAAAACATGAAATCGAGAAAATACGCCTTTTGTTTGAATGTGAAACGTTTTAAACTTTAAATATTGTTCCGACGGGCAATTCACTTGCAGGATTAGGTGTACGAATTGTTAAGATTACCAAAATTAAAGTTATTCCAAAAATGCAGCAGAGAAGCGGCTGGAACCTCCCCATCGCGTGGATCTTTGTATTCTGTGTAGATAGTAGTCAATTCAACAGATTTTTTTTTATCCTTATCGTCTGACGTCAGTGACTAATTTCGCAATTTTCTGACAAATACCGACATCACCTCGTACATCACCCATCACATTTGACAATATGTTCCTTTTAAGGTTAATCTTTTGCCACCTTTTTGACAATAACTGCCACTTTATGTCATCCACTGTCAGCCTGCTCCCTTTTAATGAGAAAGAATTTTTTCTCTATTTTCCACTGAAATGGCAGAAACTGTGAGTACATTTTTAGAACCAGAATTTGATCGTCTTTCTAATGGCGACATAAAAAAGAGGCCTTGTATTTAAAATTTGAAGTTGATATGCTTAAATGGCAGTTCGCGTGGGCCAATTGCTCCCAAAAGCCTTTCAGGTCTTCAACGGGTCACCTAATCTCCATGTACCAAATTTCAGCCAAATCGATTCAGTAATTTGGGCTATAATGTATTTTTACTGTTATTATAAAATTTCGATTTTTTGAACCAAACAGCGCTAAATGCGAATTAATTTTGTCCTATTTAAAACCAGAATTTGAAGACCTTTCTGATGGTGACAATAAATCTTTCAAAAACCTGTTTTTAATGGTCAAATGAGAGAATAATTTTAAATTTGGAAATTGGTATGCCAAAACAGCACTTTCCGTGAGTCGATTGAATTCAAAATTTGTTCAGCTCTTCGACGTGTAATACAATCTCCATATGCAAAATTTCGGCCAAATCGGTTCAGGGGCTTGGGCTGTACCGCGATTTTAAAGCCCGATAAAAATCAATTTTTTTTTAATTTTTGGTCAAAAGGGCACTAAGAATGAATACATTTTTAGAAGCAGAATTTGAAGGTCTTTCTTATGTGACGTGAAAAATGGGGGTTTGCATTTAAAATTTAAAAGTTGATGTGCCAAAATGGCATTTCCGGTTGCACGATTGGCTCCAAAAGCTTTTCAGATCTAAGTTGGGTTATGAGATGCCTACGTACCAAATTACAGCCAAATCGGCCCAGTAGTTTTGGCTGTGGCGTGTTTACAAACGTACGTACGTACGTACGAACGTACGTACGAACATACACACAGACACATTTTAAAAACCACTTTTCTGGGTTCCTGAGACCTCAAAACGTGGAGATCTGGTGCTATCTCAAATTCGAAAATTTTAGTGATTGCAGTAACCTCCCATTTTTTTAAAATTGTGATGGGGTTGGGGAGGTTAAAATTACCTAAATTACATTCAGAGTTACTAGAATTATTCGGATTACATTCGTGAATTACTTGAAATACATTTTAAATTACCCAGATGACCTTGGGAATTACCACGTGTCAAACCACTGCGCATGCTCATTTACTGGTGTAGTTGCTGTTGGAATTACTCGATTACATTTGGAATTACTTGGATTAAATTTAGAAATACTGTTGTAGTACCAAATTACTAGAGGATTATGCGGATTACTTTTATTTTAACATATGTTTTAGAATTACCAAGATTAGAGTTAGAATTACCATGTAATTACAAAAATTACCTAAATTACATTCACAATTACTAAAGTAAAGTAGATTACGCTCGTGAGTTACCTGGATTACCCTTGAAATTACCAAACGTGTTCAACCATTGCGCATACGCATTACAAACGCGATCAGCTGAGTCACCATTCTTAATTCAGTTTATAAAAGAGAATTGGCAGAATTGCTAGGATTACTTAAAGAGTTACTTGGATTACATTTAGAATTACTACTGGAGTAACAAATTACTAGAAGATTATATGAATTACTTTTAGCTTTAACAGGATTACTTGCGAATACGTGGAATTACTAGGATTAGTACCCAGCAATAACGAAGTAATCCAGATTAGGTGTACAAAGAGTGAGTGGATTGCCCCTCGTATTCTTCAATGTTAATAATTCAGTTAGCTAATGATCTGGCTATGAAAAAGAGTACAAAATAAATTTTAGAAAAGTAGTCGCAGACGAAAAAGTGTGGTTTTAGTAACATATCCAATATAATTATTACCAAGAAATAGATTTGCATAAGCTACTTAAAATACGCTCTTCCTAGTTATATCTTTCGTCATTTGCGTCACAAATGCAATCTTTTGACGCATTGGTCTAAAATCTGCTTGAGAGATGCTCTAAATCACTTAATATATTTTTTTATTTATGCGTGGAGTCATTAGAGTCAATTTATTTTATATTTATTCACGTGCAATTTATTACACAAGGACTTGGTGTGGAGAATGATACGAAAATCATTTTTTATTACGTTTTTTACTTTGCCTACATACAGGGTGGTTAATTTTTCGATGTATCTCGGAAACCGTAATAGATTGAGAGTAGTTTAAATTGGAGAAAAGATGCGCTATTTCTTGCTGATTAAGAATCCGGAGAGCACTCCCCGACATTTTGATTCGTTCTTGAGTTATCACAAAAAATGTGAAAATTGCCAATTTAAAGAAAAATGAATATCTTCCTAATGATTGATGTTATTTAAATGAAATTTGGAACTTTTATATTTTTGACAGCTGTCTGTTGAATGGCATTGACAAAAATTTTCTAGGCCTTTCAAGATTTTGAATAACGATAGTCAACTTTTGATTCTTTTATGGCCGCCATATTGAATTTTGACACAACAAAATTGGCATTTGAAAAATGTAATCAACATGAACTTTTTTGACAGATATCAGAATTATGAATATTTTGAAAAATCAGCCTAAACTTAGATGAAAAACAAATGCAAAAAAGCACGCCGACTTCTTCAATCTCTTATAACATGTGAAAACAATTGAATTCTACAGTAATAAAATACTTCATGCGGTCGTGTGACTCAGGCTTTCACATATTTTTTCAAAAACGTCTATATTGGTTAAATTTTTGAGAATCTAATTTTTCTGCGTATCCGGTGGTGTTAAAATTCAATATGGCGCCCATAAGAAAAAAGAAAAATTGACTATCGTTGCTCAAAATCTGGATGACCTAGAAGTTTTCTGTCAATGCCATTCAATTGACAGCTGTCAAAAATATAAAAGTCCAAGTTTTATTTAAATAACATCAATCGTTAGAAAGATATTAATTTTTCTTTAAATTGGCAATTTTCAGATTTTTTGTGATAACTCAGGAACGAATGAAAATATCGGGGAATTTTCTTCAGGTTCTTAATCACCAAAAAATACGGCAACTTTTCTCTAATTTAGCCGACCCCGTATCTTTTATCGTTTAGGAAATGTCATTGCTGAAGATCGAAAAATTACCACCCTGTATATTGTTACTTTATAGTGGGTATTGCCAGCTAATTAACGCTTAGAAATTCGGGGTTGCCAATTAAAAATGTTAGGTGTATTCTTCACGCGTAAATTTTTCATCATTGTTGCCAACTGCTTTTGTCAAGGGAAATTTAAGCTAACTATAGTCATGATTTATGTAAGGTCTTCCTTATAGGTACTTCAGTATATTAATAATTCATTAGTTCATTTATAATTTAAACTTAATCAAAGGCAATCGGCTATTGTTCAGGACCAAGACAATTATTGGTCACTTTCTCCCAGTTCGTACAAATTCATTGCAGGAATGAATTTTTAACCGTTCGGCTAGAATGATAAATTGTCCCTTGCCGAATTCACTTGTCCCCCTCAAATTTGCAGGTCATTGCTATTATATGCAACCACCGCTCCGAGGTAAACAAAATTTTAAGTACTCCCATGATGTCATTCTATTTTTAAGTCAGTGATATCACCAACTTTTACATCATTGATATAACATGTGGAAGCCAAGGACAATTCGCCGCCACTAGAATCCGCGAATTTCACTTTCGCTCGCCTCAGTCCGATCTCTGCCATTGTTAAGTGATTATTTATTTATTTATATTTTTGTTGGTTTAGGTGAGTTATGACATTTTTGCGGTTAATCAAACATCAGATAAGATTAAATCGGGGAAAATAATTTCTCGCGACTTTCAGAACCAACAACTGGAACTCGATTTGCTCCTGGAGCGCTCCAACGAGATCGTCAAGCAGGCGGACGACCGGAACAGGCAAAAAATTCAAAACCAGACAAGTGAGACCTCCGACCAGTGGTCCTCTCTCGTTTCGGAGCTGGAAAATCGCCGCGACACTTTGACGAAATTGGCCCAAATTTGGGAAACTTTCGAGGGGAGGTGGCAACATTTTGAGAGTCTCTTAACCGGCGTCGAGGAACGTGCCAAGCACATCGATGGAATTGTCAGGAACAAGGAGCATGTAATCCTCACGAAAAGAAACGTTGAGGTAGGTCGAGAAGAGAAAATAACATTTTCCTAGCAACTATTTCGATTTTTGATTTTCCAGGAGCTGCAATCGGAAGCAGAATCCCTGCAAAAATTCAAGGAGGAAGTCCTGGAATTGTCGGGAACAGTCCTTTTGTTCCTCGGGGAGTGCTCCCAGACTTCAGCGGCCGCCCTCATAGATAAACTCAAACAACTTGAAGGAAATTACCAGAAGTAAGTCACGATTAATTTTACTCCTCGAATGTAAACAAACGTCTTGAAACGCCGCCAAATGGATGATCGGAATATTATTAGACGCGAGAAAGTGGTTGCATAAGAGGATTTTCGGTTGTTATAATAAGCGGGAAAGGTTGCAGCTGTCGTGGGTCATCGATATAATTTGGTTAATTTTTTCGAAAATATCCGGTGATAGTGTTATCAAGTTTTCACCACTATTTCCCGTTGTGAATTAGTAATTTTTATAATCAAAAAGTAAATAATCACGTGTTTTATGCAAAGTGACTCAGTAGAAGCACTTTTGTCTAAACAATTTAGGGGTTGTTGAAACTCGAAAATATTTCTTGCAAATCGTAAAAACTGAGTTACGGTATTCGATGGATTTCTTGCTGAGGAATGAAAAGCTTTATTGTACTGAACCTTTAATTAATTAATGACTTATTAACCTCCCTAACCCCACAGTTTAAAAAAATGGGAGTTTCCAGGAACCCAAAAAAGTGGTTTCTAAAATCTGTCTCTATGAATCTACGTTTGTAAACACGCTACAGCCCAAACTGCTGAACCGATTTGATTGAAATTTGGTATACAGGTATTTCATAACCCGAAATCGTGGTGAAAAACTTTTGGCGTAAATCGTGCAACCGAAAGTACCGTTTTGGCACATCAACTTTGAGATTTTAAATACAAACCCATGTTTTTGACATGTCCATTAGAAAGGTCTCGAAATTCTGCTTCCAAAGATGTATCCAGTTTTAGTGGCATTTTTCCAAAAAACGAAAGTTTTGGGATTTTTAACAAACTTTAAAAACACGCTAGAGCTAAAACCCCTGGACCGATTTGGCTGAAATTTTGCACTTAGAAATTGTATTGTCCGTCAAAGGGCTGAAAAGTTTTTGGTGGCAATCGACAAACGGCAAGTGCCGTTTTGGCACATCAATTTTCAAAAATTATACTTATTTAACCATCTAAAACAAGTTTTTGAAGACTATTATCACCATCAGAAAGGTTTTCAAATTTAGGTTTTAAATAAGACAAAATTCATTCGCATTTACTGCCGTTTGGGTAAAGAAAAATCGAGATTTTGTAATAATAACACTAAAAACACATTAGGTATAGCCGAAACTACTGGATCGAGTTGGCTGAAATTATCGTGTTCAATTGGCTATTTATTACCTACACGGAAATCAAAGACCCACGCGATGGGGAGGTTCCAGTCGCTTCTCTGCTGCCCTTTTTTTACTGTTTCGATAATTGTATGTTCTTATACCAAGTGTCCCGTATACGAAGGCGTGCAAAAAGTACTAAAAGTGCATAAATCCGTACATTTTCGTTATTTTCTAAAAACTGAAAAAAACTAAAATTTCCAAAAATTTCCGCAACTGACAATTGTCACTTGCAACAGTTTTTTTTTCTGAAAATTTTAAAAACTTTGTTGTGGCCCCTCTACGCCTTCGTACCCGTCAATAAGGTACACTTACTCGCAAAAAAATCGGGACACTCAATTTCCTCTATGTCCATTTTTTGAGTTTGGGGACTGAAAGGGGTGAGTTTTGGGGTTGAAATTTTTTTCTGTTGTCCCAATTTTTTTGCGAGTAAGTGTACATACCTACAGACATGTGGTCAATAATGAAAATATAAGTTGAAAACGGGCTAAATAACATCATTAAATATGATGACGGATGTCGGAATTACGGTAGTCAACTTTTTTCTTCAAATGACGTTCTGTAAATTTCTTATCGGATTTTTGTAGACATTTTTTTCTACGTTCAAGAATAAAAATTCCGAGAAAGAAAATTAATTTAATAAAACGATTTGGCAATTCTTTTATCAATAAACGTAGTTAACTCTAAGGAAAGTGTTCATTTAACTTTTCTGTCGTTAATAAACGTTAAATAATTGTTGTTGTTGTTGTATTATTGTTATTAACGCATAAAGTGTAAATAAGTTATTATTTTTTGAGAAACTGCGATCCTTACAATAATGAGAGTGACGTTAGTCAACACCAGAATTCATTTCTTTTCCATAGATTTTATAATTACCAGATTGTTTTATGAATTTTATTTTTTATAATTATAATAATTAATAAAAAGCATAAACTTTCTTTATTCCTGAACGTAGAAAAGAAATATCTACAAGAATCCGCTAAGAAATCTATAGAATGACATTTGAAGACAAAAAGTTGACTAACGTGATTTTGTCATATGTCAGCATATAACGATTTAATGACGTCATTTAATGGTTTGTCATGCGATTTACAATAATTATACAGTGAGGTTCAAAAGTTTCTTCCCCCCTTCTAACTCTATAGTGAAAGATTATTTCGGTAAAACTCTCGGACAGGTAACTTTAATTTATTAAATTGAGCCCGATAGTGCCGTCAAATATTTTTTTTCCGTTTCGGGTTTAGCCGGAAATGGTCCTAAAATTGTTTTTTTTAAATTGAAAGTCACATTTTTCTCAACTAATTCGGAATCTACAAATTTTTCTAAGTTAAAACCATGTACCGCACTTGACGGGAAATCAAGTCACAGCCACCCTAGATTTTCAAAAACATCAATGAAATCGGTCAAAAATCAAGATTTTTGAAAATTCCAAAAACACGTCTTGAAATAAAAAAGTTACAAGGGGGCGAATGCCAAACTGAATCACCTCTATCCGCAAGTCCCCTGTATACAAATTATGTATCCACCTCTAACGTAAAGTTGGCGATTCCGAATGAAAAATCTTACTTTGGTCCTAACTTATTTCAATAAAAATTCCAAAGACTGCAAGTTAAAATGAGACATATTAGCGTTGCATTTATCCTAATATTTGTATTAAGCTGCCAACATCAAATTCTATACTTATCTTATCAAAACATGGATTTTAATCTTGCACTTTTTTATTTTCTAAGGTCGGATTAAAACGTAATCAGATAATGTTTCTTAATTTTCTAATATTCTTATCGATTAGGTTCTTAATTAAAATGCTGAAATAATTTAGACCTGGTTTAATGTATTATTCTATTTATGTGTTTGCGGCTCTAAAACGGACATTTGACGTGCTGCGTTTCACTTATGGTTTATTTTGGAAGAAAATCCAACCTTGTTTCAATGAGCACAATTAGCTAAAAGTGTACCCGGAGGATTTTTTCTAACGTAAGCACATCAATCTTTTGTCTGAAGGCTTTAAAGCGCTATTTTAAATTTATGCATCCTTTAACTTTAAGAATTCGTTTCAATCAAAAATGTTTTGATAGTAACGGGTTGTGATTGTTATTTTTTCATTGCATAAGTATGTAGAAGTTGAAATTTGCAAACAGGATAAAACGGCAGTTTTTCAGAAATTTATCAGAGAAGGAAGCGTGATTTATTCCTAGGTTTTTAAGTCAAATTGACTTTAATTTTATAAAAAACGGCTATGAAGTTAGAAATTTCCATTTTTTTTAAATTTATACTTCGACTCATGAGTAATTTTGTCTCTAAATTGCGGACTTCCAAACTCAATTCTCTGGGAACTTGGTTTTAAAAGAAGAACTTTTAACTATAGTCCAAGAATTTTCACTCTACTCAGATTCTGGATTCAAGTACGTCAAAAATTTGGCTTCAAACGTCAACTTCTGGCCTCAATATGAAAAAATTGCAGCTTTTTAGCTCTTTACATGTACAGGGTGTCTCAGAACGCTATTAGTATTCAGGATTAAATTTTCAGTCCATTCGTGTTTTTGAAAATTTCCAGGGTTCATTAGTTCTCGAGTTATAACAGATTTGAGAGGACCAATCCGATTTCTGTACTGAATTGTTTCATAAAGTAACTTTGTTAGATGCACTGTTTCCTAGGTAACAAGATACAACAATATTAAGTTTTCATTGATAGTATCTCGTTACCTAGGAAATAGTGTTCCTAAATTACCTTATGAAGCAATTTAGAGCTGAAATCTAATTGGTCCCCTCAAATCTGATATAACTCGAGAACTATTATTGGTCCCTGGAAATTTTCAAAAACACCAATCGACTCAAAATTCGTAAAAATTCGAAATAGGTCGTTGAAACAAGTTAAATATGTTACAAAAACATTATTTTAGGATGCTCGATTTTGAATTAGATCATTACTTAAGTACTTATATTACATTTTATTGAAAAATAAGACAAGAATCTTTATTTCAAACTGTCAAAAAATATCAATGATGCGATTTTGAAACTTGGAACAAAAGTTAAAGGGCCTTTTTTTCAAATTTTTTGTTGTTTTTTGAGCGACATATACGTCAATAGAGGCAAAAGATGCAAAAAATCTATTGTAGGCGCTTAAAATTGATCGATTAGTCCGAAATTAGTCGTTTAGGTCCTATAATGTTAAAATAGATAGGCATTCTAGGCAATAACAAATAGGCGTCAAATGGCTTCACTTTTCTCAAAACGTACTTATATTTGAGTCTCGGCAATGTGCCTGCAATATCAACAAAATGGGCAGCTACGGAAGCGGCTGGAACCTCCCCACTTGGTGAATGACCCAATCGTATCACTAATATCACGTAAATTTTACTATTTACTATGACTAAGTTTTACTCCACCAAACCAAATGTGTTTTCGGCGATTTTTCTAAATTTTACGATCTTTTGCCAAAAGGGCATTAAGGTTGAGTACGATCTTGAAAACAAAATTTGAAGACTTTTCATGTGCTGGTAGAGAAAATAGGAGTTCATTATTCAAATTTCAAAGTTGATATGCCAAAATGGCACTTGCCACCCTCGGATTGCCACCAGAATTAAATCAGCTCTTCGGCGGGTGACGGTATCTCTACCTACCAAATTTCAGCCAAATCGATCCAGCAATTTGGGCTGTAGCGTGTTATTTAATGTTTCCTCGAAACTTCGAATTTTTCGATTTTATGCCAAAAAGGCGCTAAGTGTGAGTACACTTTCAGATACAGAATTTCAAGACCTTTCATGCGCTGTTAAGAAAAATTAGTGTTCATCAGTCAAATTTCATAGTTTACATGCCTAAAAGGCACTTGGCATCTTCGGATTCGTAACAAAATTAACTGGGCTCACCAGAAGGCCAACACTAACCTGTATACCAAATTTCACTAAAATCCGTTCGGTAGTTTCCGAGAAATCGTGCTCACATACGTACATACATACATATACATACGTACATACACACAGACATTTTTTAAAAACCACTTTTTCGTGATCCTGAGACCTTGAAACGTAAAGATCTGGTGTTATCTCAATTTCGAATTTTGGACTGATTGCAGTAACCTCCCATTTTTATATTGGTTGTGGGGAGGTTAAAATAGCCAAAAATCCTAAAATCCGGTCTCTATATTAAAATATTTTTTCCTACTATAATACGTAAAATTTTCACCTTATATTGATAGTTATTTATGTAACAAGCATAGTAAGTCGGAAATATTGTCTAATGAGCGAACCAATATGATAGTCCGACGAAACAAGTAAGACAACTTACTTGTGAGTTGCGTACAAAATTCAGTTGTAATTATTTTGAAATTAGAAAATTAAGAGGTAGAGAAATTCTATCGATTATACGTCTTCAAAGTCCTCATCCAGCAACAAATCCATATTTTCACTTCATTTCACGCGAGTTATATAATTAAGAATCAGCAAAATCAAATGCCATCCATTTTTTCCAAAGCTAACTGCAACAATAGAAAAACAGTCCTGGGGCCCTATCCCCGACTTCGGCGGATCTCGTTTCGTGCGAAAGTGATGCGGTTTGCGCACGAACCTCCAACTTTGGTATTCTCGAGATCCGTACCATTCGAATCTCGGGCGATGTGGAACTTTTCGTACGACCGTCAGCATCGCATGATAATTCCAGGCGGATCGAGGCATTTGCACGGAAGTAGATGCTGCTTGCTCAATTCGGTTTTCAATTTTTATATCAAAAATCATTACCGTTGGATTATTTTGCTAATACTTATTATTTATGCTTAATGGGGCGATTAGGAAAATGTTTTCAATTTCATTTCCTTTTATTTGTCTTTGCTTTTTCAATTTTTTTAATTTTTCACAATCTGCCAAAATAGCAAAAAGAATTTTTAAAAAAAGTAATCGAGCAGTTGAATTTGTAACAAAAAAATAAGGTTGACGTGTAGGTCCTTGTGATTTTCAAAAATCTTGGTTTTTGACCGATTTCTTCGATGTTTTTGAAAAAATTGTTAAATACAAAGTTGCTAAGGGACAAACAAGGCACACTTTAAAAATACAATCCTGTATATAGGCTGTCCCACTAAGGAATAACAATACAAACATAGTTTTTTAAAAATGGAACACCCTGTATTTTAATTTTTTATTGGATTCTATGATGAATTCCAAGTATCATTCATTAATCATGTTTTCATCTGAAGCAAACGGTTTAGAAGATATTGGTAATTTTGCGAGAAAAATTACTTTTGCAGTACTTATTTTGAAAAATCACCCCACAACCAATTTTCAACCTTTGGTTTAGGAAATTTAGCATGTCATTAAGGAAGGTTTGGGCTTAACTTAAAGCTCTTGAAAACGAAACTTGGATATAGGGACATCTTATATCAAATGAAAACAAATTTAATATTACAGCTTATGGCTATAACATTTGATAGTGGTGCCATTTAAAAATTTCGAAATGTAAACCTCTACATTTTTGAAGGTTCATAATGTTACTGGAGACGAACTTAAGAAGCTAAGACCGTTTTCAAGCGCTTGAAAGATAGCGCAAAACCACCTTAATGACATGCCAAATTTACAAAACCAAAGGTTGAAAATTGGTTGGGGGGTGATTTTTCAAAACAAGTACTGCAAAAGTAATTTTTCCCACAAAATTACCAATATCTTCTAAACCATTCGCTTCAGATGAAAACATGATTAATGAATGTTACTTGGAATTCATCATAGAATTCAATAAAAAATTAAAATACAGGGGGTTCCATTTAAAAAAACTAATGTTTGTGTTCTTACTTCTTAGTGGGACAGCCTGTATACAGGATTGTATTTTTAAAATGTGCCTTGTTTGACCCTCTGCAACTTTGTATTTAACCATTTTTCGATATCTCTAATAGGAATGGAGTTATCGACCGAATACAGACAATTGGGACACCCTGTATTTCTAACTTTAAAAAATTCTCAGATTCCGAATCCATTGAGAAAAAAGTGTCATTCCATTTGAGAAAACTAAGTTAAGGCCATTTCCGGTTAAACCGAAAGTGTGAGAAAATAACTGTCCCCTCCATCAAATCCGTATTACAAAAATAAAATTGACCTGTCCGAGGATTTTTGCCACAAGTCAAGGACAAAAATTTAAGGAATTTTATTCCAGACTTTACTATATGAACTATGAAGGTAAATAGCAATATTGAACATAAAATGTCTTTTTTTTAATTTCACCCAATCATCTACTGTAAAATTAGAATATTTGCATTTATTTGGGTTGCGATTTATCAAATAAATTCAAACTTGACCGCCGCGCCGTGTGAAACCGGTGCTCTCATTGGTTTTCGAATGCCGTTACGCTACGGCATACGTTTCTCGGGCGGAAGAAACGATCGAAATGCGAACAGGCGGAGGGGAACTCGAGAATACCGTTTGGCGATCCGAGAGTCGCCCGTGCGGATTTCGATTTCGTGCGGATGTGCATTCGGATGAGATCCGCCGAAGTCGGGGATAAGGCCCCTGTTAAACTCCCGGAACCACGTCTGTAAATCGTTGCTAGGGGCCTTTACAAGCGAGTTTTAGAGGCGCATAAACACAACTGTGAACATCGTTTTACATAGTAAATTACAATAAAAATGTAAAAAAATTCGAAAAATTTTGACTTCGATTTGTAAGTTCGCGAAATTATCACTTTAGGGGCGAAGGACCCTGAACTGAGAATATAAATTTCTTTGACATTACCTTCAAGTTCTAGTTGTCCGATAGAAAACAACAAAAGTTTTGATTATAAAATCATCTAATAAACACAGGTGCTGTGTGAGTCAGTCGTTTTTTCTGTTTAGGTGATGGTGTTAAACGGGCCTTCAGTTAGGTTCGTCAAAATTTCTGTGTCAATAAATAATGACATTGTTGTAATTTTAATGTAAATTGAAGTTTAACAAAACACCGCCAAAAAAGCCTAATTCACACTGACCCTGTGTCCGTTAGACAATGATTCGGCTTTAAAATTTCATCTTTTAAAAAGAAATTGCAACGTCTAGTTGTATTTTCAATTTTAAAACGAGTTCAGAGTGGTGGCGTTTGCCCCAATTGTGAATTAAAAATTTGCATTTTAAAGCTGAGAAGTTCAACTTTGATAGTTTACTGAAAATTGAAACTTCGTCGTTTAACATGCCGAATTTTTCTGTAACAATGTGGAAAATTTACAGAAAACTAATATTTACATAGTCCTTGCGTTTACGCATAAAAACAAAAACAACGATTGGTATTTTAATTTTAGATCAATTGTCAACTAACTCGCAGAGCCCTTTCAAGTTTAACTTGAAGTAGGTACATCTATTTCCAGATTGTAGGTCAGAGAATTCTGTTATTTTAAGACGATCTCGCAATTCGATTCCAACTATTTTTCATTTCGATAAACCTTGAAAGTGCGGAGTCCTTGAGGATCTGCTCTCATCGATGTTTCCATTCCGGGATGAAAGACGAAATTAAACAAAAATCAATTTGCATCAGAGCTCGATCTCGTTGATTGCTTATTATTGTTAGAATCGATGTATTTTTTTTAATTTCTCGCATCTTCGGGTTATTCTTTTAATCGAGTCGACTTTTAATAAACCATTGTTTCTATTTCAATTGTTAATTCCGGCTGAAGAACAATAAATAACGTGGGCAGGCGCGACGTCCGTGCATGCGCGCGGCAGCGTCGCGACGCCGGCACCACGATTCAAATTAACATATCGCACGATTAAGTCGAACTGGATGGCTGGATAGCCCCCCTGCTCCGGTGTTCTCCCTGCCTGGTACCGCATCTGACGCATCAACCCCCACAAACGATTTCGAAGAAGTTTTAAAGTGGTTTCAAAAGTGCCTTCGTGAGTGAAATTTTTTGCAGATAAGCCGAAATCTGTTAGGTTCGTTTTTTCTTTTTCATTGAACTTTTTTTCAAGTGGGCAGAGTAATTAAGAGCGCGTTATTTTGGCTCGCCCGAAAATCGTACCGGGGAGGTGGGTAAAAATAGTCGTCGGTGCGAAATATCTAAAAGCGTCCGCGGCGTGAAACACGTTCGGTTAAAACGCACGACTTTTATTAATTTTATTATCATTTTCAGGCTTTTGGATAATTTGAAGGAAAAACAAGAGAAGACTGAGGAAGATTTGAAGCAAATCACTGGGATTTTATCGCAAATCGAACGAGAGAAATCCGAGTTGAAAGATTTGCAAAGTGAAATCGTCAACTTCTACGTCTTCGACGAAAATATTTCAAAGACAGAAGGCAAACTAGTGAAACTACGACGAAAAGTAGAATCTCGCGTTAAAGAAGCCAAAGATTTAGTGACTTCCGCTCGTGATAAATACAACAAAAGTCAGCAGTTGATACCTTCGGACGTGTCTCAAGAACTGAACCAATTAGAACTCTTAAGTGAAAGCATCACTAGTGCAATGGAGGAAAAAGATCGGGAGTTCAAAAAAGCACGCACTATTCGAAGCGAATACCTTCAGGACGTTGAAGATGTTCAAAGTTGGATCAAAGAAGCCGAGCTTAAAGTTCAAGACCGATCTATTGAACCCCAACTTTTACAACAACATCTTCAGCAGATCCAATCAGAAATCGGGGATATAACTGATCGCTTGGAGAAACTGATCAAAAATGGAAAAATTATAATCGAGAAAACTAGGAGCGAGGAAGAAAAGGAGTTGATTCAATCAACTGTCAACAACTTAAGCGACCAACTGGCTCAAGTTAAGTCGTGGTTGGAGGAGAAGCGGCAACAAGTGGGGGAGACCTTGGACGCGTGGCAGAGATTCCTCAATCTCTACCAAGCCGTCATGGTTTGGGTCCAAGAAAAGAGAAGTTTTCTGCAAGAACCTCTCTACATCACCACTCTGCAAGAAGCCAAGCAAAAACTTCACGACTATTCTGTGAGTTTTCCTCTAAATTAATTATTTTTTATTGGTTTTTTCCAGAACGTCGTTAAAAGCTGCAAAGGAGCCACCAAGAACTTGAGCGACATGGCGAAGGAGTTGGAGCATATTGGAAGTGTCACGAGTGTGGGAGATCTTCCTCAGAAGATGGAGGAAGCCGAAGACGCGAAGACGGAAGTTGAGGCGATCATTTTGGAACGCCACGGTCTTCTTCAGGAGACTTCCGAAGAGTGGGAGCAGTGCGAGAAGAAGATGAAAGATGTTAGAAGCTGGATCGAGAAGACGAATGTGGCTTTGGAATCTCAACAGAACAAGAAGAAGCCTTTGAGGGACCAACATGCGATTCGCGAGAAGATGTTGGCCGATATTCATATTCAGCAGACGAAGATTTCTTTGTCAGTTGAGAAGCTACAGGTAAGTTGACGGACAAGTTCAAAAAACTGACATTTCTTGACAAGTGTAAACATGTTGTCATGGATACTAGAAACAAATGTGCCATCTTAATGGCAACGAGAAGGCCATCTAGTCAACTTTGATTTTTTGATGGAAGTAGTGACACAGTATGTCAAAATGTGTTGAAGAAATCAATGTTAACTCGATGATCTTTTCATTTGCACTATAAACCAATACCCACGCACTTTTTTCAAGTAAAATAGGATGATGAAGTAATGTGCACTCATATTTTAAAATACTCAGAGGCAGTGTGAGTCAGGCTTCTTTTCTAGTGTTGACGGGCTTCGTCTAAAAGCAGAAACAATTAGGGGTTAGAAGAGGTCATAAATTTTTCATTGTGACGTTGCCAGCTGCCGTAAACCGAATTTTGAAGGAAGATTTTACACTGGAACATAAAAAGACTGACTCACCCCCCCGTGTTAATTTTAAGAATATTCCTCAATTTACGTCAATTAATTATTAGAAGAACATTATATTGGGAATAGAACTCTTCAAATCGTTTTTATATTAATCGCTTTTTACGAAAATTCCATTGTTGTTACTCAGAAATCTATTTTTAAAACTATTTCAGTTAAGTTAGAATAAAATGCCAATTTATTTACGTTTAAATTGAAGAGATACCCATCTAAGATGATATTTTGAAGTACTGAAATCTGATTTTCGAATTCTGAGATTTTGATGTGTTCATAATCGCTTTTATACAGGGTTTATTTTTTCAAAATAATATGCGGAATGAATAAAGTGGTTCAAGATGGTCAAACTTGCATTAACAAAAGATAGAAATACAAGTTTTTCTTGCATAAGACAAAGATGGAACCATAATCTAAAGCTCGTTTATCATTTATTCATACCAGCAAATGCCAACCCTATTTTTTCTGAACTAATTCGTAATCCACTAGTGTTTCTAAATTAATAATATACAGGCTGGTTCCTTTTTCACTGCTCACCATTGGCATCTCCTAAACGGTAAAAGATACGCAGTCGGTTGAATTAGAGAAAAGTTACACTACTTCTTGGTGATTAAGGATCTGAAGAGAATTCTCAGATATTTTGATTCGTTCTGAGTTATGGTGAAAAATCTGAAAATTGAGGTTCTAAAGAAAAATTCACAATTTTCTTACGACTATGAATGAAAATTGTAACTTTTATATTTTTGACAGCTGTCTATTGAATGACATCGACAGGAATTTTCTAGGCGTTCACAATGGAAACACTGGACAACTTCGGTGGAAAAATGCACTATCACTAGAAACACCCCACTATACAGCTATACAACCCTACCTTCCAGAAAACTGAAATATTTATAGGCCCACCCGCGTAGCTCCACCCCTCGGTTGTAAGTGTATACGTATAAATACGTATTTATACGTGTTCACCCACGCGTGACTTTTCTCGACCCGTGATTGGTCTAACTTTCACAGCCGAGGGGTGCAGCTACGCGGGTCGGCCTATAAATATTTAAGTTTTCTGGAAGGTAGGATTGTATAGCTTTGGCTTTGATAATGAGCACTTTGTGTTCGAAACGCGTCAGCAGTGAAAATCAAGTGTTTCGGTGTAGTGGGGTGTTTCTGGTGATAGTTTGTAGGCCTTCTAGATTTTGAGCGACGACAGTCAATTTTTCTTATGGCCGCCATATTCGATTTTAGCACGACCGGATACACAAAAAAATTATCTTTTCAAAAATGTAATCAATATGGACTTTTTTGAAAAAATATGTCAAAGCTTGATTCACACGACGCCATGATGTATTTTATTACTGCTGAATTCAATTGTTTTCACATATCAAGAGATCTAGAAAGTTAATGTACTTTTTTGAAACTTTTTTTTATCTAAAGCTGATTTTACTAATTATGTAATTATTTATAAATCAATTTTCAAATTTTGACATCTGTTTTCAAAAGCTATTTTTTTGTGTATCTAAGAGTGTCAAAATCCAATATGGTGGCCATAAGAAAAAGAGAAGTTGACTGCCGTTGCTGAAAATCTAGAAGGTCTAGAAAATTTCTGTCATTGCCATTTAATTGACAGCTATCAAAAATATAAAGGTCTTGTTTTAGGCAAATGGCGATATTCGTTAACGAGATATGATTTTTTCTTTAAAATTGCTATTTTCTGATTTTTCTGGATAACTTAATAACGGACAGAGATATCGAGGAATTGTTTCCAGATTGTTAATCACCAAGAAATAGCGTGACCTTTCTCTAATTTAACTGACTCCGTATCTTTCACCGTTTAGAAGATGCCAATATGGTGAGCAGTGAAAAAGGAACCACGCTGTGTACCTAAAGAACCACCCTGTATAACATTCAAAAATATTTGTCGTACTATAAGTACATTTTGTTATTATTGAGAATATCAAAGATTAGGACATTTCAACTTTTTCAAAGCAAAATTGAAGCTCTTGAATGAAAATGCGTTATTGCAGGTCTTACAACTTAAAATGTTCCATTTAGTTCACTTCAATTTATTTTGCTTTATGATCACTTGTTATAAAAATTTTGATTTTGATACAGCCTGTCTGCCCTAAGCTGTAGCACTAAATTTCAGTGGCGGCGTGTGTCAGTAAGGCATTTCAGATGCCTATTAATACAATTCTGGTTTTGTTTTGTACAGCACGCCACTGGAACTGTCATAATCTAGGGAAAATAACAAAATACCTACATTTTAGAGCTCCAGCTTAGAACGGACGGGCCATATGAAAATTTTAATTTTTGCAAACAGAATTGAAGTTTGAAAATTCCGATTAACGTACAAATGAATTTTTGTAACAGGTGATCGTTATAAGAACGAATTATTTGCAAGTATAGAATTTATTGACATAAAAAGTCAGGTCAGGTCTAATTTTCACTCTTGACGAGAAAATTCTAACGATAAATTAATTGGAAAGCGTTCCAAGCAAACCGAACGGACGGAACATGCAGATCGACATAACCAAAAGTTTCTTACTTATTTTTGCAGTCTTTATACCCTTTTTCTTAAAATAAGTTATTATTAATAAAAAATGCCTGTTTTCTATTTTCCACTTAAAAACTCGACAAATACACTGCAAAATTTACCAGAAAACTTTCGGTATTACCAATCACAGTTCACTTGGTTTGTTTGGACCCACTGACGTCACACACTCGGACGTTTTAAATATCGACCATTTTCGTGCATGCCCGGAATCTCTCGTAAACTGTCGATGATCCGCGAACCTTTGCAGCTTCATTTCCGATCCGGCGTCGGGGGCGATACCAGAGTAACGAAATCAGCCGAGGAGCTGTTGGCGGAATTGACCGACCTTAAGAAATCCATTAAGGCCCAAACCCTCCAATTGGAGACCGCCATTACTCAAGTGGAGCAGTACCAATTGGAGGTGCAGCAGCTCCGCCAGCAGATCGTCCAAGTGGAGCAGCAGCTTAGAGCCACAATGGCACCCACGCATTTACCACACGACCGAGACCAGGCCGTTCGAGATCAACAGGTAGGATTTGTGTTTTAATAAAAAAAAAATAAAAATTGATGGAAGCGGCATGAACTGTACCGTCGAGTGGAATTATTAATTGAATAATTTATTAACGGTGTCGGATTAGATTGTGACTAAACCTAAAGGGGATGCGACGTTTCTGTGTCGTCGATATCTTCAGGGACGTTCATGCCACCTCCATCGGATGCTCAAGCCGCACCGCAGCCGTAGTGAAGCCAAAATTATCCGACAAAAATTATCCACGATGTGAAAAAGACGATTATGTTCGTGCGGATAACAGCACCAATACGTGGACCAATAACGTTTTCTGACGAGAATTAAATATTTAAATTAATTAAAATAGGAATTATTTGACTTTTTTTCTGCCGAGGTTAAGCGGGTTTCCATTTACATCTAAATTCCTGTTGGCATCAATAAACAGTAACAATGGATGTTAGCATCACTGTTGCCATCCATTGTTTCTATGTTTTGACACTGACAGGAATTCTGACGTAAATAGAAGCTTGTCCAACTTCTCTTTGAGAGAAAATGAGGATTTTTTAAAGGAAACAATGTTGCCAATGTAATTAAATATTATTTTGTATTGTTATTTGTTGAAAAAGCAATCTTGCCAACTTAACTTGAGTAACAAATGTAAACACAGTTCGAGTATAATTTTTGAGATGAGCCATTTTAAAGATGGTACCATGTTTATGACGTAGGTAGCATCAATGCTGTAGTCCTAAAAAAGTTTTTTGGGTATACATACTCAAAATGTAAACGTAAATAGACGTAAAGCAGAAATTTTTTATTTGGAAATTTTATTCAAAATATTTTACCAAAATTTTGAAAAAATTAGGAATTCTTGTACTGTGCAATCGAGAATTTTGTAAAGGGTGTACCAGAAAAAACCAAACCAATTTTGTACCGGACGTAGACAAAGGATAAGGCTTTTACAGTCAACCGTCATTTTCCAGATGGCGCCACCAAAAAACTTTGCAAAATTTTATTCTGAACGTTCTTGATAAATTTACAATTTTTCTTGTGATACTCTAAAACTTGACCAAATTTTCCGGATCTTCAGTGATACTATAAATCTTTCACAAAATAACGTTGCTTTACAGGTATTTAACTCAAGTGCTGTAATTACGAAGTATTAAAAATAACTTTTTTCCTAGATTGGTAGCAACATGAAAAATATACCTTAAAAAATCCGTGTTTGACAGTACCGCAAAAAAATTAAAAAGAATCACGAACGCAGATGAGAGCAATAATTTTAGTGTTTGTGGTGCATAAATTTGTCGTTTTTATTAATCTTTATTCAATTCCGACATGTCATCTGTATCCATACGCACCGAATTCAACAAAAATAAAAAAAAAAATTAAAATGAAGAACGCCCAGAATAAGATTTTATAAAGTTCTTTTTGAAGAAAAAAGCATTAACTTTCATCTTATACAAATTTTATTTTGATCGGGTCACAAATGATTGAACTCCAGCCAATCAAAAAATGGCTTTGTAAAAAACCGCATAAAAAAAATTATTAGTGGCGCCATCTGGAAAATGATTGTCAATTCTGAAAGCCTCATGTTTTGGCTACGTTCTGTGCAAAATTTGGGAAAATCGGTAAAATTATAATAAAGTTATTACCAAAAAGAAATCGTTCGGTTTTTTTGGGACACCCGTTATAATGAATGTCGCCTCAAACGGCCTTTATAAGAAAAAGGCTCAAAAAAGTTTAGAAATTAAAAATAAAACTTAAAAAACTTACTCTATGGCGTCGTCATCAGGAAATTTCCGTTTAACCGATGAATTAGGATTCTTGTCAACATAATTCAATAGTGTCTTGCACTTGTTTTACTCATTTCACTTTTCACTCTCTTGTCATAAGAATGAATACAAAATAGCGATAAAGGTGTAAGTAACCTGGGGTGGGTTTAGAGGCAGGGATAATGAGCCATCCGCCCGATCAGGGTTATTAGCTGGGGTTTTCCCTAACCACCTGTTAAGCAGAAAATAGAAAATTGATACTTTTTTTATGAATATTGGCCTGAATATCGATGTTTACTCTCATGGTCTCTTAGGTCTACGCTCGTATACTCGCGTATATCTAGAAATTTTTATAAATATACACCAATGTCAAAATTTTGTAATTGTGTAAACGTAGGACTATAGCACTGGGTAGCATACCAGTATACCAAAGTTTACTTCTCTAACTTTAAAATTGGTCACATTAAGAGTTCATACTACGTGATCAACAAAATTTAACATCAAGCAGACCATAAACCTTTAACGGTACGTCCACACTACTGATGCACATATAATTACATCTCACTACTAATAATTTAAACGGCTTAAAGGGTGAACTACGTCGCTTAAATTATTATTAGTGAGATGTAACATTGTATCAGTGAAGTGTCGATGTGCGTTCAACTTTCATGGCCTACTTGAGCAAATGAGTACATTTTGGATTTAGTTTGCCCTAAATTCTATTAGATTGGTATTTTTTTCTATTGCAACATTAGAAATGAAGATGATTTGTAGTACCAACTGGGTAAAAATTAAAAATTCTAAAATAAATAGACCCGTTAACTGACCACCGTTTTTTAAGCGCCGCCATTGGTCAGTTGAGTGCTGTTATCGACGAATTGGAAACATTTTGATGAATTTCGAAACCCTGGTGACTGACGCACGCCATCAAGGTGTTTCCATCCCCCTCCTCGCGGCAGCTGGGGATTGTGTTTGTTTTGGTTCCGGGCTCTGTTTTTATTGGTTTTTACGCTTCATTTACCGCTTTTCGCATTACTATCATCGCTTCTAAACCACCATTTGGCTTGACTTCACACGAACATTCAAAGACAGTAGTTTTTTTTCTCTTTCTTTGGGTGTTTTTATTATTTTGTGTTCACTCTCTTCCTCATCGCACACACACACACTCACACGCTTCACACAGTTTCTTTTTGGGGGTGAGCCAGAAAGCGAACACAATCGGTTTATGTTTTGCTCACGTTTGATTGTTTTGTTTTGTTCTTTTTTATTCATTTTCGCTGCACTCCTCTCCGTTCCCGGGTGTTCAGGCGTGCAGAGAACGTGTGCGTGCCCTGCAGAGTAAACTGACAGCTCGGAACGAGCGCGTCAAATTGATCCTGCAGAGGGGCGTTCCGGACTCGGAGCCGCTCGACACTTAAAAAAAAGCCCCCAACCCTATCAACCCCCCACCCCCACCCCCGATTTGACCTAAAACACCTAAGACGACGCGCGTTTCAGCCACCATCTACCATCGCGGTAATTTTTTTAAACGCGTCTGACTGATTGTTTACCGTAAACAGGCGCGGATTGAGGCCGGCCGTCAACGGATCGCCGTGCTCATCTCGAACATCCGACGCGTGGATCCCTTTTACGTCCACCCTTACAATGATCCAACCACCGCCCTTCTCGGGGTTACGTACGCGGATATTACAGCCGGACGGTCCAAGTCGCAAGAGCGTCAATTCGCAGGACCGGAAGTTGTAGCCTTAGAACCGGAACTCGTAGCCCTGAAACCGGAACCCACTCAAACGAAGTCCAGGCAAAGCAGGTCTCCAAGGAGACGGGAGGAGCAGCCCAAATTCCAGCCTCAACTCCAAGGGGACACTTTTGAGGCAAGGGAACAGCCTGAATTCCATCAGGAAACGATACAGACCTATGTGGAGGTACCTCAGGTTGAGGCAAGGGAGCCTAGGCACAAACCTCAGTTCCACGTGGAACCAGTACAAACCTATGTGGACCACCCTCAAGTTGAGGCAAGGGAACCCAAAATTCAGGTGGAGACCTTTGTGGAAACAATCCAGACATATGTTGAGCCACCTCACGTTGAGGCAAAGAAGCCCAGGCACAAACCTATACAGCAGCCTCAAGCAAGGGAACCCAAAACCAAACCTCAATTTGACGCAAGGGCGCCTCAATTCCACGAGGAACGAGTACAAACCTACGTGGACCAACCGCAAGTTGAGGCAAGGGAACCCCAACCTAAACCTCAAATTCAGGTGGAGACCTTCGTGGAAACAATCCAGACGTATGTTGAGCCACCTCAAGTTGAGGCAAAGAAGCCCAGGCACAAACCTCGAGTTGAAGCAAGGGAACCCAAAACCAAACCTCAATTTGACGCAAGGACGCCTCAATTCCACGAGGAACCAATACAAATATATGAGGAGCCTAGGCCTAAACCTCAAGTTAAGGTGGAGACATTTGTGGAACCACAACCACCAAGGAGGCCTAAGCACAAACCTCAACCTCAGGTACAACTCCAAGTTGATCCAAGGCAACGAGGTCGTTCCCCAAGCCCAATGTGGGAATCAGGTTCATCAACTTATGCTGAAGTCCTCAGAGGACAATGGCAAAAACAACTAGAACAGCAAAACCAAGCAAAATACGAAGCGAGGCTCGAGGAGGTAGTAATCGACACCTACCATCCCGAGTACCAGAACGTACCCCAACCTCAAAACGCTCAACTAGAAGACCAACCTCAATTTATCCCCCAGTTGGACGCTTGGAACCAATACCAACCTCCCTACCAGGACTACTACCAACCTCCAGTCTATAATTTTATCCAGCCTGACATCGCTTCAGTGGGTTCCGGCCTGGAACAGTACCAACCCGATCCTCAACCCATTTCCGAAACTTACGAAGTCGTTCAAAATGTCGAGGTTGAGGATCAAGTGGACAAAAACGGATTCTCATACGCGCAGATTTTATCGCAAGGCCTGAGCTCTAAGCCTCTCCAGCCATCCAGTGTACAGCAATCTCCATCGCATGGACGAAAGTCCACGCAAAAAGGAGAGACGAGGAAGGAGCTTCAAAAGAAACCACGACAAAGACGCCCCGAAGACGTTCAACCGCCGATTCATCGTGGAGAGCTTATTCGTAAAATAAGTGATGAAGACGTGGTCGAATTTTCCGATAAAGACTTAACTAGTGTAGTACATAGCGTACCTCAATATACAGATAAAAAGGACACCAAAAAATCGTCGCACGTTAAACATATCACTGTTGTTACAAAAACTACAGAAACTGTAACTGTCGATACCTCGGAAGAGAAGCCGAAACATATTGTCGAAGAGATCAAAATTAAGACAGTTGAGAAGAAGAAAGATAACGTAGAAGTTAAACCAAAGAAGAAGAAGCATTTGGCAAAATCAGCTACTGTGATAGAGGTTACTGAAGTTTCGACCAGTGATAGTACTTCAGAGCCTAGGAGTCCAGCTGAAGAACCCAAACCGAACAAGAGGTCGAAGAAGAAGAAGAAGAAGGAAAGTGAGTCTGATATTCCGACCGAGGAAGAAGCTGCTCAAGAAACTACTAGCCAGAAATCGAGAAAGCAGAAGCAAGTTCCTAGATCAGAAGACGTTAAAGAAGACTTGTCGAGAATTAAACCGAAGAAGTCAAGGAAGCCCAAAGTAGAGGAAGACAAAGAGATAAGTGTAACTGATGTTGAAGTGATCACCACAGAGTTCAAGAGTGAAGAAATTCTGCCGAAACCCAGAAAGTCGAAGAAATCCAAGCCGAAAACTGAACTTGAAGCCACCACTGAAGTACTTAGTTCCGATAAAAGTTCAATTGAAGCTTTTATTGATAATGAAAGAACTACTGTCGAAGAACCTACTTCAGTTGTTCAGAAACCAAATAAAAGATCTAAGAAATCTAAGAAGAGGCCAGAAAATGTAGAAGTGAGTGAGAAATTAGAAATCAAAGAGGTTAAGGATGATGAACCGTTATCATCAACTACTGTGGTCACCAAAACTGAAGAAATGACAAAGGTAACAGAAGTTTCAACAAAACCGAAGTCTAAGAAACAGAAGCGGAAGCCACAAGAACCAACTGAAGCCATACCAGTTAAAGAAGATATTCTTCCAGCAACAGAAGCGGTTGAACAACTACAAGAACTTCTTTCAGCAACAGAAGCAATTGAAAAACCGCAAGAACTTCCTCCAGCAACAGAAGCAGTTGAAAAACTACAAGAACTCCCTGAAGTCTCATTGGAAATTCAGCCAACCCAAGTCGACAAGAGTGCCATCGAAGCATTTATTGACATAGAAAGAGTATCAACTTATCAGGAGAATCTAGTTGACACTTTGGCGACTTCCCCAGAATTAGTGAAAACTGAAGAAAAAGTCATTCCTTTAGAACCCAGCGAAGAAAGTATTAAGAAGAAGGAAAAGTCCAAGAAGCCTAAGCAGAAAGCTGAAGATATTCTTCCACCAATTAATGTCGTTACCACAACTGAAGAAACCCAAGAAATTTCTGTTCTGGAAAACGCTATAGAATCGTTCAAAATCCATGAAAATACAATAGAAAAGAGTGCCATTGAAGCATTCATTATCAATGAAAGAATAGTCATACCGCATGAACCTCTAGTTGACAGTTCTGTGACTACCACAGCTGAAGCCACCAAGGAAGAACCTAGTAAGTTCATTGAACCTGATCTTGTAAAGACCCAAGAAGAAATTATTCCTTCTGAATCTGGTGAAGAAAATTCAAAGAAAAAGAAAAAGTCCAAGAAGCCTAAGCAGAAAGTAGAAGATATTCTTCCACCAATTAATGTCGTTACCACAACTGAAGAAACCCAAGAAATTTCTGCTCTGGAAAACGCCATAGAATCGTTGAAAATCCACGAAAATACAATAGAAAAGAGTGCCATTGAAGCATTCATTACCAATGAAAGAATAGTCATACCGCATGAACCTCTAGTTGACAGTTCTGTGACTATCACAGCTGAAGCCACCAAGGAAGAACCAAGTAAGCCCATTGAACCTGATTTTGTAAAGACCCAAGAAGAAATTATTCCTTCTGAATCTGGTGACGAAAATTCGAAGAAAAAGAAAAAGCACAAGAAACCTAAGCGAAAGCCTGAAGATTTTCTACCACCGACTGAAAAGGAAGAAACATCAATTGTTGAAGTCACCACAACTGAAGAAATTAATAAAGGATTTCCCGAGGAAACTTTTACAGTTATAGAACCAGTAGAAACCGTTGCAGGACACGAACCTCTAATTGATACTTTAGTTACTTGTACACAAATCGAGGAACCTAAGACTGTTGATTTTGTGAAGACTGAAGAAAAAACTGATGTTCCTTCAGAACCTCTTGAGGAAAATGCGAGAAAGTCCAAGAAGCAGAAGTCAGAAGATATTCTTCCATCAGTCGAAAAAGAGGAAGCATCACGTGAAGTTACAGAATCTAAACAATTCATTGAAACTGAAATTGTTACTACCACTGAACTATTTCCCGAAGATGTTACGGTTACCGAACCAAGTAAAACTTTTGCATTGGAGGAACCACCAACCAAGACTGATTTAAGTATAACTGAACTCGCTTCGCCCAAAGAAGATATTGAAGTTCTCTCTAAACCTAGTGCAGAAGGAACTAAGAAGAAGAAGAAACCTAAGCAGAAGCCAGAGGAAATAACTGAAATAATACTTCCTCCATTTTCTGAAATCGCCTCAAATATCAACCCTACAGAAAATAAGGACGTCCAAGAGTTCATTAACAACGAAAGATCATTGGTTGCAAGTCAGCAGAAAGAGCTTTCTTCTGAAGAAATTATAGTCAAGCCCAGGAAGAAGGGTAAAAGCAAAGCAAAAGAAAACGTTAATGGCATTACCCAACAACAAACGATTACAGAAACTTTCATCGAGAAAGAGAATATTCCAGAGAGCAGAAAGTCTAAGAAGCAGAAGAAACAAACCAAGACCACTACGACTGTGACAACTGTTACGAGCGCTGCCAGCATTCCTCTGACAGAAACGGTAACTGTTTCATCAGTTGCAGCGACAGAAAAAGAATCGAAAGTTGATGTTCAAGATGCTGTTTCAGAAATTTCAAATGACAGTTCGACCAATAAGATCATATTTATTACCCACGAAGAGGTGAGGATGAAACCTGTGGTAACTGTGAAAATGGAGTTTGTTGAAACTCCTGTTGAAGTGAGGCAAATTATCGAAGGGGCAGAGAACAAATCAGAAACTCTTACTGAAGTGAGGCAAGTTGTTGAAGAGGTAGAGAACAAATTAGAAACTCCTATTGAAGTGAGGCAAATAATCGAAGAGGCAGAGAACAAATCAGAAACTCTTACTGAAGTGAGGCAAGTTGTTGAAGAGATAGAGAGCAAACCTGATCAGAAGGTCGAAGTAGTGAAAGATGTTACGGTTGTTAGTGAGAAGAAAACTGAAGAAAAAGTTGCTTACAAAGGTTTGCCAATTGATGAAACCACTAATGATTTTATAGACATTTTGGATGAGCCAATGGTGTTCTCAGAAGACGAGGATGAGCCTAAGCCGCTAATAGAAGCAACTGAGAAGCAAAATTTTGAACCAGTAGCAGAAATTCTAGAAGAGAGAACAAACGTCTTAGATAAGACTACAGTAGCCTCCAAGACAGCTATAACAGATTTTATACAGAATGAACAATATCACGTTGATAGAACTGATAAATTAGTGGTATCGACCGAAATTTCAGAAACAGAAGTACCGATTGATATTGAACCTGTAGCAGAGGTTCTAGAAGAGAAAACAGCTGTATCAGATGATTTCAAGGAAGTAGAAAAAATATCAGTAGAAAACCCCAAGAAAGCCATAGCACAATTTATACAAAATGAACAATATAGCATTGAAAGACCTGAGAAACCTGTGATATCGACAGAGATTTCTGAAATAGAAGTAGCAGAGAAGAAAGAGACAGTTCCTGAAAAACTGGCTTACAAGGGCCTTCCTATTGATGAATCCACAACTGATTTTCTTGATATTCTTGATGAACCAATGCACTTCTCTGATGATGAAGAAGAGAAACCAGCAGAGGACTCCAAGAAGCCAGAAGCGTCAGAAGATTTTACACAGAATGAACATTACACGGATAAATTAATTGACAAAGAGACTACGCTTGAATCTGCGGCGACAAAAATTTCTGAATTAGAAGTTGCAGGAAAGGCAGAAAAAGCTATTGAGAAAGTAGCCTACAAGGGCCTTCCTATTGACCAATCCACGACTGATTTTCTCGATATTTTTGATGAACCAATGCAATTCTCTGATTATGAAGAAGAGAAACCAGTAAGAAACCAGTCAGAAGACTTCATACAGAATGAACAGTACACCATCGAAACAACGGATAAATCGATTGACAAAGAGACTACTCTTGAAACTGCAACGACAAAAATTTCTGAATTAGAAGTTGCAGGAAAGGAAGAAAAAGCTGCTGAAAAAGTAGCCTACAAGGGCCTTCCTATTGACCAATCCACGACTGATTTTCTCGATATTCTTGATGAACCGATGCAATTCTCTGATGAGGAGGATATTAAACTAACAGATGAAGATACCAAGAAGCAAGATCTATCTGTACAGAGTGTACAAATTACCACTGAAACAACGAATGAATTTATTGACAAAGAGAAATCTACCCTCGAGACTGTAGCGGCAGAGATTTCTGAATCAGAAGTAACAGCAAAGGAAGAGAAGGTTATCGAGAAAGTAGCCTACAAAGGTCTTCCTATTGATGAATCCACAACAGATTTTATGGATATCTTGGACGAACCAATGCAATTTTCTGACGAAGAAGATGACTTAGTGCCCTCAGAGAGTGACAAGCTAACAGCTGAAGACACCAAGAAGGTAGTTGCCTCTGATAAGAAAGCCATAGCAGAATTTATACAAAATGAACAGTATAGTTTAGAAAGAATTGACAAAGTGGCAGTAGTTAAAGAGAAAACTATTGAAAAAGATGCCTACAAGGATCTTCCCATCGATGAATCCTCATCTGCCTTCATAAACATCGAAAAAGACACTGTTGATTCAATAACTAAAGAACAGAAGAATATAGAAAGCACAGAAATCGAGCAAGTAATATTCGGGTCGGTCAAGGAACGTCCCAGTCAAAGAGTCGACAAAAAGAAACCTCCAAAGCCCGAGGACCTAGACCCAGAAGAACAGAAAGCCTTCAAAGTTTTCGAAGAAAAACTCCAAAAGAAGAAGAAGAAACGCCATGGACTACCTCTGGAATTCCTGCTCGACCAACAAACTCCCGACGAGGTTAAATCGCCTCCGTTCGATGTCAAAACCGAACAATCACATTTGACAAGAGTTGAATCTGTCGATTTTGAAGTTCGTAATATAGAAGACGTCATGAATGTTTTGTCGGGCAAAGGAGATGTGGAAATTAAAAGTGAATTGAACGAACCCGATAAAGGTGTAGTAGATGAATCTCCCGCTTGGGATGAACCTAAAATTTCAGGTGATGAAAGCCCAGAGATCGGCGAAGGAACAAAACAGAAGAAACGCAGGAAGAGAAACAAGAAACCCAAAGAAACTGTTGATAAAGCGGAGGAGGTAGTTGAAAGCGCGGAAATTTCTGTGGAGAGTAGTGGTAGCACTGTGGAACCACGGCCGTCAAAGTCTTGGGCCAGTGTCATAGGAAGTAAGGAAGTTGTGAAGGAGGCAGTTGAGGCACCCGAAGAAATTGAAACGGCAATTCAAACGCCTCGACAGGAAATTGTGGTTAGGGAAATTGTGAGTCATGGAGCGGCGAAGAAATCTAAAAAAAAGAAGAAGCAAATTGAAAGTGATGAACCGTTTATTGAAGAACCAGAACCAGAAGTTCAACGTGAGCCTGAAAGAATAATTTCACCAGAACCCACCCCAGAACCAGTAGAAATAGAAGAAGAACTAGACGATAAACCTAAGAAAAAGAAGAAGAAGAACAAGAAAGCACCTCAACCTGAAGAAACCCAGGAAATTGTTGATCAGCCAGAAGCTGACTCTCGAGAACCAGCAAATGTTGATACTGTAGAAGAAACCGGCAAGAAGAAAAGAAGGAAGAGAAAGCAACTCAAGCCAGAAGAGAATGAAGAAACTACGAAGGAAACTGTTAAGGTTGATCTCAAAGAGGCTGACGAACATACTAAACAAGAAAAAATCGTTGAAATAGCACCCAGCAAATCAGAAGAGGTAGCTGTAATATATCCTACTAAATCAGAAGAAATAGTTGAAATAGCACCCAGCAAATCAGAAGAAATAGTTGAAGTGGTACTTACCAAATCGGAGGAAACAGTTGAAGTGGCCCCCACGAAATCAGAAGAAATAGTTCAAGTGGTACTTACTAAATCAGAGGAAGTTGTTGCGCCCAACCAATCAGAAGAAATAGTTGAAGTAGTACTTACCAAGTCGGAGGAAATAGTTGAAGTGGCCCCCACCAAGTCAGAAGAAATAGTTGAAGTGGTACTTCCCAAATCAGAGGAAATTGTTGCACCCAGCAAATCAGAGGAAATAGTTGAAGTGGTACTTCCTGGATCAGAGGAAATTGTTGCATCCAGCAAATCAGAAGTAATAGTTGAAGTGGTACTTCCCAAATCAGAGGAAATTGGTGCACCCAACAAATCAGAAGAAACAGTTGAAATAACGCCCAGCAAATCAGAACAAATAGTTGAAGTTGTACTTACCAAATCAGAAGAAAGTGTTGAAATAACCCCCAGCAAATCAGAAGAAATAGTTGAGGTGATACTTACCAAATCAGAGGAAATTGAGGCACACAGCAAATCAGAAGAAATCGTTGAAATATCCCCTAGCAAATCAGAAGAATTAGTTGAAGTGGTATTTAGCAAATCAGAGGACATAGTTGATATCGCGCCTGTCAAATCAGAAGAAAAAGATGAGGTGGAACCCAAGAAACCAGAAAGGAAGAAAAGTAAGAAAGAGAAATCAGTTTCCTTCGAGGAACGCCCGCAAATCATCAACTTCGAAGAAGATGTCCCTGTCCAAGAAAAACTTCTTCCATCAACTTCTGAAATTACCGAACTAATCAATGATGCAATGGAGGCATCTTCCAATGTTGTGGCCGAGGATACTTCTGCGGAATTTATTGAAATTGAAAAAGAAATTGCTGTGCTTGACTATGAAGAAAACGATGCTTGGATTGACGTGGTGAAAGACACCACAGTAAATATTAACAAAGAAGAAACAATTTTAGAAGAATCTAAACCGAATGATGACCATCGGCAAAACACACTGGATTTCTTAGCTAAGGAGCAATATCTTGTCCAAGAGCCTACAAAAACAGTTACAGTTGAACCCAAATTAGCATATAAGGGACTACCAATTGACGAATCCACTCTAGACTTCATTAGTGTTTTAGATGAACCACTGGTTATTTCTGACGAAGAAGAAACTAAAGAAATTGAGGTTCTAGTCGAAAAACCTCAACCTGAAGGGGCTCAGAAAGAGTTAACTGTTGAAGAAGAACTGGTAAATGTCGGGAATCTAGTGAAATGTCTTCAGACAGAGGTGTCACATTACGACGTCTGTAAGCTAATTAATGCAGAGACGCTTTGGTTTGAACAGAAATTAGAGAAAGTTGACGTTGAAGATGTTAAACCCAAAACAGAAGAAAAATCTTTGATAATCCAAGTAGCAAATGAGGAAGCTTCAACGACAACTGAAACAGTCCAGGAATCTGCCAATATTATTGACAAAGAAACCAAACTGATAGAATATCTGCAGAGTGAAATTCCTCGATATGATACGAAAAAATTGTCAGAAGCAGAAATTGTTTGGTATCAGCAGATTTTAGAAAAACCTCAGGAAAAGTTAGAAGTTGTCGAGAAAGCTAAGGAAGCTCGAGAAACAATCGATAAAGATTTCATAACTGATTTCATATCTCGTGAAAAAGACATTGCAGAACATGCAGTCACCAGAGTCACTAAAGTAGAAAAAGAATTGCCTTTAGAGGCGGAAGAAGTGAGCAACAATCTTATAGATTGTCTGCAAAGTGAAGTGCCTCGCTATGACATCAAGAAATTGACGGAAGCAGAAACTGTCTGGTCTCAGCAGAAAACAGAAGAACCAAAAGAACTTCCAGTAGTAGTGGAAAAAGTTCAAGAGATAGTGGAGGAGTCGAGAAATGCTGTAAAAGAGTTTATCGACCAAGAGAAAGCTAACGCTGAACCCCACGTAAAAAAGCTGGAAAGCGTCTCCAAAATCCAAGAAGTCTATAAATTGGAGTTTAAAACTTCAGCAGACTCTGCTACAGAACTAGTTACAGATTTAGATGAAACTTTTACAGTTCTTCAGGAAGAAGTCCATTCGGCAGGTTTAGATGAGCCCAAGGAAGTGTTGGTGGCAAAAGTAGTCACAGATTTGGATGAACCTGTGGAAGTTGTGTTGACGGGAAAAGTTATCGACTTGGACGAACCCAAAGCAGTTTTGTTGTCACAAAAAGATGCAGATTTGGAAGAATTTAAAGAAGTTCTTCGGGAAGAAGTTGTAACGGGAAAAATTGCAGAGGATGAACCCAAGGAAGCTGGGGTGACGAAGGAAGTTACGGATTTAGATGAATCATTAGAACCCTTCGAGGAAGTTGTAGTGACTGATTTGGATGAACCCAACGAAGTCGTGTTAACGAAAATCACATTTTTAGAGGAACCACATGAAGAAGTTGTGGTTTTATCGAAAAAAGTTACAGATTTAGATGAGTTTGAAGAAGTTACTGCGGAGGAAGTTGTGCCAGAAAAAGTTACAGTCTTAGACCAGCCTGAAGAAGTTTTTAGTGAAGAAGTTGTGGTAACGACGAATGTTGAAACCAAGGAAGTTGTGGTAACGGACGAACCTGAAGTAGTTCTTCTGGAAAAAACTTCGCATTTAGAAGAACCTCAAGAAGTTGTGGTATCACAGGAAACATCTAAACCATCAGAATTTGAAGCCATCATCGAGAAAGCTACAGAATTCGTGCCCAAATCAGAACTGTCTCGGCTTAACCCCAACGCGGCCGAATTCATTCCAGTTTTCGAACAGAAATCTTCAGAATTAGTAGAAGAAGAAGCTTCCGGTCAAGTGTGGAGCTATGGCGAACAAATCTACAATGAAATAGTCAAAGACGTTGAAGTTGAAGAACCGAAACTTCAGAAGGCTTCATGGGTTGAGGAAGTCGTACAAAAGCAACCCTCTTCATCTGAAGAGTTTATTGCAGCCGAAAAGGAGCACATTGAAAATTTGTTGCCGAAAGAATTGATAAGTGAAGTTACAAACTCCGAAGAAGAAGAAATTGTTAAACAGAAGAAGACGAGAAAAAGAAAGGGAAAATCACCGAAACCTGTTCAACCCCAACCAGAAGTGGAGGAAAAAATAGAAACTCCAAGTGTCAACGCGATAATTAATGTCTGGGAGAACTTGATGAAGGGTGATAAGACCTACGCTGAAGTCGTTGCCACAAATAGATCACCAGAAAGACAACAAGAAGTTGTAGGAGCAAACGAAGAAAAGATACTTCCTCGAGTTGTGGAAATTAAAGTGACCGAACCGGAGGAGCCTAGAATTGATTCTGAGGCTGACCAGGATGGTTTTATCGAGTTCGTACCAAAGAGAACGAAATCACCACAGCCGAAGCCCAGAAGTCGCAAATCGAAGAAGAGCAAATCTCCACAACCACAAAAACAGGAGGAAACTATAGAAATCGTTCCTATTGAAACCACAGAAACCGTAGTGGATTCTATTGAAGAAGTGGCTAAGATGCAGGAACCAGAGGAACGAATACCGGTTCTACCTGAAGCCACAACAGTGGTTCTTGACGATGGACAGCAGTTCCTAAGCTACGCCGAAGTGCTTACTGGTGGAAGTCGAGATCCTTCACCCGCATTACCTTCAGAGAAGCTTCCAGCTTTTGAGGGAAGTAAACTGCAACTGGTTGAGTCACAGACATCTCAGTTTGAAATTATTGAAGCGACTGAAATCGAGGAACCCAAAAAGCCTAAGAGAAAATCTAGGAAGAGGGATAGGTCTCATAAACAGGAGGAACCATCAGCTCCTGTTGAATCTACGGAAAGTTTTGTGTTCGTTGAACCGTCAGTTGGAGTTGAAACTGAAAATTACGCTGGAGTTCTTGGTTCTGGTGAAAGTAGTGAGCTGAGTCCTGTAAAGGGTGAAGCAGAAGTTAAAATCTTTGAACGTGAACCCGAAGACTTTGTTTCAATTACAAAGCCTCAACCGGTAGCTGTCGAACATTTCTTGGAAGCAGAAAGGCAAAATAGTGAAGATTTTGTCAGTTGGGCTTCTGTGGTCGGCAGTAAAATTGAAGACAAACTTGAAAGTGAAACGGTCACAAAAGTACAGGATGATAAACCTGAAGACAAACCTGAAGTTGAAGCTATCATCACAAAAGTGCAAGGTGATGATAAACTTGAAGATAAACCAAAGAAGAGCAAGAAGAAATCCAAGAAAGAAGCTACAGAGAAGTCGAGCTTGATCGGCGGATTTATATCGTCAGTCAAGAGTGCTTTTAGTAGCTCAAAGGTGAAGGAGCCGGAGGAAGATGTTTCTGAAAGCACGAAAGATGACGAGAAGAAAAAGAAGAAGAAGAGCAAGAAAAGTAAACGCGACAAACTTGAAGAAACATCTGAAAAAGTGGAAGAATTTGTTGTGGTGGAACGAAAAGAAGAAGTAACTAATGAAGTGTTGTGCGAAAAACCAGTTGAAGAAATCGTTTCTGTGGAACCTGTTGAAGAAATCGTTCTGCTGAAACAAGAAGTGCAGGAAAGCAAACCCGAGGAAGAATTTACAATAATAGCCACAAAAGAGGTTCAACCTCCAATTGACAAGGAATTAATTTCATCATTTATCCAAAATGAGCAATCGTTCGTCTCTGAAAGCCCGGCTACGAAACCGGAAAGCAAACACGGCAGTTTCTTGGGTGGTATAATATCCAAAGTTTCCAGTTCAAAGGAAGAGAAGAGTAAAAAGAAGAAAGAGAAACTAGAAGAGTTAACGCCGAGCGAAGAGGTGAAAATGAACGAAAAGAAGAAGAAAAAGAAGAAAAGCGAATCAGAACATGGCGTTCTGGACACGATCGTAACAAGAATTTCTGAAGTCTTTTCCCACAAGAAACCAGAAGAAACAGCTGAGGTTAGATTGGCCAAAAATCTGAGCCAAGACGGCCCTTTTTGGTTAAACAAACCGATTTTCGACGAAGCAGAAGAAAAGTACATCTTAAGCTTGATCCAGAGGAGAACGCCAGAAGAAGGAAGATCGACAGTGATAGAAGATAGAAGAGACGACGATGGTGATTCTGACAGCTCCGGTGGGCGGGGCTCACCGAGACCACGTCATAACGGTGACGTCACCGACATTCCCGGAAGTGATTGTAGAGTGTATTCGTTACCGGGAGGTGTAGGTGGCTGGAAAGACACCAGCACCTACTTGGAATCGGAACCGGTAAAAACAGTCGACGAACATTTACGCGCCGCGAAACGCCTCTCCGAAAGTATCGCGGAAGACGTGATTAACGATTCTCCCTCCCAAAATCCTCCCTTAGGGCCCCCAAGGCAGCCAACGAGTCCCCCCAAGGACAGCCCTCAAGGAGGTGACGACCGTTTGAAGAAGGTGAAATATTGCGTGTTTATTTAGGTGTCGAGAGTTTGATTTAAGTGCATGGTGTGCCTCTACTAACGATTTTGGTCTGGGTTTTATTTATATGTAATTTATAATAATTGTGAATATATAATATATGTTTGGTTTGGGGATTTTTCGCTTTGGGCGTTAAAATCTAGTAAAGTTTTCATGCTTCATGGATTTTGACAATGGCAGTTGAGGAGCCGTCATTTATTTTCAACTATTCGCAGGGATTGGCCGAGGATGTGGAAAAACTGCAGAATTTATTGCAAACGACTGAGGTTTCTATCGAGTACTTGCCACAGGAGGGATTTGAACAAATGATCAGGGCCTTAGAGGTGAGTGTATCTGTTGGTAATAATTGGTTCTATAAATATAAACAAGGATGTCGAATGTTTGCGGCTAATTGCATAAATAAACAAGAAGAAAACTATTAGCAGGTGATTTTTTCCCGAAGATGGTGCTGTTGAACATAGTTAAATAAAACTTGAACTGAATGGAAATTAAGAAGATCGCAGAATAAGTAGTACAGTCGGAGACTTTGAAAATGACCCTCCCTCCCACCGTGAAGATTGGTCAACTGTATGGCTGCAATGAGCTTATTGTTAACGATCTGTGAAAAAAACATCAATCAAATTTCAGCGATGCAGTCGATCAAGTGACTCGTCGCGATGGGGTGGGCTTTTTCAAAGATCCCGACTGTACCTATATGGGCGCCGGAACTTGAAAATTGCTAGGGGGCTCGTCTTCAAAGCGAATAAAACAATTATGGTAGTAATAAATTTAAAAATAAATGTACAATAAAAAAAGGCAGCAGAGAAGCGGCTGGAACCTCCCCAACGCATGGGTCTTTGATTTCCGTGACTTGTGTTTAAGATTTTAAAGTTGATATGCCTAAATGGCACTTCCCGTGGACCAATTGCTCCCAAAAGCCTTTTAGCTCTTTAATGGGTTACCTAACCTCCATGTACCAAATTTCGGACAAATCGATCCAGTAGTTTGGGCTATAACGTGGTTTCAGTGTTATTACAAAATTTCGATTTTTCTACCCAAAGGGTACTAAATGCGAATAAATTTTATCTCATTTAAAACCAGAATTTGAAGACCTTTCTGATGATAACAATAAATCTTTCAAAAAGTTGTTTTTGATGGGTGAATGAGAGAATAATTTTAAGTTTCGAAATTGGTGTGCCAAAACGGCACTTTCCGTGGGCCGATTGAATCCAAAATTTGTTCAACTCTTCGACGTGTAATACAATCCCCATGTGCAAAATTTCAGACCAATCGGTTGAGGGGCTTGGGCTGTACCGCGATTTTAAAGTCCGAAAAAAATCAATTTTTTTTTAATTTTTGGTCAAAAGGGCACTAAGAATGAATACATTTTTAGACGCAGAATTTGAAGGTCTTTCTTATGGTGACGTGAAAAATGGGGGTTTACATTTAAAATTTAAAAGTTGATGTGCCAAAATGGCACTTCTGGTTGCACGATTGGCTCCAAAAGCTTTTCAGATCTAAGTTGGGTTATCACATGCACACGTACCAAATTTCAGCCAAATCGGTCGAGTAGTTTGGGCTGTGGCGTGTTTACGAACGTACGAACGTACGTACGTACGAACGTACGTACATACATACAGACACATTTTAAAAACCACTTTTTTGGGTTCCTGAGACCTCAAAACGTATAGATCCGGTCTTATCTCGAATTCGAAAATTTTAGTGATTGCAGTAACCTCCCTTTTTTTTAAATGGTGAAGTGGAGTGGGGAGGTTAAAAATAGTGAAAAACAAAGCTGGAGGATGCAAATTATGCAAATAGAAAATGCATTTTTCCTTTGAGCGATTCGCGATTTTTCATTTGCCATTTCTACTTTGAGATTAAATATAATGCTATGCTTTAACGCGTCATTGGTCATTGTACTCCTTAAGACGTTTTTTTTTCTATTCAAAGCCAATTTGCTAAGGGTGAACCCTTCGCCCTCCCTGGTTCTGGCGCCTGAGTACCTAAACACTTTCACTGCTGTTGAGTAGCTCGGTTGACCGGTGCATAGTGGATATTTTAATGTTAATTCTAAAAAATAAATAAATTGACCAATCACTAGAGTCCATTTGTTTTTTATGTTACGTTACATTCTTCACTTCGTTTCTAATAGGGTCTATTCTGTAATTTATGCGTTAAAAATTTTAGCATGGCGTAAAATGGGAAATATGCGAGCTGTGATTGTCTTTGTATTTTCGCTGTTATGGTAACGTCAAAGCAAAGGCGTTAAAACGGTATATTTTTAGCGCCTTCTACTAGAGATGCCTCTAATTAATCAACGTTTAACCACCTCAAATACGATTTAAGGGTAGTGCTACCAAGGAAACGAAAAAATGGACCAATGATGCTGTCGCATTTTAGCAGAAAACATTAAAATTACAGAATAGACCATATTCTGAGTAGAATTTACTATATTACTACTTACTACTTCATTGTTTCATGAATATCTCATTTTTTTTTACAATTTATAAATTAGCGGTCCCAGCGTGACGTCAGAAGTCACGTGTTGGACGATGATCGATCATCGATCGTGCAAATTCGTTCAAGTTTGGGTGCTTGTTAGCACCTTCTCTGATCATGTCGTTATACCGTGTGGTCCAAATGTATTAAAACACGGCTCTTACGGCCAAAGCGACTGCCAAACCATGAGGCATACATGTTTGTAATTTTTTGGGTTTTTTAACTTCTACGCTCGCGAAGCAGTTACTGGAATCGATCGGAAAATTCAAAAAAATCGAAAAACCTTAGTGCAATTTTTTCGAAAAATGTCTATTTTAGGAGTGAAAAACATTTGTATTTAAGATTTTAGTATAAATCAGCGCCGGGTGCATCAGCTATCCAAACGCTCTGCATGCGGACCTTGGTTAAATAAAGTTTAATGCTACATTTACAAATTCTGTGAAAAAGTAGAAGTTTCTACCGTCTCCGAGACTGCCAATTTTTTGATTCCCTCTTTATGGTCGATTTTATTCTTTTTTAAAACATCTGTTTTATTTAAAAAAATATTTTAAATTTCACTGAATTATTTACTCCAGTTGGCATGTCTACGCCGCTCTAACATCTAACACGCCCCACTGTGAGTGAAACAAGCCATAAAGAGGACACCAAAGCAAAGCAACCCAAAAAAAATTGCAAACATGTATGGTGCCATTTAAAAAAAAATGCAGCAGAGAAGCGGCTGGAACCTCCCCATCGCGTGGATCTTTGTATTCTGTGTAGATAGTAGTTAATTCAACAGAATTTTTTTAATCCTTGACTAATTTCACAATTTTCTGACAAACACCGACATCACCTCGGACATCACCCATCACGTTTGACAATATGTTTCTTTTAAGGTTAATCTTTTGCCACCTTTTTGACAATAACTGCCATTTTATGTCATCCATTGTCAGCCCGCACCCTTTTAATGAGAAAGAATTTTTTCTGTATTTTACACTGAAATGGCAGAAACTATGAACACATTTTTAGAACCAGAATTTGATCGCCTTTCTAATGGCGACATAAAAAAGGAGGTCTTGTATTTAAAATTTTAAGTTGATATGCTTAAATGGGACTTCCCGTTGGCCAATTGCTTTCAAAAGCCTTTCAGGTCTTCAACGGGTCACCCAATCTGCATGTACCATATTTCAGCCAAATCGATTCAGAAATTTGGGCTATAATGTATTTTTACTGTTATTATAAAATTTCGATTTTTTGAACCAAACAGCGCTAAATGCGAATTAATTTTGCCCTATTTAAAACCAGAATTTGAAGACCTTTCTGATGGTGACAATAAATCTTTCAAAAACTTGTTTTTAATGGTCAAATGAGAGAATAATTTTAAATTTGGAAATTGGTGTGCCAAAACGGCACTTTCCGTGAGTCGATTGAATTCAAAATTTGTTCAGCTCTTCGACGTGTAATACAATCCCTATGTGCAAAATTTCAGCCAAATCGGTTCAGGGGCTTGGGCTGTACCGCGATTTTAAAGTCCGATAAAAATCAATTTTTTTTTTATTTTTGGTCAAAAGGGCACTAAGAATGAATACACTTTTAGAAGCAGAATTTGAAGGTCTTCCTTATGGTGACGTAAAAAATGGGGGTTTGCATTTAAAATTTAAAAGTTGATGTGCCAAAATGGCATTTCCGGTTGCACGATTGGCTCCAAAAGCTTTTCAGATCTAAGTTAGGTTACGAGATGCCTATGTTCCAAATTTCAGCCAAATCGGTCTAGTAGTTTTCGCTGTGGCGTGATTACAAACGAACGTACGTACGTACATACACACAGACACATTTTAAAAACCCCTTTTCTGGGTTCCTGCGACCTCAAAACGTGAAAATCTGGTGCTATCTCAAATTCGAAAATTTTAGTGATTGCAGTAACCTCCCATTTTTTTTAAATTGTGATGGGGTTGGGAGGTTAAAACTATTATTTGTTTATTTTGTCAAATTATGCGATAAGATAGGACTTTCCAAATTGCGATAAAATGAAGGTAATTGATTCTAATATAACATGGATTTCTTATTTTGTTCTTTTATCTCATGGTTTGGCCGTGAAAGCCGTGTTTTTTAATATGTTTGGAACACATTGTATTTTATGTTCTTCACCTATACAGGCTGTTCCCTAAATACACCGGCAAACCTTTAGGGGTGGTTCTTCGCCCTGTTCTAAAACGAAAAGTTGCTATGTACATTTATCTTAAAGTGCTTAGTTTCCAAGATACAGGGTGTGCAAGCTTTGAAACATTTCCAATTTCTAATTTTGTTTTTTTTTTCTTTTTTGCATTTTCCGAATTTACTTTTGCCTCCGATTTGTTTTCCCCTTTTTTTCGAAAACAACTTATCATGAAGGAAAAGCGAAAGAAAACGATTTGTCAATAATAAATACGACTCGTATTTTCAAAAAATAACGGTGGCGTAGCCTACTTGACAGGAAAAGTAGGTATGCACCTGCGCGCCGGAATTTGATACGAAATTTCCTGTATATTTTGTATGAGCTAAGCGTATACCAAATTTCATCAAAATATCTTGAAAAGTTTTTGAAATACTAGAAAAAACTTTTTTTGGAATTCGCACACCCTGTAACTTGGAAACTAACGAGAAAACTAAGCTTTTTAGGACATTTGTCCATCGGAAGTTTACGTCTTAGAATAAACCGAAGAATCACCCCCTAAAGTTAGTCGATGTAATTAGGGAACATTGGAAGGACCAAATTACTCTTATTGTCGGTCCAAACATTTCTCAAATTCGCGCTGTCCAAACAAAGCTCCATTATTAAAACGCGTTGCCATTTGTCAGTTATTTAGTAAAACTATTTTCTAAAGAACACATTTTCAGCGTGAGTCGGGCTTTTTTTGTATGGTGATGTTAACGTTATTTCTTCCGTATTATAGCTCTGCGTCAAATTTCAGTCAATATAAACCTCATATAATCTCCATTATTTTCTTTTACATTGACAGACAGCTGCCAAAACCGAATTTTACACCACACTATTAAAAAGCTTGACCTACACTGCCCCTGTGTCCGTTAGAATATGATTACTGCCCTTTTAAAAGAGCTCAATTAATGGTAATGGCACAAAAGTCGTGTTGTTTAGGCAAAATTCGTTATGCAATTATGTCAATTCCGCGAAATTCACCTTTGATCGTCCTGTCGTTCATGCCGCATTTACTTAAATTTACATTATTTGTACAAATAGGTACAGCCGAAAAACTAAATAATGCCCCTGTGTTGATTTGCTGAACGGATAATTCTTTATTGGCACGAACCATTCCAAACTGGATTGCATTTCATGCATCGACATAAAAATTCACTGTACCGTAGCTAAGTTAACGCGTAAATCATGAGATGGCGCTGGCAGTTTTGTCAAGTTTGGGGTGATGGTATTGCAGGAATCTTGCTGCCAGCGCCATCTCATGATTTACGCGGTAACTTAGTTACGGAATCGCAAATTTTTATGTCAACATAGTTTCATAAAATTCCACCCTCTCTGCGTATACCCTCAAGGGCCAGGTCAGTCAGTTACTAGGGAAAGTTGGGGCAAAGTGGACCCCATAACAAAAGTTGGCAAAAAATAAATAAATAATTTTTTATTTCTGTTGTTTGAGAAACTCTTCATGTACCTAACCTTAGTCTTTAAAACCCCGATAAGAATTTGTCTTAAAAACAAAGTTCAAACTCTCAACACATTAGAAAACATTTTGTGCTTATTGTTACGCACCATTGTCTACCTGAAAAAAGACAGAAAATCGATAATCTCTATTCATATGTTTAAAAATTTTGTTAACTAAATGCTAAAAGCTATATGCTTCGATACTTTGACCGCTTTGCCCCAAGTGGAAAAATCCACTTTGCCCCGACCTGCAATTTATTCTTAATAATAAAATTCACAAATAATTAAAGACGAGCTTTTATACGGTTCCTGTTATTACAAGTTGAAAGGCATATGTATTAGTTAATTAATTAATAAATAATAATAAATTAGAAATGATCATTCGCATATTGCTTTCTTATTTACCGAGACATATTACAAACCCACGTGGTGAAATAATTGACTTCGCGCTAGAAAACTAAATGCACACGGGGTGGATAAAATCCACTTTGCCCACAGGCGCCGCTTTGCCCCGACCTCCCCTACTCGGTTTTGTTATAATAATAAAATGTTTTTACAGCTTTTAAACCTGTTCGAAGGTGTAGCCAATTGTCTACTTTTCTTAATTTGTAAAATTATAATATTTTAAAAAGTCTGAACTAATCAAAATAGGTGTAAACGCTCAAAATGGATATTTTTGCTGTAAACTCCATTCATTTTCTATTGAAGATCTAAAATTTTTCTGGAACTGTACAACCCTAATTTATAAGGGCTTGTACTGTTGACAATTTGATAGAAATTTAGCGGGAAAGCAAAAACATTGCATAACCCAAATCTTCTAGGGTTTATTTTTATTGTTAGAAGCAGTGTCACAAATAAACGTACCTGAGGCTTTTTCGCTTAAAAATCGCGAATGATAGCTGACAAATTGATAAATGAGAACTAGTCTGGTCCCTGTATATGTCACTATAGTGCAATAGAGACTTTCTACAACCCGGCAGCCTTAGAAAAGCTATACAATTTCTATAAAAATGCGGCTAAACTCAGAAAAAGTTATTAATAAAATACTTTTTTTAATTCAAATTATTTTTCTATAATTACCACTGACGTCATTTCGACCATGGAGATTCCTCAGAATGGACTATAACCTTTGCCAAAGAATCCGCCTTTCAATTAAAAATAGTACGAAGCAGTGCACATCATTCCACGCAAGTCAATTATTTAATGCAAACATCAGGCGAATAAATCGTTTATATTATTCAAATTTATTCGGTAACCTTGCAGCGGTCATTCAATCTCCATCCTATTACAGGTGTTAGAAACAATGTCCATGACTTAACCGCTGAAAAATCTCGCCAAAACGAGAAAAAAATTCACTTTCTGGTAGGTCGCGGCCCGATGTTCTTGACCCACTTCCATCCTAAGATGCTAAGATTATGACCCCGATGACATCATTGTTATAATTAACAATGACAAGATGATTTGGCACAGCCCGATTTATTTATATTTGTTACTGCATGATTTAAATATGTCGGTAAATAAATGATTGTCTGGGCGCCTGAACTTAGCCCGGAATAGAACTTGCGTAACCCGAAGGATTATATTTACTAACATTACTATTTTTTTAATAAAATCTCACGTGGTCGAATGATCGTCCAATCTAATAATAGGTCGCATTACCGCATCTTCGGAGAGTGGTGGTCAGTCGGTGGCTTCAGCTCCTTCAGTTTCAGCCGAGCTGTGCCGGTGTTAACAACAACTGAAAATAAAACGTGTTTTGTGATTTTTTTCAGGAGGTCACTAGTGATTTGAAGAAACATGCGGCCCAAGCCATCAGCTTGGAGAGTCAAGTCCTCGAGCTGAAAGCAGACCACGAGACTCAATCTCTGGCAGCCCATTTGGCAGGAATCAGAACCAGAATTGCGACGCTTTTGTCGCAAGCCGAACACGGAAGGATCGCAGTTTCTGTAAATATTTTGGTTTTCTTCGTTTTTTGACTGTGGAATTTCAGATTGCTCGTGAATCTCACTTGAAACGCCAAGAAGAACTTCTTCACTACCAGGAACTGCTCACCGAGATCGAGATCTGGCTCCAAACAACCAAGACAATAGTTGAACTCGACCAGAAAGAACAACAACTTCAGGAGTTAGCTTCTGCTTGTGAGGAGTTCAAGAAATACCCAGATCTCAAAGAGCTCGCAGAAAATCTAGAAAAGCAACTTCTAGAACTAACGCTGGTTTTTGCCAAGCAACGTTCTATTATTGAAGACAAGGAGGACACTTTGGATTCTGTGTCTACCATTGAAGAGTTTCCAGGAGTTACGATAGAAACGCAAACTGGAAGGAGTCTATCCTCACCAGCTGATGCAGAAATTCAAACTCAGTTCAGTGAAAGTTTAAGTGAACCAAGAAAAGAAACTCTAAAGATTTCTAAGATCATCTCTGACGGAGAAGAAAGGATAGAAATTTCTTCCAAGTCAATGGCGGAACCTCAACCGATAATTGAAGAACCTGACGATCTTCTAGTCGAAGCCAACTACAGAGGCAAAGAAGATGAAGGAGCAACTGAAATTAACATAACAAACGTGCCTAGCCAAAGTTTTGAAACAGTTTTCGTGGAACCTGACGCAACCACAACTGAAGTCATCGTAGACGCTGATGGCACCAAAAGAATAATCGTGAAGAAATTGCACAGAACTGTTGTGAGACATCAGCAGACCGTGCAACAGCAGCAGTTGACAACTGTGAAAACTTTAACAGAAGGCGATAATGCTCCAGTTAGTCAATCCTTCTCGCAAGTGACCTTGAAAGGGCAACATTGCAGCACAACTGTTGCCAAGGGAGACGGCAGCAAGCAAACTCTGAGCAGCAAACAATATGGCGGAAAGGTCGTTTCCGGTATTCCGGGAGGGGAAGTTGACGTTCACGAGTTTCAAACCGAACCTGAAACTCACTATTCCGTTCTTGAGGCTACTGAAAATCCGCAAGAAGTTGAAGTTCAAGGCATTAAACTTCACGAAGGTGACGTGACTTACGTGGACGATAAGAATAATCGCTTAATACCAGTGGAACCCTCAAGTGAAGTTTTCACTTCCAGTTCAAGCGTAAGAGCAGTCGTGCAACAAGTTACCAGAAAAATCATAAGAAAAACTAGGAGAATTATCAGAAGAATCGTTATTGTGGATGGCAAGGAACAAGTTACTGAAGAGGTGATCGAGGAACCGGAAGAAATAGAAATTTCTGAAGAGGGAATTCCCAGGGTTAGCATCAATGTGACCCGTACTGAAGATGGGAAAGTCGTTCAAGAGCAGCAGTATGGGGGGCCGGGAGTTACGGAGACTGTTAGGTACGTGGTAGACACTGCACAAGACACGAAAAGTTTTATAGACAATGAGAGGCTTGCGCATAGTCCAGAAAGTAGTAAAGTTGAGGCACCTAGTTCTGCTGATGCACCTAAAAAAGACAAAAAGAGAAAGAAAAAAGGTAGAAAGACTCCCCAGGGGGAGGTAGCGACTGATGAGGTCCTTGTTGAAGCAGTGACGGGGGTGAGCTCTCCTATTGAAGAAATAAAAGTAGAAGAACCAAGAGAAACTGTCAAGACAACTGTAACACTTGAACAACCTGGAGTGGAAGTTGTAGCCCAGCAAGAACCAGTAACATCTGTTACAACAACGGTAGAAAAAACTGTAACATCTGAACAACCGTCAGTTCACCAGATTGTGACAACTGTTACACCACTGCAACAAACAATAGAAACAGTTTCTCTTCAAACATCTGAACAACCTAAAGTTGTAACATCACCAACTTCTAAACAAGAAAGGGCAACACCTAAGCACGAAATTGTCGCAACTATTACACCATTGGAACAATCTGAAATAGAAATTGTAACATCAGTAACTCCTAAACAAGAGCAAACCAAACAGGTTGTAACATCTATAACACCATTGGAAGAAAGGATATTTGAGGCAACCGTAACACCCGAACAACCTGGAGTGGAAATTGTAACATCACTCAGACCCGAAGCTGCACCTTTTACACCACAAGTTACTTCAGTGAAGCTGCTTGAACAAATTGCAACTTCCATAACACCACCTGAAACGCCGTTGACTGTTTCTACAACAAAAGCAACCCAAGACTTTTTGGCAGAAGAAAAAATTGCGGCATCTGTAACACCCCAAGAAAAGGTGTCTCTAATTTCACAAGAGACATTCGTCGTTGCTACTCCACAAACACAAGAAGTTGAAGATTCTGTTAGACCACTGCCAGAAACAGAAATTGAAATAACTTTACAACTTGAAGAAGCAAAGCCTGCACAATCACAAAAAACTGTGGAATCAGTAAGTCCTAGTTTAGGCGAGAGTGTAACTGTACAAGCTGTGACACCAAAAGCAGACGTAGTTACACAACTAACAACTGTTACTACACCTGAAAGTTTTACTACGCAATCTGTAACGCAAGTAGTTGAGGAGGTAGTACCTCAAACTTTCACTGCCGCAGAAACTGTAACTTCTTCAAGGGAGAAATCAATTGAACCTGTAACAGCAACAAGTGATACTTCACCAGAAATTTACTCCACTCAAGTGATAACAAAAGAAATTGAAGGTGCAGTTCCTACAACGGCGACTGTTACTTCTGTTATCAAAGAACCCATAAACTCTGTAACAACTGAAAGTTACTCTACTCAATTTGTCACAAAAATAATTGAGGATGTGGTTCCCCAAACTTCTACTACAACTGAAACTATTACTTCACCACCTTCAGCCTCGGTTACCAAGGAACCCAGTTACTTTACTGAATTTGTAACAAAATCAATTGAGGATATTGTTTCTCCAACTTCCATTACCAAGGCACACATAGAATCTGTAACACCGACAGTAGTTACAGAAGACGTAGTTGCTCAAACACCAAGTGCTACTGCATCAGAAACTTTCTCTACCCAATCTGTAACGCAAGTAACTGAAGAGTTACCTCAGACTGTTGTTGAAACAGAAACTGTAAATTTTGAACCATTGACGCCTGTAACAAAGAAACCCATAGAATCTGTAATACCACTAAATGTTACTACGTCAGAAGCTACAACTGCAATAATTGAGACACTAGTGAGTCAAACGGTAACTACTCCTGTAACACCCCAAGTTGCTGCTGAAGAAATACCACCATCACCAATAGAAACTGAAGTTACAATAGACCAAATCGATGCATCAGCATCAACTCCCAAACCTGACGAAAGTCTCAAAATCAACGGAGTTGGTCTTCCACAAACCCTCAAAGTTATCACTCAAGACTTCATCCTCTCTCAGCAGTTCCACGAACCGGAAGTTTTCCAAGTGGAACCGTCAAAACCACCAATAGCAGAAAGGAAAAACCGAAAAATCGCCAAACCCAAAAAATCCACAACCCCTCGACTACAAACGCCCGAAGAACCGAAAGAAATAGAAATCGCCCTGTCCCTCGAAGAAAAACCCGAAGATTCCTCCTTGGTAACACCCCAAGTGAGCGTTACGATGAAAATCGAAGATTCGGAAGTGTTACAAAAAGACATTTCCGTAACTTTGCCGACTGAAACCGTTACGAAAACAAATGAACGCAGTGAATCGGTCGCCGCTTCGATCGAAACTCCGAAGCTTGAGGGTGAACACACTGAACAGTCCACGCCTAGCGACATCGACCACGGAGGACGAAGAAGTAAGAAGAAAAAGAAACACAAGGAAGAGGAATACGAAGAACTATCTATTGCAACTTCGGCTGAAGAGTCGACGGAAATTATCGTACCAGAAGATTCAAGTGAGGAAACTCCTCAACCGACTTTGGAAGTTTTCGAAGAAATTTCAGAGTCTGAAGAAGACGGGAAGGATACCGGTTATGAGGCTGATAAGACTGTTGATGATAGCCTTGTCGATGATGAAAATCAGTTGAAAAAACGGAGGAGGAAGAAGAAGAAGCAGAAAGTTAAAACGGGGAAGGATTCTGATGAGAGTCATTTACCAAAATCAACTACAGACTCTGTGCCGTTAACAGATGAGGAGCCTGCAAAGGAAGCGAAGAAATCGAAGAAGAAAAGAAAAGGGAAGAAAGGCAGTGCTAAACAGTCAGAAAGTGAGCCCGAAATAGAATCAGAACCAATTCTTGAAGCTCAAGACGAAGAAATTGAATCACCAAATGATTCTTACCATACTTTATCAACGCAATCAGGGATAGATACTGTTAAAATTATTGAAGAGGTTCTGGTAAGATCTCCGAGTGAAGTTCCTAAAGAAATTACAACTCAGATCGTGTCGACAATTCCTGTGATTGAAGCTGTGATCACTCAAGAATCTCTATCGCAAACTTCCCCGGATCTCAGCCAAATTACGAGCGATTTCATAGCCAAGGAACAAGTGTGTGTTCAAACTTCACCAGAAGTGGTGAAAGAAACAGGCGAAGCTTCTATACAAACTTCACTCGAAGAAGTTGTAACGCCACCAAAACCAGAAACTTCCGAAAATTCCGTTCAAACTGCGACTCCTGATAAGATTGAAGTAGTGGAAGAAGCAGCTCAGACCATAACTCCCGAAGCAACTCCCAGGAGTGAATCGGCGATGCAAACAACTACCGCGCAAACTCAGGAAGTTTTAATCCAAACTACTGAGCCGGAATTACAGGAATCTGCAGTTCAAGCTCAGGCGACACCTGTCGAGCATTCTGTGCAAACCTCACCTGAACTTACATCGCAATCGGAATTACGGGAGTTTGCAATTCAAGCTCAAGCGACACCTACCGAGCATTCCATCCAAACTTCACCTGAACTTCCGGCGCGGGAGTTACAAGCTGTCGAGGTTTCTAGCCAAACTTCACCTGAACCCACAGCGCCACCTTTCGAGGAAGTTTTCCAGATTAAACCAGTGCCAGAGTTGGTTGATATTCTTACACAGACTAGTCCAGTGATCACAGAATTGACACCTCCTAGTAGTAGTTTGTCGGAACCGTACGAAGTTCACGTTAAAACTTCCGTGGTACTGCCAGAATCAGAATCAGAAAGTGACGTGGATGTGGAAGTTGCAGTTGATGGAGTACCGATCGATAAGAAGAAGCGCAGAAGACGCAAGAAACAGAAGGCGAGGCAAGAAGAATCTGTAGAGAAAGATTTGTTCTCGTCATTCAGAAGGCAGGAAGATAACCAATTGGACAATAAAGAATTATACTCAGAAGTGACGAGGAAACATTCTAGATCTCCTTCACCAGGAGAACCCATAGTTGAATCTAAACTGATAACGGATTTGAACGAAGAACAGTTGAGGAAATTTTCGAAGCCGGACACTATTCACGTCAGCGTTGAGATTTCCAGAGAGAATCAAGTTTTGGATTCTGCGAAAATTGTGGATTTTATAGAAAATGAAAAGGCCGCAGCTAGTAAGCCTCAAAAATCGAAATCGTCGTCCCCCAAACCCAAACCGAAGCTAAAGCACGTGACCATAGAAGAAGTACAATCGCCGGAAGGCCTTCCAGACGTTCCAATCTCACCCGATTATCCCCTCTCCCCTGAATTCGTCCAATCGAAGCCTTCTTGGCCTCAACAGACAGTCCAACAAGTGAACATCGTCTGGAACCAGGCCCGAGCCATTGAACGTGCCAGAAATTTACAAAACGCAAATCGTACCACTCACCTGAGCCACGTCTTGTACATAGCCACCTTGAGCGAAAACATGCCCGACGAAACAACTGAACAGAGGAGTAACAACGTTCAACAGAACCTCGGCACTTTAAAGAAGGCCGTGGATAGACGCGACGTTGTTTCAATTCAACAAACGATGATAACAACAGTCGAAACCATAACAACGTGGTTGGTAACAATCGAATGTCGCATCTACGTCAAAAACCAGCAAACCGACGGACCTTCCAGAGCTAGAGTGCAGGAATTCGGCCATCTGACTGGGGAAATAGTCGAAATTGAGGATAAGATTGAACAGTTGAGGGACGTTATGAAAGACGCCGACTCGATTTACAACGAAAAAGATCAGCAGAGAATGAAGAGTTACGTGAATTCCCTCGAGCAGCAGTTTCGACTCATTGAAGAAGCGACGAAGCAAAACGAGAGGTCGGCTGCGAACGAATTGAGGGGTTGGGAGGAGTTTCTGAACGGGGTTGAAAACGTGACTCGTTTAATCGACGGACTTAAAGGGGAACTTTACGCCCTCCGAGAATCAGATGCCAGTCCTCAGACGAAACTTAACGAGTTGGAGAGGATTGAGATTGCCAACCGGAGTCATATGTCAAAAGCTTTTAATTTAAAAACTTTTGGTGAAGGATTAAAGCGCAATTTTCCCTCTAGGGAAATTCCGAAAAAAGTTTATGACAATTATGAAACGACGAAGTTTGTTGAACAACAGATTGAAATTGCCAGGGAGAAAGCGTTGCAATTCCTATCTTTAGCTGATGAGTACGAGCAGACTTTGAAGGAGTTTGGCCAAATTGTAGACGTGGCCGAGGCTCTGGTCGAAAGTTCTGTGGCTGTCAGCAATTTGGAACATTTAGAAGACGCAATGCAAAACCACAGAAAATTCTTCATAAACTTGAGTCATTGTCGAGCGATTCTGGAATCGCTGGAAGAAAATTTAGACTCTGAAACTCGCGACCTACACTCAGAGCTGCACACCAGTCTCTACGATCGTGCCAAAGTCATTTTGGATAAAGCCGCTGGAAGATTTCAGCAGATGTCTCTGGCTGCTTCTAGATGGACAGTTTTGGAGCAAGGCATGAAGGAAGAAATGCGCTGGCTTCAAGTGGCTCAGCAAAGAGTTCCCGACTTAAGTAACGTCACTTCTTCAGACTACGACCGATACATAGATCTCTACCAATCACTAGCCCTGGACATATCCAATCACCACGCCAAAATTCTCCACCTAAACGGAGTTGCTCAAAAACTTCAAGAACTCGTCATCTGTTCAGCCCTAGAACACGCCTATTCGGAATCTCTCGAAATAATTCTAAAACTCCAAGAAGACGTGCAAAACAATCTAAAACGACTCCTCTTGTTCCGAGATTCGTGGACAACTTACAATTTGCTCAGCGATAAAGTGGAATATTGGCTGAAAGATGCGGAACAGCAACTGAAGAAACTCGAACTTCCCGGTCCGAGACTGCACATGCGCCAGTTTTGGGAACTTAAAGCTCAACACGAAGTCCACAACTGCACCCGATACAGTGCTACCAACAACCTAGAAAAAGCACTGATGGTCGTTCAGATATCCGACGAGATGATTCAAAGGAAATTCCATACGGAACTTCAGGACCAATGGAATACCGTTTCCGCGAAGATCAACGATATCCAGACATCGATCATTGAGAGTATTTCGGCTCCAGACGTGCCCATCAACGAGAAGTTGGCGCTGCTGGAGCAGGAGTTGCAGGATTTGAAGGCCGACGTTGACAGTCTGCAGGGCATTATTAAGACGGAAGAAGAGCTGAATTTGTATATAGAGCGTGCGCAAATTATGTCGTCGAGATTGGAGACGATTCAGAACGAGCTTGGGAGGCTGGGACTGTTGTCCGCCACGGAGTCTGATAAGGTTGGATCGTTGCTGTCGTTGTCGAAGAGGCTGGAAATTTTGATATCTGAAGAGTTGGAGGGCGGAGTTTTGCTCAAGGAGAGGCTGCATAACATCCAGAAGGGTGAGTAACTCGATCTGTTTTTTTTTCGGTCGTGGTTCTCGATTTTATGTTTTTGATACAAATGGGCTCTCTTAATTGGTCAACTTCATATCTTTTAAAATTTGTATTCGCGAAAATCAGCAAAGAGTCTGACATCTGGTGGGAATACTTTAACTACTCTGAAAGAGGCTTACGTCAGTCAGTTGTCAGTTGCGAGGTTAGGTAGTTGTTTTGTTCGGAGACATTTTCTCGCCGACTCGGGATTTTGTTAATAATTCTGTTAGTTCAGGATACTTAGGAAAAATAGTGGAATTAATTCCAATAGTTTTGAAAAATCGCGGTACATAATTGAAATAGTTTGTGATTTAACATACTAAAAGTCCCCGACTGTAGGTGTTACGCTCCGGCCCTTAGTGTCACGAAATGGAGCGCGCCGACGGTTTTTCACTTTTATTTCGATAACTATTAATAATATCGATTTCATAATAATAACAAAAATCAAAGCTTATTTAATTTTGCATAAAAAAGATATAATAAATTTTTTCGGAAGGAGCCATTGTTTGGCAAATATTCAACTTAAAACATATTTTTTTTGTTGGGCCTCGGTGTTTGGGGGTTTGCATTGGACTTAATCTGAAAAACACACAAATTCAAATAATGCATTAAAACCTGACAGGTGATTCCTCAGGTATTTTTATGAAGAAAAGTTCATATAAACATTTGCCGAAAAACGCTTCCTAAGGAAACTTATTTTTACTATTAACCCCTCCAGTATGGTACGCTTTTGATTAAAAGTTTGAAATTGTGGGCTCAGATTCTGATTCAGCGCCAAAAGTTTACGCAGTATACCAAATTTCATAATTTCAGTATGAACGGTTTCGGAAATATAGAGGAAAGACCGTCTTCAGGGTGCCCCATTTGAAGGGGCGTCGCTCCCTTAGGAAGCATTTTCAGCAAATGTTTATGTGAACTTTTCTTCATAAAAATACCTGAGGAATCACCCATTAAATTTTTGCCGCATTTTTAGGAAACACCCTGTACCTATTATAGTCAAATTACGGCACAATGATTGCATATACGAAAAAAAGTTACTCCATATTTTTTGTAGAGAATTTTATAAGCTTCAAATTCTATTACCACTACAATAACGATAGTGTCAACGGTTTTAAAGATAAAAGCAAAAGACTACTCGTGCGCCCCTATTTTATGCGCTGGAGGCTCAAGCGCAGCACCCCTGGTTGGGGACTTTTTCTACATTTATCAGCAAGCCACACAGAATAAGTATGCCAAATTTCAAAACTATTGGATTTAATTCCCCTATCCAACAATATTTTGTCTAAATACCCTGAACTATGTGGAATTTTACGTTTTGCGATGTCACTGATATGTCACCAACTGACACTGTCAGGCCCGTCACGCTAGAATTCCCCCCTCCGGCTTCCGGCTCCTCGGCCTCGTTGAGACGGCCATTTTGTGGTTTAGCAACGCCATCTATTACCAGCTGATTTTCATGAATTGAAATAACGTCACTTTTACCGTCAGTTTCAAACTTTTCTCTGAAGGACGACTCAAATCTGACATTATTTTGAAGGTATTCAATACAAAACAATCATGCTTTCAAGTGCATGTTTGTACAGTGCTATTCAGAAAATTTGTGATAACGGGAGGCTAATGGAAACAAGTGAATTGCAATCTGTCGAAAAGAACCTTGTCCAAAGTTAGATTGTACAGTCTTCAGATAAAATGACAGGTGTCATGGTCTGAAACAAGTCCCCGATAAATTGACAGATGAAATGTCTTGTACTAACTTTGGACAAACGTGCTTTCGACAGATTGCGATTCATTTGTTTCCATAGCCACCCGTTATCACATATTTCCTGAATAGCACGTTGTGCTACGTCAACAATTAGGAACCAGATCCTTATTAGTTAAAATAGCTATTTGACATATTCTTTATTGTTGCTATAATATTTGCTCAATTCGTGGTATAATCATGATTAATGAGAATCACAGACTCAGCATTTTGCCAAATAATTCCACTCCTCCTCCGGAGTCGTGGAATTAATGATCGGCAACATGTTTCGTGTGGTTTGATTATCAGTAATCACGATTTCACTCGTTGTATTATACCGAGTGTCAACGAACCCTTGTAACACCTCGCCATTTCTTTATTTTTTTAAATATCTTGTAACTTTCATGGATCCATATACCAATAAAAGTGCTAATTTTGACATATTTACAGACTTTTGTTACTTCCGGTTTCACCGGAGTGACGTTAATTTTGTTATTTTAAATAGCAAGGTGACGGTTTTTTTACGCTATTCGAGAGACATTTTAATTATCTTTACAATCATATCAAAAAATTCACCATAAGCTTGAAAGATGGCCACCATATTTCCGAAATGTTTTTGATCAAGTTGGCTCTGATTTCTGCCATTTTAAATTAAAGTGACTATTCAGATTAGTACAGGAATCCTCTAGAATGCGCATATTGTCTAAATAATAAACATTTTCATTAATTTTCCAATGCAAAGTTGTTCGTTTTGTGGAAAAAGTGTAAAAATACACGATTTTCAGAGGTTATCAAAATTGCTAATTAAGAATCTTCCTGTTGGGTATATCCTGTTTATTGGCGTCCATTAGAGAAAGGATGAACTAAATTGTTGTTTTAACTTTCAAAAAATTTACCTTTTCATTTAAAATTAACATAAAATTTGGCTTAGCAAATCAACGTTTCAGCGAAAATAAAGGGTTAACAAAGTTAAAAAACGAATTTTGCAATAAGTAATTTATGAAAATGTTTATTATTTAGACAGTATGTGCATTTTAGAGAACTGTAACTTAAAATTGTAGAAATCACAGCCCCAACTTGAGTAAAACATTTCGGCCTTCTGGCGACCATCTTTGAAACTTATGGTAATATTTTTTTATATGATTGTGAAGAGAATTAAAACGTTTTTCGAATTGCGCAAAGAAACTGACACTCTGCTAGTTAAAATAACAAAGTTGACGTCACTTCCGGTGTCACCGGAAGTAAGAAAAAGTAAATGTGCCAAAATTTGCGTTTTTATAGGTACATGACTCCATAAAAATTTGAAGTTGATATTCCTAAAAATAAAGAAATGGCGAGGTGTTACATGGGTTCGTCGACACCCGGTATATGATTATACCACTCAAAATGTTTTACGTTAGTCGATTAATAAGTGATAAGCAAGAAGCATGCATTTGACTAATAAGTGGAAATCTAATTTGTTGATTCTCCATCACAACGTAGGGGAAAGTGGGGTACTTTCGACCACGGTTTGCTTTCAACCAAGTCCAATAAAATCTCTATTTTTTGAACTTGGCGCCTGTTCTTCCGTTGATAGTTAAATATACCACTATGCGTCTCATAAAGCAGAGTAGGCCGACATTTAAAGCATAAACGTTTAGTGCAAAGTCTAAAAAGTTAAGTTATTACAGTTTTAATTCTCGTTAAACTTTCAATTTCAGAATAAAATTTTAGCCAATCGCTACATATTATTTTTTTCGTTGAATCATGGCCTGCTAATATCTTGTGTCAACATAGCAGCACTTGACCAACTTTTGACCCTGAGAATTTTTATTTGCCGTGAACGCATGCGCGGTACATTCGACCTATTCTAGCTCGGGCACATTCGACTGCTACATTTTCAAGAGGAAAAGGCAATAGTTCTACTTTTTATTTTCTCGATGTTGGAAATGTGTCGGAGGTGTATACCAATAATGTTGCTGCAATTTTGCAAGCTCCACCTAAAATCAAGACACCATCAGGAACATCATCTATCTATTTAATTTTAGCTATAATTTTGAAAACCTCATTGTAATGTAAGTAGTTTCTTTTTTGATTTCTTAACTTTTCTGTTTAATACATAGGTTTCAGTCTAAAACAGTAATAAAACTTATCCTGTGAAATAAGATGTTTAATGAGGAGGTCGAAAGTACCCCTTTACGTGGTTCAAGCTACCCCAGCTAGGGGGTAGATTCCACCATTACCATTTTACATGTTAACATAGAAAAATTCATAAAATCAAAAGAGGCTACCGGTTTTAGAGTAACTATTGCCGTGATTAGCAGGCAATAGAGCAGTTATCAGAATGACGTAAAAGTGATTTTGATATCAGCGACTAAGTGGTCAAATGTGCTCCCCCTCTTCCCCTGCTGATTTGGACCAATAAGAAGCCGTAAACAATTGGAAACCAGATCCTTGTTAGTTTGTATTTTAAAATGTCAATTTGACATTCTTTATTGTTGCTATAATATTTGCTCAATTCGGGGTATAATCTAACAAATACTACTCGTGGACTCCTCCGGAGTCGTGGAATTAAAGCTTTGGCACCATGTTTCCTGTGGTTTGATTATCACTAATCACAAAATATATCCATTGAACTCTCCGAAGAGCATTAAAGTTAGGATTTGAAACTCGAAAATACCGACAACCCTCGTTTTGCAGGCATCGAACGAGTGCGAAGGAAGCACCAGGACCTCTCAGAGATCCTCGACCGGTGCGAAAACAGCGAAAAACTGGGCAGCGAGGCCGTCGAGAAATCCGTCAACGAATGCTACGAAGTGGGCGAAGAACTCGTCACCCTGTGGCAGGATCTGATGGGACTTCGACAGCTCCTCCACACCCTCCCGATGCGCCTCCGCGTCACCGTCTCCCCCGTCCAGGTCGAACGCGACATCTCCCAACTCCAGGACGACCACACGGCCTTGGAGAAGAGATGCGGTCAATTGTTGGCCCTTTTGAGGAACCGGTTGGCCCTTTGGCAGCGTTTCGAGCACCAACTCGAACAGGTGCAGCAGAGCGTCCAGGAGGCGGACTTTATGATGGAACTGTTGACCGTGCAGGGGACGGTCGATTACGAGAGGTTGAGGAAGGCCACTGAACGGCTGGAGGTGAGGTTTAGTTCTAGAAAATTCGCTCGCTCGGCCGGTCGTGAAAATTCAACAATCCGTTATGTACAGTCATAGCTGGGCAGTAGATAGCTACAAAGTAGTTTAGCTGTAGCTGATCTACTTTTTGATTTGGGTAGGTTTTGGAGAAAATCATCAATTATTCGAAACCTTCAAATTTTTTGGTAACTAGTTACTTCAAGAAGTTGCTGAGGTATAGCTGGAAACAATTATTGAGACAATCGTTTCCACAGTTTTTAAGGGTCACTTAAAGTTAAGGGAGAGCGGTGCAGTTGGGGCTTAATGGCAGATTGCACCGTAATTTCTGAGTGTCCCTTAAAGATAAGTGACCCTTAAAGTGCTTGGAAACCGTTGTTTCAACAAACGTATCTACGGAATTTTAACGTCACTTATCTTTAACGAACCCCTTAAAATTACGGTGCAATCGGCCTAAAAGTAACTAAGCTACTTTCAAAAGTAGCTAAGTGAACTACTTCAAAGAGACTTCTATTAGTGAAGTATGCCTATAAAAAAATATGTGGAATTATAAAGGCTGTCCCAGAAGAAACCGAACGATTTATTTTTGGCTATAGCTTGGTTATTATTGAACCGATTTTGCCCAATTTTGCACCGGACGTGGTCAAAAGATGAGGCTTTTAGAGTCAACCGTCATTTTCCAGATGGCGCCACCAACAAATTTTTTGTTCGCATTTATTACAAGGCCGTTTTTTGATTGGCTGGAGTTGAAGCATCTGTGGACCGTTCAAAATAAAAATAGTGTAAGGATGCTTTTCTCTTCCAAAACGTCTTTACGAAATTTTATTATGAACGTTCTTGATTAATTTACAATTTTTTTGTGATGCTCTAAAACATGGATTTTTAAAATTTATTATTTATTTCTCTACCTATTTTGGCAAAATTTTCCGGATCTTTAGTGAAACTATAAATCTTTCACAAAATAACGTTGCTTTACAGGTATTTTACTCAAGTGCTGTAGTCACGAAGTATTAAAAATAACTTTTTTCCAAGAATAGTAGCAACATAAAAAAAAATAGACCCTAAAAAATCCGTGTTTAACAGTAACGCAAAAAAAATTGTAAAAAAATAAAGAACGCCCAAAATAAGATTTTTTTAGTCTTGAGCCCTGAGTTTTCTGTAGTCTGTAGGCGAGTATATGCCACCGGAATTGGTTAGTCGATTAACTTGCTCTTTTTTACGATTATTAAGGACCTGTAAAGAATTCTCCGATTGATTCGTTTCTGACTTATCTCGAGAAATCTGAAAATTATGTTTACAAAAAAAATGTCTTTCCAACAATTGTTGGTATATATTTAAACGAAACTTGAAACTTTTATAGCTGAAAGGCATCCACAAAAAATTTCCAGTCCTTCTAGATTTTAACCAAAGACTGTCAGCTTTTCGTTTTTTTATGGCTAACCAAGGGTGGGTTGAAAAAAACGAATTTTAACCTCCCCAACCCCATCACAATTTAAAAAATGCAGCAGAGAAGCGGCTGGAACCTCCCCATCGCGTGGATCTTTGTATTCTGTGTAGATAGTAGTCAATTCAACAGAATTTGTCATCCACTGTCAGCCCGCTCCCTTTCAATGAGAAAGAATTTTTTCTCTATTTTCCACTGAAATGGTAGAAACTGTGAATATATTTTTAGAACCAGAATTTGATCGTCTTTCTAATGGCGACATAAAAAAGGAGGCCTTGCTTTAAAATTTAAAGTTGATATGCTTAAATGGCACTTCCCGTGGACCAATTGCTTCCAAAAGCCTTTCAGGTCTTCAACGGGTCACCCAATCTCCATGTAGCAAATTTCAGCCAAATCGATTCACTAATCTGGGCTATAGTGTATTTTTAGTGGTACTACAAAATTTCGATTTTTTGACCCAAAGAGCACTAAATGCGAACGAATTTTGTCTTATTTAAAACCAGAATTTGAAGACCTTTCTGATTGTGACAATAAATCTTTCAAAAAATGCAGCAGAGAAGCGGCGGGAACCTCCCCATCGCGTGGATCTTTATATTCTGTGTAGATAGCAGTCAATTCAACAGAAATTGTTTTATGCTTTTGGTCTGTGACTAATTTCGCAATTTTCTGACAAATACCGACATCACCTCGGACATCACCCATCACATTTGACAATGTTCCTTTTAAGGTTAATATTTTGCCACCTTTTTGACAATAACTGCCACTTTATATCATCCACTGTCAGCCCGCTCATTTTTTATGAAAAAGAATTTTTTCTCTATTTTCCACTGAAATGGTAGAAACTGTGAATACATTTTTAGAACCAAAATTTGATAGTCTTTCTAATGGCGACATAAAAAAGGAGGCCTAATATTTAACATTTTAAATTGATATGCTTAAATTACACTTCCCGTTTAACAATTGCTTCCAAAAGCCTTTCAGGTCTTCAACGGGTCACCCAATCTCCATGTACCAACTTTTAGTCAAATTAATCTAGTAGTTTGGGCTATAATGTGTGTTTAGTGTTTTTAAAAAATTTCAAAATTTTTTACCCAAAGGGCAGTAAATGCGAATGAATTTTGTCTTATTTAGAACAAGTATTTGAAGACCTTTCTGATACTGGCAATAATTTTCAAAAAAAAGTTGTTTAGAATGGTAAAATGAGAGTATATTTAAAAGCGAAAGTTGATGTGCCAAAACGGCACTTTCTGTGGATCGATTGCCTCCAAACATTTTTCAGCTCTTCGACGTATAATACAGTCTCCATGTACAAAATTTCAGCCAAATCGGTCCAGAGGTTTCGACTGTATCGTGTTTTTAAAGTACGTTAACAATCCCGAATATTTCAATTTTTGTCAAAAAGGCACTAAGAGTGAATGCATTTTTAGAAGCAGAATTTGAAGGCCTTTCTTATGGTGACGTGAAAAATGGGGGTTTGCATTTAAAATTTAAAAGTTGATGTGCCAAAATGGCATTTCCGGTTGCACGATTGGCTCCAAAAGCTTTTCAGATCTAAGTTAGGTTATTAGATGCCCACGTACCAAATTTCAGCCAAATCGGTCTAGTAGTTTTGGCTGTGGCGTGTTTACAAACGTACGAACGTACGTACGAACGTACGAACGTACGTACGAACATACACACAGACACATTTTAGAAACCACTTTTTTGGGTTCCTGAGACCTCAAAACGCATAGATCCGGTCTTATCTCGAATTCGAAAATTTTAGTGATTGCAGTAACCTCCCATTTTTTTTAAATTGTGATGGAGTTGGGGAGGTTAAAACTTGTTTTGGATGGTTAAATGAGTGAATAATTTTAAAGTTGGAAATTGGTGTGCCAAAACGGCACTTTCCGTGGGCCGATTGAATCCAAAATTTGTTCGGCTCTTCGACGTGCAATACAATGCCCATGTGCAAAATTTCAGAAAAATCGGTTCAGGGGCTTGGGCTGTACCGCGATTTAAAAGTCCGATAAAAATCTTTTTTTTTTAAATTTTTGGTCAAAAGGGCACTAAGAATGAATGCATTTTTAGAAGCAGAATTTGAAGGCCTGTCCTATCGTGACGTGAAAAATGGGGGTTTGCATTTAAAATTTAAAAGTTGATGTGCCAAAATGGCATTTCTAGTTGCACGATTGGCTCCAAAAGCTTTTCAGATCTAAGTTGGGTTATGAGATGCCTACGCACCAAATTTCAGACAAATCGGTTTAGTAGTTTTGGCTGTGGCGTGCTTACAAACGTACGTACGTACGTACGTACATACGTACGTACACACACACAGACACATTTTGAAAACCGCTTTTTTGGGTTCCTGAGACCTCAAAACGTGAAGATCTGGTGCTATCTCGAATTCGAAAATTTTAGTGATTGCAGTAACCTCCCATTTTTTTAAAATTTTGTTGGAGTTGGGGAGGTTAAAAAATGGGAGGTTACTGCAATCACTAAAATTTTCGAATTTGAGATAGCACCAGATCTTCACGTTTTGAGGTCTCAGGAACCCAAAAAAGGGGTTTTTAAAATGTGTCTGTGTATCTACGTACGTTCGTACGTACGTTCGTTTGTAATCACGCCACAGCCAAAACTACTAGACCGATTTGGCTGAAATTTGGAACATAGGCATCTCGTAACCTAAGTTAGTTCTGAAAAGCTTTTGGAGCCAATCGTGCAACCGGAAATGCCATTTTGGCACATCAACTTTTAAATTTTAAATACAAACCCCCATTTTTCACGTCACCATAAGGAAGACCTTCAAATTCTGCTTCTAAAAATGTATTCATTCTTAGTGCTCTTTTGACCAAAAATTTAAAAAAAATTGATTTTTATCGGACTTTATAATCGCGGTACAGCCCAAGCCCCTGAACCGATTTGGCTCAAATTTTGCACATGGGGATTGTATTACACGTCGAAGAGCTGAACAAATTTTGGATTCAATCGGCCCACGGAAAGTGCCGTTTTGGCACACCAAATTTCCAACTTTAAAATGATTCACTCGTTTAACCATCCAAAACAAGTTTTTGAAAGATTTATTGTCACCATCAGAAAGGTCTTCAAATTCTGGTTTTAAATAAGACAAAATTCGTTCGTATTTAGTGCTCTTTGGGTCAAAAAATCCAAATTTTTTAATAACACTAGAAATACATTATAGCCCAAATTAGTGAATCGATTTGGCTGAAATTTGGTACATGGAGATTGGGTGACCCGTTGAAGACCTGAAAGGCTTTTGGAAGCAATTGGTGCACGGGAAGTGCCATTTAAGCATATCAACTTTAAATTTTAAATACAAGGCTTCCTTTTTTATGTCGCCATTAGAAAGACGATCAAATTCTGGTTCTAAAAATGTATTCACAGTTTCTGCCATTTCAGTGGAAAATAGAGAAAAAAATATTTTTCATTAAAAGGGAGCGGGCTGACAGTGGATGACATAAAGTATCAGTTATTGTCAAAAGGGTGGCAAACTATTAACCTTAAAAGGAACATATTGCCAAATGTGATGAGTGATGTCGGTATTTGTCAGAAAATTGCGAAATTAGTCACAGTCGATAAGCATAAAAAAATTCTGTTGAATTGACTACTATCTACACATAATACAAAGATCCACGCGATGGGGAGGTTCCAGCCGCTTCTCTGCTGCATTTTTTTAACTAAGTTTTGGGATAGTCGCCGAAACTTACCTTTTACTATTCTAAGAAGAAAGTTTATTTCAGGTTTTGCGATAGTTCAACTTCTTTAGCCCTCTACCACAGGCTCGGAGTAGATTTTAAAGATCACTAAGGGCCGTTTTTTCACCTCCAGATAAATGTTGCTACCTACTAGATGTCCATTGTCATATTATAGTTTCAAAGACAGTTAACTCTGATGCATGCATGACAGAATTTATGACAGTCTTTACTGGTTGACGTCTAAAGTTCAAACGTTATATTTTCGTGCGTTTTTTATTCGAATTTCTGTGCCTTCCTTTCGAATTTATAAGAGTTTTTTAAGCAATTTACACTAGAAATAGTCTCGAGTGCCCTAATATTTGGTGCCCCTTCGAAGACTAAAAAACGCAGAAAAGTATAACGTTTGAGCTTTAGACGTCATCCAGTAGTGTCATAACTACATATGTAAAATAACCTAATATTTATTAGAGGGGCGGTAGAGGGCTGGGGACGTTGAATTATAGCAAAACCTTAAATAAAGTCGGCGACTATTCCAAAACGAAATTCCAAAATTCGTTTTTTTCGACCCACTCTACTAACCATAGCGAATTTAATACATTTGAGGTAAAAATAGTTATTTTTTCTATAACCTATAAGAAATGTTGCCATTTTCTACCCCCGGACAGTTGCTGAAACGTCACATTTTACCCTTTGAGGTTGAAGTAAATTATTATTTCCCTTGGGGTAGAAATACGTATTTCTCCCCCGCAGATTTGGCAATCTAGTAGTCACTCTTGTTTTATCACCAAGGCAACGGTTCTGAAATTAAACTGCTAAAACATGACGTAACCTGCTATTTATACAAATTAATTAAATTTCTAATGTTTCACAGCGGTTCGGTCACAGTATATCGATGATGTTGGTGTTTCCTTCAGTAGGGACAGCTCGTGTCGGCGCCTTTGATCTCGTGGAAATATTCTAAAACTGTCATGGCTGCCATGGGTGTTCGTACAGCTACTCTCCGATAGCTGGCGCTGGGCGATTTGAAAATTAGCGCGCAACTTCTCTTTCTTTTTAACCACCATAATCGTTAAGTTATAAAGGCGAAAACGTAACAAAATAGCATTTTATAAACGGTACTTGTTACCCTTATAACAATTCCAGGTTTTTTACCAACGTTTTATTAACAAAATACTTCTTTGAGATATTAAAAACATTTTCAAAGTGATGAAGTTAACAATTACAAATAAACCATACAATGTGAGAAGCATGCTGCATCATGCTCCAAAGGATTCTCCAATTGAGGGTCGGCAACAATCAGTTCTCCAGATGGTGGAACTGCAACTTGCGGGAAGTTTTTCATGTGGTGGGAGATTTAGTGTGTGAAGACTATTGTTCACCAACCGCTTTGCACTTTCCAGTACCTGAACAATTTAATGACATAAAAAAATCAAAAAAGCAGCCTTGCCGTCCTTACCCCATGACTTAAACATTTTTTCCGTAAAATGTAGGTGGCATATGCTTTATACCTGGATGTATTCAGAGCCGATAGAGGTGTAACATTTAGGAGGTATTCGTATGCGGACAATTTTACCCTTTGCTTGCATCTAAAACTTAATTTATTAATTTATTAGAGAAATCCACAATCATGTCCTAAACTCACCTCTTCTCAAAGACATGCCTCGTCAAAGACGTAGGTACCTAGTTTTACATCCTCGTACTGGAACTGGAGACACTGCACTTATTACGGTGTCGGTGACTTTCAAAGATTGAGATTATTGAGAAGAAGCGACAGCAACGCACATTGTTGTAACAATTATATCCATAGCAATTTTCCAATTATTAGAAAATTTCCGATTATTGAGTTTGTCAGACGCAGACGACTAATGACGAGTGAAGACATGAGCGAGCGCCATCTAGGGGTACAATAGCCAACGAACACCCATGGAGCCTCAAGGTCAACGAAAACAGTTTGCGTTGACAACCGAGCTGTCCCTACTGAAGGGAACACCAACATCATCGATATACTGTGGTTCGGTTATAGAATAGTACATTGTGTATTAAAAGCGGAAAGTGCAACTTTTGTGCTCGGAACAAGTAAATTGCTGCTCGAGCCTTTAGGCGAGAGCAGCAAACTTGTGAGAGCACAAAAGGCACTTTACGCTTTCAATACACATACTATTTTTTCTACGCCCCTTATAAATAAGGCAAGAAGAAGCATATTTTTCTCAATTTTTAAAAAACAGCATGTCGTCAATCAGTACATGAATTTTTTGTAGTTATCTGTGGACGTTCCTATGACACTGCTTTTGTTATTTTTCAAAATACGTCAAAAATTTTTCAAAGCGACTGTAAACTAGAGATTTCGTTGTTCTCTTGGTCAGAATGGCAGACATTGATAGTAGTGACGAGAGTGTAGTGGATCTGGAATGCACCCCGCCACACATAAAGGAAGCCGCGAAAAACGTAATCTTGAATTTGTTACCTGACAAATCGAAGACCAGGTACGAGAGAGAATACACGTTGTTCGTGCAATGGTGCAAAACCAATCAAGTTAAATCATCCTACTCTGAAGATATATTGCTGGCTTATTTGTCGGAAATTTCGAGAACGAAGAAATCATCTACTATATGGTCAGTGTATTCAATGTTGAAGAGCACTCTGTCTTCCAAACATAACGTAGATATCTCAAAATATAGCAGATTGATAGCATTTCTAAAGAAGCAGTCAGTGGGATACAGGGCCAAGAAATCAAAGGTGCTGAGAAGGGAAGAGATTAACAGGTTCCTATCAGATGCTCCGGATGAGTGTTATTTGATGTTGAAGGTAAATTATGGCGCTAAATTATTTTTTAATAATGATGACATTGTAGGTTGCTTTAATATTCGGTATTTTCGGGGCCTGTCGTCGCGACGAGCTGACCAAAATGCTGATTCACGACATAGAAGATAATGGGACAATCATGGTTGTAAAAATTCCCAATACCAAAACTGGAGTTCAGCGTACTTTTATTGTGTCTAAAGGAGGAGAACACGAAGTGGATTATTTGGGCTTTTGCCGTAAATATGTGGCACTCCGTCCATCCCATGCAACGACGCAGAGATTATTTTTGAGGTATGAGAATGGAAAGTGCACGAACAGAGTCGTGGGGATGAACACATTTGGCAATATGCCGAAGCGTATAGCGGAATTTTTGAATTTACCTGGTTGCGCTTCCTACACTGGTCACTGTTTTCGAAGAACTTCCGCAACGTTACTGGCAGATGCTGGAGCGGATATTACCAGTTTAAAACGCCACGGAGGTTGGAAGTCCACCTCTGTGGCAGAGGGCTATATAGAGGAATCACTAGAAAACAAGATTGCAGTGTCTCACAAGATTCTCGGACAAAACCCTGAGCCTGCGGTAGTCAACAACAACGTAACATCTGCAAAACTTCATGAACTGGGCTCTGGTATACAAGTTCAGAATTGTGAAAATTGTACTATAAATTTTAAAATTGTTCATAACAGTAGTAACGATAAATCCATGTCCCCATCCGTAATGACAAGAGATCACTATAACAGTAGTATAAGTAGAAATCATTGAATTATCAGTGGAACATCTGGTTTAATTTATTATTGTTCAATAGGCACCTAATCTAATTGTTTAATAAAGTTTCCTTAAAATAGTTATTAATCTCTATCCTATCAGAAAAACTAACTTTCGGCTTGGTAAGCGGCAATAATTTTTCCGCTCGCTCAGCCGCAAACGCCAACTTTCTATTCTCTACTGACAAATAGAAAAGCGTACTTTCAATAAAGGGCGTAGAAAAAAAATATAGTATTATGCACAGGGGAGAAGTCTCTTTTAGCGTTCGGTGTGATATAATGAATGACTATTATTATATGTATAAGGGCTGATAAGGGGGAGAAGTTACAGATTTTAGCGTAAGGTGTGAAGTTGTCTCCCGACGCGCAGCGGAGGGAGGCAATCACCGAACGCTAAAAGAGGCTTCTCCCCCGTCTATAATAGAATATTTTTTTCTATAACCGCTGTGAAATATTAAAAATTTTATTAATTTGTATAAATAGCAGGTCCCGCCATGTTTCAGCAGTTTAATTTCAGAACTTGTCTTGGTGATAAAATCAGGGTAACTACTGCGGGGGAGAAATACGCATTTCTACCCCAAAGAAAATAATAACTTTTACTTCTACCTCAAGGGTCAAAATGTGACGTTTCTGCAACTGTCAGGAGGTAGAAAATGTCAACATTTCATATAGGTTATAGAAAAAAAAACAGTTTTTCAAAAATACAATTAATAGCTTTTAGCATTAAAATGTAATTTTTTCAGTCAGTTGAAGAGAAGGTAGTTGTTAAAAGTAGCTGTAAAATAATTACTTGTAACTTGTTACTAGTCTAGTAGCTTATAGCTACCTACCTATTATTCATGAGGTAGCTTGAAAAGGCAGTAACAAGTTACTTAATATTAAAAATAACTGTAGTTTGTAGCTAGCTACCGAATCAGAAGTAGCTTGCCCAGCTCTGATGTACAGGCGATTACGTTGCTATAACCCGAAAACGAGTGAAGCTACTTCACTGTTTGATAGACACGTTCGAGTTTGAAGTCCGTTGATGAGAATTACATAAAATAAGTATATAACAGGCAGAGTTCCGAATACTTCGATGATTTTTCGGCAAAATCGAACAGAAGGGGGGTGAAAATTAGGTGTTGCAACTCGAAATTTCGCTTAGCGCATTGTTCGAAATTCACCCTTTTTCTCTGCTGTTTTTGTTTGCGCGATAAGAGCTCGTGAATCACAACAGTTCAGTGGGTCTCGGTGTGCGTGTCGGAGTGGAAGGTAACGAAATCTCTGCGACCGTTAAAATATCGCGCATCGTAATTTGTTTTTAAAGTTGTGAATATTTTTATTAGCAGTGATGTAATTGTTAATTCTACAGAGTGTGATAAGGTTCGGTGTTGTAAAAACGTCTACTGTCGCGGGTTTTTGCTGTGCATTCAGCGGTTTCAAAAAAATGTGTGTAGGCAGGAAATTTGTTTTAAATTTTTTCTTATTTGGCGCAAAGATTATTTTTGTTGTTTGCCTCCTTCTTTCCTGTCTAGTCGTCTTTCCGGCCCAACAGGACAATTGAACATTTTTCTCATTTAATACTTCCGAAGCTTTTGTCGTTTTACTTCCGTATTTATTTCGCCCTATTCTTTTTATATTCTGATTTCAACTCTCCTTTTAATTGGGATTTAAATGGGAATGGCAAGAACAAGAATCATTCAATAGAAAAGGCACAGGATCCCTGATTGAAAAATTTAAAGGATAAAAGTCAGTAACTGTAAAATGTTTGCGGTTTCTTATAATTTTAAAAGTTGCTGTTCCTCTTATTTTGTTACCGTTCTTTATTTAGCTAAGTTTTTTTAACGGTTTGATACACTTTACTTAATTACTGCTTCCTCTTAAAACTGTTGCAGGGTGTCGAAAAAAACGATTTATTTTTTGATTATAACTTTATTGTTATTTGGCCGGTTTTCTCGAATTTTGTTCAGGACGTAGCCAAAAGATGAGGTTTTTAGAATCTACAACCATTTTCCAGATGGCAACACTAATAAATTTTTTATGGCAGTTGATACAAGGCCATTTTTTTGATTGACTGGAGTTTAATCAATTTTGTACCGATCAAAATGAAATTAGTGTAGGATGAAATCCAACATTTTGCAGAATAACTACAAAATTTTACTGCGGAACGTCCTTCGGTTTATTACAATTTCTTTTGTGGAGTTTTTAAGATTTATTTTGTATTTTTCTAACAAGCTTGAAAAAAATTTTAGAATTGTAAGTGGCACCAGTCACCACAAAATGATGTGACTTTGCAAATATCGCCACACTGAGGTTTTTATAAACAAATTTGATTTTAAAAAAATGATATACAGGGTGGTTCCTTTTTCACTGCTCACTATTGGCATCTCCTAAATGGTAAGAGTTACGGAGTCGGTTAAATTAAGAAGAGAATTCCCCCATATCTTAATTCGTTCCTGAGTTATTCCGAAAAATCCTGAAAATTGCAATTTTTAAATTAAAATTGATATCTCCCTAACGATTGATGCTATTTAAATGTAAGTTGGAAATTTTATGTTTTTGACAACTGTCAATCAAATGGCATCGATCGAAATTTTCTAGGCCTTCTAGATATTGAGCAATGATCATCAACTTTTGATTTTCTTATGGCCACCATGTTGAATTTTGCCACCATCCGACATACAAAAAAATTATTTTTTCAAAAATGTAACAAGGAAGAACTTTTTTCAAAAAACATGTTAAAATTTGAGTGAAATGATTTCAAAATCTATTTTATTGAATTTTCAATGCAATTGTAGTAAACGTCCCGTGGTGTCGAAATTCAATATAGCGGCCATAAGAGAATCAAAAGTTGACTATCATTGCTCTAAATCTAGAAGGCCTAGAAAATTTCTGTGGATGCCATTCGATTGACGGCTGTCAAAAATATAAAAGTTCCAAGTTTCGTTTAAATAGCATCAATCGTTAGCGAGATATTAAGTTTTTATTTGAAATCGCAGAATTTTTGGAATAACTCAGGAACGAATTAAGATATCTACCAATTCTCTTCAGATTCTAAATCACAAACAAATAGCGCAACTTTTCTCTAATTTAACCAACTCCGTATCTCTTACCGTTTAGGAGATGCAAAATAGTGAGCAGTGAAAAAGGAATCATCCTGTACGTAAGAAGAAAAAAAAAATAAAAAAATTTCTAATTTGGGAAAGAATATTTAGCACTAAAAGCAGCTATAGACGACAGGTTGGATTAGAATAAACGAAATTGCATAGCCGATAAAAAAATGGCCCTGCAAAAAACACCCATAAAAAATTTGTCGGTGCGTCCTTTGGAAAATAGTAGTTGCATCTTAAAGCTTCATCTTTTAACTATATTCGAAACAAAATTGAGCAAAATCGGTCCAATAATAATAAAGCTACAGCCAAAAATGAATCGTTCGGTTTCTTGGGACACCTTTATTTTCTTGTGCTTTTTTACTCGTTTATTTTCTACTACGCGATCAGGAAAATTTGGGATCGAAAAGACCAGGTCAAGACTTTAGTAATTATTAGACAATTATTAACCCGTGTTTAACCTAAACTTGGTTTGGTTGTTAGGCAACAGCCAATGACAACACTGAACTCTGCCGTTAACCAGGTTTAAATTAACTTCGGACTGTAAAGCCGGCCCTTAAATTATGGCAAAAAAGTTAAAAACAAGTTTAAAATTTCGCCTCCCGTGCCTTTTTTCTATTGGTGTGACGTCAATACCCACAATCAATCAAATGTCAGTTTTTGTCATCGAAGTGTCATCCTGCATTCAGTCATGTCTGACAAATTTAAACGGAATTTCTCTAACCCATTTCATATTTTTTATTTTCCAAGGGGTGTTTTGCTATTCTCCTTGAAGTATAGGACCTATATTTGACTTCGTCTCGGTCTTTAATAAAAAACTTTTTTAGTCCCTTGTTACTTAATATACTATTTACTCATATTTGACTTATTATTGGTTCGTCTGACAACGATCTATTATTAGGTAGTTGTTTGGCAACCAATCATACAAATTTTCCCTCGGGGTATGACGTCATCTAAAACCAATTTTTTGACCGGAAGTTCACCGTTATTAATTTTTTTTCTCGACATTCAGCGAAACAGAAAAATACGATCTTTTTCATTTTTGAGCTGCAATACTCTAATTAGGTACAGATTAAACTACGCTCCACGAAGCCCTCCTCTAAGATTATTTGTTTTCATCAGTGAAAATAGACAAACAGTACCATTAACCTCTCGCGACAAATATTTACTTAAACATTTTCTCCTCGGTGGTTCCACAACAATAATTATTTAAATTTAACCCGAACCCATTCGTGAGGGCGCGCAATATTTATACAACTAATGGTGGTATACCATTATCTTATCATCGACGACTTGTGTAAACGAAACAAAAACGAAAATGAAGAGATAGATGTTGAAAGGAGCAATTAATTCTTCCACAGAGCATCTCGGTCGATTTGGTGTCTCGCGAGACCCTGATTTCGGAACTGAAGGCGGCAGCCAAACCCCTCTCGGACAGCTGCGCCCCCGAAATCTCCGCCACGGTTGAGGCGGCCGTCGAGGAAGCCGTCACCGCCTATTCCACCACCTGTACCAACCTCAAGGAGCTCTGCACGAAATACCAGCATGCGGCGGAATTGTGGAAGCGTTACCGCGAAGCCAGCGATCTGGTGAGCGAATGGGTGGAGAATTACATGGAGTCCGTTGGGGATCTCGAACCCGAAGAGGCCATCAAGGCTGTTACGGTAAGTTTCCATTTTTAACGATCGATTTGCCCGTAATAAGATTTAAAAAAAAACTTCGCATTTTAAGAATTTAATAGTAATTTTTGATATAAATGTTAAAAGTGGTATTTTATTTTGTGAGAAGGGAAGTTTGAGGGACGACGCGCAGCGGAGTGGCCCATCTCTTCGAACTTGTGTATGATTGCTTCTAGTGTTATCAAAATATCAGTTTGACCGTGGTGTATTTGCAAAAAACCTAAAGCCTCCTTCACATTCATCTAATTTCCGACGATATGGCTATCCGATTGCTTTCTGAATTCGGATTGGCTACAAATCTAAAACTTTTAACGTCAAAGCTTGATAAAAGTCAAAAGTACAGCCTACTTACTTTCTTGCTTTTACACGAGGGAATACTTACTGCACAAGCGCGAAATTTTGGAGTCCTAAGGAATTTCCTAACTTGGGGATATTATTTGTTGCCGATTGGCTCACCTTATTATTTAAGATTATGACTTTATGACTCTTGAAAATTCTATATCCATCACTATGCCACCGACTCGGCAATCCATAACAAAAGACTTCAAAACCACGACTCATACACAACTCTATAAAGAGAAACTCAAAATAATCGCATATAATAACACAAGTGCATGATATTTAATCGGTTAAATTTTGAAAATGATTACGAAAGCTTGTTGCCAGCGGTAAAATAATGAGAACTAAACTAAAAACACCTAAAAATATGGTTCGTGGAAGTATTTGTATAGCAGCGACCAAATTATATCTTTTGGTCGTGTTTTGTGGACCTTTATTTCTCATAATTTTGTTTACGTGGTGATTTTCAACAGTGAAAAAATTGTGTTTAAAATCAAGTCGTCAGTAGGAACGATTAAATGACTCTTGTAAAACTCCGATAAAATGCATTAAAAATGAGTCTAATTCATTATTTTAAAAGGATATTGGGCAATAATCAGGATCAAAAATAAAAAATAACCTCTAAATTACAAAAGTAGATTTCGCGTCGTGGGCCACAGCTGCCTATGCTAATTGTAACTACTATATCAAGATAAAACACCGCACCCACCGTCTCATTTGCTGTTTCTCTTGATTTACGTGTGTTAATAAGGAAAAGAAATTATCAGCTCTATTCATCGAATTGAAGAAAAAATTTGTCCTGCGCCTGCGCACTTCGACGCATCGAACCAAAAATGCTTCCGAATTCCAAAATTAGATGGCGCCAACCAAGTCAATATTGTTAAGAGACTTCTTCACGCTATTGTCTTTCTCTCTTTTTCTGTGTGGATTTATTAAATTACTCTGCAATTTGTCTTCAAAAAGCTATGAGCATTTCCACCAAATAAACTAATAAATAAAGAAATCAGGTTTCTTTTAATTCCTTACAATTTATTGGGATTTGGAGGCACAGTTCGAAATGGTATTCTACAAATAGTGACTTATAAACATAGTGATATTGGAACAAAAAGAATTAGCAAGGCGTATTTTATCATATTCTGTGGTGGAAAAATTTAAATTAAAATTGGATTTTCAAGAAATTAAAATTCAAAATAATCTGAGAGAGAAAGACGATAGCGCGAAGAAGCCTCTGAAGGTCACTGGATTTTTGAAGAGGTACGGCAATCATCCGGAAGTGTGGACAAATGTAAAAAGGACAGAGAACATACCCTTACAATAAGTCAGTTGCAGTTGTCATTAACCCTAAAGACGAAAATTTGTTGATTTGTTGCTTTAATTAATAATTGTATTTTTATTAATTGGGGATCAGTAAACGTCAATCACCGAGAAGATCTGTTACGCGGTTGTCATAAGTACGTATTTTGTGGTGTTTGTAGAGAAATTAAGGACGCCTGTACGCCTGATTGCCTGTGTCGTTGACGAAGGAAACTTCGAAATTTTTAATTATAAACAGTGATGAGTGTTTATAGTTAGTTGGGGCTAAATTCAAGCATATTGTTGCTGCTGTATTTAAACAACAAAACGAAATTGACTTGATTTAGTCTTTGTAAAGCCGTAATTTTTGCAAGGGAACACAAAATCAAAATTCACTCTAAAAATTAACACGGAACGGTTAATAAAGGGATCCACTATATAAAACCATAACAATATTGGAAATATACTGCAAAATAAACAACTATTTTACAAACAACTGTCAACTTTAGGTAATTTTTCTGACATCTAACGTCATTTTTGTACAAACGTAAAAGAGAAAGAGATATGATATGTTTCCTGTTATACCGTTTGCCGTACCTATTGTCAATTGAAAGCGTTCATGAAATTTTGGGGGTGAATGTAAAAAGTAAATTACTTTTACCCCGAGTGTTAAAAGTAAATGACTTTTAATACTCTTGTCAAAAAATGCAATTTTTAGCAATTGTCAACAACTGTTTTTAATAGTGTTTGTCAGTGTTTGTAAAGAAAATAAATTAATACCTGCCCTCAGAACGTTGCAAAAAACGCGGGAAGGCAATGAAGAAAAGTTTACGCATTCATCACACGAACACCAAGACAATTTCGTATAAATAATTGTTGTTTCGTTAAATTAGACGATATTTTCATTTTGACTGATAAAATTTTTGAGAGTGAATGTACCCGATTCCAGCTAAACTAAATTTTTTGAGTGACAGTCAACTGAACGATTAGTGTTAAGTGATTAAAATGGGCAGGTATATTAAAATAGTAAATAAACACAGTAATAATGAGATTTATAAACAATATAGCTCTATCAAAATTATATAAAAGCCCGTGATTCGGAAGTAGGAAATCATGAAGAAACCTGGCAACACTGCAACTTCTTTTAAGTTGGCTATTCTGTCAACTACTGTCACGTTAATGTAAAAACTGCATAGTTAAATCGTTATAATATATATATATAAATTAATATCTCGAGAACGAGTTCAGTAACCTTTGATGAAAATCATACCAAATTGTTCCTCAATATTCATTCTATGCACATAAAAATTAACAAGACAATGGTACAATTTTTTCTCAATTTTTTTAACCTCCCCACTCCACTTCACCATTTAAAAAAAAGGGAGGTTACTGCAATCACTAAAATTTTCGAATTCGAGATAAGACCGGATCTATACGTTTTGAGGTCTCAGGAACCCAAAAAAGTGGTTTTTAAAATGTGTCTGTATGTATGAACGTACGTTCGTGCGTACGTACGTACGTACGTTCGTAAACACGCCACAGCCCAAACTACTCGACCGATTTGGCTGAAATTTGGTACGTGTGCATGTGAAAACCCAACTTAGATCTGAAAAGCTTTTGGAGCCAATCGTGCAACCAGAAGTGCCATTTTGGCACATCAACTTTTAAATTTTAAATGCAAACCCCCATTTTTCACGTCACCATAAGAAAGACGTTCAAATTCTGCATCTAAAAATGTATTCATTCTTAGTGCCCTTTTGACCAACAATTTAAAAAAAATTGATTTTTATCGGACTTTAAAATCGCGGTACAGCCCAAGCCCCTCAACCGATTTGGCTGAAATTTTGCACATGGGGATTGTATTACACGTCGAAGAGCTGAACAAATTTTGGATTCAATCGACCCACGGAAAGTGCCGTTTTGGCACACCAATTTCGAAACTTAAAATTATTCTCTCATTCACCCATCAAAAACAACTTTTTGAAGGATTTATTGTTATCATCAGAAAGGTCTTCAAATTCTGGTTTTAAATGAGATAAAATTTATTCGCATTTAGTACCCTTCGGGTAGAAAAATCGAAATTTTGTAATAACACTGAAACCACGTTATAGCCCAAACTACTGGATCAATTTGTCCGAAATTTGGTACATGGAGGTTAGGTAACCCATTGAAGAGCTGAAAGGCTTTTGGGAGCAATTGGTCCACGGGAAGTGCCATTTAGGCATATCAACTGTAAAATCTTAAACACAATAAGTCACGGAAATCAAAGACCCATGCGTTGGGGAGGTTCCAGCCGCTTCTCTGCTGCCTTTTTTTTACAAATATAATCGAAATTGTGGTAAGTTTCCACAAGATCGCATGTTAAATTTTCTTGAATTGAAACTTTTAAACGGGCTAGTCAATCAAATCCAAATTTAAACGAGGGCTTTAGAACAACGATAAGAATAATCTGTGAAATTTTCATTAACTCGGTACCATTTTTGCTTCCCTCCAATACATCCTTAAGTGCAGGTGCCCAAGACGCCTTCGTTACGTCACCGTAAAGCACCCCTCTTTTATTTTTAGACCAGTTCTTATAGCGCGCCCCACGTGCCTTTCGGGATGCAGCCTCCCGAAATCGATTCGACGCTGTTATTAGACTTTATAAATGCGCCACCACCGAAATGTCAGTCTCCCCGTTGTATTTTTGACGGTTGTGTGCGAAATTTATAAATAAAGCGGGCAGCATTCCAGGAGTGATGTCTGGTTTTCTGGATTATTGTGCGATCGGTGCTAAAATTGGGAGCGATTCGTGCTCGTTTCGGTTCATTCAATGTTAATTGATAACGCGGCGGTGGCCCCAATTATTCCATTTAAAACTGTTTGTGGGAATTTGAATCGTGAATCGGTGATTAAATGTGCACGCCGGAAGAGCTCAAGGTAGGATGGTTTAAGTTTGGATTTAGTTTCGGACTTACCGCCGTTTTTTTCGGGTCGTTTCGGGGAAGTTCGTGCGAGAGTTGACGGGCGCTTCCGGCTTGTGATTGGATATCACTGATATTATATTAGTAAATGGGGTTGGCCCAGTTTGATAATGCTGTATATCAATAGCTGCGTTTTATTGCTCCTTCTTTTCCTTCCGCTTACGAAAACTGCTCGTTTTATTGCAGTCCAGTTTTCCTCCAGAAGCTACTTTTCCTTCCAAGTACAGAGACGGTAGGACGAGAAGGAAAGTAGTGGGGTAAATGTCAATAACGTCATTTGTGAGAAATCGCGCATTTTTTCATTTTGCAACAATTATTTCACAATTAATTATTTGGTTGAATTTTGAGTTTGTTTAATAAACATGGACTAAAATGGATTCGCATATTATAAAAACAGACGACGGGCAGCTTTTATGGTACATACAATCCGCAAAGTATGAGTGTAATCTTCATAACCTCAACCTATTTTGGATAAAATTTCACATTTTAGCTAAATCCTATGAGTTTGTTACTGCATTGAAGGAATTGAATTGTAATTTATCAGACAATACTAGTCAGGACCAAGAAGAAGATATTAATAAATCAGTTGAGGACCGTGATGCCTGTAAAAAACAAACAAGTAAAACCAGTCAATGGGAAATAAATTTTTTCATATTTTCTTCCTCTTCTTGTAATAACTTACTAAGAATTAAAACAGGTTGATTCATTTTTAGTGCTGTGCTGATGTATTCTTATTCAAGATTTATTTTCAAATTCAAATTCTTTGGATGGCAGATGACAGATACACCGTTTTATTGTTTACGTCATTCTATTGCTTCTGACAGCTCCTCCAGAAGCAAGCAATAAAACGCGCCTAATGTATAAAATTTTGACATTTCATTATAATTATTGTGAATGTGTTTATACGTACAGGAAATGAAACTCTCGTCCTACATCCCAACTAAAATAATTGCTACCCCTAATACAATTAATACCAGCTGTTACCAGTAAAGGCTATCCGAAAGGTAATTTTTCAAACTATTTTTGTAGATATTCACATTGAACTAGAGATGTGAGTTTTCATGAAAATTACATTTGTTGAAACTTCTCATGATATTTTGAAAAGTTTCAAAAAAAATGAAAAGTTGTTTTACGGTAGTAGGTATAAAGTATTCTGGAGAATTAAATAAATCTACAACAGCTGAATAGGGAACAATAGGAACAAAAATAGTAAGTGTATAGGTAAACAAGTTAATAAGTCAAAATAAAAGCATTAAACATTAAAATTCATCGTTGTTTCCATCTTTTAAGTAGTATTTCACTTCATTTCACTGTTTCCAGTACTCAATGGGTACTGATACTACTTAGAACGACTAGAATTGGCGGCGCTGTCGGTGGAAGTTTATTATTACCGCATTAATACTTTCAACAACTTTTCAAGAAAAAGTGAAAAGTTTCAACATAGGCTGAAACTTTTCAATGAAATGAAAAGTTTTTGAAACTTTTCAACTGAAACTTTTCATGCTCACATCTCTACATTGAACTCAAAATTCAAAATACGACAACGGGGAAATTTTTTCATCTGCGCGTAAGACGAAAGTTTCATTTTCTTTAGGTATAACAGAGTTATTATTAATTTGACAACAACATTTAAAGGAACTGAAGGCTCATTTTCAGGGAGGCGAATTTCGCAGATTTTGATAGAATGGCGCATATAAAAGTGCAATGGCGTTTAGGCCCGTTCTACAATTAACTCGGAATACGTAACGGAAGACACATTATGCTTCACGTGACATAATTCCCGGAACGTGATAGGTGTATTTCGTGTTACGTAATCCGCGATCCGTCTAAACCCGTTCTGTACAATTCACTCGGAATTCGTAACGTAAGACGCATTGTACGTCACGTGACATAATTCCCGGTGCGTGATAGGCCTATTCCGGTTACGTGTGCCTTACGTGATCCGTGCTCCGTCTTACGAGCGAATTGTGGAACAGGCTTTAGTGCGAATTGTACATAGAATGGACTTTAGAAACCCGGCGGTCATTTTAATTCTGTCAACATCTGCGAAATTCGCGTCCCTAAACAGGAGCCTTTACAGCCGGGCAGATAACCAACCAACCAACCAGTACTAAAGCTGCGAAGAGTTTACAAACGTTTTGAATTTCAAAAAAAATTTCGTTGAAACGAAAGAAAACAAAAAAGTTTGAGGAACCCTTAAAATCCGTGTTGCAAACGACTACGATAAAACTTTTGGTGCAAATTACGTGTTTTCCGTATTTTATCTGACTCCGCTGGTTTAAAAAAAAGTGTTAAATCTAAAACGCAGAGCAGTTAGTAATCTTTTGGTACGAATTTTGCGAACTTAAATGTTAACTTATCCATTTTTGTTAACCTTTGAGATGGCATGGCTTAGCGACATCAATTCTATTGCATAAAAATGTGCCATCCTTTTAAAGAGATACTTGAAGAAAATGTTCTAGTTCTTGAAAATTCTTAAGTGATTCACTTTTTACTTAGTGTGGGTTGGTACTTATTAATATCGTGCGAGCAAAAATTCTTCCGGAAATCTTGTGATAACGGCACTGTTAGATTTCGTCTCGGGTTATAATTTATTTCAGCCGCTTGCGCCCTACGTTACGGGCAACTATTGCTCTATTTACGTTCGGTAAAGATTTGGTATCTTTTTAACCTCCCCACTCCACTTCACCATTTAAAAAAAAGGGAGGTTACTGCAATCACTAAAATTTTCGAATTCGAGATAAGACCGGATCTATAAGTTTTGAGGTCTCAGGAACCCAAAAAAGTGGTTTTTAAAATGTGTCTGTATGTACGTACGTTCGTACGTTCGTAAACACGCCACAGCCCAAACTACTCGACCGATTTGGTACGTGTGCATGTGATAACCCAACTTAGATCTGAAAAGCTTTTGGAGCCAATCGTGCAACCAGAAGTGCCATTTTGGCACATCAACTTTTAAATTTTAAATGTAAACCCCCATTTTTCACGTCACCGTAAGAAAGACCTTCAAATTCTGCGTCTAAAAATGTATTCATTCTTAGTGCCCTTTTGACCAACAATTAAAAAAAAATTGATTTTTATCAGACTTTAAAATCGCGGTAAAGCCCAAGCCCCTCAACCGATTTGGCTGAAATTTTGCACATGGGGATTGTATTACACGTCGAAGAGCTGAACAAATTTTGGATTCAATCGGCCCACGGAAAGTGCCGTTTTGGCACACCAATTTCGAAACTTAAAATTATTCTCTCATTCACCCATCAAAAACAACTTTTTGAAAGATTTATTGTTATCATCAGAAAGGTCTTCAAATTCTGGTTTTAAGTGAGATAAAATTTATTCGCATTTAGTACCCTTTGGGTACAAAAATCGAAATTTTGTAATAACACTGAAACCACGTTATAGCCCAAACTACTTTATCGATTTGTCCGAAATTTGGTACGTGGAGGTTAGGTAACCCATTGAAGAGCTGAAAGGCTTTTGGGAGCAATTGGTCCACGGGAAGTACCATTTAGGCATATCAACTTTAAAATCTTGAACACAATAAGTCACGGAAATCAAAGACCCATGTGTTGGGGATGTTCCAGCCGCTTCTCTGCTGCCTTTTTATTTTAGCTATGTAACCGATTTTGGGACTTTCGTATTTCGTTCTGCGGTGCGTTTCCCTGACGGGTCCGCTGCATTCAGACCTTATGGTCCATTATGCCCGCACTGTGACAGTTATCCATTTCCTACATCAGGAACCCCGGTTCTGCAAAGACCCAGTACTTCTGCTGTAGAAACTGAATAGTGTTAATCGGGTGCTAGAAAAGCCACCCCGCTTTGCTATACCACGGCGGGTACTTCTGCTCTTTAGGGAGTTTGTTGAAGCTTCGTCCCGCGAACCCACTATAACCGGCAGGTCTTTTTCAGCCCTGCCGGATACAACTGGTTTCTTGGTGTCGAAGGCAGCTTAAAGTGTACCCTTAAAAGGTTCAGTTGAGGTATCAATTTATGTCCCTCTATGTTACAAACTGCAGACATCTTCCCCCAGTGTGGCCGACGGTTCTTGGTGGACAGCCCCATCAGCCGCAACTGGTTGTTGGTGCCACAGTCCCTGAGGGTCTGCCAGTGTCACGGTACTTGTGCAGCTGTGGTATCTTTTTCAGTCCCATCAGTCACAACTAGTCTCTAGCGTCCTGCGCAGCACTATTATAACTACCCTTCCGTACAGACTGCAGACATCTTCCCCCCGTGTGGCCGATGGTTCCTGGTGGACAGCCCCATCAGTCACAACTGGTTGTTGGTGCCACAGTCCCTGAGGGTCTGCCAGTGTCACGGTACCTGTGCAACTGCGGTGTCTTTTTCAGTCCCATCAGTCACAATTAGTCCCTAGCCACAAAAGTCTGATAGGTCCAGTTGTCAACCTGTCCCTATCGCAACCGCGAGGTATTTTTTATTTTTTCTTCCCTCCGTACAGACAACAGAAGTATCAGTCTTCCAGTCCCTCTGTTCAGACTGCTAGGTCCCGAAGTCTCAGAGCAGCTATGGGTGTCCTTCGACCCCATTTGCCGCATTGAGGCCTCCAGTATCCTCTTAAATCTGGTCTGAAATTCCCAGTTAACCCCGGGAATTCGGTCCGCCCTCATTCCCTGAGGGTCTGCCAGTGTCACGGTACCTGTGCAACTGCGGTGTCTTTCTCAGTCCCATCAGTCACAATTAGTCCCTAGTCACAAAAATCTGATGGGTCCAGTTATCAGCCTATCCCTATCGCAACCGTGAGGTAATTTTTTATTTTTTTTTTTGTCCCTCCGTACAGATAACAGAAGTATCAGTCTTCCAGTCCCTCTGTTCAGGCTGCTAGGTCCCTAAGTCTCAGAGCAGCTATGAGTGTCTTCCGACCCCATTTGCTGCATTGAGGCCTCCGGTACCCTCCTAAATCTGGTCTGAAATTCCCAGTTAACCCCGGGAGTTCGGTCCGCCCTCATGGAGCCCGACGCATGAGGGTAAGGCTATTACTCTGAGAGGGCGCCCGGTGTCTCAGAGGGGTTGGTTCGCGGTAGCGGCTTTGGTACAGACACGTGAGGGTTTTAAGCCCCAGGTCTGCACGTATGGCCGTAACTAACCAGCGGACTGGCCATTCCCCTATCCACCACCCGGGGACGCGCCCTATGGGCACCCAACCGCACGAGGATTTTGGGACTTACAAACTTACTTTGACGTCTCGGAATTGCTCGGAGATTAACGTTTCTGACATCCGTTTGTGGACCACTAAATCTACAAAATTCATTTGTTTTCCATTTTGACCATTTTCCCAGTGACTTTTCGTAATGTCTTAAATATTTCTTGTTTTTTCGTTATTTCGTATAATGGGTTTTCTGAAAGTTTTTCTAACCACATTGTCATTTTTTGACTTTTATTTATATTTTGACATTAGTATTTTTGAATAAAATTTACAGCATACCCACCTCCTTGCAAGTGATTGCCAATATAATAATCAAAAAATTGCTCTTACCAACACTTACCGAACGTAAATGAATCGGAAAAGTTTTTGATCACACGATACGTATTTACATTTTAAATTCAGCTTATTTCGCTTATTTTCGTCGACAAAGTGAGACAAAGAAAACTAACGGAGGGATCGATACCAAAAAAATTACAGAATTTGTAAAATCATGCAGCAGGAGTAGATTTTCCAGAAACATTCACAATTTTTTTCTGAATAAACTATCATTCGGATAAAAAATTTAAATGCGCGCTCCTAGAGTTTCCTCAAGCCTTTGAATTTAGCACAAAGGTAAGGGAAGCATCCTCTTAAATACAGAAAACAAGGTGCTTATTTCAATTTTCTTTGATATAGTATTATAACCATAACTGCAAAAGAAAATATTCATGGCTTACTGGCGCTTGAAATAAAAGTGAAAGGGCTAACAGAGCTTCCATCTTAAACATTCGACACGTCGTAAATACATTGCGTTTTAGAGTTGGCAGAAGTGGTAAATGGTAATTTGTCAAAAGATTTAAGTCTGCTAAATACTTAAAATAGTGCGACGAAAGTCGAGCGATAATAATAATTTACGCGACCTATTTTATATTCTATAATCTGTCCGGGATCCACACGACCGAGATTCACCCTATTTCCATGGCGACATTACGAGAAAATAAAAGTCAACCACTTCTAATGCAAAATAGGCATCTTGCATCAATTTTGTTTTTGATGTTAAATTGAAGCTCGGGATATATGTGATCCTTCCAGATACCTTAAATTCCAATATCTTGTCGGTGGAGCTCAAAAAAAAATGAGAAAGTAGCATTTCCAAACTTCCCGCCAAAAGACCAGCCCAGCCATTCGAACATAATTTTCTTACATGTGACAACGTCGCTGTCTAACCTGACCCGACGTCTTTCATTCATAAATCTTAAATATTTTATAGTAGTCACCAGTACTCTTTGCCAGTGGGTACAAAGGTACAAGATGCCAACCCAAACAACTAATAACATTGTACTTACCTCCTTTTACAACGTTAGAGGTCACTTTTGATCCCTCTTATTGTCAACTGCCAAGGCTGACTTTTCAAATTAATTATTAAACGTCACCCTCAAATAAACTGTTGTCAGATTGCATCCGCTGTACGATTTATGACGTCACAAGTCGTACAACGGCGTTTCTGAATTATTTATTTATTTACAAATAAACGAACGTTTTTAAAATAAAATTGATATTCGCTGACGATTCCTTGTATCTTTATTGATGCATTTACATTAAAATATCCCGAAATTGCGAAATGTGCAAGTAGCCTATTCTGTAGTAATGTTCAAGGTAGTGCTACAATCCAAAGTATTTATGAAAAAATTAAATGTTTGTTGAAAGCTTGGTCCATTTTTAAAGAGGAACTGATGTTTGATTACCCCTCGGATTACCCCAAAAATTACGCAAAAAATTAAACGTTTTTAGTTCGTAAAACTCGAATATAAATCTCGATGTAAGATAACTTGAGTTGTCAAGCAATATTTTTCGGCGACATTTGCTCTGTTTTAAATGTCCCCAAATATTATTAAGTTTGAAATGTTTACTTAACTGAAATAACTAAATAGATGGTAACAGTTAGCCGTGAAGTGGACCAGTGTAGCCAACAGTAACCGTAATTTAATTACTTTGTTTTGTTACTATATTGACAAGATATTATACTAAAAACTTGAGAGTAGAAAGATCCCCGATGTTGTTACTGCCAACTTGTTAGTTATTATACAGGGTGTCTCGGAACGCTCGCACCATATTTTAATGAATTATTCAGGATTAAATTTTGAGTCGATTCGTGTTTTTCAAAATTTCCAGAGTCCAATAGTTCTCGAGTTATAACAGATTTGAGAGGACCAATCAGATTTCAGCTCTGAATTATTTCATAAGGTAATGATAGATGCACTATATCCTAGGTAACTAGATACTATCAATGAAAATTTTATATTGTTGTATCTTGTTACCTAGGAACTAGTGCATCTAACTTACCTTATGAAACAATTCAGAGCTGAAATCTGATTGGTTCTCTCAAATCTGTTATAACTCGAGAACTGTTGGACTCTGGAAATTACCAAGAAACGAATCGGCTCAAAATGTGATGCGAGCGTTCTGAGACGTCCTGTGAAATTAGTAAAAAAACATTTAAGAAAGTATTATGTTTCTTCTATGTAACTTTAAACGTAAAATGAAGAAGAAAAAATTAAGTCCAATTATCTTCAAATAATGTTCTCCATCCGAAAAATTAAATATCTATCTGAAAAAATACAAAATATCAATTTGAAAAGTTAGTATTGGCAAATGCTTTAACTTTAACTTTGTTGCCAGACTCAAATCTGTCACCGAATTACAAAATTAACGATCAACTTTTAATCCCTTCGCCGTCTTAAACATAGCGCATTTCCCAAATTGACTGCGGGATCAGCTTTAAAGCAGCTTTAGTATCAGTTAAAATTCCTCGTTCTATCGCTATTCAAATCCCCTATTCATAAAAACAAATTGCAACGAAATATCTGCATAAATGCAATTGTTATTTTAATTGTGCACGCAAGCATTTTTCTTCTCCCAACTTCTTTCGCACTTCCCCAACAACAAAACGATATTTTGATAACACAATTTCCGTTGGCGCTAGGCAATTATGAATGAAAGTGATTAGAAATCGCGTGATGATTACACGATTTCGATTTGTAAATTGAATCCCACAGCCGGCCAAGGTTAATGGGTTTACGTTATTTGCCACAGGTATGCGAGGAAACACTTCAGGCCCACACCGAACGACTGGCCGAACTGAAACAATTGGTTTCGGGGATCGCGTCGGCGGTTGGCCTTGACGCGAACGCCTTGCTCGGGGGTGAGGTCGAGGCTTTAGGGAAGAGACTGAAAGATGTGCGTGAGTCACTCACCACTCTTGCTGACGTGGCAGAATCCAGAGCTAGAACTAAACAGGAGACTGACGATGAACTTAAAGGAACCAAAACGTATCTTGATTCAGTGCAGAGAAGTATTGACAGTATTGAAAAAAGTGACCCCGATTCGGACAGTGAAGAAAAGTTACTGACTCTTCGAGATCACCTTTTAGCCTTGAGCAAAGCCGAAGGACAGATTCAGAAAATCAAGGACAAAACTTTGGAGATTTCACAATCTACAAGGACGGAAACTTCAGTGATCGAGATTTTGGAGTTGTGGCAGCAAGTTTTTCGAGAAACTTTCCAGCAATACCACAGACTCAGTACTAGACTGATCAAGAATGAAGACGGGGCAGCAGCTTTAAAGCTATGGCAGGAATATCTACTCAACGTGCAGCAGTTCCTGCAAGGGACGATTCCAGGAGACTATCATAGTCTTTCGGAACATCAACATTTATGTCAACTCCATCACAATCTTTTGACTACTCAGCAAAATGTACTTAAGCCTCAGGGTCAGACACAGCTAGCGAGTGGATTGGTCGAAAGCAGCGTTCTAGAGCAATTCAATTCCTTGACCAATCTCCACAACGAAACTCTCTCGAGTATAATGGACCGACACAGCGAAGTCCAACGAAGGTTAAACGCTTGGGACAAGTACAAACTCGACCAGAAAAAACTGCTTACTTGGCTCAAAAACGTCGAGAAAGAACGCGAGCGGATGCAATTGAGATACATTCACATTAGACGCGTCCCCAAATTGCTCACTAGAATCCAAACCTTGATCAGCAAAATTCCCCAGGGTGAACAACAGACGGATGGTCTTCAAAAACAGCAGAATCTTCTCCTGCAGTATTGCGACGACGCCTTAGCCACATCCATCAGGATGGAGCACGCGGCCATCAAGCAAAGAATTTCGAACCTGCAGGCAGGTCTGGAAACCTGGAAGCAATTCCTGGAACGCATCGATCTTCTCCTGAGATCCTACGAGGAAAACGTGCAAAGGGTGCAGGAGTTCTACGACGGGATCCAGGACATCATCGCGGAATCCGCCAGTCAATCCTTGAGTTCCCACTCGGGAATCGGGAATAAACTGGAGAATCTTCAGCGAACCAGAATTAGACTCAACAACATTACCAAGGATCTCGAGCAATTAGGGTTGACCCAAGAACAGCTGAAAGAATGTCTAAGCCCTGGTGATATGAAAACCATTAATCAACGAATGTGGTTGTTGTGGCACCAACAAGGAGACTTGGACCACCAATTGTCGATTCTGTGCCACCAATTAGAAGAAAAGTTGGGGTTGAGATCCATGTTCGAGACTCGCCAGACTCGCTTTATTTTGTGGGCGGAAGAACTGGAGACACGTTTCGAACACGACGAAACCTCCGTTTCCCCCCAAGAAATTCTAAGAAAACTAGAGAGTGAGCTCCAAGCGGAGATGGCGTTGAAAGAGAGGGAATATAATTGGTTGATATCGACGGGCACGGATCTGGTGGCCAATTGCGGGGAGGAATACAGTGACGTCACCGCCAAGCAAATCCTCCAAGCGAAAACTGACGTCGTGGTCGTCACTTGGGAGCGATTGGAGAACCTCGGCAAGAGCAGGAGAAACAAAATCTACGATATGATCCAAACCATGAGCCAATTGGAGCAGAGGATAGCTGAAATCAGGGCGTGGCTGAGTCAAGTCGAAGCGCAATTGGCCAAACCCCTAGTGTTTGAAGCTGCGAGCAAGGAGGTCATCGAGAGAAAATTGCAAGAACATGAGGAGGTGAAAAAATCGATCGAGAAAGAGAGCGGTAATATTGGGGAAGTGTTGAATCTCTGCGAGCTTCTGCTAAGTGATGCTGACGTGTGGAAGGCTCATTTCCAAACGGAGACGATTTCGAGTGCAGTTCAAAACGTTGAGAAGAGATGGAAGATGGTTTGTGGGCTTTCTGCGGAGAGAAAGAGAAAAATAACGTTCGTCTGGAAATTGCTGCAGGAGATTTTGAGGATCAGCAAAGAACAGGAACAGTGGTTGACCGATAAAGAACAAAAGCTTAAGGATCTCGACAAACCTGTCAGGAAGTTTTCACGCGAAGAACTTCAGGAGTTGATTTATATAGTTGAGAACCAAGTCAAGGACATCGAAGCTCACACTCCAGTTTTTGAGATTCTAGAGCAAACTTATTCGAAGTTGGCAACTGGGGGTGGGTTGGAGCCTGAAAATCTGCAGGAACTTACCTCAAAAGCCAGAGTTGTGATCACGAGATGGCACAGTTTACTACCTAAAGCCGAGTCTCTGCTGCAAAGTTTACAAGCTGAGCTTTCGTTGTTTAAAGATTTCTCTTTGGCTCATGAAGATGCCATCATATCACTTACTAAAATCGATGCCGATCTCACAGAACTCCAACATTTAACGGCTGAAAGAATTTCACCCAAAGAACGCTTGAATAAACTTGAGGATCTGGAGAAGCAGATCGAGGCTCAAAACTCGACGCTACAAGCAGCCGACAAGCTCGGTCTTGAAATTATGAAGAAAGTCAACAAAACGGAGGTGGTAAAATACCAAGAGATGATAGACGAATATCAAATCCTCTGGAAGGATATGCAGGAAAGGATAATTACGTTGAGGGTGGAAATTCAGAAGAACAAACGAGAAATAGACGAGAGCGTACAAGTCGAGACGCTCAAATTCGAACAGGACACTGCGGTTCAAGTTAATACTCTCCCACCCCTACAAAGAATGACGTCGATAAGTGCCAAAGACGCCTATTTGATGGAATTGACGAGTGCCATCAACGAGTGTGCCATCAACATCGACGAATTGGACAAAACCGTTGCCCGGGAGATCCCCAAACAGGGTTCGTCAGAGTTGCCAATTACCGGCAAGAAAATCGCTAGGATTTGCGCCACCTGTCAGTCGAACGTCGAACTAGTCAAGCACCTACGTGATTTGTTGATCAACGAGTGCGACGCGAGCGAAGAGGAGGCTTTGAGTGAAGAAGTCGAGACTCTGGTCATAAGATTCGAGGCTCTCCTACTGCGAGCCAAAGAAAAGGAGCAGAAGATACGTGAAGTTAGGTAAGAAAATGATGAAATTTTATTTTACGTAACACTACTAACAATTATTGTTTAACGTAGGTCTACCGTTTCTGACGCTTACAAACTATCATGTAACCAGTAAGTCTTCTTTCTTTCTTTCTCTATATTATCATTTTTCGAAAATTGAGGGTTTTGATGATGTTTTTTTCTCAAAACAGTGAAGCGGGAAGGCTGCTGTGTCCGTTGTGCACGAAGCGCAATTGGGCGCAGTTGGACAACGACCTCTGGCGGTTGGAGAAGTGGTTGCAAGTGGCGGAGGGTACGCAGAAGGCGCAGCAGCATTCGCCACCCTCCAACATTGAGCAGTTGGAGGACGTTATTCAAGACCATCGCGAGTTCTTGCTGGATTTGGATAGTCACAAGAGTATAGTGAGATCGTTGAATATTGTTGGTACTCATTTGGCAGATCATACTGAAGATACTGAGAGGGCGGAACAGCTGAGGACGAGACTGGAAAGTGATAATAAGAGGTGGGAGGTGGTGTGCAAGAATGCCGCTGCCTGGGAGACTCTTCTTCAACGGGCCCTGATGGATGTAAGTAAAAAAAGTTTTTTCTTAGTACATGTTTGTTTTGAGCGCAATGGCGCAATTCAGTTTTTCCACCAAAGACTGTTTATTTGAGCTCGAATTGACGTTTCCAAACTTTCAAGGTTGATAAATTTACATTTTTCTAGAGATTTTGAAGCTCAAGAATTTAGGATAGCTTGAAGTTATTCGAATTTTTTTATTTTCGACATCCAAATTGCTCCATTTTAGCTCAGAGTAAAGTAGGTGGACGTAGACCGAATAAAATTCTGCGTGCAATTTTTAATTTGATTTGATTTTCAACATAAGAGGAAAATTATTACCTTTTCGACTTCTTTTGAGTAAAATTTAGTCAAACTTAAACTAATAGCAGTGCCAAATTCGGATTGTTCACTAATTTTTTACTATTTGGTATTGGTATTCAGAATCGTTTTTTTAGAATACAATTTGTGAACGCAACTTAACTGTGTGACTGAATTTCGATTAAATGCAATACGAATTCAAAAATTCTTGCCTGCACAACTTAGCTATTTGTTTACTGAGCTAAATTGCGCTCAAACCTGTACTTCTTTTATTTTAGTCTAGGAGTGTTTAACTAATTTCATATTTTTTTTATTTTCTGGACCTCATTAAAGTAAGCAAATTTTCTTAACTTGTTTTGGGGGCAATTTAATGAACTTTGTCGCATAACGGTACTTACCTACTTGAGGAGTCAAAGGAAACGCTAATGTGCCTTTCGCGCAACAATGGGACTTCGAATTTAAAATTTTTGCCAGAATTTCAATGATAAAGACAAAACTGGATTTGTTTTTATTTTATTTATTTATTGAGGTTTTTTGGCCTTTCCCAGTAAAAAAGCACCGTTTTTTTTTAAATTTTGCCCTATTCAGTTTCTTAGTAACAGATTGCGCTAGACACATTTAACAGCATCAAGTGTTATTTTATTATAAACCTCATAACATAACGGGTACGTCAATTTGACAATCAATTTGAGCACATTTTTTTAAAAAGCAAAGGTAAATAAGCAAGTTTCTGGTTTTTGTTTGCCATTGTCATTGTAGGACGTGTCATTAGCCTTTTATTTTTCACATTTTTTGAAATATGATTTTATAAAACGTGTTACAATACACGTAGTAACGTTATTGGGCTTCTACATTAATCGAAAATTTGAACTTTGTAACATATACGCTTTTTTGTTATGCTTGAAGCATGAAGCAAAGCTTAACAAACTTCGATGGATTCCCGTAAATGCTCCACGGAGCGTAGAAGTAAGAAAGAGTTTGTCAAGAGAGGCACAGTTAAGCAGAAAAGAGAACAAATAAGACGGCACTAGCTTTATTTAAGACAAGGCGATTCATGTACAGTATGCGTCACATGTTTTGCTCGATCGTTTGTTACGCAACTGAAAACTTTTCAGAACAGATTCGGTCAAGACAATTACTTTGAGCGATACGACAATGATTGAATTTCATGTAACTATGGTTTTTAGGCGTCATTATCGAGTTTTCCGCAAAGTTTTCAGTTGCGTAACAAACAAAATATCTGTCGCTTACTGTACCAACCCTAAATAGGTACAATAATACATACTTACATCTGTACTTGCTGTGTTTAACAACCTTTCAAAGGATTTGTCATTTTGCATCATTTGTTTTGTTATAAATCAACAAATTCTTTGCTTTATTGAGTCAATGAAGTATTCACCACCACTTTACGTGCGTAATGGAACAAATTTTAACAATGGTCAACAAAATGATTCAAGACAGTTTCTGCCTTTTCCAGCAGTTTTTGACGATTGTTAAACTTTCTTATGTCACACGTAACGTGATGTTTTTTAAATTTCTAAGTTTCAACATAAGTCTCCCCGGGCAGCGCCAACTTCAATTAAAAATTAAAAATTTAGAAAATGTCACGTTACGTAAAGTGGTTGTGATTGAGGTTTTAACACCATAGGGTCATGGTACACCCCCCTTTTTTCCTTATTTTTTTGGACTAATATCAAAGGCCACTTTCTGACATATTAACAAAAATTTTTCCATTTGCGGTTTCACCGGAAGTGTCATCAATTTTTGATTTTCAATTGAGACACCCGGTATATGATATAATTTTTGGAATCTATGTAATTTTCGGAATCCAATGATACCACATAACTGACATTATTGTAGTGTCAAAAATTTTTTTTGTCCCGATTTTATCTTTTAATCTAGAGGGTTGTGACGCTCACCAATAATTATTCTATTATTAATATATCAATAAAATATAGTGCCATTTGAAAAAAAATGTTTTCATTAAAAAACCGTTTTGACAAACTTAACTCCCTCATAATTCACCGTTACTCTGGACCATGAGAATAATAAGTGACGGGTCACCACCTTCTAGATTGAAAGTTAAAATGAGGCTTAGAAAAAATTTGAGACTTGAAATGTCACTTGTGTGGTATCATTGGATTCAGAAAATTACATAGAATCCAAAAATATGACTACATACCAGGTGTCCCATTTGAAAATCAAAAGTTGATGCCACTTCCGGTAAATCCGGAAATGTGAAAATTTTTGTGAATATGTCAGAAAGCGACCTTTGATTTGACATTCGATGTTCCTTTAAAAGTTTTTGTCCAAAAATCAAGGAAAAAAGGCCTTGCCCCCATTTTTTCCTTGTTTTTTGGACAAAAACTTTGTCATAACCGAATCTGTTCCGTAAAGTTTTCAGTTGCGTAACCGGAAAACCGCGGCCTTTGATAAGTACATTCGATGTTCCTTTGAAAGTTTTTGTCCAAAAAATAAGGAAAAAAGGCGAGTGTACCATGTGTCATGGTACACCCCCCTTGCCCCCCTTTTTTCCATATTTTTGGGACAAAAACTTTGTCATGACCGAATCTGTTCCGTAAAGTTTTCAGTTGCGTAACAAACGATCGAGCAAAACATCTGACGCATACTGTACATGAATCGCCTTGTCTTAAATAAAGCTAGTCCCGTCTTATTTGTTCTGTTTTCTGCTTAACTTGATAAATTCTACGCTCAGCGGAGCAGTTACGGGAATCGATCGACGTTTGTTAAGCTTTGCTTCAAAAGCATAACAAAATAGCGTAAAAGTTCTAATAGTTAAAATTTCCGATTAATGTAGAAACTCAATAACGTTACTACGGGTATTGTAACAAGTTTTACCTAATTGCGTTTTGAAAAGTTGGATTTTACGCAATTAGGTAAAATGTTGTACGGAATACGTCATGAAAAGCCTAAATTGTTTGACTCGCATAATGTTGCAAAACTCGCTATCGCTCGTTTTGGCAAATATTACGACTCGTCAAACAGTGTAGGACTTTTCATAACTAATTACGTAAATAACTATTACCTAATTGCGTTTTGAAAAGTTGGATTTTACACAATTAGGTAAAATGTTGTACAGAATACGTTATGAAAAGCCTAAATTGTTTGACTCGCATAATGTTGCAAAACTCGCTATCGCTCGTTTTGGCAAATATTACAACTCGTTCAACAATATAGGACTTTTCATAACTAATTACGTAAATAACTATGAGTTTATCCAAAATATTTCAAAAATTATGAAAAATAAAGGCTAATGACACGTCCCACCTTTCATAATGATAATAACAAAAACCAGGAACTTGCAATTTACCTTTTTGCTTTTTGAAAGAAATTGTGATTGCATTGGTTGTCAAATTGACGTACCCGTTATGTTAGGTTTATAACAACACTGAATGCTGTTATAGTATTTGTATATTACATAACGAGCTACGAAAGTGGCATATATCACACGAGTAGGGATTTTCTCCCCACGAGTGCATTGTTTTATAAGACAGTATTTTTCCTACGAACCACAAATTTATTTCTTTTTTATCATCATTGTTAACAAAACAGCAAGTGTCAAAAATTAAATTATTTTGAAATCCAGCGTACTATGTTAATGTAATTGATGTGCGCTGCCACGATCACACACACGACGTGGGCGCGACTGTGCGATATTATATCGCACAGCACTTACTAACGTGCAGCGTGTGTTAGCGTCAACTTTCGCGCCTACTTAATTGTGCGGTATTTACTACTGTCTTAAGTGGTCGTAGGAAAAGAAATTTTTAAGTTGAAATATGATTATAATTTGATAAAATGTATTAGAAAAGCTAAAGTTAAATCCTACGTGTTGTGCATTATTAGCACCTATCTAGAATTATATTTGGCCACTGTAGAATCACAGTTTAATCTTTACCGCCACCCCACCTCAAATATGTCAATAAATGGGGATTTTAGGTCTGGCAACCCCACGGGACAACCCTAAACTCGATCCATCCCCACCACAATCTCAAAGCACCTATTCCCACTTAGTCACCTTCACCTCTTTCTTTTTCGAGCCGGTGAAGATTAAACACGTGGGTAACTCGAGGTTAGAAGCGGTGATAACAGAATTTAGATTGAAGTTTTGAATCCTTCTTGTTGCAATTTGTATTTGTACTTTATTTTGACCATTTGCGTGAATTTTAATTCAATTAAATTTCAGAACCAACAATTTCACGCAATTATCTCAGAGATGTGCGTCTGGTTGGAGAAAACCGAGCAGAAAATCCGCGCCTCCGAACCCGTCGATCTCACGGCCGACACATTAACCATCGAATCCAAATACCAGAACTTCCGCGAACTCCGCGCCGAACTGGAACGATGTGAACCCCGCGTGATGAGCCTGCAGGAGGCCGCCAATCAACTCCTCCGCCATGACGAGGCCCCCGAAGGTTCCACCCTGACGTGCTCCCGTCTGACGGAACTCCGCCTAAAACTCCAATCTCTCATAAGGCTCACCGGGGTGTATATTCTCAAACTGGGCGCAGTGCTGGGACGGGATCCCAGCGAATTGGGCGCAGCCGTGGCCGCGTCCAGCGCCCCCTTGCACTCGCTCGGCTATGACGTAAGTTTAACAAACCGTTGCGTTATCCTGTAAAACGATCGTAGCGTTGTCTAGTCAGAACCGTTATTTTGTTTTTGTTGTTTATAGATTAGTTTTTGTAAATAATTTTTGTTGTTACTAAAATAATGGTTGTTACGGCCTATTCTTTTTTGTGATCAAAGAATGGACTGAAGATTCGTTGTAGAGTGCGTAGATTATCTTTTGTTTTGATTAGCACAAAGTTAACGATGTAAAAAGGCACTGTTTCACATTCATTTGCCTGTTTTGGACAGCTTCTGGACCATCCCAGCCAGGACCATCCGTCAAAAACTGCACAAGGCGATCCTGTTCACAAGTAAATATTTTTATTATTATTTTATTTTACTTTTGCACTGCTTCAAAAACCGAATTTACTTCAATTGTACGTTTTAAAAAACGTGTTTTGATAAACTTTGTGGTTGCAGTGGTGGTTCTTCAGATGAAATGGACACGTCAGTGCTGAGAAGAGGTTGCCGATTCTTAGGTAGAGTGGTGCGAGCCTCCCTACCCATCCAAGCATTGATGTTGCTCATGTTGGGAGCAGCTTCTCTAGTCCCATACTCGGAAGATGATTATTCTTGTTCGCTAGTCAACAGTATTGCCAACAGTTTAACTCCAACGTTACGGTATAACGACGGACCGCCCCCCATATAGGAAGAAAAATTGTACTCGCGCGGTTCTAATTCATTCCAATTTTGTTAATTTTGTACGATTTTTGTAAATATGCGACGATTAATTTCACTTTTGGCAGCTGTTAAAACACTGAAACTAAGTAGCGTTAGTTTTTATAATAATAATATGAAAATGACTTATAATACCCACTTATCTGTATATCGGGGACGCACAAGAAGCGTTATATATTTTATATTGTTATTTTATATGTGATGGTTGTGTAAAGAAATGATTAAGGCCGCGAAGACCAAGGCAGTGGAACACTTTGGCTGACGCGGCTTTTAATTTTTTTCTGTGATGTCGCCTCGATATTTTACGGGCGCAGAAAGCGACTCTCCACGTTTTCTGCGGTGCGCAATTTGACTCTCCACAGTTGCGCACTTAATTCAATGACGTCGAGGTGAGATAATGCCTTAAGATTTTTTATTATTTTTAACTTTGCTTTTTTGTGCATTACATTAAGGTCATGGTGCTATTATTTTAACATGATTGTTTGGCAGATTCCATATTGCTTCAATATTGTTGTCTGATATTATAAACTACGAAATTAGGATTGTTTACGCTATATTTTTAATGTTAGAACTTTATTTGGCCACTTACTATATGAATAAATGCTGTTTATATAATTAAAATGCAGTTTAATTCCCCGTGTATGTAAAATGAAGACATCGAACTGTTTGTTTGTGCTCAACGTTTCGTCCCTAAAATTGAACATCATCAAAAATTTACTTTCCGTGACCTTGACGATGAGATTAATGAGAATATTGGACATTTTTCATGCCCAACGTTTCGACCCTAAAATTGAACATCATCAAAAATTTACTTTCCGTGACCTTGGGGATGAGATTAATGAGAATATTGGACTTTTTTCTTGCCCAACGTTTCGACCCTAAAATTGAACATCATCAAAAATTTACTTTCCGTGACCTTGGTGATGAGATTAATGAAAATATTGGACTTTATTCGTGCCCAACGTTTCGACCCTAAAATTGAACATCATCAAAAATTTACTTTCCGTGACCTTGGTGATGAATTAATGAGAATATTGGACTTTATTCGTGCCCAACGTTTCGACCCTAAAATTGAACATCATCAAAAATTTACTTTCCGTGACCTTGGTGATGAGATTAATGAGAATATGGTACCTTTTTCGTGCTCAACATTTCGACCCTAAAATTAAACATCATAAATTTCTTCCCGCGTCCTTCCATCCTCAACTGCCTCGGCAACCAACTATACAGTTGTGTATAATTGGTTGCCTATATCACTGATTATAGGGACGACCAGACAGAAACTGTTCTGTAAGCACACAAGACGTCAAGGTTATCGAAAACGGAAAAAGCAAGTCAAAGAATATTCGAGTAGTTCATAATTTTCATTTATTTTTAGTGTAGAAAATGCAACAGGAAAAGAAGTTACAGAGTAAACAACAATTAAAGGACATAAAATAGATTGATGATTATCTCAAAGAGAAAATATAAATTATTTACATATGCCACCGATAAAACTGTTGTAGTGCTACACTTATAAAGTGGTGATCACAGAAAAAACAAAGTTATGGCGCTACAATCTCTTCTTGTACTTAAATCTTTAACGAAAATGAGACATGCTTAAGTACAAAATAAATTCACAATGTTATAATAAACTATACGAAAACCATAAAAGTATTGCATCGGTCAATTGGTAACAAGAGTGTTTACAAAAACGTCAATATCAATAAAATAAATAAATAATGTTTTGAGCCACTATCAAAAATTTTGAATAATAATTATCACTAATGTAAAAAATGCGTTCTTTGGTTTCGACCAACATGTGGGTGATCTCAGCTTTGATAGAGAGCTGCCTATTCCTACTGCAGTTTAAAAAAAATCACAAACATCAGTCCCGATTTACAAGCACCAATATCATCTACAAATATCAGATCCATGAAATAAAAAGAGGGCCCTCTAGTGGCAAATTATAGACGGCTCTACAAACTACGTAGATTAAGAAAGCTATCATCCCACTCATGATGTTTTTTTTACATTCAGATTAATATCGATTTTCGTTAAGTTAAACGTCACTGTCAGGGTCCGTTTCACTGCGAGGCTGTCCAAAGTTCCGGGTTATGCTCTCACTCATCGAACGAATATTTGCGAGATGCACGTCGTTAGCAGGCACTGAGAAATAGTTGAGTCTGTCGAGGTCAGGTACTGCGTTCAAATCGTCGTCGGTCCTGTAGCAATTGTCATATTCGGAATCGTAGAGGGCGCTGAGGGAGTCCAGTGACATCATCGCGTCCGAGTCGAAGATTCTCGACGATGCACGAGAGGACATGCTAGTGTTGTCGTCCATGTCACCTTCGTGGTTGTGGTCGTTATACGCCGAATTCACGTCGCTTAGGGCACCTGCAAAGAGGGCACGATAATTCCAGGTCACTTGATTACAGTTAAATGGTATCAAGTGGCTTTAAAAACAAAAAAATTGACGTTCAACGTAGTTACGGCTATAGTAAAAATACAAGTTAAGATCAACTTGGTCGTGGCAGACCAAACTTTATTTCCTACAGAATTACATCTTAGCCAGTATGAATAAACGGTAATAAAGTAGTTCTATCCTTTTCTCGTGCACGAAAAACATATGTGCATCCTTTATTAATGCAAGTATGAGCATCTTGTAACACTTTATTAGTTTATTCCTCGGTTTATTCATACCAGGCCTTACCTTAATTGTACCTTACCAATAATGGCCGGTATGAATAAACCGTAACAAAGGTTTTATTTATAGTTCTATCCTTTTCTCGTGCACGGAATAAACCGTAACAAAGCTTTTACTTATAGTTTCATCCTTTTCTCGTGCACGCGAAACTTGTATTTGCATCCTTTATTAATACAAGTATGAGAATCTTGTAACACTTTATTCATACCGTCCATTATGTAGTTTTAAGCAGCATAGAATATAAATTAGATTGCGTAAATTATTAGCCGGTATGAATAAAGTGTTACAAGATGCTCATACATTAAAAAAGGATGCAAATACAAGTTTTTCGTACACGAGAAAAGGATAGAACTATAAGTAAAAGCTTTGTTACTGTTTATTCATACAGGCCATTGTTAGTGAGAAGTAACTATGAGGGTATCAGTAAAGTTTTGACGTGCCACTAAACTTTCACGACCTTTTTGATCTAAAATTTTGTCAATCTAACAACGTAGTTCGTAGTACTATTCATGTATCTGCCTTCTCGCTTTCTTTCCTATACGTTGGGTTAAACATGAACAATACTACGAGCTACGTTGTTATACGTTCAATGCCGGGCGGCTGTGGCATAGAGCGCGACGGAAATGAAACTTGACGTCTTAGGATAATTCAACTATACAGGGTCCTGCAACAGTGCGTCGGGCTTCCATAGGGCCTAAACCATCCGAGTTAGGAATTTTCAGGTAGATACTTAAACTATTAATGAAAGCGCATTTCAGGAAAATATTTTTAATTATACAGGGTGGTCGGAAAACTTTTGAGGAGGAAAAGTCGTTGTTTTTTAAATGGAATGCCCGGTATATTTTAGCATATTTGCAACCCCCTGAGGAGCGTTTATTCATCGCTAAAATATTACGGCTTTTGAACCTCTAGTTTGGGAGTAAAAAAATATTAAAAAAAAAATGGGAGTTTACATCATTCTACTTAAAAATTCCCCATTTACGCAGGTACAGTTTTTATAAGGAAATGAGACGGGGACCTTGTTGTAGAGACTCGAAGAAAGCTTTGATTCAATTTTAGTTGTCACCCTATCTACAGGTGTTCGAAATTAATTTTTAAGAAGTTGTTTTTCTCAACTTTTTCAAATGGAAGACCCTGTATATTTTAGCTAGTGTAATGTAGAATTTATAAACGAATATTTTTTGTAATATAAATATGTTTGTTATTTTCATCCGTTTTCGAGTTATTCGGAAAAATTACAAGTTCTCTTGTATGCAGACAATTTTAACTTCTAAAATTGCAACATAAGCACTCTGGCTAATACTGTATAAATAGTACCTACTATGAACAATTTAATTTGTTCATGAAGACATGTCCACTACCCTTCCTTAACAACTTCATTTGAAATTTAGGTATTTTGGTTTGTAGGAGTAGGCAAATTATTTTTATACTAAATGTTAAAGGTAATAGAAATGTCTTTTCAAGAACCAATGAAATGGAGACAACATTTTGAGATTAATTTTTTTAGTAGTACTTAACAATTAATTGTCTGCAAGCAAGAAAATTTGTAATATTTGCGAATAACTCGAAACAGGGATGAAAATAACCAATATGTTTGTAGGACAAAAAACGTTCATTTATGAATTAATTAAATCTACATTACGCTAGCTAAAAATATACAGGCTGTTCCATTTGAAAAAAGTTGAGAAAAACAACTTCAAAGTTCTCAAACTTTGAAAATTAAGTTTGAACAGCCTGTACATAAGGTGACAACTAAAATTGAATCGGGGCTTTTTTGGAGCCTCTACAACAAGGTCTTATTAACCTCCCCAACCCCATCAATCACTAAAATTTTCGAATTTGAGATAGCACCAGATCTTTACGTTTTGAGGTCTCAGGAACCCAAAAAAGGGGTTTTTAAAATGTGTCTGTGTATGTACGTACGTACGTTTGTAATCACGCCACGGCCAAAACTACTAGACCGATTTGGCTGAAATTTGGAACATAGGCATCTCGTAACCTAACTTAGATCTGAAAAGCTTTTGGAGCCAATCGTGCAACCGCAAATGCCATTTTGGCACATCAACTTTTAAATTTTAAATGCAAACCCCCATTTTTCACGTCACCATAAGGAAGACCTTCAAATTCTGCTTCTAAAAGTGTATTCATTCTTAGTGCCCTTTTGACCAAAAATAAAAAAAAAATTGATTTTTATCGGACTTTAAAATCGCGGTACAGCCCAAGCCCCTGAACCGATTTGGCTGAAATTTTGCACATGGGGATTGTATTACACGCCGAAGAACTGAACACATTTTGAATTCAATCGACTCACGGAAAGTGCCGTTTTGGCACACCAATTTCCAAATTTAAAATTATTCTCTCATTTGACCATTAAAAACAAGTTTTTGAAAGATTTATTGTCACCATCAGAAAGGCCTTCAAATTCTGGTTTTAAATAGGACAAAATTAATTCGCATTTAGCGCTGTTTGGTTCAAAAAATCGAAATTTTATAATAACAGTAAAAATACATTATAGCCTAAATTACTGAATCGATTTGGCTGAAATTTGGTACATGGAGATTGGGTGACCCGTTGAAGACCTGAAAGGCTTTTGAAAGCAATTGTCCCACGGGAAGTCCCATTTAAGCATATCAACTTAAAATTTTAAATACAAGACCTCCTTTTAACCTCCCCAATCCACTTCACCACTTATTAAAAAAGGGAGGTTACTGCAATCACTAAAATTTTCGAATTTGAGATAGCACCAGATCTTCACGTTTCGAGGTCTCAGGAACCCAAAAAAGTGGTTTTAAAAATGTGTCTGTGTGTATGTGCGTACGTACGTACGTACGTGCGTACGTACGTGCGTACGTTTGTAAACACGCCACAGCCAAAACTACTAGACCGATTTGGTTGAAATTTGGTACGTGTGCATGTGATAACCCAACTTAGATCTGAAAAGCTTTTGGAGCCAATCGTGCAACTAGAAATGCCATTTTGGCACATCAATTTTTAAATTTTAAATGCAAACCCCCATTTTTCACGTCACGATAGGAAAGGCCTTCAAATTCTGCTTTTAAAAATGCATTCATTCTTAGTGCCCTTTTGACCAAAAATAAAAAAAAAAAATTGATTTTTATCGGACTTTAAAATCTCGGTACAGCCCAAGCCCCTGAACCGATTTGGCTGAAATTGCACATGGGGATTGTATTACACGTCGAAGAGCTGAACAAATTTTGGATTCAATCGGCCCACGGAAAGTGCCGTTTTGGCACACCAATTTCTAACTATAAAATTATTCACTCATTTAACCATCCAAAACAAGTTTTTGAAAGATTTATTGTCACCATCAGAAAGGTCTTCAAATTCTGGTTTTAAATAGGACAAAATTAATTCGCATTTAGCGCTGTTTGGTTCAAAAAATCGAAATTTTATAATAACAGTAAAAATACATTATAGCCCAAATTACTGAATCGATTTGGCTGAAATTTGGTACATGGAGATTGGGTGACCCGTTGAAGACCTGAAAGGCTTTTGAAAGCAATTGTCCCACGGGAAGTCCCATTTAAGCATATCAACTTAAAATTTTAAATACAAGACCTCCTTTTAACCTCCCCAATCCACTTCACCACTTATTAAAAAAGGGAGGTTACTGCAATCACTAAAATTTTCGAATTTGAGATAGCACCAGATCTTCACGTTTCGAGGTCTCAGGAACCCAAAAAAGTGGTTTTAAAAATGTGTCTGTGTGTATGTGCGTACGTACGTACGTACGTGCGTACGTTTGTAAACACGCCACAGCCAAAACTACTAGACCGATTTGGTTGAAATTTGGTACGTGTGCATGTGATAACCCAACTTAGATCTGAAAAGCTTTTGGAGCCAATCGTGCAACTAGAAATGCCATTTTGGCACATCAATTTTTAAATTTTAAATGCAAACCCCCATTTTTCACGTCACGATAGGAAAGGCCTTCAAATTCTGCTTTTAAAAATGCATTCATTCTTAGTGCCCTTTTGACCAAAAATAAAAAAAAAATTGATTTTTATCGGACTTTAAAATCTCGGTACAGCCCAAGCCCCTGAACCGATTTGGCTGAAATTGCACATGGGGATTGTATTACACGTCGAAGAGCTGAACAAATTTTGGATTCAATCGGCCCACGGAAAGTGCCGTTTTGGCACACCAATTTCTAACTATAAAATTATTCACTCATTTAACCATCCAAAACAAGTTTTTGAAAGATTTATTGTCACCATCAGAAAGGTCTTCAAATTCTGGTTTTAAATAGGACAAAATTAATTCGCATTTAGCGCTGTTTGGTTCAAAAAATCGAAATTTTATAATAACAGTAAAAATACATTATAGCCCAAATTACTGAATCGATTTGGCTGAAATTTGGTACATGGAGATTGGGTGACCCGTTGAAGACCTGAAAGGCTTTTGAAAGCAATTGTCCCACGGGAAGTCCCATTTAAGCATATCAACTTAAAATTTTAAATACAAGACCTCCTTTTAACCTCCCCAATCCACTTCACCACTTATTAAAAAAGGGAGGTTACTGCAATCACTAAAATTTTCGAATTTGAGATAGCACCAGATCTTCACGTTTCGAGGTCTCAGGAACCCAAAAAAGTGGTTTTAAAAATGTGTCTGTGTGTATGTGCGTACGTACGTACGTACGTGCGTACGTTTGTAAACACGCCACAGCCAAAACTACTAGACCGATTTGGTTGAAATTTGGTACGTGTGCATGTGATAACCCAACTTAGATCTGAAAAGCTTTTGGAGCCAATCGTGCAACTAGAAATGCCATTTTGGCACATCAATTTTTAAATTTTAAATGCAAACCCCCATTTTTCACGTCACGATAGGAAAGGCCTTCAAATTCTGCTTTTAAAAATGCATTCATTCTTAGTGCCCTTTTGACCAAAAATAAAAAAAAAATTGATTTTTATCGGACTTTAAAATCTCGGTACAGCCCAAGCCCCTGAACCGATTTGGCTGAAATTGCACATGGGGATTGTATTACACGTCGAAGAGCTGAACAAATTTTGGATTCAATCGGCCCACGGAAAGTGCCGTTTTGGCACACCAATTTCTAACTATAAAATTATTCACTCATTTAACCATCCAAAACAAGTTTTTGAAAGATTTATTGTCACCATCAGAAAGGTCTTCAAATTCTGGTTTTAAATAAGGCAAAATTCGTTCGCATTTAGTGCTCTTTGGGTCAAAAAATCGAAATTTTTTAATAACACTAAAAATACATTATAGCCCAAATTAGTGAATCGATTTTCCTGAAATTTGGTAAATGGAGATTGGGTGACCCGTTGAAGACCTGAAAGGCTTTTGGAAGCAATTGGTGCACGGGAAGTGCCATTTAAGCATATCAACTTTAAATTTTAAATACAAGGCCTCCTTTTTTATGTCGCCATTAGAAAGACGATCAAATTCTAGTTCTAAAAATGTATTCACAGTTTCTGCCATTTCAGTGGAAAATAGAGAAAAAAATATTTTTCATTAAAAGGGAGCGGGCTGACAGTGGATGACATAAAGTATCAGTTATTAATTGTCAAAAGGGTGGCAAAACTATTAGCCTTAAAAGGAACATAATATTGTCAAATGTGATGGGTGATGTCGGTATTTGTCAGAAAATTGCGAAATTAGTCACAGTCGATAAGCATAAAAAAATTCTGTTGAATTGACTACTATCTACACAGAATACAAAGATCCACGCGATGGGGAGGTTCCAGCCGCTTCTCTGCTGCATTTTTTTCTTATAAAAACCGTACCTGCGTAAATGGGGAATTTTTAAGCAGAATGATATAAACTCCCATTTTTTTTTTTTAAATATTTTTTTACTCCCAAACCAGAGGTTCAAAAGCTGTAATATTTTAGGGAGGAATAAAGGCTTCTAAAAGGGTTGCAAATATGCTAAAATATACCGGACATTCCATTTAAAAAAAGACGATTTTTCTTCCTCAAAAATTTTCGGACCATCCTGTATAATTGAAAATATTTTCCTGAAATGCGCCTTCATTAATAGTTTAAGTATGTACCTGAACGAAATTCCTAACTCGGATGGTTTAGGCGCTATGGAAGCCCGACGCACTGTTGCGGGACCCTGTATATGGGCCTAACAACAGAAACGAAAAGGAAAGATAAGGGTATGCAGAAAATACCCCAAAAACACATACACATAAAAGACACATCAAAGGTAAAAATTAAGAAAATATAAATACATAAAGATAAAAGAATAAAATTGACAAGAAACTGTTAATATTAAATTACCTTCAGCATCTGTAAGTCCAGTTTCATTGATCATGGAGATATTTTCTAAAGCTGGATCATCAGTCGTATACCCTGTAGATTCCCTATCATTCAAAAGGGGCTCCGAGGCGCCCCCATCCTCATCCTCTGACCACTCAGACTGGCTACCTTCCGCCCCCTGCGAATCCTGCTGACCCCCACCCTCCAGATTCCTCAATTTTTCCTGCACTTTCTCCTCCAGCAACCTCTTTACTTCCTCTTCCTGCAAGCGCGACATGTACAAATTGTTAATGTAATTGTGATATATTGTTGAATTTACCAACTCTCGGTCCACCGGCTGCATGCGTATGCAAAGCAATTAATAACAACACATCAACACTAACAATGGGCATTTTTACCAAATCTCGAAATAACGATAATACAAGGTTTTCTACCCATGTTTTTCTAGTTGTATTTTAGCTTTTAGCAGTTACTGGATTGATCGAAAAATTCTGAAAAATCGAATCGCCAAAAACATCAAATCTTTACGTTTTAGGGTATTGGGAACCCAAAAAAGTGGTTTTTGAAAAAATGTCTGTGTCGGTCTGTTAACACGCTACAGTCCAAACTACTCTGGGCCGATCTGGCTGAAATTTGGAACGTGGACATCTTATGGATCTGAGAAGAGCTGAAAACGTTTTGAGCCAAATCGGCCCACAGAAAGTGCCATTTTGGTACATAACTTTAAAAATTTAAATGTACATACCCATTTTTAGCGTCACCAAATTATAGCATCACGGATAGACAACATATTCTGACTTTGTTAAAGTTAAATGCTACATTTCAAAATTCTGTGAAAAATTTAGAAGTGTCTACCGTCCAATTTTTTTATTTAACCATAAATAAAAGAACTATGAAATTCCCCTGAATTTGTATGGCTGACGTAGTAGAGTGAATGGATTACTTTAACATTTTGATATGGTAAAAAGGACCATTGTTATCACAGCAACATCAACGCTGCCTTTAAAAAAAAAACACTGAACTCACCCTAGCGGCTTCTTCTTCCATACGTTTTTCTTCGTGTTCGAAGCTCTCCAGGTCCGTGTCCTCGTCCAGCTTCTGCACTTCGGGCATATCACAGTCAAGGTCGACTTCTGCCGTCGATTTTGGAGCCCTTTCAAAGAAAACGTTGAAGCCACAATGCGAAATGAAGAATATAATGAAAATAGTGCTGAGCAAGCAGCATGGATCAGTGTTAATGAAGCGTGAGATATGAGAAGTTCGAGTTAAAATGGACCGTTCCAAACTTACGACGTCATATAAAGGCCAAGAAGAATTTGTCAATTTAAGAATTATTTCTATTGGACAGCTAAGCTGTACCTTAAAGGTAAAACCTTTTGAGGGTTTCGTTAATCCTTGAGACTTAAACTTAAGCAGTGTTTCAGCCTTTAAAATTGAAAATGTCAAGTCAACTAGTGTCAAAGAATGATGGAATGACATTTTTTCTCAGTACGCGACAAAAATTAAGTGATAGTTAATAGCAAGTTTACTTTCTTTCAACTGTTGGCAAGGTTAACTTAACTTATAATAAGCAGACATAGCTTTTCTTTTAAGTTAAATTACTGAAGTTGGCCGAAAAGAAAAGTAGCCTTATTGGTAACACAAATTTTGTGACTTTCGTATTATTAACAATTTTGTCGTTGGTAACGCTGCAGTTAATAACATTTTACTAGCATCCCTGTGAAATTGGCAGACCTGACATGCAATTACTAAATTTCGATTCGCGATTCTCAGCCAGGGGACACTGCCAACATTGAAAAATGGTCGCTTCACTAACGACAATGGCAGTAAAAATGCCAAAAACCCAGAAAAACAATAAATTTGTGCCAGTGCTCTCGCGAGTTTTATTTAATGGATTTGTTAGAAATGGGCTTTTAGTTGTTCTTGTCCGCAAAGCAGCCATTACAAGTAACAGCAGTCTACTTTTACCCTTTGAAACTAGTTAAAGTTTCGCCACCAGGTGTCAGGCATTTTTCTGAGAATAGCGAATAAGCCATTTGCTTTTAATGTCAGGTGAACGAACTGCACAAGTCATTTTCGAAGTTTCATTTACACAGTCATTCTACATTGAAAAGCATGAAAAAAATACCTCCATGCGCATTTTAACTAATAAAAATGCATCTTGCTCAAAAAATGGCCGCCCTTGCAAAACAATTCAGAAACGTCATGTCTGTCATGTCACTCATGTCATTGAAAAACTATTTAGAAACACTCCCAACACAGTGTTTTCAAAGGTTAGCACGGTGCATTAATCTCCCTGGAATACATTCGAGTTTGACTTTTTACCTGGATAAACTGTCATTCATTATATAAATTTATGTAATTAGTAAATTAGTACATAATATAGGATTTTATTCGACGAGCCTAAATCTTATGTCCGAGCGAGGCTAATCAATTTAGGCAAGTTTAAAGAGTCGTATTATGTATGAATTGTTTATTTGTTTATTTTTTGGTAACTAGGAGAAGAACAGAAAGTCGAACTTTATGGTACTATAGTACCGTGAAGTAATTACTTTATCGTACTAGTACCGTAAAGTAACTATTTTTGAGTGTACTAGTACCGTACAGTGAAAAATGTAGGGCTCTAGTATTGTAAAATTGGGCTTATTTTTCAATTTTAGTCCAATTTCGAACTAAGTTTTTTGTGATTTATAAAAAAACTGTTGTATGCATCGCGTACTGAGATACGTTTTCGGTACTCGATACAATAATAGACATTCCTTTAGCGCTTTAATTTTGACTATGACGGTTGAGTCTAATTTACTTTAACATTACGAACTAGTAACATAAAATGCTCTCGCACATAATCTATTATGGACGGCAGACAGCTTTGTAAATCCATTTATTATAACAGTTGGACATAAAAAAATTATATTCGAAGAAACTATAGACTAGATAAAAACACTCCAGCTGTCAGTTTCTTCTCGTTTAATAGGCCAGTCTCGAGGACGTATTGATTTTGCACCCCTCTACCACGTCGGCGTTGACCGCCATTTTCGCCATCTTCGAAAAATGGCGGCCAAATTCGTTTTCTTGCAATTACCTCCCTTAATATGCACTTTAGAGCAAAACGTGTTATTAGACCTATACATGTTTCCAAAGTTATGCACAAAATAGATTTGCGAAGAACATAAAATCTTGATGTTTTAGGTTCCTAGGAACACAAAGGAAGGATTCCTGATATTGCGTTTGCGTGTCGCTGTCTGTCTGTGGTCCTGAAAGCACTACGGTTCAATTCAAACTATTGAAGATATCGAGATGAAAGTTGGTAAATGCCTTGAGAGGGTACTTTGTAGGAGTTTATTATATTTCTAACCAAATCGGTTTGTAAATCGAGGGCCCTTTGTGCAATAACTCGAAAACTGTTGAAGGTATTGAGTTGTAATTCATGTACCGTCATTGCGTAAGTATTAGTACTAGCAATACTGATCATTTAGATTTCGCTCGCCATCTGTGAAAAATGGCGTCCAAGACCGGCCTCTTGCAATTATCTCCGTTAATATGAGTTTTAAAGCAAAACATCTCATTATAAAAATTACATGAAATTTGCTACAAAAAGGTTCTATATGGGGGGCATTTCACACCCCGAAAATTGGTACACCACTGCCGAATTTTCAGGGCACTGCCGTAAATTTGTACACCACTGCCGACTGTGAAATCCCCCCCAGTTCTATATATTTTTCTTCTAGGACTTGACGTTTGAGCGCTAGAACGGTTCGTAATTTCATAATTTTGTTGTGCATCAGTTCTTACCTTGTGTTGTTTCTATTTGTTCTAAATTTGAAAATATGTCATCCGAAAAGAACAGAAAAAGGCAACGATTTGTAACAAACAACTCATAACTTCATAATTTGTAACAAACAACTACGTAACCACAGTTTTACGTTACAGTGGCGAAATTATACGGTAACTGAATGTCATAAAAATCGTATAATCAAGATTAATAATCCAGAAAAAATACGCTCTGGAGATAAAGTTTTTAACAATAATACAGTTAAAGGAAAGCGTAACGCTCCTTAGTGGAAAACATTTGGTTCATACAGTATTTAAGTATCGTGAAAGAAGAAAAGAAGAAAAGAAATTTAACACAAAATAAAATGTGAAAGGAAAAAACGTTTGGGTCAAAGAAAAATAATCACTTTGGTTTGCACTGTAACTCTCCAAACGCAAATTTGGGTTATTTTGGTGTTATTTTACTTAATGGCGCTTAATTCTCATACCCTTTGACTTTTCATCTCGATTTTTTTGCAATTTTCCAGTTTCCCTCACAGTAGGTAGATATAAGTAGGTATTTCAACCCCCACAAAAGTTTTAATTGTATAACAGGGTGATTTTCAACAACGAATTTTTAAATTTCGCCTTTTTGACACATCTGTGCGTCTGTGAAGACATCACTACTAGGTGCAGATTGATAAAATCTGCACCCGATTCCACCAGTAATACCAGCCGCCCCTACATACACACTAACGTGATAAACATCAACAGGGATACACATCGCATTGATATACATCTTCCGGGGGCTTTATTGTCTAGAATCCTTCGTTTGGGTTCCAAAGAACCTAATATAGCTGGTGGAAACAATATTTGGGAGAACCTAAAAGCCGCCTCATTACGAGGGTTATAACTGTAACAATGATGCCCCGCTGAGAGGGCAAACACAGGTGCCTGCTGTACCTACTAACTATACTCGGGTTACTGAAGAAATGCAGTGATCACGTGAAACTGCTGAGCGCTCGAATATTTCCGCCAAAGAAGGTTCAATAAAAGGAAATAATTGATATTGGTAATTAAACACATATTATGGGATTATTCGTGCGTATCACGCGTTGTCATTACTGCATTTCTTCAGTAACCCGAGTATAGTGGATATTTTAAATTTATTGCCAGGTGCCGTACTCGACAATTTTAGTTTTAAAGCCCACCAACACATTATTAAAAAATTCGAGAACATATTATTTTTTATTTCGATAATTGCAGACGACCCACTGTTGGCAAAATCTCATTATCATTGTCATTAGCATAGAGACAGAACGATTTAGCCAACAATAATCTAAAAGAAATGAAATAGCAAGAATTCTGGAATAAACTTATTTCCTAGAAGGCAGGTAGGTAGGCAGGTAAATACTCCTAGATATCTACCAACAGCGTACTTTTTTTAAATGCACGCAACGTTTATGTCTCTCGTCAATTATAAACTCATTCTAATTCCAAATTACTTAACTTGTCAAAACCTTATTCTTGTATGAGTTGCTTGGGTGCCTGTGTAATGATTTTAGTAGTATTTCATTATCTATAATCAATCGATTTGTGTTTGTTAGATAGTGAAAATTCTCAAATCCGGCCCACCTTGGAAATTTTAAAATATCCACGAGCCTCAGGTAAGCCAGCGGGGCGCCATTGTCGCAGTTACAACCCTTGTAATGAGGCGGCTTTTAGGGTCTCCCAAATATTGTTTCCACTAGCTATACATCAAGATTTTATATTCTTCGCAAATCTATTTTGTACGTAACTTTACGGTAAGTGCATGTTTTGCTCTAAAGTGCATATTAAGCCAGATAATTGCAAGAAAACGAATTCGGTCGCCATTTCTCAAATATGGCGGCCAACGCCAATGTGGTAGAGGGATGCAAAATTAACATGTCCTAAAGAAGGCTTTTAGGAAGAGAATAAAACTTTTTACAGCTTTCCCCGATTGATTTCCTTAATAAACCAACTTATCATCACGTGTTGACTGGCTTAGCAACCAAATTTTCTTGAAAAACGACAGTTTAACCGACAAAAAGTCAACCTCTTGTGTATTTACCCCTGAAACGTCTGCTACCCGTATAAGAGCGCTTACAACATTGTAAGTCGAAGTATTTTTATTAAAAGTAATCTCCTACGGCAGGTACTATAAGCTGCCCACTCGTAAAAACGCATTTTCTCGACATTTCCTTCACTAGTCCGTCAAAATCATGTTCATAATAAATTATTACCTCAGCGGCTTTTTCAACACCTGTCCAACTATCGACACTTGGTTTACTATGGGGTTGCTTAGGGCAGAACAAACAAAAGGAGAGTGCCAGCGGGATACTAATTGCCGCTGCCTGAGGCCCCGTAAAAATTGGAAAGGTCCAAAAACTCGAACGCATGTTAATAAAAGCAGTTAGCGCCCCTCAACCCATGTTAATGAGACCCGATGAGATCGTTCTAAGCAAGTACCTGTCCAAAGACGAGACTTTTGGCTGTTTATGAGATTCGGACGGTCCAGGGGACGCCCCCCTCTTAAGGGATCCCTCTATGCTGCTTGCTCTGGGAGGGGGGGACATGCACTGTAAGGTAACACTTCCGGTAGGATTCACCCTCAAGCCTAGAGCTAGGGCCTGAATCGCAGCGAGGCCCACTTGATGGTTGTTATTGTTAGCTGGAGCGTACCTGACCAAAGGCTCCAGATCTTTATTTTGCTGGTTCAACTCGAACTTCGGGGGGATATTCTGCAGGAGATTTTGCTCGTCCAATAATTTTTGTATCTCTCTCTCGAAGGGGCCCATGAGATTCTCGCTGTCCGTGTTGTTGACTTTAGTGTTGGGGGAGGTCTTGTACCTGCGCAGGTCCTTCTTGTCAGTCTGGCAGGATCCGTCTTTTTTCAAACTGGTTCTAGTTTCCTCCTCTCTGAGTAGTTCTTTGATTTCTTCACCTTCCTTGAAACTAGGCGACCTCTTACAGTTGGCCGATTGTTTATTGCACTCTAAAATTGAATCACTATCGTTTCTGGTGCGTTTTTCGAACGTTTTCTGTTTAACTGGCAGCTTGGAAACGGCACCATTTGCGCTGCTGGCCCTCAAAAGAGATTGAGGTTTTTGCTTCGGTTTGATGACAAACTCGAAACTTGCACAACTTTCACCCCTGCAGCTATCTTCACCATCCAGGACTGGAGGACTCGTCACTATGGAGGAATCCACAGTGTTGCACGTTCCAGCTAATGCCAACACTGCATTCGGAGGCAAATTGTTGCGTTTAGCTCTGTCGGTCGAGCTGTTCCTTAGGGAACAGTTGGCCGGGATGTAGTCCAAAGAGGCTCTCGGTGAAACTTCGGGGGAGGAACAGGGGTTCACTTGAATGTCGGAGGGGAAGAGAAACTGTTGGGTGTCTGTGGGTAGGGGGGGTGAAACACAGGGTGATGCGTCGGCGTCGGTAGTTCTACTGTAACTTTCATCGGAACTACTAATACTGGGGGAGTGATTTAGGGAGCTGATTTCGTCGGCGGAAGAGTGGATTCTTTGGGGGATGCCGCTGGTGGGGTAGACGCCGCCGAGGCTCTCGTCGGAGTAGTGGCGTTGCAGGGGGCTGTGACGATGCGGGCTGTGCCTACGAAGAATGGCGTGACGTCATATCCATAGTTACAAGAAACTACTCGCTCACAATGAACGTAAACATAAAGATGAGAAATAAAAAACATAAATAACGTCTACGATTTCTCAGTGGTCTACATATCGGGTGTCAACGAACTCATGAAACACCTCGCCCTTTTTTTATTTTTGGATTATACACTTGAAATATTTACGGGTTCATACACTTATAAAAACGTTAATTTTGACACTTTTGCAAATTTTTGGTTACTTCCGGTTTAACCGGAAGTGAGGTTAATTTTGTTATTTTAAATAGCAAGGTGACGGTTTCTTTACCCAATTCGAAAGACATCTTAATTCTCTTTACAACCATACCAAAAATGTTACCATGTGTTTGAAAGATGGGCGCCAGAAAACCGAAACATTTTAAATCAAGTTGGCTGTGACTTCTGCAAGTTAAAGTGATTATTGTCTGTGTATATTGTCTAAATAATAAACATTTTCATAAATTGTCTAATGCAAAATTATGCGTTTTTTAACTTTATTGTCGCTGACACGTTGATTTTCTAGGAAAAATTTTACATTAATTTTACATAGAAAGGTACATGTTTTTTAAGCTAAAACGAAAACTTAATTGTTCCTGTCTCTAATGGGCGTTAATAAATAGCATAGGTTATACCAAACGGGAAGCATTCTTAATAAAGAATTTTGAGAACCTCTGAAAATTCGATATTTTTACACTTTTTCCAAAAAAACGAACAACTTCTCATTAAAAAATTGTACTTGTCAAGTACAAAAGAATAAGGCATCATAACCACTTTAAGTGATGCATTCTGATTGGTCAATTTGACCTGTTTCCCATTTGAAAACTATTGGACCCTCGCAATTTCTGCAAATGAAAATTCGATTGAGTCCAGAGATCTACTATTACAAACTTATACGAGAGTTCTGAGACACCCTGCATTATTTCATCAAGTGTGCGAAGATGAGATGAAAATTAAACACGAGCCAAAGGCGAGTGCTGTAATCACGCAATATAATGGTCAACAACATGGCGAATGAAATGACACGGGAACAATACTTATGCACTTCATTTTAGACAAAAAAATAGAGATGTCAAAGGGTGTTATGAGCGGAAAGTTGACCTTACCAAAAACGGTTTAGTTTCCATAGAAACAAAAAATAACAGTGCCGTTACGAACCATAACGGCACACATGCGCGGTAAGTTAGACAAATGAAAATCGTAAATAGATCGTGAGATGTCAAATATAGGCATCAAAAACGTTTTAATTTAATAAAGCTTAGGCCTCCCGCGCACTAAGCGGCTGGCAGCGCGGCCCTGGCCGCCCGCGGCCGTCGAGTTCCACGGGGTTTAATGGGGTGCCGCGCACTTGGCCGTCAGGCCGCGCGCGGAATTCACGTTGTTTTTAGCCGCCGGGCGACCTGGGTCGCGCTGCCAGCCGCTTAGTGCGCGGGAGGCCTTGGTTTCCTGTGATTGCCGACTGCCATTTTGCTTCAAATTTCTCGTCGGGTTGGCTTCAAAAAGTTTGTCCAAGTTTGTCATTACCTAATAGTAGAGATGGGCGGTGGAAATATTCCCAAATGGAAATGTTTCCAATTTTGGGAATATTCCCGGGAAGGAAACATACCACTAAAGAAACTTTCCGAGCAACATTTCCGGGAATGTTCCTTTGGAAACATTTCCGGACATGTTTCCCAATTTGAAATTGCCGTGGTAACGCGTCCAAATCGGAACCCACCAAAAAAATTATTGTATTGGAAAAGTATACTTTTGCTTTCAAACAGTAATGTTTCTCAGAACGCTCACACCAAATTCTAATGGAGTATTCAGGAGTAAATTCTGAGTCGATCCGTGTTTTTGAAATTTTCCAAGAACCAATAGTTCTCGAGTCATAAGGGATTTAAGAGGGCCAATCAGATTTCAGCTTTGAATTGCTCCATAAGGTACTTTAACGTTAGATGCACTGTTTCCTAGGTAACAAGATACTATCAATGAAAATTTATATTGTTGTATCTCTCGTTGTATCTTGTTACCTAGGAAATAGTGTATCTAACATTAAATTACCCTGTAAAGCAATTAAGAGCTGAAACCTGATTGGTCCTCTTAAACCTCTTATAACTCTGGAACTGCTCGACCCTGGAAATTTTCAAAAACACGGATCGACGCAGAATTTAATCCTGAATACTCCATTAGAATTTAATGCGAGCGTTCTGAGACACCCTGTATAAGTAATGCCAATGTTTGTTCAATAAAAGTTTTGCATTAAATTATTTATATTTCGATATTAAAAAGACAGAAACAAAATAAAAATTATTATGCCATGGCAATATTTCCAGGGAAAGTTTCCTTAGTAACTGGGAATTTGTGGGTGCCCGGAAACTTTCCGGGAATGTTCCCGGGAATATTTCCCGAAAAATAAATTCCCGGGAATCGCCCATCTCTACCTAATAGTACAATTCGATTGTGCGAAAAATTATGTACGATACACGGTTATTACGTGCGTGTTAACAGAATCTTGGAATTTGCGAAAACTCGCCGGCTCCGCCTCGTTTTTGCAAACTATTCCTCGATTCTATAAACATGCACTTGCCAACCTAGTATCGTTAATAACTATATTTTGTTCTTCTCACAAAATAAAATACCACTTTTAACACTTATATCATAAATAACTATTAGATATGACGAGATCCTCTTTTAAAGTACCCTTTAAATATTTGCTTAGCAACACAATCAAAACGGTTGCTGCTAATTGGTAAAAATCCCCTTTGAAGTCGATTCTAACTTTAAAGAACCTTTCTATGTTTTGGCATTTGAATGTCATGATTCAAGACCTCATTTTAATTATAGAATGAGCTTGATTCTTACACGATTTTTGGTGACATTTTGTTTTCAGTAATTGTATGCCTGCATTAATTACATTAGATAACTGTCAAACACAAATCCAGACATACACCCAGTATAGTAACCCATTGTTGCAGCAATGGATTGACATGAATTTTTTGCACCTCTAGTCACATAGAAAAAGATCACAGGGTGTAGGCAAAATTGCTGATGTTACCAACGTAACTATTTCATTACAATTTCCCTGAACGTGACTTGTCAATCTTTTTTGCATAAATGTAAGCAAAAAATGTAAATGAAAGCCAAAACATACAAAATAGCAAAAACACTCGTTACAGAAGGCTATTTAAGCATTCGCTCTGTCCTTGAATAGGTTGCATTCTGCAATTTGCGTTTTAATATGAAATCGGCTCTAGATTTTAGACTCCGCAAGTGGTGACGTCAATCTGAGATCGGATGGAATCCGCTAACCTCGAGTGTTCCAAATAGGCAAGTACGGCTATGATGACACTTGGATGACATTACAAAAAATCTGAAATTCTGGTTTCCAATTAAGAGATAGACGACTTTTAGGCAAAATTTGACAAAGTCATTGTCAAAAATTACGTCTAGTGATTGAACATACCTTGAAGGTATAGGCAGTATTGATGATTTCAATAATTCCAGTGCATGAAGGGAGCCCAGTCTACTCAGTAGGTAAAACAGACCGGCTGTATTAACGGCTCTGCTACTTTTGAGATTAATGTGACACAAGAATGACAAATAACGACTAACAAATAAATAATTTCTCATAAAATGTCAAGATGAGAGCGTCCAAAACCACCAGATGTAGTGCATTAATCACCAAAATTGGCAACTGGACGACGTTGTTTCGAGGAAGCATTCATAGATGTCCTTCTTTTATTAAAAACTCTAAGGTCACTAGAAACGCACCGCTTCGCTTCTAAGGTAGCATCATCCCATTCCGAAAAATTTAGTGCCAGAACTGTAAGAGAGGTCTAGACAAAGACCACAAATCTGGGGACTTCTACGGCTTATGGTTGCCGGTGTCTGTCAATTTAACACATAATCTGTTTGACACTGTCAGGATCACATAACCCTGTCACGTGAAATTTTTTTTGCTTGATTTTTAATTTAATAGAGGCATAAATAACACTGAGATTGTGTGACGGTGCCCCTTTCTTGTGTTTTGGTCACCGGTCACAGCCTCCACCCTGCAAGGTCAATCGGTTGCCTCGATTGATGCTCCAAGTCCAGGTAAGATTTTCCCACCCCCTTTATTATTTCCTCAAATAATAAGAAGTTATGTTTTGTGCTGCAGCTTATTACTGGGAAGCACCGACCGTCCGTCCGCTTGTTAACATTGGCACAAGTTAATTAAATTTTCTTGCCGACTCCTACTAATGTAATCTCGCACCTGGAGACCCATGAAGCTATGGTTGTGAAAAATATAAAACAGTGACTGACCCCTGGAAGTGAGAATATGGCATAAACTATTGAATTGCAACTTATCAAGTAAGTATAAATAGAAATATTTATTTGCTTATGTTTCGTACATTTAAATACCACAAAACATTCATAATTCTCTCCTTATATCTAGAGGTGTGGTAATACCGATACTTCCCGGTGCAGATCCTTCTTGAGGCTGTGTTTGTAACCAACAAAGAAGTCACCCTGGCAAAAATGCAGCTGATACAGAGAAGATGTTTAAGTGGCATGAACATAATCTCATTTTAACATTGTTTACATCACATAAATAAATTCTTCTTTGATCACCCTCAGTTAATTTCAGAATTTTATTTCACCGCTCCTGCTTGTTATTATTGGAAATACCTAAAACAGGATACATTTGAGCCATATAAAAAGTACGTATGTAACCTTACTCTGAGGGGCTTCGAAAAAATTTACGCCTCTTTTTTTGGCCTTTTCGTCGGTCAGTGCAGGACTTTACAGCACATGCGAAACTCATCGTCAAAGAAAACGGAATATTGATGAATAAATTGTAGGTTAAACAAACCAAACAAGTAACTGCTTGACACTTCGCAGACAAAATCGACAACTGTCAATAAATCACTATCCCAGAGGTTTTTCCGTCACGTCACCGTGGGTTACGTCAAACACTACTCATCTCTTTATTTCCATATGTCCATCGCTTACATTGCTGGACCATGGCGCTACCTTAGAACCGAAGCGGTTCGTATCTAGTGACCTTAAAAAACTCCGTCTCCGTCGTGCTCCTATCACACTATTGTGGCTCGCTAGATATGACATTACTCGTTTTTGTGTCAGACTGACCGGATGTCGGTCTTTTATTGTGCGAATTTATAACAAAAATCAACAAGATTCCGAGAGATGCCGCCACGAAAGGGTCATCGGTACCCTTCTACACCTTCTACGTACCACAGCTCCTCTGGTTTGTGAAAAAACTACGCAAATTGGAAGAAATTCGATTTTTGACATCTGACAAGGCGCACCGGAAGCGGAAGTTACGCAAAAATCGCCGGCGGTGTTCTCAATTGCCTAATCTCAGTGGTGCTGAGTCCTCAACTTCTTCGCTTTACAATAACCCATTTTCAGATGAAGATTCCGTATCTTCAGGTGGGTTTCATTTTCAAATATTCAAATATTTCCTTGTAGGCACGAATATGGATGTATATTTGTCAGAAACGTTGATGGTGTAACGTTCAGGTTTATCTGACCTGCGAGTCCTGCGACTTGGCAAAAATGGTTTGATTCTGCAACTCGAGGCATCACAAGGGATAGTATATCCCGTCAGGAAAAAGGAAGAAAAAAAATTTCCTCACAAAATAGAGAGAGGCCTACAAGATTGGAAACCATCATTGTCGCAGTTATTCTGAAAAAAGTAGCCCCTGTTTTGATTCTGGGTTAAAGAAATTAATAATGTTGTACGTTGGGATGTTCTTGAGTTTTGTGAAAAACGTGTTGTGTCAACCCAAGTGTTAGGGCCGGTTTTTCCATCTCATGTTCTTTAACGTGAGGTTTATCAGTTTATCACCCTAGTTTCCATTGTGACAACAATTGTTTCTATGGAGATAACCTCATGTTAACGTTAACATGAGGTTTGTCACCTTAGTTTCCATTGTGACAACAATAAAGGCCGGTTTTTCAATTGAAGGTTAACCATCAGATCTGTTAGTTATCCAATCAAATAAGTCCATTTCAAAACTTTCTGATGATCTGATTGGATAACCAACAGATCTGTAGGTTTCTACGGAAATAACTTCAAGTTAAATTTAACATGAGGTTATTTTCATAGAAACGATTGTTGTCACAATGGAAATTAGGGTGGTAAACCTCATGCAGTGATTGGAGGTAATTGAATTACTCTTTCAGTAATTTGTAATTGTAATTGAATTACTTTTTTTTTAATGTAATTGGTAATTGTAATTCAATTACTGGCTATGAGTAATTGTAATTGAACCTTTCAATTACTTTTTTCAAATGACCGAAGTTTAGTTTTCTCATTTTTAAATTCAAAAAATTGAAATATAGCTATTCCAAGAACAATTATTTGTTTCGTTTAGTTTTCAACGGTTTTCCTGTATATTGTTGCCTTCCAAGAAACTGATAATGACACTTGGGGTCCATCATTACCGTTAGGGATTAGCGTAACTCAACTCAATACCCTGGTCAGTCGATCGATATCATATTTAATGTAATCTAGTTAAACGAGGGTGCAGGCTTTTTGCTAATCGGTGGGGGGAAAATAATTTCGATTTTTCAGATGTTGAGAGGGAGGGAGACCTTCTAGGTATAATGATAAGTTTTCGGAAATTTTGAATATGAACTGTGAAGTGAAGGCACTCTGTGTTCAGTCAGATTGTGTACAATAAAGAACGTTATTGCCAAAAAACAGTTTCGGTAATTAGGATATTTTCGTAAAAAAGTAATTGTAATTGTAATTGTAATTCAATTACTTTCCCACAAAAGTAATTGGTATTTGTAATTCAATTACTGTTTTTGCAAAGTAATGAGTAATTGTAATTCAATTACCCACCCAAAGTAATTGTTCCAAGCACTGCTCATGTTAACATGAGATGGAAAAACCGGCCCTTAATCTAATAACCTCGATTTATTTTGTTCGGAACAGTTACGGAAATGTTCAAGTGACGGGGAAGTTCAAGTGATGGGGAAATCTATCGCAAATCTGTCAGGGCCTGTCATTTTACAAAGAAAAATAATACTGTTTAATAAATCTCAACAGTCAGCTATGTGAAACTAAATAATAATAATAATAATGGCCTTTAGTCCGTAAAGAAAGGGCGAGGTTTAGTGCCACCGATACTAGTGCTGGGGGCCTATTTCAATACCTAAACCCAACAGAAGTCTGTGTTACAGAGCTAAAAATGAGGATAATGTAAAATTTCAAGTTTTCTCGACTTTACTATAGCTACCAAATTTGAAGGCAATAAGTATTGAGAAAGGTGCATTTTGTGTTTGCAAAAACCTAAAAAATGTATGCCGGAACTGTTGTAGGTTCAGAAATTAATTTATGAATCGAAAAATTTATAATTTTGAAGCTCAGTGAGTCTTTTGCTAAAGTGATGTATGTTATTGAAATTATCGGGTTAACATAGACACCTAGAAATTGAGACATAACTAACTTGAAGATGTCAAATTTCTGAAGATACGACGTTATCTGAAGAAGACTTTTAGTACAACACAGTGCAAAAATGTCAAAACTCTGGTGGCCACTGGTGTTGATACACCCAGTAGAACCACTTTGCTATAGTCATCTTTAATTAAATATGTGATAACGGGTGGCTAGGGAAACAAATTAATCGTAATCTGTCGAAAGGACGGTTGTCCAAAGTTAGTTCCTACAGGGCATGTCATCTGTCATTTAACAGGGGACTTGCTAAGTGGCATATGACATCTGTCAGTTTATCTGGGGGCTGTGCGAACTAACTTCAGACAAGCGTCCTTTCCCCAGATTGCGATTCACTTGTTCCATAGCCTCCCGCTATCAATTATTTTCTGACTAGCACTGTATGAGTTTGGACGTGTCGTTCGACATACTTGATGTAAAAAAAAATGCCAGATCGGGTCCCATCAACACACACTGCGCAATCACGTGCTTTTCCACGCACAGCTTTAAAGCCTTTACAAAACTTTTGCCAACTTCTCATCAGTACAGAAACTCACCTGCTAGAATGCAGAGGGCTGTGCCTATTCGTCAACGGCCTCGTTTGCATCTTATTCCTCAGCAATTCCGGTGTCCTCTCCGGCGTCCTCTGCAACTGCACCACTGCTTGATGCGGCGGTGGCACCGGCCCTGGATTATTCTTCCTGTGATTTCTATTTGGAGACTCCTTCCCCGGTGGCTTCGGTAAGGGCTTCAAATAAGGTTTAATATTATCTTGTGCCCTGGAGGGGTAGGGATTGGGCGCTCGGGGCCACGGAGGGGTATACTTCATATCCTGCCTCTGTATTTGCTGGTAGTTGTTCTTGTGGGGGGGTAAGGGAGGCGGGGGTAAGTTTTCTTCTTGGGACGACTTATTTTTTCCATTGCGAGTAGCTTTGCAACCGGAATTGGGTAGCAAGGGTTCGTTTTCACAGCCGTTGTGATCACGGTGGGGTGTTTCCCGCAAGGGGGGCAGTCTTATGGCGTTTCTTACGCCGCTGTAGCTGTCCTCTCGCGAGTTCGATCTACTTTGGATGGCGGAGTGTTTGGGGCGGCCGTTCATTTCGCCGTGGTGGAGTAGAGCGAGGGGGGTGGCGACGCCTCCGTACATGTTGCTGGCGTCTGGAATTAAACAATTCTATTTTGGCCAAAGGTATCGTATAACATAAATTAATTAATAAATTTTCGCTTTGATAAGATTTTGTATTTCGATATTGAATTTTTTGGGCTATTTGCCATTTTCAAGAAAATGTTTTTTGCATTGCCAAACAGTGCATGACCCTGACGACGATTACATATTGTTAAATTTACATGATGCCTATCTTTGCAGTTCAATTCAATTAGATTTTCCTTTTTATCATCTCTTCTATAATTAATTTAATGGAAATTTTAAAGAGTCAAGGCTTTAGGCATCGGAAGCATCCAGCCATGAAAAAATAGTGGGTAGACCTAAGGTATACCGGGTGTCAATGAACCCATGTAACATCTCGCCATTTCTTTATTTTTTGGAATATTAAAGGATTGGTCAGCTTACATTATTTTGAAGGTATTTCAATACAAAACAAGATTATTTCCTATGCTTTCAAATACAAGTTTGTATTGCAATACATAAAACCGAGAAAAATTTACAAACTTTTTGTTACTTGAAGTGACGTTAACTTTGTTATTTTAAATAGCAAGGTGGCGGTTTCTTTACGCGATTCGAAAGACATTTCAATTCTCCTTACAATTATATCAAAAAATGTTACCATAACTTTCAAATATGTCCGCTAGGGGGCCGAAATTTTTTTTATGAAGTTGGCTATGATTTCTGCCATTTTAAGTTAAAGTGACTATTCAGATTAGTACAGGTCCTTGACGGCACTGGTGGGGGTTTATTGCGCTTGGCCCCGTATGATACCCATGCGTTGATGTTGGGTCATTTCTAGTCCATTTACACGTCATTTGCCACTACTGTCAATAGAATCTGGGACCTTTCACGTTTACCACGTGTTATTTTAAGCTACAAGAACGATAAATGACACATAACTGACAGTAAACATTCAAGTAAATTCTGTCGGCGGTCAAAAAATGACTGCGCATACGGCGATACATGGCGGCATGACGTCACACTTACAGGAGCAATAGGAGCCCTCTTAAATGTGCATATACAGGTTGTCTCAGAACGCTCGCACCATATTTTAATGAAGTATTCAGGATTAAATTTTGAGTCGATTAGTGTTTTTGAAAATTTTCAGGATTCAATAGTTCACGAGTTATAACAGATTTGGGAGGACCAATCAGACTTCAGCTCTGAATTGCTTCATAAGGTAATTTAATGTTAGATGCACTATTTCCTAGGTAACAAGATTCTATCAATGAAAATTTAATATTGTTGTATCTTGTTACCAAGGAAACAGTGCATCTAACACTAAGTTACCTTATGAAGCAATTCAGAGCTGAAATCTGATTGGTCCTCTCAAATCTGTTATAACTCAAGAACTATTGGACCCTGAAAATTTTCAAAAACACGAATCGACTCAAAATTTAATCCTGATGAATCCATAAGAATTTGGTGCGAGCGTTCTGAGACACCCTGTATTGTCTACGTAATAAACATTTTCATAAATTTTCTAATACAAAGTTGTTCGTTTTTTGGAAAAAGTGTACAAACATCGGATTTTCAGTGGTTCTCAAAATTCTCAATTAAGAATGCTTCCCGTTTTGTATTATCCTGTCTATTGACGTCCATTAGAGAAAGGAAGTACCAAAATTTTGTTTTAGCTTAAAAAACATGTACGTTTCCATTTAAAATTAGCGTAAAATTTGACTTAGAAAATCAACTTTTTAACGAAAATAAAGAGCAAAGTTAAAAAACGAATAACTTTGCATCAGAAAAGGACCCTATACGTTAAGGGCGAATTCTCGGCCCAGTCGAAAATGACCAAATTATTTTTTTTTAGTGTAAGTGGGACCAGATGTTTGCTAAAGTAATATTATAAGTCGAGAGTAACAATACAGGGTGCCCCAACACCGATGTGCAACGTATTCATGACCCTTCATTTTGAAGCTATCGTTTTTTACAAAAATACAAGCGCGAAGGTATCCCCCTGTACATGCGGAGCTGATCAGCGTTTATTCCATTTCAATATCTTTTTTACGTCCGAAAATATTCAAGAAGCAAAGATTTCAAAAAAAAACCTGTATATCTTGAAAACGAAAAATTACTCTTTATTAATTTTTTTTATGGGCATGAATTGTAATCTCCTGAATCGATTAAGACTAAATGCAAAAAAATTGGCCCAAGCAGTCACACTTTAAATTGAACCTGCATTTCAAGATGGCGATATGTCAAAATTATGTAATATGAATAGGAATCCAGGATGGGCCTATATTGTTGCTTAAATCAGGTTGTTATGTGTCATATATGAAATAGCATGATGTGAATTATCTGCAAATTCACATTATGGTTATCTGTTCGTACTACACGGCAAGAAATCAGCTTGGTTTTGAACCAAATTGCATAGGATAATATACTTAAAATTACTGATTTTTGAAAATTTATATTTTCTTAACTAAAAATTACTCTTCTTTTATTTTTCAAGGATTCATTAATTGAGCATTCCTCTTTCCAAAACTACAAAAAAAAAGAAAATTCTCCCAAGCAGTCACTAATGACTAGGGCCCTTTATTTAAATGTTTATTATTTGAACAATATGTACATTTTAGAGGGCTCCTGTACTGATCTTGAAGTCACTAAAATGGCGGAAATCACATGTAACACTTTTTGATATGACTGTGAAGAGAATTAAAATGTCTTTCGAAATGCATAAATAAACCATCACCTTATTGTTATTTAAAATAACAAAGTTAACGTCACTTCCGGTCAAACCGGAAGTAACGAAAAGTTTGTATTTACAAACTTTTAAAAAAATTGTTAAAATTAGCGCTTTTATACTATACAGGGTGGTGAATTTTTCGCTAACCACCATTGAGAACTCGGAAAGCATATGAGATCAAGCGTAGATTAAATTAGAGAACAGTTACTCTTTTTCAAAGCGATTAAGAATCTGTAAAGAATGCATCGATATCTTGATCCGTACCTGAGTTATGTCGAAAAAACCTGAAAATTGCGGTTTTAAAGAAGAATTGATATCTTTCCTAACGATTGGTAGTATTTAAGTGAAATTTGGAGCTTTTATATTTTTGACAGCTGTCAGTTCAATGAGTTTTCTTTTTCTTATGGCAGCCATATTGGATTTTAACACCATTGGATGCAGAAATTTAACTGACATGGACTATTTTGACAAATCGTCAAAATTTGAAACTTGAATGAAAAACAATTGCAAAACGGTACACCGACTTTTTCTTTCTTGACACATGAAAACAATTGAATTCAACGGAAATTAAATCCGCCTTGGCATCGTGTGACTCAGGCTTTGACATATGTTTTCAAACAGACTATATTAATTCCATTTTTGAAAAGCTATTTTATTGTGTAACCATTGGTATTAAAATCCAATATGGCGGCCATAAGAAAAAGAAAAGTTGGCCATCGTTTCTCAAAATCTGGATAGCCTAGAAAATTTCTGTCAATATCATTGCATTGACAGCTGTCAAAAATATTAAAGTTAGTTAGAAAGATATAAATTTTTCTTTAAAAGCGCAATTTTCAGTTTTTTCGGGATAATTCAGCAACGGATGAAGATATCGAGGAATTCTTTTCAGATTCTTAATCGCCTTGAAAAATAGCAACTTTTCTATAATTTAACCTACTCTCGATCTCTTATGGTTTCCGAGTTGCCAATGGTGGGCAAGGAAAAATTCACCACCCTGTATGAACCCATAAAAATTTCAAGTTGATATTCCAAAAAATGGCTAGGTGTTACATGGGTTCGTTGACACCCGCTATAATGGGAAAATTAATGCGGTTTTTTAAATTACCTGCGAATACGAACGAGTACGAACGGCATTTTGTTAAAGCTCGAGTTGATACTTTAATCGAACGCCATTTCGTTAAAGCTCGAGTTGATACATTAATTTTAATACGGGGAATTACTTGTCCATTATTTTTTCATGGCTAGAGCCTATCTATTCCTAAAGCCGGAGCCTTAAAATTTCAATTAAACTAATTAGGGAAGCGGCTATATTCGATGCATAATCAAGACGAACGAAGATCGAATCGTCAAAAACATCAATTTATTACGTTTTCTTCTTACTATCCATATAATGAAACTAAATTATTGCATTTGGAGTTGTGTAACACATACTCAGGTTTTTGACGTACTTAAGTTCAACTAAGGTTTTTGATCCGGCAATGCAACAGCTATCGATTGCGACAGTAATAATAATATGCTCTTTTGCTAAGAGATATTCAAAACGGCGCCTTTTTGCCCCTAAAATGGCAATTTTCCAAAAAATGGCACCAAGGTTTTTGATCCGGAAATGCAAAAGTTATCGAATACGATAGTAATAATATGTTCTTTTGTTAAAATTAATTCAAAAAGGGCCGCCTTTTGCCATTAGTTGACGTGCCAAAATGGCACTTTCTGTGGACCGATTTGGCCCGAAGTCTAATCAGTTCTTCAGTAAATCACATAATGTGCACACACCAAATTGCGGCAGATCGGTCTACTAATTTGGGATGTAGCGTGTTTACCGGTTTACCTGGTTTCCAGGACCACAAAACATAAAGATTTGATGTTTTTGGCGATTGGACTTTTCGATCGATTTCTGTAACTGCTCCGCGAGCGTAGAAGTTAAAAAACAACTTTACCTGACATAGAATATCCCTGAATGGAAGTTGAGAAAACGAACTGAATTTGACAAATAGTTTGAAATTAAAAACGAACTTTATACCTCTGACATAGACCTTGAAAAAGTTTTAAAAAACAACAAGTCTTTGTTTGAATGCTGCATAATAATAATAAAACGCTATTTTCAATGATTTGTCACATGATGGAATTTACCGGTTGGATACAGGGTGTCCCGGAACGCTCGCATTACTGTTAAAATGGAATATTCAGGATACAATGCGTCGATCCGCGTTTTTTAAAATTTCCAGGGTCCAGTTATAAGAAATTTAAGAGAACCAATAAGATTTCAGCTCTCAATTGCTTCATGAGGTAGTTTAATGTTAGATGCACTATCTCCTGGGTAACAATATGATGCAACAATATAAATTTCCATTGACAGTATCTTGTTACCTAGAAAATAAACGGTGGTGCGAGCGTTCTGGGACAGCCTGTATAGTCAACCGTTACCGGTCGTTTAGCCACAATGTTTAATTTTGGCAAGAGATGTACCTCTTATTAAGTTATTGATATTCCTTGATACTTATAACGGAATGTTTTTGTCAAACGATTATCATAAGCAATTGTCTAATTTCAAAAGCACGCTTATAAGGAAATAAAACATTATTGCTAATTCACTACGAAAACGTGACGGCCCAGGTTCCAAACAAACCAAGTGAAGTAGGGGGCGATTGATATTACCGAAAGTTTGTTGTTGACTTTTCTGGTGAGCTTTACATTTTCTAATTTTATTAAGTACTTTGCAAAAATTAACAACAAACTTTAAATTATGTCTTTCAGCAGGAGGGGACTAATGCACGATTCCACCGACCTTACTTAACTTTAAGAGAGTCTTAAAATGACAATTATGACGTTTATACCATAAGACAAACGTCATTCTTAATTTTTAAGTCTAACTTAAGTGATAAGTTTGTTCCGTGGGATCGGTCATAAGTCATTGGTTTATGAAACTACTAAGTGTACTTACTGGATGTGGAGTTGGACCTAAGACTGTTGAGTTCCTCGACCGTAAGTGTCCCAGGCTGTTTCCGATCGATCAGAAAATACGTGGTCATGTCACCCTTGCCCTTAACCTTGACCTTTCCTCGACATTGAAACTCGTAAGGATAAGATTTGAGTACTTGATAGACTTCCTCTGTGACTTGCGTGTGGTTTGGCAGGCCCGTGGAATCCATACGACTGGCAACGTTTACAGTGTTGCCCCAGATGTCGTATTGGGGCTTCCTGGCGCCGATCACTCCGGCCACGACCGGGCCAATGTTAATCCCTGAAAGTGGGTGGAAGAAAATTGATCACTTTTTCAATAATTTGTATAGTCGTAATTGAATTAATTCCTAGAAATTATTGCAATTCTTTTTTAAATATTGTTTTTCTAAGAAATTCTGGGCCCTGTTAGGATAACACAATCAAAAAAAGTAGCTAATCGGGAATTACGGTACCTTTGGATTATTGTTCTTTTAAAATGAGCTCTGAAGTGTTTTTGCATTTTCGAATATAATCAGTCCTAAGGCCATAAAACGAAACATAGATTTTGATGACGTATGAGCTACGTTCTCACAAAAAGTGCGAGCCAACCTGTCCATTTCACTCCTGTTTAATTTCGTCAATGTCAAATCTAATTTTCTAATGGAAACAAGTGACACAACTGTCATCTATTTGTCATCTGCGGTCTTAATAGTCTTACCACAAGAAATTGTACAGAAAGGTGAGATCGCCAGCACATACGTCATCAACTTTTTAAAATTGCTTTTTTAAGCGAAATATTTAATACAATCTAAAGGAAAAACGATGCATCTCAATCAAATTTGATTATTTTTCGAATTATACCAAGAATAAGGAAATTTGTGACATACCGTAACGGCCTATTGTAATTGCAGTCAAAATTATTGTAATTCAATTACATTTTTCGCAAAGTATATTTCTCTTGCTTCAAACTTCAAACCTACCCACGCGCAACATAAAGCTGTTGTACGAATTTTCGTTGATGTTCAACAGCCTATCCCGCATCGCGAAAACGAATTCAACCAAAGAACTCAAATGGATTCCCGCCGTGGTCTCATCATCGTCCAAAATCCGATGGTCGGGCATCAATCCCACGGCCGCCATGTACGTAGATCCGACAGTTTTGATTTTATCGATGGCCTTGAACCTCTCCTCACCCAGGAGGTCGTCGAAGTCGGCTATGATCTCGTTGAGCAACCTTAAACATTCCACCCCCTGATTGTTCCCGTCCAATTCCGTGTAGAACTCGTGGTAGTTCGTGATAGAGGCAAAAACAACACCAACCCTCGAATAACTCTGATGGTACAGCTCCTGTGATAGAGTATTCTGTAAGGAAATTTTTTCTGATGTGTTAAAGCTTTTGCGCGGACAACATCCAACGACAAAAAAGCGTTGCCGGCACTATTTGGCAACGCTGGTGGTGGGAGTATGAGCTGACGTCTGACGTCACGCTGAACATAAACTCCATTCATTTTCTATTGAACATCTAAAATTCTTCTGGAACTGTACAACCCTAATTTGTAATGGCCTGTACTTTTGACAATTTGATAGAAACTTAGCGGGAAAGCAAAAACATTGCATAATCTTCTAGGGTTTATTTTTATTGTTAGCAGCATTGTCACAAATAAACGTACCTGAGGCTTTTTCGTGAATATTTTTCTTTGCACTTTACTCAAAACTGCACGCAAACAAATGCCATTTTGGGACAATTCAGAGCAATTGCAAAATTTTGACATTTGTCATGTTTTCTGACGTATCGAATTGAAATCACTTCTACCAACTCACCTGTTAGTAAAATTCCTTGCAAAATTTCCTCATACCAACATAAAATTCAAATTTTGACGTTCTGTCACTTCAACAGGAAATTTCATACAGAAAACGAATGGAGAGTATATAAACTGAATTTTACGTCAAACAACGTGTCTGTGACGTCAGCGTAAGCACACCACCCAATGCAAGCACACTAACCATATTGTTGCGGAATTGATTGTCGAGGAAGTGCGTCGCCACGTGAGCTGGAAGCAGATTGAACAGGATTCGTTTGTTGGAGTGCTGGAGGGCGTCCATTTCGCGTTTCTCTTCGTTGGCTTGGACTTGCCATAGGAAGTCCAAACGGGCCGTCCATTCCACTTGTCTGCCGTGCAATAGAACGGCTAGAACGAACATTAGTACTTCGACGACGCTGAGAACGTGGGCTGGGATTGCGGCGATTTGGTCGAATCTGGAAAGATTCGTTTAAGCGTCTCGGCGGTGACAAAGACCGGAATTTTGTTACAACTTTTCAAATTAAATTCAATAGTGTCAACACATTTTATCCACAAATGAGGGGTTTAGAGCTGAAGTGGACCAAGTCCACACAACCTAAATTTAAGAGTAAACTCCACAAAACTTAAATTTGAGAGAATAATAAGCACGTTAGAAGTTTTCTTACTACTTATGTAATACTAATAGTCAATTCATTTGCAATTTATTTTTATTTTTCTGTGTAAGAAACGTTTAACCAGCTCATAACTTCAAGGTTGGCGCTTAAATGAAACTACCCCTGTGGAGTTATTGAATTATTTGATGTTGGAGCTTGGTTTACTTTTCCAGTGAAGATTAAGTTCGAAATTTTAGACTAAACTATAGAAATACCTAGCAGTCACAATATACAAAACTTGGGTTTAATTCACTTTTACACTGAAATTGACTTGGTTCATTACATCTCTGAAAAAAAATATTTTCTGGACTTGGTCCACTTCAGCTCAGAACCTCTTACCTCTTAAATATCTGAGCAGGAAATGCATTCATATGTAATTTTAAAGATGAAATTTAAAAATGAATTTATAAAACTGCCATTGACAGAATATACAGGGTGATTCACGAAGACCGTTCATTAGAAGCTTTTGGGGATCCACTTGTAGTAGAATTTTGAAATTAGTTACTAACTATACTATAGAATCGCTCACACACACCAAAAAGCTAATATTTCCAACCCCCCAGCACTCCCCGTTTTACCGGAAGTGTCCGCCATCTTTGTTATTTTAAATATAAAGCCCTTGTTTTGATTTTTGATCCGGATTCGTCTCCTAATTGTGATTCTTGAAGTAAAAAGATCCATAATTCTCAAAGTGGATGAGGGCAAGTTCAATAAAAATTCTTGGACTGACTTCGAAACTTCAAGAATTTTTATTGATCCTAATTGTGAGTTTATCGCACGCGCTTTCTGCGTACCTAACTGTCATCGTTTTTGACATATGTCAAAATATGTATCAAAAAGTTGATCTGCAATCCACAATAGAACAATTTATATCTTCCGAACGGTTGAAGATTAAAGGTCATGTTCCATGTGCGATTGATTATTCGCAAAATTTTGTGCGATATATCGCTATTTCGGTGGTTTTCCGCTAAATATTGACGGATTCCACTAAAAAATTTAGTCAAACTCGTATAACTTTATTTACTTATTTTTTCATTGAAGCGTGTTCTATGTATGCTTATAGTGCATTATTTTTTAACTGAATAAAAATTTAGCACATTAACAAATAACCTAGGTTGTTACAAAAAAGTGCATTTGAAATAAATAACCTCGTAAATAACTAACCTTGACCACAGAAATTCACACTGAACTGCAGCGGGATTATGGAAGTTAATAGAAATAGCAAGAAATAAAGAAAGAAAAGAGATAGACAAGAAAGAAATTGTAAGGTGGTATTATGGAAGAAGTTTTCTACAGCTGCTCGGAATCGTTCGGATGTGGAAATGTTTTTTGTACTACCCAGTGAAATAAAGCTGAAAACATTAGGCCAAGCTGATCAGTCTAGGTATATTTGCATTTGAAATTAGTAACTTTTCTGACATTTGTCAATTATGACAAGATTGACAAGCGGGTGACAGTTTGACAGCACCCGAACAGAGGTTATGACAAGTTGATGGTTTAGTAGTTGTAATTAATTTATGGGTTTTAATTGGAAATTGCCATGGAGCTGTTTGATTTATATTATGGTCATCTTGAAGAGGATAGGCAAAGAAAACAAAATCTCGTACTCGAGAGACGTTTTTTAAGAGACAGAGTCGAACCATTTAACTTACCCGACAGGGAATTTAAAAGATTATTTCGTCTTACTAAAGAGTTATTTGAAAATTTAGTCCTGGAGTTGACACCCCACATGGAGCAAGGCCAACGTAGTACGAAACTGACCATTGAAGCAAGAGTTTTGGCAGCTTTGCGGTTTTATGCTACTGGTTCTTACCAAAAAGGATTAGGGGCTGAACATCATGTAGCCATAGCACAACCAACAATGTCTAATGCAATTGAAGAAGTAACTGCAGCCTTAGAGAACATACCTGCCCGGTGGATTAAGTTTCCAATAACAGATGTTGAGAAACGACAAAAGCAAGCAGATTTTATGAATAAATTTGGGTTCCCCGGCATCATTGGAGTAGTGGATGGAACACATGTGGCCATTTTGCAACCTCTACAAGATGAACACCTTTATTTTAATAGAAAGGGGTTTCATTCAAAAAATGCCCAAATAATATGTGATGCAAATTTAGAAGTAACAGGTGTTAATGCTAACTTTGGGGGCAGTACCCATGATGCATTTATATGGAGACATTCTGTGATCCATCATCATTTGGAAAGAAATTACCATCAAAACCAACCACGTCAATGGTTATTAGGAGACTCAGGGTATCCGCTGCAGCCATGGCTGATTACTCCAATAACTAACACACAAGAAGGCACACCAGAGAGAAGATTTGACGATGCCCTTAAAACAGCAAGAAACTGCGTCGAAAGGTGTATTGGTAAATACCTATAAAACTGTCAATTATAATTCAATTAATGGGAATATTACAGGAACATTGAAAACTCGATTCAGATGTCTTTTAAGGGAAAGGATTTTGAGATACGAGCCTCAGAAAGCAGGGAGAATAATCTCTGCATGCTGCGTGTTGCATAACATGTGTGTAAGAGGCGGTGTAGCATTAGAACAAGAATTATTATTGGAAGATGACATTGAGAGAGAAGAAAATGTCAATATGCTTGACTTGTTTGAAGGCAATATTCTCCATGAAGGTCGTAGGCGACGCCAGGAAATCATAAATTTGTATTTTGTGAACCAATAAGTTTATTATTAAAGTTTGTATAACAAAGAAATGTAATACATTAGAAAAATAAAGATTGAAAATGCTGCCGTCATACTACTTTTGAACAACATTGAGTAGTTGCGACAGACAAGCGATAAGGAACACATAACATCATTAGGAACTATGATTGAACTTCCCCTTAAAGTAAAGCAACGAATTCAAAAATTCATTCTGACTTAACAACAAGTAGGTGATTTTACGTCGCTTTTAGGTTATGTACGACGCACATTTGCCACTAGAGTCAAGTGCAAAATCATAAGCCAGTCATAGCAGTGTAAACACATTTATGCAAACCGCATGACTTTTCGCATTTTGTATTATTACCAAATGATTTATCAAAGCGAAAATCATATGAAAAATCATGTAGCGTAAACACACTTTAAGGGTGCGCACGGATTCAACGAAATGCAACAAATTATACATTCTTCTTTCATTTAATCCTATGTATTTTTACTTTCACACAAATATGCCTTACGAAGACAAATTAACTTCGGAAAAAATTAACAGATTGAAGAGCAGTCATTAAGTTATTTAATGACTATTCAAAATTTGTTATTTTGTTGAAATAAATTAAAGAAAAAAAATTAAGAAATTTCATAACAAAATTTCTTAATTTTTTTCAGCAAAATGGCAAATTTGGAATAGTCAATAAACAATGTAAAGACTGCTCTTCCATTTGTTATTTTTTTCCGAAGTTAATTTGCCTTCGTAAGGCATAGCTGTGTGAAGTTAAAAATACATAGGATTAAATGAAAGAAGAATGTATAATTGGTTGCATTACGTTGAATCCGTGCGCACCCTTAAAGCTACCAAGAAACTGCAATATATCACACATGGAATACTCAGCTGTTCTTGTTGACGTAACAATATGGCTGGAAATAATTTTTCAAAAATGACAGAAAGAAATTGTATACAACTCGTTTTTCAAATGCGAGCACCACAATATTTTATGCAGTCAACAGATACAAAATTAAATTTGCTTTAGACTGCTAATAACATTCCCTATACATATTTTAAATATTTTCAAAGATATCAAAAGTTAACGCGTTTTTAAAGTCTAAATAGGAGCTCTTGAAAAGAAGAAATGTTCAAAAGGTCTTTCCCATTTTTCAAAAATTCGTTTTTCTTCACTTCTGGCAAGCACCGGCGCCCCCTACACCTAATTCTACCACATGTTGCTGAACGCATGTACAAACAGGAAAACTAATTATAAAGCTTTTTCTTTAAATCACACAAATAAAATTCCAAATATTTTTCAAAAATATTGAAAATAGGTATAGGGAATGCTAATACTAGCCTAAAGGAAATTTAATTTTGCATCTTTTGGCCACATAAAATTACGGCATTATCATTTGAAGAAAATAAGTTAGACAATTTCTCTTTGCCATTTAAAAAATTATTTTCCGCCAACAACATGATCAAGTGAGACATATTTATTTGTAAGTACCGAATTTCAAAATTCTACTACAAGTGGATCCCCAAAAGTTTCTAATGAACGGTCTTCGTGAATCATCCTGTACTATTTATTTTTCTCAACTCTAGGATAAACCGACTAGGAACGCGGGATAACGATTTGTTCAAAAACGACATTTGATAGTGTAAGGCATTTTATTTACTCAAAGTCGATTTGCGAACCATCACTAAAGTGATTTAATTCTAATTTTAATGCATTCTACGTTAAACCAGTGTGAACCTGGCTAAATTCACAACTATTAATAAACAAGAACATTGAAATTTTTACTGTCAATTTATTTTCAGAAATGAAAGTGTTTAAAGAAAGCGAAATATTTCTTTAGATTTTTATTACGATCCTTATAATAAAACTTGTATAAAAGTGGAAACAAGCAAACGGCAATTAAAACAATAGCGTGATAATTATAATGTTAATTTCTTGTTAATTGGTGTAAAGAGAACAACGCAATAAGAAAATGTTATTTTAAAACGCAATAATAAATGGTCTGCCGATTAGTAACATTGTTATAAAACATTGTCAATTTTCAGTCTTTTCAGTATATTTCAGTAACCAATCTAGATATCTTAGATTTCTTTTCAGATTCTTAATCTACACTGAAAAATACAGCTTTTCTCTAATTTAATAAAATTTCGTATCTGCTACCGTTTTCGAGAAAAATTTAAATGGCCGCTATTAGCCCCTGTCCCACAAGATTTATGACAGACTTCCGTTGTAGTAATCTCCAGCATGAAAATAACTATAAAAGTGCTAAACCAAACTCGCTGAAATGGCATACCAAAAATGTTCACTGCCTCCCGGACTACAAGGGTGGTTATTAATGAAATGTGATCTGTATTTATTCATCATAACATAATCGTAACGAATTCCACTCTTGTATTCATTATTATTATTGATACAGTCAACTCACCCAACACATTATTTTAGAATAACACTCGTCCTACGGACTCGTGCTGTTCCGAAATAATACGTTTCGTGTTCAGTACAGTATATTTGATAATAAATATAATTGCTTATACTGTTGACAATGACGACAGAAATCGCCCATTTGTGACGTCATAATCTAGTTGGCTTCCTTGATAGCATAAAAAAGAGAAGATATATCCTAACCCACGAGTGCAAAGAACGAAGGTTTCCAATCTTGTAGGTAGTGATGGGTTATGTTCCGGAAAATATAATTTGGGAATATTTCCCGATTTTTTCCCCCATTTAGAAGAAAAATATATTTTTTCTACTCCTTTTTAGCTTAAAATTATTAATTGGCTAACTGTGCATAAGTGGGCGGCAATTAGCCATATAGTGATCCAAAATCCAAGCGCCAAAATTTTCGTAGTTTTAAAAAACTAAAATATGCTTTGCAAAGCATTTTTGCCACAGTTTGTACTTTTGTGCTAATCCCCGTCCAATTAAAGCTACCCATTACACAATCGTTGTGGCCAATTACATGCATTTGTAGCCTGAATCAAGACGTCTAAACTTCAAAATCAACGCAAATGACGCTTGCCAATCCTGAAGTAATTAGTTGTAAGGTAATTATTATTGTGTGAAAATTGTGAAATTGCTTGAATTTTAAGTTCCGAACAAACCAAAAAGTCGTAGTAGAAAGAATATTTTCCCAATTTTTGAGAAGGAATTTATATTTCTGGAAAATTCCCGGTATTTTCCCAAAAATATATTTTTCTTCCTCCGGGAAAATTCCCGTGCCCATCACTACTTGTAAGTCTCTCTCTCAATTTTGTGACGTCATTTTTGACAATGCCATACTTTTGCATACCGGGCTATGTCAAATTTTGCCTAAAAATCTCTTTTAATTGGAAACCAGAACTATCAATGACCCATTTAAGAACAGAAGACGTCATCTCTTTGAGCCTGCGTCTTTTTTTTTTAAAAGTTTGAGAAAAATACTGTGTACTGTCGGAACCTGTTCTATTCGCGAAAATCAGCTGCTAATAGATGGCATTGCTAAACCACAAAATGGCGATCTCACCCCATTGGGGAGCCGGAAGTGAGAATTCTAGCGTGACGTGCCTGACAGTGTCAGTTGGTGACATCAGTGACATCGACACTTGGATTTCTTAAAAGCCAAGTTTTTCCTGGATTTACAATGTTCCACTTAAGTACACAAAACGTAAAATTCCACAGAATTATTCACAAAATTTCGAGTCAGCGAGAGGATGTCTCCGAACAAAACTACTACCTAACCTCGCAACTGACAACTGACTGACGTAAGCCGAAATTATGATGACGGACGTCTAAAAGTATTTCCGTATCCTGTCCCTCAGTGTAATTAAAGTATTGCCACCAGATGTCAGACACTTTGCTGATTTTCGCGAATAAAACTTCTAAAATCTGACAAGCTCCTGATTTCCACCTGCGTAATATAAATTTTAGATTTCAAATTTGACAATGTTAAATAATGTATTGTCTGCCAAACGTTTGAATTCGCTTTATCAGAATAATGGTGTAAGAACGTTTTGCTGGTGATTGCAAAAAGTACTCAATTATTATTTTTTTGACTTTACAAAAAAATTACGCGACAACCCTTTTGACAAACATTTGACGGAATTCTAACCTAAATGAAAGTCCCTATTACACAGATGAGCCTTTGGAGGATTTATAGAACGGGTTCCGACTGTAAGATAAAAGTATATTCACAGGGCAGTGTGAGTCAGACTTTTACTGTTGGTCTATTACACGAGCTTCCAGAGTGCCGTCAAAAAGCAGAAACAATGACCACTTGCATCATCAGCCTCCATTTCTACTTCTTCTTGGCATTAACATGAATTTTGAAAAGAATAAAAAAGTCCGACTCACACTGCCCCTACGTCCGTTAGAACATGATTCTACATTAAACACTTACCTGACCCGAAGATCGTAGCACAAAAACAAATCGATATGTGACAGCTCGATGAGGAGGATGTACACAGTGGACATAATGAACAGAAGCGAAGCCTTCAATAAAATGGGCAGTCGCAAAAAAATCGCCACCGCCAAATATCCCAAAGCGCAGGATAAAACTATATAGTGGGGCAGGGGGCAAGCCCGGTGGTCACTCTCCTTAATTCCCCCATCCAAAGTCACGTTGGCAGTTGTGTGTACAGCACACGGGACATCGGAGCGGCACGTAAACTAAAATTTATCTCTTGAAATAAAACGCAAAAGGGAGTAATTCTGTAGGTTTGCGGTTAAAATTTTTGGTGACCTCACAAAGCAAACTTAGATTTAAACCAATCACGTGTAGTTTTAACAGCGGAAATTACAGGATTACCCCTATTAGTCGGGGAGGCAGCGACAGAAATATTCGGCTGATTTCATTAACATTCTTTTTCACATTATTCGTTAATTTACGTATCATAAATACAGAAATTGGCGGTCTGCCAGGGTACCTGCGGGACAGGGCCCCGCAATGGGGGTTCAAGTATGGTAAAAAAGAGCGAAATCATTAACGCTGAAATCCTTTATGTGAATTACAGACATCTCGAAGTGTCCAAAAAGACCAGTCTACCACTTCACCTGCGGGGCAAAAGGCGTCTGGCAGCCACATTTCCTAGATATTTCATTACTATAAAATTGTCAAGCTACTCCCAGCTTCGAATTATCTACTGTTTTACAGCTGCTGCGGGTAGATAACTTAAATATGACAGTATAGTTTGACAATTTTACTAATCAAATGTCTAGGAAATGTGGTTGGCAGACACATTTTGTCCCGCAGACGAAGTGGCAGACCGTTTTTTTGGACACTTCGAGGTGTCCGCAATTCATATAAAAAATGGTAACGCTAATGATTTCCATCAATGAGACTAGTTTTTTTGGCATACTGGAGCGTTGTCCCGCTACTTGCATGGCAGACTCGACTTTTTCGAATCACAACGACATACGTAATAGGAAAAATGACTTTAGAAAGTTAATGAAATGAGTCGCAGCCTCCCGGACTATATCGCAATAAATGACGTACCACGTTAACTTGAGCAACGGTGTAAATTAGGACAATCGTAAAGACCGTGATGGCTAGTCGTAAGACGAAGCTGTGGGAAATGTCCCATAAAATCCATCTCAGACGTACGGCCAGCAACAACATCAGAACTACGGATATCCAAATGAAGGCGGTGAGGAACAACAGGAGGAGTATTATCGTTCGTGGCAACACCGTCGCCTGCAGGACTCCCAACAGGACTAACAGGAACAGGGCACAAGCCAACGATGAACTATAACCGACGTCCAAGTCGTCGTGATACTAAAATAACATTTTTTTAAAAATCTCAAAGTAAACATTTTCGAACCGACTTGATTCTCCTTGTTCCTGTCTTTGAAGCAAAGGGTAAACAGGTTAACGTGAGTTGACTTTTCCCTGTCGACGCTTCTCGCCTCGATGGCTTGGGCTAAGTATTTATTAACCCTGTTCGAGGGCTGGTGGTAAACACTGGAGTGCCTCTTTTTAAACGGTCGCTTGAATTTTTCCGTTACTTTGTTCTAAAAAACGCACATAAAGAGTGAAGTCTTCGCGAACGTAAACTTATATATAAAGCGGTAAGCTTGTGTGTGTGTCATGGAATAATAAGCACAATTTTATCGTGTTTAGTTTGTTAGGGAAGGGGGCTGCACATTCGATTAGTCGCAAGAAAATTCCTAGTTAGAAGAAGCTGTTAGTATCGTTAGCACACTGGGACCAAAAAAAATTTTTGGCCTCGGTGGAGGGGGCGTGATTCTCGAATCTCGATTTTAGACCAGTCATTTTAAACAATATGGACCTGTGACTAAACCTTAAGGGTCACAAGTAGGCTCTAATATCTGGGAGAATTTTATAAGTATAGCTTATTAGATTTTGAGATATTCTTGATCTTAAAACTACCTTTTAATTATTTTTTGAGCTGACTATATCCGAAATAGCACAAGTCATTAGCAGGGAAATATGGCTTAATCCACTTTATGTTGAAAGCAAATCCTTTTGCACAGTGATTACTGGGACCCTTCGGACCTTTTATCCGAGGGGCCCAAAATTTGAGTCGTTAGGATTCAAAATGACGCAGATTTTTTTTTTACCGAATAATTGTAACAGAAAACTCGGAGGCTGATTTAGGAGGTTAAAATAAAACAATAAAAAGTAATAAGAGTAACGTTTTGCGTTTAAATGACTTTTTTTCAATTTATTAGTGAAGTATAAACAATGAAGATCTGTGGAACATAGGCTACTGGATCTAAGAGCTTTCTCCTAAATTTCTACTTTCAACAGGGGCGCGCATTATAGGAGGAGGGCCATACACGTTTTAAGCATAATTTTTTTCTATAAGCATTTTCTTCACACCAAAACATTAAAATCGTAATTGACGGCTCATGGAACACAAAAAAGTACGCTTGGTAAAAATCTGTCTTATGGGCCGATAATTACGATTTTGTTATTTTGTTGTGAGAAAAATGCTTACCGAAAAATATATGAAAAACGTGAATAGCCCCCCCCCCCCAAATGCACGCTATAAAAGTAGAAACTTCAGAAGAAAGCTCTTAATCCCAGTGGTGTCTGTTCCAAATTTCATATACGTATTAGTTACACTTTTCTAATAAAAATTAAGAAAGACTGAAATTTGAAGTAGGTGCCCCTTTGAGGGGGCGTAGTTCCCTTACAAATCATTTGAATGTAAAACATTGCTTTTACTTTGTGTCTTATTTTAACCTCCCAAATCAGTAGCTCCCGAGCTTTTTGCATACAGTTCTGTTACAAGTCAGATAAATAAAATGAAGGAGCGCCATTCATTTTGAATCCTAACGGCCGAAATTTGAAATGTTGGGCGCTTCTTGACAAAAAGTTTCAAAGGGTCTCAGTAATGACTGTACCAAAAGGATTTGCTTTCACCATTAAGTGCAGTATAATTCTGTTGACGGCTTGTACTAAAAAAGTTTGTTTCGTTACTGAAAGTTAAATATTGCACCCTTGCACAGAAAGTTCCGTTTCCTTTATGTCGCGACATTTGCCGTTTCTAGGGGACTGAGCAGTGGCGTAGCAAGAGGGGCGGAGGGAGTGGCCTTTGCCAATTCCGATAGGGAAGGTGCACAATTCTCACCGCCCCCCATTTTTCCTGTAGCTACGCCACTGGGGGGCATTAGTGAAAATTTTGGATGTTTTTAATAGAAGAGCATACGTAATTAACGATGATCAAAAACTTCGAAGAACGGTGCAAACCGCACTTTTCCAAGACGTTGTATTTCGTATTTTAGGGCCAATTGAAGTTTTAGAAAATTTTTAAATTTTAAGAACTGAATATCAGAAATGAGCTTTTACGGCCTCTTTGGAAAGAAAATTTATATTCCTCTATAAAACAACATCACTTTTACAATAACTGCCTAGCGGTTTAAATAAAGTCCTCAGCTTCGCGGAATTAGAAAACATGAAAAGGGCAACTAAAATTTTTGGATTTCTTTAAGAGAAAACTTGGACTTCAAACCTCACTACTCTAAAACGCTCCATTCGCCATTTTAAGGCCTCTTTGAAAAGAAAATTTAATTCTCTACAAGACAACATCACTTCTAACTGCCTAGCGGTTTAGATAAAGTCCTCTGGTTCACGGAATTAGAAAACATGAGAAGAGAAAACTTGGACTCCAAACCGCACTATACTCTAGACGCTCCATTCGCATTTTATGGCCAACTGAAGTTTTAGAAAATTTTAATTTAAATTTTAGGCGACAACTTAAGAATCTAGCATCAGAAATGAGTTTTTAACCTCTCTTTGGAAATAATTAATTCTATACAAAACGATATCACTTCTAACTGTCTTACGGTTTAAATAAAGTCCTCAGCTTCACGGAATTAGAAAACATGAGATGAGGGCGTATTAATAAAAATTTTGAGTTTTTTTTAAGAGAAAACTTGGAAGAATGGTGCAAACCGTACTCCTTAAGACGCTCCATTCGTATTTTACGGCCAATTGAAGATTTAGAAAATTAAAAATTTTAACATTCTACGTTGCAACTTATGAACGGAGCATCAGAAATGAAATTTTAAGGTCTCTTTGGAAAGAAAATGTATAGCTTTATTTCGTACACTATTTCGATAAATTCAATTAACGCAACAGTACACAGTAAATGATCAATTCGTCGACTAATAGTTATTTACACATCAAGTCATAAAAGTTATTGATTACTGGACGAAGGAGCATTGAAAGTACGATCGCAAGCCGAGTACTTTTAAGCTCCTAAGTCCAGTGATAACTTTCACGACGTGTTATATATTTTTCCTGAAACCGCACAAATTGTTTAATAATTAGGTATTCATAAATTCGGAATTTTAAAAAACGTAGTTAATAGTTACTTATGTATCAAGTACCGAAAATACAACTTTTCAGTACGAGCGTGGACTATTGCAAACCAAGGCAAGGCCGCGGACTGAAAACGTATTTCAGTACGCGATGCATACAACGGTTTTTTATAAATCACAAAAACTTAGTTGGAATTGCTAAAACTGAAAAATAAGCTAGCCAACTTTACGGTACTAGTACCACAAAGTAGCTATTTTACGGTATTGGTACTATAAAGTGATTACTTTACGGTACTTTCTGTTCATCTAATAGTTAACAAAAAATAAACTTTATGATCTGATTTAGAAAAAAAAAGTATTGTAAATAACATCAGAGTCATTGGGTGGAATGAATAAAGTGTTACAAGATGCTCATACTTGCATTAATAAAGGATGCAAATATAAGCTTTTCATGCACGAGAAAAGGATAGAGCTATAGTGCTCGAGATGTAAGAAGTACAAAATGCAATTAACCTGGAAAAAGACATGCGGTCTTATTCGAGCTCTCTTACTCCCATAAGAAAAGTAAATAACATACCGCTTAGACCACTTCGTGATCTGTCCATCCTCGTTGCACTCATGCTAATCGAGAGAATAAGAAACTCACTGGGCGGCAACTGTTTAAGTTAGGAGGGAAAAGCACGTGCTCGGCGACAACAGTGGATCTCAAACAAAATAAAATATATAGGCCGCAGATCTTAGGACGGTGTCTTGACTGTCTGAGGTGCATACCTAAACTAAATAAAAAACATAAATTTTTTATTTAGTTTAAGCATCTCAGATCCTAAGATCTGCGGTCTGTATTTATTTTGTTTGAGATCCACTGTTGTCGCCGAGCACGTGCTTTTCCCTCCAAACTTAAACAGTTACCGCCCAGTGGATTCCTTATTCTCTCGATTAGCATGAGTACGACGAGGATGGTCAGATTACGAAGTGGTCTAAGCGGTACGTTATTTAATTTTTCTTATGGGAGAAAGAGAGCTCGAATAAGACCGCATGTCTTTTTCCAGGTTAATTGCATTTTGTACTTCTTACATCTCGAGCACTATATAAGCAAAAGTTTTGTTACCGTTTATTCATACCGGCCATTATGTATCCATGGCGAAATAACTTTACTTCATACTGTGTAGCATTTGCTTATTTCCCGGACTCATTTCAGTCCGGTAGGTAACCCATTACAGTACTCAGTCCGGTAAAATGGTTGCTATAACAATCTGTGTAAATAATAGTTATTTACAGGGCAAAAAAATTGCAGTAAATCTGTTTTTTTGCCGTGTTGAACACATAATTTTTTCGCCGATTGTCATTAAAAAAGTGAATTTTTACTACGGCAGTTAAAGAAGCACTAAAAATGCACTTTTACTGACCGCCGGCGAAAAATGCAATCAGTCGTTGCTATCGAAATTCGAAACTAAAAAATTAGGCGATGACAAGGATTATTGATTTATTTTACAGAATCTGCCACATTGTAGTCCTTAAAGTCCTTAAAACTAAGCAAAGTGCACCAAAGTATGAAGTAAAACATTGTACGTTATGCGTTCGGTAAAGCTTCCACAGAACTCGTTTCGAAATTCAAAACTCGGTTAGTACGTTGCCTCGTTCTTAAATATCTCACTCTCACTCCTATTGTAAAATTCAATTTACCGGACTTATAACGCAAATAACTATTATATTACTCGTCAGGATATGATTAACTTTCAAGATTTAAGATAGTCATTAAAGTTTCAGGAAGAAAATGTTATGTACCCTCGCCTCGCTTTGCTCGTCTGGCAAATTCCCGGCTCGTCCAGCAAACACTTTGATAAACAAATAACTATTGTCTAAACGTACAAACTGATAGAAAATCTTTCCTAGATATTAAAGCCTATTTCATGACCCTTCTGTCGCGGTTGCAGACTGTTTGGACTTAGTCGCAGGTCAAATCAGTGTTTTTTGTTGTTTATTATGACTGGACTGTTGGAGAATCGCGCCCTAAAGAAAACGAAAAAACGCCAGTGAGTTTCACTCACATTGGTCTCGGTTTCTGGGGAGCGAGATTGTTCTGTTGAGGGTGAGATTTCGGCATGGAGCACCCTCTGCAGTTCTAGCACCTATAAGCCACATTAGACCAACTAAAGAACTACTCTATCGACACACAAACTATTAACCCCTGACAACATCGACAGAAGCTATTCCACAACAACAAAAAACAAAAAAAAAACAGTTAAATGGCATGAATGTGGATGGTGCACAGCAGCGACAGAACTCACTTTGCTGCTAGTGTCAGCGGGGTGCTGGGACGAATCGCAGGGTGGAGGGTCCGCGTGGAGCACCCGCTGTAGATCTAGCACCTATAAGCGACAGATTCACACGCCAAAAAAACACGACAACGAAACGGTTCGATCTTTCTGCACTAGTGCAGGAAAATCCAACGCGGCGATGATTCATGTGTGGATGACAGGTAGTAAGTATGAACACTTACCACTGTTCTAGTAATGTTGGCTACTCAGAAGTTGTTTGTGTGAAGAAGTACAACACTTACCGCATCCTAAAATGCAAACAACACCGTCATGCGGTATATTACGACATCGCCAAACTTGTACACTTAACGTTAAAGGGATGCGTCTGCAGCCTAACAAGTAATCCGATGGGATTCCAGCGGTTTTACGATCGTCAGTGATTGCTCATTAATTATATAATTCGGTGACGAAGAGGGGTTGATCGATATTATTTTCATTTTTCTATATTATTAATGCAAACTGATCCAAAATGCATAGATTGAGAACGAGGGTTCTAGCAGTTGCAGTACAGATTAACCCTCTAATCCTGTTTTAATATTATGTGAAAGAATTATAAAAGTTTTCTAACACAAATGTTAAAAGTTGCAGCAATATGGAATTATGGCAGCTGGCGCGTATTTAGACAACCAGCAGACCTTACACAAGGAATGACACACAGAAGTGATCTGGAACTGTGGTGACTTATCTACCGAATTGAAAACCGGGGTAGCTCTAGAGTAAATCTAGAGCAACCTCAGCGTTGAAAGGAGAACAAAAAGTAATTTCTCTGATCCAATCTTCAGAGTGTGTAGAATAACATAAAACGTCCCAAGCAGCATTGTTGATTAGTATGTATTACCTTTATCAAAGTTGTTTAGAATTTAACTGGTAATGTAGTGGTCATTCTGATTTCTGAATGTGAAAAATTATAAAATAACTTGCTTATACCACTACAAAGTTATTAACACTTTGTACTTACTATACAGGCTGGTCGTTTTATCTTGAGACTGACAAATATCTCGGAAAGGAAGCGTTTTAGAAAAAAATGTTCTGTATAAAAGTTTTATGACTTCGAGGGGGAAAATAGATGGCATCATCGCCATTTTGATTCAATATCATTTTCAAGGTCAAACCTATATTTTTTATTACCTTGAAAATGACCATCAATCAAAATGGCGATGGTGCCATCTATTTTCCCTCTCGAACTCATAAAACTTTTATACAAAACATGTTTTTCTAAAACGCTTCCTTTCCGATTGCAGTCTTGCCAGTCTCAAGATAAAGCGACCACCCCGTATGTTTATTTTATAGTAAAAAGCAATGATAAGTTTGACCATAATACAGGGTGTCACAGGCTCATGGCACACCCCCTTTTTTCTCTTATTTTTTGGAGTAAAATTTTGAAATTTGGAACATCGAATGTATCGGGTGTCTAAAAAAAAAACCGGACAAAATATTTTTGGGAATAAGTTTGCCATTTCTTAACCGATTTGGCTGAACGTGGTCTTAAATTAAAGCCAAAGAACCAGGCTTTCGAATGTATGAGAAACCACGGCAGATGGCGCTGCCGTAGTAGTCCTATTGATACTTGCTTTGAAGGTTTATTTTAGCTGCATGGGGATTGGTCAGTCAACGACCAATCGGTATGACACTCGAATAGCCTTGAAGATCTTTCTTTCTTCTTCAAAAATCCTTTTTTAGAAGTCGATTTAGCTTAAGCATTAATTTTTTGTAATTTTTAAAAAAAATGTGTTTTTGGGTATTTTCACGCATTAATGGGCATGACCAAGGAACAGTAATGCAAATAAATCTTAATTTTCAGTAATAAATGAACGAATATGGTGAAAACAGTGGCGCAGATGCCAGTGGGGGGCAACTGAACAGTTATCATTGAAAATTAAGCCCTATGTGCATCAATGTTACTTTAGTCATGGTTATGGAAGCATGAAAATACGCAAAAACACTTTTTTTAGGAAAATCACAGAAAATTAGTGCTTACGCCAAATGAACTGCTGAAAAAAGATTTTTGAAAAAAAAAGAAAGATCTTCAAGGCTGTTTGGGTCTCATGGTCTCATAACCATTGGTTGTTGCCCGACCAATCCCCACGCACCTAAAATAAGCCTTAAAGATAAGTATCAATAAGGCTACTACAGCAGCGCCATCTGTCGACGTTTCTTGCAAAGTACGAAAGCCTGATTCTTTAGCTTTAAGCTAAGACCAAGTCTATCCCAATTTCAAAGACTATTTTGTCCGGTTTTTTTTGGGACACCCGATACTAATCAAAGGCCACTTTCTGGCGTAATAGCCAATTATTTCTCATTTACCGGAAGTCGCATCAAGTTTTTGTTTTGAAATGAATTGCCCTGTGTATTACAAGATCTTTGGAATCTCCATAATTTTCTGAATCTAATGATACCACATAACTCATAATAAGTGACATTTCAAGTGTCAAAATAATTTTTGAGCCCATTTTTATTCATATTTCATTTCAATCAAGGAGGTTGTGATGCCCCCCATGTTACTCTAATGGATCATAGCAACGCAGGAAAAACTGAAGTCACATGAAAAACATTAAAATTCTTGACTTTTGAAGCGGTAAAGTTTGACAAAACGACCATAATGGTACCGATGTACCATTTGAAAGTACAACTAATAAGGAATCTACCCATCTGCCCATTTTGCAATTGGTACTTATCAATCATATCGGAAATTAGATGCAGAGAAGAATAACAAAACACAAACGTTTCTCTTTTTCTCTTGGAATCCGGCTTAAATTTACTTCCAAATGGTGCAACGGTACCATTTGAAAAAAATAAAGTTTTCATCAAAAAACAATTTTGGCAAACTTTACCGCCTCAAATTCAATTATTTTAATGTTCTTCATGAGTGTGTTTTTCTTTATGCGTTTCCATTAGAATAACATGGGGAATCGCAACTTTCTAGATTGAAAGATAAAAATGGCCTCACTTATGTGGTATATCTTTGGATTTGGAAAATTATTATCTATTATTATCCCAATATCCCGTGAGATTTCATATACAGGCTGGTCGTTTTATCTTGAGACTGGCAAATATCTCGAAAAGGAAGCATTTTAGAAAAAAATGTTTTGTTTAAAAGTTGTATGACTTCGAGGGGGAAAATAGATGGCATCATCGCCATTTTGATTCAAGGTCATTTTCAAGGTCAAATGAAGGTCAACTTGATTTTTTTTAATGGAAACCTATATTTTTTATTACAGATTCTTATTCCCCATAAAAGAACAAACAACTCTCATCTGAACTATTTTTGGATCCGATGGATGTAAATTTTAACCTTTTTCGAAATCCCTAGACATTCCCTAGTAACAACGGCAAGACAAAACAAATGAACAAACGTTGTAACTTAGCAACCGTGAATTCTAGATAAATAAATCACAAAAATTGTTGTAGATTTTGTTTTTGCCATGCCGCTGTTGCTAGGGAACGCAATGGATTTCAAGAAGATTAAAATTTTCATTTAAATATCTGACACTACCCATCGGATCCAAAAATAGTTTAGATGAGAGTTGTTTGTTCTTTTACGGGGAATAAGAACCTGTAATAAAAAATGTAAGTTTCCATTTAAAAAATGAGGTTGACCTTCATTTGACCTTGAAAATGAGCTTGAATCAAAATGGCGTCGATGCCATCTATTTTCCCCCTCGAAGTCAAAACTTTCATACAAAACATTTTTTTCTAAAATGCTTCCTTTCCGAGATATTTGCCAGTCTCAAGACAAAACGACCAGCCTGTATAAACTTCAATTGGTGGGAAATCGAATACAAAAAACCGAGCAAAAAGCAAACTTTAGAAAACTATGTAAATTCCAAAATGTTGTGATATACAGGCTGTTCTATTTAAAAATAAACCGAAAATGGAGAAAATAGGGTTATGACGGCAGAAAATGGCCTTTGACTAATTAGTACATTCGATGTTCCAAATTACAAAATTTTACAGCAAAAAATAAGGGAAGAGAGGGGGGTGTACCATGATTCTGCGAAACCCTGTATGACGCACGATTTTCTCTAAAGCCAAATTGACTTTGAAGTTAGATTATCATTAAACCAAAAACATATGTTGTTGATTGAAATAAAAGAGATCTTATTTTTTTTCTGCACGTTTTCATTGTTTACAGAGTCAGAGATGACAACCGAATTATTTTGAAAGGCGCTTGAACATCTACAATCGAATATAAAAAAAATTGAGTTTTAATTTTTGTACAATATAATTGTTAAAAGTTGCATATTTTCGATAGGCGCCGTAAGTTTTCGAAGTAACATATACTTATGGCCGTTTGCATCGTAATTTTTGAGTGTTCCTTAAAGTCCTTGAAAATCATTGTGACAACAAACGTATCTACGAAATTTAAATGTCACTTACCTTAAAATTACGGTGCAAACGGCCAATAGTCACTTTCAACAGGCAGCTTCGAGCGTTTGTTTTGTAGTTTTCTGATAACGGATTTTGTCTAACAAGTTCTATAATATGTAGTCGTCTAAATAATGATAGACATGTTTGGAAGTTTTCGGAGTCCATGTCATAACTGCTCCGCGAGCGTAGAAGTTAAAAATTGGAGATTAATCGAAAAATAAAGTGAAAGGTAAACTAATAGTAAATCTGGACTTTATGTAGAAATACTTTATCACTAGAAACACACTACCCCGAAACACTTGATTTACACTGCTGACGCGTTTCGAACACAATGTGCTCATTATCAAAGCCGAAGCTAAAACAACCTACCTGTCTAGAAACTGAAATATTTATAGGCCCACCCGCGTAGCTCCGCCCCTCGCCTGATCTCGATAGACCAATCACAGGTCGAGAAATGGTCACGCAAGGGTGAACACGTATAAATACAACAAGTCCTACTTAAAGTAGCGTAAACAGAGATGAATATGCGATCGGGCTTTACACAATGACCATAGAATAAGTGATAATATTAAGTTAGTTTGTAGCGTTAACAAGATGCAGATGCTCGACGCTTGGGAGAGTATCACAATTCATAAGTCTAGAGATAGGCTTATGAACGCTGATACAGGCCCGATCGCATATTCATCTCTGTTTACGCTACTTTAAGTAGGACTTGTTGTATTTATACGTGTTCACCCTTGCGTGACCATTTCTCGACCTGTGATTGGTCTATCGAGATCAGGCGAGGGGCGGAGCTACGCGGGTGGGCCTATAAATATTTCAGTTTCTAGACAGGTAGGTTGTTTTAGCTTCGGCTTTGATAATGAGCACATTGTGTTCGAAACGCGTCAGCAGTGTAAATCAAGTGTTTCGGTGTAGTGGGGTGTTTCTAGTGATAGTGCATTTTTCCACCGAAGTTGTCCAGTGTTTCCATAGTAGAAATACTTCTTGGAAGTAAATTGAAAGGTTAGAGCAAGTTTTAACGACAAATAACAGATTGTCTGATTATCGAATTATCTTTATACAATCAGTGAGGTAAAGGACAGACTCGAAACGGAACAAAATTGGAGCAATATAGAGAAACTTCAGCAAGGCGTGAACAGTGGTTCTGGAGCAAATGTTTTGGAAGTAGAGATTAAGGATAAGACGGTTAAACAAAAAATTTGGGATTGGCACAGTTTCTATCTAACTGCACTTTTCAGAGTTTTAAGAGGTACAACTTTAGAACCGTTGCAAAATAGTTTTCATTTTCAATAATTGGAACAGGCTCACGTTAAAGGACCTTTCACATAGCTTGTGCAAATGTTTGTGTCATGTGTTGGACCACACCATTTTTATGGACTATTTATTAGTTCACAATAGTGCTTGTTTACGAATCACAGAAACAACATGCTCGTATATGGAGGACCTGTGTTGTTCTGTGGAAAAAAACATTGCACAAGAACAACACTACTACATATACATTTGCGACAGAAGCTTAACTCAGAGTATCAAAGAGTATGAAATTCGAACTGGTTCTTTGGAATATTAAGCGAAAGAATCAAGAGTAAGTATAAAATGAAAGTCATCTCTTAAAATTTCCGTTTTAAAAAATGATTGCCATTATGCCAATTCCAAAGCCGTCTGAGGACAAGCTCGTTTTTTTTTTGAAGCTTGATACAGTTAAATTCAAAGTAAATCCTTTTGGATAAAAAAAAAGAATGAATTTAGCTCTGGAGCAGAATTTTGAACAATGAATCCAAAGTAAATCTGTTCATGTAATTGTTTTTTCGGAGTAGTCATGAAAATGTTTGTGTACCTCTTTCCATACTCCAGTGAAGCAGTGTAGAGGAGATTGATAGGAAATCATGAACAGTATAGAGTAGGTAAGAAAGAAGAGTTTTTCCTTAGAGTATCTTACTTTGGAGCAGTTGAATGATGGGAGCAAATGTAGAGCAGAAATAATAATAATAATAAAAGGGGGGGTGAGCCTGATGATTTCGTTGACACCCGGCATATGTTTCAAGTTAAAATAACAATCCTGAACGTCTTTTTTGTGTCTTATTATTTTCTTTATGTTGCCCAGGTCTTTCTAAATATAGTACTATTTATCTGCCTATATCATAATTAGACATTGTAAGAGCATATTCACAACGACTTTAGTACGTAACGGAACAAACATTAACAATGGCCAACAATTATTCATACATACGTTAAGTCGTTGTGAATAAGGTTTAAGTACTTTAAAAAGTTTATTGCAAGTCTTGAAAGTTCTCAAGTATATTTAAATTGGTCACGTCCGCCATTTTGCAAATCTAGTTCTCAAGTATTTTTGAGCACTGCAACTGTTATCCCTACGCTCTGCAAGCGTGATGTCACTTCGGACATGTCCGCATCACCTCCAGAGAAGATCAACTGCCAGTTAGTTGTCATTGAAACTACAGGGTGTCTCAGAACTCCCGTATAAGTCGATAATGGTAGATTGCTGAACTCAATTTAAGACAAATTTTCGTTTGCAAAAATTGCGAAGGTCCAATAGTTCTCAAATAAGAAGCAGTGCAAATTCACCTATCAGAATGCATCAATTAATTAAATGGTAAGGTAAAATAAGGATGTGCAAGCTGTTGCTGGGATACATTATTATTATTATTTGTGCCATTATTATTTTTTGTGTATCTCAGCAACATCTTGCATATCCTTATTTTGCCTTACTATATCTAATTCAGAGATTTATTCTGATTGGAGCACTTCAATTGCTTCCTATTTCAAAACTATTGGTCCCTCACAATTTTTGCAAAAGAAAATTCGTCTTAGATTGAGTCCAGGAATCTACCATTGCCGGCTTAGACGGTGGTTCTGAAACACCCTGTATATGGCGATGAAAGTGAATAAAGCCATCCTGTATGGTGTCTTTCGCAGATGTTCCTTGTAGAATAGGGGACAAAGTTACATGTGTCACCGTATGTCGTGGTGAAACAACTACTCCCCTAGCAAATACCACGTCGAGTATTGAATTACACACCACGACAGCCACCCTAACGGCGTCTGTCCTGAAACTTTATCTTGATTTGCTGTGTGTCAGTGTGTAATTCAATGCCCGGGGTGGTATTTGCCAGGGGAGTATATGTTTCACCACGACACAAGAAACGTCTGCAAAAGACACCATACGTTTGCTTTATATAGCGATGGACTTCCAGATAAGCTTAACTGAGTGAGAAGAAGAACGGACTTTACACTTGGGTTGACATTTACCAGTTTTACACAAAACAACATTATCCCAACGAACAGCAGTATTTTACACACACATTTCGTTCAGAATAATCGCGAAAACTAAATTTCTTTGGAAATGTCATTTAAATATTACTAACCACTGAAGGAATAGTGGTTGACGTCACGACTTGCGGAGTCTATCGCCAAAGTCTTTTTAATACTGTGATTATTTGTCTCTTTTCAAAACCTCATTTGTCAACAATCAACCCCTCGGCTTAAAATCAACAACAACAATCTTCGAGTAGCTGATTTATTAAAGCCCTGTAATTTTTCCTCGGAGAGAGCAAGACTCCTGATCAACAACTCCCCCGTGAAACATAAACCGTTTTTGCTGAATAATGAATGGATGGAAGCACACGGACTACATGTGGACTGCAGAAATCCTAACTAAACAGCAAACAGTGAGGCGCTAAAACAAGGATGTGCATTCGTTTTTGTCGCATCCGCAAGAAAGTTTCTCCCGACAGGGGAATCATATCCGGGATAATGCATTCAGAACATGAAAATTCCGCAAATCTCACAGTCAACGATAATAATTCGAAACCATTCAGCTGAGAGTTAAATGCGTGGTAAATGCAAAGTGCGAGAGTGTCTGTGCCGATTTTACATTATTATGAAAGTGAAACAACTGTGCTTTTAGTGCTTTTAATAGAGTGGATTAATCCTTCGACGGACGTTGCACTTGCAAATCAGTAGTTTAACTTGCGAGCAGATGGCTCTTGAAATGTGCAGTGCAACGTCTGTTCAAATGAAGATTAGTGGTTGGTGAGAGTGAAAAGAACAAGAAAAAAAACTCACTTTTCTGGCGTTGGTCGTTTTCAGGTCGGGCTGGAGGGCCATGTTGGAGAAGGGCACCTCCATTGAGTACTTGATGGAGTGGAGGAGTTGGACCACCACGTTGGAGACATTCTTGAAGCTGAGTTTGCGCCTCTGAGCCGCACCAAGGGCAGATCGGACCTGTAGCGTGTTGAACAAGAGTGGCTGGAAGAGATCCACCGGAGGGGCCGGGGAGGGATGGTTAGTCACAAGGGTTAGATACGCGGATGGGGAACGACTACTGGTCGGATGTCCGACGGGGCTGACCAAAAATTTTTATTGCGTCTAAAAGATGCCTGGATCATGCTGGCGCCCGAGTTCAACCCCTGGACGATCGGATAAGTCCAAGAAATGATAGGACCCATTTTAACACTCATTACATCTGAATCCAAACCTACAAATTTTTCTATTTCGGTTTCTAATGAAGACCCAAACGCGTTCTCTAATGTGCTCTATTAGAGCACGGCTTTCGTTTACATCGTAACCTAGACAATAGGGTGTATCGAAAAAAAAAATTTTGGAATTTCGTTTTGTAATAGTCGCCAAAACTTGCCTTTTACTATCCTGAAAAGAAAGTTTATTTAAGGTTTTGCTATAGTTCAACGTTTTCAGCCCTCTACCGCCCCTCAAATATTATGTTATTTTGAAATCTCAAGTTTACAATGAAATTTTTTTTGAAATGCAACATTTATTGTTTTTCTGTCACTAGTAGGCTCGGAGTAGATTTTAAAGATCACTAACAGCCGTTTTTTCATCTCCAGTTAAATTTAGCTACCTACTAGATGGCCATTGCATTATAGTTTCAAAGACAATTAACTCATCAATCAAGTTGCTGGTGCATGCATGACAGAACTTATGTATGACAGTACTGGTTGACGTCTAAAGTTCAAACGTTAAATTTTTGTGCGTTTTTTAGTCTTCGAAGGCCCACCAAATATAGGCCACTCGAGACTATTTCTAGTGTAAATTGCCTTTGAAATATTCTTATTAACTCGAAAGGGAAGCACAGAAATTCGAATAAAAAACGCACGAAAATATAACGTCTGAACTTTAGACGTCAATCAGTAGTGTCATAAGTTCTGTCATGCATGCACCAGCAACTTGATCAATTGGAGTTAATTGTCGTTGAAACTATATGGCAGTAGGTAGCTAAATTTAACTAGAGATGAAAAAAAAACGGCCTTTAGTGGTCTTTAAAATCTACTCCGAACCTACTAGTGATAGAAAAACAATAAATAATGAATTAAAAAAAATGTTCGTTGTAGAGTTGGAATTTGAAAATAACCAATATTTGAGGGGCGATAGAGGGCTAAAGATGTTGAACTACAGCAAAACCTTAAATAAACCTTCTTCTTAGGATAGTAAAAGGTAAGTTTTGGCGACTATTACAAAACGAAATTCCAAAATTCTTTTTTTTCGATACACCCTACTATAGTCTGTCCGGGATCCACACGACCGGGATTCACCCTATTTCCATGGTGAATCATTGTTGTCAACAATGAATCGCCATGGAAATCGGGTGAATCTCGGTCGTGTGGATCCCGGACAGATATTAGACAACTATTGTGTCTAACAATTGAATTAACTGTCAAGCTTGTCTTTGAAAATGACTATCTAAATTTTTCACACTCGGATTTTGTAAAACTCGGGCTTTTCGCCCTCGTTGTCCAAACATCCTCGTGCGATAATAATTGGCCTTATGAAACGTGTTTTTAAATATACTATTTTTGAATTTTTTGTTCCAAAACCTTCACATTTAGCTATAGGGTAAGTTACATCAAAATACTCAGAAATAGATGCACAATTATTGCACATTCATACTAGAAATTAAAAATGGGGGTGTCCTATTTAAAAAAACGAAGATGATGTCGGCTTCCGGTATAACGGGAAGTCACGATACCAGAAGTGAATTTTCACCGCCGAGATACCAAAGGTTCTCAAGATACGGCTAACTGCCGCTCGTCGCGAAACACCCTGTATACTCGATGCTTAAATGATGTTTAAATATTTATAAGAATGTAGATATATCAAAATACACCAAACTACGAGCATTTTTAAAACGGATGGGAGAAGGCAATGAGCCAAAAAAGTCCAAGATCAAAGAATTACAAGATGTTAATCGATTTATTCAAGAAACTGATGCTAGAATTTATTTAGCAATCAAAGTATGTATAATTTTTATTCGTAACCGGAGTCTCGGTTACTCTAAATTTTTCACTCATTTTGGGTTATATTGAATATAAAAGTGATGTCATTGTTGTATCTGTGCCTAAAACAAAAACGTATGTGCCAAGACAATTTGTAATAACAGAGGAATCATGGACTGATTTAGTAAAAAAGTATGTCAGCTTGCGACCTGCCAGAATTACTCATCAGCGTTTCTTCTCAACATATCGTAATGGATACTGTATTACTATTACTGTTAGTGTTAAAATACATAATAATTGTACCTTCCAAAAAGAAGATTAAAAGATTTTTCTAGTTTTTCAGCTTGAGGTGTGTTTAAACAGTGATTTGTTAAATCTTTACTTTATAAGCAGGTACCCCTGCAGGTGGTGAACAAGGGGGAAAACACAATCTAAGTGATTTATTTTTACAATAATTGAACAAAACTGAATTGATTTTCACAAGATTTAAAGGTTTATATTCTCAACGATCGAGGAAGAGCCATTTTCCCCATGGTTAATTGCGAACGACAACGGTTAAGTTTTGTCAGCATTTTGTAGTTATAAGAAACTATGGCATACCATTATGAACAACAAAACTTGAGATCAAGAGGGCAATGAAAAGAAAATACTTTGTCTTTGATTAATCATCATCAATTTGCAACAGTTTTGTGATAACTTCGGGGAAGTCTGTATTAGTGCTTGATTGTTGTTCGCTTTTAGGCACAATTTAAGAAATTTATAAAACAAGTTCCTTTCAGGTAGCTTTTTTATCGACAATTTTAGTTTTTTTTTTGAAAAGTCTTCTTATTACCTTTTGCAGGGCAAGGGGCAAGGGCCCTGCAATCCTGCAAATATACTCATACTTTTTGGACAAATGTCAATGAAAGCTGCGCAGATTAATCTGCCACCAACTGTACGCGGCAAGGTCTAGCTGACTGTCACCAAATACCAACCCTTGAAAATGAAATGTTGCGTATCGAAATAATGCTCTTTATGAAACCCAATGTTATATTGGGTTATATTGGACCCATTCGAAAACCAAAATAGAAAAAAAATATGGAATGAATTTCGTCACTTCGGCAAGAATAACCCCAAGAAATAACAGAGGCTATACAGGGTATCCCTCGACGAGCGTCAGTTAACCGTATCTGGAGAACTGTTTCTAGCAGTGTCATGAAAATTTGTACACAGGGGTTTCAATAATTTTGAATCGACGTAAAATATTTTCACCAACGGCGCGCTTTCGTTATACCGGAAATAGGTACTAATTTCCTTATTTTAAATGGAACACCCTGTATATTATGATATTTTTGGATTCTACGTTTAATTTTAGGTGAACTTTACTAAGAATTGCTATGCCAAAAATCAACCGTTTTTGAGAAAATCAAGAATTCGCTTTTTTATGTCAAGTGCAGGCCTAACTTCAAAAAGCTGTAACATCCTTACAGTATGAAATGAGAAAACGATGTTAATTTGACATGAAGTCTAATGTAGGGTGTATCCGCCCCTGGACTCAAATTGGGTCAAATACATGCAGGGTGTTCTCTGCAAGTTTTTAGACATCATCAATTTCATTGGTCAAAAAGTCAATTTTTTCAAATGGAATGCCCCACTATTTTATAGCAAACATGTAGATTAAAATGATAGACAATTAAATTCTGCATCGATGTGCCATAGAATAGTTGAGGTATTCCATTTGAAAAAATTAACTTTTTGACCAATGAAGTTGATGATGTTTAAAAATTTGACCCAATTTGAGTCCAGGGGCGGATACACAGCACATAAGACTTCATGCAAAATTAATATCGTTTTCTCATTTCATACTGTAAGGATGTTGCAGCTTTTTGAAGTTAGGCATAGCAATTATTCTTAGTAAAAGTTCACCTAGAATTAAACGTAGAATCCAAAAATATTATAATATATGTTCCATTTAAAATAAGGGAGTTAGTAGCTATTTCCGGTATAACAGGAAGTGCGCCATTGATGAAAATATTTTACTTCGATTCAAAGTGAATTGAAACCCCTGTGTACAAATTTTCATGACGATGCTAGAAACAGTTCTCCAGATACGGCTAACTGAGGCTCGACGAGGGATACCCTGTATTAACATCCCATACTAGCTTACGACACTATAAGCTCTTCATCTTAAAACTTTCACAAAAATAGGGAACAAAACTAGACTTTCTTTTAAAATTTTGGACAAATATGAACTCGTTTCTTCTTTACTGAAACAATGTTAATATTTATTATTTGATTGCCACTTTTGCATTTAGGAAGAAAACGGTTTTCAAGCAACCGAATATCGACGTGCTGCGTATAATATGACTGTCAAACTTTGGGTAAAAATCGGTCAGAACCTAACGCTTTTTTCAAAATGGAAAAGCAAGAAAATGTTGGTGGGAGAAATTGAAGAAATAAAGAAATTTTAATCATCGGGGGCGGAGGGAGCTGAACAACATATATCTTCAAATTGGAAAATGTTACACAGTCAAGAAGACTGAACAATGTCTAATAATTCCGATGGCTACAATAAAAGAAAGCATCGTAAAACGTTTTCCTAAAAATTATGTTGGCAGATTAACCTTGTGTACATTGTCCAGTTTCTTCAGTTTCTTTGTTTCAGAAATTTTCACCTCAAAAAAGTTAAAAAGTCCTTCTCTAGTTCTAGTAGTAACAGTAGCTCAACAAGTAAACGATTTGCTTCGTTTGAAACTCGAGAAACAAAAATTCAGGGTGAGTCAAACGGGAGGGGCCACCCTCTATAACATTTGATTTCCCCAAAAACGGAAAGAAATATGAATCGTCAGGAATTGAAGAAGACACGATTAACTTTTTCAGTTTCTTCGTCAAAGATGAAAAGGGTCTAAAATTTTAGTAATCAAAAATTTTAAAAGTCTAGAAGGAAGGTGAATGTAAAAAATTTTCGACAATAAGAAACTGAAGGGAGGAAAGCACAAAATGCCTCTTCACAGTGGTGCTAGATTTCACAATACCTACGTTCTTGCTTTTTCATTCTGCAGAAGCGAAGAAAGTTCAAACAATATCTTTAAGTTAGGAAAGAACAACAAAACCTTCGAGCAAACCAGTCTGGAAATGCGTAAACTGAAGATTTGCTTAAAACGGTTACTACAATTTGCCCGAAGAAAGCAAAAGTTTGAAGATCTGGTTAACGAACGCAAATGTTAAATGAAATAATCCACTCCTGGTTGACCACCGTGCTATACAAACGATCAACAGTAATTTGATCGAGTCTCGAGTCGCCCTCCAGAGAGCCGTAGACCGGTTTCGAACTAAAAGAATGAACCTAAATTGCGTCAAAATTAATTAACTTTGAAACACGATACACATTCTGTAAAAACTCGAAAAATCATCCCGAAGAGACGAAGAAACGGAGTACTTTAGTTTTCTGCTCTGTGCTCCTTATATTTAATTATTAATCTGTCAATCTTCAGCACTCTTTCTGCAAATACCGGTAGACAAACGAAAAAAGGACAAGAAACAGAAACTAGGAAAGAAAACGGCAGAAAACATTCCAAGGCGCCTTCTTTCGGTTCAGAGATTCCTTTTTCAGAGCAGTTACATATTATTCAAGTCATAATTACAGGTTCGCAAGTCTTTGTATGGCCGTGTGAAAAGCCATTTCAATTACCACGGCTGCAAATTCCTGATAAGTAAAAGTAGATGAAACCTTTTATGGAAAACGCGAACCAAACGATAAATTGGATTATGAAAAATCGTTCGATTTAATTCGCAATTCGGTCAGCCCCTTCACGTTTGCGGATAAAACAAGCACAACTACGATATATTATCTACGTGGTTATTTGTTTTTCGGCTTGGGATTTATTAACCGATGCAATTCAAACAATACACAAGGCGCACGCATTCGTTAATTGAATTTTTGTTGGACATCCGACGACATATAAAGCGCTTTAATTTGCCGTTAATTAATGGACTACAAAGCATTACTATATAGGGATGGATCTGCTTACTATTCGTGGGAGCTTTGAGCTTTATATAGACAAAAGGTGCAAGAGACAATACATACATTCAACACGTAGAAGAGGAAATGACAGAGGACAGAGAGAGATTATTCGCGATACCTGGGGCATAAAAGGCGCCACTTTTATTATGAAAATAAAATGAAAAGGTGCCTTGTATTCTTCCAGGCGTCGCTAATAACAAAAAATAAATAATAGAAGAGACAATTTTCATACCTCAACAGTAAGTTTAAATAAGACTGACAGTGTGGAGTAGAAGAATAATTTGACGTTGAACTTGCAATCGAATCAGGCACGAGTTTAATTTGAGTGGCGTTGTCTGTGGATATTTCATCAAACCGCTCAAAACAGTATATAAAGTTCCTTAACATGACTTTGAAGCTTCAGGAGGGATTAAAGGTGGTTGCTATACTATCCCTGATGCATTTCTAGAGGGCGGCTATTGTGGAATTGTTTGGTTGCAGAGAACCTGAACAGAACTACGTAACAAGCCTCATCGTAAATATTCTGGAACTTGTTATCTCGAGGGCGCTGGAAAACGTTTTACCTTCTACAAAACAAAAACTGTCTTTAAACTGTTGTAGCATTAGAGTTAGTGTATACAGAACTGAGTTGTCATCTACACTAACTCTTATGCTACAATAGCCTAGCAGTGCTAACTTTGCAAAAATAAATGATAAAAATGACTGATTGTTTCCGAAAAAATGACTGAAAACTGGCCTGGGCAAATTAAAAAAAAATTAATATTGGAGTAAATAATTTTTGGGTTCCTTGACCAGACAAAATTATCTATCAGATTTACAAAATTCCAACTAATTTTTGAGAAGGTCACACACGTCATTCATTTCAGCGTATCTCATTGGTTCCTTTCCTCTGCACGAGAGGGTGAACAGCTTTAATTACATTTTGTAAGATTACAACTATTACAAGCTTACTAAAGACATCATGCGACTAAAATATGGTTGGGGCACTAAGAATTAGGTTAGCCAATTCTTCGTCTTCCTTTCAAATCAAACCATTTTCTATCTCTTTTTAGTCTACCCTAGAATGAATGATTATTCAGGGTAATATTTTTGAACGGAACTCTATTCGTTGTTGATTGAAGGCTAATTCGGGACGTTCGTAAAATATCACCCGGTGATGCTTGGGTTATTTCCTGACTAACTTTGCCTTTAAAGAGGTTATGTTCTGTCTCTTTTTAGTCTTAGCACAAGAGAAACATTTCTGAACGTAGCCCTGGGAAGGTCTGTCAGAGTAGAATGGTTTTGGGGCCTATGATTAAATTTGGTGCTACTGCTAATCTTATTTTTGGCATTTTGACTTACACAAGCGCACAAAACAAAAAATAATCAGTAATACCAACAAAAAGCTAACAGGAAACGAAAGAAAATATTTTGATGACAGTACTGATTGTCAAATTCGTATTATACCGAGCTTCACATGACCAGACCAGCCTAACAAAATTAAGCCCAAAAAGATACGGAACAACCAATAAAAAACGAAGCCTTTAGGGCACATTTTCATACTTCCTTATTTTATTGATCAGTTTTGCAAACTAGAAGAGCAACGTTCATTTGTTTTGTAAACTCCTAGAATTCTAACCACTGTTCTATACAGGGAGTCCCAGAACACCCGCACTTCCTTTTAATGGGGCATTAAGCATCTGTGGATTTGTGTTTTTGAAATTTTCCAGGGTCCAATAGTTCTTCAGTTATGAGAGATTTAAGAGGACCAATCAGATTTCAGCTCTGAATTGCTTCATAAAGTAACTTAATGTTAGATGCACGATTTCCTAGGTAACAAGATACGATCAATGAAAGTTTATATTGTTACCTAGTAAATACGGCATCAAATATTAAATTACTTTTCCGTGTACCTACTATTCTGAAATAATTATATTAAATTTTCAAGTATTTTTTCATTTAGAAAAGTTAACTTTTCTACGTAGCAACACTTTTCCACATAGCAGCGCTTTTCTAAATAATTCTTTTCATCGGCAGCAAACCTTTTCAATGACATTTGTTAATTTTTATTTTGTTGTTTTCTGTTACCATGTAAATGAAGTTTTAGAAAGTATTCGACCCTACACAAATAATTTTTGATTTCTCATTTTTGATTTTAATGTTAACGCCATTTCAGGATAGTACGCGGAAAAATAACGTGAACAACTCGTGGAAAAATTTCTTTTCCATGCTCGTTTCAATTAAGAAAGCATTACTTTTCCTTACTTGTTGTATAAATAACTATTATGAAGCAATTCAGGCTGAAATTTGATTGGTCCTCTTAAATCTCTTATAACTGGAGAATTATTCAATCCTGGAGAATTTAAAAAACACGGATCGACGAATTTAATGCCAAATACTACTTTAAAAGGTGATGCGGGTGTTCTGGAATAGCCTGTATTATCAACTTAAAACTTGATGGAGAAGCCTATCGCGATAAGTATTAATTTTTGGATGTTTAGAAACACTGCTGCCAAGCACAAGAAAAAGACGAAATTGAATTCGTGAAATTTAAGATTAACAAATTCGTGAGTGGCAACATGGCTAGTTTGTGAATTATCATAAATAATGTACCTGCAGTTTTATTATCTTTAAAACCACAGACGGTTGGTGACACTGATTTCTGAACTAAAACACTAAAATCTGCAGAAATAGAAATTAGGTTGGCAAAAGTGAAGATTTATCCACCCTGTAATAAGTTGTAAGTTATGGACAACAACGCTGACAACAGTTTTACCAACTTAAAACTTGATGAAGAAGCCTGTCGCGGTATTAATTTTTAGATGTTTACAGTGTTGCGAAGCACAAGAAAAAGACGAAATTGAATTCGTACAATTTAAGATTAACAAATTCGTGAGTGGCAACATTGCTAGTTTTATTGTCCTTAAACCAACAGTCGGTTGCTGACACTGATTTGAGAACTAAAAAACAAAAATCTGCAGAAATAGAAATTAGGTTGGCAAAACTCAAGATTTATTCTTTATCAGATTTCAGATACTTATGCTATCAACCATGTTTTATCAACAAATGGAACAAATGAATGAACGAAATGGATCACTGTTATCAACATGATAAAATGTGATGTCTTTAAGGTAATAGTGGTAATAAATTTTAAAAAAAAACCTTTTAGTGGTAATATGGCTAACATGTTCAAAGCGATGATGAAAATTTTCAGTGTAATTCCTTTTCAACGTTGGCAGTACTGCACTAATAAAATGTTTGTAACATTACAACTGTTGCAAGCTAACCAAGATCAATTTAACAAACTAAAATTCGGTTGGCCACATTGATAATCGATTTGGTAGGTATACAGGGTGGTAAATTTTTCGATGATGACCATTAGTATCTCGGCAACCATAATAGATGGAGGGTAGTTTAAATTGGACAAAAGTTACGCTATTTCTTGATGATTAAGAATCTGAAGAGAATTAATTACCCGATATTTTCATTCGTTACTGCGTTATCACAAAAGATCTGAAAATAGACAATTTAAAGAAAAATTAATATCTTCCTAACGATTGATGTTATTTATGAAGCCTAGAATTTTTGTATTTTTGACAGCTGTCAGTTCAATGACATTGACTGAAATTTTCTAGGCCTTCTAGATTTTGAATGGCGACAGTCAACTTTTGGTTCTTTTATATACTTTTATATGCTCAAAAAATTGGCTTTTCAAAAATGTAGTCAATATGAACTTTTTTGACAGACGTCAGAATTTGAAAATGCTACGAATAATTTGTAATATCAGCCTAAACTTAGATGAAAAACAATTGAAAAAAGTACGCCGACTTCTTCAGCCTCTTCTTATAACATGTGAAAACAATTGAATTCAACATTAATAAAATACGTCTTGCAGTCGTGTGACTCAGACTTTCACATATTTTTTCGAAAACGTCCATGTTGATTACATTTCTGAGAAGTTAATTTTTCTGTGAATCTGGTGGTGTTAAAATTCAATATGGCGCCTAAAGAAAAAAAAAGTTGTCTGTCTTTATTAAAAATCTGGAAGGCCTACAAAATTTCTGTCAATTGCATTCTCTTGACAGCTGTCAAAAATATAAAAGTTCCAAGTCTCATTTAAATAACATTAATCGTTAGGAAGATATTAATTTTTGTTTAAATTGCCAATTTTCAGATTTTGTACGATAACTTAGGAACGAATCAAAATATTGGGGAATTTTCTTCAGATTCTTGATCGTCAAGAAATAGCGCACCTTCTCTCTAATTTAACCGACCCTGTATCTTTTACCATTTAGGAGATCCCAATTGTAAACATCGAAAAATTAACCACTCCATATAACACTACCAACTTCACAAAACCGAAAAATTTACATTTGCTTTGTAAAAACTAAAAACTTAAATTCATCTTTACGTGTCTACAGGGTAGCGCTGCCAAATAGAAGTAGAAAAACTTAATTGAAATCCTTCAATTTCTAAGTTTAATACGATTAATATATTCTTGATTGGCAATACTGCCAGGCCTATCTTCTGGCTCGAGTTCAATATTCCTAAACCAAACGTTGGCCACCCACTGTTTTCAAATCAAGAACTTAAATTTTTAGTTTGCAGCTGGTGTCATCCAATATCGCCAACTTTACTACAATTTTATTGCGAAGTCTTTCAAAGAAAAACGAAAAAACACGAGCCAAAGGCGACTGCTTGTGCTGTAATGAACCGATATAACGGTCCAGGACACGGCGAATGAAACATTTTTGAGGCAAAAAAACTATCTTAGTCCGAATCCGAAATCAATTAATGATTGGAAAATTACTTTTCCACTATAAAAATAACAAGGTTTAGAGTTTTCAAGCTGTGAAAATACCGTTTTGGCTGTGTAAGCAAACAGTTTTACAAGTGTAAGCATATAATTTAGGATTAGGAACCACTTTATCCGGCTTGAAACTTCGCGGGAGTCCTGTTAAGGAACATTATTTTCAAATTTGATCGTCTTGCAAGCTCAACTCGTTACTCCGAAAAGAAGTGACAAAGAGGGCATAAAGTACCTTTCTCCTCCTCGCCGGCGGCACGATGAAATACGTCGTGACACAATGATCCCGAAGGTATTGGTTGCGGGTGGCTCCATTTCCCGGCTCCACTTCGTATTCACCGCCCAAGTAATCCAACGTGGCTTGCGTTATATGCACCCTCCTGCAATAATCGCCTTTCCTGTAATATTGAAAAAAAGAGATGGGGGTTGTTTTCTGCTTACCCCGGTTCACCCCCCGCCTCCATGTTGTTCGCCAACGTGACGTCGTTCGACCACACGTCATATTGCCATTTTCTAAGGCCGAGGACGCCGCAGAGCACTCGCCCGGAATGGATCCCCACCCTCATATTAAGTTGGACGTCTGTTGCCTCCACGACGCTGGCGATGGCATCTATCATGTCCAAGCCCATCTCCACGGTGCAGTGGGCGTGATCCGATCGCGGTTCCGGTAAACCGGACACGCAATAGTAACAGTCGCCCAGGATTTTTATCCGCAAACAATGGTTGTCCTGTTCGACAAAATCAAATAGACCGTAAATTAAATTCGCACTACTAATAATAAATAAATAAATTCATGTTATTATAAAAATTCTCTTCCGCTTCCACGTGCGCTTTCACATTTGAGCTGAGCTAGGGATGGAATGAAAACAACCCCGAATACATGTATCCAGTTAAATAAAATAACATAAAGCTCGGTAAAAATGCCGCACGCTGAGTAAACCGTTTATGTACCTAAGCGAGAAAGTGAAATGTTTCCGGATCGAAAGAATAGTTATTCGTGTATCAAGGTTTCGAAAATATTTTTCAATCGTCTATATCCGAAAGTTTCATTGACCATTTGCATATCGAAAATAAGATTTCCTTTCTTTAATCGTAAGGTCACTGTCGATATAGATCCTCGCATCTTTTATTCTGGTCGACAGAAACACATGGAGAAAAAAAAGATGTTAGAGTGAGAAGAGGGCCAGAAATAGGGAGCGATCATTATCTGGTAATAATTACGAAATTGAAAACGGAACCAGATAAAGAAGAAGAAAAAAGTAGAAGAAAAGTAGTAAATAAAAAGATCAGATGCCACAGGCTAAGAGAAACCCAAACTAAAGAAACATACCAAAAGATACTGGATCAAACCATAAAGAAAGTACATACAGAAGGAACAATAGAAGAAATGTGGAAGAATTATAAAGAGGCTATATTGACAGCAGCGGAGATGAGTTGCGGGACGGTGAGGATTACGAACAGAAAGTGGAAAGGAACACACTGGTGGACAGATAAAATAAGAGACGCAGTAAAGAGGAAAAAAGGAAAATGGAAGATATACCTACAAACAAGGGAACAAAACGACTACGAGGTACGAGGAATACAAAAGAGAAAGGAAAGAAGTCAAAGACATCCCAAAAATCATGGTCGGATTTCGGAAATAAAATGAAGAACGCATACAAAGATAACCAGAAACTTTTCTTTAGAACAATAAGAAAAACGAGACAAAATAAAGTGGCAACGATAAACGATATTAAAGATGATAATGGGGAAGTTCTGATGGACGAAGACGATATTATGGACAGATGGCGGCAATATTTGAAGACCTTACTGGATGGAAAGGAAATAGAAAATTCGAAGGAGAAGACAGAAGAGGAAAAGATTGCAGAAGAGGAGTACGTAACGAAAGAAGAAGTACAGGAAGCTATAAGAAACATGAACCAGGCAAAGCCCCAGGGACGGATCAAATAACTTCAGACATGCTAAAAGCTGGAACAGAAAAAGCTCTAGAAACGTTAAAGAAAATAATAAATAATTTAAAGTAATAATAACAGGAAAAGCACCAGAAGATTGGCTAATAGGAATAATAGTACCTATCCACAAGAAAAGAGACATAAAGGACTGTAATAGTTATAGGGGAATTACCTTGCTCAGCTCAGTGGCGAAAGTATACGCGAGGATACTAGAAAAAAAGGATAAGGGAGCAAATAGAAGAAACTTTAGAAGACACGCAGTATGGGTTCAGACCAAGCAGAGGAGTTACAGACGCTAATTTTATTCTAAGGCAAATAAGTGAGAAAACCATAAGAGAAGCTGGAGAAATACATCTATGTTTCGTGGATCTGGAGAAAGCCTTTGACAATAGAGAAGATATTTGGAGAGCACTGAAGAAGAGACGAGTAGACAAAATCTTAATCAGAGGGGTAAAAAGCCTGTACAAAGGAACGAAAAACTTTGTAAGATCAAGACACGAAAAATCAAGCTTATTTGAAACAACGAAAGGAGTGGAACAGGGATGAATACTGAGCCCACAACTATTTGCCTTAGTCCTAGATGAAGCAATTAAGGAAGCAAAAGAAAATGTGAAACATTACCAAATAGGACACTGGAGAATGAAAAAACTAAAGATATCGGAAATATGCTACGCCGACGATGTGGTGCTAATAGCCAAGGATGAAAAAACACATAACGAAAACATAGTAAGACACAACCGAAGTTTGAGCAACAAAGGCATGAAGATAAACTCGAACAAAACTAAATCAAAGATAATAAGCAACTCGGAAAAAGAACACAAAATAAGGGTAGACAATGTGACTCTGGAACAAGTAAAAAAGTTGAAATACCAAGGAACGATGATAGCACAGGATGGAAGTTTAAAGGAAGAAATAATAGAAAGAACGGGAGCAGCAGGGAGACTATTTAATGGTATAAAAAACTCCTTTCTGGCGAACAAAGGAATACCGAAACAAACGAAAGTACAAAGCAAAGCCAATCTTAATCTATGGTTCCGAAGCGTGGACGATAACTGAAACTCAGAAAAACAGAATGCAAAGCATGGAAATGAGATACCTAAGGAAGATAGAGGGAAAGACAAAATTAGATAAAATCAGGAACACAACATTCACAGAAAATCTCAATACAAAACCGATTAGAACAACAATAGAAGAAGGACAACTACGATGGTTAGGTCATGTAACGAGAACAATCTGGTGAGGAAAGTGTACGAAGTTCGAACTGGAAAAAAGAAGCAAAGGGGAAGACCAAGAAAAACATGGACAGAGGGTGTTAGAAGTGCAGTGGTAAAAAGAAACGTAGACTGGAGTGAAATTAAACAGATAACGCAAAATAGGAAAAAATGGAGGGATGCATGGAGAACAACACCCAACTAACCGACTGAACTCCGCCTTACACCCTTACACCCTGTAAGGGTAGAAAGGCGCTAGGATTAAGTAAGTAAATAAAATTTCCATCCCTGCACCGAAAGTAAATGGAAGTGACGTTGCTGTCCAGAAAAACACTTTCGGGCCGCTCGAGTTTCAATTGCTTTCATTGATCCATCGTTTCTTCATATGCGACGTGACATTTGACGTTTTTATAGACGACAGACTAAACCATGGTTAAGTATAGACATGATGGTTATGCACATTTTGGTAATCGCTGTATACGTCAATATGACATCACGCTGTGCAAAATTACATGGGGCGAGATATTCGCGAAAATCAGCTGCTAATAGATGGCATTGCTAAACCACAAGATGGCCGTCTCAACGAGGCCAGGGAGCCGGAGGGGGAAATTCTAGCGTGACGTGCCTGACAGTGTCAGTTGGTGACATCAGTGACATCGGTACGTGGATTTTTTTAAAGCCAAGTTTTCCTGGATTTACAATGTTTCACTTACACAAAACGTAAAATTCCACAGAATTATTCCCAAAATCCAGAGTCGGCGAGGGAATGTCTCCGAACAAAACAACTACTCTCCATTCATTTTCTATTGAAGTGCATTTTAGGTTGGTATGAGGAAATTTTGCAAGGAATTTTACTGACAGGTGAGTTGATAGAAGCGATTTCAATGCGATACGTCAGCAAACATGACAAATGTCAAAATTTTGCAATTGCTCTGAATTGGCCCAAAATGGCCTTTGCGTGCGTGCAGTTTTGAATAAAGTGCAAAGAAAAATATTCACGAAAAAGCCTCAGGTACGTTTATCTGTGACACTGATTCTAACAATAAAAATAAATCCTAGAAGATTTGGGTTATGCAATGTTTTTGCTTTCCGGCTAAATTTCGATCAAATCGTCAGAAGTGCAGGTCCTTACAAATTAGGGTTGTTCAGTTCCAGAAAAATTTTAGATCTTCAATAGAAAATTAATGGAGTTTACCTAACCTCGCAACTGACAACTGACTGACGTAAGCCGACATTATGACGACGGATGTTTAAAAGTATTTATGTATCCGGTTTACTCTTTCAGAATAGTTAAAGTATTGCCACCAGATGTCAGACACTTTGCTGCGCGTCAAAGTGATGCGCAACAGACGTGAATAGGCAACTTTCGATTTTTTCGAGTGAAAATAAAATATTGTATTTTATTCGGAGTTTAAGCGACATTATGTGACTCGTATGGATTTAATTCGCCTCGCTCCGCTCGGCGTTTAAACTTCCATACTCCGTCACATGATGTCTCCTAATAAAACTCCTAATAATATAAATATCTAGTATTGAGAATATACGTAGTTTGTATAGAAATAAAGACAATATAATGTTACATTTTTATTTTTGAACGCTTGGGCGCCTAATTAGAGTGTAGCATTGAGTAATCAGTGTAGCAATGTCTTACGGTTCTAATAATGAGCAACAAAGTTGGACTGAAATACATTTTACAACTGCACAAAATAATAATGACTAGGTATCAATTTCTATTTCGTTTGGCAGTCTGATTGCGCCAGGATACCTACGTTATTGTGTCGACTGCACAAAATTCTATACGGATGAGAATGGTCTAGGTAATTCTTTTATTTTATCCTATAATGTTATACTATGAATAACTCCTTGGTAACGGGTTGTGTTAAGACACATTTAACAGCACTCAGAGTTCTGTCAAATAACAAAGTGAAATAAACGAATTTCTAGGATACCGCAGGGTATCCATTGTCGGCTTTCCGTCATTATGAAAGGTAAGATGTGTCATCCAAATTCATCTTAAATTTTTTTAAATATTTAGGACAAAATAAAACGTGTTACAACACACGTAACGTTATTAAGTTTCTACATTACTCGGGAATTTTAAAGCACTCGCTCCTTTCGTCGCTCGTCCTTCAAAAGTATTCCCTCGTAATGTAAAAACCCTAATAACGTTACTTGTATTGTAATAGTATATTACGTAACGAGAGTTGTAAGAAGCATATTACGCACGTGTGGAAGAAGTTGTACACGAGCCGCGTAGCGGCGAGTGTATAATTCCACAGTGCGTAATTGCCTTAGAATTCGAGTTGCGTACGATACTTTTTCTACGACCACACAATAGGTACTTTACTTTTCTCAATAGTAGGTTTATTAACTTCTTCGAGAGGAATATTTCGGAAATATCCTGGGACAAGTCAACTTTATTTTTTTGATGTGAATCCATCAGTGGTATAGTCAGATATTTTTAACGTTTCCGGTTCAACCGGAAATGACCATAATTTTTATTTTTCAAATGGAATCATAATTTTTCTCACAAAAGATTTCATGCAAATTTACTCTGCATTATTTTGGTTCCTCAAACGTTTTTTTCCAGCACAAATAATTGATTCGTGCTTGCTTACAATGGAATTACTTGCCTTAAAGTCAACTAAATTAACGGTTGATTGTTCTTGGGTACCAAAAACTTGCCAGTATTCTATATTATGACAATTTCTTTAAAATACCTGCTCAAAGGCTCAAGATAATACGAATAAATACAACTTACCGGTCCCAAGGCATTTTCAGACGAAAAGGTCCTGCGATATAACCTAACTTTTGCACAGAAGATTTTTATTGATTTTACCTCGGATTTTACTTTGCAGTTGAACTGCTTTTATCCTGGAAGAGGAGTAGTCGATATGTTTTTAAAATGTCCTAATAAATAAGGGGAGAATAATGAATTTAACAATAAAATTGAGTGAAAAATGACATTTGACAAATGACAATTAAAAACTGTGCGATTTTCACTCTTTACGCACAGTTTTAGGTTTGCGTGCGTAAGGAACGGCTTACTTAGTTTGTACGTTGTACAAAATTGGCTATTTACAATAGTGGTCGTAGAAAAATTACTATTATGTAATGCGCTTTATCCATCCAGTCAAAATGGTTTTCTGGTGTCTATCTAAACTTCCTAATGATAAAAGTTTAATGCCAGTGAGTGTTTAATTCAAACACCGTGAAATCTTTTTTTACAAAACCCAAATTGGTGAAGATTCAAATATTTTTGGTCCTTTTTGCAAAAATTTCACTTTAATGACAATCTGTGACAATTTGTCAAAACGGTAAATCTCCTCTCGACATGTTGCCAAATGGTTAGGACATGGCCTGGAGCTGAAGTACTTAATAAAATCTACACAAAAAGGATGGATCTCAATATAAAATTTGATTATTATTTGAATTATACCGTAATGGCCTATTGGTTAAGCGGATGAATCTGATAATTGATGGAAATAATCATTATTTTAGTTATAAAACGCATTGTTCATTGATGTTGATGTTTAGGTTAGTAAAATCGTTTTCATGTTTTTGTGAGCTACGAGGTGTAACATCTTTCGATTATGTATATTGGACCATTTATTGTTTTAGAGATTGCAAAATCGCCGACACGAAACAGCTTGAAAAAAGTTGATGTGTTGAGAGAAATGCTGTTGAAAACTGCCTCACTGTTTTTAGAACGGATTTAATTTTGGAAGAAATGTAATTGGGACCCAAAATGCGTGTTATACGCACATACCAACTAAAAGGCAAAAATTTACCCATAACTGGTGAAAATCAATGTGAGTAAATTAATTGCACCATAAATCCTAAACAGTTATTTCAGACTTACCTAAAGCTTTAATTTAAGCAGTTTGATGGGTCGCCTTTTTTGATCTTCTTGTTACCAACCCAAGAAGGTGCAAGTTTATAGCAAATTAATTTGATTCAAACTCCGAGAGAAAGTGTCGCTACTCGCCGCTAGGGCTTTGCATCAACAGCCGACCGCTTTTTAGTCATTTCTTATTTCTTTTCTCAAAAACTACATACCAGAATTTTGTTAAACTTTGCCATAATAATTTTGATATTGAGACGAATAGCCCAGGCGCAGGATACTTAGGCATCGAAAAAAGTCCGGAAGTTTTGAAATTTGGTGATCTTGTAGGTTTGGGGGTGCCTTAAAACATACTCATTTTGCAACCTCGTAGGTAGTCGGCTAGGACCCCCATACTGGCTCAATGGGGGCGCGAATCAGTTTTTTGCATTTATTTCAGTTCTGGTGCATCCTGCGACAAAAATACTTATTATGAAAAAGAAAGAGCACACAATTTTCAACAGATTTGGTCCTATACGTTTTTCGCATAAATTGAATGGTTTCGGCCTAGTGGGTATGGTTAGTTGGTTTGAATGTGGTTGATAATAAAATTTTTTAATCACCGATTTTTCAAACTTCCCGTTTCTTAATTTTTGGTTTTCGTGGCTTTTCGATTACTTCAATCACCAATCGTCAATTTAATATGCACCTGAAGACGATTGGACATCGAACTTTCGAAACGTCGGGAAGACCAAACCTCGAGACAGTGGAGGCCCCCGCATAGCATTGGGGCCCCTTAGATTGTTCAGCATCGTCCAGACTTATCAAGGGAAGTATTGTCTTGTTATTTTAAATCGTTTCGTGGTTCTTACCCTCATAGTTACAGCGGGGCGGGGAAATATCTTGAACGATGCAAGGAAAAATTTCAGTTCTGCGGCATATCTTGGTATCAGCACAGTCCACATAAATATAGTCATCCAACGTGAATTAATTTTTTTATCCGTACGCCAAGCGGAGAGTAGCGAAACGACTGGGCATTCTATCTTTGTATTAGTTTACAGGAATCGGTAACGGTGGTGGATTAACGGACTGAAGAGGGAGGGGCTTACGAGGCCAGTTCGTGTTCGGTTTGGTCTGAAACTGAAATCCAAGGCTGGCCACGTATATGACTAGTACTCAATTGTTTACTTTTGATTCTTTTGGGGTAGGTACGGATTAACGGATTTGTCTTTTCCTCTGTTAGTCGGCATTTTCAAAAGACTGGACATGTTTTTAAAACATCCCACTTTTAATTAAACAATAGGCAGCTAAGGAAGCGGTTGGAACCTCCCCACTTGTTTTCGAAATAATCCGCCGACAACCCATCATATATAAATATTGTTCCTTAAATTTTTGCCTTTGATGTCTGGCAAAAATTCTCGGACAGGTCAATTTAATTTTTTTAAATCGCATTTGATGGTGCGGTTATAGATATTTTTTCCTACGCTAACTGAAAATAAAATTTTCGGGCCTCACGATAGGGCTGTGAAAGTACGATTATTTCTCACGGCTAGCTGTGTAAAATCATTTTGCACGGCTAGCTGGAGGATGGGTCAGGCGGGATGCCGGGAATTTTCCCGGTTTACCGCCGGCGCCGGCCTCCTTTGGGTCGATGTTTTAAATTCCGTTTGCATGTAGCATTTTCATATTTCGCTCCAATTTAAAATCTGGAATATAAAAAACAGAAAATCTGGAAAACGATCCAAGTAGTCCGGGAGGCAGTGAACACTTTTGGTATGTCATTTCAGCGAGTTTGGTTTAGCACTTTTATAGTTATTTTCATGCTGGACATTACTAAAGTTTACCATAAATCTTGTGGGACATTGACATCTCGAAAACGGTATCAGATACGAAATTTTATTAAATTAGAAAAAAGTTGTATTTTTCAGTGTAGATTAAACGTCTGAAAAGAAATCTAAGATATCTAGATTGGTTTCTGAAATTATACTGAACACTTTAAATTGATAACATGTTATAACTTGGTTACTAATCGGCAGATCATTATGAAATTTGCTTCAATTACATTACCTTGCATCACGAAGAATAATATAAGGCGACGAAAACTTTTCTAAGCCTTCTAGATTAAAATATGATATTTTTCAGTTTTTTCAGTATATTTCAGGAACCAAACCAGATATCTTCAATTTCTTTCCAGATTCTTAATCTACACTGAAAAACACAACTTTTCTCTAATTCAATAAAATTTCGTATCTTTTACGGTATCCGAGTTGGCAATTTTTTAGAAATTAAAATCGCTGCCATTAGCCCCTGTCCCGCAAGATTTACGGCAGACTTCTGATGATTTTTTTTATTATGCATACAAAAAGAGAACACCAAAATACCTAGGGTTTAATTCATGACTTTGCGATTTTCTTCACTGTTTTGGAGAACATATAATTAAGGAAAATCCACGATCGCCTCATTTATCCGGGGTCTAATGCACTGAAACGCCTATGGTAAAAATACTTACCTATTTATTAAAATGTATCGACTTTTTTGCTCGGTTTCTCGTCGTAATAGCACTTGTTTGTCCAGAAAATATACTTATTATTTATTTTAGTTCCTCATTTCAAAATTCATTCTTGTACCCTACCCCATTGCATAGTTGAATTTGTATCAAAAAAATAAGGTTGACGGGTATAGGTACCCGCGATATTCAAAAATATTGATTTTTGACCAAATTCTTGGTTGTTTTTTGAAAGGTTAGGGTGGCCGTGACTTCAGTTCCGAAGAAGTGTCATACGCATGCTTCTATCTCAAAAGATTATAAATTCCGAATCCGTTGAGAAAAAGGTATGATTCCTTTTAAAAAACTAAATTAGGGTAATTTCCGCGGTTAAATCGGAGGTGCAAGAAAAAGTTATTATAACACCATCAAAAACTATTTAAAAAAATTAAATTGAGCTGTCCGAGGATTTTTGTCAGAAATCAATAAAGGAAAAATTTATTTATTTTGTTTTATTTTTATTATGTCCGCCATATTGGTTACACAAAAAAATTAGATTTTCAGAAATGTAAGCAACATGGACTTTTTTTACAGATCGTCAAAATTTTATAATTGGTATAAATAATTAGTAAAATCAGATGAAAAGAAAGTTGCAAAAAAATACACCGACTTTTTAAATCTTTTGACGTGAAAACAATTAAATTCAAAGGTAATAAAATACGTCATGGCGTCGCGTGACTCAAGCTTTAATGTATTTTTTCAAAGAAATCCATGTTACATTATACATTTTTGAAAAGCGATTTTTTTTGTGCATCCAGTTGTGTTAAAATGCAATATGGTGGCCATAAGAAAAAGAAAACTTGACAGTCGTCGCTCAAAATTTAGACCTAAAAAATTTCTGTCGATATGTCATTCAATATTCACAATCGACAGCTGTCAAAAATACAAAAGTTCCGAACAGTTCTGTCAAAAATGCAAAAGTTCCAACTTTCATTTAAATAACTTTAGTTGTAAAAAAATTTTTTTTTTCTTCAAAATCGCAATTTTCAGTTTTTTCACGAAAACTCAAGAACGAATCAAGATATCTGAAAATTCTCTTCAGGTTCTTAATCACCAAGAAATAGCGCAACTTTTCTCTAATTTAACCGATTGCGTATCTTTTACCGTTTAGAAGGTGCCGTGTGAGCAGTGAAAAAGGAACTTTCCTGTACAGGGTGCCTCTTTGTTATTTTAAATGAGAAGCCTATATTTTGACTCTAGATTCGGATTGGCCTTTTAATTGTGAAGCAATTGCACCCCCCCTTTACCTATACCTAACTGTCATAATTTTAGATGTCAAAAGGTGTGCCACTATTTTGGGCCAAATGTCAGGTTAAATGAAATATTATATCTCTTTACGCCGGCAAAGTCATATTAACAAAAAAAAAGGATGAAAATAGGGTACAATGAAGAAGAAAACCCAGAGAGGGTATTGAAGTTTATAGGGTACCTACAATATTTTTGAAAATGTTTGAAATAAATGTATTTGTGCAAATTAAAACAATTGCACACAGCTAGGATCCCAGCAAGCTTTAAGACAAATTTTTGAAGGTGTAGAAGGAACTATTACTAATTTTTGATCCAAAGCTTGCTGTGATCAATTTTTTAACCTCCCCACTCCACTTCACCATTTAAAAAAAAAGGGAGGTTACTGCAATCACTAAAATTTTCGAATTCGAGATAAGACCGGATCTGTACGTTTTGAGGTCTCAGGAACCCAAAAAAGTGGTTTTTAAAATGTGTCTGTATGTATGTACGTACGTACGTACGTTCGTTCGTTCGTAAACGCGCCACAGCCCAAACTACTCGACCGATTTGGCTGAAATTTGGTACGTGTGCATGTGATAACCCAACTTAGATCTGAAAAGCTTTTGGAGCCAATCGTGCAACCAGAAATGCCGTTTTGGCACATCAACTTTTAAATTTTAAATGTAAACCCCCATTTTTCACGTCACAATAAGGAAGGCCTTCAGGTTCTGCTTCCAAAGATGTATTCACTGTCAGTGACCTTTTGACCAAAAACTTAAAATATCGAGATTTTTATCGGACTTTAAAATCGCGGTACAGCCCAAGCCCCTGAACCGATTTGGCTAAAATTTTGCACATGGGGATTGTATTACACGTCGAAGAGCTGAACAAATGTTGGATTCAATCGACCCACGGAATGTGCCGTTCTGGCACACCAATTTCCAAATTTAAAGTTATTCTCTCATTTACCCATCCAAAACAAATTTTTGAAAGATTTATTGTCACCATCAGAAGGGTCTTCAAATTCTGGTTTTAAATGAGATAAAATTTATTCGCATTTATTACCCTTTGGGTAGAAAAATCGAAATTTTGTAATAACACTGAAACCATGTTATAGCCCAAACTACTGGATGGATTTGTCTGAAATTTGGTACATGGAGGTCAGGTGACCCGTTGAAGAGCTGAAAGGGTTTTGGGAGCAAATGGGTGCCATTTAGGCATATTAACTTCAAAATCTTAAACACAAGTCACGGAAATCAAAGACCCACGCGTTGGGGAGGTTCCAGCCGCTTCTCTGCTGCACATTTTTATTCACACAAATACATTTATTTCAAATATTTTCAAAAATATTGAAAATAGGTATAGGCAGCTAGGGAATGCTAATACTAGCCTAAAGAAAATTTAATTTTGCATCTTTTGGATACATAAAATTGTGGTACTACTCGTATTTGAAAAAAATTAATTGTGGACAATCTCGTTACGCCATTTTTACAAATTAATTTCCGCCATATTGTTATGTCAACAAGAACGAGTGAGCCATCGGCCGAAAGCTCAAACCTTGTACTTTCAACCCTCCAAGTTTGATTCCTTAATCTTCAACCGTGTGTAAGATACAAATTTTTCTATTGCCGGACAGAAATCAATTTTTTTACACAAATTTTGACATATGTCAAAAACTATGACAGTTAGGTAGGCCAAGTGGGGATGCAGTAAACTGACAATTAAGAGGTCAATACGAATCTAGAGTCAAAACATAGACTTCCCATTTAAAATAAAAAAGATGGCGGCTACTTCCGGTGTAATGGGAAGTGCGTCAGAGCTGAAAATATTTTCATTCGATGGGCAATAAATTGAAACCACCGTGTGTTAATTTTCATTTAGCTGCTAAAAACGATTCTCTAATATCGCTAACTGACACTTTAAAGGAGACACCCTGTATAGGAATATCGTATTGACATGTACTAAAAGAAAAAACATTTTTTCCCAACCGGTTAAAAAAGTGGGCGCTGCTCACCTCATTTGAGGTACCTAGAAAAGTTCGTTATTTTTCCCTAGGTGGGAGAAGTAAACGAACGAAGTAATTCTGTCCAAATTTCATAGACAAATCGATTGAGTATTTTCGGCGAAATCGTGTGTATACGACGACAACAGAGGCATTTTTTAAAACCTATTTTTTCGCATTCTCCGTACCCGAAAACGTAAAGATCTGCCTTTATCTCGATTATTTATTTTGGACCGATTGCAGTAACCTCCCTCTTTTAGTTTGGAAGGGGGAGGTTAACTTAAGTTTTCAAAGTAAAATCTTGAGTCTCGCTTCAAAGGTTTGAGTGCAATCACATTAAATTACAAGAAATAAAAGTCAATAATTATTATCGCGGCAAAATATCAACTTGTACTCAGATGTAATACTCCTTCCTTTTTTGTGCTTTTCAAGGACAACGGTGCTTTTGTTAGCGCAAATTTATTACCCATACATTTCTGAATTCAGACATCACAATTCAACCAGCTTCGGAAGGTCTCGGCTCAATGCCGATTACCGACGGATAGTCGGACACAATCCTGAGTGCTGCCGCTCAGTGGTGAATAGATGAAATACTCGACCCGCAAAGAATTGTCGAAGCGACAGAGTTATCCTACGCTCCTAGCGGTATAGATCCGGAACTAATTCACGTTGGATGACTATATTTATGTGGACTGTGGTATCAGGTATAAGTGTAATAAATAGCATAAGGTACATACATACGTCATACATACATACTATACCCCATGGTGGTGTGGAAATGAGTATTTCAACTTATGCATGTGCCTTATGCTATACTTATTACGCTTATACCTGATACCAAGATATGCCGCAAAACTTAAATTTTTCCTTGCACCGTTCAAGATATTTGCCCGCCCCGCTGTAACTATGAGGGTAAGAACTACGAAACGATTTAAAATAATAAGACAATACTTCTCTTGATAAGACTAGACGATGCTGAACAAGCTAAGGGGCCCCAATGTTATGCGGGGGCCTCCACTGTCTCGATGTTTGGCCTTCCCGACGTTTCGAAAGTTCGATGTCCAATCGTCTTCAGGTGCATATTAAATTGACGATTGGTGATTGAAGTGATCGAAAAGCCACGAAAATCAAAAATTAAGAAACAGGAAGTTTGAAAAATCGGTGTTGAAAAAATTTTATTATCAACCACATTCAAACCAACTAACCATACCCACTAAACCGAAACCATTCAATTTATACGAAAAACGTATAGGACCAAATCTGTTGAAAATTGTGTGCTCTTTCTTTTTCATAACAAATATTTTTGTCGCAGGATGCACCAGAACTGAAATAAATGCAAAAAACTGATTCGTGCCCCCATTGAGCCAGTATGGGGGCCCTAGCCGACTACCTACGAGGTTGCAAAATGAGTATGTTTTAAGGCACCCCCAAATCTACAAGATCACCAAATTTCAAAACTTCCGAACTTTTTTTTTATAATGCCCATTTTCTCGCTCTGGCTACTGGACTAGAAGGCGTGGTATTTTTTCATGCGATTTGAATGTACCGTTTTTTTTTTCCCACTGTAAACTTGGACCTTCATGTATGTATACGTAAGTAAATTTGGAACTTTCAAAATCTTCATAGATGAATTTTTATCATTCGAAAATCTAAACTGGGATGTTGCTCAATGGACAAATGAGACAAATTACGTTTTCCAATTTCTTCTTATATTGTAAAGAGCTTTTCACTTGCTATGCAACTCCATAGGATTTTTTATACTTGATCAAAATTTATAATTTTTTTCAAGGGGAATGACATTTCTTCAGAACCAAAGGATATTTCTAAGATCAAGAGAGATATTCGTCGTCTAAATGGAGCTTACAAAATCGCCTGAAGCATTTAAGCATTATTTAAGTTTGGCGTGAAAAAGAATTTTCAAAATCTGTTCTTTGAGTTTGACCCTTCACAATCTTTAAAAGTTAAAAAAAAACCTCCTCCAATGTATAGGTGCCGGAAAACTATTTATCATCAGATTCACTATCACTAGAAAGGTGTAGTGGGGTGGTTCCCCTGATAGTACATTTTTCCACCGAAGTTGTCCAGTGTTTCAATTGTATTTATCAGATTAGTGACGTCACTTGTACCATTCAAGTAGTTGGAACATCCTGTAGTTGTAGTAGAGATGATGATAATTGGAGGTGACTTAACTTGACGTCATTGTATCACAGAATCTTGTATAAAGCAAATTCAAACTTTGAATTTATTAAATGCGAAGGCACGTGTAGCTTCGATTATCCTTTCTCACTGACGCAAAGCATTTATAATAATAGAATTAACCCCGAGCGTGCAATTAGAGCAATTTCAGCAAGTTCTAGATGCACGGTTCATAAGCAAAAGGCACGTAAAGCTTTTCCACCATCACAGCGAATAAACACTGTGGCAAATCCGAGATGTTTGAAACCATTTGAAATGTTCCACCACACACAAATGTTAATTCTAGTTCTGTTACTGATGTCACCCTAAATTTACTTCTCCTCGCATGCGAAGTAACAGTCGGTAATTCATCAAGACTTTGAAGTCGTTCTGGATTATGTTTATTTACTATTGGAAAAGGGAGGTTTATATTTAACTACACGGTTTAATATTTGTAAACGCGGGTTAAAAATAAAGTTGTGTGTGTGTGTACCGTATGTTGACGATTATCCGGAGGAATAGCTTTCGCGGAGAATAAGAAGAGAAAAAAATAAGAATGTCACTGCGAATACTTACGTTGGCCAGTTGATCGAATCTGCCGAACAGTTCATTCAGAAGACGTACGAGTTCTTGAGCGGTACACTGTGATGCCAGCACGGTAAACCCCACAATGTCGGCGAATAGAATGCTGCAAAAAAATATCTCTATAAAGTTAATCCCAGAAGCTACAAATAAGGTTATTAGGGGTCAGGTTAAAATAATAATAGGTCGAATTTGACTAATTGACCTGTGAGAAATTGCCACAACGCCCTGATGAATCTTCCTTTATTGCTAATCCCAATGGAGTTCCAATTAATTAAGTCATTAGATCAGTAAGCTTTCAAATTGAAAGTTACGTCTTTGATCTTTCAAAAAATGTTTGACTAATGTTCAAGAAAAATAAATAAGAAAGTTTTTTTTGGATCGCTTGATCCGTAATTTAAGTCTTCGGATTTACCTGTAGATAGGGTACTAGAGAGGTATGTATTATGTAGTCTAGTCTAGTATACATATGTTACAGGGTGGTGAAAATTTCTTTGCCCACCATTGGGAGAGATCGAGAGAAGGTTAAATTAGAGAACAGTTGCACTTTTTCAAGGCGATTAAAAATCTGTCAAAAACTTCCCGATATATTGATCCGTTCCTGAGTTATCCCGAAAAAACTGAAAATCGCGATTTTGAAGAAAAATTGATATCTTTCTAACGATTGATGGTATTCAAATGAAACTTGGAGCTTTTACATTTTTGACAGCTGTCAATTCAATAGCATTGACGGAAATGTGCTCGGCCTTCCAGATTTTGAAAAACAACAGCCAACTTTTCTTTTTCTTATGGCCGCCATATTGAATTTTAAGACCATTGGTTACACAAACAAAATTTGCTTTTCAAAAATGTAATGTGGACATTTTTTAAAAAATATGTCAAAGCTTGAGTCACACGCATTTAATTACCTTTTAATTCAACTGCTTTCACATATGTAGAAGAAGATTGAAAAACTCGGTGTACCGTTTTGGAATTGTTTTTCATCTAAGTTTAGGCTGATTTTACAAAATTATTCATACCAATCTTCAAATTTTGACGATTTGTCAACAAAGCCTATGTTGGTTACATTTTTGAAAAAGTATTTTTTTGTGTAACCAATGACGTTACAATTCAATATGGCGGGCATAAGAAGGAGAAAAATTGACTGTCGTTCAAAATCTAGAAGCCCTAGAAAATTTTTGTCAAGGCTATTGGATTGATAGCTGTCAGAAATATAAAAGTTATAAGCTTTATTTAATTAATATAAAAGTTATAAGCTTTATTTAATTAACGATTTTTTCTTTAAAATCGCGACTTTCAATCCTTTAATTTAAGCTACTCTGCATCTCTTACGGTTTCCGACTTACAAATTGTGGTATATACGCTATTTTTTGCACTCCTTTATATCGGGTGTCCCAAAAACCGGACAAAATATTTTTGGGAATAGGTCAGACATTTCTTAACCGATTTGACTGAACCTGTTCTTCCATTAAAGCTGAAGAATCAGGCTTCAGAAACCACAGTTGGAAAGCACGACAGATGGCGCTGTCATAGTATTCCTATTGATACTTCCTTTTAAAGCTTACTTTAGGTGCGTGGGGATTGCTCAGACAATAACCAAACGTTATGAAACTCAAATTACCTTGAAGATCGTTCTTTTTTCTGTAACAATCGATTTGGTTTACGCAGAAATTTTCTATGATTTTTTAATGACTTATGAGCAATGTTTGTGATGCACAAGCAGCGTAATTTTCAGCTATAAATTATTGAATTTGATGAAAACAGGGGTGCCTGCCAGTGAGGGGCAAACTGGAGAGTATTACTAAAGTTTAGGCTGTTTGTTCATTATTGAAAACACATTTTATTAAAAAATCACTCAAAATCAATGCTTAAACCAAATCAACTTCTGAAAAAAGATTTTTGAAGACGAAAGACCGATCTTCAAGGCTATTTGAGTCTCATAACGACTGGTTGTTTCCCCACCAATCTCCATGCACTTAAAATAAGCCTTAAAAACAAGTATCAATATCACGGAATTGTCGACAATAGAGTATTGCAGCTCAAAAATTAAAACATTGGAATAGATACTACACCGAGGGAAAAAATTGAAGATTGGCCGTCAAACAACCAATAACAAGCCGTGGCCAAACGAACCAATGATAGGCCAGATGTGGACAAATAATTTTTGACATAAACCTAACCTTCTATTTTGCTGGATTCATTCAAAGTGTTCTTCTAAACAATTTGCCAACTTTCGCACAAAAACGAACATCAAATAAGGAAGCTAAACATTCGTAGTCACAACCTGTAGAAACTCCAGTGCAATTTATGTGAAGAGAAATTAACGATTCCGAATGAATTTGCACAACACTAAACCATACACGTTTAAAGAGAAATACTTAAGGGCTCATTCGGTACCTATACTTCAAGGAGATTAACAAAACACCCCTTAGAAAATACGGAACATTTGTTGCTCTCTGACTGACGAAGCAGAATGATGCCGGGATGCAACACGTGCAGATCTAACAAAAGGTGGACCCTGAGATAGTGTACCGACAAATAAATTCCAGTAAATAATGTGTATTTTAATAATGAATTTCGGTAACAATAGTAAAATTTTACATTTAATACCTTGGGATTATTGAAAAAATTTAGTCCCGTGGATTAAATGCTATACTTCATCCCCTAAAAATAAAAAAAGTCACTAAAGTAGAACTTTTTTAACGTCGGGAGTGCCAAAAGATACTACATACTCAAAGTCCTGCCTCAAATTGTATGTGAAGAAAACTTCAATTTCAATTCAAACTGACACCATACCAGGATCCCGTTTCATACATAATAAATTACAAATCTAGAAATATTAGTAACGACTTGCAATTAAATTTGTACAATATTATGAAACCCCGGCCCTGGCCGAGGGTGTTAAATTTCCCAAAGCAATTTTGGTTGTTTAGCGTTTACCTATCCTGGAAATGAATGAAATCTGTTTTATGGTGTCTATACAATGCTGTATACCTATCCTTATTAACTTCTAACAACATAATGATGAACATCCCTGTATAACCTGCTATTTATTGTCCGAGACTTCAGTTCGAAGCGAACAAGATTCTAGTATCATGTTTTTCTGCAATTTTTTCGAATACTTGAAGGCGACACGTGGCTGTCATTAAACAACATCCAAAAAAAAACGGGATGCATTCACGTTCTGTGGGTGGCATCCAGATTCCAGAACAAGTTATACTGGAACAAGGTAATTTTGCAACGTTAAAAGAAGACATGATTGCAAACGTGGACACAAAGAACGTGCGTTCACCGCTGTAAATCCGTGGGCTTTATTACACCTTTTCTATTTGAAGTCTGGCAGTACATATAAATATTATTCTAAGATCACAGGTCGTTAGAATAAACGATTTAACGACTTTATAAATTAGGCATGATATACATATCACTGTGGTGGCTCCATAATTGAAATGGAAACGAAATGGAAACTTTTAGAATCTTCTTCAATATATTGGATTATCGAGCCGGAGGTTCAATGCAATAAATGTAACCGCATCCTCGGACCTGAGTTTCAAAACGGTACCTAATTAATCGTGGAGGTTTCAAGCTATAAAATGTTGCATATTGGAAGCTATAAATAACAATGCACTTCGTGCATGATCGATGAATTTTAATCTTTGACTTTATGAGGTTTTTGCAATTTATTAGCGAGGAGTTACGACCGACATGCATAAAACTGCAATCGCATGAAATATGCAAATCTAACTAACTTCCAGAACGTGCGGCGTAGAATAATAACAAGTTTGTTATCCAATGACACATTCTATGTTTGTTAAATACCCCGAAATTCGGCTTGCGAATATAAGTCAAACATAACCCGCGTGTGTTTGAAGATTAACATTTCTGGGTCGTGGTCGTATTATGTCTGTCGAGTCCTGTGACAGCGCAGGTCTTAGCTTAGGGAAATGATCGCCATAAACTTTTCCGACGGCTCATTCCAAACAGGAATATCTAATTAATAACGATGCAAATGGGGTTTGTCGGTTTAAACAATAGCCTGATTAAAGGTCAAAGGTTGGAATGTCAAAGGGAGAAGCATAGGCGCATCCACCAATTTGTATTGACTATTTTAGTTTCGCTGTTGTAATAAAGCCGAGATTGAGATATTTTTGATTTGTTGACATTACCGAAATGGGGGTTTCTAATTGCCTTAATCTGAGTTACTTTCAGAATAATAGCGAAAATCACAAATTTTCGGTAATGTCAGTCCAAGTTTCAATCTAATCACCGAGCTTTAGCACAGAACTAATTCTGCAATCTGAAAACAGTGAAATCCGTAAAATCGGATAATGTAACGACCTCAGCGTCATGAGGTGCCGGCAGGCGGCTAATAAATCACCACGCCATTATTTTGACGTCTAACAATTACAACAATTACCATTGTTGGCATAGCCGCGCAATCTACATCGTTTCCTCGCGATTGCGAAACGAGTCCACAATTTTTTTTTCAATTTTTCAATCTAAATTCCTAATTAATGTTGATTACGGAAACTTCCCACTCTCCATATTTGGTATTGGCGGCTTGTGGAGCGGACAAAAGTGCAAGCGGTTAATTTGTAAGTCAGCACGTTTTTGCTCGACTAATCTCTGACCGGAAAATCCTGAAACGAAGTTCTCTTTCAGGACCACACAAATCCCACGAGAATCTAATAAAGTTAGACGAGCGGAACCGCCCCAATAAAACTAAAAATAGCCGACGTCTAAAACTTGACATTTACATGTTTAATTATCACTGACGTCCCGAGGAGTAGAAGGACTCACCTAACATTTTCGTGTTTCTGGATGTAGATTTTATGGAACTGGCCCTCCACCGGTGAGATGATGTCGTTCTTCATTTCCATGGCAACATGTTGGGGCAGCACTGAGAGGAGCAGTCGTTCCTAGGGAGAAACGTAAAAAATATTTTGAATTTCTTCCCAAGCTAGGTCAAAATGAGATTTTCTCACTTCTAGAGGGCAGAAAGCATATTTTTCCGGGCTAGCCAACAAAATGTCATATTATTCACTTTGTAAAATGCTTTTAGATAAGATTTTTACTTGGGCCAGTAGGTAAGTATCTTCATGTTCTGCATTTAAAATTTTCGTGCCGAGAGGTCTAGCCGAAAAAAAAAATACTTACTAAGTAAAATCTTCTTAGGTAGTCATCAGAAAGACAGTATTCCTTGAAGCAAGAAAATCTCATTTTCATTTAGTGTAACAAAAAAGAAAAATGGGTATTATACCACTTTGCTTGGAGAAATGAAAATCCGTCGGAATTTTTGGGGATTATAACATATTCCTTAAAAATCCAGTACCTAACAATACCTACTAGGTTGATGACATTTGCTAATCGGTGGCAGACATTTGCGGGCGAGTTTGCGGGGGTGGGGAAATACTGCGCACCGTAAGAGTCCACTTTAGTTCGCCATATATTTTTGTTCCTTGTATTAAATAATTTTAATTTTTTGTCAATTAGATGGTTTTGCAATTCAACTGACGATTTGCGGCAGTAATGTTGCATGTCGCGCCAGTTCAATATTGAATCGTACTCTACATCTGTTTGCCTTGTTAGGGGATTGGTCTGATTAGTTAAATAACGGCAACAGCACCAGTCGAAGCGGTCTAACGCAAAGCCCTAGCGGCGAGTAGCGACACAGTCGATATATAAGGTATTTTTTCATCATGCAAAGTCGCCATCTACCCTGCAACCCACAATATAACAAAATCTGTGTGAAGCAGCCATCTCTCAAGTTAGAATCAAATTAATTTGTTATAAACTTGCACCTTAATGTTTACAGAAGAGGACTAGGAATACTTGCTCGAAGAGCGACTAGACTGTAAAGTTGCTTGTTTAAAAGTTAATCAGGCTAAGGCGATTGCGGTCAAAATTAATAAAAATTTACGTAAATTCGTGTCAGCTTGCTGTTTAGAAACCATGTTAGGGTGCGTCTTATTGCTCCATTTTTAATTTTTCCATTTTGAATAAAAATTCTGCGTTTGAGTGGATTTTGAAGTAAAATGGCATAAACCTCGGGTGGAAGATGGAAGTGATTGAGCAATCAAAAACACCTATAGACAAGGTCTACTTAAGAAGTTTTTAATCGCCTGAAACCGGTAACGAAATTTATTGGTCCTATAACATACCTAATAAACTATGTAAATTAAGTTTTGTTTATTTTATAGGTACAAGGTGGTTAATTTTTCGATACCCGATAGGTTAAATTAGAGAAAAGTTGAGCTATTTCTTAGTGATTGATGGCCATTTGCACCGTAGCTTTAAGGCATTCCTTAGAGTACGCGCGCACCTATCCGCATCGGACGGATCGGATTTTTGTTTCCCATGTAAAAAAATCCGAATGAACGCATCGGATTTTTTTCTGTCACATTTGAAAGACGTTTGAAAATAAAAATGCGATTCGATCCGATCCGTCCGATATGCGGATAAGTGGGCGCGTACCCGTAAAGGTCACTCAAAGATAAAGTAACATTCAATTACATATTGTAGATACGTCTGTTGAGACAATGGTTTCTAAGGGCTTTAAGGATAACTTATCTTTAAGGAAGAGTCAAAAATAATGGTGAATTCAGGCATAAGAATCTAAAAAGAATTCCACGATATTTTGATCCGTTTCTGATTTATTTCAAAAGAAACTGAAACTGCTTCCATAGTTCTGACCGTGATAGTGCCTAAAGCCTCCTCATGTATCCGATTTGGAAACGCATCCGATTCTTCGTTGGTATAGGTTTTTATAGCTATTTACATGGATACGAATTTCGTAAAACTAATTTAGTGGTTTTAGTTTCTTCAGACTGGTTACTTGTCTCTATATCACACTAAATTTTGACAAAATATTCACAGGTTGTCGCTATCTATTGTTAAACAGAGTATGTAATAATTGGTTGGAAGCTTTAACGTCCCCAGAATCGGCTTTCTGAGCAAGAGACGCCAAAAATGTTTCACCTTTTATCTCTTACTAATACACGGAGAGGGATGGAGATAGAGTAACATCGAAGCGTCTGCGCTGCGTCTGTCAGTCTTGTCAGCTGTCAGCTGGGCGTTGTGCAGTGTTTTGACTTTGTTTAGGAAATCACAAGATTCCAGAGGATACCGATTGGCAATTATTATCGAACTTGACTAAAACGTGATTGCGATTTATTTTCGAAGACCTAACATTTATTATAGTGAAATTCTAAAGGTAATAAAAATGATAATAAACCACACCAAATGTCAATAGTGTCACTTTCAAATTGTGACGAAACAAAATCCTTGCTTCAGTAGTTTTGGGGAGTTCATCCAAGAAATTCGACGCGTGCGCAGTAAAGCTCCTGAATATCGTGAATTAAATGGTAAGGTAAAATAAGGATGTGCAAGCTGTTGCTGAGATACAGAAAAAAATAATAATGGCACAAAGAATAAAGCATCATAACAATTTTTTGTGTATTCCAGCAACAGCTTGCACATTAGGGTGTATCGAAAAAAAAGAATTTTGGAATTTCGTTTTGTAATAGTCGCCAAAACTTGCCTTTTACTATCCTGAAAAGACAGTTTATTTAAGGTTTTGCTATAGTTCAACGCTTTCAGCCCTCTACCGCCCCTCAAATATTATGTTATTTTGAAATCTCAAGTTTACAATGAAATTTTTTTTGAAATGCAACAATTATTGTTTTTCTGTCACTAGTAGGCGCGAAGTAGATTTTAAAGATCACTAACAGCCGTTTTTTCATCTCTAGTAAAATTTAGCTACCTACTAGATGGCCATTGCATTATAGTTTCAAAGACAATTAACTCATCAATCAAGTTGCTGGTGCATGCATCACAGAACTTATGTATGACAGTACTGGTTGACGTCTAAAGTTCAAACGTTAAATTTTTGTGCGTTTTTTAGTCTTCAAAGGCCCACCAAATATAGGCCACTCGAGACTATTTCTAGTGTAAATTTCCTTTAAAATATTCCTATTAACTCGAAAAGGAAGCACAGAAATTCGAATAAAAAACGCACGAAAATATAACGTCTGAACTTTAGACGTTAACCAGTAGTGTCATAAGTTCTGTCATGCATGCACCAGCAACTTGATTAATTAGAGTTAATTGTCGTTGAAACTATATGGCAGTAGGTAGCTAAATTTAACTAGAGATGAAAAAAAAACGGCCTTTAGTGGTCTTTAAAATCTACTCCGAGCCTACTAGTAATAGAAAAACAATAAATTATGAATTTAAAAGAATTATTCGTTGTAGACTTGGAATTTCAAAATAACCAATATTTGAGGGGCGGTAGAGGGCTAAAGATGTTGAACTATAGCAAAACCTTAAATAAACTTTTTTCTTAGGATAGTAAAAGGTAAGTTTTGGCGACTATTACAAAACGAATTTCCCAAATTCTTTTTTTTCGATACACCCTATTGCACATCCTTATTTTACCTTACCATTTAATTAAGTGATGCATTCTGATTGGTGAATTTGACCTGCTTCCCATTTGAAAACTATTGGACAGTAGAAATTTTTGCATTGGAAAATTCGTCTTAAATTGAATAAAGAGATTTATTATTACCGGCTTATACGGCATTTCTGAGACACCTTGTATTTTATAAATATAAATTATCTAAATTTTTCAATTATTTAAAACACTTTATTCTACCATATTGCTATTATTTCATGTAGCCCACTGTCACCGTATCCGATTTGAATTTCTCGTCGGATAAAGTTAAAATCATTTTAACTTTGTACGACCGTCGGCGGACAGAAGTTAAAACTTTCGTACGAAAATTAGGCGGAAATAGTTATTTACGTAAAGAGTATGGAAAGTGATCTTTCCTGGACGAATAGGCAGATTTCAGGCTGACGATTACGCCGTAGGCGGAAGCCTGAAAGCCTGCAAGTCCAGGAGAGACACTTTACATGTGAGTTACGTATTAAATTTTTCAGGTGGTCGCAACATATTTTCTGTGTGAAATTAAATATTTTAATTCAATTTATCTAAACTGAAAAATGTGATAAGCCTAGCAAAAATTAACACGATAACAAAATCCACAACATTCCGGTGAAATTTAACTTTCTAGAATATACCGGTGAAATTTCACTTTCCGGTCGAGCGCCTAGTAATACCTTTTATCCATTCAGAAAACAATCGGATAGACGTATTAATCGGATGCATGAGAAGGAAGCTTAAACCATCAAAGTTAGGAATTTAGTTCAAGTGCAAACTTAAACTACAAGTGAAGGTGCATTTCAACAAATTATTTTTAATTGTACAGGGTGGCCCAAGAATTTTTGAAGTCGAAGTTGACCTTTTTAAATGGAATGCACGGTACATTTTGTTCATCTCTAAAATATTACGGCTCTTGGGCCTCTGGTTTGCAAGAAAGAAATTATTTTCGAAAAATTTGTAGTTTACAAATAAGATGAAAACCTTATTGTAGAGGCTTGAAAGGAGCTCTGGTTCGATTTTAGTTGACTTCCTATGTACAGGTGTTCAAAATCAATTAACAAATTTTGAGAAACATTGAGATTGAGAAAAATAACTTTAAAGATATACAACTAAAATCAGACCAGAGCTTCCAGAAGCCTCTACAACAAGGTCTTCAAATTATTTCCTTATACATAAACTGCAACGCGTAAATAGAATTTTTTAAGTACAGTGATGTAAACTCAATTTTTTTTAAATAATGTTTTGGTTCCAAACCAGAGGATCAAGGACCGTAATATTTTAGGGATGAACAAAGGCTCCTGAAGGGGCTGCGAATAGGCTAAAACCTATACCGGGCACGCCACCCTGTGTAATTAAAAATATTTTTCTGAAATGCGCCTTCATTTATAGTTTAAGTATGTATTTGAACGAAATTACTAATTAGGCGCTATAGAAAACGAGAAAACCGACGCACTGTTGCAGGACACTGTATTATTGATAATTGTCATGAATGTTTCCAATCTTGTAGGTCTCACTCTAACTCGTGACGTTATTTGGAGGCAAAATTTGACGACAGATTATTGCATATCAGGCTTTGTCAAATTTTGCCTCCATATTGTCTATTTCTTTTAACTGGAAACGAGAATTGAATGGCACTGACTGAAGAATTTTCTATAAGCTTTTATTATTTGATCCAAGACAATCAACTTTCCGTTTTCTTATAGCCGCCCCATTGAATTTTAACACCATGGGATGCACAAAACATGGTGGCTATATTTTTTTGAAAAGCAATTTTTTCTCATTCAAAAAATTAACCACCCATATACCGGGTGTCAACGAAACCAGGCTCACCCCCATTTTTTTCCGCATTTATTCCAATATTCGAATGAAATTTGGCACACATATTGTATAACATGCATAAACTGCTTACTTATTAATAACCTTTAGAGATTTTGAGTATACTTCCGGTTTCAGCGGAAATGAGCACAACATTGAAATTTTAAATGGAACCACTGTATGTCTTAATACTTTCGAGTTCTGTATTAAATTCTGAATATGATATGATACTTTTTTTTCTTTCTGATTCCATGTTTTCGAAAAACTTGATTTTTATTTCTTTATTTAGAGTGCTATGACCTCTAATGCCAATCACAATTTATCACAAATATCATTGGGTGGACATAGTCCATAACCTATTAAGAATCAAAATATTTCTTTCTTCACTAATATTCCGACGGGAACGAATTTTTACACTTTACTGGGGCCGGGATTATTAAAAGCTTTTCGAATTTGTGATATTTCAAAGAATGCACATATAACTGCAACCGCCGCAAAATCGCTATCGCGGTCTGTACATCAAAGGCCCGAATAATTCCGTCAGTTTCGCAAATTATGGCCATTATAATATATACGACATACGAGCCATATTCCCAGCATATTGAAAACCCAATATCCCGTTTTACAAGGAAATGAAATTATTAAAAACCGGCGTGTCGATATTTCACTTACCAGCTTCTCATTTTCATCCTCCATTTCCAGGCGAGCGGCTATGCAGTTTCGTGTATCCAAAAAGGCCTTCCGTTGGGCATGTTCCATTAAATTATGCATGAAGACCCCCACGACATTAACGCACAAGAAGACTATCACGTTGGCGCTAAGCTGGAAACAAAAATAGAACAGTTTCACGGCTAGCTGGCAAAATTTGTATTTATTTCCTAAGTTTCGCGGCTTCGTATAAGAAACTGTATAACTACGAAGATATCACTTCCACTTCGTGTAGGAAAGATACAATTACAAGAGTAAACAGAGGTGATCGTGTCTGTTTCCATAATTGATTTTGAAGGACGATGAAACTAATTTGCAAAGTGAGGGCGAAACCTTAATGGGTTTTCGGTAATCACTCGAGAGAGTAATAAAGTGGATATGTGATAAAGCGCATGCGGTTTTTTGGAGAGAATAACCGCGTAATTCCATTTGCAATCACGCTCCAGAAAATAATTGCAAACGATCGGATTAAGTGGACTCTGATAACGAACCAAATTAGAATTAGTAAGAATGACTGATTTATTCGATCGTCGCGATCCCAGACGAAGTGGATTTACAGAAGGTATTTTGGCTATCCTAAAAACGTAGCGATTGTGGTAAGAGATAATTTTAAAACACCTGAAAAACAGTACAATTCTATCGATAATTTATTGAAAAAGAAAACTCTTCAAGTCAATTTATGTTAGCTGAACTGGATAGTTAAACGGATAAAATATAGCGCTATTGCTGGAAATTTATGGAAACAATTTACAGGAATTGATGGGAATTTTTAAGCGATCAAACTGGATCAAGTTTGAAAACACGTTCAATCACCGAGAAGGCGACAATGGCAACTCTGCCGTTTTCTACGTTTCTATTGTTTCAGTTACGCAAAAATTAAAAGTCAATAACAGAACAATCATTATTGTTTGAATACCTTTCATTACTTTACAGAGAAATCGTTAACCAGCAGTAGGCTGAACTTTATTGTAGATAGGTACGCATTACTTACGCGAGGCACCTCCACCATTTATAACGTAAATAAAATCGCCTCAATTTCTGGTCAATTTTAGTCTCCTGAATCTAATGACATTGAAATTTTTAGAAAATTTCTATTTTTCGAATTATCCGAAAATTTATATTTTCCACAGGCATCTATTTATTATCTGTCCGCGATCCACACGACCAAGATTCACCCAATTTCCATGGCGACTCATTGTTGACAACAATGATTCGCCATGGAAATAGGGTGAATCTTGGTCGTGTTGACAACAATGATTCGCCATGGAAATAGGGTGAATCTTGGTCGTGTGGATCCCGGACAGACCATAGTTGGTAATTCTGTCAAAACGCTGTCAAACATTTTTATAGGTTAGATGATCAAAGGGCTATCTGCTAAAGGTTTTTTTGTTTTTTTGAGGTCTTTACGCATACAGAATGACTTTTTTAAAAGTTACAATTTGACTTTTCTCTGGAACTACAAAAGGTATAAAAAATCGCTCGAACGGGTCGATTTTTATTTCGAGGGGGAGTCTTAAATCCATGCATGATGAAATTTTTCAACGCACTTTCCAACCCCCGCCAACCCCAACTTCGAAATGGCAACCCCCCACTTGTGATACATCGTCTGACAGCTAATTTCATTGCCAATCCAACGCTGTGCGAATTTTTAATATTTGTTCAAATCGAGCGCCCTGCATGGTCAAAATCATTTGAAAGGGTTTGAAATTCTCTGTAAACCAAAGCAAAAACCGAATAAAAATCGACCAGTTCGAGCGATTTTTTATTTCTTTTGTAGTTCCAGAGAAAAGCGAGGAGAAAAGTCAAATCGTAACTTCTAAAAAAAGTCGCCCTGTATAATTTACGCTGAAGGGTGAAAATTACTCGCATGAACTTTGAGGAAGTATCCCAAAAGTATTTGTTTGCCACGCAATACAATTTTGTAAACTAACTTTCATTAGTACCTATTGTATCGGGTGTCCCAAAAAAAACCGGACAAAATAAGTCTTTGAAATAAGTCAGCCATTTCTTAACCGATTTGGATAGATTTGGTCTTAAATTAAAGCCAAAGGATCAGGCTTTCGAATTTTGCAAGAAACGTCGACAGATGGCGCTGCTGTAGTAGCCTTATTGATACTTGTCTTTAAGGCTTATTTTAGGTGCGTGGGGATTGGTCGGGCAACAACCAATGGTTATGAGACCCAAATAGCCTTGAAGATCTTTCTCTTTTCTTCAAAAATCATTTTTCAGAAGTCCATTTGACGTAAGCATTAATTTGCTGTGATTTTTCTAAAAAAAGGGTTTTTGCGTATTTTCATGCTTCCATAACTATGACTATTAAGTAACATTGATGCACATAGGGCTTAATTTTCAATGATAACTGTTCAGTTGCCCCCCCCTGGCATCCGCGCCGCTGTTTTCACCATATTCGTTCATTTATAACTGAAAATTAAGATTTATATGCATTACTGTTCTTTGGTCATGGCCATTAATGCGTGAAAATACTCAAAAAACCAAAAAACACATTTTTTTAAAAAATTACAGAAAATTAATGCTTAAGCCAAATGAACTTCTGAAAAAGGATTTTTGAACAAGAAAGAAAGATCTTCAAGGCTATTCGAGTGTCATACCGATTGATCGTTGACTGACCAATCTCCATGCAGCTAAAATAAACCTTTCAAGCAAGTATAAATAGGACTACTGCGGCAGCGCCATCTGCCGTAGTTTCTCATACAGTCGAAAGCCTGATTCTTTGGCTTTAATTTAAGACCACCCTCATCCAAATCGGTTAAGAAATGACAGATTTATTCCCAAAAATATTTTCTCCGGTTGTTTTTGGGACACCCGATATATTAACGCGTTAAAAATTTTAGCGTGCCGCTAAACGGGCCATTTGCGAGCTGTGATTGGTTTTGTATTTTCGATGTTATGGCAACGTCAAAGCAAAGGCGTCAAAATAGTATATTTTTAGCGCCTCCTACTAGAGATGACTCTAATTAATCAACGTTTAACCACCTCAAATACGATTTAACGGTAGTGCTACCAAGGAAATGAAAAAAACGACCAATTATGCTGTCGAATTTTAGTCTGGTTTCGTTGACACCCGACACACGATATAATTAAAATAGTTTTTCTTAGCTCTGCTATCATTGGGTGAACATAGCCCATAGCCTATTAAGAATCAAATTAGTATATATTAAAAAAACACATTTCATAAGGTCAATTATTATCGCACGAGGATGTTTGGACAACGAGGGCGAAAAGCCCGAGTTTTACAAAATCCGAGTTTTCCAAAGCAAAAGAAAAGACTTAATAAAATGACACTACAATGCTCAGGATGACTCAGAATGACAAAATTAAAGCCGGCACAACCGGAAGTGATAGAAAGTTCTAATGCATGTCAATAGATGACGTTTCGTGGATATTATCACTGTGATTTTCTTCAGATTTTTATCATATTATACAGGGTGAGTCTAGTTGGACAAATCAGTCGCCTAGCGTTTAAGATATTGAAATTGGAAATTCAATTTTTGGATATGTTGTAGCTGATATGGTCCCCTACACATGGGACCCATAAAGAAAGCTCCAGTTTTATTCAAACCGAAATTATTAAATAAAAACGAAGGCTTAAAAATTTTTTTTTCGATATTGTTGAATTTTTTAAGGTTATTTAGTTAGAGAATCATTTTCTCTTTATGGAAACATAATTTTTTGTAGAAATAAGTTAATGATCTCCGAGAGACAAATTATTTAAATAATAAAGATTTTTAATTATTTCCTAAAGAAAGCCACGCATGCCGTGATTTGAACAACTGAAAGGCAGTCTAGCTTATACTGCAGACTGTACCCAGAACGACAAGTGTCAGTTGGAAATGTCATTTGAGGTCGTTTGTGAAAAAATAATGCAAAACTACGGGTTTTTGTCCTTTTCTTTACAGATAATTAGGTAATTTTTATTGCTTGAGGGATGTTTTGCTAAATTCGTCGAATACAAGTGTCTCGGGTTCTCACACTGGAGGGGCCCGATTAGGACAAGTTAAAGTTTACACCCTTCGAGTTGAATTTTCTTGGTTTCGCTTGGCTCACCGCTTCTTTGTCTTTGTTCATTATATCAACACGTTGAGTGTCTTCAACATTTGCTGGACCCCTCAACATCCGATGATAAATCTTCATTTCGTAAGTGTGAAAAAATTGTCAGCAGAAATATTAAATTTTTAATAAAACAACAAAATCACCATATTTGACAGCATGACAGCAATGTAAACTATTGCCAATAATGAAAACTATTGCCAATTGCTTTCTGGCTGACGAGAATAGCTTTTCTTGGTCGAACCATTCGACTCCAAAAAACATCAATCGGGTGACAACCCGAGACACTTGTATTCGGCGAATTTAGCAAAACATCCATCAAGCAATAAAAATTACCTAATTATCTGTAAAGTAAAGGGCAAAAACTCGTAGTTTTGCATTATTTTTCCTTTGATTTTTCCACAAACGAAAGCAAATGACATTTCCAACTGACGCACTTGTCATTCCGGGTACAGTCTGCAGTATAAGCTAGACTGCCTTTCAGTTGTTCAAATCACGGCATGCGTGGCTTTCTTTAGGACATAATTAAAAATCTTTATTATTTAAATAATTCATCTCTCGGTTCTTATTAACTTTTTTCTGCAAAAAATTATGTTTCCATAAAGAGAAAATGATTCTCTAACGAAATAACCTTAAAAAATTCAACAATATCGAAAAAGAATTTTTTAGGCCTTCGTTTTTATTTAATAATTTCGGTTTGAATAAAACTGGAGCTTTCTTTATGGGTCCCATGCGTAGGGGACCATCTCAGCTACAACATATCCAAAAATTGAATTTCCAATTTGAATATCTTAAGCGCTAGAGCGACTGATTTGTCCAACTAGACTCACCCTGTATATGTAGTATTATACAGTATTATACAGTATATTGAACTGTACCATAGTGATCAGAAAAAAACGAGTACAGCGACGTGAGTTTAGACAAGCAAATGCTTGTGTCTAATGTTACGTCGCTGTACTCGTTTTTTTCTGATCACTATGGTACCAGATTATTGACAGGTGAGACAAAAATGACGGACAAATACAGCCGCAGTTATGTAAGAAGTGCATAACAGTACCATCGTGATCAGAAAAAACGAGTAAGTACATTCAAAATTTGAGTTGATTGAAGATTGGAATAAATTTCTGTAATTTTTACGTTAATGTCATTTTGACAAAAAAAGTAGAAATGCGACAATTAAACGGAATTCAAAGCGCAAGATTGGATTGCAAGATGGCATCAGCATTCGAGATATGTATTTGCAACTGAAATACCCGTAAGCAACAGCAAATTTCGCCAAAGTCTAAATCACACAACAAAAATTTTGGAAAATGCTTGTGTCTAAAGTCACGTCGCTGTACTCGTTTGTTTTGATCACGATGGTATGTACCAAGATATTTAACTGTCTGTACGTCCTTCAACTTTTTGTTGTTGTCTTTTTAAAGCTCTTAACAAAGTTGACAGCATTTTTCTTGAACGAATCTTTAAAAAAGTTGCTCCAAAGACACTGAAGTGTAAAGCACAAGGTACAGATCTCTCTCGATCGATCATTAACGTAATTAGCTCCAACCAAATAAGGGGACTAGAAGCGTTCGTTGCAGATTGTAATCGCGTTCGTTACTCTCTATTGAGACGTCTGATTGCACCTAAATCTTATTATATCGACCCCATCTACACATGTTTATCTGATTAGAATTTATGGGTTAGGATCTCGTCCGTATTCAAATCAGCGATTTAAATCACTTTTCGGTTTACTTTCACTCGGTTATTGTCAATAGTAATTTATAATAGCACTTTGCATCGTTATGTAAGCGGCGAGGTGTTTTTTTTTTCGAAAGAATACCCACTCGTTTAATTGGAAAACTTTATCGTTGTGACATTCTTCTTAACAATAAATCTCGATCCGATTAATTACCGGCGCGAGCAAAGACTATACAGAACATTCCGATCGGATGGATGGCAGCAAAACATGAAAGTTTTATTGCAGCGGAAGAAATTCAATCACGCGTGCATGTCATTTTTATTTGTACATGCAAGTGTCACAACACAAAGTGTTCATTTGCATCGGCTTTTTTATTGCTGTGAGAGGTCTCGTCGCTCTGTTTATTTTACAGGGGAGCCTTGGAAGAATTTTGATGACATTTGTGGGATTGTTAGGAGAGAGCTGGGAATTTATTGGTGGGTGGCCATGACTTGCACTAGTCCGGGTTAACATTGCAACATTGCTGTTTTTTTTTTTAGGAAGCGCCGTGAGTTCCGCATTTTGCCCTCAAGAGCAAATCTTGGGATTCTGCTTGCTCAAAGCCGGAAAATGAAAATCCATCTTTTCCCAATTTATTGCGATTAAAATAATAATTGTAATACTTAATTACCTTAAACTGTCATAATTTAATAGTTATTTACGTAACAAGCATAATAAGTTGGTCTTTACAGTCGAGGCGGAGATCTTGTCTAATGAGCGAGCTTGCGAGCGAATGTTATAATCCGACGACGGGACAACATATGCGAGTTGCGTAGAAAACAATAGAAAAAGACGCTTGTAAAGAGCCATAGGAAAGTTGTAAAGCGTTGCTAGGGGTCTTTACAGCCGTGTTGTCGAGGCGAATGTAAACATCAACTTACAAAAACAAAAATAAATTTGTAAACAGCGTTTTACACACTAAATTACAATAAAAATTCTTAAAGTAATATTTTTTCTCTACAATGGATACAAGGTGTACTAAAACTCACTTATAAGAGGTGGTAATGGCATCCCAAGTATCACGGTCTAGTTTAATAAACCGTTATTATACGTAGAATAGGTATATCACTTGGTATAGTATAAATGATATACGTTTACGATCTACCTATTTTCAACCTATTATAAACGTTAATTTCTTTGCAAAGTTGGTAGAAAAACAAGTGTAGCATAAACGCATAATAAATGAGTCTATTTATCGTTTAGAAAACGTTAGATTTAAAAAACTAGTATATATTTATACGTCTATTATAAATGATACTGAGACGTTAATTAAATGGATTAAGCGGACGTTTAAACATACACGCATAATAAATGGGGCTACTTATCATTTATAAAACGTTGCATTTCAATTATTAGTATTTATTTATACGTTTATTATAAATGATACTGAGACGTTGATTACATGCATGGAAAAAAACGTTTTTTAGTAGGTTATATCACGTTTAAGCGGACTTCAAATAATTCCAAATACTGCGGCTTCTTTTCTTTTGACCTTCGACTGTTCCATATAACATCCCATGGATTTAGGTACGTGCGTACGTGATCTGATGATTGTGTTTGCTTGCTAGGGGTAAGTCTTATATGTGATTGTATTTGTGTCATTTATGATGGGATTAAGCCACCATTTGTTAATAATTTGCTTCCAGTTGGCAGTTGGTGAGGATCGACTGAAATCAGGCAAAGTCCTGCACGCATCGCGCATATTAACAAAGAAAAAGAAAGATTACTGCTTCATCATAATTTCCTGAAGAGTGCGAACTCTTGCCTTTGACCATTATTAGTTATTTATGTAAGTTAGATTGTTGTAAATAAGACAATAAAACATATAAAGGAATACGTATAATAAGTGTATTTTTATGCGCATAATATATTCTTAATCAACACGTTTAATAGACGTCAATTTTTATGTATATTAAACGTTGTGATTGAATGGGTAATAAACGTTGAAACTGGTGGACATTTGGCGGTATATCACGCGCTAAGATTTTCTGTATACAGGGTGAGTCTAGTTGGACAAATCAGTCGTCTAGCGTTTAAGATATTGACATTGGAAATTCTATTTTTTGATATGATGTAGCTGAAAAGGTCCCCTACGCATGGCACGCAGAAAGAAAGCTCCAGTTTTATTCAAACCAAAATTATTAAATAAAAACAAAGGCTAAAAATTTTTTTTTTGGATTTTGTTCAATTTTTTAATATTACTTCGTTAAAGCATCATTTTCTCTTTATGGAAACATAATTTTTTGCACAGAAAAGTTAATAGTATCCGAGAGATAGATTATGAAAGTAATAAGATTTTTAATAATTTCGTAAGGAAAACCACGAGTGCCGAGGTTTTGACAACTGAAATGCAGTCTCGTGGGCAGTCTAGCATCTCAGCTGCCTTTCAGTTGTCAAAATCACGGCACTCGTGGTTTTCCTTACGAATTAATTGAAAATCTTTATTATTTAAATAATTTACCCTTCGGACACTATTAACTTTTTTCTGCAAAAAATTATGTTTCCATGAAGAGAAAATGATTCTCTAACGAAATGACTTTAAAAAATTCAACAATATTGAAAAAAAAAATTTTAGGCCCTTATTTTTATTTAATAATTTGGGTTTGAATAAAACTGGAGCTTTCTTTCTGGGTCCCATGCGTAGAGGACCTTTTCAGCTACAGCATATCCAAAAACAGAATTTCCAATATCAATATCTTAAACGCTAGAGCGACTGATTTGTCCAACTAGACTCACCCTGTATACACGAATATGTCTGACATTTAAAAAACGTTTTATAAACCATTCTGTATTATTTGGGATACTCCTGAATCCAAACTATTTTACTACTTCTGACGCTATAGTCCGGGAGGCAGTGAACATTTTTCTGTCATAAATTTTGTGGCACACGGGCCTAATAGCGGCCATTTTAATTTTTCACAAATTGACATCTCGCAACCGGTAAAAGACACGACATTTTATTAAATTAGTCTAAATGAAGAATCTGAAGAAAAATCCAAGATATCTAGATTGGTTACTGAAATACTGAAGAGAAAAGAAAAATCCAAGATATCTAGATTGGTTACTGAAATACTGAAGAGACTGAAAATTGACGTGTTGTAACCTGTGTGACGACGAAAACTTTTCTAAGAATAAAATATGACATTTTTTTAATTTTTTCGGTATATTTCTGGAATTAAGCCGATATCTTGAATTTCCTTTCAACTTCTTAATCTACACTGACAAACACAACTTTTTTCCAATTTAATAAAATTTCGTATCTTTTACCGTTTGCGAGGTGTCAATTTTTGAAAAATAAAAATAGCCGCCATTAACCCCTGTCTCACAAGATTTATGACGACTTCCGTTTTAGTATTCTCCAGCATGAAAATAACTATAAAATTGCTAAACTAAGTTTGCTGAAATGATATACCAAAAATTCATTAATCCGTTGATTTAATCTTTTAATCTTTATTAATATTTTGAAATTCGTGTCATTTTGAAAAATTCAAAGTACCTAAATGACAATTTAAAAAATACACCTGATAAGTTTTAGAAATTCACAGACATAGAATACCTACTAACTTCTTCATAAAATAAGACTCTCTCCAGACTTATTTTTGTTCATTTGAAAACGAAACGACTCAAGTGTCTCCAGATTAATTTATCGTTGGTGCGTCTAGCTCGGTCCATGTGAAAATAAACAGACCCTGAGGAATGCACATATTTGATATTTGCCTATAATCTAAAAGTTTGTGACTAATCACATTTTGTTTTGAAACAATAACTGACAAAAAAAATCAAAGCGTGATGGTGTTTAAATGTTGTTTCTTTAAAAATATTCTCGAGTAGGAGTACTTAACACAAATTGGCGCCCTCTAACAGCAGTAAAGCCAAATAAAATACATGAATATTATGTTTAAAGATCAATGAATGAGCCCTTGATCAATATAAAAATAAAAATATTTTATTTTTGTATATTTGTTTGTATTGTACCCTTTCTTTAATTTTGAAATGTTGCGTTTTTCTGTTGCCCCAATGCCATTATCACACGTCTCAATTATTGACAGTAAGGAATTCAACAATTACAATCCTTCTACATGGTAAAACCTAATCATGCTAACGATCAGGAATCAGGATAAAAGGGTAATAATTTTGTGATTGCGTGGGACAAGCTGTAGGTAAACATACTCCTAATTACACTCGGGACTGATGTAGTCAAAGTGCAAAATCGATGTTATCATCTATCAAGCGAATTACTTAAACTGCCTCCAATAGCCATAATTATAGCTAACGACAACTGCTAGCTAACCACTTTCTGAACCGATTTATTGATAATTGCGCGTTAATTTATTCCGATAAGCTATACACGCGTAGGTAGGAACGGCTCTTAGGCATTTACACGTTTAACGGACCTTCCAACTGGTTGTCGCGTTTATAATGTCGTATGCAGATTGGCAATTGGCTAACTGTAAAAAATCAAGAACCATTACCGTTTTCATTTAGAATTTGCATTTTCTTTTAATAAATCGCTTAAATTTTCATCTGCTTTGCAAGGATAATTTATAGTTCTCGTTATATTGGCTGTCCCAATTATCAAGACATATTGTGGGTGGCTCCTCAGAGCATAACTTGAAAATATTATTATCTTAATTGCAGATTGATTAAAGATATTTTTTGGCGACAGCTTGTATTTAATTGACTAAATAATTTTAATTTGACATACGTCATTTAATTTCTTAGGTTGGCACACCGAATCGACCGTTTATGCTTTTCGGTATATCATTATACCATTTGAACAACAAAATATGAGATCAAGAGTTTCAACGTGACATTAAGATTTCACGGCAATCTTGATCTCAAATTTTGTTGATCAAGTAGTATGATGAATATGGATGGTGTTAATCTTAAACATCGAAAAATAAATTCAAAGGGACGTTGAGGTTATTATCAAATTCGCTGATTGACGCTCTTTTACCATTTTATTTTCCCCCATAATACCACTAATAATAATACGGGTGACAACGACACCACGTACGCCCCAATAAATTTTTCAACTATTAAGATAAAAATGTGAAAAAAATCACAGTGATCATGCTCACAGAACGTCACCTTTTGACATTGATTACAACTTTTTCTCACTTCCGGTTACGCGGGAAATGACTTATATTTTTGGAATCTAGGTTTTTGGCGAAATTTTGTTGTGGACCTAGTGTTGCGATACACTTCTTTTGTCTCTTATGGACATCAGTATTCTCATTAAATGAATAATATTTCGTTTCGGCTCATTTAAGCCCTATTCGGATGGCTTCAAAATATGGAAAAACGTTTTTCGCGGATAACAAATTTTTTTCAAATGGTACCATGCTGGTACACCTGATCCATGAAAGCAGATATTTTTTTCTGTGTGCAATGATACCACCAACTTAGCATTTTTGTCCACAAAAAATGAGTATACCTAGATCCGCAACCAATTTTCCCAAAACAAATGAAAAGACTTTATAAACTGACACTTCAATACTCAGAATGACTCCTAGATTCCAAAAATGTAAAAATGTACCCGGTGTCCCATTTAAAAAATCAAAATTAAAGCCATTTCCGGCGTAACCTGAGGCGATAGAAGGTTCTAATGTATGTCAAAAGATGAGGTTTGGTGGATATTGTCACTGGGATTTTGTTCAGATTTCAGTAAGTAAGTATCCCAGATTGATATTTTCAGAGAAACTACATATTTTTGTTTTTAATGAATATCAAAAAAACTGACGGATTAAAGAAATACGATGAGCTGTCGAAACAAGTTGTTTATCTGTAAATGAAGTTTGAAAGTGTGCCCTACAATCCACTTTTTGAGTAAAATTTCTGACTTGCAAGACACCGCATATCAATAATCCCTCAGTTTTTTCAGTGTTTATTAAAAACAGAAATACGTTGTTTCTCTGAAAATATAAATCTGAGATATTTACTGTGTTACCGTGTTACCTATATTATTGGAGTAATTAAAAAATTATTTCCTATCGATCTGTGCAAAAATATACCAGGTGTCCCATTTAAAAAAGGCAACTTAATTTCCAGAAAAGTTTGACCTTGAAAAATTTGTATCTATCTACCAAACAAAACTTGAAGGTGTGCCCTATAATCCACTTTTTGAATTGATATTCCAATTTAAAAGTAGGACAAAATGATTGGATCACTCTGTACAATCGTGGGGACCCGGATTTGAATTCGCGTTTTCTCAGTTTAGGTCTGGTTTAAGTAAACTTTAGAGCAGGAGCAACATGCGATCACTTTATCAAGATCTACTACAGCATTATTATAAAATCAGTTCGAATAACTGGTCCTAAAAGATCTATGTAAATTGTAAAGTGTGCGATCTCCTTTTCTCCTTCAATATTGTTGAAGTCATAGTTTAAGAGATTAATTCTTCTTCCAGCTTCACGAATAATGACTCCAAGCAACGAATTATCAAAGGTTGAAGTGATTTTAAATTCGTTTCAAACGGAGCGTAGAGATTGTCTTTCATTTTGAAAACTTGAAAAAAAAAACAATACAAATAAAAGGGACTCGTTTATTAGAACAAAGCAATTTATTAGGTAGTGAGAACGCGAACTTATTTTTTTAATACGTATTTCTGCAATTTTTGGCCATGAAATTCTGTAAGTATCACTCGTCAAAATAAATGGAACTGCTGATCAATAATTGCTGAAATATTTTCTCCGATACGATTTCTCAAGTATGGGAAGATGGATGATGATACACCGAGAGTCTTTAGATCTACCATCATTTAGAGTAGGATTCTATATGAATAACTTGAAATTCCCTTCTAAAATTTTGTGGCTTTACACAATGTTCAGCGTCAGAATTACCTATGCTTTTTGTACAAAATCCACGTTGATTAATAATAGGAAAAGTAACTGTGTCGAACAAAATGGCATAACTCTGAAAATGAAATACCTGTACATAATACGTTTTTGACATTTTGTTAATTGAATGCTTTGTATAGTTTCAAAGCCAATCAAAATCACCACGAACTATATTTATATTGCCGGACCCTGCAATTATTATTAACATGGTGAAGCTATTTCAAACCAACAAGCAATACATGCTAACTGGCATAAAAATATCGACTTCCGGGCAACATGCAGCGGTTGAAAAATGGTGGAGGCGCCACTACAACGCGGATAAAAATCAACAAAACCAAATCCTTTGACGCCAATTAAATAGGAGTCGCCCTCAAATTACGTAAAAGCCCTTCAACTCCCGCACATGCAGTACGTTCAATTAGAGCAAAATATAATTAGCGCGTCACGCTCACACATCAAGCTAATTGACATCTTTAGCAAATCTGGAAAACAGCGGCAATAAAACGAGAACATAATTCGCAATCATATTATTTTAAAAGAAAAGAAATCATTAAATTTTAATGAGTTAAATGCGTGGTTTTAAAAGCAGCTGTGAGGTAACCATAAAAATGAAAATTATTGTTTTTCAATTTTATTTTCCTACTACCCTACCAGAAAGTTAACGTTTGCACCCATTTTCTGGGGAGGAAACTGGTCACTCTCCTCCTCCGTTTCCTCTCGCCATTGGGTTCCACCCCTTTTCTGGGGAGGAAAGTAGTCTCTTTCCTCCCTTTCTAAGGAGGAGAGTGGTCCGGACAGGGAGGGAGGAAAGTGGTCACTTTCCTCTCGCCAAAGGGCTGAGAGTTTATCTAAATTTGAATTATTTTATCCTAAACTAGATATCCATTATAAGCGAAAATAATCGCCTACTGCCATCTAGGGGTGAATAATCTGGCATTTATATAATAATAATAATAGAATTTATTTCCAGCAGACAAATTTGTCTACAGTGGACAGATAATACAAAAGAAAAGTAACATTTATAATAAAGAATAACTTAAACCAAATTTTAACAATAATTCAGACTTACATTTAGCAAAAGGTAAATTTCTAAAGAAGATATCAAATTAATCACTATCGCACGAGTTATACAGGGTGTTCGCGAAACATGTAGCAGAACTCCTACCGTAGGTTCCTTACATAAAAATAAGTTGAAAAGTTCCTATGAAGATTTGTCCGATATCGCCTCCTAACGGTGCTAGGTCTTCTCGTAGGAGGAGGATGGGGACCAGTTTATTTTTAATATTTCGGAAACGGCTTAATCTACGATATTGCAATTTGGTACATCGACTTAGATACTTAAGGGTGTGTCATGTAAAAAATTTCATTAAAATTGATGGAGGGGAATATTCAGTTACCGACACCATCAGCAATTGGTATTTTCAATGCAAATCCTACATAAGCAGTTCTTGAAACATTATTCACGGATATTTAGAAGTAAAATTTCATAGGAAAACTTTTATTGCTCTTGCAAAATTTCAAAATAATCCATCGATTTCGCGCCATCAACAAAAATGTGTACTATTGCATCATGCGCGCCTTGTAATTTTTGGACCACGAAGTCGCCTATGCAAACCTAGCTCCATTAGGAGGCGATATCGGACACATGTTCATAGGAACTTTTTAACTTATTTTTATGTAAGGAACCCACGGTAGGAGTTCTGCTACATGTTTGGCGGGTTTGCATAGGCGACTTTGTGAAACTGATCCAAAAAAGCAGAGAAGCGGCTGGAACCTCCCCAACGCGTGGGTCTTTGATTTCCGTGACTTGTGTTTAAGATTTTAAAGTTAATATGCCTAAATGGCACTTCCCGTTAACCAATTGCTCCCAAAAGCCTTTCAGATCTTCAACGGGTCACCTGACCTCCATGTACCAAATTTCAGACAAATCCTGGGCTATAACGTGGTTTCAGTGTTATTTCAAAATTTCGATTTTTCTACCCAAAGGGTAATAAATGCGAATAAATTGTATCTCATTTAAAACCAGAATTCGAAGACCCTTCTAATGGTGGCAATAAATCTTTCAAAAATTTGTTTTGGATGGGTAAATGAGAGAATACTTTAAATTTGGAAATTGGTGTGCCAAAACGGCACTTTCCGTGGGTCGATTGAATCCAACATTTGTTCAGCTCTTCGACGTGTAATACAATCCCCATGTGCAAAATTTTAGCCAAATCGGTTCAGGGGCTTGGGCTGTACCGCGATTTTAAAGTCCGATAAAAATCTCGATATTTTTAGTTTTTGGTCAAAAGGGCACTGACAGTGGATACATCTTTGGAAGCAGAATCTGAAGGCCTTTCTTATTGTGACGTGAAAAATGGGGGTTTACATTTAAAATTTAAAAGTTGATGTGCCAAAACGGCAATTCTGGTTGCACGATTGGCTCCAAAAGCTTTTCAGATCTAAGTTGGGTTATCACATGCACACGTACCAAATTTCAGCCAAATCGGTCGAGTAGTTTGGGCTGTGGCGTGTTTACGAACGAACGAACGAACGTACGTGCGAACGAACGTACGTACGAACGAACGTACGTACGAACGAACGTACGTACGTACATACATACAGACACATTTTAAAAACCACTTTTTTGGGTTCCTGAGACCTCAAAACGTACAGATCCGGTCTTATCTCGAATTCGAAAATTTTAGTGATTGCAGTAACCTCCCTTTTTTTTAAATGGTGAAGTGGAGTGGGGAGGTTAAAATTACAAGGCGCGCATCATCCAATAGCATACATTTTTGTTGATTGCGCAAAATCGATGCATTATTTTGAAATTTTGCAAGAGCAATAAAAGTTTTCTTATAAAATTTTACTTGTAAGGCGCAGTAAATGATTTTTCCAGAAACTGCTTATGTAGGTTTTGCATTGAAAATACCAATTGCAGGTGTCGGTAACTGAATGTTCCCCTCCATCAATTTTAATAAAATTTTGTACATGACATACCCTTAAGTACCTAAGTCGATGTACCAAATTGCATTATCGTAGATTAAGCCGTTTCCGAAATATTGAAAATAAACTGGTCCCCATCCTCCTCCTACGAGAAGACCTAGCACCCTTAGGAGGCGGTATCGGACAAATCTTCATAGGAACTTTTCAACTTATTTTTATGTAAGGAACCTACGGTATGAGTTCTGCTACATGTTTCGCGAACACCCTGTATAATCGAACGCAAAATAAAAGTGAATTGTTGAGATATTTAAGGTGTTTGGTCATAATAAAAAGTCAGTGGACATCGACTATTTATACAAGGAATAGCTCGAGGAATAGTATGAAACCAATGGAGTTAAGGAGTACTGAACAGGATACACTACCATTCAACAGTTTTTGCAAAAATATAAGTGCAGTCACATATCTTCTAGCGCAGAGCGAATCTTTATCAACCAGATCAAGAAGACAAGCTTTGATCAATGTGTCGAACTGGTACGAACCAAATTTTTTAAAGTGAATAATATACATTGCAAATTTTCTTTGCACATTTTCAGCAATTGAATATAGATTTGATGATAAGGCAACCATACGACGCAACAATATTCAAGTCTTGAACAATAATTTAATACGTATATTTGTGAACTCCAGTGTGTTGCGATAAATAAAACCTAACGTTCTCAAAGCTGTTAATAATTTCCAATATGAAGAACGAATGTTAGGGCATTGTCCACAATGACACCTAAATCTCTAATTTGAGTACAACCTTCAAGTGGGTATCCCCCTCGGTATCCCCTAACATTCTAGTAGAATTCAGTTACAGTGGATTTTCTTGAAAATGACATCTTTTTACACTTATTAATATTAAGTTCTAATTGGTTACTTGCACACCAAGAAGCTAAATTGTCCAAATTATATTGTAGTTTACAACAATCACTAACATGATTAACAATGCGGGCCATTTTCAAGTCATCGCATAAATGAATAACTTGCTGTCAACGGAAGACGTAACATCATTGTAAAAAAATAACAAAAAGAAGAGGGCCTAAATTTGACCCTTGTGCTAATCCACTGTTTATGATTTAAAACCACGGTTTTCTACAAATTGCTGTCTATTCTACAGACTTGACTTAACTAATGGTTATAGATATAGTGCCATGTATATTTAACAACGATAAATTATACAACTAAACGCCTTCTCTTATTTTTTATACATTAATCAGTGAATAATTTATAGACAGGTAATGGAGCCCCTTTTAATCGATATTCTTATTACTGCAAGCCTGTTTCAGTACTAGGCGATAGTACAGTGAGATTCAAAACGTTTGTAATTAGGGTTGGCTTTGGAAACAAAAGATTCGAAAAACGTTTGTCCAAAATTAATCGCACTGTCCCCAAAGAAAATCACTAAACTAAAATGGCAGATGTGAATTTTTTAAATTTATTCGTTTTGCAAATTATCAATCCCAGTGCCACTGCAACCAACAAAACTTGGTGGAAGAAGTTAGGTTAGGTTTGTTGGTGTTCCTAGGGAAGTTTAAAATGCTGTTATTTCTTGAATTTCTTCATAAATCTTGAATTTTTGAGCAAGCATTTTGAAGCACTCGTCAAAAACAGCATTGGAGGCCAGTTCTCCATCTGGTCGAGTCGAATCGAAAGGTAATTTGTTAAAATCAACAACCTGCTAATTTGTAATTTGTAAACCGTTTCAGAAACAAATATTTGGAGAGTGGAGACTCCGATTGGCCCGATTCTCTGTTTTTTGTGAATTTTCTTTCACAACACAAAACAGCCGATTTTGTCTGCAAAGAAAGCATTTTGGTAAAAATTAACGAAAGGAACTTATTGAATTATAATTTATCTCTCTTCAGGTGCAGCCTCAGATAAAATAAAACAATGTGTCTGTGATTCCGGGAAGTTACAAATAATGTGAATAACGTGCATAGGATTGTGTGCATTAGGCAATTTTTTCAGCGAAATTTCTAATCCAATTAACATGACATACGGATGATCCTGACTTGGCCCCCTGCTTTAAGACAAGGTCTGAACTGCAGCACAGAAGTAGAAGATCAATCAAGTTGCTTTTAATTTATTTACTACCTCAATTTGTGGGGCCAGGAATTTTTGTTCGCCGTCTCAAAATCAGAACACTTTTTCATAATCTAAAGTAAAGTTTTGTTCTTACAGTATCGTGTGTTATTTGCAATTGAAAAATAAAACCATTAAATTTGCTTGTTTTATGAATTTACTACTCTTTTTGATAAAAACTAGGTGGGTGTTAATTTTAAATATATAGGTAAATAGGACATTGCACTCTGTTCATTTGGTGCTTTTTCTTTTAAAAAGCAGCCCCCGGTCCACGATGAATGTTTGATGGATATTGAAGGCAGCCCTCGCCTCTAGAAATTGTTATGACCAAAACTCGCCAGTATTTGTTTCTGAAACGGTTTTCAAATGAGCAAGTTGGGTTTAATAAACAAATCACCTTTCGATTCGACCTGGCCTCCAAGAATGCCTCAGGAATGCTTCAAGATGCTTGTTGAAAAATTTTATGGGGATCACTAACATAACCTAACTTTTCCGGTTTTCTTGGTTGCACTGGGACTGGTCACGGAAGGGCGCCAAAGATGCTGGAAGTGGAGAGGTCGATATTTTTTCGAAATAATTTGCATTAATAAATGCAAAAGAAATGAATTTTAAGAATTCACATCTGTCAATTTTAGTTTAGTGAATTTCTTTGCGGACAGTGTGATTAATTTTGGACAAACGTTTTTCGAAACTTTTGTTTCCAAAGCCAACCCTAATTACAAACGTTTTGAATCTCACTGTATCCTGATGATATTTCGAGTAAAATAGTTAAGTTTCATGAAGAAAGCTTGAAGATTGTCAACTTGTGACGAGGCGAAAAGTACTTGACGATCTAATATTACCTAACAAAACTCTCTAATTTTGAATCTCTTAAATGATGGGCGATTCGTTATACTAAATAATGCGCGGTCACTATTATAAACTACATACTAAATAACGTCACTTTACTGATTTTCGGACGTGTTTTTTAGATGGGGTCGTAGGAAAAACCATATACAGGGTGAGTCAAACCGGACGGGCCATCCCTCAATAACTTCGTTCTTTTTCCATCGATCCGAACCAGTTTAGGTAACGTGATATGACTGCCTCTGAACTACATTTCGACAGCATCAGTGGTCCCAAATTGTTTTTATTTCATTGGCTAACAACATGTCACTTTGTTATTTTAAATGGCACCCTGTGTATTTTCTTATTGTAGCAAGTAGAAGCTTTGATTCTCTTTACAACGGTGTAATAAAATCATACTTTTACATGATGTAAATTTAGAGAAGATGTCAAGTGAACGTATTCCTGAAAGTATGGATCAGGCCCTTTATTTTACAAACTATTCACTTTATCAAAAAATTGCCCCAATAAAAGTCGAAAGGTAAATTTAGGCGCATTTGTTGATGTGATTACCTCTACATAATCTTGTAATAAAACAAATGTGTAGGTATGCCGTGAGACTCAGTGAGATTCGGTGAAGAAGATATCAAGATAAAGTGAATTGCATCAAAAGATGCACCTACATTTACCTTTCAACTTTTACCGGAAATATTTTAAAATGTGAAACGTTCATATCATCGAACTCGGTTATAGCGTCAAAATGCAAATGTTTGTCGGTTTATTCTTGGGATACAAAATCGACAGGTAGAAACACGAAGAAGCTTTATTCGTGGAACCCGAAGTGGAACCTGGGTTTTGCTCACTGGTTTTCCCGAAAATGCTGAACTACCTAATGGCTTTGTAATGACCGCTCCTTATCAAAATGAATTTGTTTACTCTCCCTTCTTGCTATCCGAATCCATGATGCATTTTTGAAAATGTACTTTCAGTTTTCAAGAAAGTTTAGAATTCCGCAACATATCTATCAAAAGTGTAAAAAGAAAGCAGTTTAGTGTTGACCAAAAAGTTCAAGTCATTCAAGAAGTGATAAAAGGTGTTAAAAAGGCAGACGTATGTAGGAAGGTTGACATTGCCAATTCAAGTTTGCATAAAATTCTAAAAAATTAGTTAAATAAACTTGTTATCAATAAATTGGACGTGTTGAATTGAACTGAATATCCTAATCAGTTTTTTGCCGAGATAGGAGAAAAAATTAACACTTCAATACCAAACACAACTGTAAGTGCAATAGAACTCCTTGCAAAAACAAAAAAGAAGGCCTCACAGTCCTGCTTCTTTAAACCAACTAGCGAAACAGAAATCTTCAATATAATAATGCACTTAAAAAGTAAAGAGACGAAAGATATTTATGGACTTACGACGAAGCTAGTAAAAGAACTATCACGGGAAATAGCATATCCTCTGAGCATTATTGTCCTCTGGGAAGGTGTATTTCCAGCTCCATTAAAACGAGCAAAGATTACGCCGGTATTTAAGAAAGGCAATCAAAAATGTCCCGCTAACTACAGGCCTATATCCATATTACCCGCCATGTCAAAGATATTTGAAGAATCTATAAAAAGAAGACTGCTAGAATACCTAGAAGTGAATAATGTTCTATCTCAACAACAGCACGGCTACAGAACTGGACGATCCACAACAACAGCGCTGCTCGAAATCATGCATAGCATAATAGAAGCACAAGACTAAAAGGACATGATTGAACTAATTTCCTGCGATCTCACAAAAGCCTTTGACTCAGTCCAGCATAGCATCTTACTCCAGAAGCTAGAGTTTTACGGAATACGCGGCCCACCTCTTAACATCCTGAAGTTCTATCTTTCAGAAAGAACCCAAAGAGTGGCAGACGAAGGAAAAATGTCAGCAGAAATGGACATAAAATACGGTGTGCCCCAGGGCTCAATTCTGGGGCCACTATTGTTTATAGTTTATGTCAACGACCATAATATAGAGCTACCTGGAACATTCACGTATCTTTATGCCGACGATACTACGTACCTCCTCAAAGCATCCACAAACACTGAACTTAAGCAACAGGAATACCAAGTATTAGAAAAATCCAATACATGGTTTCAAACAAATAAGCTAGAAGTTAATCAAATAAGAATCAGTATCTATACATAACGAAAGGTCAGGAAGTCACAAATTTAAAATTCTTAGGGGTAACAATAGAGAGTAAACTTACCTGGAGAGCTCACATCGATGAAGTAAAGAAGAAAATTTCTATGCCATCTACACGATCAGGATAATGAACAAGTATAGCACACAAGAGACCGCCAGGATCGCATATTTCGGAAATTGCCAGAGCATACTAACATATGGCATACTCTATCACTAGAAACACCCCACTACACCGAAACACTTGATTTACACTGCTGACGCGTTTCGAACACAATGTGCTCATTTTTCAAAGCCGAAGCTAAAACAACCTACCTGTCTAGAAACTGAAATATTTATAGGCCCACGCGCGTAGCTCCGCCCCTCGCCTGATATTGATAGACCAATCACAGGTCGAGAAATGGTCACGCAAGGGTGAACACGTATAAATATAACAAGTCCTACTTAAAGTAGCGTAAACAGAGATGAATATGCGATCGGGCCTGTATCAGCGTTCATAAGCCTATCTCTAGACTTATGAATTACGATACTCTCCCAAGCGTCGAGCATCTGCATCTTGTTAACGCTACAAACTAACTTAATATTATCACTTATTCTATGGTCATTGTGTAAAGCATGTAGGGCAACACTGGATTTCTCAGTTCTGCCATATTTAAGGTGGGCTAAGTGCTCCTTAAATCTGGTGATGAGAGACCTTCGTGTTTGACCTACATACTTTAGATCACAATTTTGACAATTGATTTCGTATATGCCGGATTTTTCGCTATTCCCTACTTTATCTTTCGGGTTGCCTAAAAGGTTTTTCAGTTTGTTTTCAGATCTGAAGACTGTCCTTAAATTTTGTTGAGCAAAAAACCTTGTCAAACCTCTTGTCAACTGAGGTTCAAAAGGTAGTGCGACAAATTTTAAGTCCTGTTTTTGTTCTTCGGAGCGAAAAGTCGTGGCGTTTAACACTTGTTGTTTGAATTTTAACTTCCTAATGATGTTGTCTATTATGATAGGTTCAAACCCGTTACATCTCGCTATGTCTTTGATTGTTTTGAGTTCTTTCTGATATCTTTCCTTATTTAAAGGAAAATTCAGAAGACGGTGTGCCAAAAAATGGAAACTTGCCATCTTGTGTTGTGCACAATGATGGGAGTCTGCCGAGATATAGCGGTATGTGCCGGATTCTTTCCTATAAACGTCAAATTCTAACTTATTATTATTTCTAATCACTAGAGTGTCTAGAAAAGGAAGTTTTTTCTCTTCTTCAACTTCGTGAGTGAATTTAATACTCGGAAAAATTGAGTTTAATTTTGAAATGAAGTCCTCTAAACTGGACTGACTAGGATCGAAAACAGCAAAAATGTCATCCACATATCTAAACCAAACCCTCGGAAAATACTGGCCACACTCGGCTTGCAACTCCGTCTCGAGGACGCTCATGAATAATTCTGCCAAGAATGGGGAAAGGGGGTTCCCCATGGCAGTACCATCCTTTTGCTCAAAAAAGCAACCATTGATCTGGAAGCAGTTTTGCCTCATGCAAGTCGAATATACTCGTCAACGACCTCTCGCGAGAGATCGTTAGACTCAAGTAAGTTCCTTAAGTAGTCGAGTGTTTGTGGGACAGGAACACTCGGAACAAGAGAACTAACATCGAAAGAAACCAGTATTTCATCTGTTTTTAACTCTACATGTTTAATTTTGTTGATAAACTCCAACGAGTTCTTGACCGAGAAACTGGGTTGTTTAACAGATAAATTACTAAATTCTTTGACCAACCATTTTGACAGCAAATAAGTTGGTGAACCTATTGCTGAAACGATTGGTCTTACACTTTTCCCAGGTTTGTGGATTTTTGGTAGGCAATACAATTTTGGGACAGTTGGATTGGATACGTGTAACCGTCTCCTAACGTCCTTGATAATAAGGTTGCCGCATCAGACACCATTTTATTGAGGGGATTCTTTCCCATTTTAAGGACCATTGCTAATTAAGTCATCGACTCTTTCGAAATAATCCTTTTTGTCCAAAATATATATATTTATAAATATTTCAGTTTCTAGACAGGTAGGTTGTTTTAGCTTCGGCTTTGATAATGAGCACACTGTGTTCGAAACGCGTCAGCAGTGTAAATCAACTGTTTCGGTGTAGTGGGGTGTTTCTAGTGATAGTGCATTTTTCCACCGAAGTTGTCCAGTGTTTCCATAGTGAAATATGGCATACTCTTGTGGGGAACCTCGGCAGCTGCGAAAAAACTGTTCATTCTACAAAAAAAGGCAATTCGAACACTTTACTGCCTGAATAGCACTCAAAGCTGCAGAACAGCTTTCAAAGAATTAAGGATACTCACGACATGCCGTCGATATACATATTCGAATGTATCAAATATATACGAGCCAATACCCATAAATATAATAAGAACTGCCAGTCTCACAACTTCGATACAAGGCACAAAGATAAATTACGAGTACCACTACATCACACTGCTAAAACTCATCGACTATTGGAGTCAAGCTCTACAACCAGCTGCCAGCAGGAATCATAACAGAAAACGGGAAGAAATTCGAACACTCTGTCAAAGAAATCTTGCTACAGAACACTTACTACAGTATTGAAGAGTTTATGTCTGATTTTAAATTTTAATCTCAATGTTCAGAAGTAATTTCGTTTATTATGTGTATGTATTGTATATTATATTATATGTATGTTGACATGTCATGTAAAAATTGATGACTAATATACATTATTCTTATTCTATTCTTATTCTCGTCTCCATAAAATATGGGTCATACTCGGATATAACGACAACTCGGTTATAGCGACAGTTTTGCTTCAGTCCCTTGAATGTCGTTATAACAGAGTTCTACTGTAGTTTGTGAAATAAAGTGTCAGATGCATACTTTTAGGAACACGTTCAATTTAAATTTTCTCTTTTACATTATGTAAGAGTATGACTTTATTACACCGTTGTAGAGAATCAAAAATTCTACTTGATATAACAAAAAAAATATACAGGGTGCCATTTAAAATAACAAAGTGACATGTCGTAAGTCAATGAAACAAGAACCATTTTGGACCACTAACACGGTAGAAATGTAGTTCAGAGGCAGTCATATCACGTCACCAGAAATGGTTCGAATCCATCGGAAACGAACGAAGTTATGGAGGGTGACCCCTCCCGTTTGACTCAGCCTGTATCTATAGAGTAAAGTGCAGTTCCCTCCCTTTGTTATTTACTGCCCTCGGCAAGCCTCGGGCATTAAACTTCAAAAAAAATTAAAATTCAATCCTCAATCAATGGCCCTGTTTCAATTTAAAGAAAAACTTCGTACAAATCTATTCCAAACCCAGCTATCGTCCATATAGGTATTACCTGTTTAGCTGAAAGAGTTAGGATTTCGAGTCGAGTCTTTGTGAACAATTAGAATCAATTACTTTTTCTCTCTTCGTTTGCTTTATTTGGGTATTAGATGTGTGTGTTGCTTGCATAATGTTTCGGTTTGTTATAGTTTGTTATGATGTATGCGGAGAATGTGGAAGAGCAGACAGACCCTGTCTTGTATGATGGGAGATCTGAACATTCTCTCCTCAAGATTCATGGGTTATATTTTGTATTACTTTCTTTTTTGGTGAATAAACAATACAAATAGATATTTTCTCGATGGGAGTCTTTTGACTTACCTGTTGCCAGATGAGGTGAGGAAAATCCGTGGCAAAGAGCACGGCAATGGCCACGTGTGCACAGCACAGCAGGAATCCAAAAACCGCAGCTATCCACGACTTCAACGGCATCATAGCGTACGCCAGAAAAACAACAAAAACGACTTGCCACGTCCCCTCGGCGGCCACCTTCGCCGTAGAGCTGACCGGAAAAAGCGGTAAGGCAAGGGCGCAAAAGGTCGCCAAAAAGAACAAAACGGCGTAGCAGACCCACAGTAGGTAGGCGTCCTGCATGAATCTCGTATGGAGAAACCCCAACAGAAGGGCGAAAAGGAAACAGTGAGCCGCGTGGTAGACATTCTGAGTGGTGGGAATTTGTGCGTAAACGAGCCCCAGCACGGCCAGCAGGGCCGTCAAAATAACGAAAAGGACGACAACGGCGGCCACGCTGGAATGCTGCAGTTTGCAGATGTACCGCTGGTAGAGCTGTTCGAGTTCGTCGTTTTCGAAACGGTGGGGGTTCACGATCCTGCTCAGGATGCGAGGAGATGTCATCGCTTTTACGCTGTGGTCCATGGCGCAGGATTCAGGATACCCTAAAGTGTTGATGTGTACGTCGCCGAGCCATCACTGCAACAAAAACGAAAATAATAATGTAGATGTTTTGTTGAGCAATCTCATTCCGTTAAAAAAGGGGTGCAGCAAAAGGCTGCTGAGAAATGTATTGCAGCTCCATTGTCGATAACAAAGTGTTGTTTCACTGCAATAATTACGAAGCAGTACAAAGGAGGTAAGGAATAATAACGTTTCCAGCAGGAATTCTTTCAACGGCAAACGAGAGAAAACTGAAAGAAAAATACGTTTTATTTAATGCAGCGTTCAAAGTAAACTGGGAAAAATAAAATCATACATTTTTTAGTCATGAATTTTAGAAATACATAATGCCGTTAGACATGCAATGTCAAAACTTTATCCTATGATGACGTACCTAGGGCAAACCACAATGTTTAATGTGCGACAAATCTGTCGGAAACCATGCGAAGTGTTTACTTTAAAGAAGGTGTGAAACAAAAAAACTTTTTTCATCTAAAAAATAATTTTAAAATATCGTAAGAGCTCTGGTGAAAACCTCATTTTTCTAAGTGCAATGTCCAACGCGTGGCAAATGTGTTGAAGACGTGTGCTCCCTCCCGACAATGTATGTATTGTATTCTCCAGAGGCGCTCCTATCTACTCATGAAGTGTTAAAAATAGTCTACCTTAAGCAGGGATCGGTGTTTACCTGCGGAAACTCGCCTCAACAACAAACAGCGTCTCGGATCCTTTGTTACTGAGGCGAGTTTCCGTAGGTACTGACTGATCCCCGCTTAAGGCATATTATTTTTAAGATTTGTCAGTAAAACGGAACGGCTCTAGAAAATAGCCACTTCGCTGTCGTGGTTGTAATAGGCACACTAGATATCCCTCTCCCTCTCAGCCGCAAAAGTAAAAAAAAACATAGATGACGTCATTCAAACATAGCTGCAAAGCAAACACAGTTGTCAGAAGAAGCTCAAAAACTTTCATTAATCCAATATTCAGGTAGAACTACATACTTAGTCTTTTTCCTGGATATAATGACTCAAAAGTTTGTGGAGGCTAAATTCACTCTTTTTGTAAGAAATGCGACTTCGACAAACAATTATTTTCCTCATGGGAGTTAAGTTTTCCTCATAATCTCATCCCTACATTAACATTCTGAAGTGCTAAGAAACTGCATTTTACAAAATTTTCGCCTGCGGCTCGTTTCCCCTAAATTTTGATCTAGGACCGCCCTTGTCTTTAATTGTCTGTTGGCCCTTTTGATCTCCCACTGTACCAACAAATTTTGAGTTCCACGTTGTTTATTGGACTAGAAATTTATGACGAAAAGCAATTATTGCAATCCGGAATCGCGCAACTTGTTATAAAATGGAACATTAAATAAAATCGTTACACGTCACGAGATGTGAAATTTTATTAGCTGCAGATTACTTGCAGCATGAAGGACTTTGTTTCTGTCAATTTAGTTAATAATATACAGGGTGATTCACGAAGATCGTTTTTTAGAAACTTTTGGGGGAATCCTCGGGGGAATCCATTTGTAGATTTTTGAAATTTTGGTACTATTACATAATCGCCCACGCACACCAAGAATAAAATATTTGCAACCCCCCAGCACCTCCGGTTAACCGGAAGTGGCCGCCATTTTTGTAATTTTAAATGGGAGGCCCTCGTTTGATTTTAGATTCTGATTCGAGGGGTTAACCACATAGCGATTTTGGTGTACGGTTCTCTGGAATTTTGGCAATTTTCTAGCAATTTTGGCCATTTCTAGCGATTTTGGCAATTTTCCAGCGATTTTGGCGATTTTCCTGCAATTTTGGCGATTTTCTAGCGATTCTGGCGATTTTCTAGCAATTTTGGCGATTTTCTAGCGATTTTGGCAATTTTCAAGCAAGTTTCCGGCGATATTCAAGCAAGTTCCCAGCAATTTTGCAGCAATTTTGGCGATTTTCGAGCGAATTTAAAATATTTTTTGGCGACTTGGAAATTTTCTAGCAATTTCGGCGATTTTTAAGCTCTTTCTGTGGTCTTTAATGTTTCATTTTTTAGATTCAAAAACTCTGTACTGATTTTGGACAAATTTTAAAAATACATCCCAGTCATTTACTATTACTTTTTTTCGACTGAAAAAGGGTTGAATCTGCCGTTTTATCCCGACCAATACCTACCTGACAAATCTCCACAATCTCTTGCAAAGTCTTACTTATTAAGATTAAATTAAGAGCCACATCAAACAGCTTATGTTTTTTTTAGCAATATCAGGTATTCTATGACGATTATCATCGAACTTTATTGTTTTTTATGCGAACTTTGGTGGCGATTTCCGCTTGTTCGGTTAATTTTTCGCAACTTGGCGATTTTTGTCAACTTTTGGGCAGTTTCTAGCGATTTTGGCGATTTTCTTACAATTTGCGATTTTGTGTACACAAATTTACCATGTGGTTAACCCCTCGTTCTGATTCATCTCCACTTCCGGTAAAACAGGAAGTATGCTGGGGGCTTTAGAGTATTTAATTTTTGATGTACGTGGGCAATTTTGGTATTGTGTCTTTCAAAGTTCTACTACCCCAGCAGCACCAAATATGGGGCCAACGTAGAGCCTACATTGGGCCAATATATTAATCGTGGCCCAATATTTCAGACTTTTAGCCAATATTGGCCGTGCATTGGTGGAAAAATGTTTGCCAATATATATAATCCATGTTTGACCAATGTAGGACCCATAGTATCTTTGCATGTTGAAATCATAAACATGCCCCCAATATGGGTAGAATGTGGTAGAATATTATTTCATAAATAGTAATTAATGCACTAATTTAATTACTCAGAAAATGAATAGGTACCATAATACATGCACATGAAAATTACCGAATGCAATACATATTATATATTTATTAAAATTTTATTTGATAATAAAGATGAATTACGGATATGGGGATCGGGAGGTTAGAAGCAGGATGCAGTTTATTAATAAAATTTGTTCGATACCTATGTACAATAAATATTTGATTTCATTATACCTAAATTATAAAATATTTGTTAGGGCCTGCATTGGCCATTCTTGGACGATGCTGTGTGTGCAGTCGCAGTCGCAGAAGGTGTACGTGACCTCCTGCCTGGTCGGACATCAGTCCAGTCCAGACAGGAAAAAATTGCGCTAACCTAAAAGCCGGGGGGTGCATTAAGTGCATTTGTCGGGTTTTAGTGCTTGTGGTGTTGAATCTTTTGTGGGGTAAGTAACTCTTAAATAACGATGTTTTAAGCCAGACACCATGTCATTTTGTTGGGTTAGAGTTGTGCCAGTTATCAGCTATTTAAAGGCTATTTTGCCATTCAGTGCTTTAAATATTGTGAAGCTGCTTTATTAGGATATCTAATTACTGTATGTACATAAAAGTACATGCCATTTACGTACTTTTTGATTACTCTTTTATATACAGGGTGATTTTGAACGGATTCGTTGGAAACTGTTTGACTTCCTAACAGATGACGTGATGAGGATCTTCGAATTTGGTATGCGACCATAATCGATCATGACGAATCGAAGTCAAATATTTTCAAGATGGCGGCAGAAAAGATGAATACATTGGTAACGATGAGATATTGTTTTGCAAAATTCTTCAATAATGTGTTTTTAGGTGAATCATCTTTACCTTTGTGGAGATGACACTGTCCATAAGGCTGTCTTTTACCAAATGAGAAAAATCTTGCAGAAAAGTGTCATCATTGTATTCCGGGCAAGGTAAAAAAAGTGGGAAGTTGCCATTCAAAAATTTGCGATGCCGTGGGGCCATACTACGTAAGTTAATTTTTTGCAAATCTACTTGACAGTTGCTGATTTTTCGTTCTAAGTGCCGTTAGAAAGAGGTGCCCGGAGGCTACAGAGGTCGAGGTGCAACGATCAATTTCCCTGTACTTACCTGGCGGGATCTAAAGACCGTGAAGGAGGAATGGGGGAGCGATAAAAATCAAATATTTGTAATGTTTTTTTATACAAATTAATAATAGTAATTAGTAATATATTTCTAATGATTTCTTATTACATTGCTCCTATGAAAGAAACCAATCTGGGGCGAATATTTAAAAGAAATATTGGCTAATGATTATTAAACAATGTTTTCCCTATAAAACAAATTCATGTTGGGCCAATATTCCTTTAGATATAGGGCCGTTAAAAAAAAATCTGACGTTTGCATGTTGCCCCAATATTTGAGAAATATGTTGGGCCAATAAAAGTGTGCTGCTGGGGTACAAGTGGATCCCCAAAAGTTTCTAACGGTATTCGTGAATCACTCTGCATTTTTTTAAATTTTTGCCTTGATCAACATAATTTCCCTTTCGTGCATTTTTACTCATATCCGAACGCAATTCTGAAAAAATCTCATTGTTTGCTACAATGCTACTGAAATTGCAATGCGTTTTAGGGAGAAACGCCGGGTTTTCATTTTTATTCCTAGAGTTTTTTCTACCATATTTTTCATTTTTGGTTCAGACCTCTTTTAGGCGGGGAACGCCTTTGCCTGCGGAAACTCGCCTCAACATCACAGTCAAACTACCTACAAATACGTTAGCCTGGACGTTAACTTATATTTTGGAAAGGTTTTATTGCAGTTTTGATAAAAGAGTTTGAAAGTTTAAAATGACAAGGCCGAATTATTTCTAGAAAACTTTTCAGGGCGTCTTCCTAATAGCTTTATGAGAGTTTTATTAGTATCCCGAAAGACTTTGTACCGGGTTTTGTACAATAAAAGTTCTAAATTGAGTGATATTCATAATGGTTCTCAAGAAACTCTTCAAACCATAAACACAATTTCAATTGTCACAAGTTATGTAAAGTAATTTCCAAGTAACTCCGATTTCATTGGCCACCCAGGCAGTAGATGGATGCATATTTGACATTTGAACCCGAATACAACAATTTACACACACGCGATAATCAAAACAAAAATAATGAACCCTGAAATCTATTATATTGAAAAGATTAAAAATAGCATCACTATATTATTCCTTGGCATGTTCTATTTTCATAGTGATCCTGTCGTAAAAAACACATTGTGCGTTGATTTGATGAGATTAAACTGACATTTCAAGGCGATGTAGGACTATTGAAAAATGGGAAGCTAAAACGAACATCACGAAATTTCAGCATGTCCCTTTTATTTATAGTCGCATTTCGCGTGGGTGTCCGGAGTCAAATTAAGATAATATCTAGAGAGCCGTCAAACGTTTTGTTAATTCATTCAGGTCTATGTCGAGTAAAGTAATGTTTTCTTTAAATTTTAAACTACATATTCTCAAATGTGTTCTTTTCCAAGCCACATTCAAGTAAGTATTATGTCAGATAAGGTCTGTTTTCGATTTTAAACTGCATTTTTCAAGTTCTGTGTGTTAGCACAAATTTGACGGCACCGCCATAGGTACACAGGCCCAAGTAACAATTTTAAGAACAACCAGTCTTGCCTAAATTTTATGACAGGTTTATAATGGATTTACAGAAGTCAGCAGTTTTATAAAAGTTGTCTTAAATAGCGTTAATACTGTAAGACAAAAATGTTTTATAAATAAGTTTTATCTGCATCCCTAAGAATGAATTATAAAACTACAGGGTCTCAACGCCGACAGCTCTTAATGCTGTTTTATTGTTGCTACCTAAAATACATCGTTAAATGTATTTCATCTTAACAGATTCTTGAAGTCAAAATGGACTTGTTAAATTAATAAATAAGAGCTTATAACTTTATGGCTACTTTATTAGAGAGTTTTATAAATGGTTTAAAAACAGTTTTTTAAATGTAACAGCTCTACAGGTTATTTACTCTCAGACAACGGTCTTTGCCCTTAAGATGGCATTTAGCAAAGCTGTTTCAATTACAAATCGTTTTAATATTTCTAAATAAGTTTTTACAAAACAAACTAGACTTATTAAAACATAATTCAGTAGTTAATAGTTTTATGAACAAATACCTACGCCATGATTGCAACCGAAATATTCAGCCGCCATATTGATGAAATGAAATGTGAAAAAAATATAATTTATTTATTGTCCCTGAATTTGAGCGATAGATAGAAAAAATGTGCTCGACTTACAAAGCTACTCAATCTGCAACAGAATAAGTAAAGTTTTGGACAACATTTAGCATTTATATAAAAATTTATTTTTCTATAATTAAAGGGATCCTTATGTTCAGGGCGCGTCAGTTTTTTATGGTTGTTTTGCAGAATTTTGTCAGTAAACAATCCTTTGTTTACGTTTTTTGGATTCGAAGACAACGAATCCGTAATTATATAAGTAGATATCAACAGGATTCATGATGCAAGCAGACGACATTATTTATTATAAAACTTTAAAAGGAATCATTGTAGATACAAAAGAATCAAAACGGCAAAGTAAAAATCTTAATAAAGGTACAACGAATTGTAGATGCTATTTTCAAAACCTTTTTCTCTGCGTTGAACTATTTTAAGTAATATAGGTACGGTTTTATTGAATTCAATATAAAGATCTTATTAGGACTCGAAGGTTTTATTAAAGTTTTAAGCAAAGTTTTATGGATTACTTGACAATGTTAGCAACACTGTTGCATTAAGATGGAAAGGTTTTAAGAAGTTTTAAAAATTATACTGGAAGAACCTCATAGGATTCTCCTTTTTTACTTTATAACTGACTTATTACAGTGTTCAATACTGCTTCAAGGGAGAGTACCTTTAAAGGAACTCTTGTTAGTAAGATTTATAGCTGTCTCGTAGATTAAAATAAAAGTTAAATTGTTACTTGGGGGGTATGGTGAATTTTTCGTTGTCCACCATTAGGAACTCGGAAACCACAAGAGATCGAGAGTAGATTAAATTAGAGAAAAGTTGCTCTTTTTTAAGGTAATTAAGAATCTGTAAAGAATTCCCCGATATCTTGATTCGTTCCTGAGTTATCGCGAAAAAATTGAAAATGACGATTTTAAAGAAAAATTTATATCTTTCTAATGATTGGTGGTATTCAGATGAAACTTGGAACATTTGTATTTTTGACAGCTGTCAATTCAATGGCACTGACAGAAATTTTTTAGGCCATCCAGATTTTGAGCAACGACAGTAAATTTTTTTTTTCTGTGGCCGCCATATTGGATTTTAACCGGATGCACAAAAAAATTTAGAGATTAAGAAGAGACTGAAAAAATCGGTGTACTCTTTTGCATTTGTTTTTCATCTAAGTTTAGGCTGATTTTACAAACTATTCATTTTAAAAATTTGACGATCTGTCAAAAAAGTTAATGTCGGCTACATTTTTGGAAAGCTAAGTTTTTTGTGCATTTTGTGCATCAAAGTTTAGAAGGCTTAGAAAACTTCTGTCAATGTTGTTGAGTTGGCAGCTGTCAAAAATATAAAAGTGCCACGTTTCATTTAATTATCACCAATCGTTAGAAAGATATGAATTTTTCTTTAAAATCGCGATTTTCAATTTTTTCGGGATAAACTCAGGAACGAATCTTGATAAAGGAGAATTCTTTACAGATTCTTAATCACCTCTGCATCTCTTATGGTTTCCGAGTTCCCAATGGTGGGCAGCGAAAAATTCACCACCCTGAGCCACGGCGTAAAATTAAACACACAAACACCCTTTAGAAAATTACAGGCAAAATCGCAATTATGCCAACACATGCACGGGATAGAACGTCAAACAAGAGGCACAAGCTTGAGGATCAATATCGTTCCTTCTATGTTACTGTTATTTTCTCTCGTCTGGCATCAGACACGGTTTATTCTATCCTTGAAATTCTTCATACAAATCAGAAAACAAAAGGCGCTATTTTTGCAAGGAGTTATTATCACATCGTGAGTGTCTAATGACAAGCGAACGGCCATAAAGCCAATTTATTGTTTGTTATTCGTAACCATCCATTAAAACAGATCATGGAGTAAATAATGGCGCGATTAAGATTTACCCACAGCACGTGTGACATTTACGATTACATCACCATGTTTACGACTAATTAGGATTCGGTGTAAATGCAGTTCTTTATTTTGCAGGGAGATGGGAGAACTTCCTCAATGGACGCACAAATGCGACGGCTTTTCGCCCGAAATCATACCGATCAAAGGCTTTACGTATATGGAAAGAAAACAAGGAGATCTACATATAAAATGACTGCGGGCTGATCTTGGCTGATCTGGGTCCTTTATATTTGAGTATAGCTTTTTTGCAATATAGCACAATCTTATCTACTTTGCCTCTCAAATTGATTCTAACCTCGATTCTAACGAAACAAACGTATGTTCGTAGGGTGATGTGAGTCGTCACACCCCGCAGATCGCAGAACTTTACATTTTAGGCTCTCGACACCACACTTTGCAAAAAATATTTTTATTGTACCTATACTTACCCTACATAATTTGTATAATATGTGTCGGCTGTAATTTTTAAATTTTACCGCATCTTGGCAAAAATTTTGTCCACTTCGTGAACTGAGACAAAAAATATAGTCCGGTTCATGAACTGGAAAACTACTTCTTCCTGATGTTGTTCCTCAGTTCATGAACTGGACGATATTTTTCGTCCCTCGTTTCGTCCACCATGTAGTAAAATTGAAAAATTACAGCATCTGTAAAAAATGCACCTACAGTTCACATTAAGTAACAATTTGATTTTCTTAATAAAACTGTGGTTAAAACTTGTAAGCCTTTATACCATCAACAAATGTAAGTTAATTTCCCATAACTATATTTGATTGACCCTATATAGAAATTGTGATGAAACTAATGTCTAAAATTGACTTTAAATCACATTTTTAAAAATGTGACTTAATACGCTATGATTCTGACGTCCAGAATTGTATAATAAGCATTGGTAAAGCAAAACTGTTGAATACGAAGTTTTTTATTTAAATATGTGTGTATGTAGGGGAGACCGGTGACGATTGTAACATGGGACACTTGTAACATGGCGTCTTTCACTGCCGCCTAATAACTGAAATAGAAACTGCTTGCATGGTAAAAACGAGGGGTTGACAACTGTGTAAAAATCTGTACACCAAAATTTCCATAATTTCTAAAGAATTTCCAGAAAATGTGCAAAATCATGTAAAAATATCCAAAATTTCCAAAAAAATTTCAAAAACTTTCAAGTTGTCTTCTATGGTAAAGTAGTATTTTGGTTCCTTCCCAAGGGTCGGTAGGTTATATTTCACGGATTATTTTTGAGTGTCGTTTATATCGACATGTTTGATTTTCCCCTCTAAAGTAAGTTTTTTCCGTCAGATTCTTTTAGTAACAGCTGGTAACAGCGAAGTTATCACAAGCCTGTTAAATTGTTCTCTAATTTGTACTTGAATATGCATGGATTAAGGTTAGTTTTTCATTTGATAAGGCGCGGGCATCACTTATGCAGCCTCGCAACACAATCAGCTGCTTGGAGAACAAACATTACATTTGAATGCATGGAGTCAAGTATAGGTTTTTACGCCTTTTTTAAGTTTTCCGACTATAAAGTGCTCTATTTTCCTTAATTACAGAAACTGTTAGACGAGTTGATGTTATAGCAGCGTTTTTTTCGAATGGTTTTCTCGGTTTTTAATAAATTACAAGATAGTGCAATTGGGTACTTACCCATCGAGACTGCTTTCCTTGAAAATTAATTGCATTTCCTTTTTATAAATGGTGAGTTTTTAATTATCTGTTACTATAATTTTCAAGAACTTTTAGCAAACAAACAAACATACCAACATTTTACTCGGTTATTAGGTAATTGTAGCACATTGGTATCGAATACCATCGAAGTAGATTAACACAATAGAAAAATGTCCCTTGTCTATTAAAAAGTTAGAGGAATGGACAAAGGCCATTAAGAGGGCTGACAAAATGTGGTTATAAAGAAAAATTAGGTACCTGACCAATAACGAGAAATTTATTTATTGTTACGACATGTTACACAACCAATTTTCTTGACCCAACCACACAAGAACTAATTATTACAATGTTATTACTTTCAAGACTTTTGTAGCTTCAAATCTGTCCATTGAATAAACACTTTCTTTAAAACCAACTAGTTTACAATGTCTATATAAGTCACTTTTGGAAATTTTGTTGGATCAATGGAGAATCCGTTGTCTTTTTTTACATAGGGGTGTCCGAAATTTATTACAGACTCTTTATCTAAATATTGGTATCTTGTATTTTCACTGAATTGTTTTTTTTTTTCATTGTCCACCACACTTCACTAACAACAAACAGATTTCACTAGGTTTATTTACACTGCACAGCCGTTCCGAATAACTAAATATCTACAAAATCGCATTCTAAAGAGACAAACCACAGTTTAAACACACTTTACACCGCAAAACTACGGAAAATTGGAGAAAAACGCATATACTCCATGCACTTAAATGTGATGTTTGTTCTCCAAGCAGCTGATTGTGTTGCAGGGTTGCATAAGTGATGCCCGTGCCCTATAATGCCACATAAAGTTGAGGTTAAGTTTCTTATATTAAAACTATGATTTAAAGTAAAAGAAGAGATGGCCAGATGGTGTCAATTGTAACAACGGAAAAGGTGTAGATTGTACCACGTTGGTAATATTTTATTTTTGGCCAAAAGTTTCTAATGAACGTTCTTCGTGAATCACTCTGTATAATAAAAGTATAGAAAGTATATTTATAGGATTTTAGCAGATTTTAGTTACTTATCATTTTGATCCTGTAATGATTTTCTTTATTTACGTTTACGTTTTATCATGATGATAATTAAATAAGTTGAGTTTTCACTTCTTTTCGGTTCATGTTACAATTGACCAATTGGGTGTTACTATGTGCCTTTTCTCCTTGAATTGTCAAATATTGATGACTCAAAGTGCATTTTTACTTAAAAATCAGATGTTTGTTTGTAGAACTGGAACAAAAAGGCTAAAATCTGTTGCAATTGATCCGGATCTAACTTAGGCCTACGTTCGTTTTTAAGCTCGTCACATCCCCAATTACTGGATCGATTTGGTTTAAATTTGGTTGCAGGCATTTAATAACCTATAATAATAGATCTGAAAAGCTTCTGGAACCAATCGTGCCACGAAAAGTACCGTTTTAGTAGATCTATTTTAAAATTTCAATCGATTTCTCGCGCCGTGAGAAAGGTCCTAAATATGTATACACATTTGGTGTACTTTTCTAAAAAAAATTCTGGAAAAATTGACAATCTCGGAGACAGATGTAGAAACTGCAACTTTTCGACAAAATGGCATTATGGTTTTCGACCACGAAATACAACGGCTATCGAATCCAATAATAAAAATAGGCAGTCTCAGAGACGGTAGAAACTTCTACTTTTTCGCAGTACCTTTTCGAGCTTTCGCTCCCAAAATTACGTTTTTAGAGAAAATGGCACTGGAGGTTTTCGACTCTGAAACACAACAGCTATCGAATCCAATAATAAATAAAAATAAACAGTTAAAAAAGCATACATTTTTTTGGCGGCCTTACAAGGGCTTTCCAATTACGGGCCAGATTTTGCTAAAAATTTAATGAGCACCTACAATTAAGTTACCACTGAATATGTATATCAAATTTCATCTCGATATCTTCTGCACTTTGGGCTGCAGCGTCTCTCCTATTGACAAAAGCACACGAAAATTACATTTTTCAAAGACGTAAAGGTCAATGCAACATAATAATAATAATTGTTATTCATTGCCACGGGTACGTTTTGGGCCCTTTTCCCTCGAAAATTAAAGCTTTTAACTTGTTGCTATATATATATTTCGGTTGTATGTTAACGAACCATCATCAGGCAACTTGTTACTGAAATTTACAATTAAAACGATCTATACACATGGTTAATTGCTTACAAATATGGTTACATTAAAATAAATTGACATTTTTCGATGAACTATAACTATACCGGGTGATTCAGTTTGGTATTCGCCCCCCTGTAACTTTTTTATTTCAACAGAAAAATTTATGAAACCATATATATTTGTTAATCGCATGACAAACTCTATTAAATGACGTAATTAAATCTTCAATATGATGACATATGTCAAAATGACGATAGTCAATTTTTTTTCTCCAAATGACATGCTGTATATTTCTTAGCGGATTCTTGTAGACATTTGTTTTCTACATTCAATTATGTAAAAAAAGTCTACACTTTTACTAGAAAAATTCCGAAAAAAAAATTGATTTTATTAGGCATAATTTGAAAGTATCTTGTCAATAAAAGTAGTTAGCCATGGAAAAAATTGAATTATAGTGTAGTCTAAGTCACTCACATCGCAAGGACCGTAGTTTCTCAAAGAATTATTATTACTTACCCTTTTAATAACAATAATACCCCATTTACCTTATAACTAGTGAATAACAATAACATTATTACTATTAACGATCTAACAGGTAAATCAATTATAATTTTTGAAAAACAGGACCCTTCGTGTGAGGGCGACATTAGGCAACACCATAATTCAATTTTTTCCACGGCTCACTACGTTTATTGACAAGAAACTTTCAAATTATGCCTAATAAAATAAATTTTTTTTCGGAATTTTTCTAGTAAAACTGTGAACTTTTTTTACATAATTAAAAGTAGGAAAAAAAACGTCTACAAGAATCCGCTAAGAAATATACAGCATGTCATTTGAAGAAAAAAAGTTGACAATCGTCATTTTGACATAATGTCATCATATTGACGATTTATTGACGTCACTTCATGGAGTTTGTCATGCAATTTACAAATATATATGGTTTTATATATTTTCCTGTTGCAATAAAATAGTTACGGGGGGGCGAATACCAAATTGAATCACCCGGTATATAATAATAATAATTTTTCGAAAAAATGGCAGTAAGGTTTCCACCAGCAAAAATATACCTACAGTTGCTTTTTACGGCACTGATTTTTCTATAATTTGATATTCATACTCGCGAAACCTTTCTAATCTCAATAGCCTAAAAGCTATACCCTTGTATACCCATACAATTGAATAGACAAAATGTAACGACTGTATCAAGCTGTTCTAATTATATGCCATTACGCACGTAATTACATTCTATTATGTGCTGCCTTTGTTGCCTAATAACAGTTAATGTTTGGAAAAAAATCGATTTAACAGATAAAGGCGCTAAACTACGGAATAAATCACTATTCCAGTCATTTTCCGCTCGATTTTCCCAATAAAGAAATTCCGTACAGGCCAAGCTGTAGTATGAATAGATTTTGGTCGCGTTGCCGATGGTCGCTGAAATATTCCATGAACAATATTATTGTGCGGTAAATGGCCTCAAGCCTCCAATCTTGCAGGTATGTAAGGTAAAAAAAATGGGCAGCTACGGAAGCGGCTGGAACCTCCCCACTTGGTGAATGATCCAATCCTATCACTAATATCACTTAAATTTTACTATTTACTATGCCTATGTTTTACTCCACCAAACCAAATGTGTTTTCTGTGAGTTTTCTGAATTTTACGATCTTTTGCCAAAAGGGCATTAAGGTTGAGTACAATTTTGAAAACTAAATTTGAAGACTTTTCATGTGCTGATAGAGAAAATAGGAGTTCATTATTCAAATTTCAAAGTTGATATGCCAAAATGGCACTTGCCGCCCTCGGATTGCCACCAGAATTAAATCAGCTCTTCGGCGGGTGACGGTATCTCTACCTACCAAATTTCAGCCAAATCGATCCAGCAGTTTGGGCTGTAGCGTGTTATTTAATGTTTCCTCAATACTTCAAATTTTTCGATTTTATGCCAAAAAGGCGCTAAGTATGAGTACACTTTCAGATACAGAATTTCAAGACCTTTCATGCGCTGTTAAGAAAAATTAGTGTTCATCAGTCAAATTTCATAGTTTACATGCCTAAAAGGCACTTGGCTTCTTCGGATTCGCAACAAAATTAACTGGGCTCACCAGAAGGCCAACACTAACCTGCATACCAAATTTCACTAAAATCCGTTCGGTAGTTTCCGAGAAATCGTGCTCACATACGTACGTACATACGTACGTACATACGTACGTACATACGTACGTACGTACATACACACAGACATTTTTTAAAAACCACTTTTTCGTGATCCTGAGACCTTGAAACGTAAAGATCTGGTGTTATCTCAATTTCGAATTTTGGACTGATTGCAGTAACCTCCCATTTTTATATTGGTTGTGGGGAGGTTAAAAAAGCGTATAGGTACGAAAAAGATTTTGGGGCAGTTTGCCAAGAGCAAATGCGAAATAGGGTGGAGTTTCTGGCAAATCTACTTTTCTTAGTTTTCGAAGAACAATAATTAATCGATCTATCAACGGGACGTTAAAAACTGACTGAAAAATTGATACTGTTAAAAATAGATTTTTAAATTAAGACTGTTTGAAGAACGAACGATTGCCAAGTTTTTCTGATCATAAAACAGATAACAGACCCTCGAACAGATCTACGAAATTATGATTACTTCCGGAGCTAAACGGAATGATTCCTAAACGATGTGAAAATTGCGAAAATTGTCATATATACAGGGTTAGTACAAAGTCCCGGGACGGTCAATTATCTCCGTTATTTCTTAAGATTTTACTTTGAAACTTGGTACCCGGGCACAATTAAATACAGGGAACTGAAAACTGTTTTTAAAAATTTTCTTGGACTTCCAGTTAAACCGGAAGTGACCCTAAAAATCGTTTTTTAAATGGAATCCGAGATGGAATCATACTTTTTCCTCAACGGATTCGGAATCTACGAATTTTTTAAAGTCAAAAACATGTATCATACTTGACCAGAAATCAAGTCGCGGCCACCCTGGATTTTCAAAAACATCGGTCAAAAAGCAAGCTTTTTCAAAACCGCAAATACACGTAAACCTAATTTTTTAAATACAAATTCAACTGTGCAATTACATTTCCTTTTTATTTGTTTTTGCTTTTTTGAAATTTATTAAATGTTCACAATCAGCCAAAATAGGAAAAAGATTTTTTTAAATGTAATTGGCTAGTTGAATTTGCTTTAAAAAAATAAGGTTGACGTGTACTTGCGGTTTTGAAAATTCTAGCTTTTTGACCGATTTCTTCGATGTTTTTGAAAATCCAGGGTGGCCGCGACTTGACTTCTGGTCAAGTATGATACACGTTTTTAACTTTAAAAAATTCGTAGATTCCGAATCCGTTGTGAAAAAAGTATGATTCCATTTAAAAAAACGGTTTAACCGGAAGTCCAAGAAAATTTTGAAAAACAGTTTTAAATTCCCTGTATTTAATTGTGCCTGGGTACCAAATTTCAAAGTAAAATCTTAAGAAATAACGGAGATAAATGACCGTCCCGGGACTTTGTACTAACCCTGTATAATAATAAGTACTAAATTACCTGGATACGTCTGCATACTAGGACAATTCTGTGCTTACGAATAGTATTCGGAGGACAATTCGCCAAATTAATATAAAAATTGCTGTTAACACTTCATGAAAATTGTGAAAACAAATTTCAGCGGACATTTGGACTAGTACAAAATTACCGCTGCCAACTGCCAATTGTTGTGGTTGGTCAGAAATTCGTCATTTACTCTCTGTCAATTTCAAATGAATCGAATTGTGGGGTTAGCCATTAAAAGACGAGTGGTTTATCACTCCAAAAAATTGTGCCCCAAAGACTACATTTAGCATAAACTACATGAGACTTCAACAAGGCTACATCTTGACTACATGAAACTACATAAGACTACAGAGTGACTACATAGGACTACATAGGTAGAATAGTACTTATCGAAACAGCATGACTACACGACAACTACACCATGACTACACCATGACTACATAATGACTACATGAGACTACATAATGACTGCACACGACTACATCATGACCACATGAGACTACATCATTACTACACGAGACTACATCATGACCACACGGGACTACATCATGACCACACGAGACTACATTATGACTACATGAAGACCTATCCCACTAACAACCCTCCAAAAATAGTGTTCCAAAGACTACCTTTAGCATAACATGACTACATCTTGACTACATGGGACTACACCGTAACTACATAGGACTACAAATGACTACATAGGTGGAATAGGACTTATCGAACAGCATGATTACACGATGACTACACTATGACTACACGATGACTGCAAGCGACTACATCATGACTATACGAGACTACATGAGACTGCATCATGACTTCTCGAGACTACATCATGACTACATAAAGACCTGTCCCACTAACTACACAAGTAATAAACCCCTCGTTAAAAGAGCGGACAGATGGCAGATACATGAAATAAACCCAAATTACTTATTTGATTACAGTGCGCCGAAACTGCATTTCCTGTCCGATAAAATTCGGACCCTGAACTCATTTCCTTAGCTCTTCGATTATTTTTACGAAGTAGTAATGAAGACTCGTTACGACTTCCTTAATTTAAAATAAAACGTATTTCTCAAAATAGAAACAGACCTGATACAATGTTGTGATATCAGTAAACATAGAAAAGGGAACCGCTAATTGTGCCTATTATCACACGACATTAAATAAACACAATTCGGGCCTATCTTAGGATTAAGGTCATGTATGTACAGCGATACCCAAGGCGATACCCAAGTGTCAATGGTCAAGAAATTGTTATTCAACAAGTCAAAAGGTCAATCTACAACAATGACGGACGTCATTTTCGAAAATCCAAACACAGGTTCGATGAATATTTGAAACGGCTGGAAAAGTAAGTTTGCAAACTTCCTCGAGTTGTACCTAAAGCAGTTTTCTATGAAAAATTTAGCGGATAACACGACGACCTATCTCAATATGTTTTGAGGTCACAGGATTAAACGTGGTTTTCAAAGGATAAAGCAGTGAACATTATTTTCTAGTCGGGCGGTCAAACCAATCATCTTGCAAATCACTGAGCTGAAACTCATTTCTCTAAAAATATTATATGGATTTCTCCGTGTTGCATGTCTAACCATCGATTTTTGGCGTAATTACATGGCGAAAGGGTGAGCCTTCTCCAAATTGTCAGAATTTTACTAACCACGTTATCAACATTCATGCATGGGAAGTGACGCAATTGAATTGCTTAAAACGCCCAATGCCAAGGAATTAATTCCTTAACTGATCTATCTAAGGTTAGTTTTCACAATTTGATATTTCTTAATACGATATAGGTGGATCGAATTCGGCAAAGCCCAAAGCTTTTAGTTCTGAGAAAGCGTTTGAAGTGTACGTAAAAGCGTCGGCTTGCAAATTGCTTTCCATATTACACTTTTCCATTTTGCAGGTACGTTTTCTCAAGATTCCTGCATAAAAACGAACGATAACCAGTCAATTTGTGACAGCGACATACGACCTACCGATAAGCAATTAGGTCATGGCTCGTCCACTTTTTAACCAAACAGTACTCTTTGGATTTTGCAATAATCTGACCGCAGAATATGAAAAATATTTACTTAACGAGATTCCATCAATGTGGGCGCCTAATCGAAAAATAATAAAGTTGTTGAAGAGCTGCATGTTTGTCGGTGAATGAAGCCGACCGTGTAAATTAAGGCTATATTGAAACGGAAGCACGTCAAAAACGATAAAATATTGATAAACATTGCTGTCTATGCGAGGGCGCTCGACGTCAGATGCAGGAATATGGATTGACTGCATTAATCCTGCAAACAACAGTTTATCATTTGCATGACTGGAATTGGTCAATGTCGAAGTCGATTGTGGGTGGCGCTAGGCGGGGCGCCTCTTACATTTGTCATTAATTAAAGGAAAAAACCGGAGGATCTAATCTCGGCTTAAATTGGATCTTCTGATTCAGAGACAAATATTTGCGAGGTTTATTGCCCTAAATTCCCCGACTAAACGGAGAAATAAACCATCAAGCTTGCTGTTAACACTCCATTCTTTCTACGTATCTTTCGGATCGCAATTTTCGAACTGGAATTAAGAGCATATGTTTGCTCAAATCCGGATAATTGAAACCAATGTTACTTACAGTTACTTACTAGAATTACTTAGTATAAATTGAATTGCGAATCGCTGTTAACATACTACAGTCAAGCTCAAAAGTACGGGATCGATTTGGCTAAAATTTAGCGAATGACGAGGGGGCAACCACTGCTTTAGTCCGCGGTACACCCTTGATTTTAGTCCACTTTTAGTCCGCTTTAGTTCGATTTAGTCCTATTTTAGTCTGCCATAGTCCGTGGTATATTTTTTTAGCGAGTTGTTGCCCCCTCGAGTTGGCCTGTTGACAGCTGATTTCTCCTGCAGAAAAAAAATTATCTAAAGACTGCTTTTTCGTACTGCTCCGTACTTGCTTTTATGTACTTAGTTGTTTTGTTTCTTACTGCTGCACGAGGGGTTGGCCACAAACGCGCTATTTTGTACGATATGTACACTGGCCCGCAAAAGTATTAAGCGGGCAGGTACGTAAATGTTTGCGCGCGCCCACCTCTAAATTTATCGATCGGTTACCCTCTCACCGCATGCTATGGCCTCATGCCGTGCTTTGCGAACAACAGGAAGTTGATTAGAGGGTGCATTTTTGTTACTCCCATGCATCAGGTCTCCTAGACATGTCAGATTATAACAATAATAATAATGTAATTAATTAATTAAATTAATCAAAATTGAATGTTTAACACTGAAACACTTTTTGAAAATGTTCTATGGAGTGTTTTCAGTATAAGCGTGTCTTTGATTGTTTATTAGATAATCATGTTCTTTCACATGATCGTAAATGAATCAATTTTAATGAATTTATAAAAAAAAATTTAAATTGTGAACAAAATTGTTGACCTCTTTAATTACTGTGAGATATTGATGAGCGTGGTCATTTTATAATTACTAAAAATTACCTAAATTTAATGTAGTGTTCTTTTTCAGTTTATTTTTATTTAATTCAAATAAAACCTTTTCTCCATTCTCCTAGGAAAAGATAATGCTACCTATGTTTTAACCTCCCCATACAAAATTTTTTTAGCCGCCTAAATAGAAAGTCAACCTGCCCTTATGCTGTTAAGGTATATACAGGGTCAGTACAAAGTCCCGGGACGGTCAGTTATCTCCGTTATTTCTTAAGATTTCACTTTGAAATTCGGTACACAGGTACAACTCAATACAGGGAGTTCAAAACTGTTTTTAAAAATTTTCTTGGACTTCCGGTTAAACCGGAAATGACCCTAAAAGTCGTTTTTTTAAATGGAATCATACTTTTTTCTCAATGGACTCGGAATCTACGCATTTTTTAAAGTCAAAAACATGTATCATACTTGACCAGAAGTCAAGTCGCGGCCACCCTGGATTTTCAAAAATATCGAGGAAATCGGTCAAAAAGCAAGATTGATGAGTGATGTCAGACGAACTTTCGTTTACGTCAAAGTTCCTGTAGGTGTCAATATACAGCAAGAATGGAGTTTGGATAATGGGGTTATAGTTATTCTTTGGTTCCGGCTTCTGATGTAGGTAAATAATAATTATTGAAGCCCGTTTATCTAAAATCTAATATCTGTTATTAGTTATTTATGTGACAAGTGGGAAAATACATCATTTCCTTGCAGAACGAGGCGAAGCCGACATTTAAAAATTATTAGTAGGAAAAATGGCAACTTTCATACAGGATTTTGAAGAAACAATCTCAATCATTGAAATTTTTCTAATAAATAAAAAAATTGCTATGGATATAATTATTACAACAATGTGCGTTGCTATCGCTTCTTCTCGATCTCAATAATTGGAATAATTAGAATAATTTGCTGTATCTTAACTGCAAAGGGCAGATTATTGACTTTTTAATTAGGCAAAATGGAGCAACATTTTTTTTGGAGTTTTAAATAAAAATAAACTGGAAATATTATATTCAATTCAATTATTCGGGATTGTGTAAAAAACATTTAATGTAAATAGTTTTAAAGATAATGCTTAAAAATTATATAACAACAAATTGTTGACAGCAATTATTGTTTATATTATTATCATAATGGACTACTTAGGGTTAAGTCCAGTATTAAACGTTTTATACAACCGGCCCTTGAAGGGACATTTAATTCAGAAGTTCAATAAAATCTATTCATTCACGCGACCACGTGACTGAAAATAATAAGTATAGCTAATAAGTAACCAATTAAAGACAGCACGCTGAAAACACTGCATAGAATATTTTCATATAATTGTTTCCTTCCTTGGCAAAGATTGAATTTTGATCAATTTGTTAAAATTAATGTTTATTATAATCCGATATATTATCTGCGAGACTATGACGGGATCGAGTAACGAAACGAATGACGAATAACGAATGCACCGGTTAGGTCGTGTTGTCTTCTATAATATAAGCACAAAGCGGTGAGAGTCACAATCGATAAATTTAGAGGTGGGCGCGCGCAAACATTTACGTACCTGCCCGCTTAATACTTTTGCGGGCCAGTGTACATGCAGTATGCAGTATCGCCCAGTACTACTAGCAGTATCAAGCAGCAGATGGCAGTTCTTATACAGGGTGGTTGCCCACCACTGGCAACTAGGAAACCATAAGAAATTGAGAGTAGGTAAAATTAGAGAAAAGCTACTCTTTTTCAAGGCGATTGAGAATCTGTAAAGAATTCCTCGATATCTTGATCCGTTCCTGAGTTATCCCAAAAAAACTGAAAATTGCGGTTTAAAAAAAATTATCTTTCTAGCGATTGGTGGTATTCAAATGAAACTTGGAACTTCTATATTTTTATACTCAATGACAATGTCAAAAGTTTTTTCGACCTTCCAGATTTTGAGAAGCGATTGCCAATTTTTCTTTTTCTTATGGCCGCGATATTGGATTTTAACACCATTGGTTTAACAACCAACAAATTGCTTTTGAAAAATTTAATTAATATGTACTTTTTGGAAAAAATACGTCAAAGCCTGAGTCACACGATGCCAAGACGCATTTAATTTCCGTCGAATTCAAGTGTTTTTACATGTCAAAAAGAAAGAAAAAGTCGGTGTACCGTTTTGCAATTGCTTTTCACCTAAGTTTACCCTGATTTTACAAAATATTCCGAGAAATATTCATACCAATTCTCAAATTTTGACGATATGCCAAAAAAGTCCATGTTGGTTAAACTTTTGAAAAGTTATTTTTTTCTGCATCCAATGGTGTTAAAATCCAATATGGCTGCCATAAGAAAAAGAAAAGTTGACTGTCGTTGCCTCGGTCGTTGCTCAAAATCTAGAAGGCCCAGAAAATTTCTGTCAATGTCATTGAATTGACAGCTGTTAAAATATAAAAGTTCTAAGTTTCATTTGAATACCACTAATCGTTAGACATAAATTTTTCCTTAAAACAGCAATTTTCAGTTTTTTCGGGACACCTCAAGAGCGGATCAAGAAATCGAGAAATTCTTTACGGATTCTTAATCGCCTTGAAAAAAAGCGACTTTTCTATAATTTAACCTACTCTCGATCTCTTATGGTTTCCAAGTTCCTAATGGTGGGCAACGAAAAATTCACCACCCTGTATAGCAGTATCGGTGGCAGTACTATAGCAGTATCGAAAAGAAGATATGTAAAAACAGTACCACGAAGTAACAAGCAGTATTTGGCTGCAGTAGGTACTGCCATCTGCAAATGTACTCAAAGTATTGCGCGTGTAGCCAAACCTTCAGTGGGATATCTTATTAAAATATGAACCGTTTTTAATTTTTTCTTGCCGGTAATGCTAATTCTACAGACCTAGCATAATTTTTGCGTTTTTTTGTTAATTTTCTACTGCAAACACTGTAAAGGACTATTTCAGGTTTCTTATCCCAATTCACAGTTTTTTAATAATGTATTTCTCAACAATTTGCTTTTTTGACACATCTGTGCGTCTGCGGCGGCACTACTACTAGGTGCAGATTGCTAAAATCTACATTCGATTCCACCAGTAAATTCAGGCGGCTCCTACAATCTACATACCCATTAATAACGTGATAAACATCTGCAGGGATACACATCGCATTGATGTACGTTTTCCGGAAGCTTTTAACTACCATTTTGGCACATCAAATTAATTTTTTTAAGTGCAAACCCGCATCATATTTTTACAAAATGAAAATAATAATCATTCGTGGCTTAAGTCATGAGTCATGACAAATAACGAGTGAACAAAAACATTTTCGATCTAGTTGCGCTTGCCGTGAGAGACGTCGTAGGGCGTAGATTCCTGAAACTATCACTCAAAGCGAAATTTGACGGCGACGTTATAATTTAATTTCCACTGCCTACGCCCTACGTCTCTCACGTCACGGTGAGGGGTTGACCACCTGAAAATTTTGGTGTACACGAATGAGAAATTGTGTAAATTATTCGGAAACCGTATAAATTATTTGGAAATTGTGGTAATTGTTTGAAAATTATTTGGAAATTGTGGAAATTCATCAGAAATTGTGTAAATTACGAATGGTTGACCACTTGGAAGTTGTAGTGCGTTCACAAGCGTAGGAAATTGTAGAAATTATTCGGAAGTTAGAAATTGTGGAAATGATTTGTAAATTGCGGAAATTATTTGGAAATTACGAGCAATTGATGGTGCACACATTTTTCGTGGGTGGTCAACCCCTCGCGTCACGGGCTACTAGATCGGAAAAGTTTTTGACCACTCTTTACGACTAAAGTTCGTAGTTATCGTAGTATGTAATAATTATTGGTTACACGATAGCTTCTGTAAATTGACGAAAGTTGATAACCACCGAGATAACTACATAATTATTTGTATTTCGTAGACTGATATTTTCATTTTTTGGTGCATTTTTTTCATTTATTTATAAGCCCAAATCAAAACAAGCCATTCACCAGAGATTTCGTGATTACCTGAACTAAGGCAAAATATAAATTCTTGTTATTCACCTAGTTTCAGACAGATCGACTAAGCCATAAAATAAAGGAAAACTTTTATGCAAATATTATTATCTTAATTCCTGCTACAGAGGATGCTAAAGCAAATTGCTTGTGATAAGAGTGCAATGCACAGACATCAAAAGAATTTTTCATCTCATGATGCTCTTAATCATTTTGCAGTACTTTCAGAAAACATTTCTTTCCTTTTTAAAAAATTAAATTAAAACGTCGACCGAGAGCCGACATAAATTTCGATTATTACGAGTTCGCGGAATAAAAATCAGGCAACACTAAATCACTCCTACACCAGCTATTCCAGGATTCCTGCTTTCCTAGTAGGTATTCGTGTTATGTGTCCCTGTCAAGCGCATAATCTGTTTCTAAGTTACAAAATTACCCCCATCATAGAATTCGTAAATATTATACAAATTAAAGAACATAAAACCTTAAAAGTAAACTTAAAAAAAAAATAAGAAAAATTACGCTTGCACTTGCACATTCTAAGAGTGAGTCGAACAACCAAATACTTGAACCTTTGCAACTTTGATATAGTGTAATGTGACTATGGACTATTGCTACTATAGCAACATTATAAATGATTTGGCTAAAAATTCAGTCAGCTAAAATGCTAAGACCAAGTCCATTGAATTGCGTGCCAAATATCATCCCCATCTCCTCATTAGTTAAGCTGTAACATCGAGGTTGGCGCTATTGATGGCATCAGACCTATTTATTTCAAAAGCGGCATTTTTGGCTTTTGATTTACATAAAGATTTCATGCTTTTAGCAATAAAATTCCTGGGCGATTTTCGAAATTTCTTGCGCGTAAAAGTTAATAAAACAAACTTCCAACATAAATCAAATCAGGACAATGAGATTATTCACGATCTTGACGTTACTTAAGGAACAAGGTGTTCCCTGCTTAACATAGGACTATCGAAAGCTCGTTAGTATTACCGCCGTGAAGCCTACAAATTATAATTGAATAAAGGGATATACGTGATTCCCAGCATACCAAGGGCGCTGGCTATTGTTGTAAGAGTGATGAAGCTTTTTATTTATCCAACATTTTATAGAAATTATAGTGGGTAGTTGTATTCTCTTGTTTTATTATAAAGAAGATTACTCTGGAGATTACCGTTTTATTTTTATGTAACAACCAGAATATTACAAGCACATAAATCTACCCACGAACTTGGATGGTTTTGCAAGTTTTTAACTCAAATGTAGTGTAAATTCCTTCTGAACTTTTTGAAGAGGTGGATCTCGTCTAAATTTTTAATTATTTGTGAGTGCAATTATTAGCGTAATTATTTAGATCGTGTGATAACAATAAGGAGAAAGGCAAACAAATCTTAAGTTTCATTCATATCTTAAGTGTTACGGAAACACCACTTAACTTAATGAATGCAAGTCGCTTGTCAAACTTAATTAAACCCTAAATTATAACAAGTTTCGCACCTGTAAGCCGATAGTTTCATGACAAGAGACGTCTCTAAATAAACCATCATCGGAGCGATTCACAGAAGCACAATGTGTATTCTTCCAGGACATTTCACGCTCAACAAGTTGCACTTCCTGTGGGGCACGACCAAAAAAACGGTAAATAATGCAACTTAAATTCGTATTCTCTGAATAATTCATGTATTTTCACACCTGGCAGCCGACCTACATTATCAAAGCAATGCGATTGTGTGCGTATTCGCTTTTATAAGGTTTCTTATCAGTCTGTTTGTTTATATCAGTGACCCGAACATGTATTGTGATTACACTGAATTCGTAACCAACAAACAATATTATGATAATTTGTTGATTTATTTATCCTACGCACTTTGAGGAGCCAAAAATTCGTGCCAACATTTCATAAATCCACCAGACCGAATATTTTCATAACTCTGAGGAATTATCCTGTTTGCATTGATGAGTGGGTGGGAATTTTTTTTCGACATGTGCCGTACGTGTTTCTAATTTGACATGGGTTTGGCTGAACTTGACCAAATTTCGACGGTTTGACCTCCGGCGGGTCTCCCCTGCGCACGGGCGTGACTGAAATATGTATTCAGTTACCATTTCGACTCCTGAAGGCTGAAGGGTTGCAAATTGGGTCACATCCGTTGATACATTCACTGCTAATTTCAAACAGAACCAGCCAAGTTACAATTTGAATATACAGGGTGAGTCTAGTTAGACCAATTAGTGGTCGTAGCGTCTAAACTACAGAACCTAGAAATTAGATTTTGGCATGGGTTGTAGCTGATTATGTCTCCTCCACATAGGTCTCGGGAGAGAAATTTCCAGTTTTATTCTTGTAGAAACTGTTAAGCAAAAATCATCGTTGCAACATGTTGGAACAAAGAAGAGACCAAATTGCTGAAAATAATTATTTAAATAATTAGAAATTTTAATTAATAAGAAAGCAAAACTACGTTGGCCTTTGAAAGAAACAACTGATGAATGAAGAATTTGTAAGTTTGCTACCTCCGAAAGTTCATCTCATGTTACGAAAGCTTCTTGAGTAAGTAAATCTGAGATTTTTTAGGACATAGATCAATTTAAAGATGCGAAGTGAGGTGAAAGTGAAACAATGGGATGAAAATCCAAGAGGAAGTAGCGCCTAAATATATTGATGTGCAAAGACTGGTTCATATCGGGAGTTGATTATATGTCTCGTATAGAATTTGGTTGTAGTAGACAAAGTGGATTATGAATAGAAGAAATCTGGTCATTGATAATCACCTGTTAAAAGTTTTAAACCTTTCCCGCATTGTAAAGTTGTAAACATGAAAACAAACCGAGTGTAGGTGGTTTTATTTTGTGGCTTTCGCTTTTTAATAAATAGACATTTTGCTATAATTATTTCACAATTAAATTTGCCACATTGTTTAATCCTTCCTACACGAGTACTTTAAGTAAAGCTTTTTGATTTTCGATCTTCAAATCGATTGGAGAATTTATTGAGGTGATGTTTTAGTTTTTTTCCTTTATGTTGTAATATTTACGTAGAGTTGAAATCTGCAAATTATAATGGAAAATTATAGCTAAAAATCTTTTTAACTGATTAATCAGTTACCCTTCTTCCTTTACAAGTGTCCACCAGGGCAGCACTCGATAACAATAATAATTAAATAGATAAAGTAAATTTTCTCTGCCTTTTCGCGTATTATTGGCATTACCTGGCATTACGGACGGCATTCTACATAATTCTTGAAGAATTTATGACATTTGTTGTATATGGGAGGGTGGCCCAAAATTGCATTAACCATCAATTGTTTCTTTCAAAGATCACGTTGCTCTGCTTTTCGATTAATTAAAATTAATATAATTATATGGAGGAGACATAATCAGCTACAACCCATGCCAAAATCTAATTTCTAAGTTCTGTAGTTTAGACGCTACGACCACTGATTGGTCTAACTAGACTCACCCTGTAGGGGAGCAGACAGATACGTTGAAAAAAACGTTGAAAAAAACGTTTCCAAATGCCAAAAACCGACCACAATATAAGTTAAGTTATAAACAAAAACCCTTCTTGATCAAAATGCAAATTGTTATGGAAATTGTAGAGCTTTTTGTCACTAGTTTTGTCATTATCATTATTCGGCATCAAATCAATAGGTATCTGATGTTATAGTTTCCTCCATGATTGGAGTTCTTATTCAGATTTTAGAAAGAACACTCGGATTTATGCAAAAACAATTATTATTTTTAAAATGCTAACCGCTGTTTAACATAATTACTGCAGAGTGCAGATACATGCACACACTTAGCTCGAGCTAACTAAGCTCGATACTTTTTAAACAGCGTTCCACGAGACTTTTTGGCGGTGGTGGCCTTTGAAATATAGTTTTCCCTTCGAAATTAAATGGGGAAACTATATTTCAAAGGCTGTCTAAACGCTGTTTAAAAAGTACCGAGCTTAGTTAGGTCGAGCTAAGTGTGTGCATGTATCCGCAATAAATGTAAAGAATAGTCTTGTTTTGACAATGTTTTAATGCAATTTAGGAGTACATCAGTTCGATATTGCAGGAAAATGGAACTATACTATACGACTGCCATTAATTGACGTACCTACATATCTTTACTCTTTAGCCCCATCATTACAGCCCTAAGCGACATTTAGCGAGTGATCTACCTTAACCCCTCGTTGATAATAAACAATAATGACACAGATTTACAATATACAGTGTGTTCCACTTAAGATATTTTGGTTATTTTTGAGAGCTGGGACATAAATCTTTGCATTGTTGTAGACCCCTATTAGATGCATTGAGGTACTCAACTCAAATGTAAGTGGTAATTCCAGCCTATTGCGACCTTCCGAATAGGGCCATTTTTCAATATTTTACTTCATAAGAACATAAAGTGTCCATCCAGAACCCAATTTTTACTCCATACGCCGAATTTCAATTCAAAATTTTCACTTTGAAGTTCCCCAAAAAAATCTTTAAGCTCGATTTTGTCCGGTTGTGCTAATGATATTGAAAAAAATTGTTAAAGAAAAGTTATCCAATTTTGTTTTCACGTAGTTGCTTAAAACCAAAATTCGCAATTTAATTTCTTGAAAATCAAGATTTTTCCAGATTTTTCTAAAATTAAAAATTCGAATTATGAATTGAAACTTGGCATATGGGGTTAAAACAAGATTGCAACAATTTATTCTTATGAATATTGTTGATATATTGATCGCGAAGCAAAATACTGAAAAATAGTCTTATTCGCGAGGTCGCAGTCGGCTGGGTTTAAAATTTCCATTTGAGTTGAGTAATGAGTACCTCAAAAGAGGCGCCTCATAAGGGTGTACAACAGTGCAAAAAGTTTATATCCCTACTCCTAAAATTAACGAAAATATGACACTGTCTTCATCTTAAGTGGGACACACTGTATATAGTAATAAAGAATTATTAAGCATAATCTGCGGCTATAACATGTCTAATCCGAAGCTTTCAAAATATTAATCGTAGAAAATTATAAAGACCATACCTATTCAAGATAACATGACATGACATGACTTTTATAATCTGTCACTGGAAGTTTTAATATACACAATACCAAGAATATTATCGAAACAGTCAAACAAAGGCAGAGTTCTAAAAGGATAACGATTCTACGTTTCTTATTTGAATAATAATAATTCTTCACTTTTGAAATTTAAGAATATTAATATGTTTTTGTAGGACCACTATTGTAAATAGCCAATTTTGTACAGCGTACAAACTAAGTAAGAAGTAAAACTGTGCGTAAAGAGTGAAAATCGCAGTTTTCAATTGTCATTTCTCAAATGTAAGTTTTCACTCATTTTTGTTAAATTCATCATTCTCCCCTTATTAATTAGGATATTTTAAAAACATATCGACTACTCCTCTTCCAGGATAAAATTTGCAGTTCAACTGCAAAATAAAATGCGAGGTAAAATCAATGAAAATATTCTGTGCAAAAGTTAGGTTATATTGCACGACCTTTTTGTCCGAAAATTCTTTGGGACCGGCAAGTTGAATTTCTTCATATTATCTTGAACCTTTGAGCAGGTATATTTTAAAGAAATTGTCCGTATATAGATTACTGGCAGGTTTTTGGTAGGTATCCAGTAACAATAAACCGGTGATTTAGTTGACTTTAATAATAATAATAATAATAATGTATATTAGTCATCAATTTTTACATGACATGTCAACATTATAATATACATACACATAATAAACGAAACTACTTGTGAACATTGAGATTAAAATTTAAAATCAGACATAAACTCTTCAATACTATAGTAAGTGTTCTGTAGCAATATTTCTTTGACAGAGTATTCGAATTTCTTCCCGTTTTCTGTTATGATTCCTGCTGGCAGCTGGTTGTATAGAGCTTGACTCCCCAATAGTCGATGCCTTGTTGAGTTTTAGCAGTGTGATGTAGTGGTACTCGTAATTTATCTTTGTGCCTTGTATCGAAGTTGTGAGACTGGCAGTTCTTATTATATTTATGAGTATTGGCTCGCACATATTTGATACATTCGAATATGTATATCGACGGCAATGTGAGTATCCTTAGTTCTTTGAAAGCTGTTCTGCAGCTTTCAGTGCTTTTAGGGCCGTAAAGTGTTTTTTGTAGAATGAACAGTTCTTTCGCAGCTGCCGAGGTTCCCCACAAGAGTATCCCATATGTTAGTATACTCTGGCAATTTGCGAAATATGCGATCCTGGCGGTCTCTTGTGTGCCATACTTGTTCATTATCCTGATAGTGTAGATGGCAGTAGAAATTTTCTTCTTTACTTCATCGATGTGAGCTCTCCAGGTAAGTTTACTGTCTATTGTTACCCCTAAGAATTTTAAATTTGTGACTTCCTGACCTTTCGTTATGTATAGATACCTACTGATTCTAGCTTCTAGCTTATTTGTTTGAAACCATGCCTTGGATTTTTCTAATACTTGGTATTCCTGTTGCTTAAGTTCAGTGTTTGTGGATGCCTTGAGGAGGTATATGTAGTGTCGTCGGCATAAAGATACGTGAATGTTCCAGAAAAGAAAAGAAAAGTAATTCCATTGTAAGCATGAACCAATTATTTATGCTGGAAAAAAAACGTTTCAGAAACCAAATAATGCAGAGTAAAGCATACTCAAAAAAAATCCTAGATGCCGATTCCGTTGAGAAAAAGAATGATTCCATTTGAAAAATAAAAATTGTCGTCATTTCCGGTTGAACCGGAAGTGTTAAAAATTTCTGACTATACCACTGAAATCACTTAAAAAAATACTTCATCACTTCCATCAGTAGATATTTGCATTTTATTGAGCTTTTCCCTTTTCTTTCATTATTGTTCTACTTCTCTATCGCACGTTTGTTGGGTTTTCAAAAAAATTATTTGCCATTAGCTATTCTCTAATTTGCCTAAAATAATGTGTTTTTTTCGCGTAACTATACACTTTAATACCTTTACGATACTTGCTCTCCAATCTCCATCACATGAGTCACATTTGTTCAATTCCGGAGTTGACTAAACAAGAAATTAAGTAATAAGAAATAATGTGACTCAGAAGCCAAAAGCCACATACTCATGAAGTCATAATGGTAAACCGTTACAGCTACAATTTTATACAGAACAGTTAATTGTTTGTTAATGAAGAAGTTGGGAGGGGCAATTTATGCAGGCAAGTAATTATCTATGTATTTTTATTGCATCTTATCATCTTGTAATTACAAAGTTAATCGGATATAAACACACGTCAATCATGATTTAATTATTATAAAGACATTAACTATTCAAATTCTCTGCAATTTAATTACGAGAGCGCAAACTTGTTTTAACCAGAAAAGAACATTCAAAATTAATTCATAACAATCCCACTCCTGACAGTGAAGATGAATAAGTTTGTTTTGAGCTGAAAACCGCACTATTTTTCATTATGTACAATTGAAATAAATGACGCAATGAATATGTGCTAAATTACGGGGGATAATTGAATGAGGAATTAATTACTCTGGCAGGCCACGAGAGTCTCTTCAATCACGAACTAAGTTCTTGATTGTTAAAGAAGTATGGAATCTAAAGGCCGCTTGTCAACGTCCAACTTTTATTCTTCGTATTTTTAGATTTATGTGCGTCAGCCCGTTTTGCTGGTTGTCACACATTTGGCAACGGTGTTCCGGACCGTGTTCAATGCATATGAATCCAATTGAAACGTTTATGTTCGATTAATATTGTGTTAAATTAATTGCTTCCGGTGAGTTTAACTACAATTAACTCTATAAATAACTCGATGCAACTTGATTCACGCCGACACCTACCACTTCAACTTTTTAGCGATTTTTCGTCTCGGCGGGCTTTAAATAGCTCTCCGGAGTTGCGATTTTGAATTTGAACTATAGCCATTACACAAGCAGTTTTAAAAGGGCCCGATAAGAAACTTTTAAGAAATGTAAGTTGTGGAACACAAAACGGCGGATCTCATCACTTATTTACCTTTCATTAAATCAGAATAATATATTATATTATTAGGAGTAAAAGTGATACTTTGTGTGGCAAAGCTGGATGTTTGTCTGACGAGCGAAGCGAGTTAGAAAAATCCAGCTGACAAACGTATTTTTACTCCGAATAACTTCATATGCTATTTTTTCTTCAAACGCAGAAAGTTCATTTAAAGTGGATATTTATGATTAAATTATTACTCAAATCAAATCTTTAAAAAAATAAGCAGTTTGCTATGGGATGCTGAAAATCCGCCGCCGTAAAAATAATGTACTTCATCGCCGCCGCGCCGGAGTAAAAATAATGTACTTCATTGCCATCTCAAAGAAATGTCATTTTAACATTGTCAAAAATGTCATTAAAGTGCAGTTTTTTTGATGTTTGAAGAAAAACTTGTTTTTGATGGAACGTAGATGGATGTACAGGGTCTTCATTCCATTAGGTATATCTACTTTAAATTGTCATAGCTCCTTTATTACTTGAGATATTCGCATGAAACAAAAACTGGATGGTAGACCGGACTCCCGAGTTTTGTTCTGGAACCTATTCTCAGCGATCACCGTCGGATCTTAAGCGCTGTAGATGCAACTTGCTTTTTTTTTAATGGAACACCCGGTATATTTTTGCATGGATCGATAGAGTTGTTTTCTGATTTCATTGATATAAGGTAGTTGATACCTGGGGTTGATAGTTTACGAGAAAAAGAATCCTGAACTACGAGAAATGTGTGAAGGAAAATGGCAATCATGTCGAAATTTTTAATTTGTAACCATTTTCCTTCAGCCATTTCTCGTAGTTCAGGATTTTTTTTCTCGACAACTATCAACCCCAGGTATCAACTACCCTATATCAATGAAATCAGAAAACAATTCTCTATCGATCCGTGCAAAAATATACCGGGTGTTCCATTTAAAAAACAGCAAGTTGCATCCACAACGCTTAAGATCCGACGGTTATCGCTAAGAGTAAGGTCCAGAACAAAACTTGGAAGTACGGTCTACTATCCTGTTTTTAGTTCAGGCGAATATCTCAAGTAATAAAGGAGCTATGACAATTTAAAGTAGGTACCTAATGGAATGAAGACCCTGTACTTACCTACGAAATATCCCATTCTTTGGCACCAGACCGTATAATTTTTGCACACTGTTGCCACAGCGGGTGCCAAAGCAATGAAATCTTCCCGTGGCCTATATCGACAGAAAATTTACAAAAAGTGATAGCTAAAGTTCTGACATTTGGCACGGTATTTTTTCGTGTCACCCGTCACAGTTTTCTCCCGGGAGGCAGTGAAAATTCTTGATATGTCATTTCACGAGGGGTCAACCACTATGGGAAATACTTGTGCAAAATTTCCAATTGGTTACGTGTAAAAATTGGCAAAAAATTCAAATCTTGCCGATTTGTGAGCGAGATAAACGGTATAAAATAAATTTCGACAATCTATGGGCAATTACAGCAACAAGTAGGCAATTTCGGCAATAAATGAACATTTATGGCAATTATATACAGTGAGGTTCAAAAGTTGTTTCCCCCCTTTCGAACTCTATAGTGGAGGGGCACTTCGGAAAAACTCTGGGGCACATAACCTTTATTAATTTCATGCAGTCTGAGGGTGCTGTCAAATATTTTTTTCCACTTCCGGTTTAGCCGGAAATGACCCTGAAATTGGTTTTTTAAATTGATACCTACATTTTTTTCAACTAATTCGAAATCTACGAATTTTTGTAAGTCGAAAACACGTGTCGCTCTTGACCGGTAATCAAGTCACTGCCACCCGAGATTTTCAAAAACATCGAAGAAATCGGTGAAAAACGAAGATTTTTGAAAATTGCAAATACACGTCAACTTTATTTTTTTGATATAAATTCAACTCGGCAGTTAAATTTCTTCTTTACTTCGTTTTGAATTTTTCAAATTCTCTGATTTTTTACGATTGGTGATTTTTACAAAAAGAAATTAGAAAAATGTAATCGGGCAATCGAATTCGCATCAAAAAATAAGGTTGACGTATTTTTGCAATTTTCAAAATGTTCGTATTTCACCGATTTGTTCGATGTTTTTGAAAATCTAGGGTGGCCGTGACTTAATCTCCGGTCAAGTGTGGTACGTGTTTTTAACCTAGAAAAATTCGTAGATTGCGAATTAGTTGAGAAAAATGTGGGTTTTAATTTAAAAAAACAGTTTTAGGGTTATTTTAGGCTAAACCGAAAGTGAAAAAAAAATATTTGACAGCACCCTCAGACGGCACTAAATAAATAAATGTTATGTGACCCAGAGCTTTTTCCGAAGTGCTCCTCCACGATAGAGTTCGAAAGGGAGGAAACAACTTTTGAACCTCACTGTATATTATTATTATAAGTATATATTATATTATATTTCCACAAATATGCTACTCGGGGTTCAAATAGCATCTCCATCCCGTATCATAGGCTAGGATCTACTCAGCTTGGAATCAACTACTGGGGGATAAAACTCTACAATAAATTACCCCAAGCAGTGAGAGACTCAAGTGAATACAAATTTCTGTGCACTGTCAAAAAAATTTTGATTGATAAGACTCTTTACTCAATGGACGAATTTTTAATGTGTTAATTGTTACCATGTATATCCATATCTAGATATTGTTATGTTTTGTTCCTTGACTTACCATACATATTTTGTAAATCCAGTGGTGAATAAATTATCTATCTATACACTCGATTATACACAATAAATAAGCAATTTGAACAATTTCGGCAATATACTTGTACAAGATTTTGAGGAGTGGCTGACCCCTCTCGTCATTTCAGCAGAATTAGTTAAGCAATTTTCGAGGCAATTTTATAGTAATTGTCATGCTGGAGAACATACTAAAACAGAAGCCTGTCATAAATATTGTGAGCGGCCATTTTAACTTTTCAAGAATTTTACATGCAAACGGTAAAAGATACGAAATTTTATGAAATTTGAAAAAAGTTGTGTTTGGCAGTGTAGACTTAGATTAAGAATCTGAAATGAAATTGAAGATATATGGCTTAATTCCAGAAATATATGTACCGAAAAAACTGAAAAACGTCATATTTTAATTTAGAAGGTTTAGAAAAGTTTTCGTCGTCTCACTTTGTCCTTTGTACAAGGTAATGTAATTGAACCAATTTTATAATGACCTGCCGATTAGTAACCCAGTTACAACACGTCAATTTTCAGTTTTTTCAGTATACTTCAGTAACCAACTTAGATATCTTGAATTTTTGTTCAGATTTTTAATCTATACACTGAAAAATACAACTTTTTTCTATTTTAATAAAATTTCGTATCTTTTACCGTTTGCGAGACGTTTGCTAAACCAAGTTTGCTGAAATGACCTGCCAAAAATGTTCACTGCCTCCCGGACTAATATCTGTCCTAGGGGAACGAGAAAATACGTATGTACAGGTATTTTAGGTATTCTTTTATCCCTAGGAATAAAATGATTCGTTTTAGAAACTGCGTGTGGTGGAAAATGACAACATTTCATATGAATTGTGGAAAAATGGTTATTTATTGTACAAAAGTGAGAAGTGACACATTTTAGCGCTAAAATCGAGGCTAAAATGTAACTTCTCAACGCCTGTATAATACAATATTATTTTCTATAATCACTGTTAAATAGTAAAACTGGTACTAAAATGAACTTTAGCATTAGCAGGTTGCATGTTCAATAAAAAAATATTAGGTAGGCCATGGACTGTTTAAGCAGAGCTGTTGCATTAGCACTCCTAACCTCACAATTTCAATAAGCGCGTTCCTTTTACAACTAAGCAAGTTTTCTAATCTAACCGTGGCCTAACCTAGGAAGGAAATTGTCTTGATTTAATCTGAGTTGCCGCGCGGAATAAATGGAACGTTATTTCTTAGTTTATACTGACATGATACTGACCTTACGCGAAACCTACCCTCAAACAGCATCTAGCCCTCCTCAAACCTGCTTGAGAATGCAAACTATCGTCAATTTGAATGTAATTATAGAAGAGGCAAGTCATATATTTCCAACAATGGCATTTTTGTAGTCTTTTGAGACCGTCAAACTACGTAGGTACATAACCTTGCATAACCTCACAAGTTCAACTTAGGCATCTTACTTGTATTCAAGGTAGCTGCGAAGGTTACTTATGAAGGGTGAAGGGGGAGGTAAGATACTAAGATAATACTAAGTTAGAAGTGTGTAAAAGGAACGCGGCAACAACTCAGGCGGCTAAGTTTAACTCAGATTTTACTTAGAATTCTTCTAAAAGGAACGCGCTTAATGTCAGATATTTCGTATGAATTTATGAATTACGCTCACTTGACTTCAGTGCCTTAATTTAATTTGCAATAAGTAATTCAAGTTTGCACTTACTAAATACATATTCCTACCGGAGATCCGGGAGAGCATTTATCACTTTTTATGGTTAACAAAAAACAAGTTTTACCTCATTGATTTAAGCCAAGCTGTTTCACTAACACCGCCCCACGAGCCACCCCATAATTGTTATAAAAAGGGCTAATTTAACACGGTTTTTAAATTACAGCAAACAAATGACAGTTAATGTTTTGACCAAGAGGATTAGATTAACCTAATAACCCCCCTTTTAATGTAAATAGAACGCTCAGATCACAGAAAAGTTCTTTTCCCCCTAGGAACAGAAGTAGCAATTTCTACTCCATGGGCTAAAACGTGACGTTTCAGCAACTGACAGGACTTCATCTAGGTTATAGAAAAAATATACTCTTTTGGCAACCTCTAAAATTGGTTATTGGGTAAATTTGTGAAAAATCTCTCAATTTGTTCCATTATTTATACACTCACCTCGACTTGAGTTGTGCAATAATCTTATTGACAAATTTTTAATTCGTCTGGTAAACTCACCTTCATCTTCAACCTACACGAGGAGTCTTAAATTCTAATTTCCCAGTTGCACACCCTTTAGCCTTGTGCCCGGCCTTGTCTTCCATTACATATTGTGGCATTCCTTGACAGTATCAATTTGTAATTGTAATTATTGTACGTGCCTCAGTAAATTCTAAGCTGTTAATTTAGTTGATCACTTGCTCTTACAAAAAAAAGCTTCCCTTCTTGGACTTTCTTAACCCTCTTAAGCTCCCTCGGCGGCCCGGCTAAAAGCGGAAGGATTATCGTATGTCCTCTTTTACCGTCAAGCCTTTGAAGTAAAGACTGCTTGCTTTTAAATTCGAGCACGTTCTTAAACTGCTAATGGTCTGAATGCGGGTTTTCCCATTTAAAATACAAAGATTCCACCCGACCTTGAGGATTTTGTGAATTAACCAATTTTCCATTAGTGACCGAAATAATCTCAGTTTGTTGAAGAAGTCGCCGGCAAAACAAACATTCGCGTGTTTTGTTACATGCTGGCTTGGTTCCAAACAATTTCAACTTGACATGAATAAGCCATGGGTCTCGACACCAACCCCATCTTCATTCTCTGAAGAATTGTATATGATTAACATATGTAATAGAAAACATAAAAAAGTCATTCTTCTTTCCGCCTCTTAATACGTTGCGTGATCCTCTCCATAATTCGAGTTGTAAGCAATGCCAGGCGGTGTTGTAATTTAGCTTTTTACTGGCACATTCCTGGCGCCTACAAGACTGCTTTTAATCCGATTGAGTCGGTTTTCTTCGAGGGGTTGGCCACGCGCGCAGTACTTTGTACAACGGAAAAGCAGTACATGAGCAGTACGAGCAGTACATGAGCAGTATCGCGCAGTACATGAGCAGTACGAGCAGTATCGCGCAGTACATGAGCAGTATCGTGCAGTACATGAGCAGTATCGCGCAGTACATGAGCAGTATCGCGCAGTACGAGGCAGTATCGCGCAGTACTTCCGCATTATGGACAGATTATTGTTTTAAAAATCAAGCCCATTATGGGTACCTACGTTTGAGCTCAGCCAATGTTATCGGATTGAGCGGGATTTTTTGGACTAAACGGGATGAATAGATTTTCCGAGTTTATCAGTGCAAAAACGAAATTTTTTTAAATCCTGAAAACAGAAAATACCAAGATCATATATAAAATAAGATGTTGAGGGCTACTGCGGAATGACTACGGAAGATAAAAAGAGAAAATCGATACTACATTCAATGAGTAAGGGTAAGACAAAGATGAACTTACTGTTTCTGATCCCGTGTTCTGATCGCACTTCTCCCTCGCTTACATACAATTATTGCCAACTGTCAATTATTTTTGGTTATAAACTTATACCTAAAGATTTACTTGTATCATAACTAGTTTCGTGAATTAGGAAATATTGAAAGGCCATAAAGATGTTTTCTGGTACCTACTTCTTTTAAAGAAGCGCGATTTTTTAAAATATTAACATATCTTCCCAAATATATCTCCGTTCCTGAATCGCGGGTGCGCGGTGGATAAACTTAGTGGTGGGAGTGAACATCGGTACACTCTAGTAAAAAGTATGTTCAACTGTTAACGGCATGCAGGGTGCGATGCGTGAGAGCGGGTGAGAGCCCGTTCGTAATTTCAAGAAACTTGTTGCACGGATTGTACTATACGACGCTGCAGGTCTACCGCTCTCTTTCTGATATCTCCCATTGCTTTCTTTCATCTGCGCATCTCGCAGACGGAGATATATTTGCCAAACTGTTTCATAGCCAAACTACACTAGTACAGTCGAGAAAGTAAGTCATGCACTCGGGTCTTGAGCGTTACGCACAGAATTTGGGACACCATCATCGACAGTGGTGACTGGTGATTTCTATCTGATATTAAGACCGGCACCAGTTGGACTGTGTCGGACTGTGTGCAAATAATGAGTTATCCGGCCAACAGATCAACAAAAAGTGCATTATTTAGTTTCTCGACTGTACCTACATTGCACATAATTTATTAATTATTCATGATTTCGCCATTTACTCCGTATACATGCACACACTTAGCTCGACCTAACTAAGCTCGATACTTTTTAAACAGCGTTCCACGAGATTTTGCGGCGGTGGTAGCTTTTGAAATATAGTTTTCCCTTCGAAATCAGGTAGGCAAGCTATATTTCAAAGGCTACCACCGCCGCAAAATCTCGTGGAACGCTGTTTAAAAAGTATCGAGCTTAGTTAGTTCGAGCTAAGTGTGCATGTATACGGAGTAAATTACTCCGAGAATTTTAGTGCAGTAGCATAAGCTTTTCTTCATATACTCCGTATACATGCACACACTTAGCTCGAGCTAACTAAGCTCGGTACTTTTTAAACAGCGTTCTACGAGATTTTGCGGCGGTGGTAGCCTTTGAAATATAGCTTGCCTATCTGATTTCGAAGGGAGAACTATAATTCAAAGGCTACCACCGCCGCAGAATATCGTAGAACCCTGTTTAAAAAGTACCGAGCTTAGTTAGCTCGAGCTAAATGTGTGCATGTATACGGAGTAACAGAGTCGTTTTTTTTCGATTTTATGTTTTTCAATAAAAATTAATACAAATTGGCTCTCATGATTGGCCAGCTTACTATTTTTTAAAATTTGTATTGAAATACTGTTACTTTTGCTGTCAGTTTCAAATTTTTCTCGAAAGGACGATTCAAATCTGGACATTGTTTTGAAAGTATTTCAATACAAAACAAGATTATTTTCTATGCTTTCAAATGCAAGTTTGTATTTCAATACATAAAACAGAGAAAAAACGCCTTTGGTAAGTAGTGCATTATTTTAGACGTGCATGTGACGTCATTTTGCCGATTTTTTGTCTTTTTTTTAATGTATAGCGATTTCTTCTTGGACTTCTTTGTTCTATTTCCCTTCGCAATAGCACCACTGGTGTGTATTAGTGAAACGGAAAATACACAGGATGTCCCAGAACGCTCGCATCACCTTTTAATAGAGTATTCTGCACTAAATTCTGAGTCGATCCGTGTTTTTGAAAATTTCCAGGACCCAATCAGTTATATAAGAGATTTAAGAGGTCTTAAATCTCTTATAACTGGAGAACTATTGGACCCTGGGAATTTTCATAAACACGCAGCAATGGAGAATATAATGCTGAATACTCAACTGAAAGGTGGTGTGAGCGTTCTGGGACAGCCCTATTTAGTCAATTTCGCAATTGACTGATTCTGTAACTTTTAACATTATGTTAAAGCACTGTTATAATGTTAATGACAGAAAATGAATTGTTTATCTGTCATTTAACATTATAACATCGCTCTAATATAACGTTAAAAGTTACAGATTCACCCCCTAAGTTCTAAGTTTTGTTTTTCATTTCTATAATCTATATAATCTACATATATTTAAAATTAATAATAAATCTAATAAATGAAAATATTGCCAGCTTTGTTCACATTTATTCAAACCGTATTCACATTTATTTTTTCAAGGAAGGCTTCTCTCAGAGAAATAAAGCCAGCCCTTACAGTACCTACCTAAGCAATCCAAAATTTTCGATTTTTTTAACCTCCCCAACCCCATCACAATTTTAAAAAAATGGGAGGTTACTGCAATCACTAAAATTTTCGAATTTGAGATACCACCAGATCTTTACGTTTTGAGGTCTCAGGAACCCAAAAAAGGGGTTTTTAAAATGTGTCTGTGTGTATGTACGTACGTTCGTACGTTTGTACGTACGTACGTTTGTTTGTAATCACGCCACAGCCAAAACTACTAGACCGATTTGGCTGAAATTTGGAACATAGGCATCTCGTAATCTAACTTAGATCTGAAAAGCTTTTGGATCCAATCGTGCAACTGGAAATGCCATTTTGGCACATCAACTTTTAAGTTTTAAATGCAAACCCCCATTTTTCACGTCACCATAAGGAAGACCTTCAAATTCTGCTTCTAAAAGTGTATTCATTCTTAGTGCCCTTTTGACCAAAAATAAAAAAAAAATTGATTTTTATCGGACTTTAATATCGCGGTACAGCCCAAGCCCCTGAACCGATTTGGCTGAAATTTTGCACATGGGGATTGTATTACACGTCGAAGAGCTGAACAAATTTTGAATTCAATCGACTCACGGAAAGTGCCGGTTTGGCACACTAATTTCCAAATTTAAAATTATTCTCTCATTTGACCATTAAAAACAAGTTTCTGAAAGATTTATTGTCACCATCAGAAAGGTCTTCAAATTCTGGTTTTAAATAGGACAAAATTAATTCGCATTTAGCGCTGTTTGGTTCATAAAATCGAAATTTTATAATAACAGAAAAAATACATTATAGCCCAAATTACTGAATCGATTTGACTGAAATTTGGTACATGGAGATTGGGTGACCCGTTGAAGACATGAAAGGCTTTTGAAAGCAATTGGCCCACGGGAAGTCCGATTTAAGCATATCAACTTAAAATTTTAAATACAAGACCTCCTTTTTTATGTCGCCATTAGAAAGGCGATCAAATTCTGGTTCTAAAAATGTGTTCACAGTTTCTGCCATTTCAGTGGAAAATAGAGAAAAAATTCTTTCTCATTAAAAGGGAGCGGGCTGACAGTGGATGACATAAAGTGGCAGTTATTGTCAAAAAGGTGGCAAAAGATTTACCTTAAAAAGAACATATTGTCAAACGTGATGGGTGATGTCCGAGGCACGTCGGTATTTGTCAGAAAATTGCGAAATTAGTCAAGGATTAAAAAAATTCTGTTGAATTGACTACTATCTACACAGAATACAAAGATCCACGCGATGGGGAGGTTCCAGCCGCTTCTCTGCTGCATTTTTTTTTCAGATACACTCGAGTGCAAGTGAATGTAAACGATTTGTCAAAATTAGTAGGCCATGATGAATGGAAATACGATTGATTTCCTCCGGAAAAAAGAAATTTCACTTACCCAATTTGGTAGGTACAAACTGAATAAACCCAAACTGGTATAATAACTCTCCTTAGGTATGTTCTGTAGGTAAAACTACCATAGCAGTACAAAGAACTATCGCGCAGTCCGAAGCAGTATCGCGCAGTACGAAGCAGTATCGCGCAGTGCGAAGCAGTATCGAGCGCAGTACGAAGCAGTATCGCGCAGTACCAAGCAGTATCGCGCAGTACGAAGCAGTATCGCGCAGTACGAAGCAGTATCGCGCAGTACGAAGCAGTATCGCGCAGTACGAAGCAGTATCGCGCAGTACGAAGCAGTATCGCGCAGTACCAAGCAGTATGGCATGAGCGCAGTACTTTGTACACGAAAAATCAGCGTGGCCAACCCCTCGGTTTTCTTTACACATTATTAAAAAATATACCTTCCCGCAAGGATAATGGCCTTTGGAATTCACCGCCATCGATTGAGACGCCACGTGTGGAAAATGATTTTCCCAGCACGTCTGTTGAATTATGGAAGAAGAAACTTGAGGGTTGCCGTATCTCACAGATTTTAGAGTATGATATTCAAATTTAAAAGTTACTGCAGGTAGCAGGGAATGAAAATTAGAAGAATAGCAATGCCATTGATATTATTAGCATTTTTATTGGGAGCTTATCAGTCAATCCACTCTACTGGAGTACTTATCTATAATTACCTCGAACTGAGTGAATTACCTTTTTGGTTTAATCCAATCGTTGTGGGAACTATGCATTTACCATTGAGCACTTGAATCTGACGACTTGAAATAGAAGTGCATCACGAGCACTTTTTTAATCAACAATGTTCTCTATCGAGGATGATAATTTGATGGTTTCTGATGAGCTTCGACTGTTACTGCCAGCGATTTTGTATTATGTAGAGATTTCGGTAGTGATATGCAACTATGCAAAGCTTGAAAAGATTAGGAACGCAGTAAATGTATCCACTAAAAATCGTTTCTTCTTGCTCTACATTTGCAAAGTTAAGAGAGAGATACATTATACGTATACCCTCGCGTATACCTGATACATATTATACAATTTTGGAATATGAGTATAAGAGAAAACCATAACCATAAGAAAGAAATACAAAAAACGCATATGTTTCTCTGGGCCCGACCCTCAGGGAGGTAAGTGGATTTATGTCATGACATAGCAGTAAAACTTTACAGATTTCTACAGCATTGCATCTCATCGAGGATTTTCATGCCAAAAAGGGGTGTCCTTGGTACGCTCTACCGAGGACATTCCGTTTCAACATGAATCTCCTTGATAGTGAGATGCAATGATTGTAATGTTGCAGAAATCTTACTGCTAGCGCCATCTCATGAATTCACTTAGAATCAGACCCTAGTGAATTAAATATTTTGATGAAAGACTCTCTGGAGTTCTAATCGTTTTATGCATATTTCAAGAATCCTCTGTGAGGAAACTCAAACTAATTTTCAAAGACTATAGCGAGGACTATTGCAACCGGCGATTGGAACATAAATGGTGTTAGGCTCGGTATTATATATTATTTCTTGATTTTGAAGACATTGAGAGAAATCGAAAATCGAGCTCAAATAATGGTAACCAGCCGCAATAACTTCCTTTGGTTGAAAATAATAAGTGAGAGGTCAATGATTTAAACGAGATTTTAAACCTAAATAAACATTCGTCAATTCAATTAATTTTGTGGAAGCTATATTTAAATCCATAGAATAATAATCAAACCAATCAGGTTTTGACTTCCGAGAGTTTAACAAGAGGAAAAAGTCATTGACAATTATTATTATTGCCTTCCAAGACCGCACGTTGCCATGGTTGTCTGATGGGCATCATCGAGGACATCACGAGGGACATCATCAACGATCTAAATATACATACATACATACTCTGTAAATTCTGGCTTTTTAAACACAATACGCGACAAAATGGTTAAAAATCTAACATGGAGTCGTACATTCGCATTCCTTTGTACACGTATTCCAAACTAGTGCATTATGAAAATTCCAGGGAAATAGTGACCTATTCCTTTTTACCTTTTTTTGTTGCCACATATTGCAATAGATGTCGGTAGGGATTATAATAATTAATGCGCTGGATTATAATAAGGTAGTAAGTAACCAGGACATAGGGTACCAGGTCAGGCTTATATGCAGCTGTCAAACAGAGCACGTAATCATTCTTGAGGTCGCTGATGGTGGACAGAGTTAAAAGGAGTCTAAATCTATGAAAGCTGAATCCGAGGGGTCATCCGCACCACTGGCATTAGGTGTACATTTTAAAGGCATTACGAGCATTATTCTAGCATTATCGGCATTACGCATTACAGGTAGTATCCATGCAGCAGTAGCCTCGGCAGTAGTGGCATTAATATGCAATAACTGATGGCATTAATGGCAATATCTAGCAGTAAACAGGCAGTATATGGCAGTATTTCGGGCATTACGCCCCAAAACTGCAGGAATTGCTCAATAATGCCAATTTGGTGTACAAATTTGAAGGTGGTGGATGACCCCTCGGCTGAATCCAAGCGTGTGCTCAGGTTTGGATTTAGGATAGAGACATGCGAGACTAAATTCCACCCAGTGACGTCACTTCCTGCGAAAATTGTGCAGTTCAGCTTTAGGCGAGGCTTTGGCATACCCGAGTGGTTGATACATTGGGAATTCTTTGGTCATTATGTCAAGAAATTCTTGGGTAGACTACGGAAATTCTTGGGTAGTCTGCCGGAATCCTTGAGTGAGTCTGCACTCTGCAGGAATTCTTGGGTAGTCCGCAGGAATTCTAGGGCCGTCTCTGGGAATCCCTTCGGTCCGCAGGTGTAAGAGCTCGTGGCTCGTGATTGGGGCCAAATTTTTGACTATATTCGTATAAGTGTTAGCGAGTTCGACTTGCTATGGTACGAGCTCTATGATTGGTTGCATCACAGCAACTGCCGACATTAAAATTCCCCCCAGGTATATTCCAAAAAAACAATAACAAAACTAACCAATTCACCCTATAGCTCATCCTAGAGTCATCAGAGAGTGAAGCACCCGGCGCTATAACTGGCAACAATCAGAAACCAAAAATTCTCCAAATCCCTGGAATTTCTGTGCCTATCCTTCAGGAACTTACCTCTGCATTGGGCGCCGATGTCAATTTTACTCACAGGCGGAGGGGTCTTCCAGTGCTGGGAATACGCGTGTGCATAGGATACTCGATAGGATACAATGCGTGTCAATACTTGCCAATTCATTAGGTGGCATCGAGGGTGGCATGAATAAAGAGTTACAAAACGCTTAAAATTCGAGTTAAAATTGTATTAATCTCGGCATTAATGAAGCATGGAAATACAAGTTTTCCTTGCATAAGATAAGGATAGAACGAGGGATAGAACTGTAAGCAAAAGCTCGGTTACCGTTTATTATTGCGAGGGCAATTGCCAATACATGTCAATGCTGTGGAATACAAACTCGAATACAAAACACCTGCCCCTTCTGACAAGTATTGACGAGGGGTTGTACACGCGGATTTTTCGTGTACAAACTGCTGCTCTAGTGTCATACTGCTCGGTACTGCTCGATACTGCGCAATATATTGCTCGGTGCTGTTCAGTGTCCTCTCGAGGGTCCTTCTTGGTACTGCACAGAATAATGCTAGGTACTGTGCAATACTCCGCGTACTGCTCGTACTGCTTTCCCGTTGTACAAAGTACTGCGCATGTGGCCATCCCGAGGGCCAACCCCTCAACTAACCCCCTGATTCTGTAACTTTTAACAATATGTTAGAGCTCGTGTTAGAGCGTAGAGTACTGTTATAATGTGACAGAAAATGCATTGGTTATCTTTGGGTTATCTGTCATTTGTGAGGTCATTTACCATTATAATAGTGCTCTAACATACTGTTGGCAGTTACAGAATCCTACATGAGTCACACCGAGCACCGCCAACTGAAATTCGGAAATGTCACGTTATACCGAGCGTTACACTTAGAGTCACACGCGAGGTCACACGTTATTAGGTAATAATTATTTCGAAAAATGTTCCCGAGAATGTGCCTAACTCTCGCAGGGTTGGCAGAAGTTAAAACCCACTTGGGTTTTTGGGTGGGTTTTTGACACAAAAACTCAGACCTCAAAACACAAAAACCTCGACAAAAACCCACCTACACAAAAAGCAACAGACAAAAACTCAATTTTTTAAAATGAAAATCACAATTAGCCTGGAGCAGTAAAATCAAAAGAGAGGAATGCCGTACAATGCACAAAAGTCTCGACAAAAGTACTATCATTTACCGTCGCAACAATTAATTTCTCTTCGTTTTCTTCCACTAGAGACCTTTACAGAATGAATAATGATTACAAAAATTATAATAAGGCCCCTTAAGTACTTACTTTGTTCTTAATTAATTCTAAATAGCCAGTAAATAGGGTTAAGTTAGATGTTAGGTGTGTCAAACATGTCATTAAAGATTAAAAAAGTGTCAAATCTGTCAAAATGATAACAAATACTCAAAAACCCATGAGGCTGACACAAAAAAAGGGTTTTTGCCAACCTTGCTCTCGACTCGAGTCTCGACTTAATTAACTTTGGATAAACGTTCCTTCACAGATCGCCTTTCATTTCTTTTCATAGCCACCAGTTATCACTTAGTTATCACGAGAGTTATCCGAGGAGTTATCACATATTTTCTGAACGGCACGTTATAAAAATCCCGAGAAAAATCCTCTGCGTTTTGGTCGAGATCCCAGTGTTGAACAAACCTTGTTCCTGATAATTGATAGGTATTTACTCGAGAATTTATTTTAAATTGGATTTTAAATGTACGTTGACTGTGGCCTAGGGTTGCATAATTGTCGACGTTCATAAATTCGGACAATTTTGTTTAAAACTATTATAATGCACCTGCGAGTGCACATGTGATTATTTCAAATATAAACCAAAGTATGATTGCTCTGGGGGGGATTTCACAGTCGGCAGTGGTGTACAAATTTTCGGCAATGTTAGTGGGAAATGTTAGGCAATGGTTCGAGCAGTGGTTGCAAAAATTGAGCAAATTCGACGGTCGGGGGACTTCACAGTCGGCAGTGGTGTACAAATTTACGGCAGTGCCCTGAAAATTCGGCAGTGGTGTACAAATTTTTGGGGTGTGAAATGCCCCCCAGATTGCTCGTACATGTATTAATGAAAAACGAATTATTATTATAACAGAATAAAAGACTTCCATACACAACGTAATTAGGTAGGTACCTCTCTGGTTGTTGAGCTTTAAATTACTTAGGTCTCGACTTAGGTACCTGTTACATACCATTATCAATTTCTGGCGAAAATAATAAAAATATAGGTACTTGGACATTAATTACAAAAGCACCCAGATGCGCCAATCAGGTTATGCTCAAGTCTAAAAATTGCGCCAAATTTAAAAAACGGACAATTTATTATGAAAATTGTCCGGACATTGAATTATAATATTTAATATTGTTCGACAATTTGTAAAACGTTCGATTTTTGGACAATTGTCATTGCAGCAACCTCGGCGGCAACCCTACCTGGCCTTTGCCTATGGTTGGCAAGGAAACGCGAAAATACGAGCGAAAATAGGATTAAAAACCGATGTTAAAAACCACTACCTACTTTCCTACTCAAGATAATTAGGGCAATTAATTACATAGACGAGTATATATATATGGATTTGCCGGACTTTTTACCGGAACCTACGATGGCTGAATGGAACAATCCTTCCTAGAATTCCACTTTGAAAAAATCTCTGGAGCACTAACCTCCTCCGGTCCAATCATCTAGTGACTTTAGCGACAATTAAACAATAAAAAACAATTGAATTGTGTAAACAACAATAATAAAGATTTTTCACAAAGTAAACTATGAAATGACGTCAGCCTCGGGGACAGGTTTGTGGTTTGCCGGTTTTTGTTTATTTTACATAAACCGAATTTAGTAAAATTACTATTTAATTACCTTTTTTGACATAATGATGTATCTCCGCGACTTCATTCCAAGAAATCCACCGGCCACAAACCACAAAAACACCGAACAGGGGGTGGGTCAACAAACCGAACAATTCATTCACAAAATCAACAGAGCACTCTTTTTAAAAAAAATCCCAACATTTTATCACACAAGTTGGGTGTCTTTGAGGGCAATAAACTTGTGTTCGACGTTTTCAAGGGATTATTCGGTCGATTTTTCACGGATTTCACAGAATTTCGATTTGGAAGACAAAGAACAAACACACACAACTCGTGTGCACACCAGCACTGACAAAAACAAATGCACAAATGCCGCCCCCTCCACAACCTCCGATCTATGCGAGGGAAAAGGATGGATGCGGCGCATGTGCAGCACGGGCTTCAAATAAAGAAACCTTTATTACAAACGGAAATCCATTAATTTTTCCGCAAAAGTAATACCACGGAAGTGTAGCTCCAGGTCGTTTAATGTCTTTCAGATAACTTGGCAAAATATTTCAAAATACTTCACTCAACAAATAAATTTTAAATCCATCATCGACGTTTGCGCCATCTACCCAACAATAGCCGTTCTACAAATCATAACAATTAAACTGTCATTCAAATGTCATAATTGTCATTTTTTAAGGTTATGTAATGAAAGAAAGATGTTGGCGATTTTCCGACATAGAATTATTCAAACTGTGATAAAACAGCTGGAATCATCTATTTCCAAGCAGCGATATTCAAATATAATTCATTTAAATCGTCCCGTAACAGTAAAAGTCCTTCAACATAACCTCCAAACCATCCGATGTAAAAGTAAGAAGGCGAAAGGGGCAAAGGCCCAAACCGAGTCCGAAACAGAAGAAAGCGGAGAGGAAGATATAAATGACAAAACTACAAAGACTATGCAAGTTTCAATGAAGTCATTGCGAATTGATGGTGTGATAAAATCTGGGCTTGGCATAGCTCGGAATAAGGTCGAAACTTTATTTTATGAAAGCAAGATTAGAGTAAATGGAGAAAAGGTATTGAAGAAGAGTTCTCTGGTGGCCGAGGGTGATGAAATTGATATTCACAAAGGTGTTAGTCCGACTAATCCTGACTTCTTGTTAGTGGCGAGGGTGGAAGTTCTGTCAATCGAACAGAAAGGGGAGGCGTTCCTGGTCAAGATTCGAAGGTCCAAGTCATTGGCAATTGAAAAGTATCAGTCGGTATAATGTTGGAATTAAATAAAACAATACTGTGTCTTAATCTACTATTTTGTTCGTGTAAGTTTATAAATAAGGCTGCGACAGCTCGTACCTAGATTATTGCTATTTACAATAGTTATTTGGGCATTATTGATGAGCTCAAGTCATTCACTAAAAAGTTGTAGATAAAGTTGGCTTTACCCCTACTGGCCTGGGGCCTGGAATTACGAACTGGATCTCGAAGCAGAATGTCTCCGAAGAGTGAAGCGATCGTTTTGGAATCATAGCCATTTTCGTTTGAATGTTTTAGGAATTCTTGCAAAAACAGGCAGATGTAAAGGAAAACGTTTCTGTGCAAATCAGGCATTTTTTGCATCACCAGCTGAAAATTAAATTTTTATTTCAAGGAGATGAGAAAATACGCCATTAATTTGCTCAACACAATTTGAGACAACTGGTAATTTACTATTTACTATACAGGGTGTCCCGAAATTAGTGTTCAAAACTTTACCAGTACCTAGATTGTTCTATGAAAAATATGAAAAAAAGTTCCTATGAACATATGTTGAAAAATAAGTCCTAAGGGAGCTAAGGCCCCTTAAAGGGGCCACTTTGAAAGTGTTTTTTTCTAAATAAACTGCTCAAAACTCGAAGTGGATCACGCCGATTTTCTGATGAAATTCAAAGCTCAATAACTTCGAAAAAAATGACTCGATTTTGACGCGGTTTTTTGTAATCGTAAGCTCAATTCATCAGGCTTAAACCCTGTAGGCGAAGATCAAACACGAGTGGTCAGTGGCGTGTCCAGAAGGGGTTGAATCACCACTCCGCAAAATTGATAAATTTTAGACCGTCCCCAAATCCAGAGAAATTTTTTTTAAATTTTTTTAACGGTTGGATCAGAGGCAAAGGGTCAGTATCTCGGGACTTTTTTGACATTTTTCTTCCATGACTCCTCTTTGACCGGGTACCCCAAAAAAACTGTTTCTTTCTATGACGCGCGATAATTTTCTTACGCCTCAACGGATTATCAAGTTAGGGGGCTCTTTCTATCGCTCACAGACGCGTGTAAACGAATTCATCAACATCATCTCGTTTGCCGTTTCAAAAAGTGGTATTTAGGGCCCCCATAACGCAAGCGAATTTTCTAACACCCATCATTTCATGATTTCACAATTTTTTTTCCTTAAATCGCTTTAGTTTAAAAGTCCAGATTCTGAAGCACCTCTGCACACCATTGGAATCGTTTTGGAAATGAAATGGAGTACTGTTTTGTCGGAAGTTTACTTGGGACTCCTGGTGAGTTTTTACATTTGTCTCTGCTGTTTCTGCTATGATTTTTCCCTCAACTGGTATGGGATAAGTTGTAAATCCATTTTAGCAACCTAGAAATGGCACACCTAGCACTCTTTTTTCTATCGTCGAAATGGTGAAAATGCTGCTGGGTTCTGAAATTTGAGTAATCCGGACCATATCATCGCTTCCGGTTGTCAACTCGACAGTGACGGCCGTCCATAGAACACTTACTTCGGCCGTCAATGTGAATGACAATTATTGAAATTCGACTGAGATAGGTGGATTATTCTTTCCAGCTCATGGGGTGCAATCTCATCTTCAAAACACAACTTGTCAAATGGACTTCAGGTAAACGTTAATATCGTTTGTAAGAATATAAAATTGGGGAATTTGACAAGTTGACAATAATTGTCATTTACATAATGACGGCTGAAGGTGTTCTGTGGACGGCCGTCACTGTCGAGGTGACAACCGGAAGCGATGATGATGTCCGGATTACTCAAATTTCAGAACCCAGCAGCATTTTCACCACTTCGACGATAGAAAAAAAAGTGATAGGTGTACCATTTTTAGGTTGCTAAAATGGATTTACAATTTATCCCATACCAGTTGAGGGAAAAATCATAGCAGAAACAGCAGAGACAAATGTAAAAACTCACCAGGAATCCCAAGTAAAATTCCGACAAAAGAGTACTCCATTTCATTTCCAAAACGATTCCAATGGTGTGCAGAGGTTTTTCAGAATATGGACTTTTAAACAAAAGCGATTTAAGGAAAAAAAATTCTGAAATCATGAAATGATGGGTGTGAGAAAATTCGCTTGCGTTACGGGGGCCCTAAATACCACTTTTTGAAACGGCAAACCAGATGATGTTGATGAATTCGTTTACACGCGTCTGTGAGCGATAGAAAGAGCCCCCTAACTTGATAATCCGTTGAGGCGTAAGAAAATTATCGCGGGTCATAGAAAAAAACAGTTTTTTTGGGGTACTCGGTCAAAGAGGAGTCATGGAAGAAAAATGTCAAAAAGGTCCCGAGATACTGACCCTACGCCGCTGATCCAACCGTTAAAAAAATTTAAAAAAATTTTCTCTGGATTTGGGGATGGTCTAAACTTTATCAATTTTGAGGAGTGGTGATTCAACCCCCTCTGGACACGCCACTGACCACTCGAGTTTGATCTTCGCCTACAGGGTTTAAGCCCGATGAATTGAGCTTACGATTACAAAAAACCGCGTTAAAATCGAGTCATTTTTTTCGAAGTTATTGAGCTTTGAATTTCATCAGAAAATCGGCGTGATCCACTTCGAGTTTTGAGCAGTTTATCTCCAAAACGGTTAAAGATAGCACCGTGAAATTTGGTATCTTTACTAAATTTTTGATGCTGAATTTACTACTGTGGAGAAAATTTTAAAATTTTGATCATAAGCGTCTCGTACAGGAAGGGCTTAGGACTAAATTTACTCGGAACATTTTTGTATGTAGTTCTTTATCAAATTTGATTCCAGAATCTGAAGATTTGAGGTTTTCTAAGTAATAATGGTAAAATGGTACTCTTGTTTGACATCGATAGAATGCGCCCTTTTCGAAGAAAATGGCTTTTCATTGGTTCAGGGCTCCAAAATTTTTGACCTTGTTTACGATATTTTGAAGTCCCGTCACAAATTTTGGAGCCCTGAACCACTGAAAAGCCATTTTTTACGAAAAGGTCGCATTCTATCGATGTCAAACAAGAGTTCGATTTTTACTTAAAAAACCTCAAATTTTCAGATTCTGGAATCAATTTTGAGAAAAAACTACTTACATATACAAGGTGAGTCTGAAAGACTCCACATCCTTTATACCACAGAATCTACCGTTCAAATGATGAAGCTTGTTGCAAAAATTATAGGTCAATTGTGATTCCTCTTGATGTTATAAGCCGCCAAAGATCTTCATTTTTAAACGTTCTTTTTAAATATCTTTCGAAAGGTGTATCGTAGGATTTTGAATTTTTGCACAGCATTATTGTTACAGACCAAGATGCAACTACTGATGGTACTTAAGACATTATCCAAAAAGCGGATCCCTGTTATACAGGGTGGCCCCGATGTCATTTGCCCTTGAACTTTTTATGTTTGAAAATATTGCTAATTTACCTATGCGATCGTATTCCCCGTTCCATTCTAAAACTTTTTTGGCTCTTAAAATTTTTCGAAAAAACTAACCACTCACGAGGAAAATTTAAAAAACCGACAACATGATCATCGCGATAAACCTACAATTTCAATAAAAATCAAAGTGTACGTTGACACGCATCACATTTCAACTGTTTTTTTGGATTGAAGGTGTTGTCCTACATCTGTGCCCAGAACCATTGCTCACAACTGAAGAAAAAACATTGATGGTAATTTCACTTTTTTATGAGGTAGACTCATCATTGGTTTTAAGGACCTGCATCATGTTTTCGGTTTTTTCAATTTTTCTCGTGAGTGGTTAGTTTTTTCGAAAAATTTTAAGAGCCAAAAAAGTTTTAGAATTGAACGGGGAATACCTACGGCTGCATAGACAAATTAGCAATATTTTCAAACATAAAAAAGTTCAAGGGCAAATAACATCGGGGCCAGCCTGTATAACAGGGATCCGCTTTTTGGATAATGTCTTAAGTACCATCAGTAGTTGCATCTTGGTCTGTAACAATGCTGTGCAAAAATTCACAATCCTACGATACACCTTTCGAAAGATATTTAAAAAGAATGTTTAAAACTGAAGATCTTTGGCGGCTTATAACATCAAGAGGAATCACAATTGACCAATAATTTTTGGACCAAGCTTCATCATTTGAACAGTAGATTCTGTGGTATAAAGGATGTGGAGTCTTTCAGACTCACCCTGTATAAACGTTGGAAGAGGTGGCGATCCATTCTCACAAAGTGGGCTAAGATTTAAACTAGGTGATGTACGAACATCAGGCACTACATATATGTTTGAGTAAATTTAGTCCTACGAGACGCTGATGACATAAATTTTTAAATTTTATTTACAGTAATAAATTCAGCATCAAAAACTTAGTAAAGATACCAAATTTCACGTTGCTATCTTTAACCGTTTTGAAGATATTTAGAAAAAAACACTTTCAACTCCTTTAGGACTTATTTTTCGACAGACGTTCATAGGGACTTTTTTTCATATTTATCATAGAAAAATCTGCTCGTAAAGTTTTGACCACTAATTTCGGTACACCCTGTATGTGAATATCAGAGTAAAATCTCGACGTGCCACTAAACTTTCACAGCCTTCAAAATCTCAAATTTTGTTGATCAAATGATAGAAGATTACCTGACGACAATTCTGATAGTTTGTTGCTGATGCGATGCAAGCATCGTGAAGTTCACGTGGCACCACTGGGTCCTGCGTGAATGACAAAAATAGCAAAAGGCTCTCGGCAACAGCTTGAACAGTGCCGGCTTTAACAGCTAAGGAAAATAAAAAAAATTGAATATTTATTTAAATATCTTCTAGCAGACGTTAAATGTAAGTATGGGTACCTAAATAAAAAGAAATTAAGAGAATGTACGGGTTAACGTCTGCTATAAGATAAAATGATAAATTATGAAAAGGATACGGATTGGGTCCAAAGATCCGTCGTCCAGCCAATCCCTGATACGTATCAATTCTTCATGGAGGGCACTAGATTCAAAGAGCTCTTTAACTTTAAAACCGTGCCTATATAAATGGTCTACCAGTAGCCACAGTTCACGGGGAATCGAGTATAAAACTGGACTTTCATTTTGTTCCTGGAAAAAAAAAATGTGCTTTCTCATTCTAAAGAGCCATCTTATTGGTTCATTACATTAGTGGCGATATTGAAAAAATGCCGAGGTTTGCCCACAATATTTAACAAAAAGTTCATTGCAGTAATTTGCGTATTAAAAATAGGGGTCGGTCGCTTGAAAATGGCAACGGCGCAATTTTCTCTACTGGGACAAACGTGTGACATTCACCAAAAGACTACGTATATTTTGATCGTTTTAAACAGTTTCGTGCTGCAGCTGCCCTGTACAGTGCAGTAAAAACAGGGTGTATACGGAATTTTCTGGACAAAATTCCCTGACTTTTACAGGTTTTTAGTTTATTTAACGATATTGGATATTTGGATAAAACTTCGCAAGTTCAGTACAGTACAATAGGTAATGTCACAAATTTCTTTTACCTAATTGCGTTTTGAAAAGTTGGATTTTACACAATTAGGTAAAATGTTGTACGGAATACGTTATGAAAAGCCTAAAGTGTTTGACTCGCATAATGTTGCAAAACTCGCTATCGCTCGTTTTGGCAAATATTACGACTCGTCAAACAATATAGGACTTTTCATAACTAATTACGTAAATAACTATATCAGTATTATAATTAGAGAATTTTCCATTTTCCATTTTCCATTTTGGAAAGTTTCCAAAATGGGAATATTTCCGGGAAGAAATAAACAAGGTTCAGGCAATCTTTCCCAGGAAATATTCCCGGAAACTTTACAGGAAATTTTCCGGGAACTTTCGCATAAAGATGCTACGGTTTTTGAATTTGACTTCACATTTAGAGGTTTTTTAACCTAAAAGAGTTCTGCCGGAAGTAACCAAAATCAGAAAAACCTTGTTAATTCTTGTTGTGAGCAGCAGCAACAGTGTTAACGGCTGTTGTCAAAATATTCTATCCAAATTTTTCATGTTCTCATTGTATTTAATTTACTTTATTTACACATTTTTGTCGAAAGAAATATGATGTACATATTTGGTATTTTTGAGAAGGTAACGCCGCCTAGAATTAATTTAAAGCAAAATCGAAAAATCCTGGAAACTTTCCGGAAAGTTTCGGAAATTTTCAATTGAAACTTTCCGGGAATTTTCAATAAACGGGAATTTACCCATCTCTAATTATAATTCAAAAAATAATCAAATTTGATTAAGATCCATCACTTTTGTTTTAGATTTTATTAAGTATTCCACTTCAGAAAGCAATTTTAAAAAATTGAGACGTATGTGCTACCAATCTCACCTTTCTGTACAATTTCTTGACGTAAGAACACAGATGACAAATATGTATGACAGTTCTGTCACTTGTTTCCATTACAAAATTAGATTTGACATTGATTAAACAATTCAAGAATTTTAAACCAATCAAACGTCAGACTTTATAGACAGTCGACTAATCACCATGATGGTTTTGAACTGAAAAACACCACGAGTGCAGGAGCAGGACGGTTTTCCAGCGATTATTTTCAAATCTCCTTTTAAACCAATCAATTAGACTCATTTTTAAATTTCCATCCAATCAAGTTCATTTAAGGGTGATTAATGCATTTTATCGGAGTCTGCACGAGTCATTTAATCGTTTCCGATGACCACTTGATTTTAAACAATTTGTTCACTGCTGAAAATCACCACTAAACAAAATTATAGAAAATAAAGGTCCACAAATACGACCACTCAACACAAGTCTTTCCACAAACCATATTTTAGGTGTTTTTGGACATAAAGAACGTTGATTTCTTCTGGATATCCTAAAAATTCAATAACATTTTGTTTGCACGTTTCCTAACCTCAAACGTCATTAACGTCAATGAGCTATAAAGGCTCGTTCGCAACATCATATTGGGCTTTTGAGTATAGGCAACCCCGGCTAAAAAAATCATAATTTTATCAAAACAAAGAGTTTAATTTGTAAAATAATCTTACCGAATACCACTCGTGCATCGCTATTTCAATCGGTTAAATTTTAGAAATAATTACTCAAGCTTTGTTGCCGTATAGGTAAAACAATTCGAACTAAATTGCCATTTATTACCAAAGATTAAAGCCCTCGAGCTAAAGCTCTCGGGCTTTAATCAGATAATAAATGACAATTTAGTTCTCATTATTTTACCACCGGCAACAAGCTTTCGTAATTATTTTCAAAATTTAACCGATTAGCATGCACTTGTGGTATTATAAGCGACAATTTTTTTTTAGAAATATTGACCAATGATAACGATCCATTATTCAATTTTAGCCAATCACAACCGATTTGTTTTGACAAATTTGGGAGTAGTTCAAATGAGTGAAAAAATCCCTGTCATATTGAAAAAATCCCTGTCATATGGTGAAAAAATCCCTGTCACTTTTGACAGCTTCAGATTCATAATTTTAAAAAATCCAAAGCACTCGAAACTAGTAAATCACTTTTACAAGACTACCTGCTCACAAAATAATTCACGTGATTTTCGGAAATCATTCCTTGAGTTCAGCTGCAGTGAGTAATCTTGCGAAGAAGGGTATTTCCGAGCAGTAAGTTATAAAAATAACAGGACACGCTGCTTCTACTTCCCTAAAACTGTACATGCGACTGAATGAAGAGCATCATGCCAGTAAGAACAACATGCACATTGTAAGATTAATCAGCAATATTTTTGCAGGTGGGTGTAGAGTGTAAGGTCTAGATAATCAATGAACACTTGTTTCATAAATAAGAAGTGTTCAGTTTGATTTTTGGATACCTATTCCTTCTGACCCATTACACACTGGACACTGCATTCTGAATCTGATATTAATTATTCACAACACTACCTATTTGGGGATTAGCATCGTACGACAAGAAATTGTATTCCCAGCTGTTAATGTTGCCAGTGGGCAGGAATTTTGTGATAATGTGGTTTATCTGGGTTTATCATAATTCATAATCCAGTATTCAACGCGCGAACTTGGCCCACTTTAATATACCTACTTAGCCATCTCGTTAGCCATCATCAGTCACCATTATTGCTAAAATGTAAATTATTAAAACCAGTTAAAATCCAAAATAAAATCATTAATTCTTAAATCTCAAAATGAAATAAACAATTTTAATTAAAGTCATACCCGCACTTATTTAGTATTTTCCTCGGTATTTCCTAACAAAATAAAAATAATGATTCATTCAGAAACGATCTGACAGCTTGTTCCTGTCATTGAAGTTAAATTAGGTAATATTCAACTGCCACACTTATAACCTACTACCATGCTGACACGGGGAGAAGTTAGGTGCAATATTTCTTTCAAAAAATTGTCTTCCGAAAAGCACTCGAGAAATGGTAATTTTTCATGAAATGAAATAGGTTCACCCTCGATAAATGTCCCTCGGGCGTTTGCCTACTGTTTGTTTTGGAAAAAAAGCCTCGACTGCGTCTCGGCTTCTTTTCGTCCAAACAGTAGGCAAAAGCCCTCGTAGACATTATTACTCGTGTAACCAACTTCATTTCAGAAAAATTACCATTTCTCTAGTGCTCTTATATATGAAAAAATTTCTGTCAAACGAAATGTCATGACAACGAGCATGATGGTAACCTTATTGTTAACCTCCCCAACCCCATCATAATTTAAAAAAAATGGGAGGTTACTGCAATCACTAAAATTTTCGAATTTGAGATACCACCAGATCTTTACGTTTTGAGGTCTCAGGAACCCAAAAAAGGGGTTTTTAAAATGTGTCTGTGTGTATGTACGTACGTACGTTCGTTTGTAATCACGCCACAGCCAAAACTACTAAACCGATTTGGCTGAAATTTGGAACATAGGCATCTCGTAACCTAACTTAGATCTGAAAAGCTTTTGGAGCCAATCGTGCAACCGGAAATGCCATTTTGGCACATCAACTTTTAAATTTTAAATGCAAACCCCCATTTTTCACCTCACCATTAGGAAGACCTTCAAATTCTGCTTCTAAAAATGTATTCATTCTTAGTGCCCTTTTGGCCACAAATAAAAAAAAAAGATTTTTATCGGACTTTAAAATCGCGGTACAGCCCAAGCCCCTGAACCGATTTGGCTGAAATTTTGCATATGGGGATTGTATTACACGTCGAAGAGCTGAACAAATTTTGAATTCAATCGACTCACGGAAAGTGCCGTTTTGGCACACCAATTTCCAAATTTAAAATTATTTTCTCATTTGACCATTAAAAACAAGTTTTTGAAAGATTTATTGTCACCATCAGAAAGGTCTTCAAATTCTGGTTTTAAATAGGACAAAATTAATTCGCATTTAGTGCTGTTTGGTTCAAAAAATCGAAATTTTATAATAACAGTAAAAATACATTATAGCCCAAATTACTGAATCGATTTGGCTGAAATTTGGTACATGGAGATTGGGTGACCCGTTGAAGACCTGAAAGGCTTTTGAAAGCAATTGGCCCACGGGAAGTCCCATTTAAGCATATCAACTTAAAATTTTAAATACAAGACCTCCTTTTTTATGTCGCCATTAGAAAGGCGATCAAATTCTGGTTCTAAAAATGTGTTCACAGTTTCTGCCATTTCAGTGGAAAATAGAGAAAAAATTCTTTCTCATTAAAAGGGAGCGAGCTGACAGTGGATGACATAAAGTGGCAGTTATTGTCAAAAAGCTGACAAAAGATTAACCTTAAAAGGAACATATTGTCAAACGTGATGGGTGATGTCCGAGATCACTTCGGTATTTGTCAGAAAATTGCGAAATTAGTCAAGGATTAAAAAAATTCTGTTGAATTGACCACTATCTACACAGAATACAAAGATCCACGCGATGGAGAGGTTCCAGCCGCTTCTCTGCTGCATTTTTTTCCATTGAAATTTCTTTTGTTGTTTAATCATCCGAATATAATTCGTGGTCTGATTTTTTCTGCAAAATTTGCTTACAAATACATTCGTAGCTTTTGTTTTTGGAAAATCCGCCACTCGCGCTAAAGCGCTCGTGACGATTTTCGTTGCAAAAGCTACTCAGTTATTTGTTTCGCAAATTTTGTCGGAAAAAATCAGTACCACTCGTTATAATATACGACAAAATTAAAACAAGAATGAAATGGACAGGTTGACTCGAACTTTCCTTGAGGACGTAGCTCATACGTCATCAAAATTAAAATTTCACTTTATGGCCTCAGTACTAGTTATATTCGAAAATGGAAAAACACCTCAGAGCCCATTTTAAAATATCTTTCAATCAGAACAATTATTCAAAGGTACCGTAATCCCCCATTAGGTGGACGTCCATATTCTTATTGTTGCCAAGTTATTTATTATTTATTAATGCCAATTCAATCGTAAACACTAAAATTAACCCCAACAAACCAAAGATGATTTCGAGGGGTGTTGAAAGTAATTTTTCGTGTAAGAAAGACATATTTTTCTTCCAGAATTTTGTGTCGTAATTAATTTTATTGATGACTGATTGACAGTACTTATAAAAAATTCCAGAAAAACAATGAAAATCCCGAAATTCCCCGACTTTTCCAGTCCATAGGAATTCCCTGACAATTCCAGGTTTTCCAGAAGCGTATACACCCTGTAGAAATAACACGCTTTGATTGGTCACTTGCATGACAACTTGGAGAAAGAACCAATCAACTTCGCCTGTTTGACTGTACCGCGCAGTGCAACACAGACCGAAAGCGGCATCGGTAATTGTTTGCTGTTTAGAGGTGCCTTATGAAGGCTACAATGTAAATTTTATCTTTGAAACAATAGTTAATAAAGTTTATTAGAAGAGTATTATTTTGTGTCGGTGTTTTCCGGCAGTTGGAGGTATTGTATTACATCAAGGTCAACGTTTTTCAGCCTATTTCGGTGTCATATTAAGAAATTTTGCTCGAAGTAAAAAGTAATAATGCAGTGAAGCAACTTTCGGACAGTTTAGTTTAAGACTAGGGGGGGGGTAGAGGGGGTAATTACCCCCCCCCCCAAAGACCCAACACCTACAAAAAAATTATTGTTCTTTTTTAGTTTTCTAGTAGGTATAGGTAAAATTAAATCCTCCTCGCTCCGAGAGTTTGAATCACAACTAGATAGTAGCGGATTTTTGCATAAGCGCGCGGCACGCGCCTCAAAATATATAAGTATGGACAAAATTGTGCGAAAAACGTTCTCATAGAGGTGTCACGTGACATGGTTGAAAAAAATCCCAAACTGGAGTGGCTCCGTGCGAACTCGAAAATCTCCTGCTCAAACATCCATAATGTGCATTACCCCCCCCCCAAAATTTTAAGCTAGGACCGCCCTTGGTTTAAGAGTTGCTGAAACTGTTAGAAACGATCAAAATATTAACAAGCAGTCTTATGGCGAATGTAACCTTTTGCATGCCGTCGCGTCGGTCCCAGTAGAGAAAATTGCGACGTTGCCATTTTCAAATAACAGGCCCCTATTGCAAAGTTAGCACAGCTTTCTGGCTTATACAAAAAAAATCGCTTTATTCCTTTAAGGGGTACTAAAGAGAAACGAGTAAGTTTGAACAAGTTCCACCTCAGATTTAGCTCTTAGGGAATTTATTTTGTGCCCGATTTTTATTTTGCTAACCTTTCGTTCTCTCGTAGAGTGAAATTAAAGGATAGTTCTGACTTTGTCAACAATCTTCGTAAAATAAACAAGAAACTTGTAGGAGATAAACCGAAACCAAAGGAAATTACTAAAGCGATTTGGCAGTTTTCAATCGGTGTTGAGCAATAAGTAACATTAATTTGCCGATAAAATAGAAAGTTGTACTTGTTTGTTTAATGGCAATTTCCTGTAAAAATACTATCAAATTGTTCTAATTTCATTTTATTTTAAAACTAAGGTAAGTAAAACTCCTTACCATTAAGAAAATAATGCGTTTTTCAATTAAACTACTTTAGACCATATCGCTGAACATTATTTTTGATGTAATTCCTCTTTAAGATCCAGAACCTTGCGTTTTTTTGCAGAAACAGAAATATAAACAATATCACACAGATTTGATTGAGTAACGCATAATCCCTGGCCTAGCGTTTCATTAATACTTCATTAATACCTACACGTGACGTGACTATTATACCCTACAGAATGCCTTACTATACAGGGTGACATAAAAACTTACAGCTTGCCTCCACTGTTCCTCCGTCAAATGCAAAACCGGTACTGGCGCTCGCACCAAAGTCGACATACTGCATGTAAACGAAGACTTCTGACACTCCCCACTAACGATTATAAACATATCTTTACCGCCCTTCAAATGCAACACCAAGATATCGTAAATCTTTTCCAAATTTCTCTCAAGATTCACTTCCAATCGAACATCGCATTTCTCCCCTGAAAAAAAAAAATCTTATTCGCGACAAGGAATAATTAATAATATGTAAGTTTTGTTGTTGTTATAGTCATAGATTCAAACTTTCTCCAGGGAGTAAAGTGAGTTGTATTTCGTATTTGATATGTAATGTTGATTATTGTGTCCGGCAAAGACAAGGATTAATGCGTTCAAACTTTCCCTAGGGATTAAACGCAGTTGATCTTCACAATATTTAATAAACAGCTGTCATTTTTAAAATTATTTCGGTTAAACGGACCATACGGACCATTTCGATTGACAAGGACGCAAATGTGTTTAATTCTCGATATTCAGGACGTTTACTGCGCATGCGTTGAATTTTTTGGATGGACTGCCCAAAATAAGGGTTTTTAGTATAAGAGGGTCCTTTTCTAATTGTGACGTCAAGCCAATCAAGCGGCAGCGCACTATGCGCAGATGGTATACTGTTTATGGCGGCGCATAGGGGGTCTGACATGGCACATCTTCCATCCTTTTATGCTGAAAACCCTTATTACTGTGGTAGGGGTTTTTCTTCTCGACAGTTTTAATAGTGACACTATTGACATTGGTCGTGTTCAGCCGACACAACTGTTGTGCAACAGTTGACATAATTCGGCTAATATTGTGCGCTACATAGCACCGCCAGCCAATGCGCAACTGTTGCGTCACAACGGTTGGAGCGACAACCGTTTTAGATCCGTCGGCTGAATGCAACCATTCATTACCTGCGAAATTTCATTATAATAATAAATTTTATTTAGATCTCTGCAGACAAATCGCAATCACGTTTTATTCAATTTCAGTACCTAATAATTGTCGTTCTATATGTTAAACCTTGTAATCTCCTAACATCAAAACAAAGTCAAAACACTACACAACACCCAGCTGACAGCTGTCAAGACTGACGCTTCAATGTTACTCTATCTCCATCCCTCTCCGTTATTAGTAAAAGACAAAAGATGAAACATTTAGCATATCTTGAACAGAAAACTGATACTGCCCACATTAAAGCTTCAACCAATTCACAAAATTCACCTGTAGGGGCAATTTTCTGTTAAAAGAGCACGCAGTAATTGGATGAAGCTTTCAATGTGCGTAGTATCAGATTTCTGTTCCAAGACACGCTAAATGTTTCATCTTCTATCTCTTACTAATACACGCAGGATGAAAATAGAATTGATAATTTTAATCATTTCAGTGAATGGTGGGAGTCAGTCTATACAGTGGGCAAAACAGCCTATATGTATTATCGGCTGTCAGTTTTGACATTGCTGTGATACGAGAGTGACAAATAACAATTCGCGAAAATCAGCAAAGTGTCTGACATCTGGTGGCAATACTTTAACTACACTGAGAGACAGGATACGGAAATACTTTTAAACGTCCGTCATCATAGTTTCGGCTTACGTCAGTCAGTTGTCAGTTGCGAGGTTAGGTAGTAGTTTTGTTAGGAGACATCCTCTCGCTGACTCGAAATTTTGTGAATAATTCTGCGGAATTTTACGTTTTGTGTACTTGAGTGGAACATTGTAAATCCAGGAAAACTTGGCTTTTAAAAAATCCACGTATCGATGTCACTGATGTCACCAACTGACACTGTCAGGCACGTCACGCTAGAATTCTCACTTCCGGCTCCCCAATGGGGTGAGACCGCCATTTTGTGGTTTAGCAATGCCATCTATTAGCAGCTGATTTTCGCGAATAGGTTAAAACAAACCAAACGCCACCAAAAACGCTAACTAATCTGTCCGAGATGTCAGATGAAAGTGCTCAAAGGCACCAGATTTAGTGCGTTAAAGGACTAAATTGGCAACCCTTAGACTGACTACCGTTATTTTTCGTTTAAGCACGTGGCTTCAAGTCGTATTTTCCCCCTCGAAGTCATAGAACTTTTATACAAAACATTTTTTTCTAAAATGCTTCCTTTCCGAGATATTTGCCAGTCTCAAGATAAAACGACCACCCTGTATAAGTGCTTTATAAGTACTGAGTATTGGTCTTACAGAGCTTTCTTATAAAACCTAAAGCTTTATAAATTACCTGTGTAGATGTTCTTGCAGCTTTTATAAACACGTTTGTGTTACTTGGGAGGAACAGCCTGTATTGCATTGTTTTACATTACCCATGGCAGATTTATTTGACTTTGGCTGAGATTTCCAGACAAAATCATGACGTTTACACAAAATGTTTTGATTATAAGTAATGACGAAGTTTTTTGAGACTCTTCCACTCTCCCCACAAAGATGGCAGATATTGAAAAGTTCAAAAAGGGTTTCAGTGTAAGTAAGAAATATTTCACTTTTTATCTTCGGTCTAGTCGCTTCCGTAGGATCCGTCTCAATTTCTTCACTTGTTGGATCAACAGCATCTTTCTCTTCTAGTCACATTCCAGGTCACTAATGTCACTGTCGCTGCACTCGCTGTCATTCACAATCTAACAAATGAAATGAAGAATCTAAATCGATTGACAAAGAGGGTTGTTTGGCTATTTTTGAGAAAACTTCTTGACCAAGTTCACACTGGATTCCTTGAGTAGCAGTTTGTAAATTGGCATTGTTTTCCTTATATTCTGTCATGCTAATATCTTGACCCGGTTTGTCATCTTCGAAAGAGGAATCTGAGCCATACACATCATCCACTGATAATTTAGACAGCTTTGGTGTCGTTTTTTGTATTCCTATGATCTCATCAGCAAGTGTCTTCCTGAAATATTTTCCCTGCCTTTTTTGGAAAATTGGAACTTCATCACTTTCTTTACCCCTCAAGAAAAGAGAAGGAATTGCGACTTTTTTTAATAATGTACAAAAACTTCCTTTCACTAAACTCCTCTTCAGTCCCACTGATTGTTCATAATCCTCCGCACAAAAATGCTTCGAACAGACTCGGCTGTACTTTGTCGGTGCAAAATTAACCCTATTTATTTTTTGGGTCCACATCTTAAATCTCTTGGGAGATTTCTCTCGAGACGGAAACACGTGAAAACTGACAGGAGTCCCGGATTTTCTGTTATTTCGTCTGGAATCATTCTGACACCCAACAACGCAGCAAAAAACCATTTTTCTATCGACAATAAATAAAAATTGCATTTCAAATTCTAGCCATAATAAAGCATGTAAGGTTATCAAAGATATCAGGCCAACTTCAGTTACCTTACAGAAGAATAAAACACGAAGACTTCCACTAAATACCAGCGTCGATACGACTGCATGCTTCGGTGTACATATCACACGTGACGTCAGCGGTCGACTTTGCGGGCTTCTCCCGCGTTAGTTAAATAATAAAATTTGATCGCTGCCAATTACGGGATGGTTATTCCTTTCACATTTTCTGCACAAATTCATAATCAAAAAAATTGATTTTTAGTTTACTGTGCCTTAAAGACGATATTTTTTCTGTCGGCACAGAGTAGAATGTTAATAAACCTGGAAATGTAACATAACATTTTTGTTTCTAAAATTGAAATATTTACCTTTTAATTTAACATTACAATGTTTAAATTACGCAAAATAAAATAAGGTTGACAGCAAAAAAATGACAGATTGAAAAGACAGCCTGGATCTGCAATTGTCGATGTCTGAGTCGATATTATAGCCGTTTACCCTTTTACGTTAGAGTATGACGGTTAGTGTGGCAAGCTGTTGGTAGATGGCGCCACGGAAAATATTGCACAACAATGGTGCGCACGGATTTAACGAAATGCAACCAATTATACATTCTTCTTTCATTTAATCCTGTGTATTTTTAATTTCACAAAAATATGCCTTACGAAGACAAATTAACTTCGGAAAAAATTTACAATTAAAAGAGCAGTCGTTACATTGTTTATTGACTATTCCAGATTTGTTATTTTGTTGAATAAAATTAAAGAAAAAAATTAAGAAATCGTGATAATATATGAGATTTCTTAATTTTTTTCTCAAATCTGTTTCAACAAAATAACAAATTTGGAATAGTCATTAAATAACTTAATGACTGCTCTTCCATCTGTTAATTTTTTCCGAAGTTAATTTGTCTTCGTAAGGCATTATATGTGAAATTAAAAATACGTAGGATTAAATGAAAGAATAATGTATAATTGGTTGCATTTCGTTGAATCCGTGCGTACCCCCGTATTATTTTCTATAGCAAAACTAAAATTTTTCTGGAACTGTACATTGTACAGTGTACAACCCTAATTTGTACGGGCGTGTACTTTGACAATTTGATCGAAATTTGGCGGGAAAGCAAAAACATTACATAACCAAAACTTCTAGGGTTTATTTTTATTGTTAGCAGCAGTGTCACAGATAATCGTACTTGAGGCTTTTTCGTGAATATTTTTCTTTGCACTTTACTCAAAACTGCAAGCACACAAAGGCCATTTTGGGCCAATTCAGAGCAATTGTAAAATTTTGACATTTGTCATGTTTTCTGACGTGACGCATTGAAATCACTTCTACCAACACACCTGTTAGTAAAATTCCTTGCAAAATTTCCTCATACCAACCTAAAATTCAAATTTTGACGTTCTGTCACTTCAATAAAATGAATGGAGAGTATTATTATACAGAACACCTTAAAATCATCAATAGCAACGAAGGGCCAGCGCTGCGCCTGTCAAATTTGACAGCTGTCAGAGTGTCAGTTCTATTACTATTAGCTTATGTTGTTATTGTTTTGATGTTAGAAAAACACAAAGTTAAAGACATACACATAGGTAGCGCAACTTTTTTGGGATATACAGGGTGGGTAATTTTTCGATGCACAGTATCTCGGAAACTTTAGTTTAGAAGATCCCAATGGTGAGCATCGAAAAATTACCCACCCTGTATCGCCATTTCTGGGGAGTTTTATTGAATATCATCGAGAAGGCCGATTTCCTTACCCGGACAAACACCCAATCCGTCAATATTTAGAGGAATACCATAGAAATCGCATATATTGCAAAATTTTTTGGTAATAATAATGAAAAATGAAGAAGATTAAAATGTAATTGAATAAAACGTAATTGCAATTTATTTTCAAAGATTCCACTACTTATCAGAGTGAAATTGTGAAGGTAATGAACCTTAAACAAATGGCAATACTGAATACTGTCACTGTGATGTAACTGTGCCGACGTAAAATCCCTGCTTCTGTAATTTTGGGAAGTTCATCCAAAAAATTCAACGCTTGCGCATTAAAACTCCTCAATATCGCGAATTATTTGCCGTGGCTGGCCGACCGGTAACGGCTGGCTATAGCCAGCCGGTAAATTACATTTGAATAATCGTTTCGCCTTTACAGAACCTAGGAAATATAGTTTAAATAAAAAACAAACCTAACCTCTCCTAGATCTGAATGGCAGTTGAAAAATAAAGTACTTGAAAAATAGATTTTACTAAAAAAAAACTTTACTGGCTCAGAATCAAAGTAGAGAAAATGGGCAGAATTTGTGAAATCATTTGAAATCAAAAACAGACCTGACATAGACCTTGACCTTGACCTCACTTGACTCGACCATCGAGCCTTCCCTTCCATGCAAGGGAAAGAACTACGTCACGATTTCTCACGTGACGGTATTTACCGGCTGGATATCAGAGCTGGGAAATAACTTCCGATTTTAGTTACTTTTAGGAACTTAGATATATTTAGTAACTAAATTACTATAACTTAGTTACTTTTCACATTAGTCTTAAAAGAACTAAATATAGGAACTCAAGTTACTGTGGAAAAGTAAAAGTAACTGTAACTTAGTTACTTTTATTAAGAATTTAGTTTCTTTTTGGTAACTAAGTCACTTATCATAAGGTAACTAAGTTCCTTTTTTAAACAAGTTACTTTGACAGAATGTCTTCTTTTTGCAAAAATCGACTCGTTTCTACGTGTACATTGCACAAGTGAGGGCGTATTATTTGCATCATTCTGACCCTCTTATTGTGTCTTGTGCTTGTCTTAGTTTTCCATTCCTTTGCCTTATTTATTCGTGCAAGAATTTTGAAAACTTTGGTACTAAAAGCGCGCCTACAATGCCTTAAACCAATTTTAGATTTAACAATATAAGAAGATTTATGATAAACACGAAAAGTTTGGATTTTCTATTCCCGTTTATTAACACTAAAAGTGAAAAGTAACTAATTAAAGTAACTGTGTTAGAAGTAACTAAGTTACTAGTAACTGGAACTAAAGTTACTGTCACGAAAAGTAACTTAACGCCGATCCCACGGACCAAACTTATCACTTAAGTTAGACTTAAAAATGAAGAATGACGTTTGTCTTATGGTATAAACGTCATAACTGTCATTTTAAGGCTCTCTTAAAGTTAAGTAAGGTAGGTGGAATCCTGCATAAGTTACTTTACAAAAGTAACTTTCCCAGCTCTGCTGGATATTTAGCCACCCGTTACCGGTCGTCTAGCCACAGTGTGAATTATTACATGCTCTCTTTAACAACAGATAGCGCCAATCGGTGCATATTATGCATTGAAGTGTGCAATACGATATTATATGTTTTGGACTGCTTCTCAATACAGAAAAGTATGCAACTCAGAAGCGAAATTTTAGCATAACTGTTTTTTTTTTAACCAACACTTTAATACCTGGATTTATGGTGCCACTATATGGAGTTATCCTCAACCACTCCTTGCAGTAGCTATCTTCATCCAACTTTTTAATAAACTCAAAATCGGTGGGCACCTAAAAGTAATTATTATCAATAGTAATACGAGTGGTCTCTTGATTGCCGCGGGTTTTTACGTCCGAATGGTTGTCAACTACGAGTCAAAATGGTAGATTTTTTAGGCTAAAAAGAGGACGAGAGCTTGCTCGAGTCCTCTTTGGCCGAAAAAAATCTACCATTTGACAAGTAGTGCATCCACAAGGACTCAACAAGGCAACCAAGAGACTACGAATCGTATTTTGCAGATTATTTTATAAATTATTAAAGTATTGAGTAAGTAGTGTCAATTTGACGTGGTAGTATTATCACTGTAATCAGGATTTGATTGGTTACCGGTACACTAAAAGCTGCTTTGGATTGGTTCAACACTTATATATAAAATAATCACTATAATTTATAATAAAAATGAAAATTACTTGTCCCGTGTTTGCAATTATGATCTCCCTGGATTGTGGCTCCCTAAACTTGATCAGCTCGAAAGCGACTTCCGTCTGATCGACAGTCACTTGTGGCAAGAACTCGTTTTCCAACTTATCCATCCTCTTTAGTAGATCTTCGTGCACTTTTCTGTACCTCGTTTGGTCTACCACGCTAATCTCTGACGTAAACAATGCACTGACTGGTTTGTGGTCGCTTATTTTTATATCCATGTGACTCCTGTAGACCACCTGATGGATGCCATTTCCTCGCCACAAAATTCTGTCAGTCCAAGCAGGCGGTCTCGCTTTTTCGCTGGTATCGAAAACGTCGGTGTTCAGGTCGTATTTGTACGTCGGTTGGAATGTTATGTCGCCTTCTGTGTAGTCCTGCAAGTGATTCACACCTTTGTTTATTTGTTTTAATGAATTTTAATACGGAAAATCGAGTCGCCAATTTTAATCAAAGTATGTGTCACGGAAATTTCTTACAATGAGTAATTGTAGAACGTCGAGTAAGCAATTAAAATGCATGTTTGCAACGTTAAGGGAAGCGAGAAGTCATATTTTCAGATTTCAGTTCGAAAATACAGTGTAGAACAATAATTGACCACGCCTGGCGCCTGACAAACTGGAGTGAAAAAAAAAGTTTTTTAATTTTTTGGGTAAAACGGCAATTTTTCTGGTACTTTTTGTCATATTTTCAGTAAAGTGAGTCACTTTACAACAGGCAAGTAAAAATATGCACGTTTTAGTATTACAGTTTCTGCTTTGCAAAGAAAAATGTAACTGACGATGACGCAACGAGTGATAAACTGATGCTAATATAGCATGATTTGCCAATATTTGAACAATATTATTAGGTATACAATGCTTTTAAAAATTAAGGAATAAAAACTTTTTTGAGAGGAATATTTAGTAAATACCCTCGGACAAGTCAACCTTATTTTATCGATGGGCACCCGGTAGTGTAGTCAGATATTTTTTGCACTTCCGGTTTAACCGGAAATGACACTAATCTTTATTTTTTAAATAGAATCAGGCTATTTTCTCAACGAATTCGGAATCTACCGGAAGTGGGGTCACGGCCAGCCTAGATAAACATATAAAGCAAAGTTCATATGAACATACAGGGTGTCCCAACGGTGAGACAAAGTCCATTTATGTCCACGTCATTAATAATATATAATATAATAGTGACTGAAAATGTGCATAATCCAAAATTATTATGAACTCACATTTGCGGCTCGTATAGGGGGGGCAGCACAAAATTACATTATGTTAAATGGAACGCCCCATATATCAATGCATTTTTGGTTTCTACTTATGCTACGTGTGCCCCATACTTAAGTTCAATCGTTTTTGAGTTATTTAATAAAATGTATAGAATTTGGCAAATACAAGACTTCAGTGAAAAATTCGTATTTTGGAAGCCTTGAAGTTTTTCTCTTCCGAATTTATGGCGCATCCTAAAGAAAGGTCAATGCTACCCGATGACACACTTTAATGTCACATTTCATGCACAGCGCATCCTCGATAAATTATCAAATTAACAGAAATTAAAAAGACAAAATTTCTAAAATTTTAAATGGAATGACCTTGAATTTTTCTCTCCCACTATTAGAGAAGTAAATTCTAGGTCGACTTTCTTAACAAATACCTATACCTGAATAGCATGTTTTTCAAATTATCACTAGTATTAGGTCTGTGTTGTGGTTTTATTCGTTTCCGAGTTACTGATATAAGAGTAACAGAACAAGTGAATATCTTTAAAACGATAAACTCTACGGTGTATAACAACGTATAATTCAAAATAATACGGTTAACGGATGTTTGCAAAATATTTTGTAACAAAAACCGGGTGAAGCAATTTGCAAAAGGGAAAAACAGTGATTAATTCGGCAATGTTTTCCAAAGTCAACAAAAATGATTCCAATAACAAAGTCAATTAACAAAATCATTTCTAACCGCGACAGTGACAATAAGATCGATATTTGAATTAAGGGTGGTTATTAACTCCAGACGGATTAAGCTACAAACCCAAAAATTTTAAATGACTAGGAAAGAATGCCATTTCAGTATAGGGAGTTATTAAGAAAGCTGGCCTAGAATTTAATTCTCTATTAGACGGCGAAAAAATTTCAAGGTCATTCCATTTGAAATTTTTGAGATTTTGTCTTTTCAATTTCAGTTAATTTGAAATTTTACAGGGGACACTCTGTGCATGAAATTTGGCACCCAAATGTGTGGTCAGGTAGTCCTGACCTTTCTTTAGGATGTGCCATAAATTCGGAAGAGAAAAACTTCAAGGCTTCGAAAATATTAATTTATAACGGAAGTCTTGTTTTTGCCAAATTCTACACATTTTATTAAATAACTCAAAAACGATTGAATTTAAGTATGGGGCACACCTGACAAAAACAGCACAGAATGACACATAGAAACCAAAAATGCATTGATATATGGGGTGTTCCATTTCACTAAATGTAATTTTGTGCTGCCCCCCTATACGAGCAGCCCATGTGAGTTCATAGTAATTTTAGATTAAACACATTTTCAGTCACTAACGGTTGGTGCACAGATTTTCGATATTATTAATGACGCGGACATAAATGAACTTTGTCTCACCGTTGGAACACCCTGTATACTGCAAAACATTCATTTATTTCTACTCCTAATACAGGGTGTCCCGCGACAAGCGTCAGTTAGCCATATCTGGAGAACTGTCTCTAGCATCATCATGAAAATTTGTACTCAGGGGCTTCAATTAATTTTGAATCGACGTAAAATAGTTTCATCAATGGCGCACTTCCGTTTATAACGGAACTAGGTACTAACTTCCTTATTACCCTGTATATTATGATATTTTTGGATTCTACGTTTAATTCTAGGTGAACTTTTACTAAGAATGCTATGCCAAAAATCAACCGTTTTTGAGAAAATCAAGAATTTCGCTGTTTTGTGTCAAGTGCAGGCCTAACTTCAAAAAGCTGTAACACCCTTACAGTATGAAATGAGAAAACGATATTCATTTTCATTTGGCATGAAGTCTAATGTAGGGTGTATCCGCCCCTGGACTCAAATTGGGTCAAATACATACAGGATGAAATTTTCAAACATCATCAACTTCATTGGTCAAAAAGTCAATTTTTTCAAATGGAATGGAAACCTGTAGATTAAAATGATAGACAATTAAATTCTGCATCGATGTGCCATAAAATAGTTGGGGCATTCCATTTGAAAAAATTGACTTTTTGGCCAATGAAGTTAAAAATTTGCAGAGAACACTCTGTACGTATTTGACCCAATTTGAGTGGAGGGGCGGATTCACGCCGATTCAAAATTAATTGAAACCCCTGTGTACAAATTTTCATGACGATGCTAGAACAGTTTTCCAGATACGGCTAACTGAAGCTCGTCGAGGGATACCCTGTATAGAAAATTAAGTTTCAAAAATTGTTTTCTATGCTGAAAGTGTCTGCTTTTAACACAGATTACATTTTTCTAGACAAAAAAGTCGTAGAAAAAAATTACAGATTGTGTGTATACCTCTGTTTGAAAGCATGTTTGCAGACCTTGTTTAGTTTCAACACTCGTACTACGCTCGTGCTGCAATTTCTAAGCCTCGTTCTGCAAACATGTACTTTCAAACCTTGTTATACAAATAACTATTACATACTTAATTCCTTGAGATACCTTTAAAGCCATTGAAAAATGTTTCTATGATTGTTCTAAAAAATAAAAAAAAATCAAGTCTACTTATTTTAGTTCTTCAGATTGGTAATAGAATAGAGCTATTAAAATCCTTGAAATCCTCGTAAAGTAGGGTGTTATTATTGTTACAAACGTGGGGGCAATAAAAGCACCAGATTGTTTATTGCCAACTGCAGCACAACTCAAGAAATGGGGAAATTACTAAGCCGACTGTACTAAAATTGACGCTAGATTGTATTAGAGTATGCACGATGTCCCAGAAAGCTCGCACCAATTAACTTTACCTGAACTTACATCTGATTGGTTCACTTAAACCTCTTTCCTCTTTAAAATGGTACGAGCGCTTAGGGACATCCTGTATACAATGAAATTACCAGAAAGACTTTTCCGTGCTCCTTCTGCTGGTTGAGCTGGTCGGCCTTCAGCAGTGTGGTCATCTCGCTCCTCCCCAAAAGCGTCTTCACCTGACTAGTTGTCAAATCCGTGATTCGATAATTTAAATCCCCTAACCAATAAATTTGACTGAAAATGTTCAATAAACACATCACCCGATCAAAAGCAGCAAAAAACTCACTTGTGATCCTTAATACTTTGTGGATGTTTCCTGAAATTAATTCTAGCATTGATGTCCTTATAATCCTGGTTTCTCCTTTCAAATTCTTCGACATGAGCTGCCAAGTGACTGTTAACAAAACATAGAGAAGTATTGTGGAGCTCCAGTCTGACTGCAACTCCACCTTTATTACCCTAAAACCTTGAATTTTACGGATTTATGTAAAATTAAAAAGAAATTACCATTTTGCCTAGGAGGCCTGTGCCAACTGTATCAACGGACACGTTTTTTATGTATTGATAGTGTTTATTGTTTACCATCACAACCAGCTGCATTCCTACCAAACGGGTGACCGCAACCAAACGGTATTTGGATTTCTTGTGCACGCCATCTGTCACAAATTTTCTAAAAAAGACATAATAATAAGTAATGACTAAATCATAATATACAGGGTGTCGTACGAATATGGAACAGTACCGGTATCTCTGGAAATAAGCAAGGCACGGATATAACAAGCGCCGTGGCTAGCCGACCGGTAACGGCTGGCCGGTAAATTACATATTATGGCGAGTCTTTTCGTTTAGATCAAAAACATACCTTACCTGACATAGACCTGAATGGCAGTTGAAAAATAGTTTTAAAAAAACTAACAATACAACTTTTAAACCGCGTAAAATAAAAATAAGAATGGCACACCATTGTACAGTAATTATGCTTGCCAAAAGTCCTAAGAAAGTTGATGCAAAGTTGAAAAAGAAACGATTAAAATCGACCTTTCCTCCATAAGAAAAATTATTATTCAAGTATTAAATTTTCAATATTTAAATTTCTTTAAATCAACTTTGAATTAATTTTCTCATGATTTTCTTATTAAGCATAAAATGTAAGACAGCATTTCTACTTTGCAACGGGGTGTCATTCTTAATTTTATCTCCCACGGTTTAAAAGTTATATCTACAGCGTGTTTCAGTTTGAGTGGAAACGCCCGGCTAACTTTTTTATTTATTGACGGATTTCAAAACATTTTTTTACTTTGTTATAACGGAAAATACTTGTCAAAATATCAGAAAACGCATTAGGCAATTTTCTAAAAATACCAAATTTTGTAGGAAACCGATAAACCTATACAACAATTTTTTTTTATTCTGAAAAATTCGCAAAAAAATCAAAGATTTTGTAGACATTTTTTCTATCAAGGTATAGCTAATGAATGCCGAACGCCTATTCTCACCCACAAGCCTTATTACTTCCACGTTTTCGGCGGTTGTTAATTTTTCAGCGCACATTTTCAATGCAAACTTGTTGAGGAATGTGCTTGATTAAAGTCATTCATTAGCTACTTTTATAGGAAAAATATCCGCAAAATCTTTGATTTTTTGTCAAATTTTCAGATTAAAAAAAATATTTTTGTTGTTTAGGATTGTCGATTTTCACTTATAATCTCATAAGAGCATTAATTCTTTCCGGAAATTTTTGGAGTGCATTCCAACAACGTATTAATCGGCCCGAGTGGAACACGAGGGCCCGATTACGTTGTTGGGACGCACGACTAAAATTTCCAGGAAATGAATTAATGCTCGAATGCAGATTCGGTAAGAAAATAGCAACGATACAGCGACAGAAATGGAATAAAAATTATTTTTGACATTTTATTTGACATAAAAATTTCCACTTATTAATTTCGTTTAAGTTGGTCTAGGTAGGTATCAAAAATTTCCAGGAAATCACCGAGTTGTCATGGTAAACGCACAGAAATAAATTTTTCTATTGGCTAATGATTAGTATCGTGCGATTTTCACTTATAATCTCATAAGAGCATTAATTCTTTCCGGAAATTTTTGGAGTGCATTCCAACAACGTATTAATCGGCCCGAGTGGAACACGAGGGCCCGATTACGTTGTTGGAATGCACGACTAAAATTTTCAGGAAATGAATTAATGCTCGAATGCAGATTCGGTAAGAAAATAGCAACGATACAGCCACAGAAATTGAATAAAAACGATTTTTGACATTTAATTTGACATAAAAATTTCCACTTATTAATTTCGTTTAGGTTGGTCTAGGTAGGTATCAAAAATTTCCAGGAAATCCTCGAGTTGCCATGGTAAGCACACAGAAATCAAATTTTCCATTGGCTAATGATTAGTATCGTGCGATTTTCTACCAAATTTGGTATTTTTGAAGTTTCGATGGCCCTCTACAAGAATCTGCACGAGTTTTGCCCATAAAAAAATGGCTTCATAAGTTTTCTGATATGTTGACACGTATTTTCCGTTATAACAAATTGGGTAAGGGGTCCACAAAAAAAGTCCTTTAACAAATAATGTCTGCCCTTCAATTCACTACAAAATTAAAAAAAAAACGTTTTCAAATCGGTCAATAAATAAAAAAGTTAGCAGGGTGTTTCCATTGAAACTGAATTCATTTGTCCACAGCACTATTTTGCCAATTTTTTTTTTTTTCAAAAACGTTAATAAAATCGATGCAGCTCGTGCAAGCCAATTACATCCGAATCTGCAACGAAAAATGGGGGCTGTCAATTAAGATTTTAAAGTTGGACCTTAGTTCCGGTATAATACCGGAAGTGCCCCATCGTCACCAATCATTTTAACGGATTATTCCGGATATTTCAGTTTCTTATAACTGTACCTAGCTTATGTTCCTTAATACCAATACGGTTCTATATTTGTGAGACACCCTGTATGTATGTATGTATGTATGTACATGCACATTGGTAAGATATAATCAGTTAGATCAAAAAATTGTGTTTTTTATGATGATTATGTTAGCCAATTCAAAACAAAAAACAAATCAAAATAATATTTGTTAAATAATCGTATTCATATACAGGTCTCTTACAAATTATTGTACCATGTAGCGTTGCTGGTTAGGTTTGACATACTAATTTCCAATACCATACGTGAAACGTCAATTCTTCTGTTTTTAAATCCCCCACGGTGGTACAATCATTTGTAACAACCCTGTACAGTCCACACTTTTGAATATGAACAATTTGTGAATACCTAAAAACAAAAGTAAATAACATGAGAAAAAGGCATTCTGCAAAACTAAAACTATATTAATTTCAATAAAACTTCAATAAACGTTTTCGGTTTGCACATTTATCTGAGGAGCCCTACTTAATATCAGCTATTTGATTAGTAAAAATTCAAATGAACTAACCAACCAACCAACCAGAAAAAATTTAAGTTTTTCTAAGCAATCTAGACAAAGTATGTATTATGTCAATCGCCTCCAGAGCCATCTTCCGCTAATAACAAAATTACAACTTGGTAAGATGACAAACTACAAGTGAATTAAATTTTTTTTATTTTTTTTTGTTTAAACTAGAATAGCTTTTCGAAGAACTAAAATAATGGAGTGTAACAAGAAAAAACATTATTTCTGTGATTATAGTTAACCTAACAAAAACGATGTTGATTTGTTTTTTGTACTGACTTTCATAATAAATGTAAAAATAGTTATTTGTTTAACAAGGCAAAAAAATCGGCTATCGCCTCGGCTATGAAACTTCAACCGCGACAGTAAATCTGTTTTTTTCTGCCGTGTTGAACACATAATTTTTTCCCCGATTGTCATTAAAAAAGTGCACAAGCGGCAGTAAAAGTCGCATTTTACTGCCGCAAAAGAGGCAGTAAAAATGCACTTTTAACGGCTACCGGCGCAAAAGAGGCAGTAAAAATGCACTTTTAATGACTACCGGCGAAAAATAAAATTCTTTTTGTAGTTTTTACCTTCTAATACGCACTAATGTCGAGACAAGAAAATACATCCTGTATAATACACAAAGGTTGTTTTTGTTTAAACTTCCCACCTTGAATATCTTAGGATGTAAAAAATATATTAAAATGAAATAAACGCTGATCAGCCCTGCATGGAGGGGGACAATTGAGCGTGCATTCGGAATTTTTTTTCACTTGCGGTTTAACTTTAGTTTTGTTTTTTCAATTACAATGACTTTTTTTTTTCCCCAACAGATTCGGGATCCACGGTTCTTGACCGGAAGTGCAGTCAGATTTCCAAAAACATCAAAGAAAGCAGTGAAAAGTTGAGATTTTGGAAAAACGCAAAAACATGTTAAATTAGATTTTTCATGCAAATTCATTTGTGCAATAAGATCTTCGTTTACGTCGGTATTTTATTCATTTACAAGAAGAGGAGGTTATAATTTTCGGATAAACTGTGGTTCAAAACAAATATCAAATTATTCCGTCAGATAACATCTCAAAAGAATAAAAGTTGACGTTTCTTTTGCAATTTTCAAAAATCTTAATTTTTCACCGATATTTTTGAAAATCAAGGTGACCCCGTGACTATACTACAGATCAAGTATGATACATCTTTCTAACTCAGAAAAAATTGCAGATTCTGAATCAATTGAGAAAAAGTTATCATAACATTTGAAAAAACAAAGTTAAGACAATTTTCGCCTTAAAACGAAAGCGAAAGAAATTACCAGTTATCCCCCTCCCTGCGGGGTTGATCAGCGTTCATTTCCTTTCCATATCTTTTTTTTTCCAAGGACATCCATCCTGTATAATGAATTGTTACAAATGAATGATTTTAACATCATAGGTGGCGTTAAAAACCCAAGAATTGCCGCTTAACTGTCAATGTCAAACGTCAAAACGAACCTAAGACGTCACAATCATTTGCACCTACCCTGTATTTAAAAAATAATTGGAAACTTACTGCCACTCGGCTTCTCTGGGAGTGTCATTAAACAGGAAAGCCTCTTTACTTAAATCGATTTCTTGAAATCCGACTGCATATAAATCAGGGGGCTCCTCATCGCAACTTAACCATGGAGACAAAGACACTGTCGGAGGTTGTCCATTTACGTTAAAAGTGCCCACAAAAATCCTAATCATAATCAATTATAATAAACCCGAGATGTAATTTTTACCGAAATTCTTGCTGTTGTGTGAATTCAGGCTCCTTCAGCTTCAACTGATAACGCAAATAGGACTCTCGATTCGAAGAGGCCTGGCCTTGGGCAACGATTTTGGTTCTCAAAATGGAAATATCTGGAGACTAAAGAGGAATTATTAAAAATTATGACAGTTTTTACTGTACCTGTTCTGACATATCGGAGTTTTTCTCACAATTTTCACTAAATTTATTCAACCAACTGGTGTCAGGTTGATTGAGTGAAGAAACTTCTTTTGACTTTATTACCTCGGAGGCAAAACTTGAACTTTCAGTTCCTATTTCAATCCTAAATCTTAATTTACCTTTATTAAAGGTGACGATAAAAATAATGTGGCTCTGACAGTTATTGATCGGTTCGGTATCTAAAATTTTAATTTATAGTAAATTCATGGAAGATTATCGAAAATTTGTTACCACATGAAAAATGTTGATCAATAGGAATCGCTGCTTCAATTGTAAGGTCTGAAATACTGATGGGTTTGGGGTTTTTGGAGATAAACACGAAGAAAGCATACGACGAATTATTCTCTACTAAAGCTAAAATTCGGTGATCTTCATTGCAAGCATCATCTAGAGTCACATTTAGATGAACCTGAATAAGAGTTAAGAAAAACCCTGGAAGTGAAGCAGAAAAAAGGATACACATTTGACAATTTCAGCCGATGAAAATTTCGCTTGAACAACACTAACAACATCTTCGTAAAGGGTCAACATTTTAAGAAATGTTTGTTTTCGTCATTTTAAGGCTTTTGGATCGATTTTAAATCGTTTGCATTAAAATAAACGTCAAGAAGGCAAATGCAAACATAACCTCTCCACCTCTCCAGCACCACCAACGTCAAGGAATGACATTTGACAGTAACGATCAACGAAACAGAACTCCCTAACGATTTTATCCTTCAAAATTTAAAATTACAAATAACATGCAACCTCTGGTTTTAAAATAGAAATAAAAATAGCCACTTTTGACCATTGAACGCCTTGTCAGTCGTTTTATAAATCCAGAATTGTTCAAAATTCACTTATTTGAAAATAACTATAACTATAAAAGTGGGCTATGACCGTCAATAAAATGAAACAAATGAATTCTTGACAGTTTTTAGAAGCATCGGGTGTTGTAATTGTAAGAAATTGTAAATAATTTGAAAATTTGAAGAATTTTGCCGAAATGGCAGACTGGATTCATTGCAATAAGTGTATTGCAAGGTATGATCCAAGCCAGAAAGGGGCAATTAAGTTCTTTTTGGCAGAATGCGGTCATCTTTTTTGCCACAAGTGCGTCGAAAGAATCAGTGAGTATAAAAAAATGCGTATTTGATTGCAAAATTTCAATTTTTTTATTAATTTACAGAACAGACGAGAAAATGCATTATTTGCAACAAGTCTTGCACCGTGGTGCAGCTAAGCAAGGATACGGAGCCGAATATAATGCAATATTTTTCGCCTCCTGAGGAGACATTGAAGAAATACATGCAGGTAAGTGTGGTTCCTAAATATTAGGTATAAGGTACTTATACTTACCTAAAAAATAACTTTTGCTACTAATATATTTTATAGTTTTTTATTTTTTGTGTGTACCTAAAGTCGCGTCGCATATTAACGAAAGCGGGGGTTGTGTGCCTCAACCTTTTTTTCTGTTGGTTTGTGAACGGGATTTCGCATCCGTCAAAACTCCCGTCACTCACTGTCAGTATCAATAAACAGTAACAATGGAGATTAAAAGGGGTCTTTGTTGTTAATTATTGTCCATGACAGGAATTTTGACAGAGCTGAAATCCCGTTTACAAACCAACAGAAAAAAAGCTTGAGAACACACAACCCCCGCTTTCGTTAATATGCGACGGGACTTTAAGTTCCTACTTTTTATCTATTATCTATTATTAATTTGGGACAAATTATTTATTTGTTAATCATTATTTGTCATTCTTGTGTCCCGGCAACCTTAAAACTGGCTGAGCCGATAATACAGCCGGACTGTTTTACCTACTGCGTAGACTGACTCCCTTCATACACTGGGACACAAATTCCCTAAATCGGAGAATTTTTGATTTGCTGAGTTGTACTTCTGAACACTGATATTTCTACACCCCACGACACCACAAATAACCTACCTACCAAAATTTTAATTATTTATCTTTTTTTGTCATCACTTTCAACTAAAAGTTTGAATTTTTGTCCGGATTTGCACTTTTTTGGGGTGCACGACATCATGATCGTTGAAGAACCGTCACACAGTGGTTCAGAATCCAAAAAACGTGAACGAAAATCCCTGCTTCCAAACTATTGAACCAATTTTGAAAAAAATTGTACGCAGGGGGCTTTTGATATCGTAGAACACACTGGTATTGTTATTTTTCTGAAAATCTTAACACCAACCCCTCTACGGAGGGTTGAAATCAACAATAGGTATAACGAAGCAACATTTAAAGCTCAATTTTTTGAAACTGAGTGTGCAAAATGGTTCAGTTTTCTAGTCTAAACAATATTAACAGATAATAATGATAATAATAATAATAATACCCCGTGGCTTCTAATAACATATCTTTATCTAGAATTACATAGTCTAGCAATTTAATTGAGACATCAAAAACGAATTTAGAAAGTTTTTTTTCTTCAATTTTAGTCGTCTTCCTCATCCTCTTTGTCTTTTTCTCTTTTTCTCTGTTTCTCCTTCGGAAAACTCTTCATTGTCCGAATCGATTTCGATATCCTCAGGAACTAAGACGAGAGAAGCAAGTTCGGGATCTTCGGGTCTTCTTGGATTCGTTTGAATATAAAATTAAAAAACTGTTCAGAGATTAGGTACCTATCAATCGGTTAACTTTGAGGCGGTTCATTTTCCTGGTGTGATGTTCTCTATACCTTTTAAAATCTTTATTTTTGGTCTCTTGAGCCTCTTCAGAAAGCTCGCCTATTGGCACAACGACCTGATCAATAATCCTAGCTCCATGTATTAAAATTTTGTAAACAGAGGGTAGCATATAATACCACCCGTACAGTGACACAAATTTTTCGGCCGTTTGCAGAGAATACTCTTCGAACTTTTCTGTTTTGATTTCAAGTCCACTATTGATGCATTTCAAAATGATTGCAAAATTCTTAGTCAATCCTTTGTCTATCTCCAGATAACTTGGGGTTAGAAAAGAACCTTCTTGTCATATTTCCGTCATTTGAAGTTTCAGCACCTTGTTATCCACAATTAATCCCATTTTTGAATGAAACTCAGACTGAATTTTTCTTCAAATTGTTCTCTTTTGTGGCTTGGCACGTTCCACATTTTTATTTCCAGTCTGTATGAAACATGCGATTCTCTAACGAATATTTCCAGTTGTTCTGTGGCGGCTTTATCACCATTGGTTTGAAATTTAAGCTTTAAAAAGTCCAAAACACAAATTTTACGAGCTTCAAAAGTTTTTTCTCGATTTTGCATCATCAGATCAAGCAACATCAGAAGCGTAATTCGGACCATGCTGAACAAATAAATTTGCAACCAAATGTGCAATAACAAACAAAACAACAAATATAACAAAAAATCTCGCAAAAAATTTAACAATAATAAGAGATATGACGCACAATGGAATTATTTTAATCACTGCGAACATACTTCGAGAACACCTACCTGAGTCCCTAAGCAAACATCTGATACTAATTATAAACGGTCCTGAGGTGTCCTAAATTTTGTATAGCTTCATTTGTAAAATTTTTCTTGGAAATGTAATGGAATCGTAATGAGGGTTATGAACAAAACCCTCTATGTATATTTACATTTCTGGTGAGCTATTTTGATACAAATAGGTTCACCATAAGCACCTATAAAAAGTTTTTTGTGAAAATCTTAAGTCCTTTCTGTCCACAAGCTAGCGATCTTTCTGTTTTTCCCGGCAACGTAAAGCACAGCGAAATTGCTCGTTATGTACGTCGTGTAGTGACTACACGAACAGTAGCATTGTATTGCCCTAAAGTTGACCAATATAATGAAGAATAAAATATGTCAATTACTCATTCCTACGGGAAAGTTGGAAAATCCGAATTTCGTTTTGGATTGTGAACCACTGTGGTTCAGACCGACAATAACTGAGCCTACAAAGTCAGCCAGTATAGGTAGTGAGTGTCCTCATCATACTTTCCTATAATCGTTACTTTCAAATTGTGCATCGTTACCATATAATATGCAACATTTAAAAAATATTTTGTTCAGGTGTAGTATGGTAATCATTTTGGATTTAAAAATGGATTTTCCGTACTCTATCAATTTTGCACATTTTCGGCGTGGAAAAAGAACTTCAAAATCGATTTTCCTCAAAAACGGTGTGAGCTATCGAGTTTCAACTAGAGCATCTTTCTTACGTAAAAATGTACAAGGAATTAAAATTTGTGTTCATAATTGACCCAAAATGTCGTACAAAAAAGTTCGATAAAAAAATATCCGGTGCCCCTCCACTCACGCACGTCCCTGAAACTTTTGCCAAAAACACATCAGTTTTGTTCAGCACAACAGTCTACGACAAAGTTCAAAATTTCGTGACCCTATCGTAAGCTGTTCCTCAGAAATTGAAGAAATAACAATTTTTTTTACTCCCTGTGAAGGGCCCTAGCTCCGTTAGGATGGATTTTTCGAAAAATGTTTACTAAACTTTTAGTCCTAATTTTGATCGTAAAACGCACTGGTAAAATATTGCAGCCTAATTACGGAACACCCTGTATGTAAATCTAACTATGATGGAACCCCGTTTAATGACTGATCTGAATAAGATAAGAAAATATTAAAAACCTTTTCAATTTCTCGGCATTTAGATACACGCGTCGATGGGTGGAAATATATTTAATTCCAATCTGAATGTTTTATATCGCGTCGATCCCAAAACCTTGATTCTTAAATGAATAAATAATAAAAACTCTAATTATCATGTTATACATCAGCAATCACAATTATTATAATAATTACAAGTTGAGAGCTTTTCCAGATCCAGCAATATCAAAACAAACATCGATTGAATTTGGTTGAAAATCTTCTCCGCAAATACGCAGTGGCGAAAAAAGAATACATGATTTCCCACAACGCAAACAAGCGCTTCATGAAGGAAAACCAAATGCTGCGGTCCCAGCTTCGTGTACGTTTCTATGCAAATTCTTTTCTTTTTCTTCCTACACGAAGTGAAAATGACATTTTCGTGCTTACAGAGAACTGCGAACGTACGTACAGGGTAATCCAAACTCGACGCCCAGGTAATTTTTCTTGGAAACGCGGTTGGATGAACTTATTTTGCGAGAAACTTTAAAAATTTTCTTTCCATGTTTTAGCCGTCAATGCAAGCTTTAAGCGAAGGCGCATATAGATATACAACATTTCATACAACGACGGTTAAAAACGACTTTAAACTGTATCCGGGCCTCCCGAAAGTGGCAAAAGCCCGCGAAATAAAGAAAAAAATATATTTTTTTAAATTTGAAATTAGACGGTTTTCTGTGAGAGATATCGAAAAAATGCACGAAATAAGCATTGTAGAGGATAAAAAAGCTTTCAAATGACACCTTCAAAATATTTCTAGGACCAATAGGAACGGAGGTACACGTTTCGGTTGCCACAAACCGAAATGCGCACGCCGTTTGAGCCGGCCGCTACGTCAAGTTTGGATCACGCTGTACCGGGTGGACCAACACTATTGCCCACCTCAATAATTGCCCTTTACCTTGAAGCTAGAGTTTTGATTTTTCTACGGGGTGTATGGGTACTAAAAACCCTTCAGATGACGTAAAAATTTTTTTGATTGGCCCAAAAATGTGACGTCACGAGATTTTCAATTGGGCTATTTTCATGAAATAAATAACTTTTGCCCACAGGTTGGTTATTTAGGGTCTTAGGATCACACTAAACTGATTATTTAATTTTTTGGACATCAGGTTACCAAACTGCAGAACCTAAAAATCTCGTCAATTTTTCTCACAAGTCGCCTATGAAACAACACCTAATCATTGCGAGGTATGTCCTTTATCGATCGGCGGATATTCAGAAATGTCAGTATCAGCTTGTCATGTCGGCAGGGTCATCAAACCACATTATTCTTAATTTTCGAATTCATTCAATTAATCAATTAATTTTCCCGGAAAATTATTCAAACAAAACCCCTGAAGCATAGGGTTTGTGTGAGACAAGCGCGTGCGTAATTCCATATCGATAAAATGACACATAACGCACATAACCTCGTTTTGGTGAAATTTTTCCAAATGTAATTTACAACCAGCACCAAGTACGTTTACCCATTGTACGCTTTCTGATTTGGTAAGTTTTTGGAATTTAGGTTGATTTATTTAATTGTAAAATTGAAAATTTTAGATGGAGACCAAAAATGTTTAATAAAACGATGGGGCCCTTTTGTGAACCCAAAATCTAATAATGGCAGTGTCTGGCCTGTTGGTAGGTTCTCTGCAAGCCTCATCAGACAGCCTGTTTGCAACATAATAATTGATTCTCAAAAATGTTGTCACGGGGAGTGTCATCTAATCGACAAACCTGGACGATTCTTCTCAATGCAAGTGTACCACCTATGAACAGTGCCAAATTAGTGACGCTTTGTCCGTAAACACAGCAAAGCTGCAAGTTGTCTGATTAAATTGATTAATAAAATAATAAAAATTGTTAAAAAATCTGTCGTGCGGTCTTAATTTTTGATATTTCTGGAGGTAGGTTAATACTTACCCATCGTTATGAAATTAAGTAAATCCAGAGCACTGTCACATGAATTTCAACAATTTACTTAAGTTACAAAATACTTTGAATAGCTTTTATTATCAGGAGTCAAATCTAACAACGTAACAGGAACAGTCTCAATTTTATCAACAATTTCAGGGGACCAATCTTCCACACTTGAAAGTAAGCTTCTTTATTATCTAATGGACCTTCTGCAGAGTAGATACCACCAACAATGCTACCAGCTACTAGGTTTTGGATTCACACATATCATCTTCATCACCTAAAATTTTCAATTTTACAATTAAATAAATCGACCGAAATTCCAAAAACTTACCAAATCAGAAGGCCCTTCAAATGGGTAATGGGTAAACGTACTTGGTGCTGGTTGTAATTTAAATTTGGATAAATTTCTCCAAAACGAGGTTATGTCTGATTTAATTTGACGCGCAATGTGGAACACTACGCACGCGCTTAAACAAACTTTGGGCGTTTTGTTTGAATAATTTTCCGGGAAAATTAATTGATTAATTGAATGAATTCGAAAATTAAGAATAATGTGGTTTGATGACCCTGCCGACATGACAAGCTGACACTGACATTTCTGAATATCCGCCGATCGATAAAGGACATACCTCGCAATGATTAGGTGTTGTTTCATGGGCGACTTGTGAGAAAAATTGACGTGATTTTTAGCTTCTGCAGTTTGGTAACCTGATGTCCAAAAAATTAAATAATCAGTTTAGCGTGATCCTAAGGCCCTAAATAACCTACCTGTGGGCAAAAATTATTTATTTCATGAAAATAGCCCCATTGAAAATTTCGTGACGTCACATTTTTGGGCCAATCAAAAAAATTTTTACGTCCTCTGAAGGGTTTTTAGTACCCATACACCCTGTAAAAAAATCAAAACTCTAGCTTCAAGGTAAAGGGCAATTATTGAGGTGGGCAATAGTGTTGGTCCACCCGGTACATACATATTCTCACGGTTTTCACGTTTAAACAAGAAATAAATAAGCAGCCTTTCATTCGCGATAGCAAAACCGCCGAATATTTTTTTTGGTGCAGGAAGAAAAAGCGCTGATGCATGAGCCACGGCGTGAAAGTGTAGTGCATTCATTTGAATTCAAAAAATTTAGCAATCAATTAAAAACATTCCTCCAGGCAGGGACTTCGAACACGTGTAGTCATGGGCCATCTGACTCACATACCAAAATTTTAGTTGTTCTTTTGAAAACATGTTTAGGTACCTAAATAAAATATGAAGATAAACAATTTGGGTAAGTATAGGTAACTAGGTACCTTTAAGAAAAAATGTAGAAAATTTTATGGCAAATATTTTTTTTTATTTCAAACATTTTTTTCTTGGAGCAGTACCTACCTAGCACAGCTTCGACTTTGGAGGACTAGATGGCCTACGACTGCAATGACTACATGTATACCAAATTCCTTGCCTGAAGGAAACTTTAAAATGAATTTTCATAAAATGGCTGCACTAGTGATTTTCCGGGCCTCGAATGTCCATATTTTCTTTCGACCCGGAAAACATTCACTTTGACGCTTAGGTAGGTATCTATACATAAACTATTATTATTATTCCGTAGGCTTCAGGTCAAAATCCGCAAGCGTTCTCCACCAGCACTCCCAAGTCGACGTCCTCGGGAAATGTGACCTTTAATAATTCGTTGGGTTCGTCCATACAACCCCCACGTGTGGTTCACGGGGGTGGTCCAGCACCACCGCCGCCGAGATACTACTCCCGCAATGTAAGTAAAAGTAAAAAAAAAATGTACCAGCGAAAATAAGGCGAAGCAAGTTTGCAATGTGTTTTATTGCGCAAGTTTTAGTTATGTATGTGTATGTGTAGAATTCCTGAGCCTATTGCTTCTGTGGACTTTCTACACGGCACTTTGTGATAACGGCACAGTAAATACGACGCAAACTGATAAGTTTAATCATTAATGCACAAATAGGTAAACGTTCTTTGGTGTAATTGCCCTGCACTATACAAAGTTTTAGATTAAAAATTCAATTCAAATTTTATGACTGTCGTAGGTTGTAGGAATACTGCCGATAGGAAATTTATAAAGTTAGGTGCATAATTTGTACTCAAAGCATCTAGTACCACCAATAATAATTCTTTAAAGTATGGGTGATATAAAATATAAATCTAATCTGCTAGGTAGGTATCTATTATTATCTATTTATCTATATAAACTGCGTTCCACAAAATTTGCAACATCTAACAAAAAAATTCGGAAAAAAGAACCAAGCATCATGATTTCACAAAAATTACGCCACATTCCTTTACCGGAATTATTACCCTACCATCACGCCAAATTTGAAGGAAGGCTACTTACTTTCTCTACTAAATCCATACGAAGTTTTGCAGGGTACAAAATTTTCATCATTTTGACAGTTCGGTGTGAACCTGGCTGCAAAGTAAATTTTGACATTGACTGCGATGTTGCCAGATGAAAATTTACAGTTTGTGGAATACTTTGGTCTTTAAATGGTGAGGATATCACTATTTTTGTTCTTATAATGATTTTTTTATATATATTCCGAACTTTCGTTTCTATTCACCCGGTTCTACGTTACTACCTAATATTAAGTTTACAGAAAAATGCACAACAAATTTGAAAGTGGAGGTACATCAAAAAGGTTATAAAAACAGAGAATAGGGTTAATAAATCTGAACAATAAAGAGAGAACTTAACGACGTATTTCGCGAACTGGGTATATGAAGTGGTTCCAGTTGCTGTAATTTTTAAATTTTACAGTAAGTACATGAACAAATTTTTTATCCAACTGGTGAACTGGGGACGTATTTTTTACAGAAGTTGTAATTTTTTTATTTAACGGCGCTTTTATTTCCCTGTATCTTTGTTAGTTTTTGTGCGACATTTTTCAGTTTTATACAGGGTAGTCGTTTTATCTTGAGACTGGCAAATATCTCGGAAAGGAAGCATTGTATAGAAAAAGGTTTTGTATAAAAGTTTTATGATTTCGAGGGGGAAAATAGATGGCATCGACGCCATTTTGATTCAAGGTCATTTTCAAGGTCAAATGAAGGTCAAGTTCATTTTTTTAAATGGAAACCTACATTTTTTATTACAGATTCTTATTCTCCGTAAAAGAACAAACAACTTTCATCTAAACTATTTTTGGATCCGAAGGATAGTTTGTCAGATATTTAAATGAAAATTTCAATATTCTTCGAAATCCATTGCCTTCCCTAGCAACAGCGGCATGACAAAAACAAAATCTACAACAATTTTTGTGGTTTATTTATCTAGAATTCATCGTTGCTAAGTTACAACGGTTGTTCATTTGTTTTGTCTTGCCGTTGTTACTAGGGAATGTCTAGGGATTTCGAGAAAGGCTAAAATTTACATTCATCGGATCCAAAAATAGATTAGATGAGAGTTGTTTGTTCTTCTATGGGGAATAAGAATCTGTAATAAAAAATATAGGTTTCCATTAAAATAAATCAAGTTGACCTTCATTTGACCTTGAAAATGACCTTGAACCAAAATGGCGATGATGCCATCTATTTTCCCCATCGAAGTCATAAAACTTTTATACAAAACAATTTTTTCTAAAATGCTTCCTTTTCGAGATATTTGCCAGTCTCAAGATAAAACGACCACCCTGTATAGGACGTAGGTGATATGTACCACCGATCGACACCACCCATCAGAGTTTTAGATCACATAATCCTTGTCCTCCTAAGAACTTTTATTTAACGCCTTCATTTAGGCCAATGGGAATGGGGTTTCGTTACCCTTTGACATATGACAGTGGTTATGTTTAGACAGGATTGACGGCCGCCCTTGCTCTTATCTCTTTAAAAAATTACCTTCAAAATGAAAATGAATCCATCCCTCATTTTTTTGTGATTTTTTTTCTATCATAATAAATCGCATAATTTACATCTACATAAAAGCAGAGAGACGATGGAAAATTGGTTGAAATTTTTGTTTAAGTTGTAAATTGTGCAAGCCTACACTCTCTAAAGTTAAGGCCGATTTCATAATGAAAATTAAAGTGTCCTTTAAATATTGGCCAAAACGCCCCTAAATCATTTTGGAAAGAGAAAAGGTCGGTCTCCAATCCTGTCAAAATGCTACTGTCATATGTCAATGGGTAACGAAACCCCATTAGAGTAAATATTGGTGGACAAGGATCGTGTTCTCTAAAAATCTAATTAGTGGTATCGAGAGTCTCAACCCTCAGCTACGTCCTATATAAAACTTAAAAAAATTTGAGTCTAAAATTAACGAAGATACAGGGAAAATAAAACCGTTTTTTTTTTGGCCCACTCGTTACTTTTACCTGGTGCTGATGTTCCAGCGCAGTAACCGCTATTCCGGCCACTACTATTGCAGAATAGTGTACCTACTATGTATTCAGAAACTATGGGAACACTACTTTTCCAGTTCATGAACAGGACGGTATACCAGAGGTGTATCACTGGACCGCGACCATACGCAAATAACAGGGAACACTACTTTTCCAGTTCATGAACAGGACGGTATACCAGAGGTGTATCACTGGACCGCGACCATACGCAAATAACAGGGAAAAGGGAATTATATTTTTTCCTGCTCCCGAGAATTTATTTCAAATGTTTTAGCGTGTATGGACGTCTTGAGATTTTTTTTCTTCATCAACTCCTCTTAGGTACAGCTTAGAAATATGAACATGCCCACCCAGAGCTGAATATTTAGTTGGTCGCCTAGCATTCGAATAGCAGTTAGGTAGGGGTAACTAACTTCTGCACGGTCTCTGCCGTGGCCTGGTCCATGCGACCAGGTAAATATTCAGCTCTGGGTGGGCATCTTCATGTTTCTAAGCTGTACGTACCTACGCTTCCCCAGTGTTCGACTCCAGGATCAAACCAATTTTGTTACGTTGTTCACATTTGCTCGGTAATTATTCGCTAAAACTTTTTGAGTAAATTTTCGGGAGCAGGAAAAAAACTTTGTTAAATTTTCCATATCATTTGCCCATGGTCGCGTGACGATGATACCCCTGGTATTTTGTCCACATGATGTTGTAAAAAGAAGAAATTGCAGGATCTGTGAAAAGTACATTTTCAGTTCGCGAACTGGACAAAAATCTTGTCCAGATACTGTAAAAAGTGACAGTATCTGAAACCACTTCATGAACTAGGTAGGCACTTCGCGAAATGTCGAACTACCTTACCTAGGTACACCAAATGGGTGCGACAGGTATACAATTACGTAGGCAATAAAATAAGTAAAAAAAGTGATGTTTTACTAAACAGGTATCGAATCGAGTACGGCTGGTTTTGAGTCACTAATTGTTTATACAGAAATCACACAAAATTTATAATCGCTGGAGTGTACTTTTTCTTCACTTATTCATCAGTCGAAATTAAAGTACTTGAACCCCCGAAAAAAAACATAACTTAGTATTTAAAAAGAAGGTAGGTGAAATAAGCATGCCCGTGTGTAGGTACCTATAGGTATTCAAATTTAAATCTGGCTGCAATTTGAAATTCCAGAGGCCGATGCGGATAGTGCGGAAAAATACAACGCCCCGTAATAAAATTCCGACTAGCGTTCTGGACAAAATCTCTTGAATTATTGGGCAATTTTCGAAAAATATACTCGCTAATCTAACATCGATTGTGATTAATCGGCACATAAATTATATAATGGTGCCGTTTCCTGAACATTTCCAAAATTGTTATTTATAGCCGATCGATGGGAAAATTGTTTTCACTTTAATAACAACTCAATCGTGGCGTCAGCAGAGCGAAGTTGTCCCATTTAGCTTGAGACACGTAAGTATACTTATTGTAATGTAATGACGAAATATACAGAGCGTTCCAATGAAAACGAACCATCACCCGGAATATCTCCTGCCGGACAGAACCCCAACTTCAAAATTTCAGATATCAATCCTCATATCCGCACTTATTTAAAAGCTAATTTCATTACGAATGCGATGTAAAAGTTTATATACGTAGGTAGTCTTTGTTAGGCATTATTTTAAGGGTATCAATTATTCTGTGGTATAGACGTCGCAAGAATTTTTGAAACTCATCCACTCATCCATGTGCATTGAAGTTTCACTAATCACGGATGTAAGTTTCTCCCATGTCCACGAAATAAAAATCGACCCGTCTGAGTGAATTCTCATATTTTATTTAGTTTTCATTTAAACGCTCTGTATATAGAGGTGTGCGTTCTTGAGAATATTAGATGAGTAATGAGTGCATGTACGGAATGTCACTGTGTTACTTACATAACCATTTCATACATGGGAAGGTCGGATATTGTATGACCAAACGATAATTTCATTATGTTTTCTATTTTTCTGTTTTTATTGCGCAAACGTGCGATATTTAGTGACATGCAACTCGCGTTAATGATCCTCTAGACATTAGACAAGAAAGGAAAGAAATTAAATTAAATCCTGTTTTTATAGGTGATTGATATTAATGTTTAATTGTTTAATCCGTCCGTGGATGGATATTATTACTTATTAATTTAATCGCGCTCAAAAACCGACATTGTACAGCAACAGCAGAAGAGTTGGATCGTGGACCTTGAACACTGAGTAGTATGCAAATCCGCAGAATTGATGCCGTTTTGTTGCAATTATTTTATCATTCTTGCACTCAATCACGACTCACGCTCTTTGATTACTTGCAATACTTACATAAAATACGTTCTATTTTCTTCCCTTTTCAATAGCATTTTCTCAGTTGCTTGAAAGTATTTTCCATAGGTATTATTAATGCATTAGGTACCTACTTACCTATTAAGTCTTTCTTATTCATTTACAATTGTGTTCCCAGTTTTGTATGATAAACCCAAAATTCTTTTCTTATTGCTCTAATCCTCGATTACCTACATTCTATAAAAAGCCAACGGAAGAAGTATATCAGTGCGATGTGTATCCCTGTAGATGTTTATTCACCATGATAGATTCATATTTGGTCTAGGTGGTTTTGGGTGCAGATGTAGTCTGCACCTAGTAGTAGTGCCGAAGCATGCTCATGATAAAGGAATCCTGAGGGTGATGAATTTTTTTGCCTTCAATTAGTATCTTTCGGTTGTAAGTATAGGTCAAGCACCAAATTTCTACCAAGTCAATTTTTTGTGTTGGGGGTTGAAGGGGGTGCAATTTTTTCCGTTCAATTATTATCCTTGGGTTGAAGGGGGCGGGTTGAACGCGGGGCGCTTAATTGGTACCTATCCTCCAATATCAATGGTCCAAATGTTAAATGTATTTGCGCTCAATTAGTATCTTCCAGTAACAAGTAGGTAGTACTAATCTAAGGGTTAAATTTCTACCGAGGCAATTATTTATGTTTGTCAATTTTTCGTATTTGGAGGTTGAAGGGGGTGATTTTCGGGGGTGCAATTTTTTTGCGTTCAATTAGTTTCCCCCGGGTGGTCCAAGGTCCAAGTGAATTTTTTTTTGTTTCAAGGTTGAAGGGGTTGAGTTTTAGGGGTGCAATTTTTTCTCTTCCAGTCGTAATAATAAGGTGGTCAAGGGCTAAATATATGCTCAAAACTTTTTCTGGGCCATTGATGAAAAGTTATCGAATGGCTTGAATTTCAAGCAACACTTTTGTGAAATTTCGAGTTTCAACCCCTTCTGTCTCATGCTGCAGAAAAAACCACCCCTTATCAGATATTATCGAAATATGTGTGTGTCGGGTTTCAGACCTCCATGTGCAAAATATTTGAGAAGTTTTCGTATTTTTATGATTTTCAACCCCTAAATTTCATTCTCCAAAATTGACACCCCCTGATCTTCAATACACCTGTACGTCAAAAACGCGTATCAAATTTCAGTAAAATATCTCCATTGGTTCTCGAGTTATTACAATTAATAATTTCTCGGACTCGAAAAAGCCCTCGCGAACGCTCCCTAAACGCTTGAAGATGGATTGAAATCGTGTAAGGGAAAAATGTCGGCAACGAGTAGACCTACAAAAAAGTCCCCAACAGCATATAAATATCTGTTACGGATAGCCGACAATAAGCCACCGAAGCCATTTTCGTCAAATATTAAAACACAAAAACGATCACAGTGGGCTACCTATTGTAGATAACCATATGCCGTCGCGGACTTTTTTGTAGATCATCCCAATGCCGACAATTCCTCGTATCAAACTTTTGATCTGTCTTCAAGTGTTGAGGAAGCGTTCGCGATCAAACGTCGAAAATTGTAATTTCTTTCAGTTTTTCATCCGTAACTCCGACTCCAACCGTCCGATATGGCCTAAAAACAACCCCCGCCGATATTTTCGGGGTATGCACCTGTGTACAAAATTTCAGCTCGATATCTGCTTTCGTTCTCAAGTTACGCGACGGACAGCGTAGACGGACTAAAACTAAAGTGCCTACGCATATGCTTCGGGACTAAAATATCACGTGATCTAAAAAAGCTCACCCACAGGGAGTTTTGGAATTGAAACACATGTCTTTTATAGTTTCTTTTTCTTTAGCGTGCACAGGACTTAATTTGTCAATAATTTTGTAAAACAATGAAATTCTGATCGAATCAAGGACAATTCCAAAGCGGAAAGCCCACTGAAAAGTTTTTTTTTTGTATCGCTTGATATTGCAGGTATTGCAGGGAAGGGCCAAGTTGTGTGCTTCTCATTACAGGTTCCCATTATATATTTCACTGACATACCTATAATAACGTCGTAAACACGTGAACTTGCATGCATAATATAATACCCTGTAACTGTTGTAAGATTGAAAAGTTCAACGCCTTAAAAACCATTTCCCTAAATATTCCACCTTCAGCCTCGGAAGACACCTATTTATTTTTTCTGTTATCGCTTTAACTGAAATTTTGTCAATGATCATCGTGAGGGCATGCAGCAGATTTACTGATGATAATCGAGTGCAAGTTCGTGTAATTTTTTATTTAGCATCAGGACGTAAAAACTACATTTACTATTACCACACAAACAGCTCGTTCAGTTATCGCTTATTATTTACATACATAATGGGCACGAATATTATTGTGTCGGTAACAATGAATAATTATATGGCGGCCTGTTGCCGTATATGAAACATTTATGCGGTGGGTCCCCAAAAGTCGCGGCGGCGTCGTATAGCAGTAAAAAGCCAGATTCTATAATCCTGTCATCAATTCCTCGCTCTCCCTCTTGATCCTGCCTGATTTCCGGGTTTTCACGCGATAAAAAGCTCACTTTCATCCCGATACTTTCCGCGGATTAAGGAGTGACGATAAAAATGACTACCTTCGGGGATTATTAATTTGAAAAAGAGCATTATGAAGTTGTAATCCGGGGGACGTCGACTTTCTTGCCGCGCGAGGGTATTAAAAGTGTACACTTCATTTCAGGTTACATTGTTATGTTAATGGTGAAACGCTCGCAATGACCCTGATTACAATACAAACAGCCGACGTCGTGTTCAATACGTTCCATTAGCCCCTGGTTCGTGAGCAATTTATTTCTAATTCAGAAAAGCCGAAAACGAGCTTTGCATAAAAGGGCAGAGGAGGACGGTCAATGCGGGGAAAGTTGCGCGCTAATACGCACCGGGAATTTTTAATTTGTCACTTTCCTCGACCCCAAATGGAGACATACCAATTCCTAGTTAAGTCGTTAGAAATAAGAAATGTCGAAATCGACAAGGAGACGTCCTAATTTCCCTGCGGGCCAGTCCGCGTCTGTACGAGCGAAAATAGCAAAGCAAACGACTTGTCACTCGACAGAAATTGTATAATAGATAATTGAGAAGTTTTTACAATGCCGCTTAATGAATTTCGAAGATAGTTCGAGCCTGAAATGAAGTGGGCTAATGACAGTGACTGAAAATGGAGAAAAGCGGCGCTCATAAATCTGATTATTTCTCGTGGGGGTTGATTAAACTGAGGCTAAGCTGATGGGATTCCGAAAAACTATAGTGACAGGTTGTCGGAAAATCTAATTAAAACCGCCACTAGAGCAACGATTTTACATAATTTCAACAGTAGCAAATTGAGAAACCATTATGTTTAGTGTAATTAGCGTAACAGACACAGAAAACTATATATAATCCCGACGTCATCGAGTTATTTTAGTGCCGATGCACTATTGTTGGCTTTTTTGCTCCCTCGCCCTTCGCGTAACTTGAGAACGACAGCAAATGCTGAACTGAAATTGCGCCCTAAAGAGGATGTTTGTTTTTAACGAGCTATTAGACCAGTCAAATAGGGACCGGAGGTTACAATAAATGTTGGAAAGCGGGAGATGATCTTAAACCCTTTAGTAGGCATCTAATAGAAGTATCCTAGTTTTGCAACTTCCCAGGATGTGTGCGTATGATAGGGTGTCCAAAAAACCCCGAAATTTTCGGACTTTTTTCAGTTTTTCGCTTATAATTTCTAAACAGTGCTTCCTAGCGGAAAGTTCGCTATTTTCGAAATTAAAGCGCACTAAATTCTGCGTCGAATGAGCCCCCCAAACGTTAATTTCGACCATGATTTCAAAGAGCATCACAAATTTAAATTTTGGTTAAACGTATTCAAAAAACAATTTATTTATAAAGGTAGTTAAGAAATGAGACGAATAAAAAATCAATTTCTTCGAAATCTTTTGGACGTGGAGGGGCTAGGGTCGTTCGCAGGCTCGATGAATAGTGTGTCGCCTTCAAATAGTTGAGGCTTAGGTACTGACTTATGACTGTTTATGGATTGCTCTATCTTGATTTTCTAGATCTAAAGCCTCTAAAGTCTCATTTCTTAACTACATTTATAGATACATTATTTTTTGAATACTTTTAACCAAAATTTAAATTTGTGATGCTTTTTGAAATCAGCGATTGATGGTCTACAACTTTCAAGCTATAAGTTTTTTAAATTAGAGTAGCCGTTTGGACGTTACAGACGACGAAAAGTCACTACTTGTGAATTTTTCACAAAATTGTCGTTTTTGACCATGGTTTGCTACCCTACCACATGGTCGAACTTAACGTTTGGGGGGCTCATTCGACGCAGAATTTAGTGCGCTTTAATTTCGAAAATAGCGAACTTTCCGCTAGGAAGCACTGTTTAGAAATTATAAGCGAAAAACTGAAAAAAGTCCAAAAATTTCGGGGTTTTTTGGACACCCTATCATACGCACACATCCTGGGAAGTTGCAAAACTAGGATACTTCTATTAGATGCCTACTAAAGGGTTTAAGATCATCTCCCGCTTTCCAACATTTATTGTAACCTCCGGTCCCCTGGAGGTCTAATTTGACTGGACTATATACCATGCACAGGGTGTTATTATTAGTGTGGTACATATTCAACTGGCAACTCCGAAACCATAAGAGATCGAGAACAGGTTAAATTAGAAAAAAGTTGCTCTGTTTCAAGGCGATTAAGAATCTGTAAAGAATTCCCCGATATCTTGATCCAACCCTTAGTTATCCCGAAAAAACTGAAAATTGCGGTTTTAAAGAAAAATATGTATCTTTCTAGCAATTGGTGATATTCAAATGAAACTCGGTGCTTCTATATTTTTAACAGCTGCCAATTCAATGACATTGACAGAAATTTTCTAAGCCTTCCTTGAGCCTTTCTTGAGAAACGATGGCCAAATTTTCTTTTTCTTATGGCCGTCATATAGGATTTTAACACCATTGGTTACACAAAAAAATTGACTCTTTCTAAAAAATATGTCGAAGCTTGAGTCACACGATGCCAAAACGCATTTAGTTTCCGTTGAATTCAATTGTTTTCATATCTCAAAAAAGAAAAAAAAAGTCGGTGTACCGTTTTGAAATAGTTTTTCACAGAATTATTCATACCAATTTTTAAATTTTGACGATCTGTCAAAAAAGTCCATGTTGCTTACATTTTTCAAAAGTATTTTTTTCTGCATCCAATGGTATTAAAATCCAATATGCCTGCCATAAGAAAAAGAAATAAAATTGACTGTCGTTGCTCAAAATCTAGACGCCCCAGAAAATGTTTGTCAAGGCAAGGGTTGGCAGCTGTCAAAAATATGAAAGTTCCAAGTTTCATTTAATTACCAACCAGTCGTTAGAAATATCTGAATTTTTCTTTAAAATTACGACTTTCAATTTTTCCGGGATAACTTAGGAACGAATCGAGATAAAGGAGAATTCTGTACAGAATTGAAATCGTCTTGAAAAAACACAAGTTTTTTCTAATATAAGCTACTTTCCATCTTTACGGTTTCCGAGTTCCCAACGGTGGGCAACGAAAAATTCACCACCCTGTATACCATACTATCAATAACCCTGTATAATAATGAAAACGGAAAATCAGAAAACAGCGACTATTTACTATTTTCACTTGAGTACCTACTTATAATACTGTTTCGACAATAAAAAACCTTTTATAAATAATACGTTAAACCTTCGACAATTGTATATTTTAACTTGGTTTTACCGACTAGTTTTTTCCATTCGTGAAATAGTGCGAGCGTTTTGACTTTTAAGACACATCCTGTATACATATAAATATTTTGCCGTGCTAATCACAAAAGGCGTATCTACAGTTTCCATGGAAACGAGATTTCGACGATTTTATATTTTAAAACACATAAGACCCAATGCATATATTGGCTCAATTCATTCGCGAATTTTGACTAAAATAGTGATTGGATGTCAACAAAAATTCTTGTCATGGTAATTTATAATTATTCTAAACAAGATTCCGGTGTTAACTCATTTTCCGCTAAAACTGTAGATACGCCTTTTGGGTTTAGTACGGCAGTATTATTTACCTAATTGGGTTTTGAAAAGTTGGATTTTACGCAATTGGGTAACGTAATACGTTATGAAAAGCCCCAGTTGTTCGATTCGCATAATTTTGCAAAACTTGCTATCGCTCGTTTTGACAAATATTACGGCTCATCAAGCAATATAGGGCTTTTCATAACTAATTACGTAAATAACTATTTTAAGCCCGTAAAAAAAACACTGTTTTTCATTCAAAAGCGTTCAAGTGTGCTTTTTCACGACAAAGCGTGAAAAAAAGTGCCATAACGGTTCATCTTTTCATTCTTGGGAGAAAAAAAGAGTTTCTATAAGGTTTTGTTGATATTGTTGTTATAGATTTATCTAAGTTGTAACAGTATACGGGCGTAAAACAAAATTGTATGCCTACGGCGTCGTGCGGCAAACATTCCTTCTCGTGAAGAAAAGTTAAACTTTACTCACTTGTTACATAAATAAGTATTTTTAGGCGTTCGACCGGAAAGTTAACCTTTCCGGTCAATTTTAGGACCGGAAAATCAACTTTCCCGGACTAGTCCGGGAAAGTCGCAGTCCGGGAAAGTGTAATTTCACCGGAATATTCTAGAAAGTGAAATCTCACCGGAATATTATGGATTTTGTTATCGTGTTCATTTTTACTAGGTTCCTCAGTTTAGATAGTTTGAGTTAAAATATTTAATTTCACACAGAAAATATGTTGCAAGCACCTAAAAAATTTAATACGTAACTCACATGTAAAGTGTCTTTCCTGGATTCGCAGGCTTTTAGGCTTCCGCCTACGGCATCAGCCTGAAATCTGCCTATTCGTCCAGGAAATATCACTTTCCATACTCTTTACGTAAATAACTATTTCTGGTGAAGGAAAAAAAATAGGGTGTAAACCACGACGGGAAACTTGTTTTCCACGTCCATATTTTCTCAGTCAGAAAACATTCACTTTCTCGTTTACGGGTACATAAATAAGGTAGGTACGTACCTTCGATGTATGAATACGTGGTCGATTATGGTTCACTATACCAAATTGCAAAATTTTCCTGCACGTTCCATCGTCATTACGCTATTTCGATAATCAATAGGTACAAGTGATTTTACAATTTCCGCAAATTTTCGAATTGGGGATCACGAATGCTATGCTTGTTGGTACAAAATGACCACAACTGTTTGCACGAGTGGTTATTTTTGAATCCAACAAGCAAGAGTTATCGGAAACGACGAAAATTTTCGGAAATTTATGTAAAATCTAGGATTGAATTTGGCTACACTTTTAGCACGTCTTACGACTCTGACAAGTTCAATTTCCTCTTAGAAGATAATGAAAAGTGGTCAAAAACTTTTCCGATCTAGTATAGCTCTTGACGTGAGAGACGGAGGGCGTAAACTGCGGAAATTGAAAGATAACGTCACTGGCAGATTTCGCTTTGAATGATAATTTCAGCAATCTACGCCCTACGTCTTTCATGGCAAGGGCAGCTAGATCGGAAAAGTTTTTGTTCACACGTTATAACTAGTGAAATTTGCCACTTTGCAGGCTCGTCCATCGCATAACTTGAGAGCGAAAAAATGGTTGAGTGGGCGTGGAAGTTAGGGTTTAAAAATTGCAAAAATTTCGGTAACTGATTACACACATATTCGTACTTGTGAATAATTGTGAAAAAAGTACAAAATCCAGACGTTACTTTCAAATGAAACATGTTTGACAATAATTTTGTTTATTAGAAAAAACAACAATTTGTACTTGTTTAGGAACTCTTCAGTTCAGCTTCTTCTCAGTCTTCTGTCGCTCAGAGGGTCCCCGTCCACCGAATGATGGGATGTGCCACTCCGAGACCTGGAGCAATGCAATCGCTCGACGAGCTCATGGGACGAATGAAAACCCATAATCCTAATATGAGAAACTAATTAAAATAACACTTTCAAGTTGAGGTACATACGTATATAGTTTTCTTGAAACTGGAAATCATTCGACTAGAAAATGACTGTTGTTTAAATATACAATTTTGAAAACCACGCGCTCATTGAATTGGAAATACGTGTGTTTATTTGTGCTGATGCATTTCCGATGTAACATTTATATTCTATACGTATGTACGAGTTCTGTTGTTTAAAACCTAGTTACTAAGTTTACTGTCAAACGTTTAATAAAGCGTGTTAATATTGTGAGTTTGGAGTGTTAAATGTTAGAATGTGTTAGCTAGGAATTGTTAGTACGATGAGAAACCACTTACTGTAAATGAAGACATTAACATTAGTAGACATAAACAGAAGCCACACGCGACGAACTTGCTGGACCTCGCCAGAAAGACACTGGTTGACACTTAGGTGGTATTACAACAGTACTAGCTGCGAGAAATCTACTACATTGAACAAAAATGGTGTAGACCTCGCACCAAACGGACAGCTTTTCGTTAAGCCAATTGTTTAGTCACTTCACCCAGAGTAGTGAATACAAATAAGCGTTAGAAAACTGCCTGTTTGGTGCTCGTATTAAGATCGACGTATTTGGTCTAACTTTGGTTTAATCAATAGAAAATAAGGTACAATTCATCAATACATGCCCATAAATAACTGATAATCATAAAATAGACTGAGAACTAAACAAAATAATCACTCAACATTGACATATGGCCTAGACAATAGAAACAACAGAGGATGTCTACGCGCTCACGCCACGAACACAATTTGACTCAGAGAAAAAAAAAAGAGAAAAACAGAAAAGAAACTGACTCATCCAAAAAAAGACAATTAAACCCGCAACAAAAACACTGATTTGGCCGAACATCCTCGTCATTCGTGATAATACAATATTTATCAATTTTTTTAACGATGGAGGTCCATCGTAATGAACTAGTAAAAATATCTCACAGTTCGTATAAATTGCAGCTAGATGATAGGTATCCTGAGATGGGCATCACACGACATGTGCGTGAGGTGCTCGAGACGAAGAGCACTCAATTATCAACTGGCTGTCTCTTTGGCTAATATGGTTTGGACGCGTCCTTCGCCCTCTTCAGCTGCACCTTAAGACGCTTGGTGCCTATTTGGAATCCATTCATGGCCGTTATGGCCTGCTGTGCCGATTGCGCGTTATCGAAAGACACGAAACCGAAACACTTCGATAAGTTCGTTTGTTTATCTATGAACACCTTGGCAGAGATCACTGGGCCAAATGGCAAAAACGTCGACGCCAGGTCCGTATCGGTAAATTCCTGCGGCAGGTGGTAGATGAACAGATTACAGCCGTCCGGACCTGCAAAAGTACTGTAGGTTAGGTGTTTATTTGTGCATCTTTTATAACCCTCGTGATTAACGATGTACAAAAAGATGTGACAGACTGAATAAAGAGCTACAGTTTTATGGATGGGCTATAGAAAATACACATTAACACTCTTCTCATCCTGCACTCAATTGGTTTTTACGACGCAAATGTTTAGGAAACAATTTACAATCAATATACACATCTCAACGGGAGTTTACAAGAGGTCAACATGTCGGAAATAGAACCGAGCCGACATTTTAACATCACCTTTTCAAGCAGATCACCTACAAAAATGCAAAACTGTTTTATTTTAAGATTCTGAATAATTTTCTTGGCGTCCGCTTGGGTAAAATCAGTTTTCTGTACTAGCAAAAAATTCCGACATAACTTTTTAATAATAAGTAGACAATGATAATATACTTAAATTTTTAGTCAAAAGAAATGGGCACTAGAAGCTTCTGTTGTCCCATTAGAATAAAGGGTGGATTCCTAGATGTGATAAAAAATTATTATTTTATTTTATTTGTGAGTGAATCCGCAAGATACTCAATTCGTTATCCCGGCGCCTCCACCAAAATTGATTCTATTTTAATTGTGTAGAGTCGACGAAGTGGTTGTAATCTAAAACTGTTCACTGTAGAGAGAGCTTAAAGGTAGGTTGAACCACTCTATTTTACTCGACAGGCCTTTATAATGCCCTTAGAACGGCTTCCATAAACTTAATTTATTTTTTCTACAAACACTATTAAAAACAGTTGTTTTAACATTTGTTGACAATTATTGTTAAAAATTACATTTTATGACACCATTATTAAAAGTGACAATGCAACAACAATTAAACAAGCCCCGGCAACAAATTGTCACTATACCTTAGTTACAGCGAATTTCTTGGACGTTTTCAACCAATAATATAAAAAAATCTGCTTTTAATCGTGTTTGTAAAAAAAATAGTGGATGATAAGCGTGTTAAAAGTGATTTTATTTTGTTCGAATTTTGTTCTCGCAAAATAAAATATCACTTAACACTTATACATATCGTAAATAACTATTATCATATTCGACAAAAACCTTTGTAATAAATGAAAAAAAAGGTACTTAGGACTATTTATGTTGGCAATTTCTTGTTAACTCAAATAAGAATGCAGGCCCGAAACCTAATCAGCTTCTTCATTAAATCATACAACTTGGTGCACATATCACATTCAGCCGGATCGGTCCAGTAGACATTTAACAAAAAATACTTTTTTGGGTTCCCAGGACTCTAAAACGTAAAGATTTTATGTTTTTGGCGATTCGGTCTTTAGATCGATTTTAGTTTACTGCGACGAGCGTAGAAGTTAAAACCCGCCATAGATATGCATTATTTGATTTAGATTTCTTATTTTTTAAAAAAGATCTAAATTTTTTAATATTAAAAGATTTTCAAGGCATAACAAAAGCCCAATAGATCTGCAAGACGGGTTACACAAAACCATTTGGCAGAGTACACAATGGGGCAACGTATCTTCAAAGGCGAACATTCTGAAACTTTACTGTTCGATGTTTCTTGGGGTACTGAAACCGCGAAAAATACTGAGAAAATTCTAGAATCAAAACCAAACCTCAAGGCGCGAAGAAAGTTTATTTGAAAATGAGAAAAGTTATGAAATACCTTCAAATGTTAAATAAGAAATCAGTAATTTACAGCAATTTTTGTTGACATTTGATGCCCACTAACGTTCACTTACTCGCAAAAAAATCGGGACAACCGAAAAAAAATTCAACACCAAAACTCACCCCTTTCAGCCCCAAACTCAAAAAATGGACATAGAGGAAATTTAGTGTCCCGATTTTTTTGCGAGTAAGTGTACACTAATTTAAAAAAAAATTGAAAAGGTTCATCGTGGATCATTCAAATTGCTCAATGTACACAGGTTAAAAAAGAAGATGACAACAAATGAAGATCTTGCTGCAAAAAGGAGATAAATCAATTTTTAGCGAAAATGGCCTTTACGTTCTGTAATACATATTAAGCATACGAATGTGCATCGTTTGGCACAAAAACGACGCAAATCGGGTAAAAATTTAGCACGCTGTAACGTTTATTGTACATATTGTACATTTTGTTAAGGGCAAAAACGAAGTAACTTCCGATTTATCTCCTTTTTAGTACTTTTAAAATATATCAGTATTTTGTAATGTTTCATATTGATTTAAAAATAATAACTAAGTTTCAGTAAGATTCATTGTGCAAACCTGAGCAAAAATATGGTGCGAAAACGAGTTAATTTAAAAACAATTTTTTTAATTTTTCAATAATAATGGACTTTATCCCGTTTTTGCAGCAAGGTCTTCAAATGTTTGCTTATCATGCTGTTTTGACTTTTTTCTTATTTTATTAAAAAAGTACAAAAACGCGCCTTCAAAAATGTATTGTTGGGAATATCGACTACTATTTTTGAAATATTGCATAACTAACCTAACTGAGGACTAAATTCATTTTATAGCCAAACATTTTACTAGAGGACAACATTATAAAAAATCAAAAAGCAAGTGCGGAAAACTTACTTGAAGGTGTAAAATTGGTTTTTAAGTCCTCCAAAATACAGTAGGTAGTTTCAGAATTTTCACTAGATTTTGGGGTAAGAACCTACTTTGCCCCATTATGTGTTAACAAAATATTTTTATCAAACGTCTAATTAAAAATATTTACCGGTTTCAGGCGATTAAAGCTTTCTTAACATGCATAAAAATAGGCTGGTAAGCAGATCATAACGTTATCTAATGGTTTCTAGACAACAAGCCCATTAACCATTCATGACAACAATGACCCCATTCAAATGCTGTCATCTCGATTGTCAAAATGACGCGAATTCACGCAACATTTTTTTAATTTTGGCTTGAATCGCTTTAAACCGATAAACTATTGAACAAACCTCGGATGTTATGAATCATAACAGACTTAGATGTCTTAAAATCCTCGCTCTCCGAGCTCGGATTTCAATTGACATCTGCGTCTGTTATGATAGTCATAACATTCCTAGGTATGTTAATAGCTATTACCTACTAACATTTTCATTTAGCTAAGTTGTTAATTTAAGACAAAGGCCAGTGTGCTAGTTATACAGAACTGTTTTATAACTTCCTTGGAAATTATTTCAGGCAGTTTTGTTTCCTTAAAAAATGAAGTCATAAAACCCTTTAAAGCTTTTACTCTACCAACAAACAGAAGCGAAATAGCGCGTACGTAGACAAAGCTGTTAATGGCAATTCCACCATTAACGTCGCGGTTTCCAAACATGAACATATGACAAAAAAGATTACAGCTTTAAAGAGAAGATGGTTTTTGGTTTTATGGCATCTAACCACAAGCAACTCAAAAAATCATTTATAAACACTTGGCTTATAAAAACCTCTTTATAAAGCGGCAAGCGACTTTAATTACATAAACTTTTACACACGTTTTTATAACTGTTAAAGAACAGATAAAAGAGTATGATTTTTGAACAGCCATCAGTAGTTGGAATAAGTATCGTGCTTTGACTACAGATTCAAAAAGCTCCGTCCAAATGAGACCTCACGCAAAACTATGAATACATTTTAACCTCCCCACTCCACTTCACCATTTAAAAAAAAGGGAGGTTACTGCAATCACTAAAATTCGAGATAAGACCGGATCTATACGTTTTGAGGTCTCAGGAGCCCAATAAAGTGGTTTTTAAAATGTGTCTGTATGTATGTACGTACGTTACGTACGTACGTTCGTAAACACGCCACAGCCCAAACTACTCGACAGATTTAGCTGAAATTTGGTACGTGTGCATGTGATAACCCAGCTTAGATCTGAAAAGCTTTTGGAGCCAATCGTGCAACTAGAAATGCCATTTTGGCACATCAACTTTTAAATTTTAAATGCAAACCCCCATTTTTCACCTCACGATAGAAAAGGCCTTCAAATTCTGCTTCTAAAAATGTATTCATTCTTAGTGCCCTTTTGATCAAAAATTTAAAAAAAATGATTTTTATCCGACTTTAAAATCGCGGTACAGCCCAAGCCCCTCAACCGATTTGGCTGAAATTTTGCACACGGGGATTGTATTGCACGTCGAAGAGCTGAACAAATTTTGGATTCAATCGGCCCACGGAAACGGCCGTTTTGACACACCAATTTGTAACTTTAAAATTATTCACGCATTTAACCATCCAAAACAAGTTTTTGAAAGATTTATTGTCACCATCAAAAAGGTCTTTAAATTCTGGTTTTAAGTAAGACAAAATTCGTTCGCATTTAGTGCTCTTTGGGTCAAAAAATCGAAATTTCATAATAACACTAAAAATACATTATAGCCCAAATTAGCGAATCGATTTAGCTGAAATTTGGTACATGGAGATTGGGTGACCCGTTGAAGACCTGAATAGCTTTTGGAAGCAATTGGTCCACGGGAAGTGCCATTTAGGCATATCAACTTTAAATTTTAAATACAAAGGTCTCCTTTTTTATGTCGCCATTAGAAAGACGATCAAATTCTCGTTCTAAAAATGTATTCACAGTTTCTGCCATTTCAGTGGAAAATAGAGAAAAAATTCTTTCTCATTAAAAGGGAGCGAGCTGACAGTGGATGACATAAAGTGGCAGTTGTTGTCAAAAAGGTAGCAAAAGATTAACCTTAAAAGGAACATATTGTCAAATGTGATGGGTGATGTCCGAGGTGGTGTCGGTATTTGTCAGAAAATTGCAAAATTAGTCACAGTCGATAAGGGTAAAAAATTTCTGTTGAATTGACCACTATCTACACAGAATACAAAGATCCACGCGATGGGGAGGTTCCAGCCGCTTCTCTGCTGCATTTTTTTTTTCTAGTTTTCAATAACAATTATTGTCCATATTTTTTAAATAAATAATTTTGGATCAGAACGCACGCCACTCAGCAAGTAATTTCAATTGCTCTAAAAGCTTTTATTCCATTTATACGAAAAATGGGTTTATAAAATATTTCACGGATTTATAAAACTAAATTGAACGAGACTAATGCACATCCATAACGTTCGTTGCCAGCTTTATTAAAATACGAAAGCGCATAATCGCCCGAATTTTATTTTAATTAAATATCAGCCGGGGCCGCGCATGAAAATATAAAAAATGTCGGTCTCATATTTCGAATTTTGAAATTTAATTTTGTGATTAAGCGCGTTTGGGTGAAATCCGGACAACAGAAGAGAAATATTTTCTGGATTCCAACCCCATTTATCAAAACTATGTACACTTTGAGGTATATAGAATTCGATAATCAATCTTCCTAAGTGGAAGATAGTGCCTCATTTTTAACTGTCGTGTTGTAAATGCGAATGGAAAAATGCTAAACGTTTCTCCTTGAGTTAACCTTATCGACCAATAAGGCGACGAAATATTTAAGTATTTTGATAACGTCGCCTGAATACAAACAATGCTAGTCCACTCATTGTACAGTACTTCACGTTGGAAATTATTATGGGAGGACTGAAATTTTCTAGACCTGTTTCCCTTAGTTCCTGTGATAGATCTAATAATGCTAAAAGTTCAGTAAAATTCCAGTGCTGCTTCCGATCCTATAATACCAAAACTAGTCCAGGAGGTAGGTATTTTTGAGTGGGAAAAAATAAACTGAGCCGATTTTTTGTTTGAAATTGTTAGATTTCAGAGCCACGAAAAACGTAGTCCTTGCGCATAATTCGCAGATTTTGGGGGTGTTCCAGGCTGAGGCGGAGGGCGAAATTTTAGTATGTTTTTCGTGGTTCTGAAATCTAACTGTTTCATCAAAAAAACTTCTTCGTTTAATTTTTTCCATTTTCCTAGCGATTTTTCGACCCGCCACCTGGACTATCTATAATATACTTTTCAACCGTATCCGGAAAATTTTCCGAAAAACAATAATTATTCGAAAGGTAATTGTTCGAAAATAATATTAATGCGCATTTTTCGCCATTACACACACATAGAGTCAAATTTTGCCCGTTGAAAGTGTGTAATACAGCCGAAAGCGAAAACTCTACAAAACATTGGTTTTTGCAGTGCGAGAAGCTAGGGCAGTTCACGTCTGTCAGGTCAGGTTTTTTTTTATTTTTAATTTTTTCTCAAATTCTGTCCGTTGAAAGTTTAGGGCGAGCTTTCGGCTTTAGTTCAGGTCGAGGGGGCAACCACTGCGTTAGTCCGCGGTACACCCTTGGATTTAGTCCGCTTTTAGTTCGTTTTAGTCCGCTTTTAGTCTGTTAGTCCGATTCAGTCCTATTTAGTCTCATTTAGTCTAGTTTAGTCCGGATTTAGTTCGACTTAGCCCAATTTCGTCCGATTTAGTCAAGATCTTAGTGAATTTAGTCCAGTTTAGTTCTATTTGTTTTGCGTTAGTCCGACACAGAGCGTCTATATACCTGGAAAATGGAGGGTCAAAAAGTTTCTGTTTCCATTATACATATAAGGACGGACTAGAACTAGGTCCGATTATTATAAGACTAGCAGGACGAAATGGACTAAATTGGACTAGACTGAACTAAAGCGGACTAGACTGGACTAAAGCGGACTAGACTGGACTAAAGCAGGCTAGGCTGGACTAAAACACGCTAGACTGGACTAAGGGCCGGTTTATCGATGCTCAGTTAAATGAAAATATCCGGCAGTTTGCGTTATTCGATAGTTAAACTGTTTATCGACAGCAAGTTGACTGCAAAGTCTTTGCTAAAGTGCCGGGCAAACTGACTGACAGTTGGAAGTGTCAGCTAGGGCAGAAAACCGACGGTTAGCATCGCCCAAAGTCATTTAAATGACGAAGAAGGTGAATCTTTGGTTTTCTTCAACATGAATCTAGCTAATATAAAGTTTAGGAATGTACCTGAAACTATTTTGAGGAATTTGCTAAGACTTAAGATTTCCTAAACTTTCTTTCAAACCTCCTGCTTCTACCATCCGTTTTCTTATCCTCAATTACATCTTCTGCTGGTTACTTTTCAAAGCACGTCTGGATTTTAGGCAGAAAAGTCTACTCCTCGTTTCTTATCTGTCATCAATACAAATTTCAACTGCATCAGCACCTGCTGCAGTAAACAAAGACCGTAAGGCGTTGCTATAGAAACAGTCGACTATATTAGCGCGAAATTTAAATCTGTCCAATAGAATTCAACTTCCGCTACACCAAATGTTGCCAACACAACTCAAACTGTCAGGCACGTAACTGACAGACAAAGTCGATGTCGATAAACGTGAATCGGATTTATCTGTCAGCTATAATAAACTGTCAGATAGATAACAGTCAGTTTTGACTGAGCATCGATAAACCGGCCCTAAACCGGGCTAGCTTGAGACAAACTAAACTAAATTGAACTAAATCGCAAACTTCTCTGAAATTTGGATGCGGTAGAGTACTCATTTTGGGAGCCGTATGAGGCAATGTAGTCCGATTTAGTCCAGTTTAGTCCAATTAAATCAACTTTAATCTAATTTAGTTCAATATGTACCAGGCTAGTCAGCTTTACTCCAGGCTAGCCTGCTAAACACGCTAGACTAAACTAAATTGAACTAAATCGCAAACTTCTCTGTTTGGACGCGGTAGAGTACTCATTTTGGGCGCCGTATGAGGCAATGTAATTCGATTTAGTAAAGTTTAGTCCAATTAAATTAACTTTAATCTATTTTAGTTCAATATGTACCAGGCTAGTCAGCTTTACTCCAGGCTAATTAGCTTCAGTTTAATTTAGTCCGCTTTAGTCCAGTGTAGTACAATTTAATCCATTTAGTCCTGCTAGTCCTTAAATAGTCCGGCCTAGTCCTAGTCCGTGGTACATTTTTCTTGTGAGTGGTTGCCCCCTTGGTTCGGGTCTGTCAGGTCAAGTTTTTTTTTAATCTTACATTTTTTCTCAAATTCTGGTCGTTGAAAGTTTAGCGCAGTTCAGGTCTGTTATGACAACTTTTCTTTTATTTTACATTTTTTCTCAAATTCTGCCCGTAGAAAGTTTAGCGCGAGCTTAAAAATATCGGTCGTTGCAGTGCGAGAAGCCAGTTTAGGTCTGTCAGGTCGGTTTTTTTTTAATTATGCATTTTTCTCAAACTGTGCCCGCTGAAAGTTTAGCACGAGCTTTCGGCAAAGCCAAAAGCGAGAACTCGTCAAAATAACGGTCTTGCAGTGCGAGAAGCTAGGGCAGTCCAGGTCTATGTTAGGTCAAGTTGTTTTTATTTTATTTTTTTTTCAAATTCTGCCCGTTGAAAGTTTTGCGCGAACTTAAGCGAAAACTGTTCAAAATATCGGTCTTTGCAGTGCGAGAAGCTAGGGCAGTTCATGTCTGGCAGGTCAGGTTTTTTAACCTCCCCACTCCACTTCACCATTTAAAAAAAAAGGGAGGTTAGTGCAATCACTAAAATTTTCGAATTCGAGATAAGACCGGATCTATACGTTTTGAGGTTTCAGGAACCCAAAAACGTGGTTTTTAAAATGTGTCTGTATGTACGTACGTACGTACATACGTAAACACGCCACAGCCCAAACTACTCGACCGATTTGGCTGAAATTTGGTGATAACCCAAGTTAGATCTGAAAAGCTTTTGGAGCCAATCGTGCAACCAGAAGTGCCATTTTGGCACATCAACTTTTAAATTTTAAATGTAAACCCCCATTTTTCAGGTCACCATAAGAAAGACTTTCAGATTCTGCTTCCAAACATGTATTCACTGTCAGTGCCCTTTTGACCAAAAACTAAAAAAATCGAGATTTTTATCGGACTTCAAAATCACGGTACAGCCCAACCCCCTGAACCGATTTGGCTGAAATTTTGCACATGGGGATTGTATTGCACGTCGAAGAGGTGAACAAATTTTGGATTCAATCGGCCCACGGAAAGTGCCGTTTTGGCACACCAATTTCGAAACTTAAAATTATTCTCTTATTCACCCATCAAAAACAACTTTTTGAAAGATTTGTTGCTATCATCAGAAAGGTCTTCAAATTCTGGTTTTACATGAGATAAAATTTATTTGCATTTAGAACCCTTTGGGTAGAAAAATCGAAATTTTGTAATAACACTGAAACCACGTTATAGCCCAAACTACTGGATCGATTTGTCCGAAATTTGGTACATGGAGGTTAGGTAACCCATTGAAGAGCTGAAAGGCTTTTGGGAGCAATTGGTCCACGGGAAGTGCCATTTAGGCATATCAACTTTAAAATCTTAAACACAAGTCACGGAAGTCAAAGACCCATGCGTTGGGGAGGTTCCAACCGCTTCTCTGCTGCCTTTTTTTTATTACATTTTTTCTCAAATTGTATCTGAAAGTTTAGCCCGAGCTTTCGGTAGAGTCGAAAGCGAGAACTCGTCAAAATATCGGTCTTGCAATTTGCAGTGCGAGAAGGTAGGACAGTTTAGGTCTACGTCAGGTCAAGTTTTTTTTTATTTCACATTTTAACCTCCCCAACTCCATCACAATTTAAAAAAAGGCAGCAGAGAAGCGGCTGGAACCTCCCCAACGCGTGGGTCTTTGATTTCCGTGACTTGTGTTTAAGATTTTAAAGTTAATATGCCTAAACGGCACTTCCCGTTAACCAATTGCTCCCAAAAGCCTTTCAGCTCTTCAACGGGTCACCTGACCTCCATGTACCAAATTTCAGACAAATCCTTCCATTAGTTTGGGCTATAACGTGGTTTCAGTGTTATTTCAAAATTTCGATTTTTCTACCCAAAGGGTAATAAATGCGAATAAATTTTATCTCATTTAAAACCAGAATTCGAAGACCCTTCTAATGCTGGCAATAAATCTTTCAAAAATTTGTTTTGGATGGGTAAATGAGAGAATACTTTAAATTTGGAAATTGGTGTGCCAAAACGGCACTTTCCGTGGGTCGATTGAATCCAACATTTGTTCAGCTCTTCGACGTGTAATACAATCCCCATGTGCAAAATTTTAGCCAAATCGGTTCAGGGGCTTGGGCTGTACCGCGATTTTAAAGTCCGATAAAAATCTCGATATTTTTAGTTTTTGGTCAAAAGGGCACTGACAGTGAGTACATCTTTGGAAGCAGAATCTGAAGGCCTTTCTTATTGTGACGTGAAAAATGGGGGTTTACATTTAAAATTTAAAAGTTGATGTGCCAAAACGGCATTTCTGGTTGCACGATTGGCTCCAAAAGCTTTTCAGATCTAAGTTGGGTTATCACATGCACACGTACCAAATTTCAGCCAAATCGGTCGAGTAGTTTGGGCTGTGGCGTGTTTACGAACGAACGAACGAACGAACGAACGAACGTACGTACGAACAAACGAACGTACGTACATACATACAGACACATTTTAAAAACCACTTTTTTGGGTTCCTGAGACCTCAAAACGTACAGATCCGGTCTTATCTCGAATTCGAAAATTTTAGTGATTGCAGTAACCTCCCTTTTTTTTAACCTCCCCAATCCACTTCACCACTTATAAAAAAAGGGAGGTTACTGCAATCACTAAAATTTTCGAATTTGAGATAGCACCAGATCTTCACGTTTCGAGGTCTCAGGAACCCAAAAAAGTGGTTTTAAAAATGTGTCTGTGTGTATGTGCGTACGTACGTACGTGCGTACGTACGTGCGTACGTACGTTTGTAAACACGCCACAGCCAAAACTACTCGAACGATTTGGCTGAAATTTGGTACGTGTGCATGTGATAGCCCAACTTAGATCTGAAAAGCTTTTGGGGAAAATCGTGCAACTAGAAATGACATTTTGGCACATCAACTTTTAAATTTTAAATGCAAACCCCCATTTTTCACGTCACGATCGGAAAGGCCTTCAAATTCTGCTTCTAAAAATGCATTCATTCTTAGTGCCCTTTTGACCAAAAATCGAAAAAAAATTGATTTTTATCGGATTTTAAAATCGCGGTACAGCCCAAGCCCCTGAACCGATTTGGCTGAAATTTTGCGCATGGGGATTGTATTACACGTCGAAGAGCCGAACAACTTTTGGATTCAATCGGCCCACGGAAAGTGCCGTTTTGGCACACCAATTTAAAACCTTAAAATTATTCACTCACTTAACCATCCAAAACAAGTTTTTGAAAGATTTATTGTCACCATCAGAAATGTCTTCAAATTCTGGTTTTAAATAAGACAAAATTCGTTCGCATTTAGTGCTCTTTGGGTCAAAAAATCGAAATTTTTTAATAACACTAAAAATACATTATAGCCCAAATTAGTGAATCGATTTGGCTGAAATTTGGTACATGGAGATTGGGTGACCCGTTGAAGACCTGAAAGGGCTTTGGAAGCAATTGGTCCACGGGAAGTGCCATTTAAGCATATCAACTTTAAATTTTAATTACAAGGCCTCCTTTTTTATGTCGCCATTAGAAAGACGATCAAATTCTGGTTCTAAAAATGTATTCACAGTTTCTGCCATTTCAGTGGAAAATAGAGAAAAAATTATTTTTCATTAAAAGGGAGCGGGCTGACAGTGGATGACATAAAGTATCAGTTATTGTCAAAAGGGCGGCAAACTATTAACCTTAAAAGGAACATATTGTCAAATGTGATGGGTGATGTCGGTATTTGTCAGAAAATTGCGAAATTAGTCACAGTCGATAAGCATAAAAAAATTCTGTTGAATTGACTACTATCTACACAGAATATAAAGATCCACGCGATGGGGAGGTTCCAGCCGCTTCTCTGCTGCATTTTTTAAATGGTGAAGTGGAGTGGGGAGGTTAAAAAAATAGGAGGTTACTACAATCACTAAAATGTTCGAATTTGAGATAGCACCAGATCTTCACGTTTTGGGGTCTCAGGTCTCAGAAACCCAAAAAAGCAGTTTTCAAAATGTGTCTGTGTGTGTGTACGTACGTTTGTAAACACGCCACAGCCAAAACTACTAGACCGATTTAGCTGAAGTTTGGTGCGTAGGCATCTCATAACCCAACTTAGATCTGAAAAGCTTTTGGAGCCAATCGTGCAACTAGAAATGCCATTTTGGCACATGAACTTTTAAATTTTAAATGCAAACCCCCATTTTTCACGTCACGATAGGAAAGGCTTTGAAATTCTGCTTCTAAAAATGTATTCACTCTCAGTGCCCTTTTGACCAAAAATTAAAAAAAAAAGATTTTTATCGGACTTTAAAATCGCGGTACAGCCCAAGCCCCTGAATCGATTTAGCTGAAATTTTGCACATGGGGATTGTATTGCACGTCGAAGAGCTGAACAAATTTTGGATTCAATCGGCCCACGGAAAGTGCCGTTTTGGCACACCAATGTCCAACTTTAAATTATTCACTTATTTAACCATCCAAAACAAGTTTTTGAAAGATTTATTGTCACCATTAGAAAGGTCTTCAAATTCTGGTTTAAAAAAAAATGCAGCAGTGAAGCGGCTGGAACCTCCCCATCGCGTGGATCTTTGACTTGGGTTTCTAGCCGAATTAGCACAGAAATTGTATAAGACTGGTTTCAACGACGGTTTTAGAACTTTGGGGGTCCTGCCTAAAAAGGACTTACTTATACCTACTTTTCTCTGATGAATGTTTCAATTTGTGTGTTCTAAAAAAGTTCTAAAACCATCTTGGAAACCAGTCATACATTTTCTTTGCTAATTCGACTAGAAACCCAAGTCAAAGATCCACGCGATGGGGAGGTTCCGGCCGCTTCACTGCTGCATTTTTTTTCTCAAATTCTGCCCATTGAAAGCTCAGCGCGAGCGCTAGCCGAAAGCGAGAACTCGTCGAAATATCGGTCTTGCAGTTTGCAGTGCCAGAAAGTAGGGAGTTCAGGTCTATTTCACGTCAAGTTTTTTTATTTTTACATTTTTTCTCAAATTCTGTCCGTTGAAAGTTTAGCTCGAGCTTTCGGCAAAGCCGAGAGCGAGAACTCGTCAAAATATCAGGTCAGGTCAGGTCAGGTCAGGTCAGGTCAGGTCAGGTCAGGTTTTTTTAATTTTACATTTTTTCTCAAATTCTGTAGGTACATACGTTGAAAGTTTAGCGCGAGCTTTCGACAAAGCCGAAAGCGAGAACTCGTCAAAATATCGGTCTTGCAGTTTGCACTGCGATAAAGTAGGGCAGTTTAGGTCTGTCAGGTCAAGATTTTTTTAAATTTTACGTCTTTTCTCTAATTCTGCTCGTTGAAAGTTTAGCGCGAGCTTTCGGCAGAGACGAAAGTAAGAACTCGTCAGCGGTCTTGCAGTGCGAGAAAGGGCAGTTCAGATCTATGTCGAACAATTTACCTTTCAAACGATTAATATCTTTCAAACAACTACTATCTTTCAAACAATTTACCATTCGAACAATTTTTCGTAACCCACTTTTCAAGAAATATTTCCGCAGGTATAACAAAATTGAATCTAGTTCTGAAAAAAAAGATCCTAATTGTACGTTCATAATAAAGACTTTTTGCTGTAACGACCGGTCGATTGATCGAAATCACTCACCTTCGATTTGCTTCCCCGCCGCCACCATGGCGGCGGCGTTGAGCGTCGCATTGGTCAACAGAGATCCGTAGGAAAGGTCCGGCGTCGAGATTCCGGCCGTCAAAGTTCTATCAACACCCGCACCTTTACCCAAAAGATTTGCAACACACAGAGGCGTCGCCGGTTGCGACATCGCCGCCAACGTTACGAGATTTTGCACCCCGATGGGCGCCAACAGGTTATCGGCACCGCTTAACAGTTGCTGTTGCAACAACGCGGAACCGCTGCTCATCGCCTGCAACAGCTGAAGGGAGGCGGCGTCGTTCGCCAACATCGGACTGTACTGTTGGGGGGCGGCTTGAATTTGGGGGGTGGCGAGGGCGCTCCACACGCTCGCCTGCATCTGCTGGTGTCTTTTCAGTTCTTTTTCTTTTTGGGTGTCGGCGAATTTGACGACTAGAGGCGCCGAACAACCCTCCATCGTCTGGGACTGGTGAAGGGCTTTTATGGCACTAAGGGCTGACTGTTTGCTGGCGAAGGTTACGAAGGCGCACCCTTTGGAGTTGCCGGCTGTGTCTCGAAGCACGGTGCACTCCTCTATGGTGCCGTAACAGTTGAACATGGCTCGGACGTCGTTCTCGCAGAGCTTCTTGCTCAGCATTCCGACGAACAGTTTCCTCTCTGCAACAAAAACATATCATTATTAAACTGGTAATAAAAGATAAGAGAAACCGATAACCAATTAGGAGCAGACAAAGATGGGAGTGAGACAAGGTTGTGTGCTGAGCCCACTATTGTTCTCATTCGCGTTAGATGAAGGGATTAAAGAGGCAAAGAAATTAGAGGCTTAAAACTGAGAACTGGAAGATGAAACGGAACGGAATTGGCATTTGCGGACGACATGGAAACGGAAGAAGACCTCGAAATATTAATCGCAGAAGAAGAAGATCGATCTAGGAAAAACAAAAAGTATGATAATAGCGCCAGAAAACAAAGCACATAAGATACAATAACTACATGAAAAACAGATTGAGCAAGAGAAAAATTACAAATAAATAGGAACGATAATAGAGAACAATGGAAGAGCAGATAAAAGGAAATAAGTGAAAGAATAAGAAAAACGGGAAAATATTTAATAAGATGAAGACAATAGTTCAGTACAGTAAAAAAAAGTAGTCAGATCAATGATAAAATATAGCACATGAATCATGACAGAAAGACTCGCGAGTTTTGCAAAATTATGCGAGTCAAACAATTTAGGATTTTTATGACGTATTCCGTACAACATTTTACCTAATTGTGTAAAATCCAACTTTTCAAAACGCAATTAGGTAATAGTTATTTACATACTATGTGCGGTAACAATAAGTTTCGCGCACTAGCGAGCAGGTTTGGAAACCGAGTGCGCAAAGCGCGCGAGGTGTCCATTGCTCGCGTGTGCGCGAATATTGTTAACGCACAAAGTATGTATTCTACTTTTTGCACGAATATTTCCAATAAAAACAAACATGATTTCAACTCATGTGCATTGTTGGTTTAGAGTACGCGCAATTTTCATTCCCCTTCAGCGCATCCGATGGAATAGCATTTTTGTTTCCCATATCCTTACTAGATATAACTACTTACATTGTTATTGTACTTTAAACACCAAAATTTTTCCATTTTTTTGATTTATTACCTCCATTGCTATAATAAAACCAGTCGGTAGACAATGTCTTGTCATTTTTGACGTAAGATGGCAAGCAGATTTAAAGTCTTTAAAACATTAAATTATGTTAATTTCGCCAAAATTGTTAGTTTGTAAATACGGTAAGTTATATTTTATCGTTGAAACTTTCTTTTAGTGACAATCACTTTGGATGGAAGGATCGGATTAGAGAAAAAAAATGCAGTGCGCAATTCACGCACTTGTGTGTGCAAAACGCACCGGTACCTGTAAATTTGATGTTCCCAGTTGTCTATAGACTGCGTAATAACTTGATTTTTGTTAAAGGAGTGCAAAAACATAATTTCAGTATCAATGCAAAAGACATGAGATTACTGAGAAAAACAGGAAAAAGGGAGTCAAGCAAGGTAACGTTTTAAGTTCACTACTGATTAATGTGCAATGGATTAGGGCGAAGATTAGGCTACCAGGGAATATCAAAAAAGAAAGAAGAAACTAACAATTGAGCAACTATAAGCACCCACAACTTGTATGTAAAGGATGGCCCACTGAAAAGGAGCCATCCACATTTTCTCGTCTCGATCTCAAGTGAGGAAAAACCACTTGGACAGGTCGATTTTTATTTGGAGGTTGACACTTGAGTCCGCGCTTGATCAAATTTTATAACGCACCCTCTAAGGCAACCCCCACTTATGATACATCATTTGAAAGTTAACATCATTACCAATCCAATGTTGCAAATATTTTAACTTCTACGCCCCGCGGAGCAGTCAGTTACTGGAATCGATCGAAGAATTCAGAAAAATTGAATCGCCAAAAACATCAAATCTTTACGTTTTAGGGCACTGGAAACCCCAAAACGTGTTTTTTCAAAAAATGTCTGTGTGTCTGTCTCTAAGCACGCTACAGTCCAAATTACTGGGTCGATGTTGCTGAAATTTTAAATATGGACATCTTATGAAGAGCTGAAAAGGTTTTGAGCCAAATCGGCCCACACAAAGTGCCATTTTGGTACATCAACTTTAAAAAGTTGAATGCAAATACCTATTTTTAGCATCACCATATGAAAGCTCTTCGAATTCTGCTTCTAAAAATATATTCACACATGGTGCCCTTTTGGCCAAAAAACGGTGACGGAAAAAAAACCTGTGTATAACTGTATATTTTTATTACCGGATGTGATAACTGATTTTTTTTTCAAGTCGAAACCCTTAGCGCCATATTTTCGAAAAATGTCATTTTAGTTGCAAAAGGGCCCTTCATTGAATTTATTTTACAAAAAAGCATATTCTTGCAATCGGATTCGATAGCTGTGCCCTTTATCACACAACATTTTAAAGGGCATGAAATCCTCTGAAAACGGATTAAAGAATTTTTGAAATTCATGCAGAACTTCAAAAGTTATGGCAACAAATTCTTGGCTGGGAACCGACCGAGAAACCAACCCATGTTCTTCAATGTAACTTTTGAACAAGTGGATGGATTTGAAAATTTTCTGCACCAGTTTTTAGAGGATTTTATACTCTTTAAAATGGTATATCACAAAGAGCTTTAATATGACTTAAAATTTGCTCACAGAGGGCGCTAGAATATAAACGGATATAAAAAATATTCACTGCACTGGATTGGTAATGAAATTAGCTTCAAAACGATGTATCATAAGTGGGGGGTTGTCATTTGAAATTTTAAAGTGGGGGTTCGTGGGAGTTAGGGGGTGCGTTGGAAAATTTCAGCAAGCACGGATTTAAGTGTCCCCTCTAAATAAAAATCGAACTTTTCAGTGATTTTGCCTCACTTGAGTCAGAGAGGAGAAAATGTGGATGGCCCCGTTTCAGTGGGCCACCCTGTATATTTAGAGACGTATGCCTTGCCTGCGCATAATAATATTATTTATTAATTCCGGAAAGCTAATTTGTTTTACAAAATACAAACTCTTGACTTTTATACCATTATTATTTACATCAACGTCAGAACCTTCTGGATATCAATCTAAATATTACAATAAATGATGTAATAAAACACGCGACTTCCTAACCCATAAAACTGGACGAACATAACAAAACGTCCTTAAGACTATTTTTCTTCGCCGCATTAAAACTACTCCATTTTCAATTGTACCTAATAATTGATTTCGCAACAAATATGTTTCAGAGAACGTCAACAAAAGTGTGGTTTATAGCAATAAATTGAATTTCAGAAGGCGTCAATTCCAATCATCATTATATTTCAGCTACGCAATTGTAATTCGGATTATTCTAGTTCAAAAAGCATAAATTGTATCTCGGAAAGCATGTTTGGAATACGGCAAAAAAAGTTATGTGTCATTGTAAGGGGCTTAACTTTACATTATTTTTGATAGTTAAATTTTGATGGCATTACATTCGTGTTTTTTATAAATTACAATTTATGTACTTATGTACCTGAATTTCAATGAATTCTTCCCGAAGAACAATCTACTAATCTTAGTTACAATTGTCGACTTCTGAAATGTCTTTTAAAGTAGTGATTTCTGAAATAAAAAAATACTGATCTACCTACAATAATTTGAAAGGGTGTGGTTTATGCTTTCCTAAGGACTGTCTTTTAGCAGCTTCGGCAAAGTAAGAATAACTAAAAAGAAACCCGTCACATATTTGTAAACGATTCCACGTGCGAGTGTTCTCATTTTTTTGCGATATATCCCGACGTCTAGGGGATTTTTACTGAATTCTTTAGTGAACTTCATTAATATTTAGCGAAATTCTTCAGAAACCGTGATATATTTTTAAAAAATGCACATGGAATCTCACTTTAACGCGTTCTAGTAACTGAGTCACGAATTAGCCGAAAACAAAGCAAAGCAAGTTTAAGCGAAGAGCAAAAATATGGATATCAACAAACTGTAAAGAAAAAAAAATAACAACTCGGTAAACCAAAATAAATAATTGCTGAATAACACAAAGATTTACACATCCTCTTCAACAGTTCGTACGACTGCTCGTAACGAATGATTTCATATTTATTCTGAAAATTAATATGTTATGTATGAGCAAGTAACGCTAAGTAGAACAAACTTTTCACAATTTTCCAATGAGAACTTTTTATTTGTTCAGTTTTATATCAAACTTTTTGGGTATTTAACTCAACTCAGGTTAGGCTTGCTTTCGAAGGGTTGACAACACAGTAAAAATATGTACACCAAAATTTCTAAAACAACCAAAAATTCTAGAAAATTCTTAAAAAATTTCCCATGCTTGTACCCAAAATTTCCAAGTTGTCAACCCCTCGTTTGGTTTGGTGAATACTACTGCTTTTTTGGACATATATAAGACTAATTGCCATTAATTTTCATTGAAACTACATGTAGTACACTCAAGTCAGATTTTTCAGAAAAAATAATTTACTTATTTTTAAATTTTCATCTACCTGATAGGGCCTAAAAAAAAGGGACGAAAAGTTCCCAGCCGCAAACTGTAAGCTTTTTGGCGAAGACCCAACCCCAAACGCTACATGGCGCTTGTTTTTGGCATTTGTCATTCCATTTCTCAACAGAAAAAATTAAAAATTAAAGTGTGCATTATGAAATTGTACGAAACGCTTGTGTTATAATTGTTCAATAGCAAAAATCTTTATTATTTTCGATATTTTAAATTTGCCGCCGTGAATATTGTCTTTTTGATGGTTGATTCGCACACCACCGCCGAGGGGCATTATTTCTAATTTTTTTAACCACGGCTGCAAATAAAATATAAGTAACAATGCAAATAGTTGGTTTGAAAAATGGTAACGCGGGTATTTTTTAGAGAAATTTCTGCTCTACAATTTCATATTATCTGTAGAATTTTTCTCGTAACAGAACCGATTGCGGTGTATTCGCAAGTAAAGTTGCGTTATGTTAATTTTCGGCCGCGAGCCGAAAACTGCCCTCAACTTTGGGCGTCGTTTGCGAGAACTTTTTAACGCACAATTTCATAGGGAATATTTCGCCGAAAAATGCTAAAGACGAGCAAAATGTCACGCAGGGGGTGGGTTTTCCCTAAATAATAATTACGTGAAACTTCCACATAAATTTAACTGGAGGTAAAACGAACGGCTCTAAAATGTAACCCGCTTTTAAAATTCTTTTCCCATTAGAAAATTTTGTTTATCGAGCAATAATAATAGACAAGGCTAGAATTTCAAAAAACGCTTTCTATATTATGCTAGAAGCAAATCGGATAACATTTTGACGACAAGTGTTACTAGACTAATTGGACCCTGCTGAATCCGAAAACCACTGTCGGCAATTCGAAATCTTAACCGGAAGTCCGTAATTCTAGATGGCGCTCAAGGCAGATCGTCATATCCAAAATAGCATACAAATTATGCAGTTTTCGACCAAAGACGTGGTATACAAAATTAAAGGTAGCTTTATTCTCTACAAGAAAGGCCCTAATGATTTTTTTCGTACCGACGACGGTTTACCCCTAGCGCTGGCAAGAATGTTGCGCTTGCCGCGCGGCTTACGCGCTCCACGATTATTTAATCAAAAAGCTTGTTTCTTAATTTTGATGGAGTTTTTCCATATATTTCACCAATATCCACCTAAATACATGGGATTAGTAAGATATTCTCATTTTATTTCCGCTTTTTCAATGTGCAAATGCCATTTTCTGTGTTTCACTGTTGGTTTCTTTTGAGGTGCGCTACAACAAAGAGTAGATCGGATAACATTTTGACAACAAGCATTATTTGAATAATTGAACCCTGCTGAATCCTTAAATCACTGTCTAAATTTCAAAATCTTGGAGGATGTACGCTAGTTAAGGTGGCTTTCAAGCTCAGATATAGTTTCTATTTTTATTTTCAGGCCTCTGTAGCAAGAACCGTCCATACGATTGCTTTGTGTCAATGATAACTTTTGATCAGGAAGTCGAAATCTACAACATATCCAAATTTCAGCCAAATCGGCTGCAGCTATTTTCCCATTAGGATGGTATTTTGGATGGTGCCATCTTGAATAAAGCATTTCCGGTCAAGATTTCGAAATCAAAACAGTGATTTTCGGACTCAGCAGGGTTCAATTAATCAAAAAATACTTGTTGTCAAAATGTTATCCGATGCGCCCCTTGCAAATGTCGCTCCTCAAAAGCAACCTAGAGTCAAAATAGAAAACGGCGTTTGCACATTGAAAAAAGGGAAGTAAATTGTGAATATCTTACTAATCCCATGTATTTTAGGTGGATATTGGTGAAATATATTGAAAAACTCCATAAAAATTAAGAAACATGTCTTTTGATTAAATAATCGTAGAGCGCGTAAGCCGCGCGGCGAGCGCAACATTCTTGCCAGCGCTAGGGGTAAACCGTCGTCGGTACGAAAAAAAATTAGGGCCTTTCTTGTAGAGAATGAAGCTATCTTTAATTTTGTATACCACGTCTTTGGTCGAAAACTGGGTAATTTTCATGCAATTTTGGATATAACGATCTGCCTTCAGCGCCATCTAGAATTACGGACTTCCGGTTAAGATTTCGAAGTGTCGACAGTGATTTTCGGATTCAGCAGGGTCCAATTAGTCTAGAAACACTTGTCGTCAAAATGTTATCCGATTTGCTTCTAACAAGTCGCGAAACTCAAAACTAGCCTGGTCTATAATGTTCGTTGGAGAGAAATCTGATTCGATCCATTTTTCGGACACTAAAATTTAAATAGGTAAGTACACGTATTCTAGTGAACTAGGTGATACATATTTAGCTCAAGGCTGTCCTAAGAAATTTCTTTAGCCTCAAAAGGTTTTTAACATTATTATGCTGTACATTATGTTAAAATCCTTGAAAAAAGAAAATTTAAGAATTATAAAATGATGGGTCTCTTTTTTGAACATTTTTAGAAGCCACAAACTTTAAATCTTGGTGAAGGCTCGCTTGCCTTAGCAGCCAACAGTAATCATATTTGATTTTTTTTCACTACACAAAGAAAATAATCCACAGTTTTAAAAACTGTTTCAAGGCCTCTAATGCCGAAAGTTTTAATAAAAACCACTTTCGATTTTTAGACGCAGATACGTTTGCTCTGTGTTCTTCTGAAGATTGTTTATGAACTCACAACTTGAAAAACGTTCAAAATTTGGATTCTAAAGTTTTTATTTATCCAGAACGTCTATATTTTTGACAGCTGTCAATGGTACAACAAGCAATTCAATGGTACTAACGGAAATTTTGTAGGCCCTCTATATTTTGAGCAACAGCAACTTCTTTGTAGAGATGGTAGGTATGGTCGCCATATTTTATTTTAAGAACATGTGATACAGAAAAAAATTACTTTTCAAAAATGTAACGACATGGACCTTGACATACTTTTTTTTTCAAAATTTGAAATTTGGTATGAATAATTTGCATAATCAGCCTACAAAGAGGAAAAACAAGGGCGAAAAAGTACAGAGACTTCCAACTTCCTATGACATGTGAAAACAATTGAATTCAACGGTAATAGACAACATCTTGTTACCGTGTGACTCAAGTTTTGAAATGTTTTTTTCAAAAAAGCTCAGGTTGGCTTCATTTTTGAAATGTCAATTGTTTTGAGCGTCTGGTGGTGTTAAAATTCAATATGGCTTCTATAAGGAAAAGAAAAATTGACTGTCGTCACTCAAGATCTAGAAGGCCTGAAACTTTCTGTCAATCTCATTGAATTGACACCTGTCATTTGAATAGTATTAACTGTTTCAACGCCAATTTGTGTTGTGTTTTCAATTTCACCATACCTAGGAATCAAATTCGTTGAAAAATTGCGGCGATTTAGAGATGCATGTTTTTAACCCCTCATGATTTCACCCCTTTATGATTTATAGATACATTAATACATAATTTCTTGAGTATTTATTTACTTCTGTTGTTAATAAATAAAATTGACAGGATATCAGAACAATAATTGAAAAAATTTACTTTCTTAACAAAAATTACACCTAAATGAACCCTTTATTTCATAATCAAAATTAAAGGGTCCTTTAAATATTTGCTTAGCAACATTCCAGAAAGGTTGCTCCTGATTGTTTAAAATCCCCTTTGAAGTTGACTTTAACTTTCTAAAGGACCTCTTTAACTTTTGTTATGAAATCGGCCCTTAGACTAATAAACCCTTTAAAGCAGAAATTACGCTTATGGGAATTAACTCATTTCTAGGGCAAATTTATGTCTCTGCCGACTACCTATCAACAATTTGCATGGTTTCGAATTTTAACAAAAATCTTACTTAATTTTCGATATTTATTAATCCATTTTATAGTTTATTTTAACCCTTGCTTCAATCATCAAATGTGCCACGGGAAGACAGAAACCCCTGCACTAGTGGGCAAAATCTTCAACAACGAGTGAGTAGTTTCTCCAGGAGCTTGAATAGTGAGTCCCGATTTCGTGCTCAGCGTGCAAATATTGAGGTTTCCACTGATCGATGTCTTAAATATTCAACCTTTTGTATTTCTTTAACATATTTCTTTTACTCCTGACCAAGAACTTAATTGCTCTCGATTGCACTCCCAATGTTACTTACACTTTCGGTGTAAAAATGGTGGATGCGCCTTTCTAGATGGCTCCTACACTAACTACCTTTGGTTCGTTTTTAAGACAAGTTCTGACCAACACCAGCAGTATAATAGTGATCAATTTCACCCTCGTCCCCCCTCCCTTACCCATTTAGTCGAGTTTCAATTTCATACACCGTGTTCTAATTAGTTGCGGCGCGGTCATGGTAAAAAAATGCCCGGCGTTCGGTATTTTTAGTAAATGTCTCTGTCAATAACACACCTAACGGATTGCCATTACGTTACGTCGCTTATTTTTCACGCTTCCCGTTGTTTATTTTCAGTGTGTCCGAGCATAGTATGCAATTCGGCCATTTTTCGGGGGCTATTCCTGTACCTCTCGAAAAGTTTGCTAGATGACACCTGCCCGCACGCACCTTCGAACCGAATTTATTTCCCAATACCGGCGGTTTATTTTTTAATTCCAAACGACAAAACCGGGTTAGGCTAACTTTATTTCCCCCGGGAAGGAGGGCAAATTTAATTTTCACGATTGGAACTTGGGCTTTCACAATTTCCAGCAACTCGTAAATAATGATCGCCCCGGCTCTTTGCAATAAAACGAAACCACGATAACATTATAAAATTGTACCGAGAAATGGAAAAGTGTAAAAACAATACGTCTTTCACAACCGGCACGTATGCGCACTTCAATTTGTTACGAGCCGACAAAGCAGTTTTCTTTCAACAACACCTTTGTACTGCGGGAAGTCAATATTTGAATAAAAAAGACATTCTCAGACGAGGAACAAGGAATTTTATCGTTGTCAAAATCGGCTTTTGGCTCATTCATAAATAACTTGGACAAACCATTAACCGAAAATAGCCTGCACCGAGATAATTAAGTTTTAACACCTTGCACTTAGATATAATTGGGTAGTGGAGATCGTTACTCATCTATGGGATATTGCACGAATGTCCGGAGGTGCCAAAGCCGCGGGCCATAAACTTTGTTTATTTCCTGCCATTCCATTTTTCCCAGGTAAATTGGAGGATTTTTCGCGGCCACGTGTATTATGGCTTGCAACGGCGATAAAACCGAGCCGTGTCATTATTTTTGTAGAATATGAACATTCAAGGTCGGCTTATTACTTCATTTCTGTTGAACAAATATACGCAATTCTGTTTGTTGCTAATTCAATGAAAATATGAGAACAATTTTTTCTAAAGAATCAACAAATAGAGAATTTGTACGTAACAATAATTCCAATTTCTCCATTCTACTTTGATGGATTAGGTCATTACCGATGCAATACCGATAATAACCTATTTTTTCTGTATCTTAGTCATTCATTGTAATCGCCACGCGTTTGCTATCTACAATAAAAAGCTAATGAACAAACCCATTCCAAGACAATATATCATCATCCTGCACCAAACCTTAGCCTTCATGTTCTGCAATTATTACATCTGTGCATTAGTAATAGCTGCATATTATTTGCATACAACACCTTGCTTGGCCCCACCTGGGATATTTGCAATTTCCCACAGGTTCTTCAGTGACTTTATCCATAGAATTAAGTGGCTTTTAGCCTTTTGGGGGGTTCAAACAAATGGAGAATAAATTGCTTGCATTAAGCAAAAATTTAAAAAGTATCTAAATATTAACTATTAAAGTCGGTTATATAATCGCGGCAATAAATCCCATATTATTTTTTTAGAGTAAAAAGTTGTAGAAATAGTAGAGAGTTGATATGCCTGTACCTACCAATCATCATGAAGATATTTATGGGTTGAGATGAGTAGATTAATAAAGAATTGGGTAAGTTCGTTGAAAAAAACGAAAGTAATCGATAAAATTCCTCGATTTTCTTTGATATCGCGGTCTGTTTAGCAAATTAGGTATACCTGCTCATTTATGAAGGGCCGGATTGTAGGTTCTATAAAACTTGAAAAAAGGTACCTAAATAGGTTGTTTAAAACATGTTTTTAGGTTTAATAACATTCACTTTAGGTTAAATAGATTTTTAGTTAAATGAGATACAATTCGAATTTAAATAAAAAGCTAAAAAATCTAGCGAGTGTTCGCGCAAAAAAATTTTTTTTTCAAATAATCAGTTACACGAAACAAGTAAATAAAGAGAAACAAGGCATTAGTTTCTTTAGGTGGTAAAAAAAACTACTTTAAACTTTAGGTTAGATTAATTACTATAGATAATAAAATACTGAAATAGGTCTTTCAAGTAAAATAAAATGGGTGTTATTGTACAACTTGAATTTTTACGAAACAGATTTATTTTCAATTTATTTTTGTCTACCTAAAACTGGGAAAAAAGGTATTTTACCTGAAATCCGGTCCCTACTGATGATCTTTTTTAAAACCCCAAAGAGAATTGGTGAAGTTCATCAAAAATCGTGTCAGGTAGTAAATAATCAGAATCAGAATAGCCCGGAAGACGTGATAGGTAAAGTTCGTTGAACGCAAATCTCAACGTATATTGTAATTGTACCGGACTACCGGATTAAAAAGTTTATTGCAAAATTGCATAAGTTCGTTGAATATCGTTCTTGTTAAATCAGTGGAGAGGGATTGACTTTTTCAAATTTTCAGTTCTCTATAGTAAGATTTCGCCAAAGTTCTTGCTAAATCGGTTGAAAGTATATTATTAAATAAATTCGTTTAAAATAGTTCTGTTCAGTACCAACTAATAAGAAACTACAAACTTCCTGAGGTCGCTGTTACATTTTCGGAAAAGTAGGAAATAATTCATAAAACTCGTCAATGATATTCCTCCCTTGTTTTTAACAAAATCGCATAAGGTAATCTCGTAGGAAATTGTTAAAATTTTGAACTCGGGTACATACGTATGTATGTGTATTGTATGTTTCGATCGGAAAATAATTTATAAGTAACATACGAGGGTTAGGTCTCCATAAAATTTGGTGTACACAAGAATTCCAAATCAAAGAATTCCAGAAACTTCCAAGAAATTCCAGATTCGGAATTCCAAAAACTTCTAAATTCGGAATTCCAGAAACTTCCAAGAAATTCCCAAAGACTTCCAAAGTATTCCAGAATCTTTTAAAGAATTCCAGAGACTTCCAGCATGATTTTATACACAAGTGAAATTTTCTCGCTTGTGACCCCGAAAATTTCTTTAACTTACATATCGTCATAAATGTCAAAAAATTCCGAAAATTTTGGTGTCACTTATGGCATTATACACAATCGAGTACACAATTAAATGTCTGTCAAATGTTATGTTTCCATTGTTAAGATTGAAAATTGTTTTGTCGGATTGTCATCCGAATATAATTCGTCGTCTGACATTTTTTGCAAAATTTGTCTTTCACATACATTCGTAGCTTTTGGTTTTGGAAAATGTTTCGTTGCAAAAGCTACTACTCATTTATTCGATTAGCAAATTTTGCCGAAATAATAAGGCCACTCGTTATAAGTATACCTGAACAATAAATAATAAATAATAAACAATAATAAACAATAAATAACAATAAATAAATAAATCCATAATAACGAACCTCATAATAAACAATTTAAGCATATTCATTTTCACGCGAGGAGTATAGATTTTCTTTTAAACTCCAGCTTCCTTATTAACCTCCCCACAACCATATAAAAATGGGAGGTTACTGCAATCACTCCAAAATTCGAAATTGAGATAACACCAGATCTTTACGTTTCAAGGTCCCAGGATCACAAAAAAGTGGTTTTAAAAAAATGTCTGTGTGTATGTACGTATGTATGTATGTACGGATGTATGTATGTATGTGAGCACGGTTTCTCGGAAACTACCGAACGGATTTTAATGAAATTTGGTATGGAGGTTAGCGTTGGCCTTCCGGTGAGCCCAGTTAATTTTGTTGCGAATCCGCAGACGCCAAGTGCCTTTTTGGCGCACCAACTATGAAATTTAACTGATGAACACTAATTTTTCTTATCAGCACATCAAAGGTCTTGAAATTCTGTTTCTTAAAGTGTATTCACACTTAGTGCCTTTTTGGCATAAAATCGAAAAATTCAAAGTTTCGAGGAAACATTAAATAACCCGCTACAGCCTAAACTGCTGGATAGATTTTTCTGAAATTTGGTAGGTAGAGATACCGTTACCCGCCGAAGAGCTGATTTAATTTTGGTGGCAATCGGCGAAGAGCAAGTGCCATTTTGGCATATCAACTTTGAAATTTGAATAATGAACTCCTATTTTCTCTATCAGCACATGAAAAGCCTTCAAATTTTGTTTTCAAAATTGTATTCAATTTTAGTGCCCTTTTGGCAAAAGATCGTAAAATTTAGAAAAATCACAGAAAACACCTTTAGGTTTGGTGGAGTAAAAACTTAGGTATGGTGAATAGTTTTCACTTGATATTGGTGATAGGATTGGATCATTCACCAAGTGGGGAGGTTCCAGCCGCTTCCGTAGCTGCCCTTTTTTTTTCCAAATAATTAGCAAAGAAAATTGGAGTAAAGTCATAAAAGTAGTGACACAATCCGATTTGATCACGCCCACACTGATTGTATGACAATCATGTTACGTAAACAAAATACTAATTTTTAAATACCTAAAGCGTTGTTTCAAATAGTATATTATTATATGGGCGATTATGATGGCCATATGATGACGTTTGACGTTTGAGCCCACGAGGCTTCCCGAGTCATAATCGCGAGTATAATATGCTTTTTCTATTCCAAATAAATATTTGCAACTTGCTTAATTTCTTGATTAGTACACTTGTCATTTTGACAATTCAGTCAACTCGTGTCAACTGCACAGAAGTAGTAATAAGAGCCATTTGAAATTTCATTGGCCAAAACAACAGTGAATTATGAATTTTTGAATGTGTGATTGACTGAGAGCACTGAATTATCAACGCATAATTCACTGTCGAGAATTATGAGTACTATAATTATTACCTACTTGAAAAAGTTATACCGGGTGGCCCAGCCAAGACGATTCAGTCGTAATAACTTTTGAATGAAATAAGATATCGACTTGCGATTTTCGACAGGTTCCTTGGCATTAAGGGGGACATGTTTCACCATAGTTTTGACCTTGTCCAGTTTGCGCATTTCACCCCCACCCCAATCAACGTCAAAAGCTTAAATGTCAACATACCACATGTCGTTCGCTAAATTCTCAAACTACTTAGAATAGTGAATAGTATTTTTGATTTTGACATTGACTGGGGAGGGGGTGAAATGCGCAAACTGAACAAGATCAAAGCTATGACGAAACATGTCCCCCTCAATGCCAAGGAATCTGTGGAAAACTGCAAGTCGATATTTTATTCCGTTCAAAAGTTATTACGACTGAATGGTCTTGAATGGGCCACCCGGTAGTTATCCCAATATTATTTAATAGGAGATTAGGATTAGAGAAACTTACAAATTAATTCGATTGCATTTTTAAACATACATATTCTCTTTATCTATAGACCTCGATATAAACTCCACAAGTAATTTATGAATCTTTTTCCGCGATTGAATCGAGGATTTAACACCAAAAATCTGACATAATTATCTTCAACATCCGTAGATTTTGATTACAATTAGAAAATTTCAATGATTAGTAAGTTAAAGAGACTGATCAGCAGTGGCCTGCCGTGCCGTTCCTCCGGCGGCGGCGCTCAAATTACTTTTTTTTGCAAAAAGAGCAGCATAAGCTAGAGGGTGTCGGCGGCGAAGGAGGGCGAGCGCCTTCTTACTTAACCCCCCTGACGGCATACCACGGGAAAATTGGTATATTAATTAATAATAATGAATATTTTGTGGCGCAATTAAAAACGAAAAAAACTATGAATAATTTTGAATTTGGGTTAGGTACATGGGAAAATAAACGTTTGTCGTTAATTGGTTATAACAGTCGAACTGATACTGACATGAAACAGATAACGGACCGATAGCGATAGTCATTTTTCCCCACTAATCAAAAAGTTAATATAAAAACTCAACTATAACTTTGCAACAAATAATAAGTACCTACAGTGAGATCAAAAACTTTTATGATTACCTACAATAGGCTATGATTTTTTATGACACGTCATTACTCATTACTATTACGAGCAAAATGTCAAAGTTGAAGGTTATAATCAGGGATTATATGTATATTTATTAAGAATAGTTCTACCAGGTTAGATAGCTACACAGGTTGAATAATATTTCCAAATACTACGCGAGCAAACCTCTTCTCAATCTTCTTTAATTCTAACGACAAAACTTTTTCGTTCTCGGATATTACAGTTTCCTAGCTAAATTGATGCAAAATTTTTAATTTAAATTCCGCATCCACGATTTACTCTCCGTTAATTAAAATTTCTATAAAGCTTGAATCTCGAACGGCGTGGGTCTTGTTCTTCTATTTTTCGAATTTTTACATTGAATTTAAAAAATCCGAACGGTAAATAAACGTCGACGTAATGCAATTGACAATTATACATCAAAAGGGCCTTTGTGCAACGATGTTGAATTTATCCAGATCGGATTATTTGTTAAAAAAAACTCCCCTCCATTTAGCTAACGAGAGCTTTTAACTCTTTATCTTATTAGCGGAGTATAGCGTAACGTAACCCGGCCCTCTCACAGAGTAATCTTATTGCGTTATCGAATAGCGGCCGTATTTTCCAGTCGGGATGATAACGTAAAAAGATAGTCTAGTAAGTAATCCAACACCTCTGCACATACACACCATCCACTCACTTGAACTTTAGAGCAGTGCAGGCTGCAGGGAAATTATTTTATATAACGTAATCCGGGGGGTAGTTACCTGGAGTCATGTAGGGGCTGGGCCGCCATTCCCCCAGTCTACCCTAAATACCATTTGAACAGCAAAACTTGAGATCAAGAGAGCCTTGAAATTTTAAAGGCACGTCAAGACTTTACTGATACTCACATATTTACATCTCACTTATACTATCGGGTGACCCAAAAAAAACCGGACAAAATATATTTAGGAATAAGTCAGCCATTTCTCAACCGATTTGGATGAGTTTCGTCTTAAATTACAGCTAAGGAACCAGGCATTGGAATCGTGTAAGAAACTTTGACAGATGGCGCTGCCGTAGTGATCCTATTGATACTTATTTTTAAGGCTTTTTTCATCTCGATACGTTTAGTAGTTTGAACTTTGAACTGCAGCGTGATCACAGACAGACAGACATTTTTTCAAAAACCACTCGGAAACGGTAGAACTTCTACTTTTACCGAGACTTTTTCACAGAATTTGTAATCGGTGAGTCGGCGTCGGCGCGTTGGCCGGGTTCGATCGCTGATGCTGTGTTGCGCATTGTGTTGTGCCCTCGGTTGTGCCTGGCGTTGATTTATTATTTAAAATACAAATTTATTTCACCCCTGAAATGACATTTTTCGAAAAAGTGGCCCTAAGGTTTTCGATCCGGCAAAGCAACCGCTAGCGAATTCTATAATAATAATATGCCCTTTTCCCAAAAAAATTAAAAACGCGAACTTTTGCCTCTAAAATGTCAATTTTAGAAAAAATGGCTCTAAGGTTTTTGATCCGTCAATGCAACAGCTATCTAATCCAATAGTAAGAAAATGGTTTTTGCTAAGAAAAATTCAAAAAATGACCCTAAGGCGAGGGGTGATCCGCAGACTAAAAAACGTACACTGATTCCGGGAATACCCAAGTATTCCCAGTATTCCGAAGTATTCCGATGTATTCCGAAGCTATTCCGAAACTCGACTTAAAGCTATTCCGGTATTTCGATGTAGATAATCGGCAATTTTCTCCATCAATATTCCGGTGTATTCCTAGTATTCCCATGTATTCCGGTGTATTCCCATGTATTCCGGTGTATTCCCAAGTCGAGTCCCAAGTATTCCGAGATTTCCTAACCTTAACAGGCGCAGGCGCTTCCGAAGCTACCCCGCATTATTCTGATGTATTCAGGGTAATTCTACCTATTCCTACAAATTATTCTCCAATTGTTTTGATTTATTTTAAAGTACACGCATCCAATCGATAAATTTTAATATATCGCAGGGAAATTTTCAATTATTCCCAACTATTCCAGAGTATTCCGGGTATTCCCATCTATTCCGATGTATTCCCATGTATTCCGACGTATTCCCATGTATTCCGACGTATTCCGATCTATTCCCGGTGTATTCCCGAAAAATGTACACTGATTCCGGCCTGCGGATCACCCCTCGCCCTAAGGTTTTCGATCCGGCAATGCAACCGCTAGCGAATTCTATAATAATAATATGCCCTTTTCCAAAAAAAAAAATAAAAAACGCGAACTTTTACCCCTAAAATGTCAATTTTAGAAAAAATGGCACTAAGGTTTTTGACCCTTTTGCCACTAAAATTACATTTTTCGAAAAAATGACGCTAAGGTTTTCGACTCGAAGAAAAATCAGCTATCAAACCCGGTAATAAAATAACAGTAGACATAGGTTTTTTCACGGCACCGTTTTTTGGCCAAAAGGGCAGCAAGTGTGAATACATTTTTAGAAGTAGAATTCGAAGAGCTTTCATATTATGGTAACGCGAAAAATGGGGGTTTGCATTAAAATTTTTAAATCTGATGTGCCAAAAACTCACTTTCCGTGAACCGATGTGGCCCAAATTCTAATCAACACCTACAAATCTCCCACTGAATATGTGTGCCAAATTTCATCTCGACACGTTCACTAGTTTGAACTGCAGCGTGCTTACAGACAGACATTTTTCAAAAACCACTTTTTTTTGATTTCCAGTACTCTAAAACGTAAAAGATTTGATGTTTTTGGCGATTCGATTTTTCGATCGATTTTATTAACTTGCTCCGCGAATCGTAGAAGTTAGAAATGGTGGAATAAGTGATAGTATTTAAAGTGATATATCAGGGTAAGAGCTTATTCACAACCACTTTACGTACGTAACGTAACAAACTTTAACAATGGTAAACAATAAATTATTCATGAGAGCTTCTGACTTTTCTCGCTATTGTTGACGACTGTTAAACTTTGTTATGTCACGTACGTAAAGCGGTTGTGAATGAGGTTTAAGTCAGTGCATTAGTGGGCCATTTGACATAAAAAGAACTGAGCTTCTCCACATTAGGACAAAATATAAAAATTTTAAAAACAGTAAGTACAATAAACATTTTAACAAATCTAATATCTTACTATTTTTAAGAGTTCCTAAAATGTTTATTGTACTTTATTGTACTTGGAATTTCGAGGAAACTGGGAATATCAGGGACATAATTAGCGAGAGAATTAGGGAATTAGAGGAATTATCAGGGGAATTAGAGGAATTACCTAGTGGAATTAGTTGTACGTACATCCGACTTAGAATTCATTCCGGAATTATGGAATTATTCTGGAATTCATGGAATTTAAAAGGAATTAATGGAATTAATATCTGTCCGGGATCCACACGACCGAGATTCACCCGATTTCCATGGCGATTCATTGTTGACAACAATGATTCGCCATGGAAATAGGGTGAATCCCGGTCGTGTGGATCCCGGACAGACTCATAGTAGAAACTAGCCGGAATTAGTTGGAATTAACTGGAATTATTTGGAATTATTTGGAATTGATATGGAATTAATAAGGAATTATTTGGAATTGATAAGTACATCATTTAAAAGGGATTAAAGGAATTAGTTGGAATTATCTGGAATTATTTGGAATTAATATGGAATTGACGCGGAATTGATTGGAATTAATTTTAAGTACAACATTATACGCTATATAAGTTATTGAATATGCGCCCAAATATATACGTGAAGTGCATGGCACAACTGGTTAACACGAAAGGTTTGGAAAATTTTGTCTTTTTCCCTTTGAAAATAATAGATATTTATTTTATTAGGAGTTTAAGTACGACATTATGTGACGGAGTATGGAAGTTTAGACGCCCCGCAGAGCGAGGCGAATTAAATCCATACGAGTCACATAATGTCGCTAGGTATTTCTATGTCTAGTAGGGGAGAGGGGGTACGTTCGGAATTTTCACAGTTAGGGAGTGCCTTATGTCCAGTTTGCCTCGTGAAGTCTGAATCACATCGATGCGAGCGTGTTCGATTTTTGAGAAAAAGTGTGTTTTCGTTGTTCGGGTATATGTAATTTTTTGTCTTTATGTGTAAGAATATTGACTTTGTCTAGTCGAAGTTTTGTTCTTCTCAATTATTATGTTACGTTATTGAGATACTATAGGGGTATTTGCAAAGAGATTGATGCAGAAGCCTAATCTATAAATTGATCAAAAAATATATGTTCACAATATTGCAGTCCGGGGTACATTCGGACAATCTAAGAGGGGCACTTTCGGACTGGAATTTTTCGATGCAAAAAAAATATATTTTTTTTAAATTGCGAAAACCGAGGCGAAAACTTTCAAAAACCCCAAATTTTAATTGGCACGAGTGGCACAACTTCCAAAAGAGCAGTCGCTATGAAATAAATGTTTACTGGAACTACAACGTGTGCTGTACAGTCATCTTGAAGATTTTTTTTTTTTATTCTTAAGTTTACTTTATGCTTATAACGTTTCTAATGTCTCAATAAATACAGTTTCGTGTTTATTTTATTTATTGGCAATTTTCATTGGTGCATATAATCAGTTTTTTTATGCTGTCCGATTGTGCCCCGCACCTGTCCAAATGTACCCCTGCCAAGGGCACTTTCGGACGAAGTTCAATTTTTTTTGAGGTGCGAAAACTATTAAAGCTTCTATTTATAAAACTTTAGAAATTGATATAAATTGCTATTGAAATGGCCTAAGTACTGCCACAAATAAAATTAAGAAAATCTACAAAATATCAGTAATAGAAGGGAAAATAAATGAACTGTCCGAAGGTGCCCCCCTCTCCCCTATTACAAGAAAGAATTAATTTTGCACTAAATAATGGAAGTATACAGGGTGAAGAATTAATTTGGCACTAAATTAATGTAACTATACAGGGTGGTTCTTTTTTTCACTCCTCACCAGTGGGATCTCCTAAACGGTAAAAGATACGGAGTCGGTTAAATTAGAGAAAAGTTGCACTATTTCTTGGTGATTAAGAATCTGAAGAAAATTTTCCGGTATCTTGATTCGTTCCTGAATTATCCCGAAAAATTTGTTAAAAATATAAAAGTTTAGTTTCAATTAAATAACATCAATCGTAAGAAAGATATCAACTTTTCTTGAAAGTCGCATTTTTCAGTTTTTTCGGGATAACTCAAGAACGAATCAAGATATCGGGAAATTCTCCTCAGATTCTTAATCGACAAAAAATAGTGCAACTTTTTTCTAATTTAACCGACCTCCTACCTCTTACGTTTAGGAGATGCCTCGGGAGATGCCAATGGTGAGCAATGAAAAAGGAACCACCCTGTATTGGAAAAGAATTAAATTAGCTAATGGAATTAGTAATGAAATTAATATGGAATTGATGGAATTAATCTGGAATTCATGGAATTAATCTGGAATTGACGGAATTAATGGAATAAGAATGGAATTAATGGGATTAAACTGGAATTATTGGAATTAATTCCCTATTGGAATTATTTGTTCACAATTTTTTTGAGTGATCAGCCCCCCAGAAGTACCGGGGAATTAGAGGGATTACCAGGGGAATTAGAGGAATTGGCAACAATCTGGGAATTAGTGTACAAAAATATTTTCTGCGAAATACCCCTCGCATCAAAAGGGCCTTTGCTCGGGCCTTTGTGCCGCGATGTTGAATTTATCCAGATCGCATTATTTGTTAAAAAAACTCCCCTCCATTTAGCTAACGAGAGCTTTTAACTCTTTATCTTATTAGCAGAGTAGCGTAACGTAACCCGGCCCTCTCACAGAGTAATCTTATTGCGTTATCGAATAGCGGCCGTATTTTCCAGTCGGGATGATAACGTAAAAAGATAGTCTAGTAAGTAATCCAACACCTCTGCACAGACACACCACCCACCCACTTGAACTTTTAAGAGCACTGCAGGCTGCAGGAAAATTATTTTCTCGATAATTTTATATAACGTAATCCGGGGGGTAGGTACCTGGAGTCATGTAGGGGCTGGGCACCGGAGCCGGCTGCCAGTACGAGGACGATATCGACGGATACAGGTTCTTTGATGAGCGGCTCTTCATCGCGGCACTTGTTGCACAGCATATCACAGAAGTCGCGGACGACCCGACCACACAGGTGCGAACGAAACGCTCTCAGAAGCGCGACTGAAATGTACTACGACTCATTTGACTCGGCCACTACTACACAAACGTGAAAAAAAAACTGACAACGGTCGTCAGTCATTCCCGATAGGAAATCATTTCGAAGGATGGCGGTCGTGCGCCGGACGTCACGACGAGCTTTCCACCAGTGACTTAACGTTTGTTTGGATTGCACGCCACGCGGTCCTGCAGGTCCTTGAGAAGAGAGCGCAATCTCTGCGGCAGCGGAAGATTGCAAATGCGACTGCCTACTACTAACCCAGATGCATTTATAGAGAGATGCACGATGCACGGCAGGATTGCGTTTTCTTGCAGGAAATTTTCTCACGATTCGGTAAGTGCCAGCGGGAAAAATGAAGTGCTGCTGGACCTTGCGAAAGTGCTGCTGGACCTTGCGAATTAATCAATTCGTTGCTAAATATATTAATGAGAACTTTCATTTGTGTATTTTTAGGCCCACTGCACTAAAAGCGTCAAATGCTGTTTCAATGCCGCGTAAATGTTAGGACAGCAGCGGGAATCTATCACTTCACTTTATGCATGCATATTGTAAACGAAACGAGGCAAGAAAAAAATGGAAAGAACCGAAATTTACTGACAGGTGATGCATCGAGGTTAAAATGAAAAAACTGTTGTTTAAAGAATGCCAAACAGTTCAGTTTTCTAGTTGCAAGCCTCTAAAATGGGCCAAAGGGATTACAATTTGATGATTTTTTTTCCTAAATAACACACCAGACCCTACGAGTACTTCTGGATCTATAAAATAAAACTCTTTGTTTTCATGTCCATAAGTTAAGAAATTTTTGTCAATTTATAGTTATTAACATACCTAGGAATGTTATGACTATCATAACAGACGCAGATGTCAATTGAATTGGATTTCAAGACATAGTCTGTTATGATTCATAATATCCGAGTTTTGTTCAATAGTTTATCGGTTTAGGCTATTTAAGCCTTTAATAAAATTTTGCATGAATTCATGTCATTTTGACAATCGAGACGACAGCATTTGAATGGGGTTATTGTTGTCATGAATGGTTAATGGGCTTGTTGTTTAGAAACCATTCGATAACGTTATGATCTGCTTACAAGCCTATTTTTATGCATGTTAAGAACACTTTATACGCCCTATATTGTTTGACGAGCCGTAATATTTGCCAAAACGAGCGATAGCGAGTTCTACAAAATTATGCGAGTCAAACAATTGCGGCTTTTCATAACGTATTACGTACAACATTTTACCCATTTGCGTAAAATCCAATATTTCAAAACGCAATTAGGTAAAATTTGATTTACCGAAGTTATAACGCAAATAACTACATGCTTTGTTGAATAACTCAAAAAGCCAGTTAACGAATCAAGATAAAACTTATTTTACTGTGCCTTTACTTAATTTATCTACTTGTTTAAGTCGATTGTGTATAGGACTTCAAAGTCATTGTCAGCAAACGACTTTACCGAGGACTTTACGTTTCTAAGGATTTCTCAATATTATGTGAAGAATTCCTTAAGCTAACAAACGCAACAAAAATTATTTAATGCCCGTTATCTATATCATTTGAACAACAAAACTTGAGATCAAGAGGGCCATGAATTTGAAATGGCACGTCGAGACACATATTTCACGCAACCCGCTTTATATTCTTCACCGCTCCCACTAGTATTAGTGAGATGTAACAACGGAATCATATTAATTATTTTCACAATTTTCTAAGCAAGCAAATCCTTAAACACATTAATAATAATTCAGCAAATGCTTATTGGACAAGCCATTTACTGATTTGTTTCATTAAATCATTTAAATCCTTATGAAAATGTGTGCTATTTCAGATACTGATTGTATACGTCAATTTAATACACCTGCCAGGTTTAAATAATTGCGTTCGTATAGAGAAAAACTATAAAGAAAGACAGCCTGAACCAAACGAGTACAAAATTATTCAGGTTAACCTTCCCAACCCCATAATTTTAAAAGAATGGGAGGTAACTGCAATCACTAAAATTTTCGAATTCGAGATAAGACCGGATCTACTCGTTTTGAGGTCTAGCAACCCAAAAAAGTGGTTTTGAAAATGTGTCTGTATGTACGTACGTACTACACCGATTTGGCTGAAATTTGGAACATAGGCATCTCATAACCCATCTGAAGAGCTTTTGGAACAAATCGTGCAATGGTAAGTGCCATTTTGGCACATCAACTTAAATTCTAAATACAAACCCCTATTTTTTACGTCACCATAAGCAAGTCCTTAAAATTCAGCTTCAATCTTAATGCCTTTTTGACAAAATCTCAAATATTCGAGATTTTTAATGCACTTTAAAAACATGATACAGCCCAAACGCCTGGACCGATTTGCCTGAAATTTTGCACCTGGAGATGGTATTGCACGTCGAAGAGCTGACATTTTTTTGGAGACAATCGACAAACGGCAAGTGCCGTTTTGGCGAAAACAAGTTTTTGAAAAATTTATTGTCACCATCCAGCAAGGTCTTCAAATTCTGGTTTTAGTACTATTAACCCAGATGCATTTATAGAGAGATGCACGGCAGGATTGCGTTTTCTTGCAGGAAATTCTCTCACGATTCGGTAAGTGCCAGCGGGAAAAATGAAGTGCTGCTGGACCTTGCGAATTAATCAATTCGTTGCTAAATATATTAATGAGAACTTTCATTTGTGTATTTTTAGGCCCACTGCACTAAAAGCGTCAAATGCTGTTTCAATGCCGCGTAAATGTTAGGACAGCAGCGGGAATCTATCACTTCACTTTATGCATGCATACTGTAAACGAAACGAGGCAAGAAAAAAAAATGGGCAGCTACGGAAGCGGCTGGAACCTCCCCACTTGGTGAATGATATTTTGCCAAAAAGGCACTAAGTTTGAATGCAATTTTGAAAACAAAATTTGAAGACTTTTCATGTGCTGATAGAGAAAACGGGAGTTCATTAATCAAATTTCAAAGTTGATATGCCAAAATGGCACTTGCCATTCGCCGATTGCCACTAAAATTAAATCATCTCTTCGGCGAGTAGCGGCATCTCTACCTACCTTTCAGTCAAATCGATTCAGCAGTTTGGGCTGTAGCGTGTTATTTAATGTTTCCTCGAAATTTCGAATTTTTCGATTTTATGCCAAAAAGGCGCTAAGTGGGAATACAGTTTCAGATACAGAATCTCAAGACCTTTCATGTGCTGATAAGAAAAACTAGTGTTCATTAGTCAAATTTGATAATTTACATGCCAAAAAGGCACTTAGCGTCTGCGGATTCGCAACAAAATTAACTGGGCTCACCAGAAGGCCAACGCTAACCTCCATACCAAATTTTATTAAAATCCGTTCGGTAGTTTCCGAGAAATCGTGCTCACATACGTACATACGTACGTACGTATACGTACATACACACAGACATTTTTTAAAAACCACTTTTTTGTGATCCTGGGACCTTGAAACGTAAAGATCTGGTGTTATCTCAATTTCGAATTTTGGAGTGATTGCAATAACCTCCCATTTTTATATGGTTGTGGGGAGGTTAAATGTAAAGACCGAAATTTCCTGACAGGTGATGCCTCGAGGTTAAAATGAAAAAACTGTTGTTTAAAGAATGCCAAACAGTAAACGATTCAGTTTTCTAGTTGCGAGCCTTTAAAATGTACGATTAACAAAGGGATTGCAATTTCATGAATTTTCTCCTAAATAACACACCGGACCCTCCGGTACTTCTGGATCTAGCGAAAATTGCGACCATTTTAGGTCTATAAGTCAATTTAAGTTATTTATGCTTTGTTCAATAACTCAAGAGCCAGTTAACGAATCAAGATAAAACTTTTACTGTGCGTTTGCTTAATTTATCTACTTGTTTATGTCGATTGTGAATAGGATTTCAAAGTTATTGCCAGCAAACGACTTTACGTTTCTAAGGATTTCTCGATGTTACGTGAAGAATGCCTTAAGCTAAGAAACGCAACAAAAATTATTTAATGCCCTTTCTCTATATCATTTGAACAAGAAAACTTGAGATCAAGAGGGCCATGAATTTGTAATGGCACGTCTAGGCACATCTCACTCACAAAATTTCACGCAACCAGCTTTATATTCTTCACTAGTATTAGTGAGATGTAACAATAGATGGTCTGAATAAAGTATTACAAGATGCTTAATTTTTCATTTATAAAAAAATGGTCAAACTATAAGCAAAAACTTTGTTATCGTTTATCAATCAGTAAAGTTTCGACGTGCCATTAAAATTTCATGGCTCTATTGATCTCAAAGTTTGTTGTTCAGATGGTAGAAGCAGTTATGGAACCGTTAAAGTTATGATGCGATTAGAATTTGTAACAGACAGTACTCTCACCACTTTAATCATATCATACTTTATCGGTTCCATAACGGCTTCTAGAAATCGGGCGTAAGGGGAATATCAATAGACTTAACGGTTTCCAAGATGTTTTGCTCTTAATCCCTCAATTTTAAACTCCCCATTTAAAAAAGAAAGTAACTGTAAAAATAGGCCAGTCATATTAGAGAAAAAATGGGTTTGATCTAGGACTAACTCCCAACAGACTGCAACTACGATATATAGGCCCCAAATAGCCCCGAATATCTGGAAAAAAAAACTTGGTACCACTTTGTACCTCCGGGTACAAAAAGTTATTGGCAATTTTAAGAACGAAGAACTCGTTTTTCTCCGGTTTCTCGCAAATATCTCAAAAACTAAGCGTGATATGCCGACACGGTATACTTACCTTTCTTATAGAGCATTGATTTGTATGAAAAATCCTTTTTTATTGAAAATTGAGTAGTTGATAAGATGCATGTCTCAAGTAAATTGTAAGACCTTAAACAGCATTGGAAGTTCACTCAAAAAAAATTTGCAATTCTCCTGTTCAAGGATCTACAAAATAAATAAAAAATGTTTGAAACACTAATTGAGCCATGAAAACCATTTTTCGAGGTACTTATATGGTGTACGATTTTTAGTGCTGCTATAAATAACTGAAAATGTATTGTTAAAGAAGCATTGTAAAATCTGCGAAATTTGACGTATTCATGTCCCGATGTCAAACTTTAATGGCTCGTAGAGAGCAAACGACTAACTTGTCGGCTGTAGCTCCTTAAACCCCTTTTGTAGAGAATTTAATGCTCTATAAGACAGGAAAGTATATAGCTTTAGCAATTTGGCAATTTTTGAGATATCTTTTTTCAAGTGTCAAGTAATTTTAGTGGCAAAAGGGCACTTTTTGAATTTAGTTTACAAAAAAAGCATATTCTTACTATTCTGTTACATATTTTTTCGAAAATTGCCATTTTAGAGACAAAAGGCCCTTTTTTGAGTTTTTCTTAGCAAAAGAACAATTATTATTATCAAATTCCATAGCTGTTGCATCACCAGATCAAAAACTTTAGTGGTATTTTTTCAAACAATGTCATTTTAGGGGTGAAAAACATTTGTATTTTAGATTTTAGTAAATGACCGTCTCCGAGACCGCCAATTTTTTAAACAGACATCAATATTCACCAAAGGAAAGTAAACTGTTTCCAAGGCTCTTGACCCATATAATTCCTTAATCAACATTAAAGCCTATTCAAATCTACGTAGTCTTACGGTGTCTTACGTAACATAACAAACATTAGCAAACGCTTACGCTAAGTTGATTATGAAAGCGGGAACTCGGAAAAATTATAATTATTTTGGTCATCTATAGGTATGTACAGGGTGGTCCAACGAAAAGTTTCCACACCGAATATCTCGTGAACGGAGCGAAATATAAAAATTTGCTCGAACAGGTGGATTTTTATTTTGAGGGGGACACCTAAATTCGCCCTTGCTGAAATTTTTCCTCACACCCCCTGACCCCTACTAACCCCCTCTTCAAAAATTCAAATGGCAACCCTCCACTTGTGATGCACTATTTCAAAGCTAATTTCATTGTCAATCCAACGCTGTAAGAATTTTTGAGCTTTATTTAACTCCAGCGCCCTCTGTGGTCAAATTTTAAATTACATTAGGACTATTCGTAATACATCAATTGAAAGGGTTTGACATTCTTTCTAAACCGATGCAACAATTTTTGAAATCCATCCACTCGTTCAAAAGTTACAGGCGTAAACTTGAAGGATTTCTAGGCCCAAAACCAGCTCATGTTCTTCAATGTAACTTTTGAACGAGTGAATGGATTTCAAAAATTCTTGCATCGTTTTACAGAGAATTTCAAACCCTTTCAAATAATGTATCACGGAGGGCCCTAATGTAATTTAAAATTTGACCGTAGAGGGCGCTGGAGTTGATCAAATCCCAGAAATTTTTACATCGTTGGGATGGCAATTAAATTTGCTTTAAAATGATGCATCACATGTGGAGGGTTACCATTTGAGATTTTGAAGTTGGGGTTAGTGGGGGTTAGGGGTTGCGTTGTGGAATTTCACCAACCGCGGATTAAAGTGCCCCCCTCGAAACAAAAATCGACCTGTCCGAGCGAATTTTTATATTTCTTTCCGTTCACGAGATATTAGGGGTGGAAACTTTTCGTTGGACCACCCTGTATGTACAATTCATAAATAATTTGAAATAGGGACTTTTGATGACATTAGCAAGACAAAGTTCAAAAATGACCTCATTTTAAAAGCAACATTAATGGCTTTGTCACTTTTTTAAGGTTTTTGGCCCTTAATTTCTCTAAGATCGGTCGTTGTGAATAAGGTCTCAACTGATTAGCTTAACAAATAGTCAAAAATTAAGGAATTAACACTCAATTGAAATCGTAAAAAATTGGCAGCCAAGGAAGCGGATGGAACTTTCCCTCCGCATTTAAAAAAAAAACGCTCGTCATTGTGGTAGAATCATTTAAAGCGATTGGGGATGTTGCAGCCGCTTTCTTTGGTAGAATTATTTATCGATTGGGGAGGATTCACCCGCTTCCTTATCTACCTTTTTTTAAATTTCAAATTCAATGTGTCGAAATGGCATTTCCGGCTGGTCGATTGGCTCCAAAAGCTTTTCAAAACTATTCCGGGTTATGAAATACCCATATACCAATTAATTTTTTCATTGCTCAACCGTAAAAATTTTTACAAGAAATAATAATTTATAAAAGCAGCATAAGTTTTATGAAAAAAATTTTAAAAAATACACAAACTTTTTTAATCTGTTTTGATGTGAAAAACAATTGAATTCGAAACGATAATAAAATAGGTTTTGAAGTCGGGTGATGTTAACATCGACATGTTGTGGTGATAAAATTCAATATGCCGGCTATAAGAGAGTCAAAAATTGACTCTCGTTGCTCAAAATTAAGGTGACCTAGAAAATATCTGCCAATGCCTTTCGATTGAAAGCTGTCTAGAATATAAGAATATATAATTTCCTTTTTTAAATCAGAATTTTCAGCTTTTTCAGGATAACTCAGGAACGAATCACGATGTCGGGGAATTCTTTTTAGATTCTTAATCACCAAGAAATAGGGCAACTTTTCTCTAATTTAACCGATCCGTATTTCTTACCTTTTAAGAGATAGATACCAATGGTGAGCAGTGAAAAAGGAATCATCCTGTATATGTTTATGTTACGATTCTAACTAAAGTTAGTAATATACTAACCACAATGGCTTTATAAATAATCAGCATTTAACAATGATTTAAAATTATATAAATTCTTGTTAAATTAAAATTGAATGTGAAAATTCACAATGAGTTTCATTTTCAAGATTTCAAGTTACTTTACAAGGATTCTTTTCACCTGATTAATCACCCTACCCGTGTCTTAGAACTATAGGGGCAAACTTTTTAACTACAGCATTCCTAGCATTTTTTGTAAATTAAATGATTGAAATGCAGGTCTGCAATCGCATTAAAAGCAAATAAGTTGACCATTTCACATTTCAACACCAAACGTAACCGCATTAATAATAATAGCAAAAAATCAGAATGAGGTGACGACGAATAAAAGTGCTAAAAAATTTAAGTAATAAAGTTAAAATTGTACTAAATTTGCAATCCATTTTTTGGAAAACTTTTTAAGGTCAACTCCCAGTAAGGTTTATGTAGTTTGAAAGGTACTCCACATTTTCAAAAAGACTTTACTCAAGATTTGCTTAGATTTATTCTAACTTGGGAGGGTTAATGAACATCATACATTTTGTATAAACACAGCATTATTTTGTACAAAAGTTTGTCCCTATAAATTTGGGACTTCTAGGCACTTCAATGAGACCATCAAGTGTATTTTTCGAGTGTCATTTACTAAATTGGGTACGAGTGCCCCGGAACTTTAGTCGACCGCCGCTAAGGGATGAAATTTAAATGAAACATGTGGTGTGTGATACATCATTCTGGAGTCTCGTCGAGATAAATTCCAAGAGGTCCCGTCGCGGAGTTATGGAATTACGAAGACAACAAGGGCGCGCAGAACTGAATTAATTAGGGCTTAAATCTTGATTGACGAATAAATTTAGAGATATTTGCTGGCGCAGTTTCAAAGTTCGCCGCATTATTAGTCCATAAATCACGGACGGATTATCGCCTGATGGGCCGGAAGAATTCGAAAACATCCTTGTTTGCGGTAAGACAATCACCGTAACGATAACGCTGTGGAATGGTGTTTTTCTATTTCTTGTCCGGCGATTTCACTCATTAGATTTTTGCGTGCTGCTTTGATGGATGAATAAATAACGACAATCCTATTGTTATTTATGGACAAAGTCTGCATGCATAATGGAAAATGTCACAGAGTCTGAGCTGAAAATACAAATTATGTATGGGCCTCCTGAATATTTCTACGTAAATGTGTTTGTTTACATGCATAATGTCTTGGTTGCGTCTCCTCTCTGATGACTACCATCATATTACATGATTTGAATTAACACTGTTCAGCCATTTCGACCCCTACAATTATCATAATATCTGCAATTAGTGTCATTAGCACGTTTGCAATCAAAGGCCATCCTAAACACAAAAGAGCAGAATGGAGCCAATACTGCCATTTAGAGCGCAATAAACTACGTGAGTCCTGTAGTAATTAATTGAATGGTTGGTGGGTCGCGACGCGCGTTTTTAAGCCCCGCGCGAAGAGCCCTAGGGAGATAAAAGCAAATGATGTCCATTATTTACTATTTAGACAATGATATTGGCAGTATAACAACAAACGCGCTTTACGTTTAAGAAATTGTTATCAGAGCAAATATTTTTACTTTGAAATTAGAATATTTGCCTGCTCAGAATTGTTAATGATTTGTTTGGAGAAGAAAAGAAGTCGGTATAGTAGGTAAAATACGAGTTTACGCAATGGAGTTAACCCTTTAACATTCACTGGTATAACGCTCATACCAGTCCCTTCTAGACTAGAGATTTCGCATTGCTTTTAGGAAACTTGCTCCTAGGGCTTTCTAATCACTCAATTGATTGAGCAGTTTAGCTTCATACGAGAAAAAGTCAGATTTGTGGAAATTCAGATGGAAAATATTGGTCCCTGGTAGGACATTTCTACCAGCGAGCGTTCAGCGCCACTACTTTTTCATTATCGCCGTGCGCCTCCGGAAGTTTATGGTTGTTTTTTTGTTCTGTGAGTAGTTGCAAAGTTTTTAAAAGGTAAGTTTGATTTCTTATTATGTAATGAGTCATATGTGATGAGAAATTTGACAATTTTTGTTCTTATTACTCAGTAATGAAACTAAAATGTGGGAGAGTCGCGATATCGGTGCATGCTTATCCTAATTTTGAGGCGTTTCAACGGCGAAACTAATTTATTTTCTAATTTGAATTTTATATAGGCCCGTTCTATGTTATTTATTGTTTACGTTTTGATAATTACAGTTATTGAATTACTGTGCGCCTGGAAAATTCCCGCCCTGAAACATAACTGCACGCCGATTAGGTGACGGCAGCACTTACCTACGACACCACGTTTTCCATTCTCCGTGTCATTTGACACCGGTTTTTGCGATAAGACTTGCTCATAAATTTGAAGATAATAAATTTTTAGTGTCTGAACTATTTTTGAATATTAGGTGAGTAAGTAAATGCACTGTAATTTGACATATGTACATATTTTATTCTAATGATGCAATTTATTGTTTTCGTAAAATTCACCGTAACTTCATTTCATATAATGCTTTGTGATAATGATGTTATTTTTTGTGGTTTGGGAAAGTCGTCATGAATCGACGATATTGGAAAAAGCCTCTGAGCGATGAAGAATTATATCAGCTGGTCAATATGTCCGATGAGCAAGCTGAAGATTCAGAGATTGGAGGTGATTCAGACGCAGATGACGAGTTCGATAATGATCGTACTACGACACCGAGTACAACTAGATTGTCTTCGGAATCATCAAGATCATCAACACCCATTGTAACACCTCGAGCAACACCTACCTTACCTGGACCCAAAGTCTTGCGTCCAATGAAACCACAAGTTGTTCCTGGTTCGTCTACGTCTAATGATAAGGTACCCGATTTGCATCTAGACACACCAAGAATGTTACTACGTGCCAAGAGGCGGAAAATCGATGTTCGTCCGTCCACGTCCACATCCAAATACGAAGACTTCGATTCGGATGATTCAGTGGGAGACAAAACATACCATCCAGATGAGCCTCGCCCATTACAGAGACCACTACAGGAAAGCGAGGATGAAGAGGAGGCAGTCATCTTGGAAGATGCAGAAGACTCTTATCAATGGACAAAAACATCAGTTCTCCCAACCACATACACCAACTATAATTTTACCGAAGAACCAGGACCAAAAATTAAGGTTGTTTACTTACTAATATGCCTTTATTTTATTTTCATTCTGCAAATTTCTTAGATAAATTCCGAAGAACCCATAGATTTTTTCTCAGTATTTTTTACGACGGATCTATTGAATTTGATTATCACTCAATCGAATTTGTATGCCGCCCAAGACAAAACGATTTTAGACCTTACACTGGATGAGTTGAAAGCGTTTCTGGGAGTGCTAATTATAATGGGAATCAATTCTTTACCAAGTCTGCGCAATTATTGGTCCCGTGACATAAATTTCCACAACACGAGAATTGCCAGTATTTTTCCACTCAAGAGATTTTTGAAAATATTGAGAAACCTTCATTTGAACGATAATAATCAAATGCCCAAGCGCGGAACGCCAGAATTTGATAAGTTGTACAAGATCAGGCCACTAATTTCTCATTTCAATGATGTATTTCCTGCTGCATTTTGTCCTAGCAGACATGTTGCTGTTGATGAGAGCATGATAGCTTTCAAGGGCAGAACTACGCTAAAACAGTACATGCCCATGAAGCCTGTAAAAAGAGGATTCAAAGTCTGGGCACTTGCATGTTCAGTTACTGGGTATTTGTTTTCTTTTGATGTCTACCAAGGAAAAGAAGAAACTGCTACGACTGACACTTTAGGAGAACGTGTTGTTCTGAAACTGTCTAGGGCACTAGCTAACAAAGGTTTTTGTATTTATTTTGACAACTTTTTCACTAGCATACCCCTTATGCAAAAATTGTCCGACAGGAATTTATTCGGTTGCGGAACAATTCGACAGATGAGAAAACACTTTCCAAAGATCAAACTTTTAGAAGACAAAAAATTAGCGATGAGTCAATCCGATTTTGCGGTCTGCAAAGAAGTTTCTGTTTCCAAATGGAAAGATCGAGGTACTAAATCAGTGACTGTCTGCAGTAATATGCACAACGCTGCGGAAAAAGGACAAGTACTGCGTACAAACAAAGTCGGAGAAAGACAGGCCGTGGAATGTCCTCAATCCATTGTTGATTATAACAAATATATGGGAGGCGTTGATCGGTTCGATCAACGCATGGCAGCATATAATGTTTCCTGGAAGAGTAGAAGGTGGTGGATGAAACTCTTTTATTATTTCGTTGACGCCGCAATTGTAAATGCGTACCTCCTTTACAAAGAAACTCTAAAACTTGAGAAGCCAAGAAAAAAACCAATGAAACATTTGCAGTTTAGAACAAAACTGGCCAACCAACTAATCGGGCATTTTTCCGCAAGAAAAAGGCAAGGACCCCCACCCATTCCAACTGACTTCCAAAATGTGTCTCATTTGCCAGAAAAAACAACACCACGACGATGTCAAGAATGCAGCAAACGTGGTCTGCAAACCAGAAGTAAGGTTAGCTGCACAGATTGTAAAGTCGCCTTGTGTATCTCATGTTTTGTTCCATACCACAAAAATAATTAGTTTAGTAATAAAACTTAATTTCTAATATTTTACATATTTATTTCAAGAAGTTTAGTATACAACCCACGACAATACATACAAAAATAGCAACAATTCCAGTAAGTGGTATAGCGCCAATACCAGAGAACATTAATGGAATAATTTGTCTGCAACGCACGCTGGTAAAACGGTTTACCGGCATTTTGGAAAAAAACCGAAATAATGGCATCTCAAAAATTGCTTGTTTTGGCTTTACTTAGATGTAAGGAAAGCTTCAGAGTCAATTACAGATTAATTTATTCAGCAGAAAGTTTTGCGCGTTAAAGGGTTAATTAATGGTCTATTTAAATTGTGCGGTATTTAGATCACCTCAAATGTTTATGTAAATGATAATTGTTTGGAGAAGTTCAAATGCTTTTTTCATTGCGATGCATTAAACATTAACCCACCTACGACTGCATTTTAAGCCACATGACTTAACTGATAGTCCTAGAATTTCTAATCGTGCCCATAAATTTTCACCGGTTTGTTTACAAAAATGTAAAAAAAATAAACGCAGGAAATCACTCTTATGTGTCACCACATCTCAACCATCATCGGACCACCAATTATTTCTCCTTTCAAACTGTTTATGGACTTTGATTGCAAATAATATTGCTTGTCGTCGTAAAATCTGGTTAATCAGATTCAGAACGGAAGGCGGGCGATATATTGGTACAAGTTTCCGTCAATATTTATGTCAATGCTGCAATTTGCAACGAGACCACGCAAGTGAAAGACATAATTGAAGACGAAAGTGATCTTGGTTTCATCCTCGATCGCGTTACGGCTTCATTTTGCCTTTTTCCCAGAACAGGTAATCATATTCTCGCATCAGCATAATTTAAAACTTCTAGCTGAAGAGCCAATATTTTTTTGAGTTCGTCTGTCGACAGACATTAGTAATTATTTCGGATTTGTGGTAATTACATCACACCTATACCTAAATACTGTCGTGGAAAATGTATAAAACCTTTATTTATTTATACATTTCCCACGTGTTTGGCGAAGCAAAATATAAAGAGTGGTCATTTTCAAACGATATTTGACTATGAAAACCTTCCTTTGGGCGTCTGTAACTCCGAAAATATTAGCAGCAGAGAGTTGCGGTTGCGGGTCTCTTCACAATATAGTCTAGATCAAAAAAGCTAATACGCATTTTTCACGTTGCAAATGTTTGACGAGTCAAGATTTAAAAAGTAGCCATTTTCAGGCGATTTTCGAAATTTTTGCACTAAATAACCGCTGTATCATCGAAACTATTAGAAGTAGAGAGTTGCGGTTAACGCCACCTTATTGGCCAGAGAATAGAGAAAATTAAAGGTGTCTTGCATTTCGCCGAGTTTCTCAACAGTTTTGCCGATATAGGTCAATAAGTGAAGAAATATACCTTTCTGATGAGCAAAAATTACATGACTTACTCAAAAAATTACCAGCTTCCGTTGAAATTCTTTTACGCAAAACATACCTTAAAATGTTCACCTAAATAAACCCTTTAAGGCAAGCAAAAATTACACTTAGGTATGGGAATTAATTAACTAATTTTTAGGTCAAATTTATGTCTCTGCCGACTGACCTAAATACTTATATTCGGCGATTGATTAGCAGACTGACAATATTGCGATGATGATCAGATGAGGTAAGACTTGATTTTATTAATTATGTCAGTGGCTGACCCTGAACAAATGTTTCAAGTTCAGGGCCAAATCATGCTATTTACGTAAAACCCTTTCTTGACATTGGCATTGCGCTGATAGAATAGAAATGTTTGTGTACCTATACTTATACCTTTAATTTAATCTTTACGTTATAGGTTACGTTATGGGAATCCGAAAAAGTGCTTTTTGAAAAATGTCTCTGTGTCTGTCTGCCTGTATGTCTGTGATCACGCTGCCGCTCAAATTATTCAACGTATCGGGATGAAATTTGGCACACATATATTCAGTGCTGGTTAGATTTTGAGCCACATCGGTTGACGGAAAGTGCCCCTTTGGCACATCAACTTTAAAAATTTATTCTACCTCCAAAAATGTATTGACAGTTGGTGCCCTTTTGGAAAAAAAACGGCGCCGTGAAAAAAAACGACGTGTAACTATATCTTTATTACTGGATTCGATAGCTGATTCTTTTTTCAAGTGGAAAACCTTAGTGCCATTTTTTCGAAAAATGTGATTTTACTGGCAAAAAGGGCCTTCTTGGAAATTAATTTAGCAAAAGAGCATATTCTTACTATAGGATTCGATAGCTATTGCATTGCCGGATAAAAACCATTAGTGAACTTTTTTCGAAATTTGCCAATTCAGGGACAAAAAGGCCTCTTTCAATTTTTCTTAGCAGAAGGGCATATTATTATTATCGAATTCCCTAGCTGCGGCATTGTCGGACGAAAACTTTAGTAGCACTTTTTCGAAAAATGTCATTTTAGGAGTGAAAAATATGTTTATTTAAATTTGTGATGTATTTTGTAGGTATTTGCCGCATAACATCCTAGTCCGCATGATGGTTCGGATAGCGATACGGGGTCATTGCGCATCAGTGAGGCGACCGCCTTAGGGCGCAAAAATATTGGGGTGCCAAACTTCAGATCGTTAACTTTGTTTTGTTATACCTAAACAGCGTGTCCGGAAATAACGATGAAATATTTGGGGGGGTGATTCTGCAGCTCAAAATATGAAAAAAAGTTCCTATAATCATGGGTCCGGAAATTGCTCCTAAGGGGGCTAGCGCCCCCTGAAGGGGGCGCTCAAAATTCGAATTTGATTTTGTCAATTATTAAGTTTTTGCGTACTATCTGACATCGATAAGCAACATTAGATTACTTTGGATACTAAATTTTAAAAACCGTTCAGTTTTGTAATTTAATAAAAATCGTTTGATAAGCCTAGGAAAACGGTTGATCCTACGGTGTTATAACAAGAGAGGCTTTTTATGTAATTTTAGTCAGGAAACCATATACCGGTGGAAAAATGTCTAAAAAATAACACGTAAAAAAATTTGGGCGGGGAAAGCTGAAGCCCCCCCTGTTTTCCACGCCCCTTGTTGAATCTGCTTTTGGTAGGTACCATAATCTGAAGGCGCTTACTAATGTTAGATAATGTGCAAAAAGTCGTCACTGTATCTTAAGCGGTTCCTGATTTATTCAATAAAAACCGAATTTGAGCCCCCCCCTTCAGAAGACCCCCTTAGGAACGATTTCCGGATAAATGTTTATAGGAACTTTTTTTCATATTTTGAGCTGCAGAATCACCCCCCGAAATATTTCATCGTTATTTCCGGACACCCTGTATAAGTGATAATTATGCTCTTGACACCCTGAAGCGAGGGGCCATCCTGCCCCGCCTAGAGAAATTTTAGGTACATGTATTGCAAAAATTAGGAATTTTTAAGTAATTTCAAGTATTGCCAAGTACTTCGAGGTAATCGGCTCATCAGTGTTATGTGTGATACGGTCATGAAATTGAAGAAATTCTGTCTCTTAGTTTGTACAAGTATTGGCATTAGTGAATGTCCCCTCGCTCAGAGATGCACCTACAAAAAGTAATTAGAATTATTATAATTATTATTCACGAGTTAGTAGAGCAGCCGTCTGATTAGCGGAAGGTCCTAGGTTCGATTCCCAGCCGCGGATCACTTTTGCCACAATAGTCCTATCCGCGGTCTTATTATTCAACAAAATTTAGATTTCTATTTTCGCAAATTTCTAAGCATTTATTGATGGCTTGTTTCAGTAAATCCTTGTGAAAATATAAGTCTGCTATTTCAGATACTGATTGAACGTCCACTTAATATACCTTGTACCATGTTTAATGCCATTCGCATAGCGAAAAACTACTATGAAGAAAGAACCGTACGAGTCGTACGACAATAGTGACAATATGAAATAAGATGTGTGATTGGTTAAAAATAAACAGAGGAATTTTTGTCATTAAGTATATTTTTGTTTATGCACTAGTGAATTAACAGTTATTTATTTATCAAGGCCGGGAAGTTCATCTTTTTATGACGAATGTGGGAATTATAACCATATGCATTTAACGATTACAAATAGCAGGACTATTCGTGGATTCTGTGCCAATAAACCAAAGACTGACTTTAATCTGAGACTGAATTTAATCTTTCAGTTAAAGCTGTATTTTCCCAAAATCGAATAAAATAAAAATATTGTATAAACCACACTCGAAGAATTAGCCAACTTATTTGTGCCCTGCGGACTCGTGGGGTAACCATTCGTGAATAAACATTAACATCTCACCTGATGTATAAATTATTAGTATAAACGACGTGAGTTAAGAATATTTCTCACGAATTTTTAGCCCACGAGCCCGCTAATTTAACTCATTTTTGGGACATGAATAACTACAATTTGAAAAACTAAATTTGAGACCAAGAGGTCCGTAAAATCTTAATGACACGTTGAAATTTGTTGTTGCGATATTATGAACTTCGTGCGTAATGTACCTAATTTTCAAATGTTTTCATACGATCTTCATGTTTGCTGAAACCTTTTACTAATCAGCAAAACCTTTTCCTTGTAAGCATTACCTTGTTTTTATAAATATAACCCATTTTATGCAAATTAGAGTAGCCAGGAAATGCGGTGTTATGGTTATGCCAGATTGAGCTTTTTTGTCGTTGAATTCGATCAAGTTTAGTTTTCTATTTTGTTTGTGAATTATTTTAAGTGCCAGCAGTCGAAACACGTCGAGGCGCAGCCGACTTCATGAGTTCAACAACGCGAGCTTTCGGCTCCGAAAGGGAGAAGGCTACAACAAACGTCCGCTTATTCTGATCCCCGCATAAAATACTTACTCCGTATACATGCACACGTTTAGCTCGAACTAACTAAGCTCGGTACTTTTTAAACAGCGTTTCACGACATTTTGCGGCGGTGGTAGCCTTTGAAATATAGTTTACCCATTTGATTTCGAAGGGAAAACTATATTTCAAAGGCTACCACCCCCAAAAAGCCCCGTGGAACGCTGTTTAAAAAGTACCGAGCTTAGTTAGCTCGAGCTAAGTGTGTGCATGTATATGGAGTAACTGTTTCATTGCAGTTGCTACGTGAGTTATGAATATTTCTCACAAATTGGCACATGAACTTTAAAACTGTAAATGCAAACCCCCATTTTCGCGTTACCATATGAATGCTCTTCGAATTCTGCTTCCAAAAATGTATCAACAACTTAGTGCCTTTTGGCAAAAAAATCATCAGACACGCTGAAACTACTGAAGACATCGAGATGAAATTTTTCGTACATACGTTCAGTGAACACCCTGTAGATGATGATGCGATTTTGGGGCAAATCGGTTGATTACATTATATCCAGATTTATACATCTATATGGCGTTTACATAGGGAGCGCCTGCGATAAATCCGGGGAAAAAGTGCGCTTCTTTTGCGAACGCTGCCTAAACGTTTGGAGATGGAACAAAATCTTATATAGAAGAATTGTTGGCAACAAATAGATCTACAAAAAAGTCCGCAACAGCATATAAGTATCTATGATAGGTAGCCTACAATAATTGTTTTTGTGTTTTAATTTTTTGTAAAAATCGGTTTGACAGTTTGTTGTGGGCTATTCTTCATAGATACGTATATGCTGTCGCGGACCTTTTGGTAGATCTTCTTGTAGTCAATAATTCTTTTATTTATGATTTTGTTATGTGGTTGACTTTTATTCTAATTTTATTTAAATTTAACATTGTGGTTAAAATCCAGCTAGTAAATTCGGGTAAATTCCATGCTACTTTAAACTTTAAAACACAAACGTGACAAAACACTGTTCTCGTCTTGTGTAGTCAAGAGGTCTGACTGAGTGAGTCTGAGGCTCAAAGCCAAAAGAGAGGGCAAGACGTAAGGAAGTTTCGGACGTATACAGTCGTGGCGAAAAGTGACTAAAAACTAAAGCGATTTCATTTCTTTGTAATAATGGTGATAAGGTCAGTAATAGGGTCGAACGAAAACCTTAGATGTAGATACCATTTTTTCGAAAAATGTTATTTTAATGGCGATAATCTTCCTTGACCTTGTAGGCTATTCTGAGCTATAAATTAACGCCTTCAATCGATAGAACCTGATCATATGGTTGGTTCACGATCTGTACGTTTACAAAATCTGTGAAAAAAGATTCTACCGTCTTCGAGACTGCCAATTTTTGTAAATAACTTTAAAAGTGAAGACGCTTGTTGGAGCAAGCCTTCCTGTGTTTAAGGGTGTGCCACTGAATTATGTACTTATTTTAAAAAGTAGAATTTTCTACTCTTAATTTTTTCAATGCTGTCAAGTAGCACTCCTATAAGTAAAACTGTAAAAGTCGCTTTCATTATTCGGTTCAGGGAATGCGGTTTCGCATTTAACGTCAGAAAAGATGCTATGGTGCTAAAGCCTCAGTTTGTATCTTATGGTCTGTACAGTGTACAGACGACATATAAGTTGTTATAAACGCTTTTACGGGCATACAGCTCGAAAGTAAGATGTGATAAGTGTATTGTGTTGTGTGAAAACGCCTTATTTGTAAGAGGAAATTAGAGCGAAACTAGGTCGCCAAAGTACCACATTACTCCATTTAGCGCTCTCGTCTCCAGAAATTATAAAAGTAAGTATACATTCAGAAAGGGAGGTTGGAGTGATTTACTGAACAAATACTCGGGGTTTCCTCGATCTCAATCGAGGAAATTTTCTAGTCATTAGCGGCGCAGCGTGGGCGTAATCAATCAGATTCAACTTACCGTTCCTGTTTTCGCTGTCGGCGGGTTTCATCTGGATGGGATGATGCATCTGCAACAGACAGAACGTCGTCAGTCAGTGATGCCACGGATTTTGGGTGTACAGGGTACACGTGGCTGTTTGATAATTATAATAAACGACGTTAAACTGCTGTGACGTCCAATTTGCGCACGTGAAGAGCCACGTCTGGATCCAACTGACAGGATGCGAAGGTCGCACACATGCATTGGATGATTGAATAGAGCATGCAGCCAGGCAATTAATCAGCGATAGGGCAATTTAATCGATGCCCAAATCCGCCCCTGTGCTCCAGTTTCCCACAATTCGCATTTGACTTCGGTACAATGAACGGATAGACACAAGTTCTGTTGATAGCTGTACAGCTCTGATTCATACACTCTCATTGGTAAAATTCACTTGGGGAGTGATGACGTCACGACCGCCATTTTTGTTGAGACTTTCCAAACAAAGATTTGAGACTAAGCGTTTACGTGTTTTTTGCTATTTTTCCAATTTTCAATCAATTTTGTATTGTTTTTACCACACAAAAACAAAAAATATCCTCTAATGGACGTCTAAATGAGTTCACACGTGGTTGAAAGGTATATTGGTTGGGATGAAAATTGTTTATATTTTGAATTTGTTGTGAATGTAGGTATATGCTCGTTTGTAGTAAAATAACTAGAATGACACAGAAACCACATAACATGGGGGGTAAACCGCTAACCGTATTTTGTACACCAGATATCCTCTGAAATCCCCGGACATCCCCCTGAAATTCTCGAACTTCCCCCTGAAATGACTTCCCCTTGAAATCCTCGGACTTGCCCCCCAACATAACAGATCATTAAAAATGGTAAAAATCGCTATAGCTATAAACCAATGTACCATTAATTCATATTAATAATTAATAATAATTCTGTAACTTGTTAATTTTAGTCAACATTGAAATTAATTGAGAGAACTGATCGGAGAATGTGACCATTGTTTACGTTGTTGTCTTGGAGATATCAGGAAATATAAATGTTTTCTTGAAATTTGTCAACATTTGTCAACATTTCATGTCAATTGATTTGGAAAAATATTGACTTCGAAATTGATATCTCCTAGGGAAAAAGGTAAACAATGGTCACATTCTCCAATCAGCTCCCTAAATTCATCTCAATATTGACTAAAATCAACCAAGTTACAGAATAGCGCTGAATTCCGAGGTCAATTCGGTGAATTGAGGCTGAATGTTCATACAGGATGTTCCTTAAGTACAGCGACAGTTCTTTACTATGCTCTTAGGAAGTTTTAGTCTTAGAATAAGGCAAAGATTTACCCTCTAAAGTTTGTCGATGTACTTATGGAACACCTCTATAATTTCATTCACCATAGAAACAATTGTGTTGTCAACAAACTGTTGCAATTCGTGTCAAATGTCCGCCGCAGGGCCATTTGAAATTTCATTGGCCAATACAAGAGTGGATTATGAATTTCAGATTGTATGATTGGCTGAGAGCAGTGAATTATGCGTCCATAATTCACTGCCAGGAATTATTATTGTTATTATTATCACTGGGAAAAGGGGGGAGCACGGGGGTTGCTTCAGGTCCGTCAAATTCCTGCCAGTGTCAATCAAAAGTAACAATAATAGAGGTTGAAAGGAATCATTGTTGTTAATTATTGTCCATTACTTACATTATTTTGACGAAAGTGAAATCCCGTTTACAAACTAACAGGAAAAAAGCCTGACTCATACAAGAAAGTGTCGGCACTTTATTTAGGGTGTCACTCGAAAACCGCCCCTAGCCTAACCTTTTTTATTTTTTAACTTCAAACGATAGTGTACTTTTTTATTGCAAATGGTATACTATACAGGATGTAACAGAAACATTCGGCAATATTTTAACCACATCCGTAAAAATACAAGACAAAAATTCCCGATAAAGTTTTTCCTAAGGTCATTAATAACGGAGGTACGGCTGGCCAAAGTGGAAGGATGGAGAACGGTTTTTTTAGAATAACCCCGAAAATGATTTTAATTAATAAATTATTTTTTGGGTATACGTTTATCTTATTATTAGACACAACCAGTAAAAGTTTCACCAAAAACGACAAAGAGGAAAATGGTTTTTCATCTGCAGCTACTGTTAAATTTAATTAGAAGAGATACAGCGTTTGAATTATCATTTTTGCTAGTGTTTTCAGGTAGCACAGCACATTTCATTTGGAAACTTTTTTGTCTCTTAACTGAATGAAAATTCACAAACGGTTGTCTCAGTTCATTGCCCATCGCATTTGAAACAATTGAGTCGTGGACAATTTCGTTCCGCCATTTTAAAAACTTATCAACCAAAAGCTCAAACCTTGTGCGTTCAACCCTTCAAGTTTGAATTCTTTATCTTCAACCGTCTAGAAGATACAAATATTTCTAGTGTCGGATAAAAATCAATTTTTTTATACAAATTTTGATTTATGTCAAACACTATGACAGTTAGGTAGGCAAAGTGGGGTGCAATAAACTGACAATAAAGAGGCCAATCCGAATCTAGAGTCAAAACATAGGCTTCCCATTTAAAATAACAAAGATGGCGGCCACTTCCTGTATAACCGGAAGTGCGTCGAAGCTGAAAATATTTTCATTCGATGGGCAATATAAATTGAAACCCCCGGGTGTGAATTTTCGTTTAGCTCGAGTAGAGACTTAAAAAGATTCTCTAAATATCGTTAACTAACACTTTATAAAAGAGGCACCCTGCGCACAGTAGTATTTTTTGAGGAATTTCGTTTGGTTTTGCATTTTTTCAAATCGGACAGTAATTAAGAAAGTTGGGGCTTTTTGGCGTAACACCCTGTATTTAGTGGTCTGCGGATGTCAGAAACTTTATCCTCCGCGCATTCCGAGACGTCAAAGTAAGTTTGTTTTAATTTGAAAAGTTCCAATAATCACAGCTAGAATAAAATAAGAAAGATATCAAATCTCGTAACACTTCCCGAACCTAAATGGATTTTAGGTATATTGACATGAGATGTCAAAAAGATATGCAGGATGGTTCCTTTTTCACTGCTCAGTGCTCACCATTGGCATTCTCAAAAATGTAATCAACACGGACTTTTTTGAAAAAGTGTTAAAATTCTAAAATTTCTTTATGAAAAAGAGGTAAATACAAAAAAGTGCAACAAGTTTTTAATATCTGTTGACGTGAAAAACAATTGAATTTGAAATGACAACAAAATCAAAAATAAGTCTTGAAGACGTGTGACTCAAACTTTGGCGTGGTACATTTTTAAAACGCAAATTTTTTTAATTATCCGATGATGTTAAAATTAAATATGGCGGTCATAAGAGAATCAAAAGTTGTCGTTGTCAAAATCTAGAGGACGTAGTAAATTTCTGTCAATACCATTCAATTGACAGCTGTGAAATACGATTTTTTATTAAAAAATCGCAAACAGATTTTTCCGGATAACTCAGGAACGAACCAAGATATCATGGAAATCTCGTCAGAATTCAAATTCTTAATCGCAACTTTTCTCTAATTTAACCGACTCCGTATCTTACCGTTTATACAGGGTGAGTCTGAAAGACTCCACATCCTTTATACCACAGAATCTACTGTTCAAATGATGAAGCTTGGTGCAAAAATTATTGGTCAATTGTGATTCCTCTTTATTAAGAGTGTTGTGTCGAAAACCACGACCTCTGTGAGAGGTGGGGACTACTAGCTTCCATGATGTCAAAGACATCTAAAGAAAACTAGCGGCTGACAAAGTCAGCTCGCCCCGGGCTTCGACACTACTCCTGTTTAGCAACAGGTGGCGTGAATGCAATGATTCGATTGTGACAATGAAAAATTAAAAATTCTTCACTGCCACAACCAAAACGATCGAAACAGCTGTCTGTCGTTCCCTGTTTGAGACCATGAGCTCAAACCAGCCGCTTTCGTTTTGGTTGTGGCAGTGAAGAATTTTTAATTTTTCATTGTCACAATCGAATCATTGCATTCCTCTTTATGTTATAAGCCGCCAAAAATCTTCATTTTTAAACGTTATTTTTAAATATCTTTCGAAAGGTGTATCGTAGGATTTTGAATTTTTGCACAGCATTGCTACAGACCAAGAAGCAACTGCTGATGGTACTTAAGACATTATCCAAAAAGCGGATCTCTGTTATACAGGGTGGCCCCGATGTTATTTGCCCTTGAATTTTTTCATGTTTGAAAATATTGCTAATTTGCCTAAGCGACCGTATTTCCCGTTCGATTCTAAAACTTTTTTGGCTCTTAGAATTTTTCGAAAAAACTAACCACTCAGGAGGAAAATTGAAAAAACCGAAAACATGATCATCGTGATAAACCTAAAATAATTTCAATAACAATCAAAGTGTACGTTGACACCCATCACATTTTAACTGTTTTTTTTGCATTGAAGGTGTTGTCCTACATCTGTGCCCAGAACAGAACCATTGCTCACAATTGAAGAAAAAACATTGATGGCAATTTCACTTTTTTATGAGGTAGACTCATCATTGGTTTTAGGTGATTACCTGCATCACGTTTTCGGTTTTTTCAATTTTTCTCGTGAGTGGTTAGTTTTTTCGAAAAATTTTAAGAGCCAAAAAAGTTTTAGAATCGAACGGGGAATACGGCCGCATAGGCAAATTAGCAATATTTTCAAACATAAAAAAGTTCAAGGGCAAATAACATCGGGGCCACCCTGTATAACAGAGATCCGCTTTTTGGATAACGTCTTAAGTACCATCAGCAGTTGCTTCTTGGTCTGTAACAATGCTGTGCAAAAATTCAAAATCCTACGATACACCTTTCGAAAGATATTTAAAAATAACGTTTAAAAATGAAGATTTTTGGCGGTTTATAACATAAAGAGGAATCACAATTGACCAATTATTTTTGCACCAAGCTTCATCATTTGAACAGTAGATTCTGTGGTATAAAGGATGTGGGGTCTTTCAGACTCACCCTGTATGAGATGTCAATGGTGAGCAGTGAAAAAGGAACCAACCTGTAGGCCAGCTTTTTTTACTCGATTAGCATTTTGCACCTACTCTGAAATATAATGATTGGCAATGGACAAACACCAAAGGTTTTAAGGCAGAGCAATATAACGAGGCATTGGTAATAAACGAAATCACTCTGTATATTTGAAATCCCGTCAGATTTCGAGCCGACATAGCTCTTTTTTCTCATTCCGTCAGCAACAAGGGTCGAAGAAACGGAAGGCGGATGTCGGACGTGCGCCGAATAGGAATCTCGTCGAGGACAGCGAATCTGAATAAAATCGTCGAGAGCCGCTGTTGTGTAGTGAGAATCGACTCCGGAGTCGTCGCCTCGCGTTCGAAATAAATGAGGACCAACCATTAGGGTGGAATTACTCGTTTGCGGAGCATCGAGAATACGAAATCACGACCCCGAAAAATCGAAAAACTTACCCCGTTTAGGGTCTTCACGTTGTGCAGAGCGTCCTGCGCTTGGAGAGCTGCCTTCCTTGTGAAGAACGTCACGAAACAACAACCTGAAACAACACCGCCAAAGTTAGCTTTATTGTTCTCATAACACAATGGGGTTGTCTTGCGTGCAGGCACGAAGATGACAGCTCCGGGGGCGTTTGTCTATGTCTGCCAACGGTATATAATAGGTGAACTGCCTTAAAACTATCTACGGGCTTAGTGTTATTGTTTTTCGAAATTGATATACCTAATCGGGATGGCAACGAACGAGCCACATCGCTTAATGAATGTATGTACTAAGCAGGGTACGAAGTTTGAAGGATTTCATATCCCTGGAGTGATGATAAGGATAAGTTTTCCGACTTGGTTGGTTTCGATAGTTTGAGAAAACAATGTGTTGGATTTTTTTTAATACTTTTTACTCATCCTTTTGTAGGTAGGTATAGTTTGGTAAAGTAAACTGTTCCCCCAAGACTAGATATAAAGAAAGAAAGTACACTTTTAATTCTACAGGGTGTTCCAATGAAAATGAGCCAAATATTTCGTAAACCAAGTAAAATACGAAAATTCGCTCTTACAGGTTGATTTTTATTTGGAGTGGACACTTAAATCCATGCTTGACGAAATTTCAAAACCAACCCGCTAACCCCCATACCTACCCCCACTTCAAAATTTTAAATAGCAACCCCCCACTTGTGACACATCATTTGAAAGCTAATTTCATTGCCAATCTAACGCTGTAACAATTTCTGATATTTGTTCAACTCCAGCGCCCTCTATTGTTAAAATTTAAATTACATTAGGACTCTTTGTGATACATCATTTGAAAGGGTTTGAAATTCTCTGTAAACTGATGCAAGAATTTTTGAAACCCACCCACTCGTTCAAAAGTTACCTTGAAAAACATGAGCAGGTTCTGGGCCTAGAAATCCTTCACGTTTATGCTGTAACTTTTGAACAAGTGGATGAATTTCATAAATTTTTCAATCAGTTTACAGAGAATTTAAAACTCTTTCAAATGCTATATCACAAAGAGCCCTAATGTAATTTAAAATTTGACCATAGAGGGCGCTGGAGTTGAACAAATGTCAAAAATCTTGACAAAGTTAAATTCGCAACGAAATTAGCTTTCAAATGATGTATCACAAGTGGAGGGTTGCCATTTGAAATTTTGAAGTGGGGGTTGGTAGGGGGTAGGGTGTAAGTTGGAAAATTAAGCCAAGCACGGATTTAAGTGCCCCTCGAAATCAAAATCGACCTGTCCGAGTGAATTTTCGTATTTTATTTGGTTTACGAGACATTTGGGGTGGCTCCTTTTCATTGGAATACTATGTACAGGGTGTAAACGAAACTCGTCGCCAAATTTCATCAGTGGATTCTTCTATGAGAAATATGAAAAAAGTTCCCTATGAACATATGCCGAAAAATGCCTCCTAAGGGAGGTAGGGCACCTTAAAAGGGCCACTTTGAAAGTGGTGTTTTCTCAATATCTTCAAAATAGTTAAAGATAGCAAAGTGAAATTTGATATCTTTAGTAAGCCTTTGATGCTGAATTTATTGCTGTGCAGAAAATTTTAAAATTTTGATCATAAGCGTCCCATACGCCGGGGGCTTAGGACTAAATTTTCTCAAAAATTTTTCTAAGTCGTTTTTTCTCAAATTTTACACCGTAATCTGAAAACATGAAGTTTTTTACGTAAAAATTGTACTCTTATGTGACATCGATAGGATGCACCATTTTCGAAAAAAATGGCTATTTATTGGTTCAGGGCTCCAAGATTTGTGATTGAAGACATCCAAATACCGTAAACAAGTCCATGGAAGGGTTCCCTCCTTCATTCTAGAAAGAAAAGTTTTTATGGACATGGGTCGAAAAATGCTTCCTAAGGGAGCTAGAGTCCTTCAAACCACATGCTTTCCAAGACCTCATTTGAAAGACCATAGCTCCCTAGGAAGAATTTTTCGACCCAGGTCCATAAGAACTTTTCTTTCTAGAATAAAGTAAAGAACCCTTCCATGAACTTGTTTACGGTATTTTGATGACTTCTATCACAAATCTTTGAGCCCTGAACCAATAGCCATTTTCTTTGAAAATGGTGCATCCTATCGATGTCACATAAGAGTACCATTTTTACGTTAAAAACTTCATGTTTTCAGATTCCGGTGTCCAATTTAAGAAAAAACGATTTTGCAATAAATTCAGCATCAAAGACTTGACAAAGATACCCAATTTCACGGTACTACCGATAACCGTTTTGAAGATATTGAGAAAACACCACTTTCAAAGTGGCCCCTTTAAGGGGCCCTAGCTCCCTTAGGAAGCATTTATCGACATATGTTCATAGCAACTTTTTTCATATTTTTCGTAGAAGAATCCACTGATGAAATTTGGCGACGAGTTTCGTTTACACCCTATACATGATTGCATTTTTAAAATGTGCCTTGTTTGACCCTTTGCAACTTTGTATTTAACAATCTTTCGCTATCTCTAATAACAATGAAGATATCGATCGAACACAGACAATTGGGACACCCTGTATATTTTCAACAGTGGCTTAGTGCATCGTACTGACCAGTAGAAGAGCTTTTTGCGATGGAAATTATCTCAAGTAACAACCATCATGCAAACTATAAGATAAAGAACCAAAAGGACCCCGCACCATTCTTATGGGGAAATGGCTTTCAGCGGATTTTGTTAAAATTTTAATATGTTATAGCGTTTGACTTCCTGACCAAAAGTTACCATTGGCTTCTGTCTATCAATCGTACCTACAGACAGTTTTTGCTACAGAGCCTCTCGAAGATTTTCCCAAAAGAATATACACACTTTTAGGACCGTCGTCGTAAGGTTTAAAGGTGGTTTTTTCAGTTCTACGCTGAGAACTCAAAAACGGTGCGTAGCACAGAACATTTACTTGAGGGAAAAATTAAAGAGGATTAAATTCTCTACAAAAAAACATACCTACAAGTTTTTCCTATCTGTTTTAATTTCCGAGATATCCGCCGCCAAAAATGGATAATTTTTGTTCGGTTCAACGGGTATATAAAATGGGTAATATGGAAATGAAGGGTATCGCTTGATGTGGCCCGAATAAGGGATGTCCACTATTCATACATGTAGCTACAGTCCGGAAACTAAATAATTACACCACTATCGATGGTGGTGTCCCAAATTCTATGCGTAACGCTCAAGACCCGAGTGCATAACTTACTTTCTCGACTGTACCTACATAATCATCCAAAAATACGACGTCAAACAACTTTTTTCAAATATTATCCATTTTTGCCGCCGGCGTATATCTCGGAAACTAAAACAGAGAGGAACAAACTTATACCCACCATCATGTAGGGAAATTAATCTTCTTTAATTTTTTTTGCTCACGCATAAATTTTCTGTGCGACTCACCGTTTTCGAGTTATCAGCGAAAAACTGAAAAAAGGGACCCGAAAATCGATGGCTTTATTTTAAGTCGTCCAGGGACCCATCCCTATACATTCCTGAAACTTTTGGAACTTTTGGTACTGCATGTTTTAATTCCTCTATTTTTCCTATTTTGCCTGGACTACCAAGACACATCCATATACCATATAAACCTCGATATAAACGTATGTTAATAATATGTGTAAGAAGTGTTAGACCCGTCGGTGGTGAGATAAAAAATGAGTTAGTTTAGTTCCCATAATTTTCGGTTAATTACCGCTCGCCAATCACTAATCCCCACTTGCACTGGTTCCGTTTAAAGTTTTTTTTTTTCCTGTGGAAACATTATTTGGGTCAATAATTGCTTCTGAAGATTAATTTTAACGGGAAGCGGTACTTGGTACTAATTTTGGAGGGCAGTGAATTTTTTATTGCTCACCATTGGTAACGCGGAAACCATAAAAGATGTAGAGTCGGTTAAATTAGAAAAACCTTGCACTTTTTTAAGGTGATTTAGAATCTGTAAAGAATTCTTCTGTATCTTCATTCGCTTTTGCTGTTTTTCTAACGATTGGTGGTATAATTAAATGAAACTTCGACCTTTGATCACTTTGATATTTTTGACAGAAATTTTCTAGGCCTTCCAGAATTTAAGCAAATTTTCTTTTTCCTAAGCCCGGCATATTGGATTTTAACACCATTGGCCACAACTAAACACCAGCGTTTCAAAAATGTAACCAAGATCAGACTGAACTTGATGAAAAACATTACAAAAAAGCACACCGAATTTTTCAATCTCTTATGACAATTGAATTCAACGGTAATACAATACGTCTTGGTATGGTGTGACCCAAGCTTTGATATAGGTACATATTTTTTCAAAAAAGTCCATGATTACATTTTTGAAAAATTTATTTTTTTGTGTACACGGTGGTGTTAAATAAAAAAAAACAAAATTTGACTGTCGATGATGCTCACAATTTGGATGGCCTAGAGACTGTCTATCAATGCTATTGAATTTACAGCCGTCAAGTTTCATTTGAATCCATTTCCAGTCGTTAGAAAGATGTTTTTTTTTAAATGGTAATTTTCAGTTTTTTCCCGATAACTCAGGAACGAATCAACATACCAGCAATTCTTTACAGATTCTTAATTACCTCGAAAAAAAACAATAATTTTTATCTAATTTAACCTACTCTCGATCTCTTACGGTTATAGTTTCCGAGTTACAACGAAAAATTCATTGGTATTTTGGGTATTTGAAAAACGAATGGAAAATTTTCCTTCCCATTTAATTATAAATATGTGTGGAGTGTGAACACCAATAATTTTTCTTCCACCATCCCTCACACACTGATGGGCTGGACAAGTAGGTTATCTCGACCGACCAAAAAAGTTAATCCCGACGAAACAGCCAACATTGCTCATTAAATATAGATATAGTTTGGATTTATTTAGTTTTGTTGAATTTAGCGTACTTTTTCCAGTTTTCTTTAAAACAATCAACGTCCTGTCAAACGTCACACATTACAAATTGCCTCGAAAATACTTAGCCAAAAATACGTCATTGTGTTTCGATAATTGGGCCAAATTGCAATTTAATTGAAACAACAGCCAAATCGAAGGATCTACCCGAACAGCTTTTGTTCCCATTTTTTATTCGTTTTTTGAAAATAATCTGGCAATGACCCGCAGGAAGAATTAACCGCGCCGTATTAATCACGGCTCTAAAGACAGGAGGACATAAATAAAATTAACGTCAACTCTGGATGAATGCCAGATCGTTTAGAATTTATCGGATGCATAAACGCGTTTCCATTGGGAAAATTCGGGATTTCCGCACCTATTATCAGCCGATGGCGGCGGCGATGATAATTCTTTATGGGAGAGCGAACCGTCCCACCGGGAGGACATTATTTCGGTCCGGGGCGGTAATTAGGAATCTCGCGGGCTTCCTGTTAAACACAGGAGCTGCCGGCGGTTTATGTTTCGAGACGGCATAAAAATCTATTTGATGGGTAAAGTTCGAGCTCGCGAACACATTAGTCCGATGCGCCGCGACGCCTCACGACGGTGACCAGGGCGTCGGGACGTTCGGTGACGCGAAAACGCCGAGTCAACAATTAATAGCGAACTGCTAACGTTACAAATTGGAAAGAGATGGAAATCTACGAATTAATGAAAACGTCACCTAATGGTGATTTAATGCCGCCCTCGAATAGCGGATCGAGCACGAACCGCAATGTTCCGTCAATATTTTCGACAATTTAGCTTCGTCAGGGACTGGCGGATAATTTCGATTAATTCACTCCCGTCTGCGGAGATGGGTGTAATTTCGAAGAGAGATTTCGTGAAAAAATCGTATTGTTTGTTCGCTGGTGATTTGGCACCGGTATGACGGACGGTAGGCGTCGGGACGTCTAGGATATTTTTTCGCACTCGTTCGTGATTCATTGGCAGAGCTTTGAAGTGCCATCAATCACATTATTTTAGCTCCGAAGGCATTCGTGGTTTAGTCGTTTTGGTCAGTAATGCCCTAATTCAGAACGCAGACCTTTGATCGCACATTTTAAAAGTAAATCGGGAGACCACTCAAATTAAACTTTTTTTATATCAAAATGAGCGTCTCGATGAGCTGAACAATCATTGCGTCAATACTGCAGCTTTAAGTTTAGCAGTAATAATAAATTTTATACCGGGTGGCCCATTCAAGACGATCTAGTCGTAATAACTTTTGAACGGAATAAGATATCGACTTGCGGTTTTCGACAGGTTCCTTGGCATTGAGGGGGACATGTTTCACCATAGCTTTGACCTTGTTTAGTTTGCGCATTTCACCACCACCCCAATCAACATCAAAATTTTAAATGGCAACATACCTCGAGTCATACATCAAATGAAAGCTCTTGAAAAATGCTATTTACTGTTCTAAGTAGTTTGAGAATTTAGCGAACCGTACTGTATTCCAATTTACTGAAATTGGAATTCCGTGGTAAGTTTTGAAAAACTCGATGAAAAATCTGTTGATATGTGGACTAAAAATGTGACTGATTAGATGTCTGCAAGTTTAATCCTTATTAGCTTTGTTTGGATAGGTCACTATTGGTTCTCTCGTTGATCCGTGTGGGACTGCTAAAATTAATGCTCCAAAAAAGCTAATAACAAATAAAACTCACTAGACATCTAATCAGTCACATTTTTAGTTTACATATCAACAGATTTTTCATCGAGTTTTTCAAAACTTTTCACGGAAACGGTTCGCTAAATTCTCAAACTACTTAGAACAGCGAATAGCATTTTCCAAGGGCTTTCATTTGATATACGACACGGGGTGTGTTGACATTTAAGATTTTGACGTTGGTTGGGGTAGGGGTGAAATGCGCAAACTGAGCAAGGTTAAAGCTATGGCGAAATATGTCCCCCACAATGCCAAGGAATCTGTCGAAGACCGCAAGTCGATATCTTATTCCGTTCAAACTGGATCGTCTTGAATGGGCCACCCGGTATGTAAAAGTTTCCATATAATCAAGTCGTATTAGAAAAAAATGTGGAAATCATTAGAAGACAATGGTTTTTTGCTTTGAAGTGTCCTACATTATGTATTGTTTAACATACTAAAAGTCCTGACAAATCCTGCGTGTGCGTTAGCCGCAATCTTCAAGAAATGGACGTGATGGTCCCACTGACGTTTTTCCTTTATATCTCGAAAACCGTTGATCCTACGTGAATTTTTCAGGTGACTAAACTGAAAGAGAATACAATTTGCAACAGAACAAGTATAGAGTTGCATTCATGGCTTCTTCTGTTGTGCAGAAAAAAAATGTAAATTAAAAAATTTGATGGGTATTACAATTTTTTTATGTAAATGTGGAAATAAGTAGAAAATAATATTTAGGATGTTCTACTTTATGTACTGTTTAACATACCAATAGTACTGATAAATCCTGTGTGTGCGTTAGCCGCAATATTCAAAAAATGGTGGAGAACAAAGGTCTCTCCAAAGTTTTTCCCTTATATCTCGAAAACAGAAGAAGCTATGACTGCAAATGTATATTCATTCTGTTGAAATTTTTATTCACATTTGCATAAAAAAATTGTAATACGCATCAAATTTTTCAATTTACATTTTTTTTCTGCAAAACAGAAGAAGCCATGAATACAGGTATATACTCATTCTGCTGCAAATTTTATTCTCTTTCAGTTTCGTCACGTAAAAAATTTACGTAGGATCAACGGTTTTCGAGATATAAGTGGAAAACGTCGATGGGACCCACGTCCTCCACCATTTTTTGCAGATTGCGGCTAACGTACACGCAGGATTTGTCAGGACTTTTAGTATGTTAAACAGTACAATTCGAAATTGAGATAACACCATATCTTTACGTTTCAAGGTCTAAAGATCACAAAAAACTGTTTTTTTAAAAATGTCTGTGTATGTACGTACGTACGTACGTATGTGAGCAAGATTTCTCGAAAACTACCGAACAGATTTTCATGAAATTTGGTAAGGAGGTTAGTGTTGGGCTTCTGGTGAGCCCGGTTGATTTTGTTGCCAATCCGCAAACGCCAAGTGCCTTTTTGGCACATCAACTATAGAATTTGACTAATGAACATCGATTTTTCTTACCAGCACATAAACTGTCTTCAAACTCTGTTTCCAAAAATGTATTCATATTTAATGCCCTTTTGACCCAAAATCCAAAATTCGAAATTTAAAAGGAACATTAATTAACGTGCTACATCCCAAACTACTGTGCCGACTTGGCTGAAATTTGGTAGGTATAGATTCCATAACCCTTCAAAGAACTGACTTGATTTTGGTCAGAATCGGCGAATGGAAAGTGATTTTTTGGCATTTATCAATTTTGATGTTTGAATGACAAACTCCCGTTTTCTTTATCAGCACATGAAAGGTCTTCAAGTTGTGTTTCCAAAATTTCCTAAAAGGACACTATCGAACATTTCTCATTTTTGGGCTAACATTTGAACTTGGTTTTTGGGAATTTTGAAAAGATATTATGCCTTGGCGAAATTTTATGTTTTATTTATTTATATTCGTCACTCTTCGTCAACTTAAGCGATAATGCATTTTTCGTCAAAGGTTCCAAAGCCTCGAGCCAAGCTTACTATTCCATTTTAAGCAGTTTTTAAACTGGGCTGTAAACGAATTTTTACTTTTGCTTAATGTGGTTGAATAATTGTTCGTTATGTAAAAATACCGGAAAAATTATACAGGATGTTTTTTTAACCTCCGACCTCAAATGCCTTTGAATGTAAAAAAGATGTTGGAAATCCTCCATTTCTCAAATAGCGATTTTTTAACGTACTTAAACCTGCCACCAGGAACCACTGCAGTTATTCTAAAAAAGCTAACTTCAGATTGTAGCCAATCAGAAAGCTAGTTGCTAGGCAATTCGCATTCAGTTATTGATGCATACCCAAGTTTTTGAAAAATCGGACAGTTCGACAAAATGCGCTTTCCTTTTGCACAATTATCTGAGGTGACACTAACTTAATCTCAGCAATATGGTCGGTTTTTTTGAATTTTGACCATTCCAGCTGCTGAGATTAAATGAGTTCATAGTTCATTAGTAAATAGTGTTTTAAATTATGGCTCTCTCAAGATACCTCACACAGGCGCAGTTCTTTAGAAAAAAGCAAAATACGCCCTCATAATTATAAGCAGGGAACCGTATTTACCTAAAAATTCGTCTATGCTTAAAGTGAAGTGGTGGTGAAGCATACGTCACAAAACCGATCGATATTTCCCTCTCCTACTCGACTTGCAGCTGCAGCGGACCAGGCATGCAGTGGTTGGCCACATTCCCGAGTGGGCATTTGCTCTTTTCTAGACTGTACATATTTGAGCACGATTTCTCGGAAACTACCGAACGGATTTTAATGAAATTTGGTTGGCCTTCTGATGAGCCCAGTTAATTTTGTTGTGAATCCGCAGACACCAAGAGCCTTTTTGGCATTTCAACTATGAAATTTCACTGATGAACACCAATTTTTCTTACCAGCACGTGAAAGGTCTTGAAATTATGTGTCTAAAAATGTATTCACACTTAGCGCCTTTTTGGCATAAAATCGAAAAATTCGAGGTTTCGAGGAAACATTAAATAACGGGCTACAGCCCAAACTACTGGATCGATTTGGCCAAAATTTGGTAGATAGAGATACTGTTAACCACCGAAGAGCTGATTTAATTTTAGTGGCAATTGGCAAACGGCAAGTGCCATTTTGGCATATCAACTTTAAAATTTGAATAATAAACTCCCATTTTCTCTATCAGCACATGAAAAGTTTTCAAATTTTGTTTTCAAAAATGTGTTCAAGCTTATTGCACTTTTGGTAAAAGATCGTAAAATTTAGAAAAATCACAGAAAACGCCTTAGCTTTGGTGGAAAATTTAGGTAGGCATAGGAAATAGTTAAATTTACTTCAATTTGATCATTCACCAAGTGGGGAGGTTCCAGCCGCTTCCGCAGCTGCCCATTTTTTACATTGAAAGACAATTTCTCACCTGCTCCGCAGAATGTAAAATATATGCGAGCCTTTCGATATAAAATTTATTATTGCGGTATTGACGCAATCATAACAATTATTCAGCTTATCGAGACGCGTATGTTGATATAAAAAATGGCAGCAGAGAAGCGGCTGGAACCTCCCCTTCGCGTGGGTCTTTGATTTCCCTGCCTTGTGTTTACAATTTTAAAGTTGATATGCCTAAATGGCACTTCCCGTGGACCAATTGCTCCCAAAAGCTTTTCCGCTCTTCAACGGGTCACCTAATCTCCATGTACCAAATTTCAGCCAAATCGATTCAGTAATTTGGGCTATAATGTATTTTTACTGTTATTATAAAATTTTGATTTTTTGAACCAAACAGCGCTAAATGCGAATTGATTTTGTCTTATTTAAAACCAGAATTTGAAGACCTTTCTGATGGTGACAATAAATCTTTCAAAAACTTGCTTTGGATAGCTAAATCAAAGAATAGTTTTAAATTTGAAAGTTGATGTGCCAAAACGGCACTTTCCGTGGGTTGATTGAATCCAAAATTTGTTCAGCTCTTCGACGTGTAATACAAACGACATGTGCAAAATTTCAGCCAAATCGGTTCAGGGGCTTGGGCTGCACCGCAATTTTAAAGTCCGATTAAAATCTCGATATTTTTAGTCTTTGGTCAAAAGGGCACTGACAGTGAATACATCTTTGGACGCAGAATCTGAAGGCCTTTCTTATGGAGACGTGAAAAATGGGGGTTTACATTTAAAATTTAAAAGTTGATGTGCCAAAATGGCATTTCAGGTTGCACGATTGGGTCCAAAAGCTTTTCAGATCTAAGTTGGGTTATCACATGCACACGTACCAAATTTCAGCCAAATCGGTCGAGCAGTTTGGGCTGTGGCGTGTTTACGAACGAACGTACGTACGTACGTACATACATACAGACACATTTTAAAAACCACTTTTTTGGGTTCCTGAGACCTCAAAACGTATAGATCCGGTCTTATCTCGAATTCGAAAATTTTAGTGATTGCAGTAACCTCCCTTTTTTTTAAATGGTGAAGTGGAGTGGGGAGGTTAAAAAATATTTTTTCAGTGGTCTCCCGATTTACCTTTAAAGTGTTCGATCTCCTTTACTATCACTAGTAAAGCCCCAAACATTTATTGAACAATAATAAGTGCTGAAAGGAACAGGTTGTTGAAATCTTTAATCCACTACACAGTAAAATATTGAATAAGATAATCTAAGATTTGTTATGTAGGCAATTTTTAACTTTAAGCCATCAGCCGTTATTTTGGCCAACCACCAGAGCTACTAACCAAAACAAATTCAGTTATTTCCCAACAGAAGGCAGTAGGAATTGTGTCGGTAAAAACGCGACGTTTTTCAATTGACGATTTGATGATTTATTTTGAATTTGAAAATATTTGACGGCAGCTTTCTACAAAGATTTGCACTTAAACCTCAGGAGATGATGTCTGAAAGACGTGGCCGAACTTTCTCCCCACAAATCATCGTTGACGTTGACATTGCCTGGGTCTAAAGGATAAACTGTATCATGAAAAACCAACATGTTGAAGGTAGAGCGAAGTAAATAGAAACCACGATAGTAGGTAAACACAAGCGATACACGTTCACGGATTTTTTTGTTTTTCTCTTAATCAAGCTTTGCTTTGCGTTTTACAAAAATAAAAAAAAATGTAGCGGAAAATTTTAGGACTGTTTGCGTGATATAACCGAGGCGCTGCGACGCTCGAAAAATACCATTAGACCGATGAAATATTAAGCTAATGTCTTTTGTGACATTTTTCTGTGGCTTCCCCATTATTACCCGACATTAGGGTCGTGCGCGCAAATTAAGTCCCGTTTCGAATTTAATTTTTTTCGAATCGACCGAATCACGCCCGATTGACGTCTCCTTGGTTGTTTATTGACGAACGCGAAATGATAAATTTGGAGCAGCGGGAGTGGAAAAGTAATATTCCGAATTGCTTTTATACGACAATTTTTTTGCCTTTCACGTGAAACGGTCCATTACAGATTTTATTATGAAGACGAAATGTATAAACGGGACGTGCCTCAAAGGAATACACGGGCAGGTATCTCGCTGGCTTGTTCATTACGCGACTTTTTTATAAAGCACGTTGATACATAAAATATTTCGTTATAATTTTATTGGCCGCTTTATTAAAAATTAAACTACATTTGTCAGATGCAGAGGATAAAATAATTGCAAGGGCTTTGCCGTCCTTATAAATTGAAATATTTCAGCTCTGATCTATAATCATTTGTTTACGCCCTTGGTACATAAAACACTACTGATGCCTTCGTATAAACGGCGGGTGACTGACGCACCTGCCGGGATGAAACTCTAAAAACCCATTAATTTGTGCGATTAATTGCTCCCGTTTTGTTCTCCATTTCATTGTTCGAATATACTGAAACGGGGACAATAGTCATTTACAATTTTCCCTGTTGTAGCAGTGACCGTCATTTAGCCCCCACAATACAACCTGTACGCAGGATAAATGCGCGATATTGTATGTCGTGCGGAGACAATTATTTAAATGAAGTCGCCTAATTATCTGGATAATTTAAGCCCTCTGACAGAGCGGAGGAGAAATTAAAAAAAAAAGTTAAAATAGCGAACGGGGACGTTGCCGGAAAGTCGCGAAATTATTAATACCGACGATTTTTTACCGAAATTTATAACACGGGATTACGAGCGGCGGGGGCGCGTCTTTTTATTAATTAAGGAATTGCGTATACCAGGGTATACCTTCGCTGCGTTGGAGGTCACGAAGTTTATTTATTTTGAAATGGTTATTTTGCGTATGCAACTCATTGGCACGGTCGAGATGAATGTGTTGCCTACCGTTAGAGAGAGGAATCTAACATATTTTCGACCATAATACGAATAATTGGTCATGGAGTGATGGTTTAGTTTAGGGAGTGATTCTGTAACTTTTAGGGGGTGATTCTATAACTTTTAACATCGATGTTAAATTTTTAAAAAGGCAGCAGAAAAGCGGCTGGAACCTCCCCATCGTGTGGGTCTTTCATTTCCGTATGTTATTGTGTTTAAAATTTTAAAGTCGATATGCCTAAATGGCACTTCCCGTGGACCAATTGCTCCCAATAGCCTTTTAGCACGTCAACAGGTCACCTAATCTCCATGTACCAAGCCAAATCAATTCAGTAATTTGGACTATAATGTATTTTTAGTGTTATTACAAAATTTAAATTTTTTTACCTCAAGAACACTAAATGCGAATGAATTTTGTTTATAAGCGTTATAAGCCCGGTAATTGTAATTTACGTTATAAGTAGCGTTATGTTATCAGGGGTTTTATATCACGAGGGAATACGTTTGAAGAACGAGCGACAAAGGAGCGAGTTCTTGAAAATTCCCGGCATACGCATCGCTATTGTTTATTTACCTTTTTTTTTAAATAGATTGTGCTCGAATTGAATGTCAAATTGAAGTAGGTTATCTTATGAGATTTGTAAAACACTTAAATGCTGTTAAATGTGTTTTAACACAACCCGTTCGTTACTAAGGTATCGCTCGTTTTGGCAAACATTACGACTCGTCAAACAATATAGGGCTTTTCATAACTAATTACGTAAATAACTATTATAGTACCTACGATTGAAATGTTTAAAGACGAGGCAAAAATTAAATAGGTACTCAATTTTGTTTTAGTTTATTCATTATCGTTTAAACTTTTATCTGGAACACAATGTACGGTGTTTCACCATTACGTTGTGAATTTGTCTACAAAATCCGTACTGCGGTGGGCCCCAAAATGGCAACTACAATTTGTACAAAAGTTCTAATGGGATTTGACGATTATAAGAGGGCTTTCCTTGCAGTTAGGTTCAAAAATGGCATAAATATAGGCAAAGGATAAAGTGTTACGAAATCGGTCTCTTTAATTATATCCTTTTCTATTGACTTAACGACCAATAGGTATAGCAAATTAAAGCCGAATAAGGGGTATGTTGTTAATTTTTCCCACCATCTGTGTCATTTTTCTGGAATCTGACGTTAAAACTGCTGAAGAATTTTTGCGACTACAAAATTAAAACAAAAGTTGTCAAAATTTTCCATATACTCTAATGCATCAACCAGCCCACCAAGAGGGGAAAAGTATTCAAAAAAAAAAATGCAGCAGTGAAGCGGCTGGAACCTCCCCATCGCGTGGATCTTTGACTTGGGTTTCTAGTCGAATTAGCAAGAAAATGTATGACTGGTTTCCATGATGGTTTTAGAACTTTTTTAGAACACACAAATTGAAACATTCATTAGAGAAAAGTAGGTATAAGTAAGTCCTTTTTAGGCAGTTCTAAAACCGTCGTTGAAACCAGTCTTATACAATTTCTGTGCTAATTCGGCTAGAAACACAAGTCAAAGATCCACGCGATGGGGAGGTTCCAGCCGCTTCATTGCTGCATTTTTTTTTAAACCAGAATTTGAAGACCTTTCTGATGGTGACAATAAATCTTTCAAAAACTTGTTTTGGATGGTTAAATAAGTGAATAATTTAAAGTTGGACATTGGTGTGCCAAAACGGCACTTTCCGTGGGCCGATTGAATCCAAAATTTGTTCAGCTCTTCGACGTGCAATACAATCCTCATGTGCAAAATTTCAGCTAAATCGGTTCAGGGGCTTGGGTTGTACCGCGATTTTAAAGTCCGATAAAAATCATTTTTTTTTTTATTTTTGGTCAAAAGGGCACTGAGAGAATGGCATTTCTAGTTGCGCGATTGGCTCCAAAAGCTTTTCAGATCTAAGTTGGGTTATGAGATGCCTACGCACCAAATTTCAGCTAAATCGGTCTAGTAGTTTTGGCCGTGGCGTGTTTACAAACGTACGTACGTACGTACACACACACAGACACATTTTGAAAACCGCTTTTTTGGGTTCCTGAGACCCCAAAACGTGAAGATCTGGTGCTATCTCAAATTCGAAAATTTTAGTGATTGTAGTAACCTCCCATTTTTTTTAAATTGTGATGGAGTTGGGGAGGTTAAAAATATATCGTTTCAAATAACACAGAAAAAAATTACTTTTTGGGAAACCTGCAGAATTAACTCTTCCACTAATTCCTGTATTAAAGAAGTGGCCTCACTTTCGCGTTGATTAATCAAGAGATAAATAACAAGATTCAGTTATTGACCATGCAAGTTGAAGATACTTTTTTAAACAATGGGGCAGAGTTAATTTTTTGCTGTGTTCTTTCAATATATTTTTTTGCATATTTTTCCCGTGTTGTGGGCAGGTTGTTTTTGTTGCATTAGAGAAGGTGTCTGAAAAAATGTTGACAACTTTTGCTTTCATTTTTCATTCACAAAAATCCTTAAGCAGTTTTAACGACTCCAGAAAAATAACCAGTCATGGGAAAGGGGAAAAATTAACAAGGTACCTTATTTGTAGAGAATTTTCTTGGCCTTAATTTGATATACATGTGGTTCCTTTTTTACTGCTCACCATTATTAGCATCTCCTAAACCGTAAAAGATGCCCAGTCGTTAAATTAGAGAAAAGTTACGCTATTTCATGGTGATTAAGAATCTGAAGAGAATTCTCAGATATCTTGATTCGTTCCTGAGTTATCGTGAAAAATCTGAAAATTGCGGTTTTAAAGAAAAATTCATAACTTTCTTACGAGTAGTGTCATTTTAATGAAAGCTGGAGCTTTTGTATTTTTGACTGCTGTCGATTGAATGACATTGACAGAAAATTCCCAGACCTTCTACCTTCTACAGGGTGTCTCAGAACGCTCGCACCAAATTCTAATGGAATATTCAGGATTAAATTCTGAGTTGATTCGTGTTTTTGAAAATTTCTAGGGTCCAATAGTTCTCGAGTTATAAGAGATGTAAGAGGACCAATCAGATTTCAGCTCTGAATTGCTTCATAAGGTAATTTAATGTTAGATGCACTGTTTCCTAGGTAACAAGATACAACAGTATAAATTTTCATTGATAGTATCTTGTTACCTAGGAAATAGTGCATCTAGCATTAAATTACCTTATGAAGCAACTCAAAGCTGAAATCTGATTGGTCCTCTTAAATCTCTTATAACTTGAGAACTGGTTGCACCCTGGAAATTTTCAAAAACGCCGATCGACTCAGAATTTAATCCTGAACGCTCCATTAGAATTTGGTGCGAGCGTTCTGAGACACCCTGTATAGATTTTGAGCAACGACAGTCAACTTTACTTTTTCTTATTAGATTTTAACACGACCAGACACTCAAAAAAATAGCTTTTCAAAAATGTAATCAATATGGACTTTTTTGAAAAAACATGTAAAGGATTGAGTCACACGACGCCATCCCATGACGCACATTATTACATACCATAGAATTCAATTGCTTTCACATGTCAAGAGTCGGTGTACTTTTTTGTATCGTCTAAGTTTAGATTGATTTTACTAATTATTTATACCAATTTTCTAATTTTGATGGTCTGCCAAAAAAGTGTTAAAGTGTTAAAATCAAATGTGATGGCCATAAGGAAAAGAAAAGTTGACTGTCTTCGCTCAAAATCAAGAAGGGCTAGATAAATGTCTGACAATACAATTTAATTGACAGCTGTGAAAAATATAAAAGTCCAAATGTTTCTTTAAAATTGCAATTTTCAGATTTTTCAGGATAATTCGATAACGAATCGAAATATGGGGGGGAATACTCTTCAGATTCTTACTCACTAAGAAATAGCGCAACTTTTCTCTTTCTCTAATTTAGCCGACTGCGTACCTTTTATCGTTTAGGAGATGCCAATAATGAGCAAAGAAAAAGGAACCACCCTGTATAGGTGTTTTGGTCGTAAAGTCAATAAAAAAGGGAGATATGATTGAAAATCCGATTTCTTAATATTTTAACTGTGCCATATCATATTTCTTAAAATTATGATCGCTATCGCTTTAACTATCGGTATAACTTTGATAATGCAGTATAATTATGAGTCACCCTGTATAATCAAAAATATTTTTAGGTGAATACATAGATATAGTTTTGACAAGATTATCATTATGAGATAAGACCGTCGGCACACAATAGTATAATAAAAAACACGTATCATAAGGCCAATTATTATTATCGCACGCGGATGATTGGACAACGAGGGCGAGAAGCCCGAGTTTTACAAAATCCGAGTGCGATAAGGGCCTTATGAAACACGTTTTTATACAATTTTGTCTATTTCGGATACATTACTTGATAATATTTTCATGAAAAATTCAGATTGTCATTTTCAAAGACAGGCTTGGCAGTTAATTCGATTGATAGACCCAATAGTCTAGGTTAGGATGTAAACAAAAGCCGTGCTCTAATAGAGCATATTTAGAGAACGCGTTTGGGTGCTGTAAAGTGTTCATTAGGAAACCGAAATAGAAAATAGCTATTTATGTAACAAGTGGGAAAAGTACATAATTTCCTTACGCGGGTGTTTACTGCAGAAAGAGGCGAAGCCGAGTTCTGTAAGCACGCAAGTAAGGAAATGATGCATTTTCCCAACGTGTTACATACAAGATTTTTCATAATCCCGATCGAGACATTCAAAAACTATAATTGGCGAAGCACTGAAAAAGATTTGGTGTTTTTTCATAACTTGCATGAAATGTTTAGTGATCATGTAGCATGCTGATTGAAACAAATTAAAGAAATTATATTAATATAACTACTTTTCGCACTAGTGCGGAAATGAATTCACTTTTCGCACTGTAATGCACTTTTCGCACTAGTGCGGGAATATGGTGCATTTTCTAACTGAAATTAGTGGGAAAAATATCATTTTTCGCACGGGATTATGAAAACCAATTTTTTTCTAACAATTTGGGTATCCGAAATAGAAAAAATAGTATAAAAAACGTGTTTCATAAGGCTCTTATCGCACTCGGATTTTGTAAAACTCGGGCTTTTCGCCCTCGTTGTCCAATAATAATTGGCCTTATAAAACGTGTTTTTTAATATACTATTCTTAAGAGGTAGTACGCCACTCAGAACAGAAAAAGTTACAATTGGTGGAGGCGCCGGAATTGGTCAAGTAAAGATTAAAGATAGCTTAAAAAGGAACTCACCTTTACTAGCACCAGTAGTTTTGTCCCTCAACACATTAATCGAGTGCACCCGTCCGTACTCCTCGAACATTTTCCGGAGGTCGTTTTCGTCCATCGATCTCGGCACTTGTCCAACGAACATTTTAATCGTATCACTGTCCGGCTGTTCTTGTTCGATACTCTCATTATTGTTCTGCTGAGCCGTGTTCAAGTTGTTGTTATTACTGTTAATATTGTTGTTGTTGTTTCCGCCATTACTGCCAATGTTGTTCATGCCTAGAGAGCTGCAACAACAAGAAAAACTCCTTTCATAATAAATTCAATCATCGCAAGAGAACGCGGAGGACGAGTGGGAAACGCAAGTAGGCGATTCATTCAATATTGTCTTTTGCTGTTTTGTTCCCAACAAAGTGTAAATTGAGTGCCGTTAAGTTCCTGCCATGAAGGGCTCGATTGTCTTCCCCCGCGATAATTAGAAATATGAATGTAGAGGTCATTCGGGATGAATTTAATAAAGCTACTGCAGGTATTCCCACAGCAATAATCCGACTGTTCTTCACGTGTTTATGCAAACGCGCTCGTTTCTAATTTCCAGCAGTTTCGTCATCCCGAGCAAATATTTGCCGATCAAAACTCGTTTTAGTCTATCGAAAAGCCATCAGTAATTGGAAAACAAAGAACTCACTTATTTCTCCTCAAAAACTATACGATTTTTTTTAAATAGAGCGTGAAATTCTCTACAAGATTGGTGTGTGTCTCACAACTAGTGGGTCGTTCAGTACAGTGTTATTCAGAAAATATATGATAATGGGTGGCTACGGAAACAAGTGAATCACTATCTACCGAAAAACGTTTGTCCAAAGTTAGTTCGTACCGGACATGTCGTCTGTCATTTTACTGGAGACTTGTTTGGGGGACATGCCATCTGTAATTTTATCTGGGGACTGTACGAACTAACTTTGGACAAGCGTCCTTCTGACGGATTGCGATTCACCTGTTTCCATAGCCTTCCGTTATCACATTTTCTGAATAGCACTATACGTATGAGCCACTGAAGTTCCGACGTCCTTTTTTGTTGCAAATATATGAATGCATTCGATTAAATTTGCCTCAAATGAATTCTAAACCCCTAAACGGCAATGGACGGTATAAAAATTTAAATTTTCTTGTTTAAGGTTAAGGTTTAAAATACTTATTGTGTTACCATTATAAATGGCGGAAAATTAGGAAATTTGACGTTTTCGTGAATACCGAACGTCGAACTTTAATGGTTTGTACAGAATAAATGACGGCTAGTTGCTCAGATCACTTTTGTACAGAATTTTATGCTCTACAAAAAAATTGGCAATCTCGGAGACGGTAGAAACTTCTACTTTTTCACAGAAACTTCCTCACGTCTTGCCCTCTCTTTTGGCCTTGAGCCTCAGACTCACTCAGTCAGACCTCTTGATTACACAAGACGAGAACAGCGTTTTGTCACGTTTGTGTTTTAAAGTTTAAAGTAGCATAGAATTTACCCGAATTTACTAGCTGGATTTTAACCACAATGTTAAATTTAAATAAAAATAGAATAAAAGTCAACCACTGACCCTATTTAAAATGTTTCAGTTATTCGTTGCGTGCAAGTCCGCGAAAAAACCCCGCTTTAACAATTTAAAACGTGAACGCTGAGCAAACGGTTGAAGATATAACAATATCATAAATATAATAATTGTTGGCTACGAAAAGATCCACCAAAAAGTCTGGGACAGCATATAGGTATCTATGAAGAATAGCCCACACCAAACCGTCAAACCGATTTTTACAAAAAATTAAAACGCAAAAACAATTATTGTAGGCTACCTATCATAGATACTTACATGCTGTCGCGGACTTTTTTGTAGATCTATTTGTTGCAAACAATTCTTCTCTATAAGATTTTGTTCCATCTCCAAACGTTTAGGCAGCGTTCGCAAAAGAAGCGCACTTTTTCCCCGGATTTATCGAAGGCGCCTATGTAAACGTAGGCGAGGCACCATATAGACGTATAAATCTGGATATAATATAATCAGTCCATTTGCCCCATTTACTTCGCGCTGCGTAGAAGTTAAAAAAGAACTATAGTTTGTTACATATAGCCTATCTTGCCGAGTTTTTGAGATATTTGCAAAAAATGGAAAAGTGTCAGTTCTTTTTTATTTCCAACTTTTCGTGACTTAGCGGTACAAATCGATGCAAAGCTTTTCCCAGAAATTAGAGCCAATTTGTGACCCTTCTGTATAATATAACTGGACTACCAATTAATCTCGGAATTCAATAGTTGAGGATCAAACATTTCCAACAAACGACAATAATTAACAACCCTCTTTGCAATGGGTGCGTCAAGTTGACCCCCCCACCTAACAATATTAAAATTTTTACTAGTCAAATATATTGTGCTCCAGTTGTGCTAGTTTGTGCTGAATTCAGTTGGAATTGTGCTACTTTTGTTTTTTAGATATACAGTAAAAAACATCGGGGGGGCAGAATGACGGTCAGCCCCCCTAAAATTTCGAGGTAGCCTAAAAATTAAGGCAGTATCTTGAAGCACTTGGAGTGTGCTGAATTGTGCTGTACGTTATTTTCGTTTCACATATTGTTTTATGACCTCTTTTTAAGAAATCAAATTGGCGGGGCTAGGATGACGGTCAGCCCCCTCAAAATTTTATGCTACCTTAAAAATAAAAACAGTGTCTTAATACACTTGAAGTGTGCTGAATTGTGCTGTATGTTATTTTTGTTTCACCCTCTACTTTATAACGTCTTTTAAAAAAATCAAATTGGCGGGGCCAGAATGACGGTCAGCCCCCTCAAAATTTTGTACTACCTTAAAAGTAAAAGCAATGTCTTAATACACTGGAAGTGTGCTGAATTGTGCTGTATGTTATTTTTGTTTCTCCCATTGTATTATGCCGTCTTTTTAAAAAATCAATTTGGCGGGGCCAGAATGACGGTCAGCCCCCTCAAAATTTTGTGCTACTTTAAAAGTAAAGACAGTGTTTTAATACACTTGAAGTGTGCTGAATTGTGCTGTACGTTATTTTCGTTCCGCCCATTGTTTTATGGCGATTTAAAAAAAATCAAATTGGAGGAATCAGAATGACGGTCAGTCCTCTCAAAATTTTAAAAGTAAAAGCAGTGTCTTAATACGCTTGAAGTGTGCTGAATCGTGCTGTATGTTATTTTAGTTTCACCCATTGTTTTATAGCGATTTAAAAAAAATCAAATTGGCGGAGCTAGAATGTCTGTCAACCCCTTCAAAATTGTCTGCTAAATATCTTAAAAATAAAGGTAGTTGTTACTGATAAAACAACAGATAGTAAATTGTTTTATTAGGAAAAAAGAATTAAAAGTACTTGAAAGAAAGCTTGACATCTATAGTCTGTCCGGGATCCACACGACCGAGATTCACCCTATTTCCATGGCGAATCATTGTTGTCAACAATGAATCGCCATGGAAATAGGGTGAATCTCGGTCGTGTGGATCCCGGACAGACATTAGCTTTCACCGACGCTTGATGATTTTATTAAAAATTGAACGATTTGAAAGCCAAATGACAAATAATACCCAAAAATGTCGGGTGACAATTTTGTGTGTGTAACGTTGAAAGTTGTGGAACAAGCAAAATACCTATTCCTATTGAGAATTTAAAAGATAAGAAGGTGTGGCAAATTTTTAATAAAGATTTACTGGAATGGTCTCATATACTAAAAGGAAATGAAACTTTCGTCTTTCCTCACAAATAAAATCATTGCTACTGGCCACACAACTATTTCGAATTGCTGCCAGTAAAGGCTATCCGCGAGCTAATTTTTCAAACTATTTTTGTAGGTATTCAGATTAAACTCAAAATTCGCAATAAAGCAATGCTGGAATTTTTCAATCTTTGCGTAAGACGAAAGTTTCGTTTCCCAATACTATAGTGGAGTAGATAAATAAGTAGAGTAGACTGGGGGAATGGCGCGACCCGTTAAGGATTCGTTGATGCTCCGCAAAAACGGTTAGCTTTCATAAAAGGATTGAGGTATCAAAATGAAGCCCAGAGTGTTCTTAACCGAATGACCACACATTAGAAATTAAAAAACATGAACAAAGAAGAATAAAAAAGCTCCCGGAAGATGTATATCAATGCGATTTGTGGCCCTGTTTATCATGTTAATGTATATGTAGGGGCGGCTGGTCTTACTGGTGGAATCGGTTGCGGATTTTATCAATCTGCACCTAGTAGTAGTGCCTCCGCAAACGCACAGATTTGTCAAAAAGGCGAAATGTAAAAAAATTGTTGTTACAGAATTTAAAAATATAAAATGAACAGGAATGAGTAAATGAAAAGAATTGCCGGAATTAAAACAAAATTTGGCGAATTTTGAAAAATTAACACTCGGGGCTGAAAACTTGAGAAAGGGGATGAAAAATCAAGAGGAATGAAAATTAAGTGTGATTAAGTAGAATTACGAAATATGACACGAAAATAAACTTTTGTTGGGGTTGAAATACATACTTATACCTGTGCTTATACATACCTACTGCGAACGAAACTGGAAAATTTTAAAAGGTAAACTGGATCCCAAATCAGTTCGATTTTATCACTGACGAAAAACGAAATTATGCGAATTTTTCAAAATTAGCACTTAGGGGGTGGAAAAGTTGTAAAGGTGGATGAAAAGTCAAAGGGTATGTGGTTAAGTAAAATTACGGAAAATAACACCAAAATAACCCAATTATGCATATTTTGCGTTTGAAGAGTTGAAATATTGCGCAGGGGGATGAAAAAAGTGAAAAATGTAAACATCATCCAAATGAGTTCAATTTATTACCAAAGAAAAACGAAATTACTGAAATTTGGCAAAATTAACACCTAGGGGGTTGGAAAATTGTAAAGGGGGGATGAAACGTCAAAGTGGATGAGAATTAATCGTAATTAAGCAGAATTACAGGAAACAACAAGAAAGTAAGACAATGATGCAAATTTAGCTTTTGGGGGGTTGAAATATTGAGACGGGGGTACCTCGAACTACGGTCTCGTCCAATTCTAAATTCAGTATGCAGGAGTATCCAGGCATCACGGAAGTCGAGAATTCTGTACTTACGAATAGTATTCGGAGGACAGGACAATTCGCACCACTGAAACAGAGCTGGGTAGTATTTGGAGTTTTTAGTAGTTAAATACTTGTCTAAATACTTTCTTCTGGAACGTAATTAGTATGCGAATATTTTTTTCGACAGGTAGTTAGTATTAGAAGAATCCGAATACCGGAGTAAATATTCGAAAATTGTTCGAATACTTTTATTTGAATTTCGCGCCAATCATTCGGTTTAGGATCGTGAACGAACATGTGACTCACATGATTGACCCCGCCATCGGCATTGCATGAAAGCAGTGATGTGATGATGTGTATTGTTGTAATGTAATCGATAATTTGTGATATTGTGATCAAATGAAATTGAAAATTCCCATTATTAATAATGTGAGGTGTCTATCTGAAGACAAATAAGTTTTGCAATTATTGTAATTAAATTAGTTTTTCAAAATATAATTTTTTTCATTAACATTGCATTTATTTTAATTCTACTTTTTTATTAAACTATTCGGTCAAAGTATTCGAATACTTTTTTAAAGGAGTATTTGGTATTCGATATTTAAGATACTTTTTGTCTGAGTTATTTAGTATTCGAAGTAGATGAAGTACAAGAATTTAGTATTTAGTATTCGGATACTTTTTCGCAGTATTCATATAAAATATTCATATAAAACAATGGACGGAACGAAAATAACATACAGCACAATTCAGCACACTTCAAGTGTATTAAAACACTGTCTTTACTTTTAAGGTAGCACAAAATTTTGAGGGGGCTGACCGTCATCCTGGCCCCTCCAATTTGATTTTTTAAAAAGACGGCATAAGACAATGGGAGAAACATAAGACCATAAAGTTCATGAAAGCTACAGGCCTATTCAATCTAGTGTAAATATAGCCCCTAAATTGTAAAGCATGGGTTCGGGGCCAATAACCCTGCGAGGTTGACCGTTGACGTCCCATTTTTTGTTCAATGAAAAAAAAAACAAAAAACAAAAATAACATACAGCACAATTCAGCACACTTCCAGTGTATTAAGAACCTGTTTTTACTTTTAAGGTACCACAAAATTTTGAGGGGGCTGACCGTCATTCTGGCCCCACCAATTTGATTTTTTTAAAAGACGTCATAAAACAGTGGGTGAAACAAAAATAACATACAGCACAATTCAGTACACTTCCAGTGTATTAAGACACTGTTTTTACTTTTAAGGTAGTACAAAATTTTGAGGGGGCTGACCGTCATTCTGGCCCCGCCAATTTGATTTTTTTAAAAGACGTCATAAAACAGTGGGTGAAACAAAAATAACATACAGCACAATTCAGCACACTTCCAGTGTATTAAAACACTGTTTTTACTTTTAAGGTAGCACAAAATTTTGAGGGGGCTGACCGTCATTCTGGCCCCACCAATTTGATTTTTTTAAAAGACGTCATAAAACAGTGGGTGAAACAAAAATAACATACAGCACAATTCAGCACACTTCAAGTGTATTAAGACACTGTTTTTACTTTTAAGGTAGCATAAAATTTTGAGGGGGCTGACCGTCATCCTGGCCTTGCCAATTTGATTTTTTAAAAAGAGGTCATAAAACAATATGTGAAACGAAAATAACGTACAGCACAATTCAGCACACTCCAAGTGCCTCAAGATACTGCCTTAATTTTTAGGCTACCTCGAAATTTTAGGGGGGCTGACCGTCATTCTGCCCCCCCGATGTTTTTTACTGTATATCTAAAAAACAAAAGCAGCACAATTCCAACTGAATTCAGCACAAACTAGCACAACTCGAGCACAATATATTTGACTAGTAAAAATTTTAATATTGTTAGGTGGGGGGGTCAACTTGACGCACCCCTTTGCAATCTCCTTATAAGTTTATAAAACCGCATAGAAGCAATTATAAAGCCTTTATTGAAAACAATCCTGGAATTAAAGCAGCTCGCTCTTACAAGATTAAATGGGATCTTGATTAAAATTGCAAGAAGGGCCACCCGCCTGAGTTATGCAGTCATCATTTTTATGTGACCCTGTTAAGCTTTTCTTTCGTTTTGAAAGTTTTATTGCCCCGTAAAAAAGTGTTAAACGACTGATTTATGGGGCCTGGGCGTGAATAATTAGCTCGGAGACACCGCGCCGTTGCCTCCTCGACAGGCCCTGTTTCAGGACGAGTTGAGTATCAAGGATAATGTGGTTTCAGGATTTGTACAGCATCCACCCCAAAAGTGATATTCCCTGAGTGCATACTTAATTTTGAAGATAGCCTCGTTGTCTTTTGGGTATAAAGTACTCGTATCATGTGTGGTTAAATTTCTCAATTTGAGCTTTTTAAGTGTATGATAAAATTATAAATAAGTATTCATTATTTTTTTATATGACCTACAGGGTCGTTAAAAATGATTGTACCATAGTGGGTGGCTTTGACGGTTTGTTTTGTTTGTTTTAATTTGTACAGCCGTAAATGCGTTAAGCGTCAGTTTTTCTATTTGTTTATTATTTATTTATAAGAATCCTGTGTATGAAATGTTAATATTTTCTACCTCCTGACAGTTGCTAAAATATTTTACCCTTTGAGGTTCTATCCCTTGGGGTAGAAACATATATTTTTCCCCAGCAAATTTGACAATCTAATTGTCACAAAGCAACGGGTTCTCAAATGTCACCCTCAAACCGTGGTTGTGCAACCTGCTACTTGTATATGAAAAAATATTGTATTATACACGAGGGAGAAGTGTTTTTTAGCGTCCTCACATACTAAAATCGATAACTTCTCCCCTTTATACAGGATGTTCCCTATAAGTATACCGACAAACTTCAGGGTGTAATTCTACGCCAGTAGTGTTCCAAGACGAAAATTTCGTATGGACGTAAGTATACCTTGAAGTTTTTAGTTTCCAAGATACAGGGTGTGCAAGTTTTGAAACATCTTCCAATACGTAAAATGTTGATTAATTAACTTCGCTTTTTGGAATTTTTTCGAATTTACTTGCCTTCGATTGGTTTTTCCCGTTTCTCTCGAAAGCGGCTCATGATAAAGGCAAAACGACAGAAAACGATTTTGTATAGCACTCTATAAATACCCTACTTGGCGGGAAAAGTACACCTACGCACCTGGATTTAGTATACTTCGAAAATTGTTCCTTGGTAATATAAACGCATAAGTTCCAAGATTCATCAAAATACTTTAAAGCGTTTTTGAAATATTAGCAAAAAACACTTTTTTTTAAATTTTTCTTAATATCTAATAGACATTAGACAGCAACCGACTTTAGAAATTATTTGCAGTAAACCGCCTATTCGATTAACAAGAAGGTTTGAAGGAACACAAAACGCAAATGTGTTTTTAATAAATTGAAAAGCAACAATGTCTTGCCACGTAATTCGATGTAAATAAAATTTGCTACATGTTTCGAGTGCAGTGGTTCTAAAAAAGCTTAAAAGTTAAGAGGAAACAATACTGGATAATTACCAAATTTGATGGAAAGATAAGTTTTGAAAGTTACTTGACTTATGACACAATTTTTTATCCACGGGTGTTGCAGAATATACTCATTACACAATGGGTGAGAAATTTTTTGGCTTTAAATCCCGTGGATAAAGCATACTATTCTATTCGTGTGTAATGATTATTGCTCTCTCGGATGATAATAAAATTCATTACACACTCATTGAATAATATAACTACGATTAAAATTTACATGGCTGAAACAATAAATACTAAAATCAGAAACAAATTATGTCGATCACTGAACTCATCAAGACAAATTATTTTATTATAAAATAATTAAAACATTAAAATAAAAATAGAATTAGTATAGCTCTCACATCGCAACCGTGGAGAAGAAGCAAGATGACAGAACGAACCGGAAAGAGGTTAAAATGACGTAAGAGACCTTGGCCTTGGTATTTTTGACAATTAATTTGGAAACTGCAGCAGAGAAGCGGCTGGAACCTCCCCATCGCGTGGATCTTTGTATTCTGTGTAGATAGTAGTCAATTCGACACAATTTTTTTTATGCTTATTGTCTGTGACTAATTTCGCAATTTTCTGACAAATACCGACATCACCCATCACATTTGACAATATGTTCCTTTTAAGGTTAACAGTTTACCACCCTTTTGACAATAACTGATACTTTATGTCATCCACTGTCAGCATGCTCCCTTTTAATTAAAAATATTTTTTTCTCTATTTTCCACTGAAATGGCAGAAACTGTGAATACATTTTTAGAACGAGAATTTGATCGTCTTTCTAATGGCGACATAAAAAGGGAGACCTTTGTATTTAAAGTTGATATTTCTAAATGGCACTTCCCGTGGACCAATTGCTTCCAAAAGCCTTTCAGGTCTTCAACGGGTCACCCAATCTCCATGTACCAAATTTCAGCCAAATCGATTCGCTAATTTGGGCTATAATGTATTTTTAGTGTTATTATGAAATTTCGATTTTTTGACCCAAAGAGCACTAAATGCGAACGAATTTTGTCTTACTTAAAACCAGAATTTGAAGACCTTTTTGATGGTGAGAATAAATCTTTCAAAAACTTGTTTTGGATGGTTAAATGAGTGAATAATTTTAAAGTTACAAATTGGTGTGCCAAAACGGCAGTTTCCGTGGGCCGATTGAATCCAAAATTTGTTCAGCTCTTCGACGTGTAATACAATCCCCGTGTGCAAAATTTCAGCCAAATCGGTTCAGGGGCTTGGGCTGTACCGCGATTTTAAAGTCGGATAAAAATCTTTTTTTTCTTAATTTTTGATCAAAAGGGCACTAAGAATTAATACATTTTTAGAAGCAGAATTTGAAGGCCTTTTCTATCGTGAGGTGAAAAATGGGGGTTTGTATTTGAAATTTAAAAGTTGATGTGCCAAAATGGCATTTCTAGTTGAACGATTGGCTCCAAAAGCTTTTCAGATCTAAGTTGGGTTATCACATGCACACGCACCAAATTTCAGCCAAATCGGTCTAGTAGTTTTGGCTGTGGCGTGTTTACAAACGTACGTACGCACGTACGTACGTACGCACATACACACAGACACATTTTAAAAACCACTTTTTTGGGCTCCTGAGACCTCAAAACGTATAGATCCGGTCTTATCTCGAATTCGAAAATTTTAGTGATTGCAGTAACCTCCCTTTTTTTTTAAATGGTGAAGTGGAGTGGGGAGGTTAAAATTCGGTTGCGATGTGATCCATTTTTATTTTAATGTTTTAATTACTTTATAATGAAATAATTTGTCTTGGTGAGTTCAAGGATCGACCTAATTTGTTTCTGATTTAGTACTTACTGTTTTAGCCTGAGGATGAGTGCCACTGCACTCGAAACATGTAGCAAATTTTAATTACATCGAATATAGTGTTTTTCACAAGTATTTAAGGAATAAATTGAAGAACTTTTTCGAGAGGAATATTTGGGAGATATCCTCGGACAGGTCAACCTTATTTTTTTGAGGCACATCCGATTTTTGATTTTTCAAATGGGATCATACATTTTTCTCAACGGATTCGGACCATTTTGTCCTGAATTAGAAACATGTGAAGTCACGGCCACCCTAGATTTTCAAAAACATCGAAGAAATCAATGAATAATTTGAAAAACGCAAAAACGAGTCAACATTGTTATTTTGATATAAATTCAATTGCCCAATTAGTTTTTTTTAAATCCTTTTTATAATTTTTAAATTTGAGTGTTCAAAACCTGTCAAAGTGCAAAAAAAATTTAAGTAAATGTAGTCGGACATTTGGATTGGCATCAAAAAAATAAAGACGACGTGTATTTTCGTTTTTCAAAAATTTCAATTTTTCACCCGATGCGTATTAGAATTAGAATTTTTCTTATGCAAATGTGGAAATAATTAGAAGACAATGTTTTTTCGCTTTGAAATGTTCTGCTTTATGTACTGTTTAACATACTAAAAGTCCTGACAAATCCTGTGTGTGCGTTAGCCGCAATCTTCAAAAAATGGTGCAGGACAGGGGTCTCTCCGAAGTTTTTCCTTTATATCTCGAAAACAGAAGAAGTTATGAATGCAGGTATATACTCATTCTGTTGCAAATTTTATTCTCTTTCTGTTTAGTCACGCGAGAAATTCACGCAGGATCAACGGTTTTCGAGATATAAAGGAAAAACCTCGAAAGCACCCACATCCTCCACCATTTTGTGAAGATTGCGGCTAACCCCCACACAGGATTTGTCAGGACTTTTAGTATGTTAAACAGCACATAAAGTAGAGCATCTCAAAGCAAAAAACCATTGTCTTCCAATTATTTCCACATTTGCATAAAAAAATTCGCATCAAATTTTTCAATTTACATTTTCTTTCTGCAAAACAGAAGAAGCCATGAATGCAAGTATATACTCATTCTGTTGCAAATTTTACTCTCTTTCGGTTTTCGAGATATAAAGGGAAAACGTCGGTGGGGCCCAGGTCCTCCACCATTTTTTGAAGATTGCGGCTAACGTACACGCAGGATTTATCAGGACTTTTAGTATGTTAAACAGTACATAAAGTGGAACATCTTAGCGCAAAAAACTATTGTCTTCTAATTATTTCCACATTTGCATAAAAAAATTCTAATACGACTATCGATTATTGTGTTATTATTAAAATTCAAGCAAATTTTTGAAATTAATTTTTTGACAAGCCGATTGTCAATTTGACCTCCAGAACTTTTGAACTAACAAAATTAATAAACTCAAAATAGTACTTATATTAAAAAACACGTTTCATACCGCCAGTTATTTTCGCACGAGGATGTTTGGACAACGAGGGCGAAAAGCCCGAGTTTTACAAAATCCGAGTGCGATAAGAGCCTTTTGAAATACGGTTTTATAAATTTTTTCTCTTTCGGTTACCCAACTTGTTAATATTTTCAAGAAAAATTCAGATTGTCCTTTTCAAGGACAGGCTTGGCAGTTAATTCGATTGCTAGACACAATAGTTGTCCAGGTTACGATGTAAACAAAAGCCGTGGTCTAATAGAACACATTAGAGAACGCGTTTGGGTGCTATAAAGTGTTCATTAGGAAACCGAAATAGAAAAAGGTGATTTATTATTGATCCTCCAAGTCCACCGTTAGAGTTGACTTGAAAATTGTAGTAAATTATGGGTAATTTTTAGTATGAATTATGAGTACCCACACTTTGCGTTATGAAGGTCGAATCACCCCCGTCAAATTAGAATTAATCAAAGGAAAAAAGAAAATGATTGATTATTCCGGTTTGTCCATGATTATTTCATCATCGCATTTGCATAGCCTCTCATAAAAATGGTAATCCGGCCCTTGGAATCGCTTCAACAAGTTCGGGAAACATTCTCGTTTCGGGGATTGTATCGAGCACAGGTCTCATCCCGGGAACGCACTTAAAAACGTTATTTCATCTTAGGGGATGATCGTGCTCGGAGTACACGCGGCGTTTTCAATGAGCCAAATCACGTTCGGTGATTTTTACGTTTTGGGACCGGGAACGTGTCGCACATACGAGCGCTGCTTCCACAATAATAACGATAATTATGAAGGAACAGATGTAAATTCGAATTTCGTGCCACGTGTGTGGCGTTCGCCTCCCCATTATTCAGACTGCATCATTTCGCCTTGTTGGAGAATCGATCGGAGGATGCCATCCCGCCCCCCTTTAATCCGCCTCTTGCCGCCACCACCGCCGCCGGATCAATCTTAAGCCGTTTCCTCGCGGGGCGCGTTGTTTCGGAATTGTTGCTTCGATATTTCAACTATCACTAGAAACACCCCACGACAACCAAAGAATTTCATTTAACGGGCTAATGCGTTTCGAACACAAAGTGCTCATTTTCAAAGCCAAACACTGAAGCTATACATTACCAAAACCGCAACTTAATATTCCAAGCCAAATGACCCACATTTTGGTAGTAATTTTTATTTTCTATCCGATTACCACCTTTACACAGGTGGAAGGAGAGATCTTTTAGGTGATTCTTATAAAAGAATAGATGCTCTTTTCGACCAGTGTCAGCATTTTTTCATATAGCTTTCTGAGAAATGCTTCAAATTATAGGGGAGACCCAGATCAATATTAACAGATTTTAGTCTTTTGGTTTCAACCCATTAATGTAAGTTGAAACATTTTTGCAGAAAAAAATTATAATTATTTGCAAACAGATAGTGCGCGCACAAACTTTACACTCTGCATTGAATCTAGTCCTCCGTACTTTTATTACATCTTGACAAGGCCTGCGACTTTTAATTGATATATCGATAAAAGTGTGTTATCGATATATCGGTGTACCGTATATCGAAACACATAATAATAATAATAATAATAATAAAGTTTATTAAGCGGCTTTTTAACATAAGAAAATAAAATGAAAATACATAAAGAATATTTTAAGGAACCAAAACCAAAAAACTAATACTACATAATTCAATATAAAATGCCGCATAAAAGGACAGAAACAGCCATGTGCTGATTTACATTCTGCCCAAGTGATAAAAAAGTGAGAAGTGTACAACTAAATAGCATTGATTTATAATACATATACAAAATCGCAAAAAAGTGAAAAGAGCAACAAAACAATGAAAAGTCGAAACCGTCTACAAATAAGCAACCACTAAAACAAACTTCCATCAATCAGCAGGTCCCTATCCTCAAAAAAAGATTGTCTCAAAGTTCCTACTACTGCTCTCTCCGAGGAGTCATTATCAAAGTTGAAGGCAATGAAATTCAAAATATAAGCCGCTAAAAACGAAAAAGAGGCCCTAAAGCAGGCCAGTATGTATACAATACAATGTTTACTTGACAAAGATACCGAAGTTCTTAGTTCTAACACTTCTGAAGTTCTGACTTCTGTTAAATGTATGTATTCGGCCTGACCTGATTCCGTCATTTGTTGACAACTGGTCAACATTGAAATGAACTGAGAAAATTAGGGAATCTTTACGTACGTTTTGGAGATATCAATATTTTCGTGCAGTGTATAGAAACAATTTAAGCAAGTGATGCTAGGAATTACTATACTTTTATAATAACGGGTGTCCTAAAAAAAACCGAACGAAATATTTTTGGGGACAACTCATCCATTTTTTAACCGATTTGGATGAACGTGGACTTAAATTAAAGCTAAAGAATCAGGCTATCGATTCATTCAAGAGACCATGACAGATGGCGCTGCCGTAGTAGCCTTAGCCATGCTTGCTTTAAAGGCTTACTTTAGGTACATGGGGATTGGTCAGTTAACAACCAATGGTTATGAGATAAAGATAACCTTGAAAAGCACGTTTACTTTTCTTCAAAAAGCTTCTTTCAGAAGTTCGTTATGATTCACGAATAAATTATCTGTGATTTTTAAAAAATTATATTAGTTTAAAAAATTGGAGGTGTCCATCTTAAAGTGGATTAAAGTGGATTTTGAGTTATATTCTCCTCATCTAAAAAACTATATGTTTTCCCTTATTTTAACGCCTTATGACCATAATTGAAGTAACAATGATGCATTTTTTGCTTAATTTTCAGTAATAGAGGATCTAATTGAATGAAAAACACAAGCGGATGCGAATTGGAGGAAATTTAAAGGTTATTACTGAGAATTAAGCTCTTGTTGCTTCATTGTTACTTTAGTCATGGTCATTCTGCGTGAAAAAATGTGAAAACACATATTTTTTAAATAATCACAGAAAGTCAATGCGTGAACCAAATTAACTTCTGAGAAAAGATTCTTAAAGAAAAATTAACGTCCTTCAAAGTCATGTGAGTCTCATAACGACTGGTTGATAATTGACCAATCCCCACGCCCCTGAAATGAATCTTTGAGACAAGTACCACTAAGAGAACTATTGCAGCACCATCTGTCGTAATTTCTTAGACAGTTCGAAAGCCTGATTCCTTGGCTTCAATTTAAGGCTAGGTTCATCCAAATCGGATAAGAAGCGCACGAGTTATTACAAGAAATATTTCGTTCGGTTTTTTTTAGGACACCCGTTATATTTAATCGACTTGTAGAAAATTGACATCACAACTGATAACTGTTGTTTTACAAAGAACTCTTGGGACTTAAAGTCGTTTATTTCGAATCCCACGTTATTTCCAAGGGCACAACGTAAACAATAATGCTCGAGCGCTCCAATCGATTCAATAATTCATAAATAAATTCAATAATTTATTTCAACATTAACTAACATGAACAACCTACAGAAGAAGGTCGACTAAATTAGCTCTTGAAACTTTAAGATGTTTCGGGATTACAGATAGTACAGTCGAGAAAGTAAGTTATGCACCCAAATCTTGAACGTTACGCTCAGAATCTCGAAAACCAACATTCGATAGTGGTGCATTTCCATGTCATTAGAACCAGCACCAATTAGGGGTTGTATTGCTGGGTCAAAAAACCTAGGACTGTAAGCCAGTTAAGAATTATTCTCTCAAGAATTTGGCGTAAAGTGCATTATTTAGTTTTTCGACTGTACCACAGTAACGATATCGATACAATAGTATAGGTATCGGTATGTCGGTATTCTATAAATCGGCATATCGATATCCGGAATCCGATATCCGGAAATCGCTCCTCAGGGGACTAGGGCCCCCTGAAGGGGGCGCTCAAAATTCGATTTTAATTTTGTCAATTATTAAGTTTTTGCATACTGTCTGACATCGATAAGCAACATTAGATTACTTTAGATACAAATTTTTAAAATCCGTTCGGTTTTGTAATTTAATAAAAATCGTTTGATAAGCCTAGGAAAATGCAAATGGATCTTTAAATCTAATTTTTTCGAAAACGGTTAATCCTACGGTGTTATAACAAGAGAGGCTTTTTTATGTAATTTTAGTCAGGAAACCATATTGTCTAAAAAATAACACGTAAAAAAATTTGGGTGAGGAAAGCTGAAGCCCCCCCTATTTTCCACGCCCTTGGTTGAATCTGCTTTTGATAGATACCATAATCTGATGGCGCTTACTGATATTAGGTAATGTGCAAAAAGTCGTCACTGTATCTTAAACGGTTCGTGATTTATTCAATAAAAACCGAATTTGAGGCGCCCCCTTCAGCAGAAGGCCGTAAGCCCCCTTAGGAATGATTTCCGGATACATGTTTATAGAAACTTTTTTGCATATTTTGAGCTGCAGAATCACCCCCCGAAATATTTCATCGTTATTTCAGGACACCCTGGAGTGGTACATCGGTTTATCGATATATCGGTATATCTATACAATTTTTAATATCGATAATCGATATTCAAATTTCGATATCGCACAGCCCTAATGTTAACCTAAGTATCAACATATTACAGTCGACATATAAGCAGCTGAACCTCAAATTTATCAATAAATGAAAAATAAAACTTACTTCATGCATATTCAAGTATAAAGAGAGAAAAATGTAAGTGGCTTGTGATAACTTCACTATTACTAAAAAAATCTGACAGAAAAAGTTTACTTTAGAGGGGAAAATTCAACATGTTGACATAAACAACACCTATGAATTATCTCCCAAATATAAACTACACGCCTTGGCAGAGAACAAAAATACTATTTTTTCTACAAACACTAATAAAAACAGTTGTTTTAAAACGTTTGTTGACATTTACTTTTAACACTGGTGTTAAAAGTGATTTATTTTTTACACTAAGTATTAAAAGTGACAATGTAACAACAATTAAACAAGCCGCGGCAACAAATTGTCACTCTACCTTAGTTACAGCGAGTTGCATGGACGTTTTCAATTAATAATTTGAAGATTTTTGCTTTTAATAATGTTTTTCTACGACCACTATTAAAAACACTTGTTTTAACGCTTGTTGACAATTGTTAAAAATGGCGTTTTCTGACATCAGTACTAAAAGTCATTTCCTTTTGACACTGGTGTTAAAAGTGATTTACTTTTAACACGCAGTGTTAAAAGTGACAATGCAACAACAATTAAACAAGTCGCGGCAACAAATTGTCACTATACCTTAGTTACGGCAAATTTAATGGACGTTTTCAATTAATAATTCGAAAATTTCTGCTTTTAATCGTGTTTGTAGAAAAAATAGTGTATGATATGCGTGTGAAAAGTGATTTTATTTTGTTCGAAGGGATGGCCCACTCCGCTGCGCGTCGTGTCCCAAACTTCCCCTCTCACAAAATAAAATACCACTTTTAACACTTATATCATAAATAACTATTTTCTACAAACACTATTAAAAACAGTTGTTTTAACGTTTGTTGACAATTGTTAAAAATGACATTTTATGACATCAGTATTAAAAGTCATTTACTTTTAACATTTATGTTAAAAGTTATTTACTTTTAACACTCAGTGTTAAAAGTGACAATGCAACAACAATTAAACAAGCCCCGGCAACAAATTGTCACTAAACCTTAGTTACAGCGAATTTCATGGACGTTTTCAGCTAATAATATGAAAACTTTTGCTTTTAATCGTGTTTGTAGAAAAAATAGTGTACGATATGCGTGTTAAACGTGACTTTATTTTGTTCGAAGGGATGGGCCACTCCGCTGCGCGTCGTGTCCCAAACTTCCCTTCTCACAAAATAAAATACCACTTTTAACACTTATATCATAAATAACTATTGTAGAAAAAATATGCGTGTTAAAAGTGATTTTATTTTGTTCCCTTCTCACAAAATAAAAAAAAACACTTTTAACATTTATATTATAAATAACACTATTAACATGCAAACAGGTTCCATTTCAGTTATTAGGTGGCCGTGAAAAACGCCGTGTTACAATTGACCCATGGTACAATCGTCACCGGTCTCCCCTATTTTGTTTTATTATGAGTAAAACGGGCACTTTTGTGATAACTTCTGTGATGAATTACAAGAATAATGCCCTTTACTCCGAATTAAACATGCGTGGGACGAGAAGGCATCCAGAGAATACAGGTACCAGCTAGAAAAGGCAAACTTTGAAGCAAAGAGGGGGAAGAAAAAATGAAGGAGCTCGAGAAGATTTGATGGAGAATGCAAAAAAAACGAGAAGAGAATTAAGAAACCGAAGAATAGAGAAGGCAACTACGCCTTCTCTAGGATTATTAAAAGAGATTCGGGAGGTGGAAAGAAATGAAAGAAGGAACGATTAGCAAATGGAGAGTACAGAAATAGAAAGATGAAGTAAAGAAGGTGTTAGAAAATCTGTAAAAAGGAAAGGGGCATAAGTTACTTGGAGAGGGTGTGAAAGAAAAGAGAATGATAACTAGATTCAAATCAGGGATGGAGGAGGAACGTGGATAGAATAAAGAAAAAAAAGCAGTGAAAGAAGCAAAATATTACAATAGAAAAAACAAGTAAAAAGATAGGGTAAGATGGGGTAAGTGTGTAGCAGAATTTTAACAGGCCCTGTATGAGACACGTTACACGTAAAATTTTCGTCTCGGCACACCGCGTGAAAAGCTTTAATGATTGGAAAGTTACTCAAATTGTGTTTCCAAAAATGTTTTCACTTTTGACAAAAAAATTGATACTGTGAAGAGGGCATTTATTTCTCTTACCTACACGATTTTGTAGTTGTTTTTTTTTCAGGACGAAAACTTTAGTGCTATTTTTTCGAGAAATGTCATTGTAGGGCCCTTTTAGCAAGAGATTGTATAAGAAAAGACGGTAGATATTCAGTGGGGACCTTGTAAGTGCTCAATGATATCAAATAATATCATTCAGGGTCGAAAACCATTTTTTCGAAAAATGTCATTTTAATAGGGAAAGGCCTCCTCGTCCTTGTAGGTTCTGTTGCGATTTGAACTTCGCGCCTTGAATCTAGACCTACTTTTAGCCACAACCTGATCATATGGTTAGTTGCTGTACATTTACTGAAAAAGTAGAAGAAGAAGAAGAGGAAGAAGAAGAAGTTTCTACCGCCCCCGAGATTGCCAATTTTTTTTATTTAGTGCAGTTTTTCACGAAGTACGTCGCTTTTTATTCGAATTAGTAACTACCTAGAATGAAGCTTATTTTATTTACGTTGGGGTAGATAACGCCATTGGAGAGCAGCGAATTTTCTTTATGGAAAACTACTGCTGCTATTTCTCGATCTTCTTAAAAATCAGTATAACATATGGCAATAGTAAAAAATTGCTTCTCTGCTATGGCATGTTTACCCAACTTAAAGTAATAAGGAGTAAAATTTGACAAAATAAGCTTCCATTTGCAGTAGTTTTTAAATCGAATAAAAACGACGTACTTTGGAAAAAATTGCGATAAATAAAACAATAACCTTTCCAAGTATTTCTCATATAGCTATACCAAAAAATGCTTACACTGGTCGATAAGATCATCTATTCTTTTATAAGAATCACTTAAAAGAATTCTCCCTAACTTTGAATGATTCCCAAAAAAAAATTTTTTCAAACCTAAGTTTAAAAAAATCTAGCCTGTATGTTACCACGTGAAGGCGGCAAGCATGTCATATGCTCATGGACTCATGATCCATAATGCGCTCGTTTAAGCCCCGTTTTGCATCATAACCTTCAATGTCCTTGCGAGCTCAAAGGAGACACCGTAAAACGCTTTAGATCCGCGGCCGTCGCAATCCTTATCCTTATTTCCTTTCGGAGCCTCGAAAGGGATGAGTTATCCTGTTCGGGTGGATGAAATATGGCCGAAGTTTTAATAATGGATCTCGGCACGCTGATGTACTACAACGAAAAATACAAATACCCCAGATTATTTGTTGTTGCTGAAGATGTTTGCATAAATATCGTAAAGGATTCTGAGGTCCCGTTGATAGAAATCCTGTTATGAAAAGAGAACGGCGACCGGATGCCGTCCTCGAAACCAAACATTTATCCCGCTTTGAAAGCGTTTTCGTTGCTTTTTTTTGGAACAGAAATATTCGAAGGAGAGAAATTAAAGAGCGCCGATTTTATTTTATAAAGAATATCGTCCCCTCCCTACCGGGAGTCGTTAGAAAGTCCACTCGAGTTGCTGAATGGTATAATTAAAGGGCGGAACTGTTTTAATTCTTGCAGAATCGGCGAGTGAGCTCAGATTTTTCGCTCTCATAACCTGCCAGAAGGTCTCGTTGCGGTTTACGAAGGGTCGCTATAAAACGTGCCCCCCTTTCTTGGGGCGGTTTTGTCGTAAAATCTTCGCTGCGATGGACCTATCGTTTCAATAAACAATGTAGAATGGTGATGGTCTTTGTTGTACCTTGTAATCAATGCAAGATGTAAGTTTAGAAAAATAAGTTAAAAAATTGTTCAAAATTGTTAGGATTTGTTAAAACACCTTCCTGAAAACGTAGCTGGGAATTACCACAAACGGCAAATTTTGCTAAAAAATCGCTAATATGTTGTTTTAAGGCTTGTAAATGTTGGGATAACAGCTATCGAGTTCACTAATACAAAATTCAGGAACATATTTTTAAATGTACAGGGCGGTTTTTTTAATGGAATGCCTGGTATATTTTCACATATTGCATAATGACCCCTTTAAAAGCCTTTTTTCGTCTCTAGAATATTTAGATTCTTGAACTTTTGATTTGCCAACAAGACATTTTTTTGATCAAAATTGGAGTTCTATTTCAGAATTCTCCATTCATCCGGGTACTGTCTTTATGGGAAAGCAAAATGAAGACCTTGTTGTAAAGACTTTTAGGAGCCTCAGATCCGATTTTGGTTGTTTCCGTATGTACAGGGTGTTTAAAATTAATTTACAAAATTTTAGGACTTTGAAGATCTTTTAAATTTTTTTTCAAATGTAGCATCCTGTATATTTGTAGTTAAGTTTCTTGTAAAACAACGTGTTGGTTGTTTTAACTTGTAACATATAAGTATTCAGACTAATATTGTATAGAACAATAAACTTGTAAAATTTATGTTTTTGACAGCTGTCAATTCAATGGCATTCACAAAAATCAACTTTTGATTCTCTTATCGTGTGACTCAAGCTTTGAATTTTTTTTCAAAAAGCTCGGATTGGTTACATTTTTGAAAACCCAATTTATTTGTGTGTCTAATGGTGTTAAAATCCAATATGGCGGCCATAAGAAAAAGAAAAGTTGGCTGCCGTTACTCAAAATCTAGAAGGTCTAGAGTATCTATGTCAATGCGATTGAATTGACAGCTGTCAAAAATAGGAAAGTTCCAAGCTTCATTTATATATCATCAACTGTTAGGGAGCTATGAATTTTTCTTTAGAATGAGAATTTTCAGTTTTTTCCGAATAGCTCAGGAACGAATCAAGATATAGAAGAATTCTTTAGAGATTCTTAATCACCTTAAAAAGGAGCAACTTTTATCTAATCTAACCGACCTTCTATGTCTTGTAGTTTCGGAGATCCCAATAGTGCAACATTGAAATTGGCAACACCCCTTTGTACAGGGTCTTTTTTTATTATTGTCCCACTTTTAAATTGGAATATCTCCTTTATTACTTGAGCTATTTGCCTGAAATAAAAACAGGTTGATAGACCGTACCCACAAGTTTTGTTCTGGATCTGACTCTCAGCGATCACCGTTGGATCTTAAGCGCTGTGGATGCAACTTGCTTTTTTTAAATGGGACACCCGGTATATTCTTGCACGGATCGATAGAGAATTTTCTTCTGATTTCATTGATATAGGGTAGTTGATATCTGGGGTTGATAGTTTTCGACAAAAAAATTATATTTAAAACAATAGGACCATTAGAATCTACGAGAATGTCTAAATGAAAATGGCAATAATTTTAAAATTTTTAATTTGTAATGTTTTAAGGTGAATAAATCAGTTACCTACTTTGTTACTATGATACTAAAGAAGGTTACATTTTTATTAGAATACTCAGGGCTTCACTACATAGCCATAAGTTATAAAAACAATTTATTTCACGAATTTTTTTCTCGAAATCTATCAACCCCAGATATCAACTACCCTACATAAATGAAAGCAGAAGAAAATTCTCTATCGATCCGTGTAAGAATATACCGGGTGTCCCGTTTAAAAAAATGCAAGTTGCATCCACAGCGCTTAAGATCCGACGGTAATCGCTGGGAGTAAGGTCCAGGACAAAACTTGGGAGTACGGTCTACCATCCTGTTTTTATTTCAGGCTAATATCTCATCTAATAAAGGAGATATGATAATTTAAAAGTGGGACAATAATAAAAAAAGACCCTGAACAATGGGCAATAATAATAATAATAATGTAATATATTTTCCAAAGGTGTAAACCCAATTACAGAAAATATGAAAGTAAACAAACGTATATCAGCTTAACTGAGAAACCAAAAACCGATACTACTTAAACACCAAATATATCGATAATTTGCAATTTTAATGTCCTTAAAGTGTCGCAATTAATATCAGTATCTTCAGAGATGATATCGAAACAATTGCACATAACCGAGATAGGAGATTATAACGTAGAATGTTGGTATTAGCAGATTCACAATAAAAAGTGACGTTTATTCTGGGAATACAAAAGTTACATTGATTTAAAGTTGAAATATCTACAATCGATTCTACGAAGCCCAACACTGTATTTCTGGAACAAATTAATCACAATTTCAACCATTTCTTTTTTAGACTTGCCCAATTAGGTATTAGAAAAAAAGTGAAAAGGGAAGGCACGATCTCAAATTTTGTTTAAATAATACTTTAGTGTATTAACACAACAATCCCGCCATCATCGTCAACCTCGCATGAAAATTTGTACATATTAATGTTTATTTCTTTAAATAAAAAAAACCGCGCGGTCAATTTAATGAGTCCGTAGGACGAGTTATCAAGCTCCGGTTTCTACGATAAATATCCTCGATTATTATTCGTACCACGAGGTTGTATTAAATTTTTAGCTATGGAAGCACATATTTGGCTGTTTGCAAGCAACCCCTCCCCACAACAATTCACGTTTTTATAACTTTCTCATTCTAGAATCACGAATCAACAGCAAATCAATAAGCAAATGTCAAAGTTGATAATTATTGATGGTGGCTATATTTAATTTTTTTGTTATTATCGCTGAAATAGTCTTGTACTAACTCGTTAAAACCAATTAGGCGTAGGTTTATTGAAAATGTCATGTGACACTCAGGAAATTATCTCACTCGGCCTACGGCCACGTGGAATAATCATTCCCTAACATCAACTTTTAGTTTTATCAGCCGGTTAGTAGCGAAATTTTGAACGAAGAAAAATCATTTTGATAACAAATTCCTGTACAATTTGTGTTGCAAAAAAAACAGACCTAGAAAAAAAATAAACAGAAGTCAGGCTTAATTCTTATTCAAAAATATCTCAGGCTGTACATTTGTCGATTAACGAAAATCCAAGAAAATAAATCATTAGTGATTTTAAAATGTACGAAGACGAGGCATGTTGCGTAACCGCGTGTTGAAATAATAATTTCTGAAAACTCACCGGATGTCCAGAAAGTCTTTAAAATAATCCATGACGGACATTTCGGCCAATTTAACACTATTAAACAGGTCACAAACAACGATAGGAATTTCACGAATACAAATGGAACGGAATACCCACCAAGGAACTGTGATAAGAATCCTCACAAAAACCGCACGCTTTTTTGCCCGAGAATTTGGCCGGGCACATCCTTGGCGCTAAAATCTAATTAATTCAAATAGTGTCTCGTGGTGAAATTACGCGCAACCCCCCGCTAAACATGAAATATCATACGAATAAAAATTAAACGTGCTCTGAAATTCGCGCCGGCACGAAAGGGTTGTTCCTCTCCCCTTTATTTATTCCGCTTTCATTCCAAATTAATCTGGGCCTAAAAAACGCCGGTTTTAACTTTCACGGCAGGGGCGGACTGGCCTAATGGCTACCAGCAGGCAGGGAAAAGGAAACTGCCTGTCAGGCTACTTCTGAGCTTTTGTAAAGGAAAACGGACCTTTATTGGAGCGACTGCGGGATTTATCATCTTATTTTGAAATTTTTGAAAACTTCAAGGTCCCATATTTTTCAAGCACTTCACTTTTACAAAATAATGATTCAATGACAAAGGAAGACGGACACGTATAATCAAAGTCTGGTTGTTGGATTGATATTATTCGTTTCCGATTTGTACATTTTATCGTCTATCTTAGAAGTCCCACTTAATCTCAGTAATTTGATTGATTTATTTTCCTAACTCACTAAGAACGGGTGGAACAAAAAAAATCGGCCACTTTTATTTTCCCTGTATTTTCATTAGTTTTTGAGTCATATGGACGTAGCTGAGGGTTGGGCCTCTCGATTCCACCAATTAGATTTTAGATAGCACCATCTTTGTTTTTCCCAAGAACTTTTATTTAACACCTATGGCTGGTGTGAATAAACGGTAACCAAGCTTTTAGCTTATAGTTTTATATTTTTCTTTTGCAGCAAAAAGTAGAATTTTTGTTCTTTATTAATTCAAGATTAATGGCCATTTGCATCTTAGCTTTAAGGGGTTCCTTAAAGGTCACTTAAAGATAAGTGACGTTCAATTCCATAGATACGTTTGTTGAGACAATGGTTTCTAAGGGCTTTAAGGATAACTTATTTTTAAGGAGCAGTCATAGCCCCAATTGCACCGGTCTCCCTTAACTTTAAGTGACCCTTAAAAACTGTGGAAACGATTGTCTCAATAATTGTTTCCAAGGCTTTTAAGGGTCCCTTAAAGTTAAGGGAGCGCAATCGAGGCATAAGCATCTTGTAACACTTTATTCACACCGCTCATTATTTAGGCCAATGGAGTTCAATGTCTTTCAAAATGAAAATTATCCATACTTCAATTTTCTTCCATAAATCATATAATTTATAACTAAAAGCAAAGAGAGTATTGAAACTCGGTGGGCATTAATTTTACATATTTAAGTTGTAAGTTATGCAATCTAAGATGTCAAACTGCTTAATTCACAACTTATATCATAGGTACCGTAGATTTTCCGTCATCTCCATAGGAATTTAGATGATCAATCAAAAGTTAAGGGACGAGTTCATTTTTTTTTAAGGAAACTTTGGAGCGAGCAAAAGATACGCTTGAATTCTGTCTGAACCCCATTGTCATATGTCCTTGGGTAACGAAACCCCATTGGCCTAATTAATGGTGTCAAATAGAAGTTCTTACGAAGGATAATGATGGTGTGGTGATATCTAAAATCTAATTGGTGGAATCGAGAGGCCCAACCCTCAGCTGTGTCAGGTATAAGGCCAAAATAAAGCCAGATTCTTTCTCTCTCGCACATTTTCTTGTTTTCTTAAAGTCCTGGCTGAATCTAATTTAACAATTTTAGCTCAATAGCACCCTATAGAATACGAAGAAATTATGTTGTGTGCAGTTTTCTTTTTTGAAGATTTTTCCGTATTTGAAGTCATAGTTTCTATTGAGCGAAAATTTTCGCTCAAAATGCGCTCAATAGAAATCCTGGCCTCAAATGTGATTATATTCTAAAAATGAAAACTGCACACGATGTATTTCATTATATTCTAGGGTGCTATTGAGCTAGAATTGTAAAATTCCTCCAGCACTTTAAGAAAATAATGTATTTGTTAAAAATGTGCGAGAGAGAAAGAATTTAGCTTTTGTAAAGCCATAAGATTAAACAATATCACTCAAAAACTAACGAAGATACAGGAAAAATAATGTGAAAATTTTTTTTTGCCTAACCGTTATTATACAGGCTGGTTTTGTTTAAAGCTCCCCGCCTTGAATATCTTCCTGCGCGTATATTGAGAGAATTTTTTCCACTTCCGGTTTAACCGGAAATGACCTTAGCTTTGTTTTTTCATGTGGAATCATAGTTTTTTCTCAACGGATTCGGAATTGAAACAAGTGTTATACTTGACCGAAAGTTACGGCTACCCTAGACTTTCTAGACTTTCAAAAATATCGAAGAAATCGGTGAAAAATTAAGAATTGTGAAAACCGCAAAAACAGGTCTACTCTATTTTTTTGAAATGTATCTGATGGTATAGTCTGATATTTGTTTTTAACTACCGGTTTAACCGAAAATTGAAGCCTCCGATAGAACTAGTTTCTTATATACCTGGTGGAAACAATATTTGGGAGAACCTAAAAGCCGCGTCATTACGAGGGTTATAACTGTGACAATGATGCCCCGCTGCGTGGACAAACACAGGTGTCTGGTGTACCTACTAACTATAATCTGTCCGGGATCCACACGACCGAGATTCACTCGATTTCCATGGCGATTCATTGTTGACAACAATGATTCGCCATGGAAATAGGGTGAATCCCGGTCGTGTGGATCCCGGACAGACCATAGTGGGTATTTTAAATTTATTCCCACGGGCCGTACTCGACAATTTTAGTTTTAAAGCCCACCAACACATTATTAAAAAAATCGAGAACATACTAGAAAGATAAACAATTATTAATTTTTTCTAAAATGGACAAAAGCATCTCCTTTTCGCCCATACTTAGGAATTTTCGCTTTTGTTTTTGTTGAGGTGTTGGAACTGATGACATAATTTGCTGCGGCTCACTGTTGTCGGCGTTATGGAAAGCGTCGGCGTCATTTTCGACATCTATTTGGATCTCCACATTCTCATTTTAGTGATTTTAGTAGTATTTCATTATCTATAATCAATCGATTTGTGCTTGTTAGATAGTGAAAATGCGCAAATCCGGCCCACCTTGGGAATTTTAAAATATCCACGAGCCTCAGGTAAGCCAAACGTCTGGGTTTGTTCACGCAGCGGGGCGTCATTGTCACAGTTACAACCCTCGTAATGAGGCGCCTTTTAGGGTCTCCCAAATATTGTTTCCCCCAGCTATAAACTAATGAACTAAAGACATAAAAGAAAATCTAATTGCACAGACTAATTCGCCTCAAAAAAACCAATGACGTGTTTCTGAGTTTTTGAAAATCTCAGTTTTTCACCGATTTCTTCGATGTTTTTGAAAACCTAGGGTATGGCCGTGACCCCACTTCCGGACAAGTATGATACTTGTTTCTGACTCTAACTAAAAAATCGTATATTCCGAATCCATTGGGAAAAAAGTATAATTCCATTGCAAACCGAAAGTGTAAATTCCCTCAATACACGCGCTGGGACGACCAGGGTTTATTTCAATTCAATATCTTTTTTACATCCAAAGATATTCAAGGTGGTAAGTTTAAAAAAACACCTGTATGTATTTTTATCGAGAGGAATTACTAGTATTATTACTTGCGGAATCACTTGCATTTTCGAATTATTCGTATTACTTCGCATTGTGACACGAAGTATACTAGTTACTTTTCGAATTACTCGTATTTCGCAAGTTGTTACTCGGTATCTGCCGGAAATATTCGATAGTTGTCGACGACTCGGATTACTCGTACACCTTCTCGGATTACTCGTATTACAAAACAGCGAAACAAGTAATTCGAATTAGTTATACAAATTTGAGTGAGTTCCCCCTCGATTTTTATTTTTTATTAAGTTGATGGCGAGGCTATAGTCCGCCCCTGTTTGACGGGTCTAAAAAAAGTGCGTTTTCCCTCCACGGTCATTTTAGGGGAAAGTCAAGAGCTTTCTCCGAGTCCGTCGGCTAATTTGATTCGGAATAAAAGATCCGATTGCCGCCGCCGCCGCCGCACCGTGGAAGAATTGATTTCGCCGCAAGGGACCGTACAATTGCTCTCCGGACGGAACGGATATTAAGTGAGGGGCGATTTTTTTTTTTTTGAGAGAGAAATACCGCCCACCGATGATGGATATCTGTATCGTTCGCATGTTGTCATGCCGCTGGCTGCCGGAAGCGGACGACCTGTTGAGTTTTAATCTTCTCCGACTACATATTTTGAATGCCGATTATAAGGGGCGCTCCGATCCTTTACCCCTATTATATAAGAACGACCGATTTAACCTTTTACGGTCCCATTAATCCACTTTTTAATCAAACGCTGTTCCCCCGCTGTGATTTGAATGGAAGCCAAGCAAGTGCATCGTTAGCATGCAGTTTGCGTTTAATCGGCAGTTAAAGAGAGGCTCTGCCACTTTGAAAGGTGTTTGAATTAAATTTGACAAAACGGTTTTACTTAAACTTAACGGGCTGGCTGGGGGCGGAAGAAGGCGGTTGTGGGACGAAACGCGCGTTTAGGTCCGATGGTAAACAGAGAGGACTTTAACTTGGACTTTAGGCCCGCAAACATACAACCCGAAGATAACTTTCAAAATATGACTCGCACAGTTACAGTTACAGCTTGTTCTAAAACTATCAACCAGCAAATGTAGCTTGAGTTCCATACCTAGTTATTTTTTGATGAAAGCCAATATAGGCCTTTCCAGCAATTTTTTAAAATCATAAAATAATAAAGAATACCTACATTCCGTCAAGAATAAAATTTTTCAAAACTTCGTAATTTTTTAATAAAAAAATCTTCAAAATTCCGAATCAGCATACAGGGTGATACTGATAACGAGACCATGTACGCTCCAATAACTTTTTCAATTATTATGATTAAGGCGCAGGTCTTTTATATTACTTTATTTAGCCAATAAGAAAGGCATATTTTGAACCGTTGCCTCGTTACATCGATAACATTGAACAAATGCATGCAATTACCGTCCATTATTACCAAATCTCCTTTTAAACCAATCGATTAGACTCATTTTAAAATTTAAATTTAAAGGACCCTATACGATAGTGGCCCAAGAAAAATCTGATCTAGACGATTCCAAACTTTGATTTTTGCTGTGGAGGTATAATAAAGTATTTTTACAACATTGAACACAAAAATATAGAAATTTTCCCAGGCAGTCATATTTTTATTAGGCTCTAAACAAATTTGAGCCCCGAAAATGGCATTTTCACGAATTTTTCTCTCGGAAACTAGAAGATTCCACTCTTTTATTTTTCCACCAAACATCCCTCGCTTACCAAAATTTAAAATTTGGTAGAGATGGGCCCAGGCAGTTGCTTATTGTATAGGGTCCTTTAAAAAGAGTGATTAATGGATTTTATCGGAGTTTGCACAAGTCATTTAATCGTTTCCGCTGATGATTTTAAACACAATTTTTTCACTGCTGAAAATCCCCACGTAAACAAAATTGTGGGAAATAAAGGTCCACAAATACGACCACCAGATACAAATCCTTCCACAAACCATATTTTAGGTGTTTTTGGACATAAAGGACGCTGATATATCTGGATATATCCTAAAAATTAAGTAACATTTTGTTTGCATGTTTCCTAACCTCAAACGTCATTAACGTCAATGAAGTATAAAAACTCGTTCGCAACATCACATTGGGATTTTGAGTATAGGCAACCCCGGTTTAAAAAATCATCATTTTATCAAAATAAAGAGTTTAATTTGTGAAATAATCTTACCGAATACCACTCGTGCATCGCTATTGTAATCGGTAAAATTTTAGAAATAATTTGTTGCTGTATAGGTAAAGGAATTCGAACTAAATTGCCATTTATTATCAAAGTTATTTATTATCAAAGATAATAAATGACAATTTAGTTCTCATTATTTTACCACCGGCAACAAGCTTTCGTAATCATTTTCAAAATTTAACCGATTAAGACGGCCCCTCGGCCAGTTCGCACCAAAATAATGTTTTTCGCTTCTAATTTAAACTTGAGAAGGACTATCAGCTTACAATTGCTATTTTATCTGCACGTTTACTTCTGCAACACGTTGGTTAACAAATTATTGTTAAAACTGCATCGGTTTTTCAAATTTGTACAATAATGTTGTTTCTTGGTGCGAATTTGGAAAATCATACAAAGGACCCCGCACTTTTCTTATGGAAATTGGGTTTGGGTCAGATTTTTTTCAAAAAAATATATGTTGTAGAGCACGACTCCCTGAGTAATTGTTACCATTGCGCCAACTTTGTGGACCTCACCGTTTCTTAGATATAGAGGTTTGAAAATGAGAGGGTGGTAATGCATAAAGTTAAAACGAATGTGAAGGCCGCTGTGTTGGCCATGGTCAACGTTACATATTGTCGTAACATTAAGCGGGGCATCATTTAAAACTCATTGAAGATGGCCATTGTTGGTATTTCTTCAGTATATTCAATGCTATTTTAACACCTTCTGGGCTGTAGTTAATTTGGGTCAGATTTCTTTTATTTTTTAATATATCATGCCTGTATACATCTAGTTTCTGGAGAATTTTTCAAAAGTTTTGTCGTCCTTACCTCTTCAAGTAATTAAGGCGTAGAGTGAAGGTATGACCTACATACAAAGTGTGGGACTTTTTTAGTGGTACGCGTATTGAAATTAAGAAAGGAAATATTTTTGAAATTGCTATCATAATATATTACTTCTTATTAAACCATGTGCAAGCATAGAAGTGTTTGAAAACGGTGAAACTTTGCTTAGTTGAAGATTTTCTCCAGGCACAACAAATGTAGAATTTGCACCCTACTCCTTCGAAGAGGTAAGGGCGAAGTAACTTTTGAAAAATCATCGAGAGACTACATGCATTGAGGTGTCATATAATAAAAAATAAAAGAAATCTGACCCAAATTAACGACAGCCCAGAAGGTGTTAAAATAGCATTGAATATACTCAAGAAATAACAAGAATGACGATCTTCAATGACTTTCAAAAGATGTCCTGCTTATTGTTCTGACAATATGCAGCGTTGACCATGCCGAAAACAGCGGATTTCACATTCGTTTTAACTCTGTGCCTCACCACCCTCTCATCTTCAACCCTCCATATGTGAGAAACGGTGAGGTCCACAAAGTTGGCGCAACGGTGACAATTACTCAGGGAGTCGTGCTCTACAACATATATTTTTTTGAAAAAAATCTGACCCAAACCCAATTTCCATAAGAAAAGTGCGGGGTCCTTTGAGAAACTAGTGTAGTTTTAACAATAATTTGTTAAACCACGTGCAGGTAAAATAGCATTTGTAAGCTGATGGTACTTCTCAAATTTAAATTAGAAGCAAAAAATACTATTTTGGCGGGAACCGGTCGAAGGGCACTTGTGGTATTATAAGCGATTATTGCACTTATGCAATGTTATCATACTGTGGCGTATTACAAAGAAAAACCGATTTTTATTTTGATTCATCTTGAAAATGATAAAATATACAGTGCTGGAACACCCAAATATTTCGGTTAATATTAACCAAATCAATCCCTTCTTTTTTTCTGCATGTTGAACTCGAAAAGCTGCACCTGTGTGATGTTGGCTTTCTTTCTCCAAACATTTTATAAGAACTAGTTGTTTTCAGGATGACTCCAAATGGGCAAATCCGAAGTTTCAGGCCAAAACAAAAATGTTAAATTTATTGGGAGAAAATGCTCAAGTTCAATATTTTTGCAACAAAAAGTGTGCTGTGCTGTGGCATAAAAACAACTGAAATGATTTGATTTGACTTTAATCAAGTAAACGTTTGTCATTAGTCCATCATTTGTAAAAATATTGAACTTTATGATTTTCAAATTTAACATTTTTATTTTTGCCTGAAACTTCGGATTTGCCCATATGAAGTCATCCTGAACAACTATTTCTTATAGAAGTTTTCAATAAAAAAATGCCTAATACGATTTCTCGATTTTTGGCGTTTTTATTTAATCGCAGTAGGTCGGAATTTCGGCCTATCAAAAAAGTGAAATATCGCACCGGTGCGGTGCAGCTTTTCGAGTTATACACGCAGAACGGATTGATTTGGTTAATATTAACCGAAATATTTGGGTATTTCATTTACACTCAAACTGGAATACACTGTAGAAAAACAAAAAATTTTTACAACTGCCAACGACGGCGACTAAGGCTCTATGACTTCCATGTGAATTCTTTTATATTTGAAACATTTTCAATAATGTTGACTTATGCCATTAATCTTCCGAATCTCCTATTTCGTGTATCAATTGTAACAGATTTTAATCTTTTGGTCTTAACTCCGCAAACAAACATCTAATTCTTAGACAAAAATGCACCTTGAGCCTGTCAATATTTGACAATTAAAGGAAACGAAGCACATTATTGTATGTTTAAACATTTTGGCAGGAAAAAAATTAAATGTCGACAAAAACAGAGTGTTACTATTGACACCGTGATGGCGCCAATTGTAACGCTCAATGTGTCGATTGTAACATGAGCAGAAAACAAGTAAAAACTTAATTTGTTTTAATTTATCATCATGGATGATGAAACAAACGTAAAAAAGTCCAATCAACATTTGAAAGTAACTAAAAAGGAACTTAAAATTGTAGATATATTAAGAAAAGAATTTGCTCACAAAAAAATAGTTTTTAGGCGCTCGACCGGAAAGTTAACCTTTCCGGTCTATTTTAGGACCGGAAAGTGGCCTTTCCCGGACTAGTCCGGGAAAGTGAAAAATTTATTTTCCCGGTCAATTTTAGGACCGGGAAATCAACTTTCCCGGACTAGTCCGGGAAAGTGAAATTTCACCGGAATATTCTAGAAAGTGCAATTTCACCGGAATATTATGGATTTTGTTATCGTGTTAATTTTTACTAGGCTCCTCACATTTTTCAGTTTAGATAATTTGAATTAAAATATTTAATTTCACACAGAAAATATGTTGCGAGCACCTAAAAAATTTAATACGTAACTCACATGTAAAGTGTCTTTCCTGGACTCGCAGGCTTTCAGGCTTCCGCCTACGGCGTTAGCCTGAAATCTGCCTATTCGTCCAGGAAAGATCACTTTCCATACTCTTTACGTAAATAACTATTTCTCAATTAAATTCTTAGTCAGCAGAATGGCAATAATGATTACAATCGTTATTAACAGATAGTGCACCCAATCTTTACACTTTCAGCATTGAATTCAGCCCTCCGTGCTGGCCTAAGTCCTAACAACTAACATGTTACAATTGACACCATTTGTTCTTTTAGTGTTAATATCAGAAACTTAACCTCGACTTTATGTGACATCATTAAACGAAAAATAAATAACCTTAATCCATGTATATTCAAGTACGAGAGAAACATTTAAGTGGCTTGTGATAACTTCGTTGTTACTAAAAGAATCTGACAGAAAAAACTTATTTTAGGGGGGGAAAGCATCGACATAAACAACACCTATGAGTTATCTGCCAAATACAGGGTGTCCCAATTGTCTGTATTCGATCGATAACTGCATTGCTGTTAGAGATAGCGAAAAATTGTTAAATACAAAGTTGCAGAGGGTCAAAAAAGGCACATTTAAAAAATACAATCCTGTATACAGGCTGTCCCACTAAGGAGTAAGAACACAAACATAGGTTTTTTTAAATGGAACACCCTGTATTTTAATTCTTTATTGGATTCTATGATGAATTCCAAGTAACATTCATTAATCATGTTTTCATCTGAAGCGAATGATTTAGAAGATATTGGTAATTTTGTGGGAAAAATTACTTTTGCAGTACTTGTTTTAAAAAATCACCCCACAACCAATTTTCAACCTTTGGATTTGTAAATATAGCATGTCATTAAGGTAGATTTGGGCTATCTTTCAAGCGCTTGAAAACGGTCTTAGCTTCTTAAGTTCGTCTCCGGTAACATTATGAACCTTCAAAAATGTAGAGGCTTAAATTTCGAAATTTTTAAATGGCACCACTATCAGATGTTATAGCCATAAGCTGTAACATTAAATTTGCTTTCGTTTGATATAAAATGTCCCTATATCCAAGTCTCGAATTTTTCGTTTTATTCAGTAAATTATGATTTTTAGGAATTTCCATTTTTAGCTTACAATAATGTTTTTGAAAACCTGCTGGGACACATGTCACAATAGGTGTCACAAATTCTGTCAGCCGGAATTCTGCGTTAATTAACCATAAATTGTGATCAAGTGTTTTTTTTTATGTTCATTTATGGAACGCAAGACTGTACCTACTCAAAAAAGTTGCAGCATTTTCAGCCCTTAGGTACTTACCAAAGTGAAATAAATAGATAAAAATTGCACTTTTAGAATAGGTATAGGTACTTTTTTAATTACTTACTTACCGACTTAATTTTTTGGGTCATTTAAAAAACAACATATAGGTACTCTGTTAAAATAAAGTGATTATAATGCCAATGATTTGGCTTTGATGATGAGCAGTTTGTGTTCGAAACACGTTAGCTGTTGAAATAAATAAGTGGGCGTTTCTGGTGATTGTTATAATAATTACGCTTCGTTTTTACAGACACAGAATTTATTGCAGGTCCTGTTTGTAGCCCAAAGGCAATTGGGCAAATTGTCAAACGCAACTTTAAATATTAAATCTATAGAAATTGTAGTTCGACTGATAACACGTTTTACACCTATAATGAAATGTAGTCAGGGCCAACCGTCTAAAAACATCAGAAAGAAAAAATGGGCAGCTACGGAAGCGGCTGAAACCTCCCCACTTGGTGAATGATCCAATCCTATCACTAATATCACTTAAATTTTACTATTTACTATGCCTAAGTTTTACTCCACCAAACCAAATGTGTTTTCTGTGAGTTTTCTGAATTTTACGATCTTTTGCCAAAAGGGCATTAAGGTTGAGTACAATTTTGAAAACTAAATTTGAAGACTTTTCATGTGCTGATAGAGAAAATAGGAGTTCATTATTGAAATTTCAAAGTTGATATGCCAAAATGGCACTTGCCGCCCTCGGATTGCCACCAGAATTAAATCAGTTCTTCGGCGGGTGACGGTATCTCTACCTACCAAATTTCAGCCAAATCGATCCAGCAGTTTGGGCTGTAGCGTGTTATTTAATGTTTCCTCAATACTTCGAATTTTTCGATTTTATGCCAAAAAGGCGCTAAGTGTGAGTACACTTTCAGATACAGAATTTCAAGACCTTTCATGCGCTGTTAAGAAAAATTAGTGTTCATCAGTCAAATTTCATAGTTTACATGCCTAAAAGGCACTTGGCTTCTTCGGATTCGCAACAAAATTAACTGGGCTCACCAGAAGGCCAACACTAACCTGCATACCAAATTTCACTAAAATCCGTTCGGTAGTTTCCGAGAAATCGTGCTCACATACGTACGTACATACACACAGACATTTTTTAAAAACCACTTTTTCGTGATCCTGAGACCTTGAAACGTAAAGATCTGGTGTTATCTCAATTTCGAATTTTGGACTGATTGCAGTAACCTCCCATTTTTATATTGGTTGTGGGGAGGTTAAAAGATGAAAATTGCGTTTTACTGAATAATATCGAAAAATACTAAACTTGGATATAGGAACATTTTATATTAAACGAAAGCAAATTAAATTTTACAACCTATGGCTTTAACATTTGATAGTGGTGCCATTTAAAAATTTCGAAATATTAGCCTCTACATTTTTGAAGGTTCATAATGTTACTGGAGACGAACTTGAGAAACTAAGACCGCTTTCAAGAGCTTTAAGTATAGCCAAAACCTTCCTTAATGACATGCTAAATTTCCAAAACCAAAGGTTGATTTTTTAAAACAAGTACTGCAAAAGTAATTTTTCCCACAAAATTACCAATATCTTCTAAATCATTCGCTTCAGATGAAAACATGATTAATGAATGTTACTTGGAATTCATCATAGAATCCAATAAAGAATTAAAATACAGGGTGTTCCATTTAAAAAAACCTATGTTTGTGTTCTTACTTCTTAGTGGGACAGCCTATATACAGGATTGTATTTTTAAAGTGTGCCTTGTTTGACCCTCTGCAACTTTGTATTTAACAATTTTTCGCTATCTCTAACGGCAATGGAGTTATCGACCGAATACAGACAATTGGGACACCCTGTATAACGAATTTTAATAAAATTTGGTATGGAGGTTTGCGTTGGCCTTCTGGTGAGTTCAGTTAATTTTTTTTGCAAATTCGCAGACGCCAAGTGCCTTTTTGGCATATCAACTATGAAATTTTCCTGATAAAGACCAATTTTTCTTATTAGCACATGAAAGGTCTTGAAATTTTCTATCTAAAAATGTATTCACACGCCTTTTTGGCATGAAATCGAAAAATTCGAAGTTTCGCAGAAATATTAAATAACACGCTACAGCCCAAACTACTGGATCGATTTGGCTTAAATTTGGTAGATCGCCGAATGACAATGCCATTTTGGCATATCAACTTAGAAATTTGAATAATAAATAATAAACTCCCATTTTCTTTATAAGCACATGAAAAGTCTTCAAAGGGCAACCGCTTGGGCCAATCTTTACCATCAGATTTTAGATTGTGGTAAGCGAGGGACTGATGAATGTTTTATCGAGAACTGAAAGTTCAGTATCTTTTAGTTTCTGAGAAAAAAATTCGTGAAAATTGCATTTTCGATGCCTAAACATGTTTAGAGCCACATTAAGAATATGACCGCTTGGAAGAATTTCTAAATTTTTGTATTCAATGATATAAGTACACTCTATTATACCTCCACACCAGAAATCAAAGTTCAGTATCGTCTAGATCAATTTTTTTCCTGGGCCACTATCGTATAGGGTCCTTTAGTTTTCAAAAATGTATTCAAACTTAGTGCCCTTTTGGCAAAATATCGTAAAATCTAGAAAAATCACAGAAACCGCCTTAGGCTTGGTGGAGTCAAACTTAGGTATAGGAAGTAGTAAAATTTACTTGATATTGGTAATAAGATTGCATCATTTACCTAAGTGGGGTGGGGAGGTTCCAGCCGCTTCCGTGCTGCCCATTTTTAAAATTGGCTGTGGGGAGGTTAACATAGCTATAGAACATAGCTATAGCCAGTACTTTATAATTTATAAAGACAACATTTGATGAAGAGCGACAAACAGTATAAAAGTGTGGCTTTTTCTCGAAAAAGCCAGCCCACGGGCGGTAATGAAATTTTATTGCCTGCCCGTTTCCTTGCGCCCCATTTCCCTCGAATTCAATTGCATATGTGCGAAACACATTCGGGTACCTACGTAAAAAAGTTCAGTGCTCGGAAGGCCGTAAATAAAGAATGGCGCAAAGAGAGCGTACAGAAGGGATGAAGAATGCGTCCTAAATTTTTTCGCAAATTGTAAACATGAATTTAGTCCTGCTCGTTTGAAATTTCAACGTATGGGGCGGCCGCATCACCGGAATATTTTTTACGGTGAGTGGGCGGCTGCGTCTGCCACATATTTTCTCATCCCCGATAAATCTTCCAACCCCGGCGACACATTTATCTTGAGAATTCTAGCAAATTTATATGATGGGGGGTAGAACATACATTAATAAATAGAACGTTAAAATATGAGTGAAACCGTTAAAGATAACGCTCGGATGATGAATTTAATGACATTCGTTATTTTTAACGGGATGCGTCTTTAGCGTCGGTCGGGGTGGGTTTATTGACCGGCATCACTTGCGAACTTGTCACGAATGTTTGCTTTATTTTTATGCAGTAAATGCTTTATGGGTCAATTAAGTTAATGGTCGTCAAACTGTATTTTAATATTGTTAGTCTTACGACGAGGGTATTTATGTTTTCAACATTCAACGGCTGGAGGGAACGAAATTGTTTCTGACAGATATCCTTGTTAGAAGTTTTTGAGAGGGACTTAAAACGTCTGTGGGCGGAGAAAAATAAACGTCGGGGATACGTAGTTAGGTAAGTGACTTAGTTTGCTGCAAAGCCGGATAAAAGACAAAAAGCTGAAGACAGAGTCCGGAGGGGTAAAAGCAGGGGATTCCGGGCAGTGTAGTGTGCGAAATCCGGTCTTTGTTGCTCGACTTCCGGAAATACCAAACTCACAAATATGATGATTTTGTAATAAAAGTGCGTTCATTTCTTCTCGTGTCTATCTTCTATTATACTGTCTTACTTAGTGTTTACAATACCTATTTTACTCATCAGCAACGCAGTTTTTTATTCCGTTATTTTTATCTAATCCTTCGATTGTAATTTCTAATTTTTAGTATCGATCCTTCCATTAGTTTGACCTCACTCTGTCGACAAAATTGGCAAAATGATGTGTTGATTTGACACTTTGACTTGACACTTTGACAAGGCAAGTATCGCCTTAAAGGATTCGTTTATGAGAAACCAGGAAGAGAGACAAAGGCGAGATATGTGACATTTAATGCATCTGCTTCAATAAGTCATTACCTACCTACCTGGCCGTGATCAGCGCTTGTCACTTTTTGAACGCATTTATTTATGTCGTCGAGACAATAACAATCCAACTTTCGCGTGGACCTCTGATATTTTTGGTAATTTTACTGTCGACGAAGAATCCTTACCTTAATAATGCTACAACCGTCAATCTCGAACCACGCCAGTAGTGTAAAAATTTCATCTTGTCTCCGTCCGATTCCATCTCATTACACCAATTCAAAAATTCGTCCAAACTCTTCTTCGTATATTTTTCGTGCATTTTGTTTGTTGGATTAAAATAATTTTGTCGTTACTTTACCAACAAACTTTTCAATTTTGCGCACTTCGGGGTTATTTCAAGACTACGTTTTTAAGTGGTTATAAAATAATTATTTCAGAAATAAGTTTTTTTGAAGAATTGCCACCGTTGTTTATAATTCACCTGGGTAATGAATATTTTTGTCACCACCAGAAACTATATGATTTCAATTTTGATGCTTTAGGTATAAATTGGATTGCCTATTTAATTTAATTATTTAATTTGCAAATAAATTATAAAGGATCGCTAAAAATAGCGTACCTATATGCCACAAATCTTTTTTAATAATTGCAGAATTACAGAGTATATATAGAAAATAATACTTGTTTATGGTATAGGTGTGTTATAGTTATACTATCGGTCACGATCCTTTATTAATGCAATCTTGGGACAGTTTATTCATTCATGTGTTGTGGTTTTATTGTTGATGGCAATTGTTATTGTTAGATCTGATATACTTTCGAGTTGTAATATTTGCCAGTTTTTGAAAAAATAAATAAATATCTAGATTCAGGTCTTAAATTTTTGGAAAACGGAGTTCACGAGTAGTGAGAATTACTTATTTCCAACATTTGTGTTAAGGCTTTATTGTTGATGGCAATTGTTATTGTTAGATCTGACATAGTTTCGAGTTGTAGGTAATATTTGAGTTTTTTGAAAAAATAAGTAAATATCTAGATTCAGGTCGAGGATTTCCAAGGATGTACGGGATGTATTGGGATTTCCGAGGGATGTATGAGGATTTCCGGGGATGTACAGGGATGTACGGGGATTTCCGGGGATGTACGGAGGATTTCCGGGGATGTACTGGGATGTATGCGATTCAAAGAGCTAATGCTCATGCGCGGTTCGCATGCGCATAACGGTGCATACCCACGTGGCATGCAATGTTATGGTTGTCGAATAGGGGCGGTAGATATTTTGTGAAGTGAAATGTGAGTTTACTTACAAAACACAGTAAGTATTGCTACTTTTATTACTGCCACCGCTAAATTGTGAATAATTAGTTTCGAAAGTCGTTTTATACAGTTTATATCAATCACTATTTATGTCGAAAATATTATTTCTAACCCCACATTTGCCCGGTAGTTACAGATAGGTGCCTCAACAGGTGCTACTATTATCTCTTTGATTTCAGATGCAGAATGGCAGATCCACCCGAAAATCCACCTCTCGATCCACCTAAAAAATCATGTTGCTTCTCCGATGCAGAAAGAGCTCTGAACATAAAAATCGACGAAGAGCTAAAATAGACCAGTTAAATAGGGACCGGAGGTTACAATAATTGTTGGAAAGCCGGAGATGGTCTTAAACACTTTATTAGGCATCTAGTAGAAGTATCCTAGTTCCCAGGATGTGTGCGTATGATAGAGTGTCCAAAAAACCCCGAAATTTTCGGACTTTTCTCAGTTTTTCGCTTATAATTTCTAAACAGTGCTTCCTAGCGGAAAGTTCGCTATTTTCGAAATTAAAGCGCACTAAATTCTGCGTCGAATGAGCCCCCCAAACGTTAATTTTGGTTAAACGTATTCAAAAAGCAATTTATTTATAAAGGTAGTTAAGAAATGAGACGAATAAAAAATCAATTTCTTCGAAATCTTTTGGACGTGGAGGGGCCAGGGTCGTTCGCAGGCTCGATGAATAGTGTGTCGCCTTCAAATAGTTGAGGCTTAGGTACTGACTTATGACTGTTTATGGATTGCTCTATTTTGATTTTCTAGATCTAAAGCCTCAACTATTTGAAGGCGACATACTATTCATCGAACCTGGGAACGACCCTGGCCCCTCCACGTCCAAAAGATTTCGAAGAAATTGATCTTTTATTCATTGTCTCATTTCTTAAGTACATTTATAGATAAATTATTTTTTGAATACTTTTAACCAAAATTTAAATTTGTGATGCTTTTTTAAATCAGCGATTGATTTTCTACAACTTTCAAGCTATAAGTTTTTTAAATTAGAGTAGCCGTTTGGACGTTACAGACGACGAAAAGTCACTACTTGTTAATTTTTCGCAAAATTGTCGTTTTTGACCATGGTTTGCGACCCTACCACATGGTCGAACTTAACGTTTGGGGGGCTCCTTCGACGCAGAATTTAATGCGCTTTAATTTCGAAAATAGTGAACTTTTCGCTAGGAAGCACCGTTTAAAAATTATAAGCGAGAAACTGAAAAAAGTCCGAAAATTCGTGTTTTTTTGGACGCCCTATCATACGCACACATCTTAGGAAGTTGCAAAACTAGGGTATTTCTATTAGATGCCTACTAAAGGGTTTAAGATCATCTCCCGCTTTCCAACATTTATTGTAACCTCCGGTCCCCTGGAGGTCTAATTTGACTGGACTAAAAATGATATTACGACTAAATATAGTTGAAGCGGAGAAAGGATCAGAGATGATATTTAAGATGAACTACTTACGAAAGACGAGACGAAATAAGTTCAGTTGGCCCAAAACAAAGGATACAGATCTAGAAGTGCACCAAAAATACATATTTTATGGACCTATACCTTTCGAAACTTCTTCTGATTTAAGTTGTGATAGTTTTCAGTTATCAGCTGACTACTTGATGGAAATTGATAAATTGTATATGCAGCTTAAATCCGAATTTAAATCTGTTTAAATATATTTTCTTATTTGTATTGTTTTTGGCGAGGTTTTGGGTAATTTTCAATGCATGGTACTTTTCACATTACCTTAAATATTTGTACTCGATCAATAAATTTAGTTTACGTTTTTGAAACTCGTTTAAATTTTTAAAAAATTGGAGATTTCCAAGGATGTCCAGGGATTTCCGAGGATTTCCTGGGATTTGCGAAAATTTGCAGGGGTGTAAGGGGATTTGCGGGGATGTAGGAGGATTTTTGGGGATGTACAGGTAATTGTGGGGATGTAAAAGGATTTATTTGCACAAAAGGATGTATGGTGTACAGAATTTTGGTTACTTGTTTACCCCTCGATTCAGGTCTTAAATTTTTGGAAAACGGAGTTCACGGGTAGTGAGAATTACTTATTTCCAACATAATGGGTGGAATTAATAAAGTGTTACAAGATGTTTAATTTGAGTTAATAAAGGATGCAATGTATCCTTTATTAATGCAGGTATGTTAAGTGCGTTTTAACAGAAACTCGGAACTCGAACTATTCCTCGATTCTGTTAACATGCTCTTACAAACCTAGTATCGTTAACAACTATACCGTTTTGAAGATATTTAAAAAACAGCGGGAAAGATGACGTCATCTTTCCACGATTTCTTGCCCATCTTGAGCATATTTCCAGACGTCGCCGTCGGCTGAGTATTGGTTTATCCTAGCTCCTACGTGTTTAATATGGAGTTAGGACAGCCGATGTCTGGAAATATCCTCAAGATGACCCAGAAATCGTGGAAAGATGACGTCATCTTTCCCGCTGTTTTTTCTGAATATCTTCAAAATGGTAAAGAATTTTTAGACTCTGATAACACCATTGGACTCCGACGATCCTTTCTTACTAGAATATATATATATTGTATATATATTGCATTTTTAACTAATTTTAATAAAATTTTATAAACTCAGGTAATGGAAAAAGTCGATTTTGATCCCAGCGGGGATCGAAACCTGGATACACTTTACAATTTGAGTGTTTTAATACACGATATGTCGGATTGACTTGGAAGAATTTTTTCGAACTTTTCTCTTATACCTTTTCTTCATTATTGCACAAACTCCGTGAGTTTTAAGAATGTTATTCACTCACAGATTTAGTCCACTCATCCTACGGGCTTGTGAGCTAAACATCTTTCTAGTAACTAAACTTTAACTCAAGTAACTACAGTAGAAAATAATTCGTGAGGCGCTTAACATAAAATAGCGTTCGCTAAACACGTGTTTGTTGTTTGTTATCGGCGTCATCGATCCATGTTCGAAAATTAATTTCACACGGCGGACTTATGAAGACTTATCGGGCGGCATAATCGCCCCTCCTGGCACATTGATTTCCTTGCAAACTAAAATTTGATGATTTTTGCCTTCTTGGCGGCTGCAAAAGCGCCGCCGCTCTGCCGTCTCGGGATTCGAAATCGCGGACCCACTTGTTTGAGCAAATTAAGTTTGTTTGCCGGAATTAACTGGGAATTAGTTTGAAACGACAATTTGGCGCAGTGTACGTCTGCAACAAAACTCTCTTATGCGTTCCACACGCAGCCGTTGGAAATCTCTCGACCCTCGGGAGACAAAGTTTTGCAGCGGGGGTCAACTTGAGTGAGTTTAGATTGCCACTCACGTGCTGTCTCTTATCTAATCGCGATACACCTGAACCTGAATCATTAGCCAAACGCGCTAATAGTGCCATCTGTTAAATGCATTGACGTGTATTGACAATGCAATCTTGGAGACAAATAGCTACATGACAGTGTTCAACCGAGACTGGTATAAATTGATCAGAAGAAAAAAGACAGGATCAGCAATATGATCCCAGCTTATTTGAATAGTTATTAAAGCTGATGGCTCTGAAACCTGACTGTCTTTTTAACGTTTCAATAGACGTATAAGAAAGGTTAGAATTATTTTTTAACCTCCTCAACCCTACAATTTAAAAAAAATTGGCAGTCTCGGAGACGGTAGAAACTTCTACTTTTTCACAGAATTTGTAAACGTACAGGTTGTGAACCAACCATATGATCAGGTTATCGCTAAAGGTAGGTTCTATCGATTGAAGGCGCCAATTTATCGCAACCGAATCACCTACAAGATGAAGGAAGCTTATCGCGACAAAAATAAAATTTTTCGAAAAAATGGTATATACATCTATAAGGTTTTCGACCCTATTATTGAGCTTATCGCCATTATTACAAAGAAATTAAATTATTTTAGTTTTTAGTTACTTTTTGCCACGACTGTATATACGTCCGAAACTTCCTCACGCTTGCCCTCTCTTTTGGCCTTGAGCCTCAGACTCACTCAGTCAGACCTCTTGACTACACAAGACGAGAACAGTGTTTTGTCACGTTTGTGTTTTAAAGTTTAAAGTAGCATGGAATTTACCCGAATTTACTGGCTGGATTTTAACAATAATGTTAAATTTAAATAGAAATAGAATAAAAGTCAACCACTGACCCTATTTAAAACGTTTCAGTCATTCGTTGCGTTCAAGTCCGCGAAAAAACCCCGCTTTGCCAATTTAAAACGTGAACGCTGAGTAAACTGTTGAAGATATAACAAAATCATACATAGAAGAATTGTTGGTTACGAAAGATCTACCAAAAAGTCCACGACAGCATATAGGTATCTATGAAGAATAGCCCACAACAAACAGTCAAACCGATTTTTACAAAAAATTAAAACACAAAACAATTATTGTCGAACAGCTGAAATTCTTTAACCTCCCCAACCCCATCACAATTTAAAAAAAATGAGAGGTTACTGCAATCACTAAAATTTTCGAATTTGAGATACCACCAGATCTTTACGTTTTGAGGTCTCAGGAACCCAAAAATGTGTCAGTGTGTATGTACGTACGTACGCTCGTTTGTAATGACGCCACAGCCAAAACTACTAGACCGATTTGGCTGAAATTTGGAACATAGGCATCTCGTAACCTAACTTAGATCTGAAAAGCTTTTGGAGCCAATCGTGCAACTAGAAATGCCATTTTGGCACATCAACTTTTAAATTTTAAATGTAAACCCCCATTTTTCACGTCACCGTTAGGAAAACCTTCAAATTCTGCTTCTAAAAGTGTATTCATTCTTAGTGCCCTTTTGACCAAAAACTTAAAAAAAATTGATTTTTATCGGACTTTAAAATCGCGGTACAGCCCAAGCCCCTGAACCGATTTGGCTGAAATTTTGCACATGGGGATTGTATTACACGTCGAAGAGCTGAACGACTTTTGAATTCAATCGACTCACGGAAAGTGCCGTTTTGGCACACCAATTTCCAAATTTAAAATTATTCTCTCATTTGACCATTAAAAACAAGTTTTTGAAAGATTTATCGTCACCATCAGAAAGGTCTTCAAATTCTGGTTTTAAATAGGACAAAATTAATTCGCATTTAGCGCTGTTTGGTTCAAAAAATCGAAATTTTATAATAACAGTAAAAATACATTATAGCCCAAATTACTGAATCGATTTGGCTGAAATTTGGTACATGGAGATCGGGTGACCCGCTTTTGAAAGCAATTGGCCCACGGAAAGTCCCATTTAAGCATATCAACTTAAAATTTTAAATACAAGACCTCCTTTTTTATGTCGCCATTAGAAAGGCGATCAAATTCTGGTTCTAAAAATGTGTTCACAGTTTCTGCCATTTCAGTGGAAAATAGAGAAAAAATTCTTTCTCATTAAAAAGGAGCGGGCTGACAGTGGATGACATAAAGTGGCAGTGCAAAAAGGTGGCAAAAGATTAACCTTAAAAGGAACGTGATGGGTGATGTCCGAGGTCACGTCGGTATTTGTCAGAAAATTGCGAAATTAGTCAAGGATTAAAAAAATTCCGTTGAATTGACTACTATCTACACAGAATACAAAGATCCACGCGATGGGGAGGTTCCAGCCGCTTCTCTGCTGCATTTTTTTGGATTCAATCGACCCACGGAAAGTGCCGTTTTGGCACACCAATTTCCAAATTTAAAATTATTCTCTTATTTAACCATCCACAACAACGTTTTGAAATATTTATTGGTACTATTTCCTATACCTAACTTTTACTCCTCCAAACCTAAGGCGTTTTCTGTGATTTTTCTAAATTTTACGATCTTTTGTTAAAAGAAATTGGAGTTTATTATTCAAATTTCAAAGTTGATATGCCACAATGGCATTTTCTTTTGATATCTTTTTCAGATTCATGTCGAAAACTTTAGTGCCATTTTTCGTAAAAGAGAGACGCTACAACCCAAGTTACTGCAGATATCGATATGAAATTTTTGCACACATGTTCAGTGGACGTGCTCATTAAATTTTGAGCCAAATAGGGGCTGTAATTCGAAAGCCCTTCCAGGGTCGTGAAAAAAACAATACGTAAACTGTACATTTTTATTACTGAATTCGCTAGTTGTTGTCTTTCAGGGTCGAAAACTTTCGTGCCATTTAAAAAAGATGTCATTTTATTGCCGAAAACCTACTTGACCTTGTAGGTTCTGTTACAATTTGAATTTAAACTTCGCGGCTTAAATCTGGTACCTTTAAGGAATAACCTCAGAATAAGGTTAATAAAATAATCATAATAATCGAACAAACTTCATAGGGGTTGGTTAAACCTTGCAAGTATAATAAAAAAAGGTTTTTTTTCATTGGAAAGGCCCTTTACTAAAAGCAGAACGAATATTAAACTGCGCGTTAAACCAGGAAACAGCTTGAGTCCGTTATTGCTTGTAATAGTAATGAGGGAAATGGGGAAAATTCACCGTCAGCAATTCATCGCTAACAATTCACCACCTAAAAAAATCATCGCCCATCAATTCACCGCCGGAGCAATTCACCACAGGGAAGTTCACCGCCGAATGTAAGTTATTGCGGAAGGTTAATTATTAACTTACTTCTGTTTTTTTTTGATGATTCCTTTATAAAGTACACTACACTTTATATTGAAGAATGTGACTTTTTGGACCTAGGTACAAAACCTAGGTACTAAACGAGTTGTTTCATTATTAGTTGAAATTTTATTTCAACCAAATTTTTTTATTTACTTCGATTAGTTAATGTTGAGATGAAAAATGTCGAAAACTTCTAACATAAAAATTCTCCTGACAAGCTTGTTGTCGTCAAGTCGATATTTGTATAAAATTTTGGTCGCTTAAGTTAAAGCTAATTGCTTAACAATCAGCAAATGGGTATACATATAGGTTAGTTTTTTATCAATTTTTGTCATTAAATTAATAAAATATTGATGGGTTTTGACCGGAACGAGCTGTTTTCCCATCAACCAGGCCAAAAAAATACAGCGGTTCGAATACTGCAATCTCTCACAATTGAGGTTAGGTGGAATTTGAAGAATGCAAAACAAAGACTTTTGTAAAAGGCAAATTTAGATCCGACCAACATTAATAAATTAATTAACATTTAATTAGTTTTCCAAACGATTTTTGCAGGTTGAAATTTTTATAAAGAGCATCAATGCGTACAGATCGAATAAAAGGTGAACCCTGCTGACCCTGAGATAGTGTACCAACAAATGTATTTCAATAGATGTGTATTTTTATGATAAATAAATTTTAGTAGCTATCGAATTTAATAATTTTACATTTAATCCCTTGGGATTTTTGCAAAAAATTAGTCCCCCGGGGACTAAATGCTACACTTCAGTTCCTAAAAAAGTCACTGAAATAGTAAGTTATACCTACTTTTAATGTCGGGAGTGCAAAATAGTATATTATATGTATACCAAAGGACTGAAGTGCATCATTTAATCCCGAGCGTGAAAGTTTACTGCTCGAGTGGAGCGAGTAATCACGAGAGGGATTAAATGTCACTTCAGTCCTGTGGTATATACGCTATTTTTTGCACTCCCATTCAATTTGAACCCAAAATAGTGGAAAAATGTTAAAATGTCTCTTTGACGTTGTTTAATCAATATAATGCAAGAAACAATGGATTTTTTACAAAATACCTAGTAACGGCACTTCAGTCCCATGGGAGTAAATGACCTACTTCAGTCCCTCAAAAGAGAGCCTAAAAGTGCCACTTCATTCCCGGGAGTGCAAAAATAATTACTAATTCACTAGTGAATCATGTACTAAAAGAGTTGAAATAATGACGTTCACAAACGTCAAAATGAAATGAAATAATTTAATGAGTGCGAGTAGATAGATATTCATTCCTGCTGGAAATGGGCCGACCACACTTTAATATGTTTGAAAGTATTATACGGGAGTGAGCCTTGCTATCTTATCATAAGTAAACACGGAGAGCATTATTAAAGCAGTATTTTTCGTGAAATAGGCAACGCGCGCAAATATTTACGCGCTATATCTAATCGTCCTCAAAAATTTTAATTAACTCGGCAGACCTGCAATATTACACCGGGGAATTTTACAACCGCCGACATTTTGAAGCTTAAAAAATGCGGAAATGAATTGATACGATATTATTCGCCATAAAAATGGGAAATTCTCGTATTTGCTCGATTGTGTTTTAATCTTCAAAACAATAATTGCTCCACAGGCTGTTCCAATAATAAATTGATAATCTGAAGAGCAGATAGGTTTTTTCCCAGAATATTATAATATTATATGACAAAAACTTTTGAACGAGTAATGCTATCCACCTAAAACTTTACACAATAATTGAATTAACCAAGAAAATAATTTTAAAAAATATGTTGGCTCCTTCCGCACCTCAATCCAAAAATGGCCAAATTTTATTGAATCAATAATTATATTCGAAACATTATTAAAGAAAGGCCAACCTCAGTTCGCCAATAATTTTCCCCTTGAATCCTATCATCGACTGATTAGATGCTAAAAATGTTCTTATCTGGCGGGATAAAAATCAATGAAAAGTCCACGCCACATAAATAAACGTTGTGAATTTTTGATAAAGAGCACCCGTGGGCGATCTTGTGTGTACGTCGTCATATCCTCTTGTCCTCTTATTCTCCTTAATGGCAGCCTATGCGAGTCCTTGCTTGGAGACTAATTGGAAACGTGAGTCCCTTGTGTCTCTGAGAGTGGCTGCAGGATTGCAAGGATGCGAATGCACACAAGGCTTCTTTTGAAATCGGGATTCTTCCCAACCATTGTAGTTTTAATTGAGTCGGTCTAGAAAGAGGAATATCCGATTTGAATTTATGAGAAATGTCTGGAAATTGCGAAGACGAGACGATACGTCCTAGACATAGTGATTTAATAAATCCCAATCCCAGAATTTCGACACAAATTAAAAGAGATGAGGAATCAACTGATGGACGTCAATATTTAATGAAACAGACGCGAACGTTTTAATTAGAGTATGGAATTATATGACAAATATTGTTGTTCCTGTATTTGTTCCATAAAATATTTATTAGCTCACTAACGAGTGAAGCTAATCACTGGAAAAGCTTTATGAAAATCACCCCGAAGGCCATTGTAAACAAATTATTAAATAAAATGCTTTTAATTTTACGCGCTAGTTGTTCAAGTATTAAAAATTCGAAATCATGTCAATCACAGATGAGTTTCTATTAACGGAAAAATATTCATTTTGTATATTCGAGAGAACCACAATTGATATTCAATGATTTTATTTTTAAGCAGCAAAACTGCAATCTAATGAAAAAAGTTTCAAGTTTTTATAAAATCAGCTGTCTTCGGTTTTCGAAACTTTCCGAAAAGTTGATTCAGCATCAGCATTAAGGTCGTTCATTTTAGAATTCTTTCGAAAGCTCCAAGATTTTCCTATTTGTGATAATATAATGTGATGAACCTATGCAAACGGTGAAATAAGGTTAAGGGCCGGTTCAACAGTCCTAGTTCAACTTTAAACCTGGTTTTGATCACACTCCGTTGCACTCACATAATCAAGATATAAATATTTTTCTGTTAAAAAAAATTATTTCTCCTTATTTGATCGTAATTTCAAACGTAACGCGAGTGCCCATAAACCACTTTACACCGTAACCATAAATAGAACCCTTAAAACTTTTCCCTCTCGCCGAAACTTTCTCTCCACATAACCGTGGATTTATGCCCCGGAACGTGGGGGTCACTTTTATATTGCCTCGACTCCAGCAACTCTAAAAAAACCGCGCCATAAGCCTTTATTGTTGACATCAAGACGAGAAAGTTTAATTGTTTTTATTCCCGTGAAGTAGCGTCCTGCATTAAGGGTCGGTTTACACCCTGGGACCATCACCACTATACAACAACTTGGCGGTTCCACCTCTGATGTATTTTATTTTCGTTTGCTGGAGTTTAGTCTTAAACGAGCGCAAGGGTCGACGTTCTCAACGACTATTAAAACAAATAAAAACTTTCGTGTACAGTTTCTGGAGCAATTTCTTATCTCTCACTCGCCAGGAGTGGACGAGATATAAATTAGAGATTCTTCCAACGTGGAAGTACGCGGACGTAGTGTTATTGTTAACTTCCAGATTTATAAAACTTCGTCTTTCTTAGAGGGAATGATGGCTTTCTTTCACATCTTCGAAGTGTTTAAAAATAGCCGTTTATCTACCTAAGCGCAGACGAAACTGAAGTTTTCTCGGACAGCAGGAAAAACTTGTACTCACTGCTTCTTGTTTTTGCGGTTAGCCTCGAGAAACTGTCCTTTCACAGCATGGAATAGCTATTTGACTTAAGGCCGGTTGTTCAGTTCATGGTTAGGTAACAACAGATTAATTGCAGACGATACTCATTAATCATTATTCATTATTATAAGAATTGTATCCATGGAAATAATACCGTGGTTAGGATAACTATGGAATAACTAGGCACTGAACAACTCAGGGTTATTTGTATATCTAGAATGCTAAACCGAGCGCTAAACACATTTCGCGGCCGGGGTACAAACTCTTTTTTGGGCAACCGAAACCGAATGAATTTTGTCTTATTTAAAACCAGAATTTGAAGTCCTTCCTGATGGTGACAATAAATCTTTCAAAAACTTGTTAATTAAGAGTCAAATGAGGTTAAATGAGAGAATAAAATTTGGAAATTGGTGTACCAAAACGGCACTTTCCGTGGCCCGATTGAATCCAATGTATGTTCAGCTTTTCGACGTGTAATACAATCCCCATGTACAAAATTTCAACCAAACCGGTTTAGGGGCCTGGGCTGTACCTACCACGATTAGTCCGCTAAAAATCTCAGTTTTTAAAATTTTTGGTCAAAAGCGAATACATTTTTAGAAGCAGAATTTGAAGGCCTTTCCTATGGTTACGTGAAAAAGGGTGGTTTCCATTTAAATTTTAAAAGTTTGTGTCAAAATAGCATTTCCAGTTGCACGATTGGCTCCAAGGGCATTTCAGACCTAAGTTAGGTTATCAGATACCCACGTACCAAATTTCAGCCAAATCGGTCTGGTAGTTTTGACTGTGCCGTGTTTACAAACGTACGTACGTACATACGTACACATACCGACAAATTTTTAAAAGCACCTTAAAAGACCTCAAAACGAAGATTTGGTGTTATCTCAAATTTGAAAATTTTAGTGATTGCAGTAACCTCCCTTTTTTTAAGTGGTGAAGTAGAGTGGGGAGGTTAACAATTGGCAATGTCGAAAGCGGTAGAAACTTCTACTTTTTCAGACAATTCGACTCATTTGAAATTGACCAATGACAGAGAGCAAATTATCAGCGGCAATTTTGTACTAGTCAAATATCCACTGAAAATTATGGTAGCTGTTTGATAGCTATCACAATTTTCATGAAATTGGATACTGATACTCCTGCATACTGCATACTGCATGACGAAATTGTCGACAATTCAATACTTACTAATTAAGAAAGCGGCTGGAACCTGTCCAATGGCATGATCTTTAATTTCAGTGTAAATAGTTAGTCAATTAAAAACGAAAATTCACTCAAAAACGAAATTTCAGCATTAATGTAAGATAGGGCCAGGTAGGGGTATTTAGCCCTCTGAGTAGTTGTTTCACCACGTCATAATGATGATCGCCTTGCGATCTCCTGCAAACAATGTCGTTAAAATAATTTCCAACTAAAATCTTGTATATAACTCTTCTTTCAATCTGCGAGCTGGTATCACCATTTCTGAATAGCTACTATCACAGTAGTTGTGTTAACTCGCATTTTTCGTATGGCACACTGAAGGGTCTATCCTGTAATTTACACGTGAAAATTTTAACACGCTGCTAAAAATGCAATTATGCGAGCTGTTATAGTAACGTCAAAGCAAAGGCGTTAAAACTGTATTTTTTAAGTTCTGGCGCCTCCTACGAGAGATGCCTCTTATTAATCAAAGTTTAGTCGCCTCAGACAAAGATTCCAGAGTATAGTGCTGCCAAGGATGCCAATGATGCTGTCACATTTTAACAGAAAACATTAAAATAAGATAATAGGCCTTGAAAACAACTTTAAAAATGTATCAGTTTGATTGTATGTATGTAAAAGCAACAAATTTTGTACATGGTTACCTGGCACTGTCAGACGGTAACCATGATCAAATATGTGTTGTTCTTACTCGAGGGAATACGTATATATTTTTAAAATGACATACAGAGTGTATCCTAATTATAATGCCAACGTTTAAATAGAGTCTCCTTACATAAAAATATGTCGAAAAGTACTCAAGAGCTAATTAAACGAGCAAAATATGAAAACCGTAGATAAGGTGGTTTCTTAACAAAAAAAACTCACTCAATATGTCACATTCTAAGCCCAATAAGTCGGAAGCGTTGCTTAGGCCCTGCCTCCAATTAAAATGACATTTCCCAGCTTTCAAACGTCAAACCCTAAACGTCAAGGTCAACTATAAATAAAAAAGAAAAAGAAAATCTCACAAATTCCTACTGAATTTAGATGAAAGACGTTTTTTTCGTCTCTCCCGTTCCTCTCCTGCTCCCATTTGCAATAAACAATAATAAGTGTGTAGTCTTTTGCGGAACTGGAGCGTCAATTCTAAATTCTGGTTCGAACCCCAAAATGTAGTCTTTTAAAACATTATTGATGAATATTTAAGACTGTTTGCAACACAATTTTAAAGTAAATGAAAAAAATGGGCAGCTAAGGAAGCGGCAGGAACCTCCCCACTTGGTGGACGATCTAATAATCCCCAATCACCTATAAATATCAATCCACAGTCTTGAAGTGTTTCGGGGCCAAAAGGGCACTAAGTTTGATTGTATTTTTGGGAACAGAATTTGAGGACCAGAAGACCTAATAAAAAAACAAATCGTGGTTATATTTCAAATTTCATAGGTAGATGACATGCCAAAAAAGCACTTGTAATAGGCCGATTGCCACCAAAATTAGCATCTTTTGGATACATACAAATTATTGTACTCGCATTTGAAAAAATTGAGTTGTGGTCAATTTCGTTACGCTATTTTTAAAAATTAATTTCCGCCATATTGTTATGCCAACGAGAACGAGTGAACCATCAGCCGAAAGCTCAAACCTTGTACTTTCAACCCTCCTAGTTTGATTTCTGTATGTTCAACCGTCTGGTAGATAGACATTTTTCTATTGTCGGATAAAAATCTACTGTTTTACACAAATTTTGACTTATGTCAAAAGCTATGACAGTTAGGCAAGCAAAGTAGGGGTGCAATGAACTGACAATCGAATCTAGAGCCAAAACATAGGCTTCCTATTTAAAATAACAAAGATGGCGGCCACTTCCTGAATAACCGGAACTGCGTCAGAACTGAAAATATTTTCATTCGATGGGCAGTAAATTGAAACTTCTGTGTGCAAATTTTTGTTCAGCTGCTAAAAAGATTCTCTAAATATCGCTAACTGACACTTTAAAAGAGACACCCTGTATAGTCCAGGCTAAAAATTGCTAGGAAAATGGAAAAAATAACAAGTTTCTGTCCCATAACCTGCCATAACTTATTGCTTCATGGAAGAATTTAGAAGTACCTATAGAATGATAAAGACTGATAAATTCTCTACAAGAAAGTTCCTATGTACTATTCACGAGTCGAAAAGTACTACTTTGTAAAATCGATTTTTTCCGATACATTCCTTATTTTTCTTTTAAACACAATCACCGTTTTGGCGGAAAATATTCCATCACGGAAACACTTACAGTGCTTTGCCCTGTAAACAGAAGATGCTGTGAAAGTGGAATTATTATGAAGAGGCGATAGCTGAAGTGCAAGTTAAATTTGTATTTGTAAACGAGGCTCCCACATTTTCCATGTGAATCTCCGACAAGAGAATCACAGTTTCGGATTTCCTCACGAACCATTAGAAGGAAACTCGAGACGTTGGGGGGCGTCTGCAGACGCATCGATTTCGTTTTGTAATTATTGCAGGCGTCACACGATATTGATAAATGCGGGATTTATGTGTCGTCGAAAATACGTAATGAAGTGTATAGGTGGCGTCGCGACGCCTGAATACAAAACGACGTTTTATTCTTCGGACGACAAGCGTTCGTTTGGCTCGCTCTTACAACTCGTCACTTCCGGCCGTCTCGACGACGGTTCCGTCCCCGGAGGACCGCCAGAACCGGACTCGATAATAAACTCTCTCTCGGCCAATCAATAGCGAAAAGGGGGAAGAAAAGTCGGTTGAAATAATCGGCTCGTTTTCTGCGGCGCCTTTTTATTACTTCTCTCTCGTTTTGAATAACAATGCATCGGGAAAAATTCCCATGTATATGAGGAGAAGTGTGGAGAGCGATAAGGACAATTTGGCAGGTCGCTTCCGGGCAGGATTCGGTGCGAGGGCGCACTTAGCCCAGTTTCCACTTGTCATCTCTTTGTCGGAACTATCAAAAGCGCGAGACTAATTACAAACAAGTTTAAATCCGTCATCGAGCACGCGAGTCGGTTTATTTTAAAACGCCGCCGGCTCATATAAAACCGTACGGTTATTTCGATTGCGGAAAAATAGTGCGAGAGTAAGTTATTGACTGTGTCCCCGGTCGGCCAGGTACATATTAACGCTGAGGGCGAACCGGATTACGGTCTGCTGACACTGCAAACATCCCTTCGGGAACTCGATCGTGCGTGCAGAATTCTCCTCCACCTCCGCAAATAATCGTCAGTGCGGACGGATTAAAACGATGGAATGATCTTGCAAAAGAGCGACATCTGCAACCGGAATTTTTTAATCCGGATCTGATGCTAAAGCCCTATGCGGATTACGAAGATGAATAATGGTCCGCGCGATTCCTAAAAACGCAAAGCTCATGGAGCGGTCGAGCATAAATAATAGTTTTCTATCTGCACACACTGAAATAGTTATTTGTATACCAAGGTTTGAAAGAAGATGTTTGTAGATCCCAACCAGAATTCGCGGCACGAGCGGGCTGCGGATGGTTTTAGGGTCTGCAAACATTTTTTCGAACAGAAGTATACACAACGTTTTTTGTAAAGACCAACAATTATTTATTAATTATTTAACAATTTGCCATCATTCCACAAATATTATTCTTTTAACTTCCCCACAACCATATAAAAGAGGTTACTGCAATCACTCCAAAATTCGAAATTGAGTTTCAAGGTCCCAGGATCACATGAGCTTGTTTACAATATTTTGAAGACTTCAATTACAAATTTTGGAGCTCTGAATCAATGAAAAACCATTTTCTCCAAAAACAGTGTGTTCTAGCTACGTTCAACAAGAGTACCTTTTTTACGTACAAAACTTCAAATTTGCAGATTCTGGAATCAAATTTGAGAAAAACTACTTACAAATATGTTTGAGTAAATTTTAGTCTTAAACCCCCCTTGTGCGAGACGCTCATGACCAAAATTTTTAATTTTTCTCCACAGTAATAAATTCAGCATCTAAGACTTCTTAGAGATACCAAATTTCACGTTGCTATCTTTAACAGTTTTGAAGATATTTAGAAAAAAACACTTTAAAGGCCCCTTAGGACTTATTTTTCGACATATGTTCATAGGGACTTTCTTTGATATTTCTCAAAGAAGGATCTACTGGTAAAGTTTTGCCCACTAATTCGGGACACCCTGTATTGTAAGTATACAGGGTGAGTCTGAAAGACTCCACATCCTTTATACCACAGAATCTACTGTTCAAATGATGAAGCTTGGCGAAAAAATTATTGGTCAATTGTGATTCCTCTTGATGTTATAAGCCGCCAAAGATCTTCATTTTTAAACGTTCTTTTTAAATATCTTTCGAAAGGTGTATCGTAGAATTGTGAATTTTTGCACAGCATTATTACAGATTAAGAAGCAACTGCTGATGGTACTTAAGACATTATCCAAAAAGCGAATCTCTGTTATACAGGGTGGCCCCGATGTTATTTGCCCTTGAACTTTTTTATGTTTGAAAATATTGCTAATTTGCCTATGCGGCCGTATTCCCCATTCGATTCTACAACTTTTTTGACTCTTACAATTTTTCGAAAAAACTAACCACTCACGAGGAAAATTGAAAAAACCGAAAACATGATCACCGTGATAAACCTACAATTTTAATAAAAATCAAAGTGTACGTTGACACCGAGGGGTTAACCACATGGTAAATTTGTGTACACAAAATCGCAAATTGTAAGAAAATCGCCAAAATCGCTAGGAAATCGCTAAAAAATCGCCAAAATCGCTAGAAAATCGCCAAAATCGCTAGAAAATCGCCAAAATCGCAAGAAAATCGCTAAAATTGCTAAAAACTGCCCAAAGTTGCCAAAAATCGATATTGCTAAAAAAAGACATAAACTGTTTGATGTGGCTCTTAATTTAACCTTAATAAGGTAGTCACCTTTGAAATTTTGCTTCTCCATGTAAATTAAATGGGAAAACTGGGAAAACCGAGGGGAAAACTATATTCCAAAGGCGACTACCGCTGCAAAGTTTCGTGGAACGAGGTTTAAAGCATTGAAAGGTCTATGGTAACGTCCTCGGTAATATCACTTTGACGATTTTTTAAAAATGCTTCCGAGAATGCTTCTTTTTCTAAATGTAGCGACGTTTTTGTTCAATTTCTCTTCGCAATAGCAGAAAATATATTTAGTTTCCGATAAACCTGGAACTGATAGCTATTGGCTATTGGCTTAAAATACAAATGAAAACAAAGTATATGCATCTAAATATTAAACTCATTTTCACAAAAAATTTTGGTTACTGTGTTTCAGCTTGTAGCAGCCGCGCTGCAGCTCAAACTACTGAACGTATCGAGATGAAATTTGGCACACATATTCAGTGGGAGATTTGCAGGTGCTGATTAGAATTTAGGACACATCGGTTCACGGAAAGTGTCTTTTTGGCTCATCAACTTTAAAAATTTTAATGCAAACCCCCATTTTTCGCGTTACCATGTGAATGTTCTTCGAATTCTGCTTCTAAAGATGTATTCACACTTGTGCCATTTTGGTCAAAAAATGTTGCCGTGATACTGGAGTTGATAGCTGATTTTTTTTCAAGTCATTTTAGTGGCAAAAGGGCCCCCTTGTGCAATTTTTTAGAAAATTTCCATTTTAGGGACAAAAATGTCCCTTTTTGAATTTGTCTTAGCAAAAGGGCCTATTATCATTTTCGAATTTGATAGCTGTTGCATTGCCGGATCGAAAGCCTTAGTGTCATTTGTTCGAGAAATGTCATTTTAGGTGTGAAAAACATTTGTATTTTAGATTCTAGTAAATGAGCGCCGGGCGCATCAGCCATCGACAACCGAGTCGACAACCGCCCGCACGCCCGACTTTAGTTAAATAAAGTTAATTGCTACATTTACAAATTCTGTGAAAAAGTAGAAGTTTCTACCGTCTCCGAGACTGTCAATTTCTTTAATTCATCCCCTTGTTTTGTTTCCACAACTTTTTTGGCTGAACAAGCCAACTTTGCAAGAGATTGAACTACAAGTGCCTCGGAGAAGGCAATTGTGGAGAGATTTGTCAGGTAGGTATTGGTTGAGAAAAAACGGCAGATTCAACCCTTTGAAAGATTGAAGACCACAAAAGGAGCTTAAAAATCGCCGAAATTGCTAAAAAATTTCCAAGTCGCCAAAAAAAAAAGACAAATTCGCTCGAAAATCGCTGGAAACTTGCTTGAAAATCACCGGAAATTTGCTTGAAAATTGCCAAAATCGCTTGAAAATCGCCAGAATCGCTAGAAAAGCGCCAAGATCGCTAGAAAATCGCCAGAATCGCTAGAAAATCGCCAGAATCGCTAGAAAATCGCCAAAATCGCTGGAAAATTGCCAAAATCGCTAAAAATCGCCAAAATTGCTAGAAAATTGCCAAAATTCCAGAGAACCGTACACCAAAATTGCTAAGTGGTTAACCCCTCGGTTGACACGCATCACATTTCAACTGTTTTTTTGCATTGAAGGTATTGTCCTACATCTGTGCCCAGAATCATTGCTCACAACTGAAGAAAAAACATTGATGGTAGTTTCACTTTTTTATGAGGTAGTCTCATCATTGGTTTTAAGGTGATTACCTGCATTATGTTTTCGGTTTTTTCAATTTTTCTCGTGAGTGGTTAGTTTTTTCGAAAAATTTTAAGAGCCAAAAAAGTTTTAGAGTGGAACGGGGAATACCGCCGCATAGGCAAATTAGCAATATTTTCAAACATAAAAAAGTTCAAGGGCAAATAACATCGGGGCCAGCCTGTATAATAGGGATCCATCAGTAGTTGCTTCTTGGTCTGTAACAATGCTGTGCAAAAATTCAAAATCCTACGATACACCTTTCGAAAGATATTTAAAAAGAACGTTTAAAAATGAAGATCTTTGGCGGCTTCACAATTGACCAATAATTTTTGCACCAAGCTTCATCATTTGATCAGTAGATTCTGTGGAATAAAGGATGTGGAGTCTTTCAGACTCACCCTGTATTTATACGTCTAACATATGTACAATTTCGGTTATTTTTATGTTCTTTTACTAATATAATATCAGTATAATATACGTCTAACATACGTATACTGGATGGACATTTGTACGTATAAGTTGCGTACTATTTTATACCTGATATCAACGTATGGTATATAGTATTTGTATATATGTTTAAAATACGTAAATACGTAACGTAAAATACGACCCGGTGAATGTAAGAACAAATTTTAACCAAGAAGAAAATACAAAAATTTTCCAAAACCAGCTTCTAAAGTATTTGCCAATCGTCGGGCAACCTTTTAAAAAGAAATCGGAACGATATCACAGCCAATTCTCGGGGAATTTGCGTGGGCGCGATCTCAATTTGCTGGCACGCTCCCCGGACAATACAAAATTATGTACTAACCACAAACTCCTTGTTTACAAGAGATTACGCATTATACTAAAAATAAATCGGATTAATAAATAGGGTGGGGTGCATCCCGCGGAAACGATAATAAAAAAAATGAAATTTATTAATATACCTAAGTGATTTTCAGCACCATTACCCCGTCTGTCAAAAAGGCCATTAAATTTACGGAATTGAATCATTAATATGCCACTGAAAAAAATTCGAGTTTCTCAGGAACTTTCCAGCCGCAAAACTGAAGTTTCCATCAGAAAGGGGGAAGTGAGAAGCGAGTAATTAATTAATGAAACAAATATTTTTCGGGCCGCTTCGGAATTTTAGCCATAATTACCGCAAATATTGAAGCTCTCGAGGCAAATTTTCGACCGTTCTTGCTCTATCGAACATATCAAAGATAAATATTGTTGCAATTCGGATCCATCCACCAAGATAATTACAGCGAATGTTTGTAGTTAGGTTGGATGTTCTAGTTTATAGGAACATGTGTGTGGAGATGATTGCATCACACGCTACGCAAATTAAAACAAGACCATTATTTTATGCGGTCGTAAAGGCGTTTCCAGAGCGTCTTTGATGTGTGGAATTTCCTTCATTGTTGAGTCTTGCCCCTTGGGTTCATTAAGTTAATGGATCGAGGAGACTGCATCGATTTTTTTTTCTACAGAGCGTTCCCTAAGTACAGCAACAAACTGGGGGAGGGAGGGAGGAAAGGAGGGGTCAGATAATTCCTCTCCGTATTTTTAGAAGAAAACTTCCTAGGAGTATAATGTTTTAAAATGCTCAGTGTGTAAGAATATTTAGGTACAGGATCTGCAACTTTCCAAATATTCTCAAATTTTAATTTTGTTTTTTCTTTGCAAGTTCTATAACTAATAGGGGATTACGGTACATTTGAATTATTGTTCCGATTGAAAGACCTTTTAAAATGAGCCTTGACGTGTTTTTTCATTTTCGAATATAGCCATTTCTTAGGCCATAAAGTTATTAATCTTGATCACGTATGAACTACGTTCTCATGAAAAGTACGAGCCAACCTATCCATTTCATTCCTGTTTAATTTCGCCAATTTCAGATTTAATTTTCTAATGAAAACAAGTGACACAACTGTCACCTATTTGTTATCTGTGTTCTTACACCAAGAAATTGTACAGGAAGGTGATATCTTTAGCATCTACGTCATCAAGTTTTTTAAATTGCCTTTTGAAGTGAAATACGTAATAAAATGTAAAATAAAAACGATGGATCTCAATCAAATTTGGTTATCTTTTAAATTATACCAATAATAAGGAAATTTGTGACATAACCTAATGGCCTATTAAGGCAAAAGTAGGCGAAATGAGCTAATTTTGATAAGGCAAGAAATATCCTACCGAATTTTAGTTCTATTTTTGTGAATGTAGACTTGACTTCATTTAGTTTTTTCCTGTTTCCTGTTTTCTCAAAAACTGCTCATCAAGGAAATCCTATAAAAACGACTCATATCTGCAAAAAGAAACAGTGACATGACGGTAAAAGTATTCACCTTCTTTTGCGGTGTAGAAATACCAAGTTTCAGCCCGGGAGGAAAGCGCAAATCCACAGCGAAAACTTTTTACCTGCGGGAGCTCAAAAATGTCATAAAGTTTTTTTAATGATGTGAAAAGAGGAAATTAAAAATTTCGCTACTTTGAATTCGGCAAATAAGTTAATCAAACCCACGTAAATATGTATGTACCTTGATTTTCGGACGATATTTTCTCATCGTGACCTCGTAAGACCAATTAATCAAAAGCTCTACACAGAACCTTATACACAATTACAATTAGTGGAAGTAAAATAAGAATATTTTTGTTGCGTTTCTTTATTGCACTTTAATAATTTATGTTGTAAATAGGCACTAGGTTCTTATTTTTTCATGATTACCTATAGTAGTTATGTATACCTAAGCGTGAAAGCATATGTTTTCCGTTTCTTGAGACCCGAAAAACTACTTTCACGCTGATGTGGTGCATATAAAACAGTTTTCTTCCTTCACCAGACAAAAATATTTTCCGAGGTAAAAAATCAATTATTAACTGTCTATGACAACTGTCCACTTATTTGCTTTCGCGGCTAGCCGGAAAAAATGGTATCTATACTGCTTAGTTATTTCAGCGGCTAGCCATGCAAAATGATTTTACACGGCTAGCCGTGAGAAGTTGTACCTTCACAGCCCTCGTGAGGCCCGAAAATGTTATTTTCAGTTAGTGTAGCATTTGTAGGAAGAAAACAAAGCTTATTAAATTCACTTCACGGAGCACGGACGTAAATCACGATTTAAATCTAGAGGAGGGCAAAAAAACCGGGTTGCGGCAAGTGCCCGGTTTGCACCTCACCCCCACCCCCCAAGGCGTTTTTGATACCAAGTGTCTCCCTTAAAATGAATATATTAATATTTATTATTTACCATTTAGTATTTCAGGCACTTTTGGACTGTTGGATTAGGTTTAATTTAAGGCCATGCTCATCCAAATCGGTTAAAAATTGGCTGAGTTATTCTCAAAAATATTTCGTCCGGTTTTTTTACATACAACTTGAGATAAAAACAGTTTCAGGTTTTGATTATTACTATAAGTAGGGATATAAATTTTTGCACTGTCGCAGGCCTTTATGAGGGACTCAACTCGAATGTAAATTGTAAACTCAGCCTACTGCGACCTCGAGAATAATGAATATCAAAACCTTTCTAAAATTAAAGATTCGAATTTAGAATTGAAACTTGGCGTATGGGGTCAAAACAATATTGCAAACTTTATGAATTTTTTCGATATCTTGATCGCAAGGCAAAATATTGAAAAATGGGTTCATTCGCGAGGTCTCAGTAGGCTGGGTTTCCAACTTTCATTCAAATTGAGTAGGTTATAGGTTGCTCACAAGATGCATCTCATAAAGTTCTATCACAGAGCAAAAATTTATATCACTACTCTTGAAAGTAATCAAAACACGAGACTGTTTTGATCTTAAGTGAGACGCATTGTACGTAGTTCTAAAAATATTTGGAGACATTTCGAAAGTTGGTTTTATGCAGTTTAAGACATATTCAGTGCTATTATGGATAACATTGAAAACTTTTCAATATTGAAAGCTTTTATACACCTGAGGTGATTCGAAATGAAAACCGCAGGATAGAAAGTAGGAGCGAGCACTTATTACGATTTTCATTCGGGTTGACAAATATTTTCGTATACAGGGTGTTTCAGAACGCTCGCACCATCTTTTAATGGAGCATTGAGAATGCAATTCTAAGTAGATTTGTGTTTTTGAAAATTTCCAGGGTTCAATAGTTCTAGTTTTATAAGAGATTTAAGAGAACCAATCAGATTTCAGCTCAAAAATGAAAATATTGGAATAAAATGAGAAAAGTCGTATTTTTTTGTTTCGCTGAATTCTGAACCGTTTTCGAGAAAAAAATTAATAAACGTGAACTTCCGGTCAAAAAGTTGGTTTTAGATGACGTCATACACCGAGGGAAAAATTCATGATTGGCCGCCAAACAACCAATAATAAGTCGTAGCCAGACCAACCAATAATAGGCCAGACGTGAACAAAGCATTTTTGACATAAACCTAACCTTTTGTTTTCATGGATTCATTAAAAGTGTTAAATTAAATAAATAATAATCTTTATTTAGCAATAGCTATTACAATGCAGAAACGGCAATATTATATACATATAGGCAAAAATAAGAGAAACAAGATATAAAACTTACAGTGTTTAGAAAAATAATTTAAAAAAATATATATCACAGGACAGCAGGTACTTTTTCCATCACATATAGTTTTAAGAGGCGTTTAAAAGTTATTAAATTATCACAGATTTTTATGTTTAATGGCAACTTATTGTATTTCGATAAGCCCTTATAAATAAAAGATTATACTTTTTCGACGATTTACAAAATTGGATATTAAAATCTATTACGTTTCTCAGCTTATAGTTGTGTCTATCTGATATAAACGATATTTTAAAAACATTTTAAATAATCTGGCAATATTCCATTTGATCTTATGAATGGTGACAAAGGCGTTAAAAACTTGCTGATTAACCGTTTTCGAACATACATTTAGGACTTCTAACATCGCGATGACTGGCGTATATTTATTGCATTTTAGAACTGATCTGAAACATCGATTTTGTACAATTTGAAATTCTTTGATTTTATAAGCTGGTAAGTTTGTATAACAGTGTGCTACAAAATGTTAACTGTGGTAAAATGAGAGATTTGTACAATTTGCCAACTTTCGCACGAAAAACGAACATCGGATAAGCTAAAGATTGATGTAGTCACAGCCTGTAGATGCTATACTATACTTCGAGAAGATTAACAAAACACACCTTAGAAAATACGGAATATGAAACGGAATAGAAATTCCGTTTAAATGTGTTGCTCTTGATCGAAAAAGACATGGCTGAATGCGGGATAACAATTTGATGACAAAAATTGACACTTGAAAACGAAGCAGGTGGTGAATGTTGCTGGCAATGGATTGCGGGTAGTGACGTGGCACCAATAGAGAAAAGGCAACTTGTTATTCACTTCTTTGCCATAATTATTCACAATGAATACAATAAACGTTAGATTATCTACTTTTTATCGACTTTCCGAAAATTATGATTTCGAAATTTATTTTTTTTGATTGCAATACTCTATTGCTTCATAAAGTAATTTAATATTAGATGCACTATTTTCTAGGCAACATGATACTATCAATGAAAATTTAATATTGTCGTATCTTGTTATAGTGCATCTAACATTAAATTTCTTTATAAAGCAATTCAGAACTTAAATCTAATCGGTCCTCTTATAACACGAGAGCTATTGGACCCTGGAAATTTTCAAAAACATTGAATGAAAGTTAATTCTGGATACTCAATTCTGAGACACCCTGTATAATCGAATAAGTGAAGATTTGATTTCCGGAAAACTTTCGACATGTAGAGGGTATTTTCAGCCGTAAAAAACCTTTCAAATCTGACAAGCTTCTAATTTCCACCTGCGTAATATAAATTTTAGACTTCAAATTTGACAAACTCAAATAATGTGCCTGTCAAACGTTTTGCTCTTAAGTCTTAAAGTTTTTCAGAGAAATAGAGCGAAATTTTAATTCGTTTCATTAGAATAATGATGTGGGAAGGTTTTGCTGGTGATTTGATCAAGGTAAGATTGTAAAAAGGACTCGATTATCTTTTTCGACAACCCTTTTGACAAACATTTGACTGATTTCTAACCTAAATGAAAGTCCCTATATTACCCAGCTGAGCGTTTGGAGGATTTATAGAACGGGTTCTGACTGTACACTATATACCGTAAACTAAATCTATCACGAATTAGATGACGTTTTTAACATTGTATATCACCATGTGGTGATTTCCAAATCAATTCTTATTGGTTGCTACAAGAAAACGTGAATAAAGCGATTTGACACAATTTTATGAATGCGATTTTTGATCAAACTGGCAACACGTTCGCGTTTTAGAAGAAGACGAAAAACCACCCCCTTAAGTTTCGTGTAGGTGTACTTAGAGAGCACCCTGTATCCTATCAAGGTATCGTATGCTATGCATTGGGCAAACAACGTTGTCTTATAGCTTATCAGGTTGGGTAAACAGGAGAATTGAGAAACAACGTCACGGCATGAAAAATAACGGTATGCCCCCCCCGTCAGATGATTGTATTTGACATCATCCTCAACAGGTAAAAGGGATTTCGCTATAAACATTGATCGCAGAATGCGAAATTGTACGAAAATAAAATCTTATTTCGATTGCGATGCATTGTTGGCCGGAGTGCAGAATTCGCGATCGAATTTTCGGGATGTCACGCACGTCGATCGGGGGACTAAATTTAGCGTTGTCTGATGGCATCGAAGATGGATGTTCGGGATCGTGATAAGGGTTAGGCGGCGACTTACGTGGTGGGGCTCTGCTTCATGTACGGATGGACCCTGTTGGCGTTCGTGTCCAAGACGGAGGACTGGGGGCTGTTTTGGGGCGGAGCGCCCGGAGACAATTTGCCTGCCAGCGCGTCCAAGGTGTGCAACATAATCGGTGAACGTCGGCCACGGAACTGGCCGTGTGCTCGATCTCACCTGTGATGATGTTGTTGCTGATAAGATAACGCACCTGCCGTTATCTGTCCCTGGTCCGGATGGTGAGACCTGGGGCTCCGAGGCGCGGTGGCGGTTACGCTGAAACCGGCGGCGACGCCGGGTCAAGTCTGGACCGCGTCATCGTCACCAAAGCCAGAAAGGACAACACACACAAAACTCAGCAGCCACAGGCAGGCGGAATAATAATAGGACGCACACTAAATATACAATTATTTATCTCGTTTTTTATATACGGCAAATCTAAGGGGTAGCCTGGAAAAGCACACACAAGTTAATGTAGAGACGGACACGTGCGTCGGGACGGTAAGCACCCTACCGCCGTCGGCACAAAGCTCTGGCCGGAACAGAACGAGTCGGGACGGACAAGACGGACATCAGCACACTTAGAGCGCTACAAGTTAAAGAAGCACAGGAGCTTTAGCATCAGCAATCAGGATACCTGATGATGGTGGTCGAGTCCGGCGCCCGTCGCGCTCTCCTCGCCGCCACCGTCATGATGGCACATACCGGTCGTCTCGACGCTCGCACTGCACTGACGCCGCTCCTGGACGACGGACAAAAAGCACCGGCGCACGCGCCCACAACGCACTCACGACGGTCCGGAGGTACACGCAAGAATGACGGACACCGGTCCGCATCGACTACCAATTAGCTCACCGCCCCCGAACGCATCTCTGTCCTTTGGTAGATTAGCTTTTATTCCGGTACTACAATAATAAGCGTGCATTTCATTTGCTGCTGGGTCAGCTAGATGGAAATATCAATTTTTAATGATGCCACTGCTAGCTGGTGGCATTTTACTTTATTCTTTCTTCGTTAATAGTAAATCGATCTGCATGTAAACTGTCTATTCCAAAAAATTAAGTATATTTTAGTGTATTCGGGTGAAAGGTTATTTTATGTTGAAAGGCACTCCATACAGGGGGTTAGGTAATGGAAATGGTAGTGCAAAAAAATGGGCACCAGAGAAGCGGCTGGAACCTCACTATCGCGTGGATCTTTGATTTCTGTGTAGATAGTAGTCAATTCAACAGAGAAACTTAACCTTAACCTTAACCTTAACTTAGTTTTCTCAAATGGAATGACATTTTTTTCGCAACGGATTCGGAATCTACGATTTTTTCTGAGTTAGAAACATGTATCACACTTTACCGGAACTACAGTCACGGCCACCTCAGATTTTCAAAAACATCGAAGAAATCGGTCAAAAACCAAGATTTTGGAAAATCGCAAATACACGTCAACCTTATTTTTTTGATATAAATTCAACTGCGCAATTTAATTTCTTTTTATTTGTCTTTGTTCAAATTTTTTCACTTTCCACAATCTACCAAAATAGCAAAAAGAATTTTTTAAAAATGTAATCGCGCAGCTGAATTTGTAACAAGAAAATAAGGTTGACGTGTACTTGCGATTTTTAAAAATCTTGGTTTTTGACCGATTTCTTCGATGTTTTTGAAAATCTGGGGTGGCCGTGACTGTACTTCCGGTAAAGTATGATACATGTTTCTAACTCAGAAAAAATCGTAGATTCCGAATCCGTTGAGAAAAAAGTGTCATTCCGTTTGAAAAAACTAAGTTAAGGCCATTTCCGGTCAAAGCGGAAGTGTTAGAAAATAACTGTCCCCTCCATCAAGTCCGCATTACAAAAATAAAATTGACCTGTCCGAGGATTTTTGCCACAAATCAAAGACAAAAATTTAAGGAATTTTATTCCATACTTTACACTCGCACTGTATAATGCCACTTTTTTGACAATAACTGCCACTTTACGACATCCACTGTCAGCCCGCTCCCTTTTAATGGGAAAGAATTTTTTCTCTATTTTCCACTGAAATGGCAGAAACTGTGAATACATTTTTAGAACCAGAATTTCATTACCTTTCTAATGGTGATATAAGAAATGGGGCCTTATATTTCAAATTTTAAAGTTGATATGCCATGCAAACGGGCCACTTCCAAAATCCTTTCAGCTCTTCAACGGGTCACCTAACGTCCACGTATCAAATTTCAGTCAAATAGATCCTGCAGTTTGGGCTCTAATGCGTTTTTAGTATTATTACAAAATTTCTAGTTTTTTTACCCAAAAGGCACTAAATACGAACGAGGTACGAATTAATTGTATCTTGTTTAAAACCAAAATTTGAAGACTTTTAATTCTGATGGTAACAATAAATTTTTCAAAAACTTGTTTGGAATGGTAAAATGACAGTATATTCATATTCAGATTTGTATGTGCCAAAACGGCACTTTCCGTGGGTCGATTGCCTGCTCTGCGCTCTTCGACGTGTAATACAATCTCCCAGGGCCGTAGCCAGGGCCGTCCTGGGCCGGAAGACGAATATAAAAATTGAATCACATTTCCCATTTAATTAAAAAACGAAAAAACATTTGTGTGATTTATTAAAAATATATCTTTATTTAAATATGCTATGTGATGTGGACATAAAAATATAATAATTAACGCCTCGCTTCTGATTACTAAGCGGGTGATGCATCTAGACTAGGTATCAGGTGTAGACAGCTATACCGCTGTTACACAATAATTCTTTAAACTGCCCCGCGCCCCATTTTAATTATTTTTCCTAGGATACATTTCTATTATTGAACCCCGAAAAATGATGTTATTGAAAACATTTCGGCGAATCTCAGCTAGTTTACGATCTATGCTTTTGTAGTCACGGCGGCCGCTTTTTTCTCTGGAAACTGCCTGGACAATTTTCCACTTTTTCAGTACTAACTGCTATTAACCATCCCCAGCGGCTATCAATGGGACACTCACGAATGGCCGATCTGATTTTCATGGCTTTTGAAAAAAACAATTGGAGGCCATCGACTTAAATGAGTTTCTAAAATCTTTTGATGAGAAGAAAAAACGAAAACTGCAATTGTTTTAATAAATATGTATTAATGTATACCTTTATGTGTCGTGTCGTTCTTTTTCGTAAAATACAGTGAGTTTCAAAAGTTGTTCCCCCCCTTAAGAACTCTATCGTGGAGGAGCACTTCGGAAAAACCTCTGGGGCACATAACATTTATTTATTAAGTGCAGTCTGAGGGTGCTGTCAAACATTTTTTTTTACTTCCGGTTTAGCCGGAAATAACCCTAAAATTGTTTCTTTAAATTGAAACCCACATTTTTCTCAACTAATTCGGAATCTACGAATTTTTCTAGGTTAAAAACACGTACCACACTTGACTGGAGATTAAGTCACGGCCACCCTAGATTTTCAAAAACATCGAACAAATCGGTGAAATACGAACATTTTTGAAAATTGCAAAAACACGTCAACCTTATTTCTTTGATGCGAATTCGATTGTCCGATTACATTTTTCTAATTTCTTTTTGTATATTTTGTATATTTGTGATATTTCTTCATTAAATGAAGTTTTCAGTCGAACTGTAGATCAAAGCGGGAAGACCTGAAGTCGTAATGCATGAATTTTTTGTATAATTATTTAGGTCGTTGTAGATAGTATTTTTTAATAACGAATTGTCATTTTATTAATTGTTATTTATGTTTGTAGTTTAAAAATTAACAATTAGATGATGATACCAAGTATCTTGTAATAAAATTATATTTTTCCTATTTTTCCATTTTTTTTTATTGAACGGCTTTTGACAGACTTTTTAAGGCTCGACTATTAAAAAGACATGCCTCATTTACCCCACTTCACCTTAGAGTTATACGTTTACATGCTCCAGCATGAGGGAACGAGAAGGTACGAAATTTATCAGTACACGGAAAAACTTTAGGGAGGGGGTGGTTCTTCGCCGTATTCCAAAACGGAAAAGTTACTATAAACATAAGTCTAAACTCCTTGGTTTCCAAGAACAAGATATGCAAGCTTTGAAACATTCCCAAATACGGGCTATTAGCATAACGTAGGTCCGCCATCTTTGTTGGGCTAGGTTAAGGTTGTTACCATGGCAATGAAGCTAAACAAAGCAAGAATTCCCTTGTGTATAGATTCAATTATTTCAACCCGATAAAACGATAACGATTTAATCGATAGCAATTCTTCAATTTGTCAATATTAAGGTCTTAAAACGCACCACAGTAACTGTAAATAAAGAATTAGACTAAAAATGGAGTTTTCTGAAATTTACACATTTAAATCGCGCTTTCTTTGGCTTCAGTGGGAGGCGTTGACTATGACCATACCATTATGGTTTTATTTGTAAGTCCTCGAGCAAATTAATGTTTTCAGCTTATTGGTCATTCTGATATGTAAAATGTGGATAATTAAAACAAGTAGGTAACAGACGCTTAACTTAATTTTTTCGAATTTACTTGCTTCCGACTGGTTTTTTCACCTTTTCTCAAAAACTAACATCATCATAAAGAAAAAACGAAAGATAACGGTAGTAACAATCAATAATAAATACAAAATTTAACAATTAAGAACTCCTTTGGGTCTTAATTTTCTCTTCAGTGCTCCCTGCTCTTATTGGAGACACTGCTTCACCGCCATGTCTTTGTTAAAATTTTCCACATAGGATAAGTTATAACTCCATCATTTTGTAAATTAATTAATGAAGGATGGAGACAGTAAGTCTCCGAAACTAGTTTGGAATTGGAATACCTATACAGGGTAGGTAATTTTTCGATGCTCACCATTATGGGATCTCCTAAACGGTAAAAGATACAGGGTCGGTTAAATTACAGAAAAGTTGCACTATTTGTTGATGATTAAGAATCTAAAGAGAATTCCCCGATATTTTGATTCGTTCCCGAGTTGTCACAAAAAATATGAAAATTGCCTATTTAAAGAAAAATTAATATCTTCCTAGCGATTAATGTTGTTATTTAAATGAAACTTGGAACTTTCATATTTTTGACAGCTGTCAATTGAATAGCATCGACAGAAATTTTCTAGACTCTCTAGATTTTGAATAACTACAGTCAACTTTTGATTCTTTTATGGCCGTCATATTTGAATTTGAAAAATTCAAAACGAAGTAAAGAAGAAATTTAACTGCCAGTTGAATTTGTATCAAAAAAATAAGGTTGACGTGTTTTTGCAATTTTCAAAAATCTTTGTTTTTCACCGATTTCTTCAATGTTTTTGAAAATCTGGGGTGGCCGTGACTTGATTACCGGTCAAGTGCGACACGTGTTTTCGACTTACAAAAATTCGTAGATTCCGAATTAGTTGAAAAAAATGTGGGTATCAATTTAAAAAACCAATTTCAGAGTCATTTCCGGCTAAACCGGAAATGGAAAAAAGTATTTGACAGCACCCTCAGACTGCATGAAATTCAATGATTTGATTTTGACAATGAAAAATTAAAAATTCTTCACTGCCAAAATCAAAACGAAAGCGGCTGGTTTGAGCTCATGGTCGCAAACATCAGGGAACGACAGACAGCTGTTTCGATCTCTTGGATCTCATCAGTGTCGTGCACCCCGAATGAAACCACAAACTCAAACCAGCCAACCTTTAAACAGAAAATGCGACGAACTCTGTTTTCTGTTTAAAGGTTGGCTGGTTTGAGTTTGTGGTTTCATTCGGGGTGCACGACACTGATGAGATCCAAGAGATAGAAACAGCTGTCTGTCGTTCCCTGATGTTTGCGACCATGAGCTCAAACCAGCCGCTTTCGTTTTGATTTTGGCAGTGAAGAATTTTTAATTTTTCATTGTCAAAATCAAATCATTGCATTCACGCCACCTGTTGCTAAACAGGAGTAGTGTCGAAGCCCGGGGCGGAGCTCACTTTGTCAGTTTGTAGTTTTCTTTAGATGTCTTTGACATCATAGAAGGTAGTAGTCCCCACCTCTCACAGAGGTCGCGGTTTTCGACACAACACTCTTAGTTCGTTGCATGAAATTAATAAAGGTTATGTGCCCCAGAGTTTTTCCGAAGTGCCCCTCCACTATAGAGTTCGAAAGGGGGGAAACAACTTTTGAACCTCACTGTATATTGTACGTTACAGCAATACTTATACAATATAGATAGAATTTGTTTGGCGTTGGTCATTGTTTCTTAGATTAATCGGAAGCTGATGTAATTTTTTTTTGCATACCCCCCCCCCCCTGAAATAGAACGTGAAGGGGGGGGGGAATTTGCCCGTCCAACTATTTGCACCTGGCTACGGTCCTGCAATCTGCATGTGTAAAATTTTAGCCAAATCGGTCTAAAGGTTTCGGCTGTATCGTGTTAAGTAAAGTACGTTAAAAATCTCGAATATTTGAATTTTCGTCAAAAAAGCACTAAGAGTGAATGCATTTTTAGAAGCAGAGTTGGAAGACCTTTCTTATGATGACGTGTAAAATAGGGGTTTTTACATTTAAAATTTAAAAGTTGATTAGCCAAAATGCTATTTTCGGTTGAACGATTGGCTCCATCAAAAGCTTTTCAGATCTAAGTTAGGTGATATACCTATGTATCAAATTTCACCCAAATCGCTCCTGTAGTTTGGGCTGTAGAGCGTTTACAAACGCACGTACGTACATACATACAAGCAGATTTTATGAACCTCTTTTTTGAGTTCCTGAGACCTGCTGTTGTTTCAAATTCGAAAATTTTAGTGATTGCAGTAACCGAGGCAGTAAAACCTCCCTTTTTTTAAGGAGAGTGGGGAGGTTAAAAAATGTAGGGGGTGATTCTTCGCCGTATTTTAAGACAAAAAGTTCATTTGGAAATGCAGTCGAAAATACTTCACAGTCACAAGGGAGTTACGCCCTTTAAAATTCACTTATTTTCAAATTATCTAAAAAAATATAAATGATGAGAGGAAAAGGCGCAATTAAACGGCCTTCTTTTGTATTTTTTCCTATTTTTAGTAACGTCACAGTGATGTGCTTTTGAGGGAGCGATGGCCATTATTTTGTTGCATATTTTTAATTTAAAGCTATAAAAATGTGAAATTTTTATACGATGGCGTTTTTGCCTAGTAATTTTAGAAAATCATTTATAAATAATCTGATAAAAAGTGGAAAGCTTCAGGCGGTGGTGGGTCGAAAATGGAAACAATTAAACAGAGAAGTTTTTTTGTGATAACGGTTAGATGTAAGGGCCACGAAAAACACTAAAAACTTGCCCTCCGCCCCAGCCTCAAATCCCCCCCAAAATCGGTAAATTATGCGCAAGGATTAATTTTTTGTTCCATAACTCGTTTCTTCTTCATGATACAAAAAATATAGAGCTATACAATATTGATTATCTACAAAAAAGCTCCTATTTAAGTGTTATTCACCTGAGACCAATGGTTTCGCCACAGCAGTCGTGCAAAGTTGAGCAACTTCTTCTAAACGCAATTTATTAACCCGTGACGTCCATAGAATTGAAACTAGACCACGAATGTTGACTTTGGGGTAAAAATGAGATCAAAATAAGACAAAAAGTAAGAAAGACGTTTTGGGTTAAAATGACTCCTTACTGAGACACGCCCACACTCACCAGAGTACGTGGATTAAGTTTTTTTCAATTTATTCAAAAAGGACAATTGATAGCAGTCTGAAATTTAGAACATTTTTCTATAAACATTTTTATGGCAAAATAATATCAAAGTCATAATAAGCTAGCCATGCCATGACACACAAAATGTCCTCTTGGCCAAAGTCGCTACACGCACCGTTTTTGAATAAAACGATCTCAATTTGTTTAGAACGCCCAAATTTTTGAATGAGGATTTTGTTATATACAGGGTGGTTCCTTTTTCACTGCTCACCATTGGCATCTCTTAAACGGTAAAAGATACGGAGTCGGTCAAATTAGCGAAAAGTTGCGCTATTTCTTTGTGATTAACAATCTGAAGAGAGATCTACGGTATGTTCCTGAGTTATTCCGAAAAATTCGAAAATTGCCATTTGAAATAATAATTAATATCTCTCTAACGATCGATATGATTTAAATGAAACTTGTAACTTTTGCATTTTTGACAGCTGTGAATCGAATGATATCCACAGAAATTTTCTAGGCCTTCTAGATTTTGAGTAATGACAGTCAACTTTTGATTCTCTTATGGCCCCCATATTGAATTTTGACACCGTGAGATATAGAAAAAAATTGACTTTTCAAAAATGTCATTAATATAGACTTTTTTGAAAAGTCGTCAAAATTCTAAAATTGGTATTAATAATTTGTAAAATTAGTGTAAAACTTTTTGAATAACAGTAAAAATAGTACAACAATTTTTTAAATCCTTTTTAATGTTAAAAATAATTGAATTGAAAATTCAAGAAAATAGATTTTGATATCGTCTGATTCAAACTTTTCACGTTTTTCAATGAAGTTCTTGCTATTAACGCCTTAAGTTGCATAATTTACAAGTTAGACCACGAAAACGATGGAAAATCGACGGGGATTTCCATCTCAATGGTAAATTGCAAATTCGACGGGGATTTCTATCTCAATGGTAAATTATGCGATTTGGGGCCGGTTTTTCCGTCTCATGTTAAATTTAACATGAGTTTATTTCCATAGAAACAATTGTTGTCATAATGGAAACTAGGGTGACAAACTTATTCATGAGATAACATGAGATGGAAAAACTGGCCTTTCGAGTGCTTCAGGAAAATTAATAAAGAATTAAAGAATTGACCAACGAACGAACTTAAACTACTTGCGAACGTCTCTGTCATAAGTCAAATTGTAGCCACATCCTATTGGATTAAATTATGGTGTTAAGTTAGACGATCTTTCTTAAGGAGGACACTGATGGTGCGAATCCAATTCTAATGAGTGGTCTTGACGACCTCAACCCTCAGCCTCGTCGTGTATAAAATTGAAAAACATCGCACAAAAACTAACGAAGAGTCCAGTATATTTATTCTGAAAGCGTTATAAAGGGAAGAATCGCCTTATTAAGGGAAAAAACACAATTGCTCTCCCTCATTGGGTTAAAACCGAGTTAAAACAGTAAAATCTTCAACATAAAAATGTCCCAGGTAGTTTTTACAAGCATCTATCGCATTATCCGTATATGTTTATACAACTGAGTTATGGCCAGAATGTACAGGGACTTTTGAATGGTGAATTGATTTATATTTAAGTCGTTCATATAGTTCTATTATGTGTTTAATCTAGTAGAAAAAGTTTGGCTTTCATGATACAATCAAAATTTGTTTTAATTTTTAAACGAAATCTCATTCTAAAATATCGACTCGATCAGATTATTTATTTTCAGGCCCAGTTTCGCTGAAGTTTCCGCCTCGCCGGCGACGAACCAATTTCGGCCGGTGTCCGGTGTGCTGGTCATTTCTTTTCTCATTCGAACGGCTTAGGAGGTATTATTTTATCGTTCCTGGTCGGATCAACGGATACAGTTGTTTTTGTCCGGGTGAACTGCTCTCCCTATTTTTTCCCCGGTGGTTAACTGATTTAAGTGTATCGTTTTTCGGCCATTCCTGATACACTCCCGGACGAGATCATGTATACCGCGTCAAATCCTTATTTATGCTCCCGCGATGAATTCTTTCACCCAGATCCTGCAGGATTAACTGGATGCTCTTTGCGTTATTAAAACGCATCAATTCCTGGCTGGAACAAAACGAAAGGAGGGTTCGTATTGTTTCGAGGTTTTTCTGTGGAAGTCACTGCCGCCGCCACTCGTCGTCCTCGTTGACAAACCCCCATTCCTTTTATTTTCGCTCCGTTAGTAGGAAAGTTTTTAGTGCGTCATAATCGTAATCCGGGGCCGTTTTTCAAGCGCGCCGGCTTCTTTTCATTTATCAGGAAAATTCGCGGTGTTTTTCGCGTATTCCGAGCACGGAAGTCGTCGGTGTAGTTTTAATAGAGACGTCGCGCTGTTTAATTAAGACGCCTTTTCGTTGGCGTCGTCGTAAATCTGCACGCGTACGGGATCCGACGTAAATCCTGCGGACTTCTGCTCACTGTGTACCACCTATTGTTACACCCGATACACATTAATTTAAGTCGCGCCAGTGCGGATCCCGCCGCTAAATATCTTAATTTGTCACAACTGGAAACCACTCATTAAGAAACTCGGGGTTTTCGCTGTTTAAATAATTGATAGACATAGGATGAAGCAGTTGATATGAGAGATTTTACATCAACTACAAGATCGATCAATAGGGATTTTCGAGATTACAATAATTCAAACAATATAGAATTAAGTTGGCTACAGGAGGAATGGCTAAACGGTCTCTTTATGGCCTAACGAGACCTCAGTTGTTATTAGTAAAAAAAATCTACTTAGTTGTATTTCCGGAAGCTTCAATTTATTTTTAGACAATTTTATACATCAAATGTATTGTGCAGCTCATCATCATCAGAGAACGGTCAATTGAATTTCACAAACCATCACTCTTGTAATTCAGAATAGATAATTGAAATTCAGAAAGCGAAAATAATCGTAATGGGCCTTTCCCACAATTTTTGAAAATTATAAAATAATAAAGATTATTTCCATTACTTATCTGTCAAATGTACATAAACAACCAATCAAATGCAAACTCTCAACTAATGAGCGAGGTTTGTCTCGGATAAATTTTATTGTCCTTGGGGCGGTCAAAGCAAAACTGTCAAAGCAAAAAGAGGTTATGTTACATTTCAGTTTTTGCAAAAAAGCAATATTTTTACGCTGTGTTTTATATTGATTAATTGCACCGTGCTAAATAATTGCCTCGATAATTGCTTATAATACCACAAGTGCATCATGCTTTTAATCAGTTAAATTTCGAATCAAAGATTAAAGCTCTCGGGCTTTAATCAGATAATAAATGTCAATTTAGTTCGAATTGTTTTACCTAAGCGGCAACAAAGCTTGAGTAATTATTACGTATGTAAATGTCTTATAGCGTAAAAAAATAGAACATGATGCAGGAGAAAATTAATAAAACTTAAAACAGCTTAACTATTTTGCAATACTATGGGCTATTTCCCGTACTATTGTACTGGTTAACCGAGGAAGAGAGTAGCAATTCAACTTTAGGAATAAACGATTAGTAGTGGAAAAAAACCTTTTCAATAATTAATCAAAGACACCCTTTTTGGAAATCAGTCTACCTGATCTGAGATTTCAACGAACACATCGTTTCACTTTATAAACGTGCCTATTACGTAGTTATGTATTTGTTTTTTTTGTTTTAATTTTTCTTAAAGTAGTACGAAGGCGTAGAGGGGCCACATTTTTAAGATAGCTTTTTAATCCAAAATTGTCGATTTGCATTCGACAATTGTCGACCGCATGGAAAATTGTCGACTCGCACTCGACAATGGTCGACCGATCGACAATTGACCACTCGACAATTGTCGATCGGGTCGTCAATTGTCGATCGGGACGTCAATTGTCGATCGTGTCGACAATTGTCGAGTGCGAGTCGACAATTGTCGATTGCTAGTCGACAATTGTCTATTGCGAGTCGACAATTGTCGAACCGATCGACAATTGTCGAGTGTGGGTCGACAATTGTCGAGTGCGAGGCGACAATTTTGTATTAAGGTGCTGGCACACTGAGGAGGCGCGGCACGGCGCTGCGCGACCCGACACGAAGCGGCATTTTCCTACGTGTACGCACACTTGAGCGTGGCGAAGCGACAAAATTCAAACAAAATTCTCGTTTGATACGTGATACCGCAAATTTCTAAACGCGTGACAACTGATGGTGACATGTCTAGCAGTTCCTCCGACGAAGATTTATTCGTTCTTTGTGCCCTAAAAAGCATGGAGGAGGAAGAGGAGGCAAGAAAATCGAAGAAGAGGACTATGTAGGTCCACGATATCAATATGAAAAGGGACCAAAGCAACCTAGACCTGATTAGACGCAATCAGGCGCACCCGAAAGTAATTGAGAAGTCCCGAAGACAGAGTTTTGACGCGCCGCGATGTCGCTTGGATGCTACTCGGAGAACCCGCGCGTTGCCGCTTCGCGCCGCGCCGCATCGCTCCAGTTTGCGGCATCGCATTTGATAACATGCAATTTATTCTGGAGGCAAAAAGCCGCGCCGCGCCGCGCCGCGCCGCGCCGTGCCGCGCCTCCTCAGTGTGCCAGCACCTTTAAGAAGCGAATGTTAAAAATGTGGCCCCTCTACGCCTTCGTAAAGTAGTGACACGAAATGTTACAAAGTATATCGGGTGATGGTCGTTTTATCTTGAGACTGGCAATCGGAAAAGAAGTATTTTAGAAAAAAATGTTTTGTATAAAAGTTGTAAGAGTTCTAGGGGGAAAATAGGGCATCATCGCCATTTTGATTCAAGGTCATTTTCAATGTCAAAAGGAGGTCAACTTATTTTAACCTCCCCAATCCACTTCACCACTTATAAAAAAGGGAGGTTACTGCAATCACTAAAATTTTCGAATTTGAGATAGCACCAGATCTTCACGTTTCGAGGTCTCAGGAACCCAAAAAAGTGGTTTTAAAAATGTGTCTGTGTGTATGTGCGTACGTACGTACGTGCGTACGTTTGTAAACACGCCACAGCCAAAACTACTAGACCGATTTGCCTGAAATTTGGTGCGTAGGCATCTCATAACCCAACTTAGATCTGAAAAGCTTTTGGAGCCAATCGTGCAACTAGAAATGCCATTTTGGCACATCAGCTTTTAAATTTTAAATGCAAACCCCCATTTTTCACGTCACTATAGAAAAGGCCTTTAAATTCTGCTTCTAAAAATATATTCACTCTCAGTGCCCTTTTGACCAAAAATAAAAAAAAAATGTTTTTTATCGGACTTTCAAATCGCGGTACAGCCCAAGCCCCTGAACCGATTCGGCTGAAATTTTGCACATGGGGATTGTATTGCACGTCGAAGAGCTGAACAAATTTTGGATTCAATTGGCCCACGGAATGTGCCGTTTTGGCACACCAATTTCCAAATTTAAAATTATTCACTCATTTAACCATCCAAAACAAGTTTTTGAAAGATTTATTGTCACCATCAGAAAGATCTTCAAATTCTGGTTTTAATTAAGACAAAATTCGTTCGCATTTAGTGCTCTTTGGGTCAAAAAATCGAAATTTTGTAATTACACTAAAAATACATTATAGTTCAAATTAGTGAATCGATTTGGCTGAAATTTGCTACATGGAGATTGGGTGACCCGTTGAAGACCAGAAAGGCTTTTGGAAGCAATTGGTCCACAGGAAGTGCCATTTAAGCATATCAACTTTAAATTTAAATACAAGGCCTCCTTTTTTATGTCGCCATTAGGAAGACGATCAAATTCTGGTTCTAAAAATGTATTCACAGTTTCTGCCATTTCAGTGGAAAATAGAGAAAAAAATCTTTTACATTAAAAGCGAACAGGCTGACAGTGGATGACATAAAGTATCAGTTATTGTCAAAAGGGTGGCAAACTGTTAACCTTAAAAGGAACATATTGTCAAATGTGATGGGTGATGTCCGAAGTGATGTCGGTATTTGTCAGAAATTTGCGAAATTAGTCACAGATGATAAGCACAAAAAAAATTCTGTTGAATCGACTACCATCTACACAGAATACAAAGATCCACGCGATGGGGAGGTTCCAGCCGCTTCTCTGCTGCATTTTTTATTTATGGAAACCTGTCCATTGGATTCAAAAATAATTTAGATGAAAGCTGTTTGTTCTTTTACGGGGAATAAGAATCTGTAATAAAAAATATAGGTTTTCATTACAAAAATGAAGTTGGCCTTCATTTGACCTTGAAAATGATCTTGAATCAAAATGACTATGATGTCATAAAACTTATATGCAACATTTTTTTTTCTAAAATGTTTTCTTTGTGAGATATTTGTCAGTCTCAAGATAAAACGACCACCCGATATATAATTTACAAAAACTGCTTTTCGACGTTTCGGATTTTCTTTCACATAGTTAGGTACGTGTGAAATTGTGCTACTGTCAAACTTTATAAATTCGATCCTTTGACTATACAGGGTGAGTCAACAAGGCGACGGCGGTCCATAACTTCTGAACCCTTCCAGATAAGAAATCAATTCAAACGCCATTATATACAACACCGCCCATTCTACATCCTAAAAATACTTTCAACTATACAGGGTGTCCCAAAACACTTGCAACGCATGGCAACTTGATTTTTTTAAATGGAACACCACCATTTTGGTGCCATATTCTGGATCACCTATAACATAGCTTTACATCAACATAAGACATTTGATGTTTTAACGCTCTGTTCTACAGTAATTAATTCTTTTTGAAAAATTTCAATCATTGCGGGTGCTTCTTAAAAAAATTCCTGAGAACTCAATTTTGTATCTAGAGAGCTGAGATTCGGTATGAATATGAAGGAAGGCTCATTCTATCTATCCAACATGATAACTATCATTATCACAATACAGGGTGTTAAAAATTCTGTGTCAAGTTTGGAAAATTTCAAATATTCAAAACTCCATTTTTTCAAATGGCACCCCCTGTTATTGTGCCATGGGGTTCGTCTGTTGAATTACTTTATTTTTTATTAAGTATGTCCTATACCTAAAGTCAATACTTCAAAAGATATTCTTTGTCTTATTTATTTTATTGAAGATTATTACGATCTCAATTAAAGATTGCCATGGACGGTATGACAGTTATGATTAACATTGTTTATTTACATAGTTACCAGACAGTTTGTCAGATTTATTGACATACACAACCAGGAAGAAATCATTGACATGGTTTACCGCTTATGGTTGAAATTCATTGTGTATGTCAATAAATGTGACAAACTGTCTGGTAACCATGTAAATAAACAATGTTAGTCGTAACTGTCATACAGTCCCTGGCATTCTTTAATTGAGATCGTAATAATCTTCAATAAAATAAATAAGACAAAGAATATCTTTTGAAGTATTGACTTTAGGTATAGGACATACTTAATAAAAAATAAAGTAATCCAACAGCCGAACCCCATGGCACAATAATAACAGGGGGTGCCATTTGAAAAAATGGAGTTTTGCATATTTGAAATTTTCCAAACTTGACACAGAATTTTTAACACCCTGTATAGTGATAATGATAGTTATCATGTTAGATAGATAGAGTAGACCTTCCTTCATATTCGTACCGAATCTCAGCCCTCTAGATACAAAATTGAGTTCTCAGGAATTTTTTTAAGAAGCACCCGCAATGATCGAAATTTTTCAAAAAGAATTAATTACTTTAGAACAGAGCTTTAAAACATCAAATGTCTTATGTCGATGTAAAGCTATGTTACAGATGATCCAGAATATGGCATCAAAATGATGGTGTTCCATTAAAAAAAATCAAGTTGCCATGCGTTGCAAGTGTTTTGGGACACCCTGTATAGTTGAAAGTATTTTTAGTATGTAGAATTGGCGGTGTTGTACATAATGGCGTTTGAATTGATTTCCTATCTGGAAGGGTTCAAAAGTTATGGACCGCCGTCGCCTTGTTGACTCACCCTGTATACAGGGTGTTTCAGGTATGCAGTCATTAATTTTCAGGGGTGATTTTACATCGAAAAAAAAGTATATGAAGAACTAATCTAATTCCAACAAGAAGAAATTGAAAAAGAAAATTTATGATGCGTTTTTACTTAATTTATGATAGTAGCTTTTCCTACAAGATTACGTCGTGATTTTGAAAGATTTTTTTAACACCATAATAATTTTTGCATACAAACTTCAGGTAACTTATTTTGCAATATGAAACCACATGGGAATGTCAATTCTAAAAATAATTCGCTATATTTTTGATCCGTCAATGCAACAGCTATCGAATCCAATAGTAAGAAAATGCTTTTTACTAAGAGATATTCAAAAAACGGCCATTATGCCACTAAAATTACATTTTTAAAAAAATATGGCACTTAGGTTTTCGGCTTGAAAAATAAAATCATCTGTCAAATCCGGTGATAAAAATAAACAGTTATACAAAATGTTACGCTGGTATCGGGTTGGTGAACAAAAGAGAAATCTTTAAAAACTTAAGCTATTTTGGCCAAATAGCCCAAATAGGCCAAAATGGCTTAAGTTTTTAAAGATTTCTCTTTTGTCCACCAGCCGATACCAGCGTAACATTTTAAAAAACAATACTGGACGATAAAAATAAGGAAAAAAGTATGAATACAGTTATACATAGGTTTTTTCACGGCACCGATTTTTGGCTAAAAGACCACCAATTGTGAATACATTTTTACAAGCGGAATTTGAAGAATTTTCATATGGGGACGTGAAATGTAGGAGATTGTATTTAAATTTTTTAGGTTGATATGCCAAAATGGCACTTCCTTTGGGCCCATTTAGCCCAAAACCTTTTCAACTCTTCCGAAACCTATAAGATGTCAACGTTCCAAATTTCAGACAAAGGCTTGATGTTTTTGGCGATTCGATTTTTCTGAATTTTTCCATGGATTCCAGTAACTGCTCCGCGGAGCGTAGAAGTTAAAAATTGTATTTACTTCATAGGTATTATTTTCTTGGCTAGTTGCGAAAGCAAAGTTTTCGCCGCTTACCGCCGTGAGAAACTATACTTTCGCAGCCTTCTACAAGCACGGAAATATGTATGCCATTTTTACTTCGTGTTAGAAAGAAAAAGCTTAAGAATCGCATAGAAATTCATTGTTTTGTAATAATTATGAGTAAATTAACAGAATGTTGCTTCGTCTAGTTATTGCTTTGATCTTTTTCCACTTTTTGTCAATTTAATATATTTGACACATTTTCAAAATTATTGAACATGGTGTCCCATCCGCAATAATCAAATATTTTTTAATAGTTCCGTTCATACAATATTTGAAATCTGCGAATGCTTGTTTGATTTTCACATTGTGACCAAGATTCATTACGTGAATGACTTTTTGGATAATGCTAAAATATTGACGAATATGGGTTATGTGTTACACAATTACGTAAGAGGTACAACTATTGTCCCGTTCGCAATCCAACTTCACTATTATTTATACATTGAACAGATTAACATTTAGCAACGTGGTTAACTGTATTAGAAGACCTATCTGTACCTTACGTGAATCACCCCGTTTAAATTTATCAAAAGCTCCTACAATATTAGTTACTTGCTAAATTTGCAATTGTCATACGAATTGTCCGTAATATTGGAATAGCTAATAGTAATCCTAATTACGTGCTGTTCCTTGTTTCCTGAATTTGTGGGTTTTTCCCTTTATTTGAGATTATTTTAGATATTATTACAACTACGTTCTTGTACTTGATATATTTGAAAATTTTTACGTTTTAGTAGTTGGGTCAATCCATTGATATTCAACAAATCCGGATGGCTCATAATTTTAAATTCTCGCCATATTCACACAAAACCTTCCTTTTTACGTTATATTTACGAATTCGGGTTTGATTTACCAATTTCTTGCCTCATTTATTAATAAAAAAATTTAAATCGAGTGATTTGCGTTAATATAAGACTTTAGAAATTTAATTATTGTTCATACCTTTGCTGATGGAACTACATTTAATTATACAGGGTGAGTCAACAAGGTGACGGCGGTCCATAACTTCTGAACCCTTCCAGATAGGAAATCAATTTAAACGCCATTATGTACAACACCGCCAATTCTACATCCTAAAAATACTTTCAACTATACAGGCTGTCCCAAAACACTTGCAATGCATGGCAACTTCATTTTTTTAAATGGAACACCACCATTTTGATGACATATTCTGGGTCACCTATAACATAGCTTTACATCGACATAAGACATTCCATGTTTTAAGGCTCTGTTCTAAAGTAATTAATTCTTTTTGAAAAATTTCGACCATTGCGGGTGCTTTTTAAAAAAAATCCTGATAACTCAATTTTGTATCTAGAGAGCTGAGATTCGGTACGAACATGAAGGAAGGTCCATTCTATCTATCTAACATGATAACTATCATTATCACTATACAGGGTGTCAAAAATTCTGTGTCAAGTTTGGAAAATTTCAAATATGCAAAACTCCATTTTTTCAAATGGCACCCCCTGCTATTATTGTGCCATGGGGTTGGGATGTTGAATTACTTTATTTTTTATTAAGTATGTCCTATACCTAAAGTCAATACTTCAAAAGATATTCTTTGTCTTAATTATTTTATTGAAGATTATTACGATCTCAATTAAAGAATGCCATGGATTGTATGACAGTTACGATTAACCTTGTTTATTTACATAGTTACCAGACAGTTTGTCACATTTATTGACATACACAACCAGAAAGAATTCATTGACATGGTTTATTGCTTATCGTTGAAATTCATTGTGTATGTCAATAAATGTGACAAACTGTCTGGTAACTATGTAAATAAACAATGTTAATCATAACTGTCATACAGTCCATGGCATGCTTTAATTGAGATCGTAATAATCTTCAATAAAATAAATAAGACAAAGAATATCTTTTGAAGTATTGACTTTAGGTATAGGACATACTTAATAAAAAATAAAGTACTTCAACAGCCGAACCCCATGGCACAATAATAGCAGGGGGTGCCATTTGAAAAAATGGAGTTTTGCATATTTGAAATTTTCCAAACTTGACACAGAATTTTTAACACCCTGTATAGTGATCATGATAGTTATCATGTCAGATAGCTTGAATAGACCTTCCTTTATACTCGTACCGAACCTCAGCTCTCTAGATACAAAATTGAGTTCTCAGGAATTTTTTTAAGAAGCACCCGCAATAGTCGAAATTTTTCAAAAAGAATTAATTACTTGAGAACAGAGCCTTAAACCATCGAATGTCTTATGTCGATGTAAAGCTATGTTATAGGTGATCCAGAATATGGCATCAAAATGGTGGTGTTCCATTTAAAAAAATCAAGTTGCCATGCGTTGCAAGTGTTTTGGGACAGCCTGTATAGTTGAAAGTATTTTTAGGAAGTAGAATTGGCGGTGTTGTACATAATGGCGTTTGAATTGATTCCCTATCTGGAAGGGTTCAGAAGTTATGGACCGCCGTCGCCTTGTTGACTCACCCTGTATATCGTTCGAAAGCTGAAACAATAAGGACTACAATCAGTCTTTTACCACTGATCGAAATCTACGGGTACCTCTCTTAAAGGAAATTGAAACTCCTGTTTTTAAACTGAATTTTTCATGATCTTTTTTATTTTTTTTATCGCTAAAGCCCGAAATATTAGGGCCATTTTTTTTTTAGTGAAAGTAAAGAAGGCTCTTATTTCATAGCCACAGTTTCATACGTGTAGTCGCTTAGTTACATCCCCAAAAAAAATCACTAACTTGGCTCATTTCGCAATTTTACCACTATTTGAATTCTCATATCTCCGGTGGGGGACCAGATAAAAATATGAAATTTTGACACAAAAGAGCCTTCAACCGATTTAGTTAAATGCCGAAATCTCATCTTTGAGATTCATCTATAAGTATTTTTTTTGCGGCCTTAAAAATCGTATAAATCGACGTGTTCAATATCATTTTGACACGAAACAAATAGTCGTTTCTATAGCAAAAAGTTATTAAGTCGAATATTTTTGTCAAGTATAGTTATAGTTGTCATATATTTTAAGAGTTTTGTTGGCAAGAATTATAAACAAATAAATAAAGAATTCCTCATAATAGTATCTGTATATTGTTATTTGACTTGTGACACGTCTACGTTTACACTTAATCGAAATTTGCGCAAATTTGTCAGCGAAGGACGTAATATAACACTTGGGAGTGTTGTTGGATGGACAATACAAAAATTAAAAAAAAATTGTGAACCTTCAAAAATTTTGGCATGGATGTTGAATGGAACTTTTTCGCTACATTACATGGTAAGGGTGCCTGCGATGACGTTGGTGGAACCGTGAAACGATTAATACGAAGAGCAGGTCTACAATATCCAATGGATAACCATATCCTGACTCCGGATGAGATGTTACGTCCTTCGCTGACAAATTTGAGCAAATTTAAATTATGTGTAAACGTAGACGTGTCACAACTCTTAAAATATAGAGGACTACAACTACTTGTCAAAAATATTCAACTTAATGGTAACTTTTTGCTATAGAGACTTCCATTTGTTTCGTCACAAAATGATATTGAACCGATTTAGACAATTTTTAAGGCCGCAAAAAAATACTTATAGATGAATCTCAAAGATGAGATTTCGGCATTTAACTAAATCGGTTGAAGGCTCTTTTGTGTCAAAATTTCATATTTTTATCTGGTCCCCCACCGGAGATATAAGAATTCAAATAGTGGTAAAATTGCGAAATGAGCCAAGTTAGTGATTTTTTTTGGGGACGTAACTAAGCGACTCCACGTATAAAACTGTGGCTATGAAATAAGAGTCTTCTTTACTTTCACTAAAAAAAAAATGGCCCCACTATTTCGGGCTTTAGCTATTTAAAAAAAAAATTAAAATCATGAAAAATTCAGTTTAAAAACAGGAGTTTCAATTTCCTTTAAGAGAGGTACCCGTAGATTTCGATCAGTGGTAAAAGACCGATTGTAGTCCTTATTGTTTCAGCTTTCGAACGATATATAATTAAATGTAGTTCCATCAGCAAAGGTATGAACAATAATTAAATTGCTAAAGCCTTATATTAAATCAAATCACTCGATTTAAAATTTTTTATTAACAAATGGGGCAAGAAATTGGTAAATCAAGCCCGAATTAGTAAATCTAACGTAAAGAGGAATGTTTTGTGTGAATATGGTGAGAATTTAAAATTATGAGCCATCCGGATTTGTTGAATATCAATGGATTGACCCAGTTGTCTTCCTAAAGCTAGTAAATCAGAATTCGGTGGAGCGGAAAGCGAGTAGTCTTTGAAATTCATCATATTAAGAGCAATCGAAAGCACGTGACCACGCGGATTGTTTTTCTCTCTCGAATTTTTGTGGACTTATCTCGGGATTTATTAAATTTCTCCAAAACTCAATTTCAAAGTTAGCGAGATAGAGAAGTAAAAATTACGCCATCCATAAATTTTGTAAGTATTACGATCTTGTTTTGTTCGAAGTCATGTTTTGTGAAGTTAGAGAAAAAGAATCGTAATAAACGAAGCAATATTGCGATTAAAAAACTATAAGGATTACAGATTTTTTCATTCTTCATCTCGTAAGTCACCGGCTAGTCAAACGATTGTAAGTATATAATTATTATAAGAAACAGTAACATTTTTATAGAAAAGAAAATAGACCGTTTTCAGCTTGTTGGTAAACACATTTTTTGTAGGTGCACATCATTGTAAGGATTTCAAACCAGTGTCGTTTGGGACACCGTTTTTGAGCGAACTGGAAAAACGACCGCTTCTATCTGGCGGTATTTTACTTTATTTGTCCGCCTGGAATAATAAATCGATCCAGAGCTGCATCTAACAAGTGACAGGCTTAAAGGCGCTTTTTATTATTGGAAGAGACATTCAGTAGAAATAAATGCAGGATTCAGCGTCTGGAGAGGCCATCCCGAAGCAAGCGAGGCATGTCGGAGTCGTGTGTATCGGAAGAGATTGCAAGTTCTGCGGTGTATGTACATTTTCCGCCCTTGCGGATCCGACAATAAAAAAAATCCAATACCGCTGTGTGTTCCCCAGGGAGAGGGATCGGTCCATCACGCGCACGACCACCAAAAGTAGTACGAAACGGGGGTCGATCGCAGATCCATCACCGATATGTGTGTGTGGTTCCGGTTATCCCGCTCTTCCAATTACAAACTTTTGCCGAACCCGCAGAACTAATCGAAACAGCCCAGGAATAAATCTCATACCCCAGAAACTAGAAACCATCCATCACACTCACACGGCAACAGGCTACTGGAATAGGACTGTTATATACCTGTATGTAAAAAAAAAAACTCGAGAGCGGACGAACTTCCGGCAACAGGCTGTTTTAGGTTTGCCTGATCCGTCATCATAAAGCCTTCGAGCAAGATTCTGGGAGTCGCATTATCCGAACGGCCCCCTCTCGCTTCGTCCTCTTTAAGTTCCCGATTTAATTTGCTACGGTTGGATGCCTTGCGCTGGGGAAAATAACCGATACCGAGGTGTTCTGATTATTAGCACATAATTAAAAGGGGGGCAGACATTTTTCCGATAACAGAGCCACCGAGGGACTAGAAGATCGAGCTAATATGTTGCACTACTTATATTCGGGTAAATGGGCGTAATATTGCCTATGGCGGACATAATCAAAGAAACATTTTGTTAACTTAGCCCGGCGCCTCCACCATTTTCAACCTCCACTTCCAAAATCTAGATTTTGCAGAAATCTATTGTTGTCTTTGCTAATTGGAAATTTCTTAGGTAACGGTTTTTATCAAAATTGTTATATTCACAGTAGTAAGTGACGTCATCCAGGGGACGGGCCCAGGTTATTTGTGGCTACCACTTAACTATATTATTTTCAACAAAACTTCCGTTGCACGTCATCAATAGAATTTTCGATTTGAACATTTATCTGAGGAGCCTCACTTAATCTCAGCGGTTCTATTAATTCATTTAAATTTTTCGGCATCAAATTGCTGAGAATATGTGAGGCTCCTCCGAGGGTTCCTCAGATAAATGTGCAAATCGTAGATGTTTATTGATGACGTGCAACGGACGTTTTGTTGATATGGCTATAGAGCATTTCATTCAGATAGTTATTTGGTCGATATTAGCTAGTTATTTTTTCATTATTTCGAGCGAATTTTTTGGCGTTTCGTTTATGTTTGTTGATTAATTAATTCAAGCTTTCAAATGGGTCCCCTGAGTGACGTTACACGTTCATCAGGCAACCTGTGGATGGAAAAACTTTGCAAACAGCATTATTTTAATTCTCAAATAGTCTCAACTGCTCGGCAGTCCATTAGCTACCATCTAAATTCTTTATACATCCTTCGAGTATCTACATAGTTGGTTTAGTAAAAAATGGTCTTAACAGAATTATTTCTAGACTTCTAGCTTCCAGGACCTCGTCTGTTTTAAGTCTCAGCTCGCAGGTCTTAACTTGCATATTTATTATCAATTACTAGCTGTCGCTGACAATTATCAAAATAGTTATTTATGTAACAAATGAGTAAACTGTAAACTTTTCTTGATAGAGTAGTAGTAAATAGTAGCAGAGTATATAAAGAGTATAAAGTGAAACTTTTTTGAACGAGTAGGAAGTTTATTTCATGAGCATTAGCGAGTGAAGATAAACCTACGAATTTAAAGAAGATACTTTGCACATGAGCAATTAATGAGGTAATTTTTTGTCATCAACAGCTAAGATTGAAATTTTCATTCATGAAATGTCTTGGTGTTGGAAAATTTGGTTGAATTGTTATTCCAACGTCGCATCATGCACTGAAAAATCGGTCAAATAATATTATTGAACAAATAACTGTAATTGAAGATCACAAGAAATAGATTTAAAGTTAGAAAATTTCATTGAATTATGGGTTTTTGTAGTGAATGTGCCAAGTAAAACTTTCCACACTGTTGGTGAAAAATTATTTTTTGGGCAACCCTATCAAAAAAGTGGGCAGCTACTGAAGCGGCTTGGTGAATGATCCAATCTTTAAGACCTATTTTCAATCCACAGTCTACATCCTAAGGGTTTCGAAAGTTTTTCAAAATGTTTATTATATTTATTGCCAAGAAGGCATTGAGTTTAATAGCATTTTTGGAAACATAATTTGAAGACCTTTCATGTACTGATAAAACAAAAGGTTACCATCTTTCAAATTTCATAGATGACATGCCAAAAAGGCACTTTTACTGGCCGATAATTATACAAACAATTATTGTATATCTGATAACTCTGAGTTGTTTAGCCCCTGGTTATTTCATGTTAGCCTAACCACGGTAGGTATAATTTCCATCATGCATACAATTCTTACAACAATGAGTATCCACGTCAATTAATCGGTTGTTAGTTAACCATGGACTGAGCAACCGGCCCTAAGACGCGAAATCATTGTTTAAATAATTTTTGAAAGAGGCGAAGCCGAGGTAAAAATATCGAAGACGCTAAACACATTTCTCGTTAACTGCAAAGAAAATTATAGACAGTAGTTGGGTCGGCTTTCAAAGGGGATGCTTAAAACTGAACACGGTCTTTATTTATTATTTCTCACATTTTAAATTGTCATATCGACCTTATTACTTGAGATATTCGTCGTAGCTAAAAACATGATGGTAGACCGTACTCGCAAGTTTTGCTCTGGACTTTACTCTCAGCGATCACCGTCGGATCTTAAGGATGTATTGGAGGGAAGCAAAAATGGTACCAAAAGTTAATGAAAACTTTACAGATTATTCTTATCATTGTATTAAAGCCCTCGTTTAGATTTGGAATTGATTCACTATAGCCCGTTTAAAGGTTTCAATTTAAGAGATTTTAACAAGCGATCTTATGGAAACTTACCACAATTTCGAATATATTGGCAAAAAAACGTTTAGAAAAAATGGTACCATTGCTTTATCAATTTTTATGTGTATAGTATGAATACTGAGGAACAATTTGGTATGATTTTCATCAAAGGTTACTGAACTCGTTCTCGAGATGACATCGCATCAGTCTTGAGAAAACCATAGTAAGGATTTAACTATGCAGTAAATTCAAGTTATTTTTTATATTAACGTGACAGAATAGCCAACTTAAAAGAAATTACAGTGCTGCGAGGATTCTTCATGATTTCTTGCTTCTGAATCACGGGCTTTTATCTAGGGCTATTGTTTATATAATTGCTGTGTTTACTTACTATTTTAGTATATCTGCCCATTTTAATCGCTTATCACTAATCGTTCATTTCACTGTCACTCAAAAAATTTTGTTTCGTAAGGTTGGAATCGGGTACATTCACCCCCAAAAATTTTATCAATCAAAATGAAAATATCGTCTAATTTTGCGAAACAATAATTATGTAGACGAAAAATGTCTTGCTGTTCGTTAGATAAGTGCGTAAACTATTCTTCGTTGCCTTCTCGCTATTATTACAACGTTCAGAGGGTAGATATTAATTCTGGGTGGGGGGCTTTTCGCTACGATTGTATGTCCAATACATCCTTAAGCGTTGTGGATGCAACTTGCTTTTTTTTTAAATGGGACACCCGGTATAGTTTGGCCTCGATTTTGGCACGGATCCATAGAAAATTATTTTTCGATTTCACTGACATAGAGTAGTTTGATACCTGGGGTTGATAGTTTTCGAGAAAAGAAACTAAATTTGATATAATTTCGAATCTACGAGAAATGTCTGAATGAAAATGGTAATCATGTTGAAAATTTTAATTTGTAAAGTTTTAAGTTAGGTACTTGCTTTGTTACTATTATAGGTACTAATACTAAAAAGGTTACAGGTTTCTGAAAATACTCAGACCTTCACTAGGTAGCCATACACCATAAAAACAATTTATTTTCACGGATATATTCGTTAGAAAAATAATGTTTTTCTCGAAAACTATCAACCCCAGGTATCAACAATTCTCTATCGATCCGTACAAAAACATACCGAGGGTCTCATTTAAAAAAAGTTGCATCCACAGCGATGCGATCGGTGAGAGTAAGGTCTGGTAATAGGTAAGGTCCAGATATGACAATTTAAAATGTGGACAAAAATAAATAAAGACCCTGTACATTATATATGGTATAGGTAGATAAAGTGCAACCACAATTTTACCCCTGATGACTTTTGCCGCAATTTACAAGTCCGCGGTCAATTTATCCAATCCCGCATTATAAAATTTTCATGGAATTAAACGCATCGTGTAGAGCTGACAGACCAACAGTGCCAATCCATTTGCCCCACACCAACACACATTTGCAGCTGGACATAATTAAGATAGATATTTGGAAAAAATCCAGTTTCATTTATAATAAAAAACCGGCTCGATGAACGTCTAATTCACGTGTTTGGCTTTTTGCCAGAAATGAAAAATAAATAAAAAACCGAACAAGTTTGAATGGGAGATGTGCTCGTCCGGAACATTTGCACTGTTATTATTCGAAACTAATTTTGACGTTGGAAGTTTTGAGATTCGAGCTTGAAGCAGCAGCAAACTTTTCACCGTGGCCGTTGATTTTTAAACGTTTGCCAGCGGAAATCGCTCCCGAGCTTGGAGAGAGATTAAGAATGGATGTTTTTCCCTCACACACGTCCTACCATGTCGTTTGTCAAGCTTTTAAAAGTGCCCTCTTCGCCGCGTCGACAAGAGAAAAAATCCGACCCTTACAAATTGCGTGTTATAGAAGCAAAGAACAGATTCGTCGTTCATCTTGATCTTGAAAGAGTGAGGGGCAGTATAAAACCGTTTGACGGGTGCATAATTCTTATTTTTCCGCCCGCCGGTTTTCATTTATTTTTTGGGACGTCACGTGCGCGTTATTGCGTGATAAATTACTAAAACTAAAACTATCGGCAACGTGATAGCCCACGGCCCACCACCGACCGTCCATCTGTTACACTCACTAATTCGTCATACAAACGATAGCAGTTTGTGTTGTTTTGCTGTTGTTAATGTAATCCAATTCAGAACAGAAAGTTATTGTAGCCACTCGACCTGGGCCTGGATTTAATTGCTGCACCAAAATTTATAGTTATTGACTTTAGAGTAATGCCCTTCGAAATAATAAATGGTCATACAAAATCGTCAAAAAGTGATTACCTACAGACAAACCCCGATGAAAACGTTTGCAGGGCCATAATGACTATTTTACGCCAGAGGTGGCCATTCAATACATTATCAGCGACACCACTTCTAGCTGATTCTGTAAGGCATCACTTTCCGGTTGAAGAATTTTAAAAAAATGCTTTTAGCTTTTACGTAGTAGAGCTTTGGAAATCGTTAAATCTTCTTGTAGTTCCAGGAGGTAGGCATTATTGATTATAAAAAATTAAACATGGAAGTTTTTTGTTGGAATGGAATGGTGAGATTTCAGAGCCATCACGAAAAACATACTAAAAAAATTTCGCCCTCCGCTTCTGCGAATCTGCGAATTATGCGCAAGCATTACGTTCTTGTCCCATAAGTCGCTTCTTCTTCATGCTACGAATATAAAGGTATACAATATTGAAGACTAATAAATTCTCTACAAGAAAGATTCTATGCACTTTTCACCTGAGACCAATAGTTTAGCCACAGCAGCCGCGCAAAATTGAGCGACTCTCCCGAAGTCGCAGTTTTAGTCCAAGAAGTTACCAAAACAATACCGCAGTTTTTGTACCATAATAATTTGAGATCGGAACCCATTCGAAATATCCCTCGGGCTTAAAGATGACCCTTTCAATTGGGTCCTGGAAAACATATTTTCTTTGAGGTATACCACAGCTCCCTTACCTTAAAAAGATTTTTCAACAGATGTCCAAATGAACTTTTCTTTTTTCAATTCTTTGCACTTTAGCATATACAGTGCGAGTGTAAAGTATGGAATAAATCCCTTAAATTTTTGCCCTTGATTTGTGGCAAAAATCGGAATCTACGATTTTTTCTGAGTTAGAAACATGTATCATAATTTACCGGAAGCACAGTCACGGCCACCCTAGATTTTCAAAAACATCGAAAAAATCGGACAAAAATCAAGATATTTTATCAGATGGTAAAAAGTGAAAAAATTTGAAAAAACAATTTCAGCCAAATCGATTCACTAATTTGGGCTAGAATGTATTTTTAGCGTTATTATAAAATTTCGATTTTTTGGACAAAAAAGTGTTAAATGCGAATTAATTTTGTCCTTTTTAAAACCAGAATTTGAAGACCTTACTGGTGGTGACAATAAATCTTTCAAAAACTTGTTTTTAATGATTAAATGAGGGAATAATTTTAAATTTGGAAATTGGTGTGCCAAAACGGCACTTTCCGTGAGCCGATTGAATCAAAATTTGTTCAGCTCTTCGACGTGTAATAAAGGCTGTTCCAAAAAAACCGAACGATTTATTTTTGGTTATAACTTTATTATTATTGGAGCGATTTTCCCCAATCTTGTACGAGACGTAGTCAAAAGATGAGGCTTTTAGAATCGACAACCATTTTCCAGATGGCGCCACTAATAAATTTTTTATGGCAGTTTTCTACAAGGCCACTTTTTGATTGGCTGGAGTTGAACCATCTGTGAAGCGATCAAAATGAAAATATTGTAAGATTAAAGCTGATGCTTTTCTCTTCCAAAGCAAGTTTACAAAATTTTATTCTGAACGTTCTTGATTAATTTACAAATTTTTCTGCGATGCTCTAAAACTGATTTTTTAAGATTTATTTGATATTAAGTCGCTACCGATCTTGACAAAATTTTCAGAATTCTTAGTAACACCATAAATCTTTCGTAAAATAACATTAGGTACTTTGTGCAGGAATTTAACTTAGCTACTATATCGTTATACAAAATGTTAAAATAAATGAAACCCAAAAAAAATGGTCTAACATCGACTTGTTTGTGAACTCGACAAGTTGTTCTTCAGCTTATGACTGTTATAATAGTCCAGGGGCTCATAACAGAATTTTCGGGTATCATAGTATTCTGCTGGAGACCCCTATTACTTTACATTTCCAGTCTTGGAGATAGCATAGGACCAATTGGCATGCATGTACAGTGGATGTACTTGTTAGGAGGAATTTTTAAAATCATCATTTTTTACAACAAAAAAATATTACAGTATTCTGTCTCAAAGTTGTACCGATCTTTGAATAAGAAGAAATCATCCGACAGATTTAATTGGCATTAACTTCGAGTGGATGGAAGGGGTCGGCAGCGTGGGGTGAAATGAGCTCATTTAAAGCATAGTGGGGTATCATAGTATTCCTGCTGCCATTTGGCACACAACCTTATTTTAGCCTACATTAATAGAATATAATATTGGCATTCACCTAGGGTGGATGAAAAGCTCGCTAACTTGATTTAAAGATAGGCGTCACCACGATGACTTGGGTATAATAGTATTCCAGCTCAGGTTTTGAGAATAAGTAGATATGGTAACATTAGAAGTGATTATGACATTGGCATTCAAATGGAGTGGATGTAACCCGATATACAGTCAGGACCAAAAGTCCGCCCCCAACACCCTGAATCTCTGGAACCACTTAAGTTAGAGCTTTCAAATTTGAAACGGGAGCATTAGTCGAGAAACTAAACCGATTTCCGTTGACATAATGCGCTGTGACCTTGAAATTTCGAAGTTATGACATAAAAGTCAAAAATGTATATGGCACGAGAGGTCATGTGACCGCTCATTAGAAAGGTAATTTAATCTGCATACGATGTGAAAGTTTGAAAAAAATTGATTGTAAAAAAATCTAAGTTAAAATAATTTTTTTCTTGCTGGAAATTGATTTTAAAAGGAACTTGCCGTTTTACGCTTTAAATTTGGGTAAAGTAAGTAATCACAGGCAACACACTCTTGCATCGCGTGCATTAAGGCGCGAAAATAAAAATATCTGGAATACGAAGGAGGTTTGGGGGGGCGGACCCCCCTCCCCTTGGGGTACGCCGCCGAGCTACTGTACCTTTTATGCATTTTTATCACATCTGAAATATCGAAATTCTTATCGACCTTTACAATCGCGGTACAGCCCAAACTACTGGATCGATTTGCCCGAAATTTGGTACATGGAGGTTAGGTAACCCGTTGAAGAGCTGAAAGGTTCTTGGGAGCAATTGGTCCACGGGAAGTGCCATTTGGGCATATCAACTTTAAAATCTTAAGCACAAGTCACGGAAATCAGACCCACGCGTTGGGGAGGTTCCAGAAGCTTCTCTGCTGCCATTTTTGTAGTATTGAATTTGATAGCTGATATTTCATCGGGTGGAAAACCTTTGTCCCATTTTTTTCGAAAAATGTCTTTTAGTGGCAAAAGGCCCCGGTTTTTGAATTTTTCTTACCAAGAGAGCATTTTCTTACTACTGAATTCTATAGCTGTTGCTTTGACGGATCAAAAACCTAAATGCCATTTCTTGGAAATTTACGTTTCACTTTTAGAATTTTTATTAGCATACTTATTATTATTATCGAATTTGATAGGTGTTGCATTGCCGGATCGAAAACCTTAGTGCATTTTTTCAAAAAATGTCATTTTAGCGATGAAAAACATTTTTTAAGTTAAATAATGACGGCACCTCGTGTACCGTGTACCGTATGGACGGTGTATAAACGGCACAAAACCGCAGCGAAGTGATTTGATGCTTGGATTGGACGCACAGATTGTCAATTTTTTACACAATCCGCCTTAAAACTTACTTCAATAAAAAGAATTTTTTTCGAGCATGCCAGCGTATGCATCCTATGAATTTGCATGCCAATTATATTTTTGTGTTGTACACAGACTATATAACCTAAAAATCAAAGGGCATGCGAAATACTATTATACCCAAGTCATCGTGGTGACGCCTATCTTTAAATCAAGTTAGCGAGCTTTTCATCCACCCTAGGTGAATGCCAATATTATATTCTATTAATGTAGGCTAAAATAAGGTTGTGTGCCAAATGGCAGCAGGAATACTATGATACCCCACTATGCTTTAAATGAGCTCATTTCACCCCACGCTGCCGACCCCTTCCATCCACTCGAAGTTAATGCCAATTAAATCTGTCGGATGATTTCTTCTTATTCAAAGATCGGTACAACTTTCAGACAGAATACTGTAATATTTTTTTGTTGTCAAAAATGATGATTTTAAAAATTCCTCCTAACAAGTACATCCACTGTACATGCATGCCAATTGGTCCTATGCTATCTCCAAGACTGGAAATGTAAAGTAATAGGGGTCTCCAGCAGAATACTATGATACCCGAAAATTCTGTTATGAGCCCCTGGACTATTATAACAGTCATAAGCTGAAGAACAACTTGTCGAGTTCACAAACAAGTCGATGTTAGACCATTTTTTTTGGGTTTCATTTATTTTAACATTTTGTATAACGATATAGTAGCTAAGTTAAATTCCTGCACAAAGTACCTAATGTTATTTTACGAAAGATTTATGGTGTTACTAAGGATTCTGAAAATTTTGTCAAGATCGGTAGCGACTTAATATCAAATAAATCTTAAAAAATCAGTTTTAGAGCATCGCAGAAAAATTTGTAAATTAATCAAGAACGTTCAGAATAAAATTTTGTAAACTTGCTTTGGAAGAGAAAAGCATCAGCTTTAATCTTACAATATTTTCATTTTGATCGCTTCACAGATGGTTCAACTCCAGCCAATCAAAAAGTGGCCTTGTAGAAAACTGCCATAAAAAATTTATTAGTGGCGCCATCTGGAAAATGGTTGTCGATTCTAAAAGCCTCATCTTTTGACTACGTCTCGTACAAGATTGGGGAAAATCGCTCCAATAATAATAAAGTTATAACCAAAAATAAATCGTTCGGTTTTTTTGGAACAGCCTTTATTACACGTCGAAGAGCTGAACAAATTTTGATTCAATCGGCTCACGGAAAGTGCCGTTTTGGCACACCAATTTCCAAATTTAAAATTATTCCCTCATTTAATCATTAAAAACAAGTTTTTGAAAGATTTATTGTCACCACCAGTAAGGTCTTCAAATTCTGGTTTTAAATAGGACAAAATTAATTCGCATTTAACACTTTTTTGTCCAAAAAATCGAAATTTTATAATAACGCTAAAAATACATTCTAGCCCAAATTAGTGAATCGATTTGGCTGAAATTGTTTTTTCAAATTTTTTCACTTTTCACCATCTGATAAAATATCTTGATTTTTGTCCGATTTTTTCGATGTTTTTGAAAATCCTCCTAACAAGTACATCCACTGTACATGCATGCCAATTGGTCCTATGCTATCTCCAAGACTGGAAATGTAAAGTAATAGGGGTCTGCAGCAGAATACTGTGATACCCGAAAATTCTGTTATGAGCCCCTGGACTATAAAGCACATATTTGGTTTATTTTAAAATCCAGAATTATTGTTTATTCAATTCCAGCCTATTTTCTGTAGCCGCTTTTAGTGCTAACATTTATTACTAATTACACATTCATAATATTCTCGTTAATTTTTTAATCAAATATGTTCATAAAAATTTGCTAGGGTGGCGCCATCTGCAAAGTGACATCATTTTGTGAAATATTGATGGTGTTACTTAGGATTCTGCAAATTTTGTCAAGATCGGTGACCAAATAAAAAATAAATCTTCAAAAATCCTTGTTTTAAAGCGTCACAAAAAAAATTATAAATGAATCAAGAACGGTCAGAATAAAATTTTGTAAAGTTGCTTTAGAGAAGAAAAGCATTCGGTTTCATCCTACACTAATTTCATTTTGATCGGTTCACAGATGGTTCAACTCCAGCCAATCAAAAAGTGTTCTTGTAAAAAACTGCCACAAAAAAATTATTAGTGGCACCATCTACAAAATGGTTGCCGATTCTAAAAGCCTCATCTTTTGGCCACGGCCCGTATAAGATTGAGGAAAATCGGTCCCACAATAACAAAGTTATAACCAAAAATAAATCGTTCGGTTTTTTTGGGACATCCTTTACAATCCCCATGTGTAAGATTTCAGCCAAATCGGTTCAGGGGCTTGGGCTGTACCGTAATTTTAAAGTCCGATAAAAATCAATTTTTTTTAAATCTTTGGTCAAAAGGGCACTAAGAATGAATACATTTTTAGAAGCAGAATTTGAAGGTCTTTCTTATGGTGATGGTGACGTGAAAAATGGGGGTTTTGCATTTGAAATTTAAAAGTTGATGTGCCAAAATGGCATTTACGGTTGCACGATTGGCCCCAAAAGCTTTTCAGATCTAAGTTGGGTTATCACATGCACACGTACCAAATTTCATCCAAATCGGTCGAGTAGTTTGGTCGATACAGTGTTTACAAACATAATGTACGTAACTTAACGCAGCATAGCGCAGCATAACGTAAAGCTCTGCTCCCCTATCCAAACCAATTGCAGTAACCTGCTCGCGAAGCAGTTACTGGAATCGATCGGAAAATTCAAAAAAATCGAATCGCCAAAGACATGAAATCTTTACGTTTCAGGAACCCAAAAAAGTGTTTTTTGAAAAAATTTCTGTGTGTCTTTGTGTGTCTGTGTGTCTGTCTGTCTGTCTGTCTGTGATCACGCTGCAGCTCAAACTACTGAACGAATCAACATGAAATTTGGCAAACATATTCAGTGGGAGATTTGTAGGTGCTGATTAGAATTTGGGTCACATCGGTTCGCGGAAAGTGTCTTTTTGGCACATCAACTTTAAAAATTTAAATACAAACCCCCATTTTTCGCGTTACCATATGAATGCTCTTCAAATTCTGCTTCTACAAATGTATTCACACTTGGGCCCTTTTGACCAAAAAATGGTGCCGTGAAAAAAAACTTATGCATAACTGTATATTTTCATTACCGGATTCGATAACTGATTTTTTTCCAAGCCGAAAACCTTAGTGCCATTTTTTCGAAAAATGTCATTTTAGTGGCAAAAGGCCCCTTGTTTCAATTTATTTTACAAAAAAAAATATTCTTACTATCGGATTTGATAGCTGTTGTATTGCTGGATCAAAAACCTTAGATCAGTTTTTTACAAAATTTCCATTTTAGGGACAAAAAGGCCCCTTTTTGAATTTTTGTTAGCAAAAGGGCATATTATCATTATCGAATCCGATAGCTGTTGCATTGCCGGATCGAAAACTTTAGTGCAATTTTTTCGAAAAATGTCATTTTAGGGGTGAAAAACATTCGTTCTGGAGATCATAGTATCAGCGCCGGGCGCCCGCCCGACCTGTCTTAAAGTTAAATGCTACATTTATAAATTCTGTAAAAATGTAGAAGTTTCTACCGTCACCGAGATTGCCAATTTTTTTAATTGTGTGGCTGGAGAGGTTAAAACATGAAATTATTAATTACAATTTGCTAATATGTCATTCGCACGCCGATATTGATAGCAACTGCCATAAAAGTAGTTTCGCGGCCGCGTTACTTAGCAACGGCAGCGAAAACTTACTTCGGAATGGCATCTAATTAATGTCTCTTTGATACTGTTGCTTGCTTAAAAAGAAAGTTTGTGGTTTTTAGCCTCATAAGCCATAGTAAAAGAAAAGGAAAAACTTGGAAGAGATAAAACAGAGTAATTGTTAATTATGTATGAAGGGAGCAAAGTGAAATTTTAATCCCGAAGCGAGCGATTGAAACAAGCGAGGGCATTAATTGTATGAGGGATTAATGCACGATTCCGCCGACCTTACTTAACTTTAAGAGAGTCTTAAAATGACATTTATACCATAAGACAAACGTCATTCTTCATTTTTAAGTCTAACTTAAGTGATAAGTATGGTCCGTGGGATTGGCCATAACTGACTTTACTTCTGAGTTGCATAAAATACTTTATTCACGACCATCAATACAGAAACATCTACTTTGAAATTTGATACTACACATTAAACTAAACACACATGCCTTGTGTTTCTTCAAACCGCCTTGTTAATCGATAGCTTAATGCAAATAAATAATTTATAAAATGATATTTACTCCCTAGGGAAAGTTTGAGACCATTACTCCCTGTCGTTATGAACAGTTAATATTACCTCCAATATTAACATATTAAAACAAGTCACTTTACTCCCAAGGGAAAGTTTGAATCCTTTGCTTTACGCCCTATCGGCATTAATAAACATCACTCTTAAATTCAAAATGAGGTTAAAAAGTTTCATCTTGCGCCTGGTCGATATATTGCTGTCAGCTCTGCGGCCTTAAAAACCAACAAAAATGTTGAAGTGAGAAGTTGTAATCCAATCATTAATTTCACAATATGACAATAATGGTGAATCCAGACTATCCCTATCAGAAAGCACGATGTTACCTCAATTAAGACGCTCGTATTTATCTTAGTTTAACGCGGTCGCGCTGCACCGGTTAAAGCAACGTTACGGGCGGTAAAATCGTCGGATTAATGGCAAAAGTAAACACGAACATTATTTATAATAGAGTAGACACAAAGTTGTCGGAATCTGCCGTGTAGGCAGTCGCGTGTCCATTCCCAAGAATAAGACTCGTGCGTGCAGACGTCTATGGGTTGTCACACACTCGTCGTACGGCTGCGGCGTACGATAAGGGCCCTTCACAAAGTTGTATAGGGCGAGGGGGGCGTGATGAGAAAGACCATCCGTTGAAGGGTCGATCGAAGGCAAGTTCTGGCAGGAGTGACAAGAAACCTTCGCGTGACACGGCAGGAAAGCCCTCCGACGGCCCCGGACCGTTAGTTACCTGCGCTTCGATATTGACTTTTCGCTCAAGCCCCATAAAATTAGCGGAGTGCTCGTCTTTTGTGCGAGGTCCCCTACCCCATTCATACACACGTACCCAGGTATATGCCCGCACACAAAAGGAAAGCTACTTTAGGGTTGAAAAGCTCTCGAGTTCCACGAAGTGGGCGACACTGTCTCAAACCGGTTCAAAGTTAAATTGTCTCTTTCGCCGAGCTGCTCCCAGTTTATTACAATATTGATATTAGGTTACCGCGTAAGCAACGAGATATTAAAATTGGGAAAAATAAAATGCGCTCAGGAAAGTTTCCATCAGCAGGTCGTGACCAATCTGGATGTAAATGAAGTCGCAACTCGAAACCTCCAAGTCCACCCTGGGGGGCTGATCACTCAAAATAATTGTGTACAATTAATTCCAATCGGGAATTCATTCCATTAGTTCCATTAATTCCGATTTAGTTCCATTAATTCCATTAATTCCGTCAATTCCAATGTTAATTCCATCAATTCCCGATTAATTCCATCAATTCCATATTAATTTCATTACTAATTCCATTAGCTAATTAATTCTTTTCCAATACAGGCTGGTTCCTTTTTCACTGCTCACCATTAGCATCTCCTAAACGTAAGAGGTAGGAAGTCGGTTAAATTAGAGAAAAGTTGCACTATTTCTTGTATAGCCAAATTTGTATTATAAATTCGTCTATAAATGGTTGGCGTTTAGATTCGGTTTATTAAATACATTTTAATTTAATTTATCAAATACTATAACCATTCATATACCAGTTCTTGGCATAAAAGACGTATATTAAACGGCAGAGTGTTACTTAGGATGTAAATGGAGTCGCAACTCGAAACCTCCAAGTCCACCCGTCCACAGGTTGAAATCGTTAAGTCGCAAATTGCATTACGGAATGGAATAACCGTGTACGTAAACATTGAAGCGTCTCTGATTTACCGGCGACGTGCTAGGCAAAGCTTCGGGAAACGTGAAATTTGTCCCAAGATTTCATTAAGCGAAAATCGGTTAATGTCGGAAATAAAAATCGAGATTTCACCACCCCCATAACCGCATCCTGGCGAGATTTACGAGCGAAATTACGCGCCGGTGACGGAATTAACAACAAAGGCACGCACCAACCTACCCCGAGCTGTAAAAAGGCTTTGACGTGTGCTATCAAATTTTCTGCTGAATTAATGGTCCACGGATCAAACACCTGAACCAATCATTGGTTGCCGTAAAACGGATAATAAATGCGTTATCCTTTCACAAAAACACACCGTTAATCCGCGGTCGTGGTTTACTCTTCTATTTATAGAATCCGCGCGAAAATAGAATGAAAATAGTGGAACCCCGAGGAGAGGAAACTCCTACAACCAACCTTCTATTACGGATATTCCTGTGAGCTTTAATGCATGTTGATTTAGTTCGATGTTCACATTTACATTACATAAAGAGCTCCGGGTTTGACGAAAAAATCCTCGTAATAGCTTCAAAGAGAAAACTCATCGAGTCCAATAATTAGTTCGTGAAAAACCCCAACATTAAATAGACTTTTCGATTTACCGAACAACAATAGTTAATTTCAATTAGGGCGCACCGCAGACGTTCCGAGCCAATTCTCTCATCGAAGTCCTCTCCCCCATCGCATCCTTCTATTTTGCACCCCCGTTTTCCCATTTATCCTTATTCAAAACAATTTTCAGCCGATATTTTCCATCATTGCCTCTTTTGCGGGTCGTTTTCTTCGGTGGAAATTGGAAAAACAGTCGGAGTCGTCTGCTCACAACTTATACAGGGGGAATCAATATTTTTGATTTTGATGTACGGGGCGCTATCAGAATTACGCGGACAAACTTTAATAAGTATCATAATATAAAACTAACATCTGTCCAATTCCTTCCCGTTTCTCAGATACAGGGTGTTAATAAAGTAGATAAGGAATATGACGTTTCTATGCCTTAAACTATAGAAGTGCACTACACTTTTTGTCCAGTTCAAGAAATAACTATTTCGAAATAGCTATTTTCATAATCCCGTGCGAAAAATAACATTTTCATAATCCCGTGCGAAAATAGCTGTTTATGTAACAAGTGGGAAAAGTACATCATTTTCTTACGCGGGTGCGTATTGCAGAACGAGGCGAGCCACGTGTTACATACAAGATTTTTCAGAATCCCGATCGAGACATTCAAAAACTATAATTGGCGAAGCACTGAAAAAGATTTGGTGCTTTTTCATAATTTGCATGAAATGTTTAGTGATCACGTGCATCGGGCTGATTCAAATAAATTAAAGAAATTATATTAACATAATTACTTTTCGCACTAGTGCGGAAATGAATTCACTTTTCGCACTGTAATTCACTTTTCGCACTAGTGCGGAAATATGATGCATTTCCTAACTGAAATTAGTGGGAAAAATAAGTTTACATTCTTTATCGCTAGATGTTCTCAAAAAAGCTCTTTGCGGTGTTTTCTTCGCGTTACCTTGCAGAACGCAGACCTCGCTGGAGGGTGATAAGTTAGTACAGTCATAACAGACTCAAAATAAGTTGATTAAAATAATTTCCAGCTTTCTCGGAATTTTTTTTGAATTAGACTACAATTTCCCGTCTAACGTAAATGGTTATTGTGAGGTTTAAAGGAAGCGATCTAAACAATAAAACCCGCTGAAAAAGGGAGAACATTTGCTACTTACAGTTTTAAATAAGTTGATAATAATAATAAATAATAAAAAAATTATAAAAGGAGGTTGAAAAATTATAGAATTGAACATTTAATACAACACTATAATTACAGAAGAATGAAAAATGCGCCAATTTTGCCAATTTCACTTTCAGGGAGTTGGGGAACCTTGAAGGGGATGAAAAATCCAGCGAATAGAATATTTGATACGGTTAAGTCCTATTATTCCGAAAAAAACACGCGGATAAGCAAATAATTGTTTTCTTTTTCGAATGTCAACCTTCAAATCTTTTCGCCCCTTCTCTAGTTTCAACCGTTATCATTCGAGGAGACCCTATGCGTGCCGCATGGTATCACAAAAGAAATGATTTCTGGTCCACGAATACATAAAAGTGCTATTTTGCGAAGAGAAATTGAACAAAGAATTTGCTAAATTTTAAAAAAGTCGGAAAAATGACGTAACCATAGGCGTTTCAATGTAAATGACAACACCAATTTTTATTAATAAATTATTTTCTCCAAAACAGTGAAGAAAATCACAAAGTCGTGATGAATAAGACTTTTTTTGAACCACCGATGGAAAGGTATCAAATGACATGAATTTCGACTATAGGTCATTGAGGAGATATTCCGGTTTCAAACCCTATAAATCCCTTCTTCAATTAAATATATAAATATAAATAAATAAAATAAGTATAAATATTGCTCCTCTGTATTAAATTACAGCGTTTCATGAACGTTTCGACCCTGCCTCAACCCGCTATTATTTTCATCATCCTCAAAGAAAGTTGTATTTTTGAATTAACCAGTAATCACATTATTCCAATACGTTGAAAAATTACCACCATTTAGAAGTATAAGTTTCAACCCCTAATTAATCACCCGTTTTATGACTTACAGGGGAGATTTTGTATTTGGTGGTGTTCCGTAATTTCTTGCATATTTAGGAATGCAGGGTGTTCATAAAAATGAACAAGATTTGAGAAAAATTGAATAAAAGATTACAAGCCGCCATCCAAATGCACTTCGCTGACCAAGGCCTAATGACCCGAAACCGGTCCGAAGTTTTTGAATGGTGGCTAGAAAGATTCGGATATTTAAATTTGTTTAAATAATAGTTATTTACGTAATTAGTTATGAAAAGTCCTATATTATTGGACGAGCCGTAATAAAAATTATGCGAGTCAAACAATTTAGGCTTTTCATAATGTATTAAGTACAACATTTTACCTGATTGCGAAAAATCCAACTTTTCAAAAATCAATTAGGTAAAATATGTTTAATCAGCTGACAATGTGTTAGGGGTTGTTGTGGCCGGGGTTGATTTTAGGCTCAGAATGCTCAAAACCCTTTCGCAATGGTTAACCGAAATCTAGCGAAACCAGTAATTTTCTACCATAATTTACTTGAAGAAATTTCCAGCATCATTGTAAACTACAACACCAAAATCTTGTTGAATAGTTTTTGAATCCTCGTAATCTCGTGTTTCTTCATTTTGGGGGTTGTAGCGCCCTTAATAAGAGTGAATTTCAGCAAATTATGTCTAAGATCTAGCAAACCACGCAATTTTCTTTTAAAGTTTTCAGTTTGATCCCTGATAGTGATAAGGTACGATCGAATTATCACGTGTGTCGAGTTTCAAATACTGCAACACATGCGAAGTTATGATGTCACGTGATATTCGAGTGCAACTGTCTGCAAAATACAACTCGTGCATACTATGTTATCGATAATTTTGCTTCGGTCATTGTTGAATGTGTGTAAAGCTGGGTCTACACTATGTAACAAAATACAGTAAGGTGCTAACGGAGTTTTTGGATTGAAAATAAAACCAAAAAACTTTGCTTTTTGCTGGTCGACTTCGATGGTTTTTTAAGACTAAAAATATATACAATAACTTGAGTTTTTTACATACCTACGTTATACAATAATGTTATACAAAAATTTGTTCCAGAAAGAAAAGAAAAACCGTTATTTCCTCGATGGCATATCATCCCTTGTACAGGGTGGTCCTAATGTATTAATACAGGGCTCTCACGGCCAAACGATAAGATAAATGAGTAAAATAAAAAATCCAGGGTAAATTAGAATTAAATACCTTTATTTTGTCGCCATTTTGGAACTCCCCATCTTATTGTATAATTTAGCAATAAATAAGAGTACAGTTTTTAAAATGGCACCATGCATGTTTCTATTTTTTTTGGATTCCCTTTGATGCTCTCTTTATTGGGGTGATTTTATTTTTTTGATAAATTGAACAGTAAACGTAGAAATTTTTGTTGATTCAAATTTCGCGCGGTGATCCGGCAACAATGCGCTTCACCATTCCTTCGATGGAACCACCCCCATCTCACCGTATGTCTCCCACTAGTTGTACTGTGTACACAATGAAGTAAACAGGCTATTTATTATTAGGCCCAATCAGATTCTTCCAGAGGGCGTGTACACAGTACAACTACCCTGTAGTGGGGAGATATTCGGTGAGATGAGGGTGGTTTCATCGAAGTAATGGTAAAGCGCATTGTTGCCGGATCACCGCGCGAAATTTGAATCAACAAAAATTTCTACGTTCACTGCTCAATTTGTCAAAAAAATAAAATCACTTCCATAAAGAGGGCATCAAAGGGAATCCAAAAAAAAATTGAAACATGCATGGTGCCATTTAAAAAAATGTATTCATTGTTTATTGCTAAATTATACAATAAGATGGGGAGTTCCAAATTGCGACAAAATAAAGATATTTAATTCTAATTTACCCTGGATTTTTTATTTTACTCATTTATCTTACCGTTTCGCCGTGAGAGCCCTGTATTAATACATTTGGACCACCCTGTATATAAAACTTATTACAGGAAGGGTAGAAAACCCATTCTTTCTTTGCTGTGTGTGTATGTGGATCCAGCTTTAGGTGTGAAAGCTGCAATTGACAATTTCATTAATTTGTCAAATTTGAATGCAAATGCGTTTGAGAGTTATATAGTCATTAATTTTGACAAATAGGACCGAAGATAAAAAGTCGAGTTGGGACAGGGTTTAAACAAGTTCTACTATAGTTCAATTCGTGCTTGTTGCTATTTCGAAGAGCGAATCCACCAATTTTGACACATTTAAAACCGTCACAAGCATGACAGGCTCGATTAAATGAAGACAGTGACGTGCGAGTAGCGAAGCATCCAGGTGCATGTGGCAAAATTGGATTGGAAATGTACAACAGCCTTCTTAAGGTGTCACCGACAATTGCGTTTAAAGATCGTTATTAGAATGAATGATGTGTCGCTAGCAGGAATACATTCAATTCTGCTCGAGACATTTATGTACAATATTTCTAGTTTTTCATTCCATTTCGAAATTAGTGTCTCAGCGGATTGCCCCGTCGAATTTATTAAAATTTCCTTGCCATTGAAATACATTCCTTTGAAGTGTAAACAGTCTTTAATTGAAGCCAAGAAGGAAAATGAGATCCAGGAACATAATTTCACATAAGTATTTTAACCGGGGAAACTCATTTCCAGTTATATTCAGCGCAAATGGATACATCGTTTAAACCCATTTCTGAAATACTCATAACGATATAAAGGAAACGGAAAATTACATTTCGGTTTTAACTTACAAACGGATTATCCGAAACAAACATGACGAGATTATTTTATTCTCCGTCGATGAGAGTGCGTCATTCAGCGTTATTGTTCGCCATTTTTAACACCTGCTATTTTGTAATGGCCCGGATCCCCTACATCATTACTTCCTTCGGCTTCAGCTTTTTCCAGTACGACGCTTAAATGAAAAACTGCGAATATCCTCGTAATTTGTAAAATGAAGTCAGAAGGAACAATTTTAACGCTGATGAAGGCCATTAAGACTATCCACTAAACAACAACGACATATTTCACCGACGATTTTTGCACTTTATGACCGCCGTAAAAATGCGCCCATCAACAATTTCCACGTTTTATTGCCACATACGATCGCTATTTTAATCCATGTTTAAGAGCCCTTTATATTACAGGTAATCCCGGCAAAGGCAAAGTTCTAAATTAAATATAAAGAGTTGGAATAATTCACCGTCCTTGCATGTTAACGTCGTTCGGGCAGTAAAAAATGAATTAAAACGAAAAGCTGTCATTAGGGGATGCAATAAATGTTCTTCGCGGAGATGACCGAATTCGCTTTTATGAAAGTCGACGTAATAAAGCGCACGGAAATGAATTACCTTCATTAATATAAATATGTGCATTCGCCGAGCTTTTACACAAAAATCCGACGAGACCGCTTCATCTCATTTAACATTGTTCAATAAAGTGTTCGTTTTCACCCCCATCAAGCTTAAAGTACATCTTTATCGACACAACAGAATTTAAGTGTTTTTTCCAATATCGACCCATCATTTCCTTTGATTTTATTAACACCTGATTTTAAATTAGTGTTAAGTCTGTCGATATTGGAAAAAATAGTCTAAAACAGGTCTAAATTATTTTTTATTCCCTCGGGGATACGAAAGTCTCCGACTTCGTCTCGGGCTTTAAACACCCATCAGGAATAAAAAACTTTTTTAGTCCCTTGTTACTTAATATACTATTGTCGCGATAAGTTAATGACTAGCCATATCTGAATATCTAGTGAACTAAATGAGGCATGAAAATTCGCTCTGACTGGTCGATTTTTATTGCAAAGGGACACTTAGATCCGTGCGTAATAATATTACATAACATACCGGTAACCCCAATTTTGAGAAATTTCAAATGACAACCCCCCATTTGTGAGACATGATTTCAAAGCTAATTTTATTACAAATTCAACGATTTATAGCTTTTTTTATTCGGCCACCTTCAGCGCCCTCTACGGTAAAATTTTATATTGCGAGAAGGCCCTTTGTGATCATCATTTTAAAGTACAAGAGATCCTCTGTAAAGTGAAGCAAGAATTCTTGAAATCCATCCACTCCTTGAAAAATTACAGTAAAAGCAATAAAATGATTTGTGTGATTTTTTTTGAAAAAACTGTCAAAGTTTGAGTCATGCGATTTCAAAACCTATTTTCTATGTTTTCGCTTTTGAATGTCACCATTCAAGCACACATTTTAATGCTAGAATGAGCTTCATTCTTAAACGATTTTTGGTAACATTTTGTTTTCAGGAGTTGTACTATGCCGTAATTACACTGTCAAACACAAATCCAGACATAGGCAAATTCCTGATGTGACCAACCTAACTTTTTGCATTAAAATTTTTCCCCAATGGTTACTTGCCAAACTTTTTTTCAAAAATCTGAATAAAAGACGTAAATGAAAGCCAAAACAGAAAATAGTATAAAACACTCGTTACAGAACGCTTTTCAAGCTTTTCAAGTGCATCATGCTATTTAATCGGTTAAATATTGAAAAAGATTTTGAAAGCTTTTTGCCACGGTGGTAAAATAATGAATATTTTTTAATTAATTATCTGATTAACGCCCGAGAGCTTTAATTTTCGCTAATAAGAGTGGCAATTTAGTTCAAATTGTTTTACCTATACGGCAACAGAACTTGAGTAATTATTCCTAAAAGCTTGCCGGTTGCAGAAGCGATGCACGAGTAGTATTCGGTAAGATTATTTTGACGTTAAACATCAAAACAACGTATCATTGAATTGGATAATACAAAACTTTATGCATAAGAAAAAAGGAAAAATAGACAAAAGCGCACCTGTAAAATAGCAATTACAGCCCTCACCTTACACCCGCAAAACAAAATAATTGTAATAACGTGTAAACACGTCAAATTAAGATCGCGTTAATTTATGGGTGAGGATCAAGCATGTCAACAGTTGACCGTGCCTTATCCCACGTACGGGTTCAGCTAATCCCATCAAGCACAGCCAACTTCATTAGTCCAACCCGGTGTTAAACAATTCCTGGAAAAACTTAAATCCTGTCCCGGTAGTGGGGGGGAGGGCGTCGCGACGCCAAACTTTCGACTTTCGCACGTGGCAGCTGCTAGATTAGCGGTTTAAGACAATTAACGTCTCCGGGAGGCACCTGTCTCGGAACGCGCGAGGGTGAGAACCACCGGAATTAGTTAATCTTACTCTAAGAACATATTCACACAATTCCGGATTAGCAACTCGTCGTGTACCTACTCGCGCATATTAAACGGACTAGGAATAGGTTTGGGATGAGCTTTTTGTCCCAACTTTATTTTCAGCTGTCGTATTAGAATTTTTTTTTGCAAATGTGCAGTAATTCGAAGACAATATAATAGTTTTTTGCGCTAAGATGTTCCACTTTATGTACTGTTTAACATACTAAAAGTCCTGACAAATCCTGCGTGTGCGTTAGCCGCAATCTTCAAAAAATGGTGGAGGACATGGGTCCCACCGATGTTTTCCCTTTATATCTCGAAAACCGTTAATCCTACGTGAATTTTTCATGTGACTAAACTGAAAGAGAATAAAATTTGCATCAGAATGAGTAAATACTTGCATTCATAGCGTCTTCTATTTTCGAGATATAAAGGAAACTTCGGAGAGACCCTTGTCCTCCACCATTTTTTGAAGAGTGCGGCTAGCCCACACACAGGATTTGTCAGGACTTTTAGTATGTTAAACAGTACATAAATTAGAACATCATAACGCAAAAAACTATTGTCTTCTACTTATTTCCACATTTGCATAAAAAAATTGTAATACGCATCAAGATTTTCAATTTACATATTTTTTTCACTTCCATAGCGCCTAAACCATCCAAGTCAGGAATTTCTTTCAAGCGCATAGGTACTTAAACTATAAATGAAGGCGTATTTCAGGAAATTATTTTTAAATGTTCAAGGTGGTTCAAAAAAATTTGACGAGTCAAAGTTGACTTTTTTAAAATTTAATGCCCGGTATATTTTAGCATATTTACAACCCCTTTAGGAGCCTTTGTTCATCCCCTGAAATATTACAGCTCTTGAGTATTTGCTTTGGAAGCAAAATAGTATATTAAAAAACACGTTTCATAAGGCCAATTATTATCGCATGAGGATGTTTGGACGAGGGCGAAAATCCCGAGTTTTACAAAATCCGAGTGCGATAAGAGTCTTATGAAACACGTTTTTCATACAATTTTTACTATTTCGGATACCCATAACCTGTTAGAAAAAATTGGTTTTCCATTTTCATAAACAGGTCAATGTTCGCTTGACAGTTGGTGATTGTTGGACACAATCGTTGTCTAGGTTACGATGTAAACAAAAGCCGTGCTCTAATAGAGCAGATTAGAGAACGCGTTTGGGTGCTATAAAGTGTTCGTTAGGAAACCGAAATAGAAAAAATTATTTTTGAAAAAACTCACCATTTACGCGGTTGCAGTTTTTATAAGAACATAAGATGAAGACCTTGTTGCAGATGCCCGAAAGGACGCAGTGGTTCAATTTTAGTTATTTCAATATGTACAGGGCGTTCAAAATTAATTTACAAATTTTGAGAACTTTAAAGCCGTTTTTCTCAATTTTTTGAAATGTAACACCCTGTATATTTGGATTTAGGAAAATTCTTCGAAAACAATTCATCGTGGGTTGAAAGCTTGGTCCATTTTTTAAAGAGGAACTGATGTTTGATTACACTAAGGTAGTTTCACGGTCTCGTTTTACAAAATTTTGTGGAACGAGACTGTGAAACTACCTTGTGTAATTAGCCCAGTCAATAAAGACCTGATTTTGGCAAATAGAAACAAAAATTCCTGTGGAGCTGCAAATTGGCGGAAGTTGCAGCTTGAACCATTCTATTGAACCTACCAAAAGTCCCCAAGGATCGGGTGTGAGCTCGAGCCGCCATCTTGCTGAAGAGGTACCGTTTTGGTTACCTTTGCAAATATCTCGAGAAAGACTGGTTCTATCGAAAAATTGTCTTATAATAAATTGCAGAGCATAAAATTCTTTATTAAAAAGGTTATATACATTTTTTTTCCAACACTATAATTTAACGGCTAAATCGGCGGCTAAAGTTTTTTCTTAAACCAAAGATGTCATCCTCCACAATTTTGGTAAATTTATGCCAAAACCGAAATTAATGATATGCTGTTGTATATTCAAGTAGTGACTAATTACATTCGGAACAATTTCAAAAAAAATCTCTCTCTGTCCAAACTATACAGTGTTAACCAAAAGTACGCAACCATTTGTTTATTTGACGAACTATTGACATTATCGAAAAACGGCTCCTATAAAGGTTGAATTAGACTTAAAGACGCATCTTTTGACGTTGTTGATTTTTTTTTTAGATTACGTCACGGAGTGATAATGTCATCGAAATTTTTATTAACAACGGTAATAGTTCGAGTTTGGTATCGTTAAAAAGAGAATTTTTTTCTCTTCATGACGCGCAAAATACTGGACACTTTTGAATTGATTACAACTTTCTTTCTTTTTTTGCATATATGTCGTAAAATAATGACTTGATCGAAAATGTTATTAACAATAAATTGAAGAGCATAAAATTCTCTATAAAAAAGGTTCTATTCATTTTTCTCGTAACATCAATCTTTAATATAAGTTAGCACATAAATCGGCAGATAAAGAGCGCCCCTATTTCGGATGATGTCGACCTTTCAAGGCAAAGTAACAAGAAGATCTAAATAAATACGCAAGTTATCATTACCTAGTTAAATAATACACATTTTTGACAATTATTTTTGAATTTATTATTTACGTTGTTTTCAGCTGTCTAGTTGGCGTAACAATAGAAACTGACAATAATTATTGTTTGTTACGCCAACTAGACAGCTGAAAACAACGTAAATAATAAATTCAATTATTTTTGAATTTATTATTTACGTTGTTTTCAGCTGTCTAGTTGGCGTAACAATAGAAACTGACAATAATTATTGTTTGTTACGCCAACTAGACAGCTGAAAACAACGTAAATAATAAATTCAAAAATAATTGTCAAAAATGTGTATTATTTAACTAGGTAATGATAACTTGCGTATTTATTTAGATCTTCTTGTTACTTTGCCTTGAAAGGTCGACATCATCCGAAATAGGGGCGCTCTTTATCTGCCGATTTATGTGCTAACTTATATTAAAGATTGATGTTACGAGAAAAATGAATAGAACCTTTTTTATAGAGAATTTTATGCTCTTCAATTTATTGTTAATAACATTTTCGATCAAGTCATTATTTTACGACATATATGCAAAAAAAGAAAAAAAGTTGTAATCAATTCAAAAGTGTCCAGTATTTTGCGCGTCATAAAGAGAAAAAAATTCTCTTTTTAACGATACCAAACTCGAACTATTACCGTTGTTAATAAAAATTTCGATGACATTATCACTCCGTGACGTAATCTAAAAAAAAAATCAACAACGTCAAAAGATGCGTTTTTAAGTCTAATTCAACCTTTATAGGAGCCGTTTTTCGATAATATCAATAGTTCGTCAAATAAACAAATGGTTGCGTACTTTTGGTTAACACTGTATAGTTTGGACAGAGAGAGATTTTTTTTGAAATTGTTCCGAATGTAATTAGTCACTACTTGAATATACAACAGCATATCATTAATTTCGGTTTTGGCATAAATTTACCAAAATTGTGGAGGATGACATCTTTGGTTTAAGAAAAAACTTTAGCCGCCGATTTAGCCGTTAAATTATAGTGTTGAAAAAAAATGTATATAACCTTTTTAATAAAGAATTTTATGCTCTGCAATTTATTATAAGACAATTTTTCGATAGAACCAGTCTTTCTCGAGATATTTGCAAAGGTAACCAAAACGGTACCTCTTCAGCAAGATGGCGGCTCGAGCTCACACCCGATCCTTGGGGACTTTTGGTAGGTTCAATAGAATGGTTCAAGCTGCAACTTCCGCCAATTTGCAGCTCCACAGGAATTTTTGTTTCTATTTTCGCTTCGTTGACTGGGCTAAATCAACAATTCATCGATTACAATTCTTCGAAGAAAACAATTCTTCGAAAGACAGTTGTTCGAAATAACATTTCTTCGAATGAACAATTGTTTGAATTTACAGTTCTTTGCCCTTTTCGCTTTTCACGTACTCCATGATCTATGCCCACTCAGTTTGGAAACAGTAATGGTTTTACAAACTCTTGTTCCTTATTTATATTCATTTTGAAAATTGGGGGTAAGTAAATTCAATCTTACCTAATTACATAATTTATTCAGTACCTACCTGCTAAATCCTAAATCCTGCTAAATCACTGCTATTCAATACACGATGACAGTAGGGTTTAAAAACCCTCATTTGCAAAAATGGTAAACATCATTAATCCTTTACAGGAGAATTACAGATCTAATCTTTTTCAGGCTATAAGTTTTATGGATTTTTTTATGAAAATTTGAACAACTATTACATACAGGGTGAGTCTGAACGACATCACATCCTTCATACCACATAATCTACTGTTCAAATTATGAGGTTTGGTGCAAAAATTTTAGGTCAATTGTGATTCCTCTTGAAGTTATAAGCCGCCAAAGTTCTTCATTTTTAATCGTTTTAATTTAATATCTTCCGAATGGTGTATCGCAGGATTCTGAAATTTTGTACAGTATTGTTGCAGACCAAGAGGCAACTCCTGATGGTACTTCAGACATTATCCAAAAATCGGATCCCTGTTATACAGGATAGTCCTAATGTTATTTGTTCTTGAACTTTTTTATGTTTTTTAATGTTGCTAATTTGTCTATGCGGTGTTATTCTTCGATCAATTCTAAAGCTTTTTTGGCTCTTAAATTTTTTTGAAAAAACTCATCATTCACCAGAAAAATTGAAAAGACCGGAGAAATGACAATCGCTATAACGCCTTAAATTGCAATAAAAATCAAATATGCGTTGATACGCGTCATATTTCGATTGTTTTTATGCAAGGGAGTCATTTTTCGACAACGGTGTCCTGAATTCATGTTCATAACTGAAGAAAGACTTGGGTGCTAATTTCACTTTTTTTAAGTGAAATTTTACCATTGGTTCTATGCTGATTCCTTGAAGCATGTCATCGGTTTTTACAATTTTGCTAGTAAATTGTGAGTTTTTTCAAAAAAATTTAAGAGCCAAAAAAGCTTTTAGTCCGGAAGGCAGCGACAGATTGGCTTGACTCATTTCATTACCTTTCTAAAGTCATTTTTCCTATTATGCATGTCGTTGTGATTCGAAAAAGTCGAGTCTGCCATGCAAGTAGCGGGACAACGCTCCATGGGGGCGGCTCAAGTATGCCAAAAAAAAGTAGTCTCATTGATGGAAATTATTAACGCTGAAATCCTTTATATGAGTTACGGACACCTCGAAGTGGCCAAAAAAAACGGTCTGCCTCTTCGCCTGCGGGACAAAATGTGTCTGCCAACCACATTTCTTAGAAATTTGATTAGTAAAATTGTCAAACTATACTGTCAAATTTAAATTATCTACCCGTAGCAGGTGTGAAACAGGTGGCATAATTGTGTCGTTAGGCAACAAACTGTCTATTTTACACCTCCTACAGTAGATAATTTGAAGCTCGGAGTAGCTTGACAATTTTATTAATCAAATATCTAGGAAATGTAGCTGCCAGTCACATTTTGTCCCCCAGGCGAAGTCGCAGAACGGTTTTTTTGGACACTTGGAGGTATCTGTAATTCATATAAAGGATTTCAGCGTTAATAATTTCACTTTTTTTTACCATACTTGAAGCCCCATTGTGGGGCCCTGTCCCGCAGGTACCCTGGCAGACCGCCAATTTCTGTATTTATGACACGCAAATTAACGAATAATTTGAAAAAGAATGTTAATAAAATCGGCCGAATATTTCTGTCGCTGCCTCCCCGACTATTTAGAATTGATCGAAGAATAACACCGCATAGACAAATTAGCAACATTTAAAAACATAAAAAACTTCAAGGACAAATAACGTTAGGACCATCCTGTATAACAGGGATCCGATTTGCGGATAATGTCTGAAGTACCATCATGAGTTGCCTCTTGGTCTGCAACAATACTGTACAAAATTTCAGAATCCTGCGATACACTGTGAGAAATAGTTCGTTAGTCTCCGTTATTCGTTATTAAGTTAGACACAAATAGTTTAAACTCATATATTAAATACTGTTACAATAATAGTTATTGACTTCCGAAATGGTTCTACGATCCTTCCTTCTCGAAAGTTGAAACGGTACTGTTTTCCAGCGCACCCTCCGGGTTCTCGCTAGGGGGCACCACCGCATTTTCCCGTAATTTTCTACATACACCATTCGGAAGATATTAAATAAAAACGATAAAAAATGAAGAACTTTGGCGGCTTATAACATCAAGAGGAATCACAATTGACCTAACATTTTTGCACCAAACCTCATCAATTGAACAGTAGATTATGTGGTATGAAGGAGGTGGTGTCGTTCAGACTCACCCTGTATCTAATCTTTTTCAGGCTATAAGTTTTGTGGAATTTTTTATGATTTGAACAATTATTGTTCTCTCGAAGAATTATCGTTCGAAGAATTGTTCATTCGAAGAGTTGTTAATTCGATGAATTGGTAATTCGAAGATTTGTTTCCTTCGAAGAATTGTGTTTCGAAGAACTGTTTTCGAATAATTTACCGGCATCCGTATATTTTTAGTGAGTGTAATGTAGAGTTTGTAGACGAATATATTTTGTAATACAACTATGTTACTTATTTTCATCCGTTTTCGATTTATTTCCAAATATTACAAATTATCTCACTTGCAAACAATTATACTAGTAAAATTATAAAAAATAAGCACCCAAAACCAAATGTAAATGTTCAAAATGTTCTCTATTTTGTTTTATGAACAATTTAATTGGTTCTTGAGAAGATATTTCTACTACTTTTAAACATTTACTACTACTAACTAAAATACCAAAATTTCAATGAATTGTTAACGAAAGGTAGTGAAAATGTCTTCATGAACAAATTTAATTGCTCATAGTACTACGTAGTATCAGTTTGAGTGTTTATGCTAAAATTTTAAAAGTTAAAATCGTCTTTAAACAAGAGAATTTGTAATATTTGCAAATAACTCGAAAATGGCTTGAAATGACATATTTGTATTACAGAAAATATTCGTCTATGAATTCTACATTACACTAACTAAAAATATATAGGGTGTTCCATTTGATAAAGTTGAGAAAAACAAGTTCAAAGTTCTCAAATTTTGAAAATTAATTTTGAACAGCCTGTACATAGGGTCCCTCATCTTATTTTCTTATAAAAACTGCATCCGTGTAAATGGCGAATTTTTAAGTAGTGTGATGTAAACTCCAATTTTTTTCAAAAATAAGTTTTTGCTCCTAAACCAAATACTTAAGAACTGTAATATTTTATGGATGAACAAAGGCTCCTAAACGGGTCGTAAATATACTAAAATATACCGGGCATTCCATTTAAAAAAAGTCAACTTTGACTCGTCAAAATTTTTTGAACCAAACTGTACATTTAAAAATAATTTCCTCAAATGCGCCTTCATTTTATAGTTTCAGTATGCACTTGAAAGAAATTCCTAACTTGGATGGCTTAGGCGTATACTCATTATGGTGCAAATTTTATTCTTTTTCAATTTAGAGACGTGAAAAATTCACGTAGGATCAACAGTTTTCGAGGTATAAAGGAAAAACGTTAGTGGGGCCCACGTCCTCCACCATTTTTTGAAGATTGCAGCTAACGCACACGCAGCGATTTGTCAGGACTTTTAGTATGTTAAACAGTACATAAAGTAGAACACTTCAAAGCAAAAAACCATTGTCTTCTAATTATTTCCAAATTCTTTTCTAATACGAGTGGACTATTTGATGCACGACACCGTCAATCAAACGATGAAAAAATTACGTGATTATTTTTATGTTTACGCAAATTTAAAAAAAGACGACTTGCATGGTAAATGTACAGAAAAAGAACGTATACGGGGGAGTTCAACGTCCGGCAGATAATTTCTTCTTCACTTGGATTTGTGTTGACACGGACGGACGAGAATACCTTATTTATGGTGTTTACTTTGGTCCGCATCTTTCCGAATTGAAACAAAAAAGTAATCTGCGATAACGTACGAGTCGTCTGGCCACGAGTCGAGATAATAACCGGTGAAATATGGAAATTCTACAATTATGTGCTAGGGCGGCAAACACGTTAGCAAACTGCGTTAGTTAAGCTGATCATAGCGAAAGCTCACCGCAAAACTGTATTACCAGCTTGGGAGGGGTTTTAGTTTGCTAACTAGCCGAGTCACATAGGGGAAAATGAAAAACCAAAAAATCGACGACCACATCACGAGGACGGGAAATATTGTAATTTTATTCTCCGCCGGTTACATGAACTGTTTCCAGGCAATAACGTTAACTAAATTCAATTGTTGAGATATTGTTGTAAACTTTCTACGCCCATAGCTAACAAAGTTCCGTCACAATGAAGTATTACACTGCCGTGGATTTTCAGAATAGTTTCATTCTGGGTAGATTCACTCGCAGGCATTTTCGCAAATATCATTAGAATATGGTGGATGCGCTTCACTTCTAATGATAGTCCTTAAATATTTTGGATATGGACTAAATATGGAATAAATTGTTTGCGGTACTTTTAATTAACCTCCCCACAACCAATTTAAAAATGGGAGGTTACTGGAATCACTTCAATTTAGCGCCCTTATGGCGCAAAATCGCAAAAATGAAATTTCGAAGAAACATTAAATAGCACGCTACCGCCCAAACTACTAGATCGATTTGGCTGAAATTTGGTAGGTAGAGATACCATTACCAGCCGAAGAGCTGATTTAATTTTGGTGGCAATCGGCGAACGGCAAGTGGCATTTTGGCATATCAACTTTGAAATTTGAATAATATCAACACTCATCATATCAACACTTGAAATATCTCCAAATGTCGTTTCCAAAAATGCCGTCAAACTTAGTGCCCTTTTGGCAAAAAATCGTAAGATTTTGAAAAATCCCATAAAATGCTTTAAGATTGGTGGAGTAAAATTTAGGTATGGCAAGCAGGAAAATGTATATAATTTTGGTGGCAATCGGCCAGTAGCAAGTGCCTTTTTGGAATGTCATCTCTGAAATTTGAAAGATCATAACCTTTTGTTTTATCAAGGTCTTCAAATTCTGTTTCCAAAAATGCAATAAAACTCAGAGCCTTTTCGGCAATAATTAATAAAAATGTTTAAAAACTCCCAAAACACTTAGGTAGACACTGATGCATGTGGATTGAAAATAGGTGATCAGGATTGGATCATTCACCAAGTGGGGAGGTTCTAGCCCCTTCCGCAGCTGCCGATTTTTTAAATTGAAATTCGTATAACAATAAATTATAAATTATTCTTAGCACTAATTCATAACTATTGCTTGAATAGTGACATATCAGTGAGGATATACTTATTTCGATTAGGCACAGTAAATTTTTATTTATTTAAGCAGTTTATGTTTCTATTTATTATACCGATGAATTTTAATATGTAATTGATGATATCAAGTGCTAACATCCGGCTGGTGGCAAGATAAACTTATAGAAGTGTTAAATGGGAGTGTTCTATAGTTAAATAATGTGACATCATCCAGAATAATAATAATTGTCAAACTGCACGTCAGGTTTCATTTTATACAGGGCGAGTCGAAAAGGAGCAGTCACTCATCATAACTTCTTCAGTTTTTTATGCTTTTTTTACATTTCGATAGTGCCAAAATGTTTATATTTATAGTTTGGCTAACCATCAGGATCTTTTGTATAAAACTTTCCGCCATGACGATCTTCGGATACAGAGTGTCCCAGGGGTGCGCGACGGAAGATTGCTCCACTACTAACAAAGATATTGCAGTGGGGTTTTCGCTGTATGGTAGAGATTATAAGTCCGCATAATCTAAAAATGCAGCAGAGAAGCGGCTGGAACCTCCCCATCGCGTGGATCTTTGTATTCTGTGTAGATAGTAGTCAACAGAATTTTTTTATGCTTATCGTCTGTGACTAATTCGGCAGTTTTCTGACAAATACCGACATCACCCATCACAATTGACAATATGTTCCTTTCAAGGTTAATAGTTTGCCACCCTTTTGACAATAACTGATACTTGATGTCATCCACTGTCAGCCCGCTCCCTTTTAATGAAAAAAATTTTTTTCTCTATTTTCCACTGAAATGGCAGAAACTGTGAATAAATTTTTAGAACCGGAATTTGATCGTCTTTCTAATAGCGACATAAAAAAGGAGGCCTTGTATTTAAAATTTAAAGCTGATATGCTTAAATGGCACTTCCCGTGGACCAATTGCTTCCAAAAGCCTTTCAAGTCTTCAACGGGTCACGCAGTCTCCATGTACCGAATCTCAGCCAAATCGAGTCACTAATTTGGGCTATAATGTATTTTTAGTGTTATTACAAAATTTCGATTTTTTGACCCAAAGAGCACTAAATGCGAACGAATTTTGTCTTATTTAAAACCAGAATTTGAAGACCTTTCTGATGGTGACAATAAATCTTTCAAAATCTTGTTTTGGATGGTTAAATGAGTGAATAATTTTACAGTTGGAAATTGGTGTGCCAAAACGGCACTTTCCGTGGGCCGATTAAACCCAAAATTCGTGCAGCCAAATCGGTTCAGGGGCTTGGGCTGCACCGTGATTTTAAAGTCCGATAAAAATAATTTTTTTTTTATTTGTGGTCAAAAGGGCACTAAGAATGAATACATTTTTAGAAGCATAATTTGAAGGCCTTTCCTATCGTGACGTGAAAAATGGGGGTTTGTATTTAAAATTTAAAAGTTGATGTGCCAAAATGGCATTTCTGGTTGTACGATTGGCTCCAAAAGCTTTTCAGATCTAAGTTGGGTTATGAGATGCCTACGTACCAAATTTCAGCCAAATCGGTCGAGCAGTTTGGGCTGTGGCGTGTTTACGAACGTACGTACGAACGAACGTACGAACGAACAAACGTACGTACGTACATACATACAGACACATTTTAAAAACCACTTTTTTGGGTTCCTGAGACCTCAAAACGTATAGATCCGGTCTTATCTCGAATTCGAAAATTTTAGTGATTGCAGTAACCTCCCTTTTTTAACTTCTACGCTCAAGGCGGAGCAGTATATAAAATCGCGATCAAAAATTCGAAATTGAACTGACATCAAATCTTTACGTTTCGGGGTCCCAGGAACCCAAAAAACCTATTTTTGAAAAATGTGTGTATGTGTGTCTGTGTGTGTGTCTGTCCGTGTGTCTGTCCGTGTGTCTGTGGACACGCTACAGCCGAAACTACTGAACTGATTTTGATGAAATTTGGCACACATATTCAGTGGGAGATTTGTAGGTGCTGACTAGAATCTGGGCTACACCGGCTCACGGAAAGTGCCTTTTTGGCACATCAACTTTAAAAATTTTAATGCAAACCCCCATTTTTCGCATTACCATATGAATGCTCTTCAAATTCTGCTTCTAAAAATGTATTCATACTTGGGCCCTTTTGACCAAAAAATGGTGCCGTGAAAAAAAACTATGCATAAATGTATATTTTTATTACCGGATTTGATAACTGTTTTTTTTTCAAGCCGAAAACCTTAGTGCCATTTTTTCGGAAAATGTCATTTTAGTGGCAATTTATTTTATTGTCTGTGCGGGAGAGGAGCTGATTAGATTTTGAAGCCGATCAGTCAACCCGAAGTGCCCTTTTGGCATAGCAACTTTCTTATTTTAAATATTTAAAAATTTAATAAATGCTGCTGTTATTAATCCAATGCAGTGCGGCGTAGAAGTTCCTGCCGTCTCCGAGACCGCCTTTTTTTAAATGGTGAAGTGGAGTGGGGAGGTTAAAAATATTGGCGTGTATACAAGGTGTCCCGGTATATTTTGCATTTTTTGGTTGGATCTGATCATTCTAAAGAAGTTTCGTATAGCATACTATAATAGCTCTAATTATAACCGTTCGGCGGGAATTTTTTGATAAATAATAAGTATAAAGGGTCAATGCGTTTTGCGAAATTTTATTTTTCTCGAGATTTTCAAGTGGAACAAATATTACGTGCTTTTCATCAGGCTTTGATGGGTCTACAGCCTGCCATTTTGGCTATAGAAATTTCTCAATATGATTTTTGGTATAAAATGACAGAGATCTCGGAAATTACAATTTTTTTAATTTTAAACCAATAATTTAAGAAGAACGCAACAAAAGATACCAAAAACAGCATAAACAAAAAAGAATGTAAAGGAAAATAAGAAAATGCTAGTTTCCGAGATCTTGTTTGTCATTTTATACAAAAAAAGTTATATTGAGAAATTTCTACACCCAAAATGCCAAGCTCTAAACCCATAAAAGTCTAACCAAGCGAAAAGCACGTAAAATTTGTTATTAACGCCACCAAAATATATAGGGTTTTCCATTTGAACATCGCGAGAAAAATAAAACTACACAAAACGTTTTGATCATGCATATTATTTATCAAAACTTTAACACACCATGCGCTGTTAAAGAAGATTTTAGATAATTTATGGCGCATACAGGGCCAAAGCGTTTTGTGAAGTTTTATTTTTCTAGACATTTTCAATTTTATATAAAATGACAGATATCTCGGAAACTCTAGCATTTTCTTATTTTATTTAGTTTAGGCTATTTTTTGTGTCTTCTACTTTTTTGTTGCGATCTTGCTAAATCTTGGTCAGAGCTTATTTTTAAAGGTTTTTCAAGCACTTCATCAATAACAATGACAGAAAAAATCAATTTTCTTCCCATTCTCGAAAAAAAAACCGGCCTCAACTTTTAGGTTATCTATAGTTAATTATTAAAAAACTTCTTTACCCTTAAAATCCATACTTCAATCGCTAATTTAAACAGAAAATTTTACCATTACTTCAAGGTTTCTTAACTCATTCAATGTTAGATGAACTATTTCCTGGGTAGCAAGATACAATAATCCTTATTTTACACTGACAGTACCTATAACGTTTGAAAATGGTTGCACGCGATTGGTTAAAACCTCCTTTTAAAATTAACTTTAATTTCATAAAGTTTTTATTATCGAACTGGATCTAAAACTCAAACAACTGAGGACTGATTTCATAATTAAAATTAAATTACCCTGTAAATATTTGTATAGCAACATTTCGAAACGACTCGTTGGGCCGATTCCAGGATATAAGTTAAAGATCCTTTAAAGTTGAAGTCTCTTTTGGGCCGATTCCAGGATATAAGTTAAAGATCCTTTAAAGTTGAAGTCTCTTGTAAACAAGAGACTTTGGCCTATCAGAAGGAGCCGAAATATTGCTGGGCAAAAATTTAAAAGACACTTTCATTTTGATTATGAAATCAGCCCTTAAAGGCATACTGAAGAGAAAAAACGTCAAAAATTATTGTGAACAATAGGCTCGAAAGTAGTATCATTGAAAAGCTCATGATTTGCTTAACCGTAAGCGGGGAACATATTTGTGGCTTCGCTTACCTTTTTTAAGAAATAAAATAAAATTGTGGCTCTTTGACAGTATTTTTGCCGGAAATGCCATTTTGTTTTTACGGTTCTCTGTTTTATCGGCGAAACTAAAACCCTACAAATATTCCGTGATTTGAATTACGGCGGGCCTCCGAGTGACAACTGTCACGTCATTTCGATCTGTCAACTGTCGTCGAAAGAAAAGAAGAGAACTGCTAGAACTGCTTTCGCTTTAATTTGTGGAAGTTTCGTGATCATTTACAAAGATTTTCAAGCAAATAATCGCTTATAATACCACAAGTGCATGCTATTTAATCGGTTAAATTTTGAAAATGATTACGAAAGCTTGTTGCCGGTGGTAAAATAATGAGAACTAAATTGTCATTTATTATCTGATTAAAGCCCGAGAGCTTTAGCTCGAGGGCTTTAATCTTTGGTAATAAATGGCAATTTAGTTCGAATTGTTTTACCTATACGGCAACAAAGCTTGAGTAATTATTTCTAAAATTTAACCGATTGAAATAGCGATGCACGAGTGGTATTCGGTAAGATTATTTTACAAATGAAACTCTTTGTTTTGATAAAATTATGATTTTTTTAGCCGGGGTTGCCTATACTCAAAAGCCCAATATGATGTTGCGAACGAGCCTTTATAGCTCATTGACGTTAATGACGTTTGAGGTTAGGAAACGTGCAAACAAAATGTTATTGAATTTTTAGGATATATCCAGAAGAAATCAACGTTCTTTATGTCCAAAAACACCTAAAATATGGTTTGTGGAAAGACTTGTGTTGAGTGGTCGTATTTGTGGACCTTTATTTTCTATAATTTTGTTTAAGTGGTGATTTTCAGCAGTGAACAAATTGTTTAAAATCAAGTGGTCATCGGAAACGATTAAATGACTCGTGCAGACTCCGATAAAATGCATTAATCACCCTTAAATGAACTTGATTGGATGGAAATTTAAAAATGAGTCTAATTGATTGGTTTAAAAGGAGATTTGAAAATAATCTCAAAGAAATGGGTTCTTACCAATTTGAACACGAATACAACATAATTATAGCAAGAAGAAGCGCTTCAAAGGAAACAAACAGAAGCTGTCACCAATTCCAGCCCCCAATAGATAAGTAAGTACTCGTTTAAGTAATTTAAATTATAAACTGGGTGTAGTTGAGGCTCAAATATGTTAATGCCCACTAATAATTAATCTGTTTCTTGTAGGGAATCAACTACCAACCATTGTTGAAATCTGAAACCCGGCTCGAAAAAGTTGATAGTCATCATCAAATAAAATGTGGAGATATCTTGCTTACAGGCAGTATGTGTTTTGATTATTTAAAATCGATTTTGTTCAATAACTTTTAACTTTTAGATTAATAGCTGGGCAAAACTGGGACGATATAAGAGAAGAGTTATTCCAATTTGTGTTGTCGAAAGCACTATCTCGAAGAAGATAGACAATATACTAATTTCAAATGTTAGAGGAGGCCTGTGATTATTTTTATTGCTTAAGTACAGTATTTTAATTGAATATGTTACGTATTTTATTAACTTTTAACTGAGCTTTCTAAGACATTTGCATAAACGTGGAACCAAATCGAGCTATTTTTCTGTAAGAATAAGAATACAGATTTTAAACCCCTCAGTTACAATTTACTTTTTAATCTCTAGTTAACTTTTCGTATCCAACCACACTGGAGTCCACAACTCACTTTTTATAATCACAATTCTTTGCTTTTGTCTTTGGCTCCTCATGTTTGTCGAACATGAATTTATTGTTTCCATCCTTTTTATTATAAAATGTGGCATCAGTAAGGAACTATTATTTACCAAACCCTGTTCAAGAATTATCTGACAAATGAAATAGGTCAGTAGAATTTCACCTCATTTCGGCACCCCTTTCTTGAAGAGCAATTAACACCTATTATTTTGAGGTTAAGAAATTCAAAGTCAGTGTCATCATTAGTTCGGCAGAAAAATCTTCATTTCATTATAATACTGATATAAAAACCCAACAATTATTTAATTTTCTACATTTTTAAAGAAAACTGATTAAAAATTATTAAAATGTCATGTCAATTCGATGAAGCTTTTGGAAACTTTAGCCACATAAAAATCGAGCAACGAAAAAAAAATCCCTAACAGCCATATTCGGTTCGGAACCAGGGTGGAACTTGCTGGAACTTGGTCGTTTCTCGACAGTATCCCTTTAAGAACTATCGTATAACTTGGACGGTTTGTAAAAGGCGTATCGTCTCAAAATTTCATGTCAATTACTTCACTACAATTTAAGTGCGAGCGGTCTAAGGCACCCTGTATACAATACCGCCAACTGGGTACTCTTGAATCATATAATTTTTGAATATTTCACTAATTATTAGTGTAATCGGTAGTGCCTCTCAGCAAAATCAGTGTTAATAACTTAAATTGTGTGAAAACTACGTACAGTTGAAACCAGATCTATAGAACCTCTCAAATGGGACAAGAGCTTCTAATTTTCACCTGCGTAACATAAATTCCAGATTTCAAATTTGCCAATGCCAAATGTTTTGCTCTTTAATGAGAAATGAGAAACCAATTATCTTTTTTGACTTAACAGAAATGTTGGACGTCACACCTTTTGACAAAACATTTTGCGGATTTCTAGCCGACTGAGCGTTTAGAGAATTTATAAATCGGGTTTCAACTGTACCTACATGCAAGTTTTCAGAAAATAATAATCTCTAATCAGCAAACTTCTGCTGTAACTAAATCAAATCATCACTCATTGCCCTCGATTTACCATTTAGTGCAGTGTTGCCAACATTTTCTTCCTTTTACAGTAAAAGTACATACGCAGTACAGTTTAGTGAAATTTCTCGGATTTCTGTCAGAAACAGTTACTTTTAAGGAATTTTTGTTCCAACACTACCTAGTCCGTTTCCATCGATTTTTCAAAAAATAAAAAAGGCTCTCCTGAAATGAGTGGTGTTTACAGTGCCGTCCAAGAACCCTTTAAATAACTCGTCGTCCCGATGGTGGAATTCTCAAGAGCGGACAAGCGGTGTGCCCGCCTCGCGGATAATTGAATTTGTTTAACCGGGAAGGCGGCCAGCTAGCTGCTGGCACGTACTTAATATAAAAGGAGTTTCCCTTGGATGTTTGCTCAGCAACTTACCGTGCCAGGGAGTCATTATTTAAGTTTTAGAGGAGGGTGGGAGAGCAACGCGCGTACACTCCCCAACATTAAGCGTGCGATAATTAGGGCAGTCTGTTAGTCGATGATGCCACCGGACACCCAACTGGAATTATCTCGTCCTGAATAAACACGCCGGAAGGACGAAGGACGACGGCTTCCATCGCGAAAATTAATAGAGACCGAACCTGGTGAGGGTGATAAGCGGACCTTGGACGCGATTTTTTTTTTTAGGTCGCACCCTGCCATCGCGGTTCCGACGGCGTTTCCGGTTTCGCGGGTTGAGCACAAACATTACACGCAGTAGGGGATAAGAATCTGGCGATAAATCTTGGCCTCCCTTTATGTGCAAGTCGTTCGGTTTTCACTGGTGGCACTAGTAACACTAATTAAAGTCAACTTTTTACTGATAGATAATATAGGTATCTACAGTGTGTCTCATTTTAACTGGAATCACCCAAATATTTCGGTTGATATTGAGAAAATTAATTCGCTTTTTTTCCTACATGTAGAACTTCAAAATTTGCATCTGTGTGATGCTTCACCTTTTTTTTTATCCAGAAATCGTACCCCGCTGCGAGTGACTAAAGAGGACAAAAACAGCGAAATCGTATTAGCCATTTTTTTATGAAAAATTTGATTAATAAAAGTTGCTCAGGATGACCCCAAATGGACGTACGGATTTTTAAGCCAAAATAAAAATGTTGAATTTCTGGAGGAAAAAATGAAAAATATCGAAAACTTTATTATTTTTACAACAAAAGGGTTGCTGTGTAATTGAAAACAATTGAAATGAGTGTTTGACAGTTGCTGTTAGCAATGGCTTGGCAAAATTTAACAATCGCAGAAAACGTTTGAATTATTACGAAAATCGCACGATACTAATCATTAGCCAATAGAAAAATTGATTTCTGTGTGTTTACCATGGCAACTCGAGGATTTCCTGGAAATTTTTGATACCTACCTAGACCAACCTAAGCGAAATTAATAAGTGGAAATTTTTATGTCAAATTAAATGTCAAAAATCATTTCTATTCAATTTCTGTGGCTGTATCGTTGCTATTTTCTTACCGAATCTGCATTCGAGCATTAATTCATTTCTTGGAAATTTTAGTCGTGCATCCCAACAACGTAATCGGGCCCTCGTGTTCCACTCGGGCCGATTAATACGTTGTTGGAATGCACTCCAAAAATTTCCGGAAAGAATTAATGCTCTTATGAGATTATAAGTGACTATTATTTATTAATTATTAACTTATAATTTCAACTTTTTCTGCGATTGTTAAATTTTGCCCACCTATAGCTGACAATAAATGTCAAGCAAACCTATTTTAATTGTTTTCTTATTACGCAGCAACCTTTTGTTGCAAAAATTTTGGGAGTTGTCGATATTTTTGATTTTTTCCTCCAGAAATTCAACATTTATATTTTGGCCTGAAAGTTCGGATTTATCCTATTGGAGCCATCCTGAGCAACTTTTCTTAATAAACTTTTTCGGTAAAAAATGCCTAATATGATTTCGCTATTTTCGGTCTTTTTAATTAATCGCGGTTGACTGAAATTTTGGGATAACAGAAAGGTGAAGTATGCAGATTCTGGAGCTCTACATGGGCAAAGAAAGAGCGAGTTGATTTGCTCAATATTAACCGAAATATTTGAGTGGTTTCAGTTAATATGAGACACACTGTATAATAATAGTAAAGAGCGGCCAGGTAATTTTAAGAGCGGCTGTTCCATGACAAATATAATCGAAAAGTCTTTAACGATTTTCGGCAAAGACGGTATATTTTCTTCAGAGCTTGATATTCAAATATTTTCCTCAAAGTTTCGGATCCATATAAAGTATCTACCTGGACCGATTTCATAATCAAAAATAGTGTTCTTTAAATTTTTGCCTAGCAACATTTAAAAACAGCTGCTCCTAATTGGTCAAAATCACCTTTAATATCGACTTTAGCTTTAAATGATCGCAGGTTGATTATTACAATTTGTCAATTTGACAAGATTTGGAAGGTAAATTCACAAGTTCAAAAAAAACCAATGGCCAAAAACATGAAATCTTTACGTTTTAGGATACTGGGAATCCAAAAAAGTGGTTTACCTACTATTGTCAACAATAACTTTTATTTCTATTCAAAATTATACAGGGTGTTTCATAATAACGTTCCAATATTTCAGGGGGTGATTCTACCATTAAAAAATAGGAAGAAAAGTTCCTATCAACATGGGTCCGGAAATTATTCTTACGAGAGCTAGAGCCCTTGAAGAGGGTACCATTACCAATAGCACGCAATTCAACCTTCAAATCAATTTTTTCGATGTATACAGGGTGCGAGATTGAAATTCCAGATTGCTATAACTTTGTTATTTGTGGTTCGATTTTAGTGAACAAAAACCAGATGAAATTGTTCATTAAAACGCTGCAAACCCAAGGTATTTTTGATTTTTACCAACTTCAATTTGAATGTCAACCGAATGTCAACTTTTCATTTTCAAATGGACGTACCCTATTTTTTTACTCATTCTAAAAGCTAATTTTTTACGTCTTTTGATGTGCAATAAGGCGAGTTTGTTTTTTTGTCAAAATTTGAATATTTTTTACTCAAAATTTTCGAATGTGCAGTGGATTTGGACGAAGCAATTAAAATATGTTATTTTCTAATACGCAAAATCCATTTCAAGAATTTTATTCACGGCACACTCGCAAATTTAGCATCAAAAGACTGAAATGTTAACAATTTTAATTATTTTCAAATTTTTTTATAAACCAAACTCAACTTATTTCACATCCAAAGATGCAGAAAAAATTAGCGTTTACATTGAGTAAAAAAAAAGGGTATGTCCATTTGAAAATGAAAAGTTGACATGCAGTTAACATTCAAATTGAAGTTGATAAAAATCAAAGCTACCTTGGGTTTTTACTGTTTTATGAGAAATTTCATCTCGTTTTTGGTTCACTAAGATCGGACCACACATAACAAAAAGTTATAGTTATCTGGAGTTTCAATCTCGCACCCTGTATATATTTACCGACATGAACCAAGAGTACCTCTCCTTTTAATGTAAAAAAACTATCAAATTTTACATTTTTACGTCAAAATGAAGTGAGGAGTACATTTACCCCCCACTCCTCCAGATTAAAACGCCCCTGATAGGAATTTTAATATTTTATCCAAAAAGCTCTCTTAAGAAGCATTTCGGAACCCATGTTGATAGGAACTTTTTTTCCTATTTTTTTATGTACGCATCACCACCTGAAACTTGAAATATTGGAACGTTATTATTTTAGCCCTCTAATAACAAAAGCAGAGTCTGAGTTATCATCGTCAAGTGATTTACTCTACTAATTAGGTACTTTTAACCTGAGCTTTATCCCTCTCCTCAAAGTTACTGAAGGGTGGTTTATCTCTCGTACCACCCCCAATCGGTCAATTTAAAGACAGTAATGTCGTCACGAGAGTATAGTTTAGTATAAAAAATTGGCAGTCTCGGAGACGGTAGAAACTTCTACTTTTTCACAGAATTTGTAAACGTACAAATCGTGAACCAACGATATGATCACGTTATCGCTAAAAGTAGGACCTACAAGGTCAGGTCTGTATATGTCCGAAACTTCCTCACGTCTTGCCCTCTCTTGTGGCCTTGAGCCTCAGACTCACTCAGTCAGACCTCTTGACTACACAAAACGAGAACATTGTTTTGTCACGTTTGTGTTTTAAAGTTTAAAGTAGCGTGGAATTTACCCGAATTTCTAGCTGGATTTTAACCACAATGTTAAATTTAAATAAAAATAGAATAAAAGTCAACCACTGACCCTATTTAAAACGTTTCAGTTATTCGTTGCGTGCAAGTCCGCGAAAAAAACCCGCTTTGACAACTTAAAACGTGAACGCTGGGTAAACGGTTGAAGATATAACAAAATCATAAATAGAAGAATTGTTGGCTACGAAAAGATCTACCAAAAAGTCCGCGACAGTATATGAAGAATAGCCCACAACAAACAAACGGTCAAAAAAATTAAAACACAAAAACAATTATTGTAGGCTCCCTATCATAGATACTTATGTGCTGTCGCGGACTTTTTTGTAGATCTATTTGTTGCCAACAATTTTTCTATATAAGATTTTGTTCCATCTCCAAACGTTTAGGCAGCGTTTGCAAAAGAAGCGGATTTATCGGAGGCGCTTCCTATGTAAACGTAGGCGACCTATGTAAACGTAGGCGACCTATGTAAACGTAGGCGAGGCGCCATATAGACGTATAAATCTGGATATAATGTAATCAACCGATTTGCCCCAAAATCGCATCATCATCTACAGGGTGCTAACTGAACGTGTGCGTAAAATTTCATCTCGATGTCTTCAGTAGTTTCGGCTGCAGCGTGTCATTGATAATTTTTTTGCCAAAGAGCATTAAAAGAACCCTAAAACGTAAAGATTTCATGTTTTTGATGATTCGATTTTTCTGAATTTTCCGATCGATTCCAGTGACTGCTTCGCATAAAAAGGTTTTTCGGCGGCGAACCTATTCACGTCGGCCAAAAATGTAACCACAGTTCCGATGCGTCCCTCAGAAATATGCGCAGTTATAATTATTAAAAAAAAACATTCTTTAAGAAAAGCAAATCATTTTCGGTTTAAATAGATATGTTTCATCACACGTTAGGAATAAGGTTAAATTCTTCTATAAATACAATTGGCAATTGTTCAGAACGGACTGATTAGATTAGGGAGTACTTGTCGATCATCAGGCTTATGCCGATCTTACCTACTTTTTTGAAGTAAGTAATAATCCAACCTTGTAAGTAATTGAAAAAATGTTAAAGTCCTTCAAGCAAGACCTCGAATCAAAGCGAAATTTCGCCCTTTGTGTTTCCGAACACGTACTAAAGGCGTCCAATTTAAATGAGATTTGCTCAAAGTGAGAAGTTGTTATCTGCTAGAAACACGCCGTTTATGATGATTAGTTGATTCTTGGTGTGGTAATGTAGAGTCAACTAACAGTTGCGCTAATGGCAATAAGATTGAAACTAGTTAGAGCCCTAATGAATAAACAGAGGGGGGTTAAAAGAGACTCACTTACCTATTATATATGGGGCCGTAGTCGCTGGCTACGTCACAACTGCAACAATGAGGACAAATCAGTATTATTTCAGTAAGGATCTAATTAGCAATGAACCGATTGGCAATGAAAATAAAAGAGTCTCGTGCCAATCGATTCGGCTGGGAAAAAACATTTGTCTAACCTGAAGATGTCGGGCTCTTTTAAGTAGTCTGCATCGACCAAATCGTGGCAGCATAAATCGTCCCACATGGCTATGTAATGATGGTTTTTACTATGAATTTTGAATGACACAAACAACTACAAAATTTAACGACAAATCACGTCAAATTTCACGAAAAACTGGACTTGACAAAAATGACAGGAAATAATTGTTATAACCAGGGTGACTGGTCGTCAGGTGGTCGAGCCTTAATTATCGAAAATATAGGCAGCATCAAAGGGGAGAGTGAAACCTATCACTGGTCATTAAATCCAACCTCGATGTTAAAATTAAGTACGATGGTCGGTGTGGCAACAGGTTATAAGGCCCTTGGAACGTTCAAAGGGAGTTAATAACGCTCTCATTACCAGTAGTGGGTGGGAAGCTGCGGTCATTTTGGTAACCCTCTTCTTCCTGACTGACTGATCCACACAACGGTTGCAAATAATAATTAAATCGTGACTGAAACACCCGTTTCTCCGACAGAGTTGTGTAAAAATGATACAGAATTCTAAATCGTGTACTTAGAGGTTTACTAATTTACAACTTATTATATTTTTATTCCTCATTCAATGTTTTTTATTTTAGCATTTATACTCAACGCAAATATTATGCGCCATAATTATGTAGATACAGGGTGAGTCTGAAAGACTCCACATTCTTTATACCACAGAATGTACTGTTCAAATGATGAAGCTTTGCGCAAAAATTATTGGTTAATTGTGATTCCTCTTGATGTTATAAGCCGCCAAAGATCTTCATTTTTAAACGTTCTTTTTAATTATCTTTCGAAAGGTGTATCGTAGGATTTTGAATTTTTGCACATCATTGTTATAGACCAAGATGCAACTACTGATGGTACTTAAGACATTATCCAAAAAGCGGATCCCTGTTACACAGGGTGGCCCCGATGTTATTTGCCCTTGAACTTTTCTATGTTTAAAAATATTGCTAATTTGCATATGCGGCCGTATTCCCCGTTCAATTCTAAAACTTTTTTGGCTCTTAAAATTTTTCGAAAAAACTGACCACTCACGAGGAAAATTGAAAAAACCGAAAACATGATCATCAAGATAAACCTACAATTTCAATAAAAATCAAAGTGTACCTTGACACGCATCACATTTCAACTGTTTTTTTGCATTGAAGGTGTTGTCCTACATCTGTGCCCAGAACCATTGCTCACAACTGAAGAAAAAACATTGATGGTAATTTCACTATTTTATGAGGTATACTCATCATTGGTTTTAAGGTGATTACCTGCATCATGTTTTCGGTTTTCTCAATTTTTCTCGTGAGTGGTTAGTTTCTTCGAAAAATTTTAAAGCCAAAAAAGTTTTAGGATTTAACGGGGAATACGGCCGCATAGGCAAATTAGCAATATTTTCAAACATAGAAAAGTTCAAGGGCAAATAACATCGGGGCCACCCTGTATAACAGAGATCCGCTTTTTGGATAATGTCTTAAGTACCATCAGCAGTTGCTTCTTGGTCTGTAACAATGCTGTGCAAAAATTCAAAATCCTACGATACACCTTTCAAAAGATATTTAAAAATAACTTTTAAAAATGAAGATTTTTGGCGGCTTATAACATCAAGAGGAATCACAATTGACCAATAATTTTTGCACCAAGTTTCATCATTTGAACAGTAGATTCTGTGGTATAAAGGATGTGGAGTCTTTCAGACTCACCCTGTATGTAGAGATATGTAGAGAGTATTAACAACTTTCAGACATAAACGAATAAGAAATACGTATTTGCAATCAAACACAATACAAGTATTGTGAATTCGGAGTCGGAGTTCAATATAATTATCAGTAGCAATGACTTTAGTTAGGATGTACAGGGTGTCCTAACGATGCGTCAAAGTAGTTCATTTATGTCCACATCAATAATAATATCGAAAATCTGTGTACGCTAACCGTTAATGACTGAAAATTTGCATAATCTAAAATTACTATGAACTCACATGGGCGGCTCATGTAGTTGGGGGGCAGGACAAAATTACATTTTGTTCAATAGAACACCCCATATGTATATCAATGCGTTTTTCGTTTCTACTAGCCGTTCTGTGTAACCTTTGCCAGGTATGCCCCATAATTAAATTCAATCGTTTTTGAGTTATTTAATAAAATGTGTAGAATTTTGCCAAAACAAGACTTCAGTTAAAAATTTATATTTTCGAAGTCTTGAAGTTTTTCCCTTTTAAACTTGTCTGACATCGTAAAGTAGGGTCAGAGCTACCTGATGAGACACTTGGATGTAAAATTTCATGCACATATTTTCATTCGTATTATGTTAAAAAGGCAAATTGTCAAAATTGTGAAATATGATGAAAAATCTGATAACAGATTTTGCAGTAGAAAATATTTGCAGCAGAGAAGCGGCTGGAACCTTCCCATCGCGTGGGTCTTTGATTTCCGTGCATGTAGCAGCCAGTTGGATACGAAAAATTTTAGACTGCTCATCATTGTGACTAATTTCACACTTTTACACTTTCACACTTTCACATATTTGACAACATTTATCTTTTAAGGTTAGTATCCTGGCACATTTACTGCCATTGTCAGTTCGCAAGTTTTAAACGAGAATGAGGATTTTCATTATTTTTGTGTTCTTATGTTCTTTTTCTATGTGACTAAAGGTGCAAAAAATCCATGGCAATCTATGGTTGCAACAATGGGTTACTACGGATGTTTTCCACCTTTAGTCACATAGGAAAAGAACAGGGTGTACCTAAATGGCACTTTCCGTGGCCCAATTGGTTCCTTAAAAGCCTTTCAGCTCTTCAACGGGTTATCCAATCTTTATGTACTAAATTTCAACCATATCGATTGAGTAGTTACGACTATAATTTGTTTTTATTCTTATTAAAAGACTTGGATTTTTTTTAACCAAAGAGTACTAAATGCGAATGAATTTTGTCTTATTTAAAGCCAGAATTTGAAGACCTTTCTGATGGTCACAATAACATTTAAAAAAAAATGCAGCAGAGAAGCGGCTGGAACCTCCCCATCGCGTGGATCTTTGTATTCTGTGTAGATAATAGTCAATTCAACAGAATTTTTTTTATCCTTATCGTCTGTAATTTCGCAATTTTCTGACAAATACCGACATCACCTCGTACATCACCCATCACATTTGACAATATGTTCCTTTTAAGGTTAATCTTTTGCCAAATTTTTGACAATAACTGCCACTTTATGTCATCCACTGTCAGCCTGCTCCCTTTTAATGAGAAAGAATTTTTTCTCTATTTTCCATTGAAATGGCAGAAATTGTAAGTACATTTTTAGAACCAGAATTTGATCGTCTTTCTAAAGGCGACATAAAAAAGGCTTTGTATTTAAAATTTTAAGTTGATATGCTTAAATGGCAGTTCCCGTGGGCCAATTGCTCCCAAAAGCCTTTTAGGTCTTCAACGGGTCACCTAATCTCCATGTACCAAATTTCAGCCAAATCGATTTAGTAATTTGGGCTATAATGTGTTTTTACTGTTATTATAAAATTTCGATTTTTTGAACCAAACAGCGCTAAATGCGAATTAATTTTGTCCTATTTAAAACCAAAATTTGAAGACCCTTCTGATGGTGACAATAAATCTTTCAAAAACTTGTTTTTAATGGTTAAATGATTGAGTAATTTTAAATTTGGAAATTGGTGTGCCAAAAGGACACTTTCCGTGAGTCGATGGAATTCAAAATTTGTTCAGCTTTTCGAGGTGTAATACAATCCCTATGTGCAAAGTTTCAGTCAAATCGATTCAGGGGCTTGGGCTGTACTGCGATTTTAAAGTCTGATAAAAATCAATTTTTTTTTAATTTTTGGTCAAAAGGGCACTAAGAATGAATACATTTTTAGAAGCAGAATTTGAGGGTCTTTCTTATGGTGACGTGAAAAATGGGGGTTTGCATTTAAAATTTAAAAGTTGATGTGCCAAAATGGCATTTCCGGTTGCACGATTGGCTCCAAAAGCTTTTCAGATCTAAGTTGGGTTATGAGATGCCTACGTACCAAATTGCAGCCAAATCGGCCCAGTAGTTTTGGCTGTGGCGTGTTTACAAACGTACGTACGAACGTACGTACGAACATACACACAGACACATTTTAAAAACCACTTTTCTGGGTTCCTGAGACCTCAAAACGTGGAGATCTGGTGCTATCTCAAATTCGAAAATTTTAGTGATTGCAGTAACCTCCCATTTTTTTAAAATTGTGATGGGTTTGGGGAGGTTAAAACTTGTTTTGGTAACCTCCCGTTTTTTTAAATTGTGCGGTTGGGGAGGTTAATGAATAAAAATAAACAACCATTTGCAAAGTTTGTACCTATCTGAAAATTTATGGGGGAGATGAAAAAACGATGGTAATGAAAATTTACTGCAGTTAAGTAGAAATACCAAAAGTAACTCGGAAAATAAACCAATTTTGCAAATTTATGTTTCTTAGGGGTTAAAATATTGTGAAGACTTATTAAACGTTCAAGCGGGGTGAAAATTAATTGTAGCTATATACATATAAGTAGAATTACATCAATAATACAAAAATAATAATAATAATAATAATAATAAAAATACCCTTTATTGAGTGCATTCGGAGATATAAAAATAACAAAAAAGAAAATAAGCCAATGGGCCATTACGGAACGTTACAAATTTCCTCATTATTGGTATAATTCGAAAACAATCAAGTTTAATTAACATATTATATCCTTTTTGTTTTCGTTTTCAATAAGAATATCATTTCAAAAATCTATTTTTAAAAATTGATGACGTCTGTGCTAGTGATCTCACCTTTCTGTACAATTTCTTGGTGTAAGAACATAGATGACAAACATATGACAGTGATGTCACTTGTTTCCATTAGAAGATTAGATTTGACATTCACGAAACGAAACAGGAATGGAATATACAGGTTGGATCACACTTTTCATCAAAATTAATAAATGTTTCACTCAGAAATGGTTATATCCAAAAAAGGCAAAAATACGTCAGAGTTAATTTTAAAAGATCTTTCTATCTAACGAAAAATTCAAAGAAACCGTGATTTCCAAAGGGGTGAACAAAATCTAAAGCAGTAGAATAATTTATACTACCGAAGAAAAACAAAATGTGCGAATTTTGGACAATTAACCTACCCGCAGGAGGATGAAATATTGTGAAATCGGATGAATTATCATTTAATCAAGGAGGGTGGAAATAATATGCAGTTAAGTAGAATTAGCGAAAATAATGAAGAAAATAAAGCAGCTGTGCAAATTTAACTTTTTGAGGGTGGAAACGAGATGAAAAAAATTTAAAGTGGAAAAAATGATGAAAATGTGTTTGAATTGTCATAAAAATGCTCCAATTTCGAGATTTAGACCACAAAGTTCATCCCCTTATCGGACCGTAGGTATAGTCGGTTGCAAAATTGCGTGGGACGTATAACTTTTTATAAATTAAGTTTAAAGAATGAACAGGCCAATTTGCTGGTGAAACGCAATGTCTGAGGTTGGCAGACTACCCTGGCTATTGGAACATAATGTCTCAGAATGGCAATTTGGCTCCATTATTTACCTAAACTAAGTATATAAAAAGTTATACGTCCCACGCAATTTTGCAACCGACTGTACCTACCCACTTGAAAAAATAATGTATACATTTTTACATTAGCTATAATTGTAAAGTACAACACTAAATTCTACCATAACATTTTAAGTAATGGTTTGCTTTGCTTAATTTTAGGTGTGTCTTCAAATGGAGGGTTGTAGCACCATTGAGGGTATGGTTTTTCGACAAAGAGCAATAAGACTTTTTTTGTACCATCGATATAAAGCTATCAAATGTAAAAATTTGAGTTTCAAACCCAAAATTTCATACTCTGGGATGAATTCCTTCTAAAATTCACCCCTCGTTATTCGAAGATATGTACGATGTCACAGTTTCATAACAGAGGTTGCTTTGTCCTTGCCAATTACAGGGTTTCATGAACGTTTCATCTTTAAGTTTCAACCCCCTATTTCACCACCTCCGAATGCATTAAAGAAAGTTGTGTTTTCAATTTTAGCACCCTGTGAAATTGCGGCTGCTTAGAGGTTCATGTTCTCAACTCTTCATGATTTCACCCCTACTTTGTTATTTACAGGGAAAATTTGATTTCGGTGGTTTGACATAATTTCTTGCGTATTGAGTTACTTTAAGAGAAAATAAATAAAATTTGACCATCCTCCTACAGTGTCAGTGTACATTAAAACACTAAATTCTGCCTAGTTTCAAATCTCTGCTGGCAACCTTTGAGGAGTTATCATATCTTTGTGGTTTGCATCCCTCATTCACGTTCAATAAACTTAAAGGTCGAACATGTATAGACACTACGTTTCAGTAAGATATTATGCCCACTGGTTCTCGAGTTATTCCAATTAATAGTTTTTGGGGTTTCCACCCCCTTGCTTCGATATAGCCCAAAAATCAACCCGTGCCGAGTATTTAGCAGAGCACAGCTGTGTCCAAGTTTCACCTCTTTAATTATCCGACGAAAGGACTAGACGAGTCAGCAAGAGTATCTCGCATTTTGCTACGGCACTAAAAACCTGGTTCACACTGCGTTTGTGTTCGCTATATACCGGGTGTTTCAGTTTGGTATTCGCCCCCACTGTAACTTTTTTATTTGAGGATAGAAAAATATATAAAACCATACATATTTGTAAATCGCTTTACAAACCTTATTAAATGGCGATATTAAATCGTCTTTATGATGACATATGTCAAAATTATATGTCATCACAGAGGCGATTTAATAGAGCTTGTCATGCGATTTGAAGATATGGTTTTATACATTTGTCTTTCCAAATAAAAAAGTTACAGGGGGGCGAATACCAAACTGAATCACCCGGTATGCAGGGTTGCCCATTTAAAATGATATGCGGCCTTAATAGATTTTAAACAGAATGACAATGATTTGCGGTCTTCTATTATCCCTACTCCCTAAAAAAGCGAATCAAGTTGGTATCAATGTGGTCCTAAATTAAAGTTAAAAAACTATGGCAGATTGAACTGTTTATTTTAGACTGGTTCATTCTGTTGCCTTTAAAAATATTTTTTAAAAATTTTCCTACAATATTCTAATCAAACAGTCCTGTCAAAGCTTTCTTTTTCAAGATCTAAAGAACACGTCAATTCTTGATGCGCATTGAGTTAGAAGTTCTTATTTCGTCAAACATTATGGATATTTTGTGACAATTTATTTATGAGCACATTTTAACAAAATTTTGTGCATAGGTATAATTCCGGACCCTAGTAGTCATAAAACCGGGGTCGTTCTCTTAGACTTTACGGCCGTCATCTTGCCAAGCCGTCCTGAATTATTGATAGTTTAATTCGAGCAAATGCCGAACCACGAATCTCGTATCCTCCGACATGCAACAAGAATATTTAAAGAAAAATCATAAAATTAACTCCTAAGCGATAGATCTTAAGCTTTGTTGTTGGAGGAGCCGGGGGACGGCTGCGCAGCCCCGGGCGGCCGTAAAGCCGATGCTGCGGAACTTTACAGGACTCCGGAGCTCCGGTTTATGACCTGACCCTCACAGATTAAGTGGTTACGTGGTTACTTCAGAAGTTGGTAATCCGGGGCCGCACTTCTTGGATGAATTCAGCGTCCTACTCCCGAAACCATTAACGAGGATTTATACCTGGAGCAAAACTAGCCAACATCTTTAATGTCTCCCTAAAACGGTATTAATTCCGGGACTCGATAACCGCCGGTATCCAACAGAAAGCAAACTATTTCGCAGTCTTACAAGATGTGGCTTCGTTTGAACATTGCAGAATTCCATTTGCTGATTAATTTTGTGTCGGTGCATGCCACCCACACGTGTGCTTCACTGATTTACTGAAACTTTCATTAATAGGATGCAACTTGCTACAGCTTCATTTACCGAATATTATTCTCAAAAAAAAACGTTAAAGCGCGCCCGAACTCACAGACTTTTTCGACTTGTTTTTGTGAAAGCTCGCTTCGGAACTTACATGTTGAGTGTTATTTCTCCTGGGAACATTTTCCTTACAATTATCGGAGGAAACGTGAATATCTTTACAGCGATTATAATAAACAGGGTACATTTCCGTTATACTGGCGCGCATAAATGACTTTCAAAAGAAGTACAGCCCGGAGTTGGAAGTTGGACATAATCAGCCTCTGGAGCTTAATTAGAATTTAAGTTTCACATATCTTTATTTTGTGTGGATGCAGTGGGCAAACAGGCCCACTGCAGAGCCACTGCATTATTCTGACTATTTTACCAGACGAAATTATACAGGATGTTCCAATGAAAAGGAGCCACACCAAATATTTCGTAAACCAAATAAAATATGAGAATTCGCTCGGACAGGTCGATTTTTATTTGGAGGGGGCACTTAAATCAATGCTTGGCGAAATTTCGAAACTCACCCCCTAACCCCCCACTTCAAGAATTTAACTGGCAACCACTTGCGATACAACATTAGGAAGCTAGTTTCATTGCCAATCTCACGTTGTAACAATTTTTGATATTTGTTCAACTCTAGCGCCCTCTATGGTCAAATTTCAAATTACATTAGGGCCCTTTGTGATACATCATTTGAAAGGGTTTGAAATTCTCTGTAAACTGATGCAAGAATTCTCGAAATCCACCTACTCGTTCAAAAGTTACGTTGAAAGACATGAGCTGGTTCTGGGCCTAGAAATGTTTATTTAGGCTGTAACTTTTGAAGGAATGGATGTATTTTAAAAATACTTGCATTAGTTTACAGATAATTTCAAACCCTTTCAAATGATGTACCACCAAGGGCACTAGTTTAAAATTTGACCATAGAGGGCGATAGAGTTGAACAAATATCAAAAATTGTTACAGCGTTAGATGGCAATGAAATTAGCTTTCAAATGATGTACCACAAGTGGCGGGTTGCCGTTTAAAATTTTGGAGTGGGGGTAGGTGGGGGTTAGGGGGCGAGTTTTGAAATTTCGCAAAGCATGGATTTTTGGAGTGGCTCCTTTTCATTGGAACACCCTGTATATCCTCTAAGCGGACCACTATTTATTTTTAATTATCTACAAAAAAAGTCCATGATTTAAAGTAAAATGTAGAATAAAGATGTTCTTTAAATCTATGTTATTGAAGATCCCACGCAATTTTTTGAAATTTGAATCATACTTGGAAAGCATGTTACTTGAAGGACCTCCCTTGGGAAACATTTTTTGACCGATGTCCATATGAACTTTTCTTTCTAGAATGAAGCGAGGAATCGTCCCATGAAGTTTACAGTATTTTGATGTCTGCCCTCAAAAATTTTGGAGCTCTGAACCAATGAAAAGCCATTTTTTCCGAAAACGGTGCATCCTATCAATGTCAGACAATAAGAGTGCCATTTTTACGTAAAAAACTTCAAGTTTTCAGATTCTGGTGTAAAATTTTAAAAAATCGACTTACAAAAATGTTTGAACTTTTGTCCTAAGCTTATAATCAAAATTTTGAAATTTTTCACCACGGCACGGTAATGGGTTCAGCATCAGACTTACTAAAGGTACTTAATGTTAAGTTGCTATGTATCTTTGACCGTTTTAAATATATTTAGAAAAAAACACTTTCGAATTGGCCCCTTTAAGGGGCCTTGGGTTCCTTAGGAGACATTTTTAGACATTTGTCGTCGGCGTTGGCATCATAATTACGGGACACCTGTATAATGGAAATACTTAGTTATACAGGGTGTTTTGCAACCGCGTGTAAGTTTTTTAACCCCAGATTGCCCATCGAAAATGGTAACGACTGGCACAAAATTGTTTAGGTCGAAGTTGTCTCCTAAGGAAGTTATAGGGCTTTAAAAGTCAGCCATCGGGAGCAGTTTTTCTTAGTTATCTCAGGAACGGATTAACGGATTTGAATGAAATTTGGTGGAAACTAGTAGCCAGTGAATATACATCTACACGGTGAATTTCGTTGGATTATGATTATGAGATCACCAGGAAACAGAGAAACCCTTGACATTTTTCTTCCGGAAAATGTTTTAAGGTCACGCGTTTTAAAAATGGTGGTGTCTGTTATAAAGAGCAGCTCAAACTACAACTTTAACTATACTAGGTATTTTTTGATTTAACAAGTGGTTTTAGAGATATCCGTTCCTGAGATTACTGGAGAAATTTTCAAGGTCACACATTTTAAAAATGATGGTGCCTGTTGTAAAGAGCAGCTTAAACTGTAACTTTTACTGCTCTTTGTATGTTTTTATTTAATGAGTGGTTTTAGAGATATCCAAATAAGAAAAACGGCTCCCTATGGTAAAGCCCTAACTTCCTTAGGAGACGACTTCGACCTAAACAATTTTCTGCCAATTGTCACCATTTTTGATAGGCAATCTGAGGTTAAAAAACTTACACGCGGTTGCAAAACACCCTGTATATAGTGAAAATTACGAAATCCATTCCAATTATAGTATATTATTAAACGAGCACATTATGAAGGCCAATATTCACGCGGTTGAGTTTAGAAACCGAGAGTAGCGAGGGTTGGAAAACAACCAAGTGAATAATGGCCCATAATGTGCGAGTTAAATACGACCTTTTATCCACGATTATTGAAATGTTATTATGTATCCAAGATTATTGAAATTCTTCAAAAAATTTTATCACTTTATATTTACAAACCAACAAAAACAAAATGTTGACAAATGATAGGAACAGCTTGATGCTTGATCTATGACCATAAGTCACGCTGTATTTTATAAGCAGGATTATGTATCCATAGTTGCGTACATAACAATGGCATTATTTAATAATCGTGGATAAAAAAATTTAATTAGCAGACAAGTGTAGGGACACAAATCCCCAAATCAAGAGACCGACGCAGGCCATATTGCGTGCAGTTAATCTCAAATCAAAGTAAATTATTACACCTGGGGGTCCCTGAATGTCAGCCTCATCTCGCAACCCCATCAGACGCCACGGAAATATTAATAGAGCCAGCAGTGTTCGTGTTAATTGAAAGGATCCGATTAAGATCGGCCAAATGAAAAATTTCACGAGAACTCCCCATCAATAACAATTGCGCCGATGTTGTCCCAAAACTCAGCAGATTGCGATTGTTCGATTTTTCCCATAATCCGGGCCTCTAATAAATCAAACTTAATAGAAGTCCCAAATGGGCCCACGCCAGCTGTCACTCACGCCGGCTTTTAATAATTCCAGACGTCGTAGTGGAGTTGACATGGCAACCGTGCACCTGGTCCGAGGCTTCTTCTGAATATTACATGCGGTGACCCTCCTGTCACTTATCCTGTGTTTTTCCTCCCCCCGGAAAAATATCGATTAGAGCCAACGGTTTGAGTGTTATCGATTGTTGGACGGCCATTACAGTACAGACACGTCAGCGGGGGAATCCTCGGCGATCAGTGGCGTCCCTAGGGGGGAGCTAGGTGGGGCTCAAGACCCAAAAACCACTTTTTAAATTCAAAAAAAAATCTTTTTCAATATTCTTCGAGGCGGTTATTCATGAAAGTATGGAAATTATTCCATAGAGATTGCAGGCAACCATGCTCATGCATACCTCACTATGAAGATGTTACGAAAAATCATGTGAATCAGATGTGATTTGACGCTCAATTTATCAAATTCGTCGAAAAGAAGTCGGTGCAGTCTCTGTTGCCCTCACTAGTTCATTGTTCCTGGCCTCCAAGTTTTTTTTTTATTTAGTTTCTCTCTACTGGTATTTAAATTTCCAAATTTTCAGTTTCTACAACTACTACTCCTTAAGCAGGGGTTGAACTTTGATCATTTTTAAAATGCTTTCAATCCCTTTTTGCAGCATGTATTAATTAGGTTAAGTACAAAATATGTATTACTTTACGTTGCAAATAAACTTATTATTATTATTATTATTATTATTATTATTCGCTGTGGTGCGACCTATCGCCTAGAGATTTTAACTATCTCCAATTTGAAGCTGATGGAGGGCAGATTGCATATGTGGCATATGTGGCATATGTGTATTGTGATTCCCACAATTCTTATTTAACTGTTTTGACAAAATACCCAGGTGGCACATTATGTTGGTTGTAAAGGGGTGTCATATATCACCTATATATGTATAAGGTTTCTATATAGACAATGTCTACTCGATATTGGTACGACATCGTATACAAAATTATGTAACTATATATTTTGCCCATTATAACTCCGATATAGGTGCTAAGTAGAAAAAACTACATTGATTCTTTGTTATTGGCCCAATAAAGGTTAGACATTTATAAATCTATGTTGATTATATCAATATGAGACCCATATCTATGAACTAGATACAATCAACATTAGCATTTCTCAGATTGATTCTATATAGAATAGACATGAACACTTTTATATTGATTTGGCCTGTATCATGCCTATAAATACAATCTATATCGATGGTAATACATAGGATCAATATCAAAATGTTCGAAGTATTTTATATAGGCTAGATCGGGGGCTATTTTATGGACGATTTAATATTGTACCATTGTCTCAATTTATTTGGAATCGGCATGGAAAATTCCAGGATGGTGCTACATAGAATCAACTTGGAACTTATACCTATACTTCAAGATTTGAGTTTCTTGCCTGAACAAGCAAATTTTGCAAGAGATTGAAATATGTACAAGTGTCTCGAATGGGACTGTGGATAAACATTTGCCAGGTATTGGTGGAATAGTTTTCAAAGTTTTAAGCAAAAAAGTTCAGTACTACTTTTCCGGCGAAGGCACGCCATTGTGCCGTGCGCTGTGCGGTTGTCACTTGTTATTCCTACGCAGTACGTTTTCGCATCCCAAATAATCACGTTCCTTGAAGTACCGATTTCAAGAGAAAACTAAACTTGCAATAGTACCTATCTGGAAATGTAAGAATAATATTCATTTTGAGAATATAGGATCAGACATGCCATCACTTTCAAAGTTTCGAGCCAAAAATTTCGGCACTACTTTTTCAGCGAAGGGATGCCATTGTGGTTGCCGCTTGGTGTTCCGACGCTCCCTACGCGTTCCTGTTACCCTCTACTCAATTGCCTCGTCTTGTCGTCTTGATCAGAACGCGTTGTGCTGTGTGGTGTGTGTTAATAAAATAAAATCAAATTTGTATTTTGGTTGGAGCTAGTCTAGTGTGGTGTTCTTTTCCGGCGTCCCTGTTACCTACCCTCTACTCAATTGCTTTGTCTTGACTTGATTGAACTAGAGAAAAACGCATTGTGCTGTCGTCTGGCGTGTGGTGTTAATAAAATAAAGTCAAATTTGGATTTTGGAGCTATAGTCTGGTGTTGTTTTATATCATTGTACTAACAAAATAAATTAAATATTGATTCAATAAAAAGATTTAAGGTTAACAAGTATATATGTATTTTGCCCTATATCGGTCCTCTCTAGATTAAAATATAAATTCCATATTGATATCCACATTTACCCCATGTATTTTGCAATATGTTGCTTATATTGGTTTTCACATGGAAATGAGATAGATTCTACATGCATTCTATATAGAAGCCTATATGCATTCCATCTCTCAAAGCGTTAACATTTTATATCGATTTTATATTGAATAAATATATGGAAACTACATTTAATCAGTTTATAACCTACATCGGTTCTACATGGTGTGCTACTTGGGTACGATAATCTGCAGAAAATTCAAAAATGATTTTTAAAGGTTATTTATAATAGAGAGTATACCTACCCTTCAGAGAACCTCTTCAATGAGGCCAAAGTATTCGATTTGAGGCAGATCTTTATGTACATCGTGCTTGTGAGGAAATTTCTACATAGAAATAGCGTGCACCACACAAGGTCTAAAGAAAATGCAACTCAAGTACCTAAACCAGACAAGACAATAACTCAGAGGAGCTATTATTATCTAGGGCCAAAATTATTTAATCTAATACCCCCTGAGATCAAAAATGTGAATGCAGTGAGTACATTTCAGTTTAAAATTAAAAAGTGGATAGAAAATAAGACCCGAAGCTACGTACACAAGTTGATTGACCCAAAAAGTTATTATTAATATAGGAATATTTGCATTAGTTAACTGTTATAATTTATAGGATTGAAGTAATATACCTACACAAATTACTATAACATTTATTTATTTATTTCATAAAGTGTATTATATAGTTTGTTACTCCTACTGACAAGTCCTAGGACTTTTAGAGTAGTCGTATTATTTATTTATGTATTGGCCAGATGTATAATTTGCATAATGTAATCACCTAACCGTAAATAAATATTATTATTATTATTATTATTATTATTATTATAACTGATAAAGATATTGAATTTGAGAATATCGACCATGGACCCAATTCGTACAGCTTGTATAAAAAACGATAAACGGTAAAGGGCAACAGCAAATTTTTGTGAACTGTGCTGTCAAAGATTTTTACGTTCAATATTGACGTACCTATTTGTTACTTCCAGTTTTTTTTCAACTTTATCAAGAACTTGCTCTATTTTTTGTTTATTGTTAGTCGATTCTATATTATTTTATCATTATGTTATATTTTCTGGTTTAAATGTTTACAAAAACATTAAATTCTTAGAAGCGCCCTTAAAAATCCGCCCCTAGAGGCTCAGCACGCCACTGTCGACGATGTCTATTTAGACACGACGGACGTCGTGTTCCCAGTGTTGGACTTGTGACTTATTAATGCCCCAATAACGTAATTTCGGAAAAAATACAAAACAGTCGCTACAATTTGTCTCTTCGATGATGTTTGCTTTATCAACATTGACGTTATGAAAAAGTCCATTACAAAAATTGCATCGTTTCATTCCTGCCGTTTTTTATTACAAGAGAGGCTCTCTCTATCCACGACTTGTCACCATTTAGATTAGATTAAATTTCTAATGGAGGGTTATTTTAGGACCCCGACAATATCCTGCTTCGTTCGTTTTACATCCCATTACCTCTACTTTGGGAAACGCTTCCTGCAGGATCGGCTACGCAAACCTTTATCAAATTATCTGCAGATAGTCGCAAAATCACTATTGCATTTTTGGATCGCTACCAGGTAACATTTCATTTCCTGCCGCAGATTTAGTTCGAGCTTAACTTAAATACCTAACCGTAAACGATAAACCTTGCCAAACTTTACATACGCCAACACTCATTTATTAATTGGAGCCAATTAAACCCTACAAGCCTCTAACAATGTGCCTGTAACAAATCAGAGCGGGGTTAACTACCCCAAAATTTCTATGTTTCTTGGCATACAGAACACGGGAAAACACTGAAAATATTCTTAAATCGAAATCAATCCTCAAAGGGTTATGTAAGGTATTTTACCTAATTGCGTTTTGAAAAGTTGGATTTTACGCAATTAGGTAAAATGTTGTACTTAATACGTTATGAAAAACCTAAATTGTTTGACTCGCATAATGTTGCAAAACTCGCTATCGCTCGTCTTGGCAAATATTACGACTCGTCAAACAATATAGGACTTTTCATAACTAATTACGTAAATATACACAATTAGGTAAATAACTATTTCATAATCAATTGCTGGAAAATTGAGGGTCAAAAAACTTGTCTTCATTATGCATATAAGGACAGACTAGGACTAGGCCCGATTATTTTTATAGGACTAGCAGGACGAATTGGGCTAAATTGGACTAGAGTCTAGACTGAACTAAAGCGGACTAAACTGGACTAAATCAGACCAGACTGGACTAAACTGGACTAAAGCGGACTAGCCTGTGGGAAAACTGAACTAAATTGAACTAAATCGAACTAAACCGCAGCCATTTTTGAAATTTGGATACGGTAGAATACACATTACACATTTTGGGCGCCGCTTGAGGCAATTTAGCCCGATTGAGTCCAATTTAGTCCAATTAAGTTCACTTTAGTCCAATTTAGTTCAACATGTCCCAGGCTAGTCAGCTTTAGTTCTATTTAGTCCAATTTAGTTCAGTCTAGTCCAATTTAGCCCATTTAGTCCTGCTAGTCCTTAAATAGTCCGGCCTAGTCCTAGTCCCTGGTACATTTTTTGTGAGTGGTTGCCCCCTCGCTCTTGAGCAAGAGCTTCACATAAAATTGGACTTTCGAATAGATCTTATCTAAACGTAAATTGAACTCGCTAGCTAAAATTATAACGTAGATTGGACTGCGTGGTTAACTTCTTACAAAAATTGGACTATTGAGCTCAAGCTTTAACCGAAAGCTGGATAGCTAAACAAGCTAAATTTTTAACGTAAATTGAACCACTGAGCCAAAGTATGTAAATAATTATTGTTCAAGATTTTCTCAAAGCCTCAGAGTTCTAATCTGTAATTAATACACTGTAAACGGAAGTCCGATTCGATACTTTATAATTTCTCTTAAAGTCTTGTTCATTAAATTATAATATCAAATGTCCCTAAATTCGAAAGCTTCAAATCACCCTTATACCTACATACAGGATGGTTCCTTTTTCACTGATCACCATTGGCATCTGCTAAAATGTAAGAGATACGGAGCTGGTTAAATGAGAGAAAAGTTGCCTTATTTCTTTGAGATTAAGAATCTGAAGACAATTCCTCGATATCTGGATTCGTTCCTGAGTTATTCCGAAAAATATAACAGTTGATGCTACTTATAAATGAAACTTGGAACTTTTTGACAGCTGTCAATCGAATGGCATCCACAGAAATTTTCTAGGCCTTCTAGATGTAGAGCAATGACAGTGAACTTTTGATTTTCTTATGGTCGCCATATAGAATTTTGACACCATGGGGGTACAGAAAAAATTTGTTTTTCACAAATGTATTGGGCCGGTTTTTCAATCGAAGATTAACCATCAGATCTGTTAGTAATCCAATCAAATAAGTCCATTTCAAAACTTTCGGATGATCTGATTGTATAACCAACAGATCTGCAGGTTATCTTTTGATTGAAAAACCGGCCCTAAATGTAATGAATTTGGACTATTTCGAAAAATATAAATTCTAAAATTTATATCATTCATTTATAAAATCAGTATAAAACTTTTTGGAATAAAGTATAAAATAGTACACCAACTTTTGTAACCCTTTTTGACGTTAGTACAACTGAATTGAAAATTCAATAAACAAGCTTTTCATCTTTTCAAAAAAGTTCTTGCTTGCTACATTTTTGAAAAGCTTATTTTTTCGTATGTCAGATGGTGCCAAAATTCAACATGGCGGCCATAACAAATTCAAAAGTTGATCGTCATTGCTCAAAATCTAGAAGGCCTAAAAAATTTCTGTCGATACCATTTGACTGACAGTTGTCAAAAATATAAAAGTTCCAAGTTTCACTTAAATAGCATTAAATCGTTAATAGACAATTTCATAATCAAAATTATAATCAAAAGTGTCCTTTAAATATTTGCTTAGCAACATTCCAGAAAGGTTGCTCCTGATTGGTCAAAATCCCCTTTAAAGTCAACTTTAACTTTAAAGGACCTTTAACTTTTATTATGAAATCGGCCCTAAGGAGATAAGTATTAATTTTAATTTAAAATTGCAATTTTCAGATTTTTCGGAATAACTCAGGAACGAATCTAGACATCGGGCACTTCTCTTCAGATTAAAAAATAGCGCAACTTTTATATAATTTAGCCGACTCCGTAACTCTTACCATTTATTAGGAGATGCCCTGTATACAATAAAGGGGGGATGACTCATGAGACCAACCCTCAGCTAAAAATAGGTATTGCGTCAACGAATCTGAAAGGGTTAATATTTTGATGAATTGAAGAGGTGGAAATTTAAGAATTAACATGTGAAAACATGAAAAACCGAAAAGCTAGTACCTAATTGCAATAACTCGAACTAAAACTCGTGGGTTAGTAGGGTGTGGACATTCCGTGTTGGAACTAGAAATTTACGACAAAATTCCAATAAATTCCTTTCATGAATAATTATGAATAATATTGCCTTTGAGGGCAGTAACCTCTTAAAATTACGAAAAACTAATTTATGAAATCAAAGCAGAAATTCAGTAATCAACTAATGAAGGCTTTTTCGTCCAATCTCTAAAAGCGTTCATTATCATTCAACCTCAAAATATTTCAGATATAAGATGCTTAGGAATGTGTTGTCTGGAGAGGAAAATGGCTTGGCTCTTCGGTCGAATTGCAGAATAAGACAATTCGATAAAAAGACGTTCAAATAAAGCGGAATAGTGTCGGCGGGTAATAAAACAGCGTTCAGTAAAGGGCGAAAGCATTTAAATGTGCCCGTACATAGGTCACAGCGGGATAATGGCATGCAGGAGATCCGGCAGTGACAAAAAGAAAGCAACGAATGGCTGCAATTACCAGGTCGACTGCAGTTTGCCATTGGTTCGGAACAGATCCCTACATGTCGCGACTTAAGGCCAGCATGTGTATTTATTACCGCACGAATTCGACATTTATTAGAATAGAATCTAAATCGGGCCCGTGTGCAAATTTCTAGATTAAACTTCTCGTTCATTTTATTATAATGTCGAAGGAAACGCTATATTTGGGTTTAATTAGAAATCTCGTTTTGGTTTTTTAAATCGCCCCATCGATCGCGGATTTTTAAATTATTCATGGGATTATACTTTCAGCCCTTGCCACTTTGTTTGTATCATAATTCATTCTATAATTCAAACTTTGTATACGTGATGGTATTTTTGATCCCTTCGGATTTAAATCCCTCTCGATTTTTACTCGCAAACGTGCTCTCGATAATTCAGAGTACATCAAAGAGCCACAGTTTTAATCCATTTCAATAAATTCACAAACCCTCAATGTTGCTTCTCTGGTCCTGCAATAAAAGAGGCTTACAACTGCTAACGACAGCCACTCTTCACAAAGATGACCCTTACTGAGATCACCTCTCTTGGTTTAGATTGATGAGGTCGACCTTTGTCCGAAAGTTTCATCATTGATTTTATCCTATGGACAACAGCGAAGAGCATGTACGTAAAACACTTCTTCGAAAATTCATTATTCCTTCAATCAATAATCGCCGGAAATAAGTTTATTCGTTTACTCGACTCAATTAGTATCCAATTTTCTTTGTTGCTCTACCCACGACATAAAAGAAACACTAATTATATACCTTGGGTTATTACTTTCCGATCAATACTGGACGCTATCAACCATCAATGTGTACTTAAAGAACGGACGTCGATAAATGCCAACATAGAAACTTGTAATAAAGATATCGGACATCGCGTGCCCCCCTGCATTTTAATTTTATGACTGATATTTCGACCCCCTTTTACCTCCCACAAGAACTTAAATTTAAAATTTTATTTCGTCTCGGTTTACGTTCGATTTTGCTTCAAATAGAACTGCTTGGATGATGAGCTGTCCCGGCGCATCCACCATAATTAAATCCAAGCTCTGGGAATGATTTGATTTGATTGACAGAGGATTAATTGTTCATGAAAAAAGATTATTGGGTTGGTTTAGGACAAGTAGGCACCAGATGAATCATTTTAGACAGGTGCTGTGAACTCTGCCAGCTTTACCACTGATAAACTAGTGCCATCACATATTTTCTTGACAAAACAGTTTCAATAAAACCTTCGTTAATTAACTTAAACGACCGAAATTTCAGGGTAAAATCTGTTGGAGATTAATTCATCCCTCTGAAAAACAATTTGGGAAGTTGAAAACTATCCGATCAGAACGATTCCGGCCTAATTGCGTTGTCTATGCAAATGAAAGGCGTGGGCTTCACTGACAATACATTAGCGTGGCCGGAGACAACTAAACCTTACACTGAAAGCTTCATTATCCCTCGAAGAATAATTCATTTGGAACTGTGTTTTTTCATTTTGCATTAAAACACGGCCCAGAGTCATATACGAGGTCTGAGTAACGTGATACGTTTTATTTTGTCAGGATAGCTTGGGGCAGTTAACGTACATTTAATTGACATGGAAACAGACTTGGAGTTTTCAATACAACGATCCCCTTTTACCGTTCGAAAAGCTCGACTAGAATATCCTGCAAATAGATTTTGCGATTTTGATATTAAAGAACACATCGAGACATTTTTGATTTAATTTTTTTAAAGAAACAATCACGCAATAGACATAATCTCTTTTAGTTAATATTTTCCTACGACCAAATAATAGTACATTATTAACCAAGGTCGAGGGGCAATTCGCTGACTAAAATTTGTACACTATTTCCTAAATTCCAGGAATTACTCAAATAATTCCCTGCAATACCCTTGTAATACTTTGCAATTCCTTCACAATACTCAATAATTCCTAATAATTCCCTCTAATTCCTAATAATACCTCATATTTCCTTCATAATTACACATAATTCCCTACAATTCCTACATATTTCCTTAGTGAATTGTCACTCGGGCGACAAAAACCGAGAGAATTTTTTCTCCTATATGGTGCCGATTTGATAAGTTTCCCTCTAATGACGTATTAACTAATGATGCAATTAATTTAATGCCAACATTAACAACTCTGTTAACCAATACTATTCTGCCGTGCTAAGCCTAAAAGGCGTATCTACAGTTTTGGCGGAAAATGAGCTAACACCGGAATCTTGTTTAGAATGTCTTAAACTACCATTGCTTAGGTTTTGTGCTTAGGTCGCAAACAACCCCCTGTAGAGGATGTATGACTCAGGTTCGTGGGCACATCTGTGCCCTTTTGGCTTAAAAATACTGCCGTGAAAAAACATAAGCATAACTGTATATTTTGATTAGCGGATTTAATAGCTGATTTTTTTTCAAGACGAAAACCTTCGTGCCATTTTTTCGACAAATGTCATTTTAGTAACAAAAAGGCTCCTTTTTGAATTTATTTTGGCAAAGAAGCATGTTTGTTGGTAGCGGATTCAATAATTGTTGTATTGTCGGATCTAAGTGCCTTTTTGGTACATCAATTTTAAAAATTTAATAGCAAACTCCCATTTTTCGTGTTACCATACGAATGCTCTTCGAATTCTGCTTCTGCTTCACATCTGTGCCCTTTTGGCCAAAAAATACTGCCGTAAAAAAAACATGTGCATAACTGTATACAGGGTGGGTAATTGGGATCTTCTAAACGGTAAAAGGTACGGGGTCAGTTAAATTACAAAAAAGTTGCGCTATTTCTTGACTATTAAGAATCTGAAGAGAATTTCCCGATATTTTGTTTCGTTCCTGAGTTATCACAAAAAATCTGAAAATTGCCAATTTAAAGAAAAATTAATATCTTCCTAACCATTGATGTTATTTAAATGAAATTTGGAACTTCTAGATTTTGAATAAAGACAGTCAACTTTTCTTTTTCTTATGGGCGCCATATTGAATTTTAACACAGCCGGAAACACACAAAAATTAGCTTCTCAAAAATGTAACCAAGATTAATGTTTTTCAAAAAATATGTGAAAGCCTGAGTCACACGACCGCAAGACGTAATTTATTGGTGTTGAATTCAATTGTTATCACATTTTATAAGAAATTGAAGAAGTTGGCGAACTTTTTTGCATTTGTTTTTCACCTAATTTTAGGCTGATTTTACAAATTATTCATACCAAATTTCAAATTCTGACATCTGTCAAAAAAGTCGATGTTGACTACATTCTTGAAAAGCCAATTTTTTTGTGTATTTGACGGTGTCAAAATTCAATATGGCGGCCATAAAAGGATCAAAAGTTGACTGTCGTTATTCAAAATCTAGAGGCCTAGAAAATTTCTGTCGATGTCATTCAATTGACAGCTGTCAAAAATATAAAAGTTCCAAGTTTCATTTAAACAACATCAATCGTTAGGAAGATATTAATTTTTCTTTAAATTGGCAATTTTCAGATTTTTTGTGATAACTCAGGAACGAATCAAAATATCGGAGAATTCTCTTCGGATTCTTAATCGCCAAGAAATAGCGCAACTTTTCTGTAATTTAACCCACCCCGTATCTTTTACCGTTTAGGAGATCCTAATGGTGAGCATCGAAAAATTACCCACCCTGTATTTTATTACCAAATTTAATAGCTGATTTTTTTTAAGTCGAAAACCTTAATGCCATTTTTTCGAAAAATGTCAACTCTAAGTCAGTGCTCTTTGGTGAGAAATTAAAAAAATTCGGTATTTTGAAAAGCAATGGCTACCTGACTTGAAGTTTTTGATGCTGTTAACCTTAAAATTGAAAAGTTGGAAAAAAATGTCAAATTGTAATTATTGAGGTTATTGCTGTAGTAGGTTGTAGTGATTTATTACGTATACCTAGGGAATGTATAGTTGAATTAGGTAATAAATATTATTCAAATAATTTTGCCTTTCGACGATTCACCGTTGGTGAGTTTTCTGGTTGCTTCACTGGCTGCCTTTTTTTAGTAGGTTCAGATATACTCCCACTACGCCTGTATCTGGTGTCTTCTCAAATTTTCTCTAGCATTTCTAAATTTTTTGCTTAGATAGCTACCTACCTACCTATACTTATAAGACAATTTTAAGGTTATAGGTATCTGCGCATGCGCCTCGCGCACTCTTACGTCATAATACCTTACGTCATAATACCTCAATAATTCCCTGTAATACCTTAATGATTCCTTCATAATACTCAACAATTCCTTCATAATACCAATTCCCTGTAATACCTTAATGATTCCTTCATAATACCCAATAATTCCTCAATAACACCCATAATTCCTGTTAATACCTCGTATTTCCTTCATAATTTCTCATAATTCCCATATATTTCCTCACGTTTGTACACCATAATACCTCAGCGGATTGCCCCTCGACCAACGTAGATAAGGACTATATGCACATGCCCTGCATCGGCAGAAAACTCGTCCTCAATCGATGATGATTCCTGACTTTTCGAATGCAAAACGCAACCAAAATTAAGAAACGATAGTGGATTCCGGTGGAGTTCCATCGAGATTGCGTGTGCATGTCCGCTTTTGTGTAGTAAAGCGCAATCAGAGCCCGTCCCCTGGTGGATGGAATCCCCAGTAGAGATCGCGCGTGCTTCGTTCACCCCGTTATCTAATCTTTCTTCTGTTTATGTTTATTGAATGGCGACATTAGTAGAGATGGGCTTTTACCAGTAGGGTTGAGAATTTGCATATGTATCCGGTCAGGCTCTCACAGAAAATCAAGCCGCTTTCGAAGCGGTTATCTAAATTTGTCCCTACACCGTTCGATAAAGAGCAGAGACCGATTCCGATAACCCACATAGATAGGGAACAAATCCCGGAGACGGACCCGAAGAAACCCATCGAACAATAACAAATCACTGGCAGTTGCCTTCGACGTGGATATATCGACGCAGTGGCGGAGAGCTGAGGTCGCCCCATACAAGGCGATGAAGTTACAAACATGTTGAAGCTGAAATGCTGCGATTTTGGCCGTATTTTGTAGAATGTCGCCGACGGCTGTTGCAAACTGAAAATCTATAAACTCTGGAAAGACTGCGATAACCCCGGTTTTCCCCCGAACATGCCTAATACAGGGTGAGTCAAACGGGACGGACCACCCTCCATAACTTCGTTCGTTTTCGGTGGATCCCAACGACATGTCACTTTGTTAATTTAAATGGCACCCTGTACATTTTCTTATTATATCAAATAGCATTTTTGATTCTCTTTCCAACGGTGTAATAAAATCGTACTCTTACATAATGTAAATTTAAAGAAAATGTCAATCGTATTTCTAATTGACACTGACAGTGAGTGACGGGAGTTTTGACGGATGTGAAATCCCGTTTACAAACCAACAGAAAAAAAGCCTGAGACACACAATTCCCGCTTTCGTTAATATGCGACGAGACTTTACTTATTTATCTTAAAAGAAAATTGTAAATCCGTGTACCAGAAGATGCCGATGATTCTCTATCTCTACTAGTAAGTTATTTTTAATCCCTCCCATTATCTTGTTCGCGATGTCATACTTTTATTCTTGTTTTCTATGAGGTTTCCACATAACTTTCAGCGACAGTGCTGGACTTACAATCCAAAAATCCCAACAATCGATTATTATTGTTAGGTAAAGGCTTGGTTGAGTTAGTATAGACATGGTTAGTCACTCCGCACATTTTGGTAGTCACTGTATACGTCAAAATGACGTCACGCTGTGCAAAATTACATGGGGCGAGATATCCTTTTTTGACATGTTAGAAGTCTTCAAAATGTTTTGATCGCGAAAATCAGCTGCTAATAGATGGCATTGCTAAACCACAAAATGGCGGTCTCACCCCATTGGGGAGCCGGAAGTGAGAATTCTAGCGTGACGTGCCTGACAGTGTCAGTTGGTGACATCAGTGACATCAATACGTGAATTTTTTAAAAGCCAAGTTTTCCTGGATTTACAATGTTCCACTTAAGTACACAAAACGTAAAATTCCACAGAGTTATTCACAAAATTTCGAGTCAGCGAGAGGATGTCTCCTAACAAAACTACTACCTAACCTCGCAACTGACAACTGACTGACGTAAGCCGAAATTATGATGACGGACGTTTAAAAGTATTTCCGTATCCTGTCTCTCAGTGTAGTTAAAGTATTGCCACCAGATGTCAGACACTTTGCTGATTTTCGCGAATACTAAACCAAGGGTAAAGGTAAGTACTTATTATTTAGAAAATCTTTATTTCATTTCATTTAACCTTCGTCACTAAAAATATTCCTCGTCGTTAATCTCCGCAATAAATATGCAAATTTCGTCCCGTGTCAAAAAGCTTGAATTTTTGGCCCGACATCCTTGAGTATCCTTGAGTATTGAGTTCACCCACAACCTTGATGATGCTTTCTGCTTTTCAGCTTCCTCGGGAAAATATAATAAGCCCATAAAATCAGAAATATCTCTTTAATTTCTTTTCCTGCAACGGTGCCTGCAACCAATCTTCATAAGTGGTTTGTTGTTGTACAGTTGGAACGCAACTTGGAAATCCTCCAAACGCTCAGCTGTGTAATAAGGACTTTTGATTTAGGTGAGAAATCCGTCAAACCTTTGCCGCGTAATAGGCCACTACGGTAGGTAAAAATATCTCTATTTAGTATAATTCGAAAAATAATCAAATTTGATTCAGATCCATCGTTTTTGTTTCAGATTTAATTAAGTATTCCACTTCAAAAAGCTATTTTTAAAAATTGATGACGAATGTGCTAGCGATCTCACCTTTCTGTACAATTTCTTGGTGTAAGAACACATTATGACAAATAGATGACAGTTCTGTCACTTGTTTCCATTACAAAATTACATTTAACATTGACGAAATTAAACAGGAATCAAATGGACAGGTTGGCTCGTCGTGAGGTCGTAGGCTCACACGTCATCAAAATTAATATTTGATTTTGTGGCCTTAGGAATGGTCATATTTTATTTCTCCCAATATTTTGGCCAAAATGAAAATCTGTGCCGAAAATTGTAAATACGTAAATTGCAAACACACACCTGTTGGCTTGGTAACTCATCTATGGAGTTGACTACACTGGATAGGTTCTCACAATTAAAAATTTAATAACGACTATATTGCTGGTTAGGGTATTTTCTTATAGAAATCGTTTTCACCGTGAAAGTGAATAAAAAGATACGATTCTGTCGCTATCTGTACCAAATGCGTCTGCGCATGCGCGAAACGGCGTCATATGATTGGCTTGTATTGCCCGCCACATTTAAAAGTGGAAATAGGAGTAATGCAGGAAACCACATTAAATTTTAAAATAATCGTTTTTATTAGCGAAACTTATTAAACAAAATATGGAGTAAAGTAAACACACAGATCACCATTTTCTCCTATTCCTATTTCGAATGCCTCCTTCATCTTCGACAGACTGAAATATACCTATCCATACAAAATACAGATACTAAAGATGTCTATTACGTAGGATGTTAATTAAACGTAACTATTTATTAGCCAGAACGAGGCCTGAGAATAATTACTCACCAATTTGCCTTTGCAATGCTCTAAAGATTTGAAGTTTCAATTTGCTGCGGTAATTCTAATGAATTATAGCGGTAAATGAAGCATATTTCTGGGATAATTATTCATGTTTGCAATACCACAACATAAATAAAAAGCACACGAACTTGAAAATAGCTTAAAGACGGTGTAATTGTAATAAAAAGGTAATCAGCACGTAAAGAGCAAAATGGCGTCGAAATCTGACAATGGTCTGCGCTGTGCTTAGGTTTGTTCACGTGGTCAAAGATGGTGAGTTGATTGGCCGAACGTTCGGGCATGCGCAAGCGAATTCTGTACTGATAGAGAGATTAGATATATTTCTGTCTTACTTTGTCGTCGGAATCCTTGAGCCTAAACCCCCAATATATTTTTTACTAGTCTATTTTATTCATTAAGTATTGAACCAATCCAAAGCAGCATTTAGTATACCAGTAACCAATCAAATCCTGATTACAGTGATAATACTACAACGTCAACTTGACAGTTCTTACTCAATACTTTAATTTATAAAATAATCTGCAAAATACGATTCGTAGCATGGCCGTCTCTACACCTTTTCCAGTAGTAGTTCAGAAAGCGTCAATTGAATTTCAGAAAGTGTCAGTTGAATTTCAGAATTGTCACTTGAATTTCAGAATCCGTCAATTGTAGTTCAGATTAGTCAATTCAAATTCAGAGAGTGTCAATTGTATTTCAGAATAGTCAAATGAATTTCAGAATACGTCAATTGAATTTCAGAAAGCATCAAATGCAATTGTAATTGACGGATTCTGAATTTCAATTGATGCTTTCTGAAATTCAATTGACGTATTCTGAAATTCATTTGACTATTCTGAAATACAACTGACTCATTCTGAATTTGAATTGATTAATCTGAACTACAATTGACGGATTCTGAAATTCAACTGACTATTCTGAAATTCAATTGACGCTTTCTGAACTACTACTGGAAAAGGTGTAGTTCCAGGCCATGTCCTTAACCATTTGGCAACGCAGCTGGAGGAGATTTAGCGTCAGTTTGACAAATTGTCATAGATTGTGATTGAAGTGAAACATTTGCAAAAATTACCAAAAATAATCGTATTTTTATCAATTTCGAATGATTAAGGAATTGAAATTCAATAATTTGAGAAAGCCTGTAAGTTGTGCCCTGTAAGTAAGTTTAAAATGACAAAAATTCTGCTTCTAGGTCCAGAGAAAGACATTTTTTGCAAAACTCTTTTCAAATTTTATCGAGATTAAAGCTTGGGTTATTTCTAAGCATCTGGGTCTCAAACAACTCCCTTGGAAGCAACTGCGAGTCCTCCATGTTTTAGTGCCGACGTATAATGTGGAAACACTTTAGTTTTTGACCCAGAAAAAGAAATTTTTTACAAAATCCTTTTCAACACAAAGCAAATTCAATCGAGATTGCAGCTTGCATGATTTCTAAGCATCTGATGGGCCTTAAACAATTACCTTTGAAGGAACTGCTAGTCCTCGACGTTTTATAATTTAGAGATGATTGAAACCGATTGAAACTTGACATTTACGCAGAATTATTTGTTTATTGAGAATATACGTAGTTTGTATAGAAATAAACACAATATAATGTTGAATTTTAATTTTTGAACGCTTGGGCGCCTTATTAGAGTTTAGCAAAGTCTTACGGTTCTATTCGAGCAACATAAAGTTTGACTGAGGAATAGATTTTACAACTGCACAAAAGAATAATGATTAGGTATCAATTTCAATTGATAATCTTCGTTTAGCAGTTTAATTGCGGCAGAGTAGGTACGATATTGTGTCAACTTTACACAAAATTCTACAGATGAAAATGGTCCAATTATTCCTGCCTTTTACCATCAGTGCAACGATGAAATAAGTCTTGTCTTAAATCTTAAATGTGGTTTATCCATCCAATCAGGTTTTTTAAACTTCCTACTGATAAAAGCTCAATTCCAGTGTGTTTAATTCAACCACGGCGAAATCTTTTTTTGCAAAACCCTCTTGTACGCCGCATAGTATTTAAATGGGTCTGTAATCAAAATTTATCACTATAAATTTACTAAATACCACGCATATCTTACATACTTTCTTCAAAATATTCATTTTCAGTACGTTAATCATTTGAAATTGGTAAATATTAGACTATTTTTGGTCTTTTTTCGCAAAAGTTTCACTTTAATGACAATCAATGACAATCAGAGACAATTTGTCAAATTGACGGTAAATCTCCTCTCGCCACGTTGCCAAATGGTTAGGACATGGCCTGGAACTAGAGACGGCCATGTTCGTAGTCTCTTGGTTGCCTTGTTGAGTCCTCATGGATGCACTACTTGTCAAATGGTAGATTTTTTTCGGCCAAAGAGGACTCGAGCAAACTCCCGTCCCCCTTTTAGCCTAAAAAAATCTACCATTTTGACTCGTAGTTGACAACCATTCGAACGTCAAAACCCGAGGCAATCAAGAGACTACTCGTCGTATTAACTATATTGGTTATTTTATACATTAAGTATTGAACCAATCCAAAGGTAGATTTTGTTCACAGTAACCTAGCAACCTCTAGATTACAGTGATAAGACGACAGTCGTAGTTCAAATCAACTGGTAATCCTACGACATTTAACACAACTGATGTCATTAAAAAATGGCAAAAGTAAAAATATACTCAAAGTAAACATTTAATCAGATTTAGAAAAAGATACGGTTACCAGATTTGTACAGAAAATTGTTGGGTAATTTTAAACTGTGTGGTATCTTGTTATAATTGCACCAAAGTCACTCGCCGGAATGTAAATTTGTAGCACTTTATAACATTCTCCTAAAACTCACGAGCCAACAACAGGAACTTAACATTATTTTAAACACTGGATATGAGCAGGTCCTCCTCTTTTTGAGCTATTAGTTATTTTTTCAATTTATCAAATCTCTTCTAATAAACTCTCCCCGGTGTCCTTCGGTCTTCCTGTGTCGCGTCTAATTGGTCTTCGCTTCCTATATCCTTCGTATCAGTTTTGTTTCGTCCATTCTTTTCATAGTAGGTAGATGCCCCCGAACAAGACTTCACCTAATAAGTACTCCATTGTAAAGTTTTAGGTATTCTACCAAATTTCATACCAAGAATGTTATAATGCGGTTAAAATAAAATTCAATCGCCGTAATCAGCCGTAGGTATACATAAATGCTTAAATCTTGTTGAAAATAAATAATTTCACTTCTATTTTGTGACGTGACACTCAGTTGACAAGTGACTGACAACTGACAGCGATGATCCAACATTTTTACACTACCTAGATTCGAACGTCTTTGGAACTACTTCAATACTTTTAATTTATAAAATAATCTGTAAAATATGATTCGTCGTCTCTTGATTGCCTTGTTGAGTCCTCATGGATTCACTACTCGTCAATGGTAGATTTTTTTTTGGCCAAAGACGACTCGAGCAAGCTCTCGGCGTCTTTTTGACCTAAAAAAAATCTACCATTTTGACTCGTAGTTCAACCATTCGGACGTCAAACCCGCGGCAATCAAGAGACGACTTATCATATTACTAATGATAATTGCTCACAATAAACGTCAAGTATGACAATAATTCATGTCAAATTAAAAGGAAAGGAAACGTAAATGAATTCATTTTAAAAATTGCAATAAAAACTGAAAGTAGATAAAACTTTGTAAGCTCATCATACCGCGATACTTGATGGACAACACTTCCATCGCTTGTCGTAATATGATACTTTACGAAACTTACATCGTAAATAAATATTATGGCACTTTTGAGTATTTTTCAGGTTTCTAAAGAAATGAACAGTCACGTTTTTATATTTATTCCAATATTTTAAATATATTGTATCGATACTTAGGATTACTGTATATTTGGGTACTTAGTACCGGAAGGTAGGTACGATTACTTTATATTTGGGTACTTAGTACCGGAAGGTAGGTAGTAACAAATCCTTCTCTCAGAGAAATGGAAAAAGTACTTCAAGTACCCGGTACCCAGTAATGCGTTTTAAATTGAACGTACTTTGGGACTGAGGGGATGATACCGCCTATTTCAAACCAAAATGTTCAATGTGCGGCAAATCTGTTGGAGGACGTGCTTCCTCCCAACAGCGAAGTGTGTATTTTCTAGAGCCGCTTCTTTCTACCTACATATGAAATCTTAAAAATAGTCTACCATAAGCGGGAATCGGTCTTTACCTGCGGAAACTCGCCTCAACAACACAGTGGCTCTTTGATTTAGTATCAACAAAACTCAGAGAGTGTTTTAAGATTTTTAATAAAGGATCTTGTATGAGGTTTTACATCCATGTCACCGTTGTTTTATGACTTCGTGTTATCAATAACTCGTAGCTGTTGTTGAGCGGATAGGTCACGCATGGTTTGCGTAAGCGTGCTCGCGTCAGGCGGGACCACTTAAGTATGCCACTGATATCACAGCCGCCCGGGACTATAAATCAGGCCCAATACTGCATTAGCAATGAATACAGACTTGCATCATGAAGGTTTTAAGGTCCTCGAATCCTCCGAATTAAAACCGGATGAAATATCGAACTCCGTCGTCAGACTTTGGGGGCTAAATGCGTCCAATGTACCATGTACACAAAATATATTACTTTATAGAGAATTCAATTCGGGAAATGTACGGTCAGGCATTTACTACGTCGGCCATATATCGTTCTATTCAATGCGCAATAAAAACCCACCACTGTCGTCAATTAAAACGAAATTAATGGAAGAGGAAGAGGCCGTTATCAAAATGAATGAAAGGTCGCACTTTCACATGTCTTACTACCCCCCTCCGCGGATAATTGGAACATTTGGGGCGGGTTTCAAGTTTAATAATGAACTTAATTTCGATTAAATGTACAGCGGTTTAGCCATAAGCCTTGGGCTATCGAGTTTCAGCATAGTTATACCAAGAAAATTAACAATAGGAGGTTGGACCGACATCAGATTACGTTGTAAAATGGGTTGGATAAGACGTGAAGTTTCATGATTTCAATTTGTTAGTTATACCCCTCTTGAGGGCTTTCTTCGACGGCTGTTATCGCTTCTTTATTTAATTAAAAGAGCGTATTGCACGGATCGCTGAATCTTTGTGATGAATATAATTGATGCAAAAAGCTTGATGGCTGGGGACTCAATTGGGGATTCCTAACATCGACATTACTTATTGTTTTCCTTTATTTGCATCATATTCTTGTTTCTCCAGGGAGCGGCTCGGAACTATCGATATTTCAATTTACTAGAAGAACTTGTCTTTATTGTCAATCCCTCAAAGAAAACCAGCCGCAGATTGCCTCGGCGCATCCACCATTTCTGTTCAGGTTACTTATCTTATTTCTAATCGATAGATGTGACAATATTTTACAGAAATTCAGCTTCTGCTTGCTCAAATAAATCCAGGAGGCGAAAATTCTGCTAAGCTTAATACCTCAACCCTTAAAAATTCGATGCAAAACGGAAACACTTTAAATTTGCCACTAATATCAGAATATTCATATGCAGCCGCTTCTCTGCTGTCCATTTTTTGGTGCCGTAGCAGTATGTGAGGCACTCTTGTTTTATCTGATTCGCTCGCTCACTCCTCAAATCTGATTGTCGGATAACTTGAGAACGAAAGCAGATATCGAACTGAGATTTTGTACAAGGGTCTATACAGTGGGGTGGGAATTAGGGGTGAAAAATCGAAAAACTAATAATTATAATGACTGCAGAACTAGTGGAGGTATCTTGCTGAAACTTGGTGTGCACGTTCGACCTACAGATCTGTTGGAGGTGAAGGGGTGTCAATTTCGGGAGATGAAAAAACCATAAAAAATATGATAAATATGATAAATAATGATAATATGACAGAAGCGGTGGAAAATAGGAATTGTAACTCAAAATTCCGCTTAAGAAGTATTGGTCGAAATTGCCGTCATTCGATAGCTTTCCTTTAATAATTCAAAAAAGGTGTTATTCATATTTTGCGAAAAAAAAACCCTTAAAGGCGCTACAACCCCTAACATCCAGGAGCACAAAAATACGAGAACTCAAAAACCACTCAGCGTATCAAGGCAGAATTCGGTGAGGTAATTTTCAGTGACCATGTAGGGGGTTGGGCAAATTTTCGATATAAAACCAACCCCTAGGCTACTAACAACCCCTGACGCTTTGCAAGTGAATAAATACGATTTATTTTTTTTTTCCGAAATTCTGCTGATTTATTTATGAACAACCCATGTAAGCAAAATCCTCAAGAAGTTATGTAACACGGTAGAAGTAAACTTACCCCTGTAAATTACGAAGGGGTGAAATCATAAAGGGTTGAAAACATGAATCTCTAAATCGCCGCAATTAATTAGGGTGGTGAAATTGAAAACACAACTTTCTTTAGAGCATGTGGGGGTGGTGAAATAGGGGGTTGGAGTTTAGGGGTTGAAACGTGCACGAAGCCCTGTAATTTGCCACAGAGAAGCAATATCTTTGTGAAACGGTGAGGTCTTACACATTGCATCTTCGGGAAAAGAGGAGTGAATTTTAGGACAAAAAGGCGATAGAACATTTTAGTGGCAAAGGGGCCCTTTTTGAATTTTTCTTCGCAAATAGTATTTTCTTACTATTAAATTGGATAGCGCTGATGTTGCATTGATGGGTCAAAAACCTTGGTGCCATTTTTTCGAAAATTTACAATTTGGAGGCAAAAATTTCCGTTTCTTTATAATAGTTATGATGGCTGGTTAAAGCTAATTGCTACATTAACAAATTCTGTGAAAAAGTAGAACTTTCTACCATCTCCGAGACTGACAATTTTTTATTCATTTTTGCGGGCTTTATTGTGCTTCTTTTGTAATTGAAAGTCATTTTTTCATTTTTCAACCCCTTTCACCCTCAAAAGCCTCAAAAATCAAAATTTACGCAGACCGCTTCCTTTTCGTGGAATTTTCGCTAGTTATACTTAATTATACAGTTAATTTTCACCCCCCTTGACTTGTCATCCCCCTTCACAGTTTTTCAACCCAGCGAGCGTTAGTTCTGTGAAATTAGCGCAATTTAGTCTTTCTGCGGTAATAAATTTTACTCATTTAGATTATGTTCTTGCTAATTTTGCAAAATTCGCATAATTTCGTTTTTCGTCGGTAATAAATTGAACTCATTTGGGATTCAGTTTACTTTTTACAATTTTCCAGTTTCCTTCTTTACTTTTCGAAATTCGCCAAATTCTTTTTAATTCCGGCAATTCTTTTCATTTACTCATTTGGTTTATATTGTCATCTTTTTACTTTTCACCCTCAAAATTTTTGTTTTTTCTATTCATTTTCTACTTTTTAATTCTGTAACAATTTTTTAACATTTCACATTTTTGACACATCTGTGCATCTGCGGAGGCATTACTACTAGGTGCAGATTGATAAATTCTGCACCCGATTCCACCAGTAAGACCAGCCGCCCTACATACACATTAACATAAACATCGCATTGATGTACATCTTCCGGGGCTTTTTGAGACATTTTTGCTTGGCAGAGCTTTTCTCCATTTACTCTGCTACATTTATAATCAATGAACCGCTCGTTTCATAACAATAATTAATATGATTGAATTGAAGAGAATGAATATTGCCAGTGTTTAATTTTATATCGCTTTTACATCGACATTATATTAATGATTCTTGAATGCATCAATTTAATTTAAAATGTACATAAAACGACTGAGGTGCCATCAGAAAGACATTCTTCATACTTGAAATGTCGCAAGTAGAATCTTGTACAAATAAAAATGTAATCCAGTCTAGAAATAACAATGCAAATGTCAGTCTTATTTCTCACTCTTCTAAAAATAAGTTCGTGTCGCTTCGGATCAACACAATTTTTATTTGAAGAACAAATGGAGTTTTACTCCGTTTTTGTCTGCAACACGACTCTCATAAAAATGCAAAAAAAATATTAATGAATTATTTATTGTTGGAAAAGGTTTCATTAATCTTTATAGAAAAGTTTAAAGTAAGGTAAGATTCGGCGGAGACTTTTAAAAGTATTCTCGACAATCTTCTTACATCTACTTCTAAGAGAACATCAAGAAGGACATTGGACTAAAAGCTACTTTCGTGTGTGAATACATTAAAGCTAAAAAGCGTTCCAGACGAACTTTCGCCAAACTTTCTCGCAAAATAATATCGACGTGCCATTTGATTTATTCCCTTAATTCTCGCGTAAATTGATATTTCAGGACATTTCTTTGTTCGATTGACCTTAGAAAGAGCCGTCGCTTTGGGTTGAAAAACAAAACCGAACTCGGCATGTGGTATATGAAGATAAATGTAGGAAAACACCTTCTATATAGGAGGGTAACAGCTTGTCTTGATCGAATTGAGGGCACACTTTGCGATTCAGTATCGAGTCGAGCGGAAGAAAAACACTGAGCTACACACTCACGAGAAAGGAAAGGACCGGATGGCTTCAACACGTACCTTTTAACGCTTTTGTCCTTTCAGATTATTCCAAGATATTTGGCATTATTTAGGTAAATAATTTTAAAAAGCTTTTTGCTTCACTGTTTACGTTGTTAACAATCCATCTTGGAGTATATATACTACTACCCGCAGAGGGATTGTTTGTTTATCCTTTGTCTGTTTACACCCTTCTACATCAACATTTCAACTATATATCGGTAAGTTTGTTTTGCTTCAAGGAAATTCCAGGTCGAGAATCCTTGATTATGTGGTTTAAGCAGAATTACAGCTTAAATCGCGCTGTTAAATACGAAAGAATGAAGATAGTTATCTGCTTCATACTGTGTGTCATTTGCTTATTTTCCGGACTCGTTTCAGTCCTGTAAGTGATACTTTACAGTAGGTACTGTCCGCTAAAATGATCGCCATAACAATCCGCGGAAATTAAATATACCTAAACAGAAAAACGTTGCTATCGAAATAGTAGAATAAGGCGTATTATGTTGCTCTATCGACCTTTTCTGGGATATAGAGTATTTTACTTCAAAAATCTTGAAGAAGTTAGTTTGTTATTCAGGGTTAGTACAAAATCACGAAACGGTCCATTTTCTCCGTTGTTTCTTAAGATTTTATTTTGAAATTTTCGGTACCAACGCACAATAAAACACAAGGAATTCAAAAATGTATTTAAAATTTTCTTGGACTTCCGGTTTAACCGGAAGTGACCATAATAATCACTTTGTAAAATAGAAACCCCCATCTTTCTCAACGGACTCAGAATCTACGATTTTTTTAAGTTAAAGGCTTAACCAGAAGTCAGGTCACGGTCAGATTTTCAAAAACAGAAGAAATCGAAGAAATCGGTGAAAAAACAAGATTTTTCAAAACCATAAATACACATCAATCTTATTTTTTTGGTACAAATTCAATTGCGCATTTACATTTTTTTAAATTCTAATTCCTATTTTGCAGATTGTGAAAATTTTAAAAATTTGAAAGAAGCAAAAACAAAATAAAAGGAAATATAATTGTGCAGCTGAATTTGTAAGAAAAAAATTCGATGTTTTTGAAAATCTACGGTGGCTGTGACTTGACTTTTGGTCAAGTATGATACATGTTTTTAACTTTTGTACGTTGGCAACAAATTTTAAACTAAAATCTTAAGAAATAATGGAGAAAATGAACCGTTATTGTTCTAGTGGATATAGAACTAAGGATTGATGCTATTTAAATGAAACTTGTAACTTTTGTACTCTTGACAATCGAATGGCTTCCACAAAAATTTTCTAGAGCTTCTAGATTTTGAGCATAATGACAGTTAACTTTTGATTTTCTTATGGCCGCCATATTTAATTTTGGCATAATATATATGGACTTTATTGAAAAATCGTCAAAATTCTTAAGTTTTTATTAATAATAATCTCTAAAATTTAGTATAAAACTTTTTGCAAAATGTATAAATAGCCCTCCAACTTTTCTAATCAATTTCGCCGTTTAAAATAATTGAATTGAAAATTCAATAAAATATGTTTTGAGTCATGTCGTGACTCAACTTTTAAAAAAAATCTTGCTAAGGTTACATTTTTGAAAAGCTATTTTTTTGTGTGTCGGATGTTGTCAAAGTTCAACATCGAGCCCATAAAAGAATCAAAAGTTGATCGTCATTGCTCAAAATCTAGAAGGCCTAGAGAAATGTTTTCGATGCCACTTCATTTTGACAGCTGCCAAAAATATAAAAATCTCAAGTTTCATTTAAATAGCATCAACTATTAGATATATTAATTTTGATTTAAAATCGCAATTTTCAGATATTTCGGAATAACTCAGGAACGAATCAAGATATCGGGGAGCACTTTTCAGATTCTTAATTACCAAAAATTAGCGCAACTTTTCTCTAATTTAACCGACTCCGTAACTCTTACCATTCAGGAGATGCTAATGGTGACCAGTGAAAAAGGAATCATCCCTGTATGTACAGGGTGACTCAGAATCATAGGGACAACAGTTAACCACAGCTTCCTTACGTAAAAATAAGAATAAGTTTTTGTCCCAAAAAGATTATTTCTGAGCTATGATACCCCTCAAGTGGGGACCACAAAAACAATTTTCTTACAATTTATTCAAAAAGTATAATTATTTCGATGTTCAAATTTAGAACATAACCTAGTAATAAAGGGCTTTATTCTGAATACTTTTTAGATTTTAAGTAACATCAAAGGCGTGCGAAGTTCTTGCATCCCTGTCCACATATTTTAAATCTGACTTACAAAGGGCATGTGACATTTATAAAAACTATAATAATTATACTTTCTGTTTTCTTTTTCCAAGGACTAACATTATAGAAAAAGCTTCTGAAAACGACGTCGTTAAAAAGTGATTAAAGAAATAGAGAATCCTGCTGTACAATTCTTAATCAGAAATCCATAGCCTTATAACATTATTTATGATTATTGCATTTCTAAATAAATGAAAACAGACAGACAGTGCAATTTATCTGACAGCTTTAGCTCGAGAATTTAATAAGTTAGCTCAACAATCACAGCATGTCAATTCAACTCTAAAGATTAGTGATTTAGTCAGATTTGAGTGAGAGCTTTAGCTTGATAGTCATTTATCTTTTAACTTCAGAGATAAAATTCTCACGTAAAGTTAAATGACTGTAGAGCGTAAATTCTCACGCGACTTGTACTTTCGAGTAAAGCTATCACTATCACGAAAGTTATACTCAGGACAGACAGCTTTCAGCTAAATTAAGGAACCACTGACATTTGCCCAAAAATAGTTCAATTTTTGCGAAACTTTAGCTCAATTCCTGCATTTATACGAGAGCTTCGGCTCGATAGTTCAATTATTATGTGCGACACAGCTTTAGCTTGATTGGACTTTCGAGTCAAGCTTTCACGTGAATCGAGTTAAAGCTCCCACGCGAATTGGACTACACAAAGTAGACATTATCTATTTTCAACAATATTAAAGTCATTACATTTCCAAGGCAAACTGACATTTGCTTAAAAAATTTATGTCGATACCTAACTCTCGCGGAAATTGGACTTTCGAGTTAAGCCTCCACGTGAATTAGTCTATCGAGCTTTAGCTGTCACGTAAACTGTACAAACGGAAGCTGCTAATAGACTAATAACTGATAAGCAAAACCTCTAACGTAAATTATACAAGTGAATCAAATGACATTAACCTAAAATTGTCCAATTTTCGTAAAATATAGCTTCATACAATACTTGAAAGCTTTAGCGATATTTTAGTTACTCTGAAACTAAAGCTAAATAATAAATTTAAAGTATAGAACTAAAAGCTCATTCGTAAGTTGGACTATCTCGAAAGTTTAACTATTTCTGAAAGAATGTTCATCTCGGTTGTCCAATTTCCATTATGTTTGTCTATTGACATAAAAAATTTAAATAGGTATCTCATAAACCATAAGTCCATAAGGGAGGTTATTTGTATTCAAAAATTGATTTGCAATGTGTAATAGAAAAAGAAGGGTTAAAACTAGGATCTTTGAGCTTTCTTTTGATGTCTCACTTGATCATGTTGATTTAACAATACGGCGGAAAATAATTTTTTTAAATGGCAAAGAGAAATTGTTTAGAACTTCATTTTTTTAAATAGGAATAGCATAATTTTATGTGGCCAAAAGATGCAAAATTACATTTCCTTTAGACTAGTGTTAGCATTCCCTGTACTTTCAATATTTTTGAAAATATTTGGAATTTTATTTGTGCGATTTAAAAAAATATTCCCAGCAAGCTTTGGAGCAGCAATTAGTAACAGTTCGTTTTACACCTTCAAAAATTTGTCATAGGTTAATTTTGAAAAATTTAATTTAATTTGTTTATCTATTTGTAACTTTGATTATTAATTTCCGAAATATTGTTACGTCAACAAGAAGAACTGAGTAATCAAAAGAAAGCTCAAACCTTCTAGTTTCAACCCTCTCAGTTTTTTTCCTTAACCTTCAACCGTTCGGAAGATATAAATTTTTCTATTGAGGATTGCAAATCTATTTCTTGACACAAATTTTGACATACGTCAAAAAATTGAAAGTAACAAAGATGGCGGCCACTTCCGGTACAACCGGAAGTGTTGTGGGGTTGGAAATATTTTATTTTTGGTGTGCGTGGGCGATTATGGTATAATACCAAATTTAAAAATCTACAACAACTAGACCCCAAAAGCTTCTAATGAACGGTCTTCGTGAATCACCCTGTATATACAGTGCTTCTCAAAAGTAAGGAATAAATTAAAGAACTTTTTCGAGAGGAATATTTCAGAAGTAACCTCGGACAGGTCAACCTTATTTTTTTGATGTGCGTCCAGTGGTGTGGTCAACACTTCCGGTTTAACTGGAAATTGCCCTAATTTTTATTTTTCAAATGGAATTATACTTTTTTCTCAACGGATTCAGAATCTACGATTTTTTCTAAATCAGAAACATGTGCCATACCTGACCGAAAGTGGACTCACGGCCACCCAAGATTTTCAAGAACATCGAAGAAATCGGTGAAAAATTGAGATTTTTGAAAAATGCAAAAACAAGTCAACTTTTGTTTTTTCGATGTAAATTCTATTGCGCAATTACTTTTTTAATAAAATCTTTTTATTTACTTCAAATTTCTTCGATGTTCAAACCTGTCAAAATTGCATCAAATTGTTTGAGGTAAATGTAATTGCGCATTTGAATTGGCTTGAAAAAAAGTAAGTAGACGTGTATTTTCGTTTTTCAAAAATCTCAAATTTTCACCGATCTCCTCGATGTTTTTGAAAATCTAGGGTGACCGTGACTCCACTTCTGGTCAGGCATGACACATGTTTTTGACTTAAAAAAAAAATAAAAATTTGCAAAATTAAAATTGGGACAATTTCCGGTTAAACCGGAAGTGCAAACTGTATAATAAATAAACATGGGGGTTGTAATTTGAAATTCTGATGTCAAAATTAGGAAAGGTTAGGGAGTGATTTGCGAAATTTTACCAAGTCGCAATTCTTACTTCCTACCGACCAATATATTGTCGGTTTGTAAATATTTCCACCCCATTAAAAAAACCACGGCTCATTGACTAACTACGATCTTTGACATAAATGGGTATAAAAAATTTGTAATGAAAACTCGAACTTTTCCTATTACCCTCATGTTTGCGCGTTTTAAATTAGCCGGAACTAAACGCAAGGGGTTATTATTCTAACAGAATCTTTGCAAAGCCCGAGGTCGTTTCCTGCGACCCCTCTTTTTTAATCAAATGGTTCGAGATAATGTGATCCTGTCCAAAACAGACCCTAATGACCACGAGGTCGGATTTATAGCTCGCAGGCCTTCTGTTTACTGCCTGTCATTACCTCGCAGAAATTATTACCATCTAATAAATAGCCACAATTTTGGTAAATAACAAATTCGTGGACGTTGTATCAAGAACAATATAATTTGTGTTTGAAGTTACCATTGAGGGATTTAATTGAGCAATTGATTAATTAATTCCGTATATAATTAATGGTTCAAGTTAGTTTGTTGGCACCACTGCGGTGGGTAAATATACTCGTCCTATGTAACATAAATTTTCGGTTTAGACGGCGGCGTTTATTAGCTGGCCCTAAGCCAAAAACAAGACGTTTTCAGGTTGCCATTCTTGCTAAGGCGAGAAACCAAATTTAATCAGCCCACTTGGAATTAGCTCGCGAAGAATTGAATGAATATTTCAAAACAACTTTCCAAATTATTTATTAATTTATGGGGGCGGCGGGTGCGCGTTAATTTGTTTCTCGCAAAAATTCTACCCCTTACAAAAATGCAATTATGAAATTTCTCACTTTATAACAGCGAGGCGAAGTTTTTATGGAACAAGTTTTTATTCGTCGAAAAATGTGAATCGGCCATTTCTAATTAAGCCACTTTTGCTCAGCCACGTACTTATCACCGGTCTTAATTTAAATTTTGATTGTCGTCTGAAAGGGGAATTGTGATTGATTTGGCTGTAATGACGTCGTTGTTCACTACCGCCGCCCATTAAGGAGGGCTCTTTTACATGACGACTTGATTATAAAGTAGTGTGCACCGTGCCTAAAAGAAGTGAAAAATAAAGTACAAAACTATTTTCATAATTTTCAGCCCAAATCGTCGAAACGGTGAATACATTTTTAAAGTCAGACTTTAATTACCTTTCTAATGGAGGTGATGTAAAAAAGGCGGCTTATTGTATTGAAAATTTCAAAGTTGATGTGCCAAAATGGCACTTCCCATGGACTTACTGCTTCCAAAAGCTTTTCAGCCTCCACGTACAAAATTTCAGCTAAATCGATCAAGGGGTTTAGGTTGTAGCGTGTTTTTAAAGTACGCTAAAAATCTAGAATTTTTGAACTTTTCGCCTAAAGAACACTAACACCCCTGGAAGCAGAATTTTAAGGTCTTTCTTACAGGGATGACAACAATGGAGGTTGTATCTAAAATTACAATGTTGACGTGCCAAAATGGCATTTCCGGTTGCATGATTGAATCCAAAAGCTTTTCAGATCTAAGTTAGGGCCTATTTGCCAAATTTCAGCCAAATCGGATAGGTAGTTTGATCTGTAGAGTGTCTACAGACATATTTACGTAATAATATTAAGTAACATAACGTAACATAGCGCAGCATAGCGTCACATAACGTAATATAACGTAAAGATCTGGTCCCCTATCCAAACCAATTGCAGTAAACACCCATTTTTTTAAATTGTGTGGTTTGGGAGGTTAAAAAGAAGAAAGTGTACCCAAGCACCAATTTTTATTTTATTCTCAACTACAATTATCTACATATAAGGCAGCTGTAAAAGCTGTAAAACTTTTTTAAATCTCATTATCTTAATTCAAAAGTGTTGAAAACATTCTCAAACCTTTCATAAAACCTTTGTGTCTTATTATTCAATACTTAAAATATAGGCACAAGCGTAACCGTCATATTAGTGCCGAAGCATGTTGCCTCCGCACTTTAGTTCCTGATTATTCGCTCGCTCGCTCGTTTCCTCTTCCGAGTGATAATTTGACAAAGGATTGAGATATCGGAGTGAAACTTTGTATGCGGCTTTGTTTCCAGAAAATTAATTATTGCTTTCGGGCCATATCGGACCAAGGGGGTGGGAGTTAGGGGTGAAAAACTGAAAAACTATTAATTACAATAACTCGAGAAGTAGTGGAGGTATCCTACTGAAACTGTTGAAGGTGAGGGGTGTCAATGTCAGGGGATGAAATTTAGGAATGATTCAAAAAAGGTGTTATTCATATTTTGCGAAAAACCACCCTTAAGGATGTATTGGACTTGGATATACAATCGAAGAGAAAAACACGCCCCCCAGAATTTAAAATAAATTAATATCTACCCTTTGAACGTTGCGATAATAGCGAGAAGGCAATGAAGAATAGTTTATGCCCTTATCTAACGAACAGCAAGACAGTTTTCCCACAAATAATTGTTGTTTCGCTAAATTAGACGATATTTTCATTTTGATTGATACAATTTTTGGGGGTGAATGTACCCGATTCCAACCTTACGAACTAAAATTGTAATATCTCGAGAACGAGTTCAGTAACCTTCGATGAAAATCATACCAAATTGTTCCTCAGTATTCGTTCTATGCACATAAAAATTAACAAAGCAATGGTACTATTTTTTCTAAACTTTTTTTGCCAATGTAATCGAAATTGTGGTAAGTTTCCATAAGGTCGTATGTTAAATTTTCTTGAATTGAAACTTTTAAACGGGCTAGTGAATCAATTCCAAATTTAAACGCGGGCTTTAGAGCAATGATAAGAATAATCTGCGAAATTTTCATTAACTTTGTACTATTTTTGCTTCCCTCCTATACATCCTTCAAGGCACTTCAACCCCTAACATGCAGAAACACAAAATTACGAGAACTCAAAAATTGCTCAACGTATGAAGACAGAACTTGGTGTGTTCATTTCCAGTGATATTGTAAGCAGACGGGCAAATTTTTACCAAAATCTAACAAGGGGGATGAAATCTAAGGGTTGAAACTGGAAATTTCTTCAAGTAAATGGTGGTATAACATTACAGGGTTTGATAGATTTCGGTCAACCATTGAAAGAAGGTCTTATGAGTTTTCAACCTAAAACCAACCCTTAGGCTACTAACAACACCTAACGGTTTGCATTATTATTTAATTATTTCTTCTGAAATCTTGTTAATTTATTTATGAACAATTTGTAAACAATAAGTTAGTAAATACGCAATAATTTATGTAACACCGTAGAAATAAACTCATCCCTGTAAATCACAAAAGGGTGAGATGACGAAGAGTCGAAAAACATAAATCCCTAAATCGCCGCAATTTTTCGACGAATTGGATTAGGGTGGTGAAATTTGAAACACAACATGCTTTGGGTCATGTGGGGGTGGTGCAATAAGGGTTGAAACGTTCATGAAGCTTTGATGTACATCTTACGTTGGCTTTTTTATTCTGGTCCTGTATTATGGTGTAGGGGTACGATAGAACTCATTGCTATTTTTCCTAAATTTCCTCTACACTTTGCAAGCGATTGAAAACATATTTCTGGGGCATTCTCAGGACAGAAGGAGAAACACAAAGGCCTGATAATTGCTAGCTCCTAACTTATAGTAAAATTACGGTGTACAAGCAGCACAAGCCACAGATATTCCAGCGGCAGTAAAATTTTGCTGATTTAGGTGAAAATTCGGTCGGATAACACTTGACACTTTCACAATTAATTCGGCGGGAAATTTGCCTACAAGCCCTTCGGGTAACTAAACATAATTCGTGTTGTCACTGAACAATACATAAATTAATTAAACGGGCAGACAGCTACAAAAATATTTTAGTATTATCCAGTTAATAAGTGCGCGCAGAAACACGAAAAGTTTTCGTAAAACGCAATAGCTCAGAATTTTTTTCCAGTTTTAATTAAAATATGTTCGCAATTTTCCGCGCCGGGTTAATTAATGTGGAAATATGAAAATCCGGAGTACATACGCCAATAAGATCCGGAGGAAAACCACCAAAGTATCCAAGTTGCCAACTTCTGTCACAACATAACCGGACTAACATGCTAATGTTATGAAGCCGCAACTTCCAAGTTTGTCTATTGGCGTATGGGAAATAATTTTAAACTTTGCTGTTTTCGTACTTAACAATGCATTACTCTGGCAAGAATACACTCACGCTCTCATAAACTTGCCTCGCTGTACGCTTAAATTATCTTTCACGGCACTAAAGCCCGTGAAAAATTCTCGAAAGGGATGCATTGTGTGCCCGGAATTTGTTGAAATGCGCACTTATGGCTGACCCGGCGCATCCGCCAAAGTTTCTCCGCTTCAAGGAAGGAAAGAATACTGCATATCCATTCCTACAGAGTTAAATAATGGTACCTACTGTATAAAAGGGGGTGATTCTTCATCTTATTTTAAGACGAAAACTTCTTATCGAAATATGGCCAAAAATGCTTCACAAGGGAGTTATGCCCCCTCAAAGGAGTCCTCAAATTATCCAAAAAATATAAATGATACGATTTTGAAATTTGAAGCCGCGATTAGCGTTATAGAGGGCCTCCTATTGATTTTTTTCAGATTTTTTGCGTAAGTTTTTAAAGGGCCTTTGTACATTTTAGCATATTTTTCTACTATGGGTTTTTTCTCACGCATTAATTATAAAATCTCAGTCTGTGATCTATTCTACATAAAAAATGTAGGACGCAAAGTTTTCGAATAAAATGGCCCTAAAATTTGTGAGAGAAGATTTGGTTTCATCTGCCCAGTTGTTAGAAATAAGTACAGGGGATGATTCCTTGCATCATTTTAGAAAGAAAAGTTCGCATGAACATATGGCAAAAAATGCTTTTGAAGAGATTTATGGTCCTTCGAAAGTCATGATTTCCCAGACGCTAATTTGCTTCTTTGGAATGCAGTCTATCTTGGGTGCGAGTTCAAATCTCGACGGGGTTGATTTTTTTCATATTCCCTCAAGTTCCATTCTGGTCTATGTAAGGTAAAGTTTTTAGCTTTCAGTTTTAAAGAATAAGTCCATATATCCAAGATTGTAATTTTTTTAAATTGTGGAGTTGGGGGGGTTAAAAAGTGAGTCTGTTGGTTTGTAAGCGGGCTTTAAGTTCCGTCAAAATTCCTGTCAATGTCAAAAAACATTAACAGTGAAGTCCATTTTCTACTTTTTACACCAACGGGAATTTTCACGGAACTTGGAAACCCGACCGTTTACAAATTAGAAGAAAAAAAAAATTGATTCACACAACGCCCGCGTGCGCTAGAAAATGACGAAACTTTAATCATTTTGGCATAACTTATCCAAAATCACCAGGTCTTTAAGTGACTTAACGACAGCTTTTATTTAATTTTTGGTTCGTAATGGAGGCCCGCTTGACAATATTATTTTAATAGTATATTCTTGACCAAGGTAGATAAGAACTATTTTAGCCCAACCTCAACCTTCAGCTATGTCGAGTATAAAACTAAAAAATATCGCACAAAAACTAACGAAGATATACAAAAAAGAAAACTGTCTGGTTTTCTATGGGCCACCCTTTAGTAATTCTTAATTATCTGCTCTCTATTTTTAGTTCGTTGATATTAGATAATATAGAAGAAATAATTTATAAGAATACCAAAAGTTTACAATTCTGGGATGTGAGCTTCCCCCAGGGTTCCCTTGAAACTGGCTCCACGTAGCGGTATTATGATATTTCACGCTAAACAGGTGACTTTTTGCAGAGAGCAAAAAAATCCTTAAAATTTTACAAATTCTACCTAGCCCCCCAAAGAGTGTTCTTCAAAAGTTTCAAAACTTAAAATATTTTTTCTATTTGCCATTATTGGATATCAACGTATTCTATTTCCTACTATTTCTCCCCATTTATAGGTGCAAGCTATTCCGAAAGTAAAAGCTACCACTAGAGCTTGGAAAATATGTACTAAAAATGTTTGTATTTATTTATGAAAACATGCAACAAAAAACGAGAAAATACACCTTTTTCGTCGATCGTACTGGAAACGTCACATTCTTGACATGCAATTATCATCCGAAAGCTTAAATAATAATAAGATTGAGAATTGAATTTACAAACTTACCCTTTTGTCGCACGCTGTACAGAGCACATGATTGGAATCTACATTATCTTAAATTTTTCTTCCCAGCAATCCACTTTTTCAAAAGCGATCATTTGTCGGTTGTTTGTTTTGGCATTGCAGCTTAGAATAATAACGGCACTAATAAAAAACACTTGCACTGTCTTGAACCACTGAGGGCAAAACCAAGAACAAATAAAGCAAATAAAGCAAATAAAGAAAAGACCAATTTTGGCTCTATTCTTTTTTAAAGTTAAAGAAGGGGAGTAATTCTTGGATGTTGGAAGACCAATAAAAAATTATTTTTCCTAGAAAACCAATTACAAGGAAAGGGTGTTTTCAAGTGGATTTAGGTCGTTTTATGGTCTTTAAAGGGCCACTAGAGGAATTTACAAATGAGTGGTGGACAAATTTCTTCACAAATTCCTAGAAATAAGCTCGAAAAACAAAAAAAATTATAAAATATGAAAAATAACTTTTTGCAGATATCCAAAATGTTCAAAATATGCATATATTCAGTTTACATGCATTTTGCATATATTCCAAGCTCTAGCTACCACTATAAACTTGGACTACAAAATATGCCACAAAAATCTTACTTTAAAAGTCAGAATCTGTATTCTTCTACGTTTCACGATTACTCAGTCTTTCAATGATGTCGGCATAAACTTTCAAATTTGGGGCAGAAATTCCACTACTTCTATCCGGCGCCTCCGCCAATCTTAACCAAATGTAGCAGTAACCGTGAAAACAAAAGCCAACGAAAGATGTATATCAATGCGATGTGTGTCCCTGTAGATGTTTACCTTGTTAATGTGTATGTAGGGGCGAGCTGAATTTACTGGTGGAGTCGGGTGCAGATTTTATCAATCTGCACCTAGTAGTAGTGCCTCCGCAGACGCACAGTGGTGTTAAAAAGACGAAATTATGAAAAAAAGGGGGATGAAAAGTCAAAGAGGGTGAAAATTAACCCAAGTTAAGTAGAATTACAGAAAATAATACAAAAATAAGACAATTATGCAAATTTAGCCCTTGGAGGGTTGAAATATTGAATTTAGTAAAATGGGTGCTTAGGGGGTTGAAAAATCAAAGAGGATGAAAATTAACCCAAGTTAAGTAGAATTACAGAAGGAAACTGAAAAATTGTAAAAGGTAAACTGAATCCCAAATGCGTTCAATTTTATGACCGACGAAAATCGAAATTATGCGAATTTTGCAAAATTAGCACTTAGGGGGTTGAAAAATCGTAAAGGTGGATGAAAAAATCAAAAGGTATGAGGATTAACCGTGGCTAAGTAAAATTACGGAAAATAACACCAAATTAACCCAATTATGTAAATTTTGCATTTGAAGACTTGAAACATTGCGAAGGGGGATGAAAAAAGTGAAAAGTTTAATCATCATCCAAATGGGTTCAATTTATTACCGAGGAAAAACGAAAATATCCGAATTTGGCAAAATTAACACCTAGGGGGTTGAAAAATTGTAAAGGGGGATGAAACGTCAAAGTGGATGAGAATTAATCGTAATTAAGCAGAATTACAGAAAATAACACGAAAGTAAACCAATTATGCAAATTTAGCTTTTGGGGGTTGAAATGTTGCGAAGGGGGTTGGAAAAGTGAAAAAGATAAACATAATCCAAATGAGTTTAATTTATTACCGAAGGAAAACTAAATTGCGTGAATTTTGCAAAATAAACACTTAGGGGGTTGAAAAATTGTACAGGGGGATGAAAAGTTAAAAGGGATGAAAATTAATCGTAATTAAGTAGAATTACAGAAAATAACACGAAAATAAGCCAATTATGCAAATTTGACTTTTGGGGGTTGAAACATTGCGAAGGGGTCGAAAAAGTGAAAAACTCAGTAACAATTCATACGAGTAAAATTCGGTAAAATTTATTACCGAAAAAAGGCAAAACCGCGCGAATTTTACAAAATTAACGCTCGGGGGGGAGAAAAATCGTTAAGGGGGATGAAAACTCAAAAGAGATGAAAATGTACTGTAGTTAAGTAGAACTAGCGAAAATCACACGAAAAAGAAGCGGTGTGGGTAAATTTTGCTCTTTGAGGGTACACATATCATGAAAGGGGTTGAAAAATTGTGGATGGGTTAAAAATTAATGAAAATGACGTTGAATTATTAACAAATCAGAAGAAAGCAAAAAAAAAAATAAAATGTGTTTACTCCGCTTGCTAGGGCTTAAGGGTTGTTAGTAGCGTAGGGGTTGGTTTTAGGTTGAAGACTCATAAGACTTTTTTCAATGGTTGACCGAAGTCTATCGAACCCCATAATTTTATTCCACCACTTAGATGAAAAAATTTCCAGTTTCAACCCTTAAATTTCATCCCCCTTGTTAGATATTAATGAAAATTTGCCCATCCGCCTACAGTGGCGCTGTAAATTACCACATCAAATTTAACCCTGATACGTTGAGCAGTTTTTGAGTTCTCGCATTTTTGTGTTTCGGCATGTTAGGGGGTTGTATCGCCTTTAAGGGTCGTTTTTCGCGAATGATGAATAATACCTTTTTTGTACCATCAATAGAAAGCTATCGAATGGTATTATTTTCAACTATACATTCTTCATTGAAAATTCGAGTTTCCACCCCTAACTTTCATCCCCTTCGATAATTTTCTCCTAAAATTCGCTCTTCCCTTCTCGAAGATGCAGTGTGTAAGATGTCACAGTTTCGCAGAAGATATTGCTTCTCTGTGTCAAATTACAGGGCTTTATGGACGTTTCAACCCCTAAACTCCAACCCCCTATTTCACCACCCCCACATGCCCTAAAGGAAGTTGTGTTTTCAATTTCACCACCCTAATCCAATTCGTTGAAAAATTAAGGTGATTTGTAGATTCATGTTTTCAACACCTCATGATTTCACCCCTTTATGATTTACAGGGGTGAGTTTATTTTTCCGGTGTGACATAACTCCTTGCGTATTTACTGACTTCAGTTGTTCATAAATAAACCAATAGGGTTTCAGAAAAAAAAATGCAGCAGAGAAGCGGCTGGAACCTCCCCATCGCGTGGATCTTTGTATTCTGTGTAGATAGTAGTCAATTCAACAGATTTTTTTTTATCCTTATCGTCTGACGTCTGTGACTAATTTCGCAATTTTCTGACAAATACCGACATCACCTCGTACATCACCCATCACATTTGACAATATGTTCCTTTTAAGGTTAATCTTTTGCCAACTTTTTGACAATAACTGCCACTTTATGTCATCCACTGTCAGCCTGCTCCCTTTTAATGAGAAAGAATTTTTTCAATATTTTCCACTGAAATGGCAGAAACTGTGAATACATTTTTAGAACCAGAATTTGATCGTCTTTCTAATGGCGACATAAAAAAGAGGCCTTGTATTTAAAATTTTAAGTTGATATGCTTAAATGGCAGTTCGCGTGGGCCAATTGCTCCCAAAAGCCTTTCAGGTCTTCAACGGGTCACCTAATCTCCATGTACCAAATTTCAGCCAAATCGATTCAGTAATTTGGGCTATAATGTATTTTTACTGTTATTATAAAATTTCGATTTTTTGAACCAAACAGCGCTAAATGCGAATTAATTTTGTCCTATTTAAAACCAAGATTTGAAGACCCTTCTGATGGTGACAATAAATCTTTCAAAAACTTGTTTTTAATGGTTTAATGATTGAATAATTTTAAATTTGGAAATTGGTGTGCCAAAAGGACACTTTCCGTGAGTCGATGGAATTCTAAATTTGTTCAGCTTTTCGAGGTGTAATACAATCCCTATGTGCAAAATTTCAGCCAAATCGATTCAGGGGCTTGGGCTGTACCGCGATTTTAAAGTTTGATAAAAATCAATTTTTTTTTAAATTTTTGGTCAAAAGGGCACTAAGAATGAATACATTTTTAGAAGCAGAATTTGAAGGTCTTTCTTATGGTGACGTGAAAAATGGAGGTTTGCATTTAAAATTTAAAAGTTGATGTGCCAAAATGGCATTTCCGGTTGCACGATTGGCTCCAAAAGCTTTTCAGATCTAAGTTGGGTTATGAGATGCCTACGTACCAAATTGCAGCCAAATCGGCCCAGTAGTTTTGGCTGTGGCGTGTTTACAAACGTACGTACGTACGTACGAACATACACACAGACACATTTTATAAACCACTTTTCTGGGTTCCTGAGACCTCAAAACGTGGAGATCTGGTGCTATCTCAAATTCGAAAATTTTAGTGATTGCAGTAACCTCCCATTTTTTTAAAATTGTGATGGGGTTGGGGAGGTTAATAAATAAAATGTAATTATTATCGACTTGCAAAGAGTTAGGGGTGGTTAATGGCCCAGGGGTTGGTTTTAGATTGAAAACTCATAAGACCTTTTTTCAATAGTTGACCGAAATCTATCGAACCCCGTAATTTTAGGCTACCATTTACTTGAAGAAATTTCAAGTTTCAACCCTTAAATTTCATCCCCTTTGTTAGATATTTTTGAAAATTTGTCCATCCACCTATAATGTCACTGGAAATTCACAAACCAAATTCTGCCTTGATACGTTGAGTAGTTTTTGAGTTCTCGTATTTTTGTGTTTCTGCATGTTAGGGGTTGTAGCGCCTATAAGGGTGGTTTTTCGCAAAATATGAATGACACCTTTTTTGAATAATTAATGGAAAGCTATCGAATGACGCCAATTTCGACTAGTACTTATTAAGCGGAATTTTGAGTTACAACCCCTAATTTCCACCCCCTTGGTCCGATATGACCCAAAAGCAATCTCCGCCTTACTTTTTAGTGTATAAAGCCGTATAGTAAATTTGAGCTCGACACCTCACTCTGTTCTCAAGTTATCCGACGTTATGTATTTCTTCATGTTAGGGGTTGTAGAGCCTTTAAGGGTGGTTTTTTGTAAAACATGAATAACACCTTTTTGAATCATTAATGGAAGGGTATCGAATGGCGTTAATTTCGACCAATACTTATAAGGCGGAATTTTGAGTTACAACCCCTAATTTCCACCCCCTTGGTCCGATATAGCCCAAAAGCAATCCCCGCCTTACTTTTTTGGGCAAGATTCCGTATAGCAAATTTCAGCTCGATACCTCAATCCGTTCTCAAGTTATCCGACGGACAGAGTGAGGAGCGAGCGAGCGAATAAGCAAAGACAAGAGTACCTCCGCATTCTGCTACGGCACTAAAATTGAATGTATCCATTAACCGTGAGTAATTGTAGATCGTTACTTATTCCTTAGAAGTAATTGTAATTTACGCTCTTAATAAATTAGTATCTCAATAAAGAACGTTTATATTTGGCCGTAAAATCCAGCAGCAACCCGACTTAATCTGCGCCGTTATATGCCTCAGCGTGATATGAACAACTTGCTTTCGTCGATAAATTATACGTTTGCCAATAATAATAAAACATTTTATGAGTGGGGAGGTAAAAAGGTCATGCCGTCGATAACGAACCTTTCCAAATTATTTAGTTTACAACCCCTGAAATATAATAATTCCTCAAGCAGAGTTATAATCTCGGAGAGGGTAATTTGTAACGCGCCGTTTTACCGCTCGTAAAATCGACTCTCATTAAGAAAGCCAACGAAAGATGTATATCAATGCGATGTGTGTCCCTGTAGATGTTTACCTTGTTAATGTGTATGTAGGGGCGAGCTGAATTTACTGGTGGAGTCGGGTGCAGATTTTATAAATCTGCACCTAGTAGTAGTGCCTCCGCAGACGCACAGTGGTGTTAAAAAGACGAAATTATGAAAATTGGCCGTACATAATTAAACAGTAGAGAGTTAACAAAAAAACATCATATTTGCGAAGTAGGTATGTAGAATTAGCACTAAGGGGGTTGAAAAAAGGAATGAGAAGTCCAAGGTAATGAAAAAAGGTGATGAAAAGTCAAGAGGAATGAAAATGAAGTGTGGATTAAGTATAATTACGAAATAAAACACTAAAATAACCAAATCATGCAATTAAAACTTTTGTGGGGGTTGAAATAAGCACTTATACCTACCTATTGCGAAGGAAACTGAAAAATTGTAAAAGGTAAACTGAATCCCAAATGCGTTCAATTTTATAACCGTCGAAAAACGAAATTATGCGAATTTTGCAAAATTAGCACTTAGGGGGTTGAAAAATCGTAAAGGTGGATGAAAAATCAAAAGGTATCAGGATTAACCGTGGCTAAGTAAAATTACGAAAAATAACACCAAATTAACCCAATTATGTAAATTTAGCTTTTGAAGACTTGAAACATTGCGAAGGGGGATGAAAAAAGTGAAAAATTTAATCATCATCCAAATGGGTTCAATTTATTACAGAAGAAAAACGAAAATATCCGAATTTGGCAAAACTAACACCTAGGGGGTTGAAAAATTGTAAAGGGGGATGAAACGTCAAAGTGGATGAGAATTAATCGTAATTAAGCAGAATTACAGAAAATAACACGAAAGTAAACCAATTATGCAAATTTAGATTTTGGGGGTTGAAATGTTGCGAAGGGGGTTGGAAAAGTGAAAAAGATAAACATAATCCAATTGAGTTCAATTTATTACCGAAGGAAAACTAAATTATGTGAATTTTGCAAAATAAACACTTAGGGGGTTGAAAAATTGTAAAGGGGGATGAAAAGTTAAAAGGGATGAGAATTAATCGTAATTAAGCAGAATTACAGAAAATAACACGAAAGTAAACCAATTATGCAAATTTAGATTTTGGGGGTTGAAATGTTGCGAAGGGGGTTGGAAAAGTGAAAAAGATAAACATAATCCAATTGAGTTCAATTTATTACCGAAGGAAAACTAAATTATGTGAATTTTGCAAAATAAACACTTAGGGGGTTGAAAAATTGTAAAGGGGGATGAAAAGTTAAAAGGGATGAGAATTAATCGTAATTAAGTAGAATTACAGAAAATAACACGAAAATAAGCCAATTATGCAAATTTGACTTTTGGGGGTTGAAACATTGCGAAGGGGTCGAAAAAGTGAAAAAGGCAAGAACAATTCATAAGGCAAAACTGCGCGAATTTTACAAAATTAACCAGCGGAAATCACCCGAAAAAGAAGCGGTCTGGGTAAATTTTGCTCTTTGAGGGTTCACATATCATGAAAGGGGTTGAAAAATTGTGGATGGGTCAAAAATTAATGAAAATCACTTTAAATTAATAACAAATTAGAAGAAAGCAAAAAAAAAATAAATGAAATATATTTACTCCGCTTGCTAGGGCTTAGGGGTTGTTAGTAGCGTAGGGGTTGGTTTTAGGATGAAGACTCATAAGATTTTTTTCAATGGTTGACCGAAATCTATTGAACCCCATAATTTTATTCCACCACTTACATGAAAAAATTTCCAGTTTCAACCCTTAAATTTCATCCCCCTTGTTAGATATTAATGAAAATTTGCCCATCCACCTACAGTGGCGCTATAAATTACCACATCAAATTTAGCCCTGATACGTTGAGTAGTTTTTGAGTTCTCGCATTTTTTTGTTTCGGCATGTTAGGGGGTTGTACCGCCTTTAAGGGTCGTTTTTCGCGAATGATGAATAAGACCTTTTTTGTACCATCAATAGAAAGCTATCGGATGGTAATATTTTCAACTATACATTCTTCATTGAAAATTCGAGTTTCCACCCCTAACTTTCATCCCCTTCGATAATTTTCTCCTAAAATTCGATCTTCCCTTCTCGAAGATGCAGTGTGTAAGATGTCACAGTTTCGCAGAAGATATTGCTTCTCTGTGTCAAATTACAGGGCTTTATGGACGTTTCAACCCCTAAACTCCAACCCCCTATTTCACCACCCCCACATGCCCTAAAGGAAGTTGTGTTTTCAATTTCACCACCCTAACCCAATTCGTTTAAAAATTAAGGTAATTTGTAGATTCATGTTTTCAACACCTCATGATTTCACCCCTTTACGATTTACAGGGGTGAGTTTATTTTTCCGGTGTGACATAACTCCTTGCGTATTTACTGACTTCAGTTGTTCATAAATAAACCAGTAGGGTTTCAGAAAAAATAAATAAAATATAATTATCGACTTGCAAAGAGTTAGGGGTGGTTAATGGCCCAGGGGTTGGTTTTAGATTGAAAACTCATAAGACCTTTTTTCAATAGTTGACCGAAATCTATCGAACCCCGTAATTTTAGCCTACCATTTACTTGAAGAAATTTCAAATTTCAACCCTTAAATTTCATCCCCTTTGTTAGATATTTTTGAAAATTTGTCCATCCACCTATAATGTCACTGGAAATTCACAAACCAAATTCTGCCTTGATACGTTGAGTAGTTTTTGAGTTGTCGTATTTTTGTGTTTCTGCATGTTAGGGGTTGTAGCGCCTATAAGGGTGGTTTTTCGCAAAATATGAATGACACCTTTTTTGAATAATTAATGGAAAGCTATCGAATGACGCCAATTTCGACTAGTACTTATTAAGCGGAATTTCGAGTTGCTACCCCTAATTTCCACCCCATTTGTTCGATTTTACGGAAAAACGCATCCCCCACAAGATTTCACCGATATATGTGTGTACGTTGAGTTTCCGACAGCTGCGTGCAACCCTTGCGGAGTTATCATATTTTTTGTGGTTTTCATCCCCTAAATTTCATCCCCCGAAATTGGCACCCCCTCACTTTCAACAGACTTGAAGGTCGAACGTGCATACTAATTTTCAGCAAGATATCTCCACTAGTTCTCGAATTATTGCAATTAGTAGTTTTTCGGTTTTTCACCCCTAGCTCCCACCCCCTTCGTCCGATATGGCCCAAAAGCAATCCCCGCCTTACTTTTCGGGAGACGAAGCTGCCTACCAAGTTTCAGCTCGATATCTCAATCCGTTCTCAAGTTATCCGACGGACAGACTGAGGAGCGATCGAGCGAGCGAGCGAGCGAGCGATAGAGCGAGCGAGCGAGCGAGCGAGCGAGCGAATAAGCTAAGACAAGAGTACCTCCGCATTCTGCTACGGCACTAAAAAGAAGAACAGCGGAATCGTCAAACGCGAACGTTTCTTCCTGGCAATCTTCCAGCACTCGATAGTTTCTAAACACTTGTACGTTAAAACTAACTTAAAAAGTTTCCATCCGTGTATGAAGATTTATTGAAGCCGATCCTGTTCGAAAGTTCACACGGAAATATAACAAAGTTAACAAAAACATTGATGTATCACATTGGCCGGTGGCTGTAATGAAAACTTCTATGTTTAGTCTGCACGGTTGTCCTATTGTTTGCAGGAATGGAGGCCTTCACTTGCAAAAGCAATAATTCACTTTTCGTGTGTTCACTTAACGCCAATTCCGTTCAATATTCCTATTTTTGTTTCGTATGGCTACGTATTTGAAAACCAAATATAATATATTCTGCAGTTTTTGCAGAATACTCCTATTTTAGTGCCGTAGCAGAATGCGGAGGTACTCTTGTCTTTGCTTATTCGCTCGCTCGCTCGCTCGTCGTATCGATCGCTCCTCACTCTGTCCGTCGGATAACTTGAGAACGGATTGAGGTATCGAGCTGAAATTTGCTATACGGAATCTTGCCCAAAAAAGTAAGGCGGGGATTGCTTTTGGGCTATATCGGACCAAGGGGGTGGAAATTAGGGGTTGTAACTCAAAATTCCGCCTTATAAGTATTGGTCGAAATTAACGCCATTCGATACCCTTCCATTAATGATTCAAAAAGGTGTTATTCATGTTTTACAAAAAACCACCCTTAAAGGCTCTACAACCCCTAACATGAAGAAATACATAACGTCGGATAACTTGAGAACAGAGTGAGGTGTCGAGCTCAAATTTACTATACGGCTTTATACACTAAAAAGTAAGGCGGAGATTGCTTTTGGGTCATATCGGACCAAGGGGGTGGAAATTAGGGGTTGTAACTCAAAATTCCGCTTAATAAGTACTAGTCGAAATTGGCGTCATTCGATAGCTTTCCATTAATTATTCAAAAAAGGTGTCATTCATATTTTGCGAAAAACCACCCTTATAGGCGCTACAACCCCTAACATGCAGAAACACAAAAATACGAGAACTCAAAAACTACTCAACGTATCAAGGCAGAATTTGGTTTGTGAATTTCCAGTGACATTATAGGTGGATGGACAAATTTTCAAAAATATCTAACAAAGGGGATGAAATTTAAGGGTTGAAACTTGAAATTTCTTCAAGTAAATGGTAGCCTAAAATTACGGGGTTCGATAGATTTCGGTCAACTATTGAAAAAAGGTCTTATGAGTTTTCAATCTAAAACCAACCCCTGGGCCATTAACCACCCCTAACTCTTTGCAAGTCGATAATTACATTTTATTTATTTTTTCTGAAACCCTATTGGTTTATTTATGAACAACTGAAGTCAGTAAATACGCAAGGAGTTATGTCACACCGGAAAAATAAACTCACCCCTGTAAATCATAAAGGGGTGAAATCATGAGGTGTTGAAAACATGAATCTACAAATCACCTTAATTTTTCAACGAATTGGATTAGGGTGGTGAAATTGAAAACACAACTTCCTTTAGGGCATGTGGGGGTGGTGAAATAGGGGGTTGGAGTTTAGGGGTTGAAACGTCCATAAAGCCCTGTAATTTGACACAGAGAAGAATATCTTCTGCGAAACTGTGACATCTTACACACTGCATCTTCGATAAGGGAAGAGCGAATTTTAGGAGAAAATTATCGAAGGGGATGAAAGTTAGGGGTGGAAACTCGAATTTTCAATGAAGAATGTATAGTTGAAAATAATACCATTCGATAGCTTTCTATTGATGGTACAAAAAAGGTATTATTCATCATTCGCGAAAAACGACCCTTAAAGGCGATACAACCCCCTAACATGCTGAAACACAAAAATGCGAGAACTCAAAAACTGCTCAACGTATCTGGGTTAAATTTGATGTGGTAATTTACAGCGCCACTGTAGGCGGATGGGCAAATTTTCATTAATATCTAACAAGGGGGTTGAAATTTAAGGGTTGAAACTGGAAATTTTTTCATGTAAGTGGTGGAATAAAATTATGGGGTTCGATAGACTTCGGTCAACCATTGAAAAAAGTCTTATGAGTCTTCAACCTAAAACCAACCCCTACGCTACTAACAACCCTTAAGCCCTAGCAAGCGGAGTAAACACATTTTATTTTTTTTTTGCTTTCTTCTGATTTGTTAATAATTCAACGTCATTTTCATTAATTTTTAACCCATCCACAATTTTTCAACCCCTTTCATGATATGTGAACCCTCAAAGAGCAAAATTTACCCACACCGCTTCTTTTTCGTGTGATTTTCGCTAGTTCTACTTAACTACAGTACATTTTCATCTCTTTTGAGTTTTCATCCCCCTTAACGATTTTTCTCCCCCCCGAGCGTTAATTTTGTAAAATTCGCGCAGTTTTGCCTTTTTTCGGTAATAAATTTTACCGAATTTTACTCGTATGAATTGTTACTGAGTTTTTCACTTTTTCGACCCCTTCGCAATGTTTCAACCCCCAAAAGTCAAATTTGCATAATTGGCTTATTTTCGTGTTATTTTCTGTAATTCTACTTAATTACGATTAATTTTCATCCCTTTTAACTTTTCATCCCCCTGTACAATTTTTCAACCCCCTAAGTGTTTATTTTGCAAAATTCACGCAATTTAGTTTTCCTTCGGTAATAAATTAAACTCATTTGGATTATGTTTATCTTTTTCACTTTTCCAACCCCCTTCGCAACATTTCAACCCCCAAAAGCTAAATTTGCATAATTGGTTTACTTTCGTGTTATTTTCTGTAATTCTGCTTAATTACGATTAATTCTCATCCACTTTGACGTTTCATCCCCCTTTACAATTTTTCAACCCCCTAGGTGTTAATTTTGCCAAATTCGGATATTTTCGTTTTTCCTCGGTAATAAATTGAACCCATTTGGATGATGATTAAACTTTTCACTTTTTTCGTCCCCCTTCGCAATGTTTCAAGTCTTCAAATGCAAAATTTACATAATTGGGTTAATTTGGTGTTATTTTCCGTAATTTTACTTAGCCACGGTTAATCCTCATACCTTTTGATTTTTTCATCCACCTTTACGATTTTTCAACCCCCTAAGTGCTAATTTTGCAAAATTCGCATAATTTCGTTTTTCGTCGGTCATAAAATTGAACGCATTTGGGATTCAGTTTACCTTTTACAATTTTTCAGTTTCCTTCTGTAATTCTACTTAACTTGGGTTAATTTTCACCCTCTTTGACTTTTCATCCCCCTTTACAATTTTTCAACCCCCTAAGCACCCATTTTACTAAATTCAATATTTCAACCCTCCAAGGGCTAAATTTGCATAATTGTCTTATTTTTGTATTATTTTCTGTAATTCTACTTAACTTGGGTTAATTTTCACCCTCTTTGACTTTTCATCCCCCTTTTTTTCATAATTTCGTCTTTTTAACACCACTGTGCGTCTGCGGAGGCACTACTACTAGGTGCAGATTTATAAAATCTGCACCCGACTCCACCAGTAAATTCAGCTCGCCCCTACATACACATTAACAAGGTAAACATCTACAGGGACACACATCGCATTGATACACATCTTTCGTTGGCTTTTTATAGAGTGTGTGTCTCATTTTAACTGGAACCACCCAAATATTTCGGTTAATTTTAACCGAATCAATGCGTTCTTTTTTTCTGCATGTAGAGCTCCAAAATCTGCACCTGCGTGATACTTCACTTTTTTTATAGACTGAAGTCCCAGCCTACTGCGATTTAATAAAGAGGCCAAAAATGACGAAATCGTATTAGGCATTTTTTTATCGAAAAGTTTTATAAGGAAAAGTTGTTCAGGATGGCTCCAAACGGCTAAATCCGAAATTTCAGGAAAAAATAAAAATGTTGAATTTCTTGAGGAAGAATCACAAAATAACGAAAAGTTCAATATTTTTGCAACATAATGGGTGCTGTGCAATAAAAAAACGATTGAAATGAATTGATTCGACATTTGCTATCGGCTGTGGATGGATAAAACTTAACAATCGCAGAAAAAGTTGAAATTATTAAGATAGTGTAAGATTTTCTTAACAATTTCAAGGGACACCCCAACTAATCTGTTGCAATGTGCCACAAACAGCAAACATATGCGCTTCTATTGTTTTTTTTATTTCACGTCACCCGTTATGTTGCAAAAATAATGACGTTTTCGTTATTTTATGATTCTTCCTCAAGAAATTCAACATTTTTATTTTTTCCAGAAAATTCGGATTTAGCCATTTGGAGCGATCCTGAGCAACTTTTCTACATAAAATTTTTTGATAAAAAAATGCCTAATACGATTTCGTCATTTTTGGCCTCTTTATTAAATCGCAGTAGGCAGAGCTTGCGGTTTATAAAAAAAGTTGAGTATTACACAGGTGCAGATTTTGGAGCTCTACATGCAGAAAAAAGAACGCATTGATTCGGTTAAAATTAACAAAAATATTTGTGTGGTTTCAGTTAAAATGAGACACACTGTATATACAGGATGGTTCGTTTTCAGTGTTCACCGGTAAAATTGATGGAGTCGGTTAAAAGTATACAAAAGTTGCGCCATTTCTTGGTGATTCAGAATCTAAAGAGAATTCTACGATATCTTGATTCGTTTTTGAGTTATCCCGTAAAATCTGAAAATTATCATTTTCAATAAAAGTTAATCTTTCTTACGATTGATACTCTTTTAATGAAAGCTGTAACTTTTATGTTCTTTACAGCTGTCAATTATTGAAGGCCATTGACAGTAATTTTCTGGGCATTCTAGATTTTAAGCAACGACAGTCAACGTTTGATTCTCTTACGGTCGCCATATTGAATTGAAGCCCAATAAACACATGATCGTTAATTGGACGTTACGTATTTTTGGTGGATATTTGGTTTCGGTATATTTTCCATACGTATAGATTAGGTATGATTATCATGGTGAAATTGACGTTAATTATACGTATATTTCGTTTAATATTATATACGCTATTATTTTACGAGTAATATGCGTAAACAAGTGACGTATATTAAAAGTTAAAACGACATTATTGTTATATGTGGTGAAAGTGACGTTAATTATACCTATATTTCTTTTAGTATTGTATACGTTATAGTATCAAGCATGACGTATATTAAACGTTAAAACAATATCATTGTTATACATGGTGAAATTGACGCTAACTATACGTATACTTCGATTAATATTGTCTACGTTATTATATTACGAATAATATACGCAAATAAAACCATTATGTTTATTCCATTAGTGTCATACTCGACGTATATTAAACGTAATAGCAATATCACTTTTTAACATATTGGTTTTTACGTGCATTGAACGTTTTTTGCCGACCTATAAAATCGGTTTAGTCGTTACATATGAAACTGAATAATTCTTGAAGGCAACCGCTATTATTGACAAGACAATCAAACCTAACTAATAGCGACCAAGAACTCCAAGAAGATATCCACCACTCCTGCCTCTCATTGTGTCTAATAAATACGCGTTTCGTTTATTAACCTCCCCACTCCACTTCACCGCTTAAAAAAAAGGGAGGTTACTGCAATCAGTAAAATTTTCGAATTTGAGATAACACCAGATCTTCACGTTTTGAGGTCTAAGAAACCCAAAAAAGTGGTTTTTAAAATGTGTCTGTGTGTATGTACGTTCGTACGTACGTACATTGAGAAAATGAGAGAGAAAGAAAGAGGGAAGGAGAGACAAAGATGTTACGAGAGGTTACGCAAGGAAAGATATAGAAAGGCGCAGGGAACAGGGGAGATGGATGAATGGAGCGATGTGGGAAAGAGACAGAGATATAAATGTACAGGAAAGAATAACAAGGATCAGAGAATCAAGATATAATGCAAAATATGAGTGCATAATAGCCGAAGGGTTGCCAAGTTACTTGGGGAGGGATAATATGAAAGAAATGAGAATGATAGCGAGATTCAGATGCGGAAATGAGGAGAGAGAAAATAAGTTCTGGTTGGAGGAGGAAGAGAGAAGATGCAGGGTGTGTGGGGAAACGAGAGAGACAATGGAGCATCTGCTAAGAGAGTGTGAGGGAATGAGAGAGGAGGAACGAGAGAGAAAGAGTATATTAAATGAAAGAGGAGAGGGAATAAAATGGATGAAGGAGGTAGAAAGGGCGAGAAGTATCGAAGGGGGGAAGAGAAGACAGAAACAGAAGATAGAAGGAAGAGAAAGAATTCAGTTATATGAGTTAACGATGTGTTTATTTATATTTACTGTATACATATATAATTTAGAAATGTAGGGACGGCAGGGCCCATTACAAGTATTAAAAGGCAGTAATAAAGTTTCTCTGCCTATATAAATAAGATACAATTCATTCGCATTTAGTGCCCTTTAGTTAAAAAAATTTAAATTTTGTAGTAACACTGAAAGCACATTAAATACAGGGTGTCCCGGTTATGCTTGGCACTATTTTAACCTGCAATTCCCCATTGAAAATGGTAATGATTGGTACAAAAATTTGTAGGTCGAAGTCGCTACCTAAGGGAGCCACAGCTCCCCAAAGGTGCGCCATCGGGACCAGTTTTTTCAGATATCTCGGGAACGGACTGTCAGATCTTAATGAATTTCCGGAGCTATTGGCACTGTATCGACTTACGTCTACACTGTGAATTTTATCGAATTCTGACAACGCAATCCTCAGAAACCCGAAATGATATTGATATTTTTGCTTCTAAAGATGGCTCAAGGTCACGAATTTTAGATCTGGTGGTATTAGTTAGCAAGGGCAAGTCAAACTGCAACTTTTCTTATTCGTGGTAGGTAATTTTTTATTCAAGCAACCGTTTTGGAGATAATTGAGGTTTTGCGTTAACAACCAGCAGTTGCCTTGTGTAAAATCTACATAAGACTTCGACCTACGAATTTTTGTACCAATCATCACCACTTTCAATGGGGAATCTCAAGTTAAAATAACCAAGCATAACCGGGACATCCCTGTATAGCCCAAACAACTGCATCGATTTGACTGAAATTTGGTACATGGAGATTGGGTAGCCCGTTGAAGAGCTGAAAGGCTTTTGGAAAGAATTGCTCCACGGGAAGTGCCATTTAGACATATCAACTTTAAAAAAAGTTTTAGTGATTGCAGTAACCTCAATTTTTTTGAAATTGTGGGGTCACTCTCGTCTAAAACTTGCGGACTGACAGAGAATGGCAGTAAATGTGGCAGAAATTAGCCTTATAATGTTGTCAAATTTGATAGGTGATGTCGCTATTTGTCAGAAAGTGTGAAAATGAAAGACACATACGATGGGGAGGTTCCAGACGCTTCTCCGTTGCAACTTCTAATGCAAGGTATCTAGAAGCAGTTGCGGAACCGATAAAGTTATAATGCGATATGAACGGCGTACATGTACCTGCAGCAGGTGTACCATTTGATAACGAGAAGAAATAATAGTTTCGTTCTTATGTAAGTTGTGGACTACTATGAGGAAAACCCGTCATGAATTTTGTATATAAACGAGTAATTATGGCCCGCAGCACGTTTAAATACAACGGGAAATTCGAGAGCGCAATCCAATAGAAAGAACGGCGTATGGCACATTCATCATGAAAAGAGAACGTAACAGATCTCGAATGTATAAAGCTAACCTGTTGAAAGCTTGCGCTAATGGATTGTTAAGCAGATAACATCGGCTTTCCACATTTATCATGGAATTATTATTTCCATCATAATTCCGAACGTGCATGTGTGTGTTGCGCGGAATAGAATTTTCGGCTCGGATGACTTTTCAATTTTGATGGATACAAGAATCCTCGTAGGTGGGTGTTAAGGCCACGCTCAATCAAACATGTATTTGACGTTATTGAAAAATGATTTGTCCCTTGAGTCAATCCGGGATAAATGGCGCTCAGACACGCACGATAAGAACCGCTCTGATCTCGTAAGCCTCAAATCGAAATATCAAAATTGGTGGATGCGCCGCTGAGCTTTTTTTAGAAGTGAGTACTTTATTATAAGATTTCAGACTGGACTAAAATTGGTGGATGCGCCGCAGAGCGTTTTCAGAGTAGTGTCAGTTAAAAAGCGTTCCAAAATCGGTTATTTCACGAGTATAACAAGATGAGACCCACCCTGTATTGTTAAGCATGCTATTGTGCATACGGAATGGTCAATTACGACTTTTTTAACCACTGCAGACTTTGTGAAATTTTGAAAAAACCAGAAAAATCGGTGAAATTGGGAAATCATGTATTTTATCATTCAACTTGCTTGCAACTTAAACGGGTAGGGATAAAATCTTGATTTCTTTAGATGAAAGAGGGCTTTTGAGCGCTCCGTACAATGTAAAATTTTTGGAGAAAACTTTAGAGAATTTTTCGAAAACGGTTCTTGAATTGAGACTAAACTATGCCGCCGCCCGCAAGGCAATTTTCGGTCTGTGACAAAAATTTTTATTTGGAAAATTAAATTGACCTATACATAATCGAGACAAGTGCCGAAATAATTTTTTTTCATTTACTGCACGCAATATACCTATCCTAATTATTATTGGGATATTCCTTATTTATAATAATAAATTGTCTGCATTTTCTGACAACATTTATTATTAAATGAGGTACCTACAGAATGTAGGTAAGTATACATATCAACATTCGATTCAACACTATAGCAATCAACGCAAGAGTTTTGAAGTAATTTATTGAAGTTCAGCTAATTATATCTCTTTGTCTAACTGAAAATCAATGAATGAAAAAAAATTCTCAAATCAGGAAAACCCTTTATTGCTTGTTGTAAAAATTGTAGATAAAACCCTATGTCATTACAGGTCTCGACAAAACGGACAACATATTAACCTCCCCAACTCCACCACAATTTTAGAAAAATGGGAGATTACTGCAATCACTAAAATTTTCGAATTCGAGATAAGACCGGATGTATGCGTTTTGGGGTCTCAGGAACCCAAAAAAGTGGTTTTTAAAATGTGTCGTACGTTCGTACGTTCATACGTACGTTTGTAAACACGCCACAGCCAAAACTACTAGACCGATTTGGCTGAAATTTTTTACGTAGGCATCCCATAACCCAACTTAGATCTGAAAAGCTATTGGAGGCAATCGTGCAACCGGAAATGCCATTTTGGCACATCAACTTTTAAATTTTAAATGCAAACCCCCATTTTTCACGTCACCATAAGAAAGGCCTTCAAATTCTGCTTCTAAAAATGTATTTACTCAGTGCCTTTTTGACAAAAATTGAAATAGTCGGGATTGTTAACGTACTTTAAAAACACGATACAGCCGAAACCTCTGACCCGATTTGGCTGAAATTTTGTACATGAAGACCGTATTATACGTCGAAGAGCTGAAAAATGTTTGGAGGCAATCGACCCACGCAAAGTTTCAATTTTAAATTTACTCTCATTTTACCATCCTAAACAACTTTTTTTTAAATTTATTGTCAGCATCAGCAAGGTCTTCAAATACTTATTCAAAATAAGATAAAATTGATTCGCATTTACTGCCCTTTGGGTAAAAAAAAATTGAATTTTGTAATAACATTAAAAACACACTTAAATTTGGTACATGGAGATTGGGTGACCCGTTGAAGACCTGAAAGGCTTTTGGAAGCAATTGGTAAACGAGAAGTGCCATTTAAGCATATCAATTTAAAATTTTAAATACAAGGCCTCCTTTTTTATGTCGCCATTAGAAAGACGATCAATTTCTGGTTCTAAAAGAGTATTCGCAGTTTCTGCCATTTCTGTGGAAAAGAGAGAAAAAATTCTTTCTCATTAAAAGGGACATTAACCTTAAAAGGAACATATGTTGTCAAATGGGTGATGACGGTATTTGTCGAAATTTTCTGTTGAATATAAAAATCCACGCGATGGGGAGGTTCCAGCCGCTTCTCTGCTGCATTTTTTAAAGTCTCGATTCATCCCAAAAGTTTTAAAAATATAAATAGGAAATAGGTAGGTAGTGTCGAGCTCAAGTTATAGTAAGGGCCTGGGGCAACGGCAATTAGCATCCCGCTGGCACTATCCTACGTTTCTGGCAGATTAAGCAACCCCATTGTAAATTTTCTTTCAGCACCTGGTAAACAAGTGCCAAATGACTGCACAGGGTCGGACGTGCTGAACTGCTGATGAATTTTAATTTATTACTGGCAGCAATTATTAGATTATATGGCAGTGGCGATAACTTAAAATAGTTTATAAACTCGACGAAATCGCCAAAGAAAGGGGACATACAGTATTACGTTTGCCTCCCTACCACTGTTGTTTCAATCCTATAGAATTGATTTGGGCACAACTTAAGGCACATATCAGAAGAAATAACAAATTTCCAAAATTTAGCAATAAAATGATAGAATTAATTATTAAGGAAGTTGGAAGCATCACCGCAGATAATTGGAAGAAGTGCGTGGAACATATGCCACTAAAATTGAAAATAATTATAGGAGCAACCAGGTGCAAGAACTCATAATACACCTCGGAGACGACGACGACGACGAAAATGTCTGAATTAAATTTAATTGATTATTATAAATTGGAAATAAATAAAATTCTGTTTATTAATACCCTCGTTCATAGGTATTATTATTATTATTACTTATTACAAGCGCCTTCGTCTGCCCTTAGTGCGGCCCTGTGCACCTGCAGATTTCACCCCTCTGTTCTAGAGGTTGTAAATGATATTCTTAGGGGACTGCCATAAAATTAGACGGAGCCCGCTGTGAAGTTAACGATCCGATCTCAGGTCAACTTACTATATCTTGAGCTCGACTATAGATACTTAGGTATAGCTGTATTGTTGGATTTTCCGAATGTAATTCTTAAATAAATTGATTTCTTCTGCTTTTGTTATTCAGGTTATTCACATATTCGTGGCTTTTGGAAAATCGATTTTAATTTTAGCTATCAAACCTTGTCGGAGGAGGCTAATAACCGTGTGGTTGATGCCTCCCATTATTTTAAATAAAAAAAAACCTTGTCGGAAATAATGAAAATATAGGTAAGTAATGCCAATAACTAGGTACACTTGCATCAAAAATTTTCTGAAGAAATTATGTTTATTCGGATGACAATCTAACAAATCAATTTTTATGTAGGTATACAAACCTTAAAAATAAAAAAATGGTCTGGTCGATAGGGCTGGGCAAATGCATATTTGCATATATTGTTTAATATTGGGCATAGCCAATTGATACTTAAATTCTGCATGAGTTTATGTATTTTACGTTTAAATAAACAATTTTTAATAAAATGATGTTAACGTCCGTTGAATTGAAATCGCAAATTGAGGTTATGGGGAAAAATACTGATCGTATTTTTATTTGCTTGTCCGATTCCCCATAACCTCAATTTTCAAACAATTTTTATTTTGCATAATATTTTGCATGTTTTTAATTAATAGGGCATATTTTATTAACAAGGTATGTTTTAAGACTTTAGGTAGGTAAGTTACACACGTAATTAGCTGTTTCCGGAGATCATTAGGTATATCTGCTTACTGCAGATAAAATAATCGATTTCTTTTCTTGGACGGGTCAACAGGGGATTAGGTATAATTACAAATCTTATTTATTACTTGTATTTATTTACTTAAAATGCCGAAAGTCGGAAGTTCAAAAAAGGAAAACTTTAAAGGTGGATTAGTCGCTATAAATGTTTGAAATACGATACTTAGTGACACCGTCTTTTGTAACATTTTGTTCAAAACAGGTCAGTATTCTTTATTTATTGTTGATTGATAAAAAGCAGGTTAGGATAATGTAAAATTGTAACTTCAATTCTTGCAGGTTAATATCAGCAAGAAGTTGCAAGTAGATCAATATCTAACGACCGATCCACACGTTAAATCTAAGCAAGGTGACAATTCTGCATCTAAGCAACAACAGAGTTAATGCAATGTCTGAACGAAACAGAAAAAGTGACACACCTTAACAAAACTTTGTGTAAAATGATGCCTGATTTGCAATATTCCTGCATAATTATCAATAAAGCATAAAAATTAGTTTTAGTGCATTTTTGGCTACGTTGGAGCATGTTTTGGTGCTTATTTTATGTCATTTTTGAGGCATATAGCATGCATACTTTTAGGCTTTTTACGGCATGTTTGCCCAGCCCTCAGTAGCGGATCTAGGGATAAGTGGGCCTCGGTGCAAAAAATTTTCATGGGCCCTACTACATCTTAAATTCCCCCCCCCCCCCCCCAAATTCCTACAAATAAATTCGGTTTAAAAGGTATGTGTAGGTACCTAGATATGTTTTTTGGTTAAAACAAACACTACAACTGCAGGATAAATTAAAACTTTATTTATCCAAAAATATATGAAAAACATAAAAATGCTTCAAATTATGAAGTGTCAACGTACCTACCTACAGGCCTCTCGCACTTGGCTTAGAAAATCCCATTTTAAAATGTTTACAATTTATGTTTAAGCACGTAGGGCCTTATTTCTGAGAACATGAAATTCTGGATCTGATGTAAATAGGTACACCTACATGTGCAAGCCATCTGCAAAATTGCAAGGAGATGAGTTAGCCTGGTTCCTAGTACTAATGCAGGTAGCGGTATAAGGGCCCTTGTCGGGCCCAGTGGTTGTTCGAAATGCAGTTCGCTGACCTGCTACGCAATAAAAATTTTACCCGTCCGTCCGAGTTTACGATTTCTGTGAATCATCTCTTTACCCGTGCATCATGTTACTGGTGTGTTCTATTAGCAAGTGGGCCCCAACAAGACCCGGGCCCCCGGGCTCCGCACCGAACTGCCCGGTGATATGTCCGCCGCTGCCAGCCCTATAAACTTTTCTGCTTTTCATCCAAGCATCCAAGCCAAACATAAGGTATGTAAATAACATGAATATAACAAATACAGAAGAAATCGGATAAGCACCTAGGCGAGTACCTAGGTATACCTATTTTAAAAATTAGTTGGGTTGAATTGAGGGTTAAATAGGTTGACGTAATGGTAATGTAATAAACAATTTTTTTGTATTTTTAAATCTCATATTTTTAATGTCAAACAGCAAAGTCTTTGGCAATAGAAGTTTTTCCTGATCTTTTTTCTTATTCGGTGTTTAATTTTGTCAGAAAATTCAGACAATTTATTATTGTAAATCAGGAATACCACAATAATAATTAGGATATAATTGTATCACATCTTGTATTTTGAATAACACACCTATCGTGGAGGGCGATCCACGCCCCACAGGCACTGCTGAAGATGTGGGTTTTATTTGAATAACGTAGCATTTTTGCGCTCGGAAAAAAATATTTCCGCTCTTGGTGAGGTCCTATGCTCTTCCCACAGCAATAAAATACATTTTTGGACCTTTATCTTCAATTTGTCCCGATAGGCCAATTTCTCCAAATAAAAAATTTAAGAACCGTTTTCGAAAAATTATTTCGGCACTTGTCTCGATTATGTATAGGTCAATTTAATTTTCCAAATAGAAATTTTTGTCACAGACCGAAAATTGCCTTGCGGCGCGGCGGCATAGTTTAGTCTCAATTCAAGAACCGTTTTCGAAAAATTCTCTAAAGTTTTCTCCAAAAATTTTACAGTGTACGGAGCGCTCAAAAGTCCGCTTTCATCTAGAAAAAATCAAGATTTTATCTCTACCCGTTTAAGAGAAATCGCAAGGTGAATGATAAAACACACGATTTCACAATTTTACCAATTTTTCTGTTTTTTCAAAATTCCACAAAGTTTGCAGCGGTTAAAAAAGTAGTAATTAGCCATTTCGTATGTACCATAGCATGCTTAACAATACTGGGTGGATGTTATATTGTTATACCGCCAAAAATTTTTTTGCAAGATAGCGGGTGTTTTCTACTGTACTAGAGATGATTATTTAAATACAAGGTTTTGGCACTTGTCCCAAAAATAGTAGGGACGCTCTTGGGTTTTACCCTGCACTTTATGATTAAGCGATGGTACTTTGCACACTTCTTACCTAGACGCCAAAGATCACTTTTTGAGGTGTTGCCAAGTTTGAAACCTATGCGGCCCCTTACTGTGGCAGGTTGCCTATCTCCGGGGCCGATACTTTTCGGAATTTTAATTTAAAATGCAAACCCCCATTTTGCACGTCACCATAAGAAAGTCTTTCAAATTCTGCTTCTAAAAATGTATTCACTCTTTAGTGCCTTTTTGACAAAAAATCAAATATTCGAGATTTTTTAACGTATTCTTAAAAACGCGATACAGCCGAAACTTCAGGACCGATTTAGCTGAAATTTTGCATATGGAGGTTGTATTACCCGTATTACAGTTGAAATTTTTTTGAAGGCAATCGATACACGGAAAGTGCCGTTTTCGCACATCAATTTTAAAATCTAAACATACTCTCATTTTACTATCTTAACAAGTTTTTGAAAATTTTATTGTCACCATCAGAAAGGTCTTCAAATTCTGGTTTTGAATAAGACAAAATTTATTCGCATTAAGTGCCCTTTGGATTAAAAAATCGAAATTTTGTAACAACATTAAAAATACATTATAGCCTGAATCGATTTGGCTGAAATTTGGTACATGGAGATTGGGTGACCCGTTGAAGAGCCTTGATAGCGAAAAAAGCTGGAAAAATAGGCGATTCCGGGAAGTACGCCCTAGAGATAGGCAACCCGCCAAGGCAAGTGGCCGCATAGAATTCAAACTTGGCAACACCTCAAAAAGTGATCTTTGGCATCTAGGTAAGAAGTGTGCAAAGTACCAGCCCTTAATCATAAAGTGCAGGGTAACCCCCCGATTTTCCCAAGAGCGTCCGTACTAAAATTGGTGGATGCGAAGCAGAGCTTTTTCCGAGGTGACTCCTTTATTATCATAAAAATTCAGGACTTGGCCCGAAAATGGTGGATCCGCCGCAAAGCTTTTCAGAGAGATGACTGTTTAATTATTGTAAGACTTCAGGACTGGCCCTGAAATTGGTGGATGCGCTCCAAAGCGCCTTCAGACGTGACTACTTAATTATAAGATTTCAGGACTGGCCCCCAGGTGCAGCACTAGACTCAGGTGGTGTTTGCATAGCTGTGTTGCTAGGAAACGGCGTAAGGGGTGGTTGGGGGTGGTTGTCATCCACCCCCACATCTCCTAATCCCCGTCAACCCCGTGGTCGACCGTCGGTTATGGTTTCGCATTCGCAGCGCACTTGATCAAACACAATGATATGATGAACTCGCTGAGCTTGCTTGCCCCGGCGTGTTTGTCGTCTAATTAATGCGCTTCAGGGACGACGGTGCGGATGGTTTTATTGCACACACAACAGACACACAAAGGCCGGATGAGCTAGAAGTAATTTCAGGTTCAAAATTCGCAAAAAACATTAGCCATTAAAACCGATCGCACATCACTGCTCCTCAATACTCTTATCAATATTTGCGTTGAATTTTAAAAGCCCCCGTATTACATAGGGATTTCCATATTTTTACCGCTGTTCTCCAAATAATATTTAATTCCCGTGGCTTTTTCCTCGTAATAACGAATTATTTATTATATCCATCAGTTTCGCATTGTTCCTCTAATGTTTGCAGATTATGCGTTTTCATTCAAAATAAATAATAGAGTTTTTGCTGAATTGTTTCATTTATTTTCAAATACTGTCGCTGTTGAAATGTTAAAACAATAACTCTAATCTTTAAATGATAGAAGCTTTCGCAAGGGATGCTGCGAAATTGCTTGGTTTATTTAGGAGCTCATTAACTAATCCGTTTATGTATAAAAACTGTCACCGGACACTCTGTAGCTTTATTAATTAAATCTATTTTGTCTTTAATTATTTCGAATTCAATACGCCGCTTTTATCACCCTGAAGCAAATCTTGTCTTGACCATCATATTATGGTCCGATTTGAAACCTCTCTCAATAGATTCGAAGTAAATTAAAAACATCACTTTCGAAAAATGAAAAGGTAAAATTCGGTAAAATTGAAGTTCCTAGAAATCACTCAGAAAATGGAGTTGCCAAAAACATGAAAAAGATACGATTTATTTTAAAATTAAAGCATTAGAGAATCGACTCGCGATTGCCCCATTTCAGCTTGGAGCAGTAGATTTTACTATCTACGTCTTCATTTTACTTACCTCTATTTTAGTAATCTTTGGCTGTTGTAATTTATACATATTTAAAACCCAAGCCGTTTTATTTTCTGTTAAATCTAGAGAACTAGCCTATGGATTTTTTTGATTTTTACGCAGATTTGCCAGCTTCTTGAAAATTTTCGATTTTCCATTTTTCTGCATTTTGAACTGTGATAAACTAAATTTTCTTTACCCTGAGTCCAAGCGACCCCCTGGTAAAGCTCCGCATGCTAAATAAAATGGGGAATTACTGTACTTTTGAATAATTATTATTCTGATTGAAAGATTGAAAGATTGAAAGATTGAAAGATCATAAAATAAAATATGAATTTTGATGACGTGGTGAGTTACGTTCTCACGAAAAGTACGAGCTAACCTGTCCATTTCACTGCTGTTTAATTTCGTCAATGTCAAAGCTAATTTCCTAAGGGCCGATCTCATAAAGGACCATGCCCTAATGGAAACAAGTGACCCAATTGTCATCTATGCGTCATCTGTGATCTTACACCAAGAAATTGTACAGAGCGGTGAGAACGCTAGCACATACGTCATCAATTTTTTTAAATATCTTAATCAAATTTGATTATTTTGCGAATTATTCCGATAATAAGGAAAGTGACATCAGATCTTCTGACTGCTACGGACATACACAGCGTCGCTCGGTAAGATTTTTTTTTATCACCCATAAAGAAAGAGGGCGGCACCAAAATACCTAGGATCTAATTCATGGCGTTGTGATTTTCATCGGTGATGACGTCATTTATACGGGTCTAATGCACTGAAACAGTTCATGAAAATCTCCGATCCGATTTTTTCAAAAATGCTTATTTTTTAAAATGTAGCGATTTTTTTGTTCGATCATCAGATAGAATTAGGTTCCCAATGAGTTATGGTTGTATTGATTAAGAAAAATAATCTTCCAAGGACTAATCAATAATTCAATATTCATTATTACACAAATTGGCGAGATTTAGAAGCAAAATATTAATAACGACAGTTTTACTTCCTCGAATTGACTTAAGGGGTTTATCTGTCCATCTAAAACCGGAAGTTCCATAAGGTTTATAATTTTTATTCCTACTATTTTTTATAATAATATGTAAGTATGGGAACTTACGAAAGCGTAGAGCTGCCATAATATTGCTGACTTTTTTTATTTTGTAATTTACAGAAAAATGTGTAAGTTTACAGAAAAAGTGTAAACTTATGTTTCCATTCTGAGAGCACCGTTACCGAGTTGTACAGGGTAGTTCAAATGTATTAATTAATATGCGGCACTCACAGCCAAACAATAAGATAAACGAATAAAATAAAAAATCCAGGGTAAATTAGAATAACTTACCCTCATTTCGTCGCAATTTAGAAATTACATACATTTTTTTAGCGGCACCACCCCATGTTTCTCTTTTTTGGATTCCCTATGAGTCCTTTATGGTGATGATTATATATTTTTTTTTGATAAATCGAACAGTAAATTTTAAAATATTCATTAATTCCAATTTCGCGCGGAGATCCGGCAACAACGTAGGTACTTACCTACTTCATCATCTGTGCAACCGATGCAAATCGCCCTCGTCTTACCACATGACTCCCACTAAATGTATACGCCCCCTAAATGATTTTATCGGGGCCTAACTAGTTTCTTTACTTAAAAAATGGCGCCTTTCATTACAAAGGAAAAGATGTTTCTTCAGAGTGTAGGATTACGAGCCATTTTGATACATTTTTTATCGGGCTGTTATAAAGCTGTTAATTAATAAAATGACCAAAAACTAAAAGTCTTGCATTCTGAAAAAACATCCTTAATAATGAAAATTTAAATTTTAAAATTTACTGTTTAATTTATGTACTCTTTGTTATCAAAATGATACCTAGAAACATGGGGCGACCCCTAAAATTAAAGAACAACGTTAAGAGTTGCTTATTTTATTTTATTTGAACCCCTTCCAGAAAAATGTTCCACGTCCCCTTCATACTATGTGATGGAAAGTCGGAACTAAAATCATCCACATAAAAACATCGGACGACCCCTAAAATTAAGGGTAAACGTTGAGAATTACTTATTTTTAATTTAATTTCCAGAAAAATATACCACACCTTTTTCATAACTATATATGAAAGCTCTATTTAAGCGGGACTAAATGGCACCAAAGTCATCAGTCAGGCAGGTATCAGCGGTTCAAATTCTTGACATTTAATTGTAAGTACTTTTGGTTAAAGATTTGATATTAATCCTGCATTATGTAATAGTAGTTTATAACCCAAAGCGTGAAAGTGATGTTTTACGCGGCGAAGGAAAATATGGACAGTCGAAGCGTAGGCGAGACTGGCCATTTCCTGAGACGCGTAAAACCACTTTTTCGCTGTGGTTTATACAACATTTTTCTTCCTACACCAATTAAAAATAAATAATTAATTAACTTTGAAATTTGAGAACCCAAGTGACAGATCAAAAAGATCTAGATGTCAAGTCCTACAATTTAAATTTAGCAAAATCGCGCGTGCTGTGTTCCGTCATACGCCAATCGCCGTCGCCATATTGCTTATTTACACGCCTAGCCGTTAGTATAATTTTTACACGATTAGCCGTGAGAAGCGGTCCTTTCACAGCCATCCTGAATCCCGAAAATCTCATTTTCAGTTAGTGTAGGAAGAAAATGCTTATTTTCTTTTGGGTTTCTGTTTCTGTTCTGAGTTCTATTTTGATATACATATTTCCTGTTATTGTGCGTCAGCTTGTTGTAAATAAATTATTATTATTATTAATTTTAGGGGACGTCCGATATTTTGAAGTGTCGTTTTGTCCCGCTTGAATACGGCTTTCAACGGTACGAAGGCCGTGTGGTACATTTTTTGGGAAGGGGTTCAAAATAGATAAAATAGACAATTCTCAACGTTTTCCTTTAATTTTAGGGATCGTCCATTGGTTTTAGGTGGATGTCTTTGGTACCGTTTTGTCCCGCTTGAATAGAGTTTTCATCGGTATAAAATGGGTGTGGTATATTTTTCTGGAAGGGGTTCAAATAAAATAAAATAAACAATTGTCAACGTTTTTCCTTAATTTTATGGGTCGCACGGTGTTTTTAGATATCATTGTTGTCTGTATGGGTCACACTTGGGATCGACATAAGAAAGTATAGTCTATATTTCTTAGGAAAGGGGTAAAAACTCAAATTCTATTAACGTAAAACATAACCTCAACAGGTGCCTCTAGTTTGATGTGTCTATCGGCCGCTCTGATTGGTTAGAAACATAGAGCGCGGTTGCCACATCGTCGAATCTAAGGAAATCACCGGGCACTGGAGAAGGCGCTAACTTCACACACATTGCTTTTTCCACGGTTTTTGTAAAGATGTCTATTTTTTTTTATAACCTGTTCATTCATTTCATTATATTACATTTTGCCTCACATCAAGCTGATGACTCATTTTGCGATGTTGCCATCTTATAAGTTTTCAATACAGTGAGACCTACATAGGTAGGTACATGGAGAATAATTAACACTCTGAAATAACTAAATTATCTTCATTAGAGTAGAAAGTCGTCATTATTAACAAAGTTGAGGAGATGAATATTGAATAATGCTAAATAAAATAAAGTACTTACCTGAACAACTTGAAACAAAAATATTCGAAAGTTACCAACCTGCAAGCGGAAAAATGTTTGAGCATCACCAAATTAGATAGTGTCAATGTCAATATTGGGAGTTAGTGTGGAGTCAGTTTTGCAGAAGTACAAAGCTATTTCTTCTCCATTTTCTGGAACCAATTGAAGGACAATGTGTGCCAAATTCTACCAGTTTGAGGCAGTAACAGTAGTAAAATGTTGCCTATCTTCAAATTTTATTTGCAGTACTGTCAACTCTATGGCAGAATGTCATAAATTGGCAATGCTTAAACAGAAGTGATGGGAATAATGGAGAAAAACAGGATACTGGCCGGGAATCGAACCCTGGATGCCCCACCAGTAAAATAAAATACATTGCTTAAAGATGTAACAAATTTTTAACGACAGATCTTCCTCATGATAATTTAGAGACAATGTAACTAAAACAGTATCCTTCATAAGTTAAGTTCACCAAAGCTTCCCTATCCCTTCCAAGTCGTCTGCGGCAGGACGACGCAAGATTGTTCCAGTTTATATGATCCTTAAATTAGATGAGTTTCAGTGTTTATGTGCATGTCTTAACCAGTAACATTTTACGAGTGCAACAGTGCAATGGTATCCCCAGTTTTAAGTTTGCAAAAAATTCTCGAGTAATTTGTGTCTGCAAAAGCAAAACATATGTCCATTACGTCCGTCGAAATTAACCCAAAAGCTCCACATAAAGCTGCATTTTGGAGTTCATACTTAATATGACCGTAAATAATAGTGACCCTTGTAACGTTGGTGCAAAACCCTTCCAAATCCACTTGCGGAGCCCGATTTATGCGCTAAAGTCTGGTCGTTCGTTCCTCAATTAAGTCGAGGACATAACGTCGTTCGACATCTCTTTCCTGCGACTGCAGGAAAAGAGAAAGGAGCGAATTCGTCGAAAATTACAAATACTTGAGATTTAGTATTCAGCTCGTTAGTTGGTTTAGTTTTTTTGCAAAATTATTCATGGGATTAATAACCGACGTACGCCTGGAACATGTGCTCGTGATGTAGAGGCTGTGGGTCGTGTTTTTGCTAGAATATATTATTTTTCTCCAAGATTGATGGTTGTAATGTTCGTACGACAAGGAAAATCCAGTTAGGGATTTCCACGTGATTTTTCTTCGATTCCTTACCATAACACAGCCTTGAAAATTAATATTAGCCTTCTATTGTTCTTGGCTATAAAAAATCCAATAAAGGGGCGATAGTACGAGACTTAGAGATAAGGAGTGAATTATTGAAGCCTTCGAATGATAGCCAGACAAGAACAGCGATATGTTCCAACGGGGGTCGAGACAAAGACAACGAAGACTTATTGGGCCGGAATGATGGAATATGAAGACATATCACGAAGCTGTCGCGCTCACAGACTTAATATAAAGCTAGAGTGATAAACGACGCACTATTTGTGAGAAAGCCACATTATAGTTATTTACTACGAGATAACCGCTATCAATTTCTCTCAAGAAATCGAAACGGTTCGCGCCGACATTAAAAAAGCTTCGGAAATAACTTCTTCGCACATACTGCCCGCCTTGAATGCATTAGAAATTAAAAGGTCGATTCTTTTATGTTCTTATCTGCGTTATGGTTACCTAAACATGAATTTAAGTAAACATTTTTCGTAAATTAATAGTTCACTGCGATGCCTCAGTCCTTTCCCCAGAAGCTAAACTAAACTAAAACAATGTTTATCTGCCGAGCAAGTCCCACGGAATGAAATGTGACGGTCCTCGATATTTATTCGCGATAAAGCCATTGTTCGAGTCCGATTCAATCTTCGTGTGCATCAAACACAAGCCATAAATGCGGTAGCGGAAATGGAAAAACATCAGCGGTTTCCCGAACTGACTTGTCCAGGGGTTTTTTCGATCCGAGGAAATCACACACGCACTTCGATAAAAACTTCTTGGACTTTTTATTATCGAATTTACAAAGGAGATCCCTTCTCGCTGACAGCCTTCAAAAGGACTTGGAGGCTTCTGGCCGGGGTTAAACGCGGATTTTGTAATTTAATGTAATGGCATGGAACGGCCGAGAAGATTACTTTTATATAAATAATATATCAGGAGAAAATGTACACCTGATGATTCGCAGAGTTAATTCTAGTTATTGATAGTAATTGAATGCAATGCTTCAGTGTAATTATAATAGTAGGAGTGTACAGTTCAAAGAGGTTATGGGCTCAGTTGATTTATTTATGGTTACTTCAAAAAGGTTTTCAGCAGTTTTTATTATTATAATTGAAAACAAATAATCCTTACTCCCAGTCAACGAAGTGAAATTAGAAACAAAAATTACTGCAGTTCTGCAAATTGGTCTAATTTGTAGCTTAAACTATAGTACTGAACATACATTATTGTTTATTTGAATATGTTCATATACTATTTTAAGTACGAAGAACAATAAAATTATTATTATTATTATTATTATTATTATTACTAAAAGTCCCCAAGGATGGAGTGTGAGGTGAGGTGAGGAGTGTGAGGTGTGACGTAGAGGTAGTTTTTGTTAATTTTGTAAATATCTCCTGAAATATTGACTTTATCGAAAAAACAGCCATATAACAAATTGAAGAGCGTAAAATTCTCTAGAAAAAGGCAGCAGAGAAGCGGCTGGAACCTCCCCAACGCGTAGGTCTTTGATTTCCGTGACTTGTGTTTAAGATTTTAAAGTTGTTATGCCTAAATGGCACTTTCCGTGGACCAATTGCTCCTAAAAGCCCTTCAGCTCTTCAACGGGTCACCTCACCTCTATGTTCCAAATTTCGGACAAATCGATCCAGTAGTTTCAATGTTATTACAAAATTTAGATTTTTCTACCCAAAGGGTACTAAATGCGAATAAATTTTGTCTCATTTAAAACCAGCATTTGAAGACCTTTCTGATGGAGACAATAAATCTTTCAAAAACTTGTTTTGGATGGGTAAATGAAGGAATAATTTTAAAGTTGGAAATTGATGTAATACAATCCCCATGTGCAAAATTTCAGCCAAATCGGTTCAGGGGCTTGGGCTGTACCGCGATTTTGATGTCCGATAAAAATCTCGATTTTTTTAGTTTTTGGCCAAAAGGGCACTCACAGTGAATACATCTTTGGAAGCAGAATCTGAAAGCCTTTCTTATGGTGACCTGAAAAATGGGGGTTTACATTTAAAATTTAAAAGTTGATGTGCCAAAATGGCACTAATGGTTACACGAACGGCTCCAAAAGCTTTCCAGATCTAAGTTGGGTTATCACATGCACACGTACCAAATTTCAGCCAAATTGGTCGAGTACTTTGGGCTGTGGCGTGTTTACGAACGTACAAACGTACGAACGAACGTACGAACGAACGTACGAACGAACGTACGAACGTACGAACGTACGTACGTACATACATACAGACACATTTTAAAAACCACTTTTTTGGGTTCCTGAGACCTCAAAACGTATAGATCCGGTCTTATCTCGAATTCGAAAATTTTAGTGATTGCAGTAACCTCCCTTTTTTTTAAATGGTGAAGTGGAGTGGGGAGGTTAAAAAGGTTATACAGGGCGTTCCTATGAGAACTTTTCATTTGAAATATCTTGTAAAGGAACCGGAATATGAAAATTTGCTTGGACAAGTCGACTTTTATATGAAGGGCACACTTAAATCTGTGATTGGTAAAATCTCACGATGCACCTTCTGACTCCCACCAACCCCCACTCCACTTCATAATTTTACTTGCGACATATCATTTGAAAGCTAATTTCATTACGAATTTAATGGTATAAAACTTTTAACCTCCCCACTCCACTTCACCATTTAAAAAAAAGGGAGGTTACTGCAATCACTAAAATTTTCGAATTCGAGATAAGACCGGATCTATACGTTTTGAGGTCTCAGGAACCCAAAAAAGTGGTTTTTAAAATGTGTCTGTATGTATGTACGTACGTTCGTACGTACGTACGTTCGTACGTACGTTCGTACGTTCGTAAACACGCCACAGCCCAAACTACTCGACCGATTTGGCTGAAATTTGGTACGTGTGCATGTGATAACCCAACTTAGATCTGAAGAGCTTTTGGAGCCAATCGTGCAACCAGAAGTGCCATTTTGGCACATCAACTTTTAAATTTTAAATGTAAACCCCCATTTTTCACGTCACCATAAGAAAGACCTTCAAATTCTGCGTCTAAAAATGTATTCATTCTTAGTGCCCTTTTGACCAAAAATTTAAAAAAAATTGATTTTTTTCGGACTTTAAAATCGCGGTACAGCCCAAGCCCCTCAACCGATTGGTCTTAAATTTTGCACATGGGGATTGTATTACACGTCGAAGAGTTGAACAAATTTTGGATTCAATCGGCCCACGGAAAGTGCCGTTTTGGCACACCAATTTCGAAACTTAAAATTATTCTCTCATTCACCCATCAAAAACAACTTTTTGAAAGATTTATTGTTATCATCAGAAAGGTCTTCAAATTCTGGTTTTAAATGAGATAAAATTTATTCGCATTTAGTACCCTTTGGGTAGAAAAATCGAAATTTTGTAATAACACTGAAACCACGTTATAGCCCAAACTACTGGATCGATTTGTCCGAAATTTGGTACATGGAGGTTAGGTAACCCATTAAAGAGCTAAAAGGCTTTTGGGAGCAATTGGTCCACGGGAAGTGCCATTTAGGCATATCAACTTTAAAATCTTAAACACAAGTCACGGAAATCAAAGACCCATGCGTTGGGGAGGTTCCAGCCGCTTCTCTGCTGCCTTTTTTGATATCCGTTCACCTCCAGCGCCTTCTATACGATCAAATTTTAAATTACATTATCGGGCCATTTGTGATACATTATTTGAAATGGGATGAAATCCTCTGTACCCAAACCGATGCAAAAATTTTTGAAATCCATCAACTCGTTCAAAAGTTACAGCAAAAATTTTAAAGGATTTCTATGCCCAGAGCCGGTTCATGTTCTTGTGTAACTTTTGAATCCGGGGATGGATTTATAAAAACTTGGCATCAGTTTACAGAGAATTTCGAACCCTTTCAAATGATGTATCACAAAGGGCCCTAATGCAATTTAAAATTTGACGGTAGAGGGCCGCTGGAGGTGAACGGATATGGAAATTAGAAATTATGGAAATAAGAAAATAATGAAATTAGCTTTCAAATGACGTATCGCAAGTCCCGGGGGGTTGCCATTTAAAATTTTTAAGTGGGTGTTGGTATGAGTCATTCCCCTTAATTTGGGCAGGTTTATTCCAAAACCGAAATTAAACATATATTAATATTTAATTAAGCAGTGACTAATTAAATTCAAAGAATTTTGAAATAAAATTCCTCTACAACTACTACAAAACTATACAGTATTAACCAAAAATAGGGCACCGGTAGTTTAGACATTATCGAAAAACGGTTCCTATGAAACATGAATACTTTTCGTCACGGAGTGATATGATTTCATTGATATTTTTTAACCTCCCCACAACCAATTTAACGCCAAGTGCTTTTTGGCACATTAACTATGAAATTTTACTGATGAACACCAATTTTTCTTATCAGCACATGAAAGGCCTTTAAATTTTAGATTTAAAAATTTATTCACTTAGTGCCTTTTTGGCATAAAATAAGAAAAATCGAAATCTCTTAGAAAAATTAAATAACAGGATACATCAAAAACTACTGGATTGATTTGGCTGAAATTTGGTAGGTAGAGATACCAGTACCCGCCTAAGAACTGATTTAATTTTGTTGGCAATTAGCCAACGGCTAGTGCCATTTTGGCATATCAACTTTGGAAAATTTACTTAATTTTTTTTCAATAAAAATAAATAAAAATTGTTCCAGCCGCTTCCCTAGCTGCCCATTTTGCTTAAAAATGAAGTAGTTCGAGTTTGGTGTCATTGAAAATGGGAATTTTTTCTCTTTATGTTGCGCAGAATATTTGAGACATTTTTAACGGATAATAACTTTTTCTCTTTTTGCATATATTTCGGGGAATATTGACTTTATCAAGAAAGCCATTAAGTAATGAATTGAAGAGCATAAAATTCTCTATAAATAAAATTCTATTCATTTTTCTCCTTATGTCCTTTATATAAATAGGTACCGGGTGTCAACAAAACCCCACCCCCTCAACCCCTTTTTTTCCGCCCTTATTATAATACTTCAATAAAATTTGGCAAACATATGTTACACGATAAACTGCATTTTTTGACATTTTGAGGCATTTTAAATCACTTCCGGTTTCAGCGGAAATGGGCCTACCATTGAATTTTTAAATGGGACAGCCTGTATATCTTAATAGTTTAGAATTCTGTATTAAATTCTAAGTAGGACAGAATTTTTTTTTCAAACTTTAGTTGTTTTTAAATCTTCATCTAGAATACTAATCTATGACCCCTCAAAAAAGAATCTAGATTCTAGAGCCATCAAACACCTCATTAAAATGTATTTTAGGCTTCTGTTTCTATCTGTCACTACTTATCCTGATTCGTTTAAAAGGATGGAACGCAGTTTTCCCAAATTATAATTTTTTTAATGGATCAAGGGGGACTCATGGTTTTCTGGAAAGAAAAAAAAAATGGGCAGCTACGGAAGCGGCTGGAACCTCCCCACTTGGTGAATGATCCAATCCTATCACTAATATCACTTAAATTTTACTATTTACTATGCCTAAGTTTTACTCCACCAAACCAAATGTGTTTTCTGTGAGTTTTCTGAATTTTACGATCTTTTGCCAAAAGGGCATTAAGGTTGAGTACAATTTTGAAAACTAAATTTGAAGACTTTTCATGTGCTGATAGAGAAAATAGGAGTTCATTATTCAAATTTCAAAGTTGATATGCCAAAATGGCACTTGCCGCCCTCGGATTGCCACCAGAATTAAATCAGCTCTTCGGCGGGTGACGGTATCTCTACCTACCAAATTTCAGCCAAATCGAACCAGCAGTTTGGGCTGTAGCGTGTTATTTAATGTTTCCTCAATACTTCGAATTTTTCGATTTTATGCCAAAAAGGCGCTAAGTGTGAGTACACTTTCAGATACAGAATTTCAAGACCTTCCATGCGCTGTTAAGAAAAATTAGTGTTCATCAGTCAAATTTCATAGTTTACATGCCTAAAAGGCACTTGGCTTCTTCGGATTCGCAACAAAATTAACTGGGCTCACCAGAAGGCCAACACTAACCTGCATACCAAATTTCACTAAAATCCGTTCGGTAGTTTCCGAGAAATCGTGCTCACATACGTACGTACATACGTACGTACATACGTACGTACATACGTACGTACGTACATACACACAGACATTTTTTAAAAACCACTTTTTCGTGATCCTGAGACCTTGAAACGTAAAGATCTGGTGTTATCTCAATTTCGAATTTTGGACTGATTGCAGTAACCTCCCATTTTTATATTGGTTGTGGGGAGGTTAAATCGCACGATACTAATCATTAGCCAATAGAAAAATTGATTTCTGTGTGTTTACCATGGCAACTCGAGGATTTCCTGGAAATCTTTGATACCTATCTAGACCAACCTAAACGAAATTAATAAGTGGAAATTTTTATGTCAAATTAAATGTCAAAAATTATTTCTATTCCATTTCTGTGGCTGTATCGTTGCTATTTTCTTACCGAATCTGCATTCGAGCATTAATTCATGTCCTGGAAATTTTAGTCGTGCATCCCAACAACGTAATCGGGCCCTCGTGTTTCACTCGGGCCGATTAATACGTTGTTGGAATGCACTCCAAAAATTTCCTCTTATGAGATTATAAGTGAAAATTTTCTTAGAAATAAAATGGTATAAGATTCAAATGGTTAAAACGAAATATGTAACCAATAAGAATCAAGTCTCTCGAAAAAATCAAATCGAAACTTGAAAAAAAAACTCTATGATTCTCAGAATTTAATACAGAACTCGAAAATATTAAAATATTCAGGTGTCCCATTTAAAAATTCAATGGCAGGTCCATTTCCGCTGTAAGCAAAATACCTATAAATGTCAAAAAATGCAGTGAACCTGGTTTCGTTGACACCCGGTATATAAATATTGGTGTTAGGAGAAAAATTAATAGAACCTTTGTTATTGTCAGTTAAAAAAGTCTCCAATATTTTGCGCATCATAAAGAGAAAAAAATCCCCTTTTCAAAGACCCCAAACTCGAACTATTTCGTTATTAAGAAAAATATCGATGAAATCATATCACTCCGTGACGTAAAGTAAAAAAAAAAATAATTAACGTCAAAAGATACACCTGACAGTCGTATTCAAGTTTTATAGGAACGGTTTTTCAATAATGTCAATAGTTTGTCAAATACACTACCCGTTCCCTACTTTTGATTAACACTGTACGGTTTTGTTGTAGAGCTTCAAAATTTTTTGAAATTAATTAGTCACTACCTGACGAAATATTAATATATTGTTGATTTCGGTTTTGGCATAAACCTGCCCAAATTCCGAGGATGACATCGTTGGACCAATAGACTGTTTTAGCCGCCGATTTAGCGACAAAATTTTAGTGTCACCAAAAAATGTATATAAACTTTTTTCTAGAAAATTTTACGCTCTTCAATTTGTTATATGACTATTTTTTCGACAGAATCAATATTTCATGAGATATTTGCAAATTTAACAAAAACTGTGCCTCTTCGCCTTGATGGTGGCTCGAACTCACACCCTATCCTAGGAGACTTTTAGTATGTTCAATAGAATGGTTCAAGCTATACAACTTCGCCCAATTTGCATAACTGCAGTAATTTTTGTTTCTATAATTGCCAAATTCAGGTTTTTATTGACTGGGCTTGTTTTCCCTTCACGGGAAAATAGCGTATTTAGCGTATTTTATGTATGCCAATATTCGACCTAATCTCAATTTGTATCTGCCTAATGCCTTCAGGTGGAACGATCTAATAAAAAACTTGATCCACTTCGGTGAAATTTTGTTATTCAGAATACGTTCTCCGTACGTGAGGGTTGTGGCCGAAGGAAAAGGAGACCATTCAAAGCCTTGGGCTTAAAACTAGAAACATTCATTTAATCCGCAATTTTGCTTTAGAAATAACGGCGATTGACAGGCTTCGTTAGTTATTTGCAAAAAACGGAGGCAAGATTTATACGAATATGAGTTGATGGAGGGCTGTCTGACGAAGTTAGGTGTGAATGATGGATGCGACATGGCGCTTCCATCCTGACCGCAGATACTTTCCTTAGTGGCGTAATAACTAGGAGATAGACTCATAGCGAAATGGACTGTGAGCAAGATTGATCTCAGTTGTTCCTCAGGGACACAAATGAGACTCCACCACATATATCATGGGGAGCATAAAAACCCTCTCAGGCTGTGGTTTGTCTAAAAATGCAAAATGTGTCGGACGAGAAGTACACGTCAGCTGTGGATGATTCAATGAGATCTCACGTAACTATCACGTCGAATAAGTACGAATGCACATCCAGCATAAACGTCATCCTGTCAAGGATTTAGATATTGCTGACAGAGGTTTAAAACTCTGAGGTTAACGGTGATAGCCCATTTTCGTGCTATGCGATCAATAATGAATGCTTTTATTGCACTTGGGTAACTAAGGTTGACATTAAATTTATTTGTCGTTTACGTGGTCGTTGCATAATGCAGGTGCTTTGTAACCAGACGTGCAGCATTATACATCGGATTGAAGTCTATTAAATTAAGATCAAATCATTAGATTTATTCGCTGCATTATTTTCCAGGTGTCACATAGTAAAACCATTGCTGTCCACAATTTTTTAAGTAATAAGAATTACTTGTTCGCAAAGTTTCAGTTTCGGAAATGATGAAATTAGTATATTAAAAAAAATACATTACAAGATCTGATTCAAAAACACACACAGACAAAAATTTTCCAATTTGACTTTCTGAGTCTTAAAAACTTCCAAGAAAAGTCAAAAATTAAAATTTGTTTCTTTTTTGATTATAATATAAGGGTGTTGTTATACCGGGTGGCGCATTCAAGACGTTCCAGTCTTATTAACTTTTGAATGGAATAAGATACCGACTTGCGGTTTTCGACAAGTTCTTTCGCATTGAGGGTGACATGTTTCACTGCAATTTTGACTTTGTTCAGATTGTGCAATTTATCCCTACTCCCATCAAGATCAAAATACTAAACGGCAACGTACCTACCTCGTGTTATGTTTGCGAATTTAATGAACCGTTTTGATGTTAAAGACAAAAATGTAATGTATTCGAATTAGTTATAAATTAGAAATCCGTGGAACCCTTGGAAAATTCGATGAAAAATTTGTTGATGTGTGAACTAAAAATGTGACTGATTAGAAATCTAGCGAATTTAATAGTTATTAGCTTTGCTTGGGCAGGTCTTTATTGGTCCTCTTGTTGGTCTCTGTGTGACAGTTAAAATTAAAGTTACAAAAAAGCTAATAACGAATCAAACTCGCGAGATTAGTCACATTTTAAGTCCATATATCAATAACTTTTTCATCAAATTTTCCAAAGCTTTAACTAATTTCTGATTTCTAATTAATTCAAATACATTACCTCCATTTATTATCAATATCGTATCTAACGTCTTCCATTGTCAAATAGATTCTGACAGATTATAAGCAAATAGAACCTAGGTATACAATACTGTCAGCACTTACAGCAGATTTAGAAAAGTTTCTTCCGTCAGTTTGACAAATTAGTACTGCCACTACAGGAAAAAAGTTTCATGGCGTACCTACAGGCGTTTACAATTACTTTGAATACAATATACTTCATGAACTGTATACCAAGTTAGCAAAATGTCATACAATTACTGTTGAAAAATGTCCGCACCTGTAAACAATGCACATATAGGTATTTTTTTTATACCTCCTATACTATACTTAGTAAGTACTTACCTATTTCTTAAGTTTATATTACTTTGTGACGTTCACTTTGTGTCCAACTAAAATATTAATAAAGTTATTGTCCCAACCACCAGCTTCATGGTCCATTCCACTACCAACAAGTTGGCAAGTATTTACCTATCTATTAAGATGCGTATATCTACTGAGTAGAACTTAGAGGAATAAGTATAATAAAGGTTGGCCCACAAAAACCGGACAGTTTTCTTTTTTGTATATCTTCGCTAGTTTTTGCGCGATATTTCTTAGTCTTATACTCGACGTAGCTGAAGGCTGAGGTCATCGATACCACTCATTGGATTTGAAATCGCACTAACAGTGTCGTTCCTAAGGACTTTCATTTAACACCATTATTTAGGCCAATGGGGTTTTGTTACCCTTTGACACATGACAGTGGCGTTTAGACAGGATTGAAAGTTGTTCTTTCCTCTTTCCAAAATGTCCTTTAAAATGGAAATTAATCCATCTCTAAATTTTTTGTGAATTTTCTTCCAAAGCTCTAAATCGCATAATTTGCAAGAAAAAGTACAGAGACGATGAAAACTCTGTAGGCATTTTTGATTTAAGTTGTAAATTGAACAGATTAATCTGCATTTTTAATTTAAATTGTAAATTAAGCTAATAATCTGCATAATTTACAACTTAAACAAAAATGGCTACAGAGTTTTCATCGTCTCTGTACTTTTTTTGCAAATTATGCGATTTAGAGCCTTGGAAGACAATTCACAAAAAATTTAGGGATTTATTATTCATTTTGGAAAGAGGAAAGAACGATCTTCAATCCTGTCTAAACGCCACTGTCATATGTCAATGGGTAACGAAACCCCATTGGCCTAAATAATGGTGTTAAATTAAAGTCCTTAGGAAGGACTGGTGCGACTTCAAATCCAATGAGTGGTATCGACGACCTCAACCTTCAGCTACGTCTAGTATAAAACTAAAAAACATTACATAAAACCTAACGAAGATATACAAAAAAGAAAATTGTCCGGTTTTTTATGGGCCATCCTTTATCTTGACTGTTCTTAGCGCCATACACATATTGTTCTTTCTAAACTTTAACGAAAAGTTGAAATAATTATGTAGTGAAGCGTTTAAGGCTTCTACACTCCTTCTTCACCTTATTCAATCAAATTTCAAAAATACCTATCCATTAAATAACACTGTGGGAAGGCTCACATTAACAGTAATTAATTAATTTTCCAGTCCTTTTGAAAATTTTTCTTTAAACTTACTGGCTTTATTACCAGAACAATGAAAAATTCATGGGCGGTAATTTCACTAGATTATAATTATTCCTGAAGAACCTCAAGTATAATAATTAATAAATATTACATCTAAGAAACGTAAGTCCTGTAATGAACCCTTTTGTGATTTTATTCATCAAAAGACCAAATATCCAAAGCCGTTGAAGTTTTAGTGAGACGAAGGACAGAGTTGACCATGTACTTACATGCACTTACCTTCATTTTGAATGTTTTTTCAGTCACGCCTTGCTCCAGTTGCTCTTACCTGTGTGAACTTTTGTGAAATTGCTCGTCTTCAAGAAGAGGTTTTCGTACACATTTCTGCAAACTTTTTAAATAAATCCTGAAACATTGATGATTGTCTGTCAAAAAAACCTAGAGAACTTTATTTTGATGGATTTAAAACGATTTTCCTACAATTAAAATGATGCTCAATCATAAAATAAAATTTTAAAAAATCTGAATCTGAAATTATCATGACAAAATCTGACAGTGACGTTAATATATTATTGTCGCAATCTACGCCCTACGTCTCACACGGCAATGACTACTCGATTGGAAGAGCTTTTTATTGTATTTTATACTGCCAGTTTCAGTTTCAAGCTACCAATGGGATGTGGTAAAACTAAAATTACTTAATGGTTCATTAAATTAGCAACCGCCTTTTTTGTTCAATTTCAAGTTTTTTGCAGTTTTTTATGGGTGTTCAGTGCAGAATATTACTATTACTAATTTTTCTTTAGTGTTTAGTTGACAACAGTCTAAAATACATATTATTATTATTACTTATATTATTATTTGTAACTATTGACTCTGCTATTGATGATTAATGATAAAATTTCCCTAGAGCTTTGATTTTCAACCCTGTTAATTAATGACAACTCTACGAAATAAGATTCGTATTCCCAGGATAAAACCAATAACAACTTCCGAGGGCGGCAAATTTAGCTCACTCAAAGCACGAAGTTTTTTTTTAAGAATTGTCCTCTATTGACACGGTATTTAAAACACGATAATTTTCGTCCGTGAATAGGCAGAATTCATTCTAAAGATGCTACAAAAATAAGTCATGAAAGAGTTTCCAATTACAGAATGACAGGAAAATCCGCTCCATTGTTATCTGCTAGAGTTCTCATTTAACCAAGTAATTGAAGCGATGGCTCAGAGAACGCGAATAAAAATCGACGCGGAGAGGTAAAGCACAGAATTCGGCCTTATCTCCATTCATGTGCAACCGGAAATCGTGTTTCGAACATATTACATTTTTGGCAATACAATTTTATTGAACTACGGAATTTTATGTAATATGTTTAGGAATTCAAAAACTAATATCGGTGGTATTTCGTTCGTTTAAATTTGGTGGATGCGAGCCAAACTCTTTATTTGCTTGATATGATATGGTGAGAAAAATAAACATTAAAACTTATCTCGAATGCAAATTGAGAGCCGATTATCATAACTGACGCATTCTTGACTCTGATTATTACGAGGGACATGTGTTTGGTATTCTGGACGAATTCCAAACTTCACACTTAACATAATTATAACCTCGTTTGCAGATTCAAAAATAAAGTGAAATCGAGCGAATTCTCGTCTAATCAGGAATTTAATTATGTTGTCACAACTTTATGTCTGAAAGAGTAAGGAAAATGACACTTTCTACTGGTGTAGAAGTTATTAATTATTTTCCTGTAAGTATTGTTTGTAAGTTAATTATTATCAGGAAAACACAGGAACCTGTAGAAACGTCAAACAAAGACCCCGGGAGCCAATATAAAATCCCAATATATCATTCGGGCGACGCCACACAAAAGTAAACAATGTAACAGGTTTCATAAGCTGTAGTTTGGGTTGCTTGGGAGCGGCATCGCGACGCCTAAAAATAGCGTCGCCTCATCGATAACGATAGGTAATCTTACCGTGGATAATGACTAAGCAACAAGTAATGACGACACAGAACAAACAAAGAACACAAAAAGACAAAACACAAAAGCTGACAACTCACACGAAGCACAAACGTCTAATGATGATCCTCGGGGAAAATTAACGCGATGATCGTACGACTTCGTTCAGATTTAGATTTTTATATTCAATTCGAGGGCTTATCGCCGCGTTCGCCGTTACTTATTGATAAGGTTATCGGAGATCGGGACCCGCTTCGACGTAATTTTACGACACGTCGTGCATCGCGACTAATTTTACACGTGTTTTCCGATCCGATCGATACGGGGAGATTTCCACGTGGAAGGGCTCGGAACGAGGGAACGATTAAATGATTACTTGAAATTCCGGTCTATTTAAATTCAAAACATCGATTGAAATAAATGTGTAACTTGGGCGCGTTCAACGGTAATTTCCATTGGAAATCCAGAGGGCTGATTCTTTATTTCCGGGGAATTAGGTAAAGTCAGAGGCTAATGGGTTTAAATGGTCAGCTTTTAGCAGAAGATTAGATAATTAACAGCTTAATATAAATTAGTGATGTCAAGCCCCGACATTAAAAAACTGAAAGCTGGCGGACGAAGAAAAATAATAATTTGTAAATAAGAACTAAAAATCACTTTCAAAGCGTTTTGTTACTTCTCTCATAAAGAAAAAACACTTTTTGAAAGAGAAAATAGTATATTACATATTAAATGAGACATTTGATCCCGAGCGTGAAAGGGTTTAAATGATACTTCAGTCCTGTAGTATATACGCTATTGGCCGTTGTTGCATCAAGTCAAGGATTCTTCGTCGATGGTTGAATTGGCAGAAACATCGACACAATAAACGCATTCAAAAAGTGACAAGCGCTAATCGCGGCCACCAAAAAGCTTTTTTTTCTAATTTTTTGCCATTAAATTAATAAAACATTGATAGGTTTTGTCCGGAAGGAACTGTTTTTACATTAACTAGGCCAAGAAAATGCAGTGAGGCAATAGCTCTGATACTGTAATCTCTTACAACTAAGGTTAGGTGGAATTTGAAAAATGCGCAACAGAGACTTTAAATTTTAATTAAGTGATAGTTTTAAATTCGTTTTCAAAACGATTTTTGCAGGTGGAGGTTTTTAGAAAGAAAAATTTTTATTGAAAAGTGGCCAAAGAACCGAGCAGAGAGGTAAATCAGGCAAGACGTGCAGATCTAACAAAATGAAAACAATGCCGACTTTGATATAGTATTTCAATAAATGTGTATTTTAATAATAAATAAAAGTAATTATGGTAAAATTTTATAATTACTGGTTATGTACTACAATAAAATCCCAGGATTGCGAAAAAGTGGTTTTTAAGAAATGTCTGCTATTCGGGGCTAATTCTAAGTTGGTTTATTTCATGACGTAATGACACAAGTCTGATTACTGCATAGCTCAAAAAACGTTGATAATAGTACGGTTTTACAGAGTTCTACAATATTACCTTTAATGAAACGGTAAGGCAGGCGACGTGACTTTAATACCGCCCATAGTCTATGCCATCAGCTAATAAATAAAAGACCTTCAAACTCTTTTTCCAAAAATGTATTTACACTTGCATACAATCCAAAAATTCGATATTTCGACACGCTACAGCGCAGACTACTAGGTTGAATTGGCTGAAATTTGGTACTAGCGTTAAGAATTCATAACCAGGCAAAAAGCTGATTTGATTTTGGCATGTAAACTATGAAATTTGAAAGATGCACATTCATTTTTTTTCAATACCTACAAGAAAATGTTTCAAATTCTGCTTCCAAAAATTTTTACAAACCCAGGGCCATTTTGGCAAAGAATTTAAACAAGTTGCCTACAGGAAAATCTCCGAAAACATTTTAAAGACTAGTAGATTAAAATTTATAGGTGGGGAGGTTCCAGCCGCTTTCGAAGATACCCATTTTTTGTGAGAGAAGAAACAAAACGCTTTGAAAGTGATCCTTAAATCTTTGTGATACCTAATCGTAGATTTGATTTTTATTTACAAATAATTATCGCTTGAAAATGGCAACGTTGCAATCCGTCTACTAGGTCAAGTCTTAAGAGTGTGAGTTAATATTGTGATCGTTTTAAACAGTTTCAGTAATTATTTGATGTGTTTTGAGGTGCCAACAAATGGATTAGACATTTATGAAGTAATTATGTGAATTCTATCTTAGAAACATTGCGTTGTGAATTTAAAGACTATTTTGAATTTTGTGTTCGTGTTTTCCGGCAGTTAGAGAGACTGATTTACATCCAGTTCGACGTTCTTAAGCCTATTTCCAATGGTTTCGATATTTGTATGTATTTGTAGAGTTAATATTTTAAATAAATCTGAAAATTGAAGCATAGTTTTTAATTGTTCGAATTTATTCGAATTGAAAAGTAAGGTTATCTTCTACAATTTTACATGAACACTGTTAGAGAATCAGCAGTAAACAAAGAAATATTCTATAAACAATTGGCAACCTGACCGAAACACGTCGCCACAAAATACGTCTGTAAAGGAGGCAAAAAAATTAATCAGTGGGGAGTGATGGCATGGGTTATTTTCAAATTACCGATCCCTAGCATTTCCTCAGTCTTATTTACTAACAAGACAGACGACGTTTCCGTCTTTTATTGAGCTTTCGTCAGGACTCCAGAAGCTACAATAAACATATTACACAACAAAATGTTAGTTTTTCATGAAAAGTGATCCAGTCACTTAAGAATACAATTGTTCGAATACCATTGTTCGAAAAACAATTTTGCGAATGGTAAATTGTTCGATTGGAAAAATGTTCTAAAGACAATTGTTCGAAAGACAACATTGTTCGAAAGGTAAATTGTTCGAAAGACAATAGTTCGAATGGTAAATTTTTCGAAAGGTAATTGTTCGAAAATCAAAAATTAGAAGAAAACCTGACCTGACATAGACCTTGAAGTGCCCTTGCTTCTCGCACTGCAAGATAGATATATTTCAGCGGGTAGAATTTGAGAAAAAATGTAAAATTAAAATTAAAAAACTGGCCTAAACTTCTAAAGTTCTTGCTTTCGGCTATGCCGAAAGCTCGCGTTAATCTTTCAGCGGGCAAAATTTGAGAAAAAATGTGAAATTAAAAAAAAACTTGACCTGACTTAGACCTGAATTGCCCTGCCCTAGTTTCTCGCACTGCAAGATCGATATTTTGACGAGTTCTCGCTTTCGGTTGCATTGCACTTTCAACGGACAAAATTTGACCGTGTGTGTGTGTAATGGCGAAGAATGCACATTAATGAATGTTATTTTCGAACAATTATTGTCTTTCGAACAATTTACTTTTCGAACGATTGTCTTTCGAACAATTTGCGATTTAGCGAAAGCGAGAGCCAATTATTTTTCTAACAATTTTCCATTCGAGTAATTTACCATTCGAACAATTGTTGTTCGATCAATTCTATTCGAACAGTTTTCCGAATATGTCCCTGACTTGGCATTTTCTCTTTTTCTCTAGCACATTTACCTTCCTACCTTGTTTATGAAACCGCTTAACGAAAATCAATGAAACCTCACAATGTTCAGCAATAATTAAGGAAGCCCTAATATTATTTAAAGGACCCTGGAGCCATTTTAATTAATATTCGGGCCATTTCAATGCGATTTTCTGTTTGTGAACTTGTAAGGATGTCGTAAGCCTCCGTCTCGTTTGTCTCTGAATGTCGAACTTTTTAATTAGCTTTATTTGAGAAATCTCACAGTCGCAATAAAAAAGGAAACCCAAAACGGGGATAATTCCGAAACTTTTTAATTAATTAAACCCCAAAGCCTGGTGGAATACATATTCGGAAATTAATTAATTCCGAATATGTTTGGTTGTGTTAATTTTTGAAATAGGTACCGGCCGATATTGATTCGTATTTGCTCCACAAATGAACACAATGCCGAAGTCATAACGATGACGGTCATTGTTCTTTGTGATTCGTTTTTTCATTGTTTTCCCAGTAGGGATCTGATAGGCACTTGAACACAAAACGAAGCAAACAATAAAAAACTAGTAGAAAGGACGACGTGTAGGCCCTATTGAAATCAATGTCCAGCCACAAATTATATTCATCTGTCATTAGCAATTTCAATGGGAAATCTCGCATCTTCGATCCGAATGCTTGCACTTTGCTGACAATGCGTTCAACTACAACAATGTTTAATTAACATGTCGTAACGCGATATGCACATCCTTTCAAGTGTATTGCATTGCAGATTTATGGTTCGGGGTGTACTAGTTATTGTTTGAGAAAGCTGTATACCCCTTTACATCCGAATGTAATTAGGCTTAACAGTACAGAGAAATGTGCATTGATCTACTCAATTGTGGCTTAGCAGGGTCGATGGATAACTTCGGGACATGGCAACTTCCGCACCAGGAGAATCGAAGCTTGATGTTTCAGTGTTTAATCAATTATAACAGATAAATTTAAGCTTGTAAGAGCACTTCAGGGGCATCAGGGTATTAGTACTGTTGTCCAAGTTTGAAGCTTCTAATTAATGATAAAACTTTCACTTTCTTAGGTCAGGTTAGAACTTAGTTTTTGGATGCAGATTATTTCAATCAAAATAAAAGTAGATAACTAGTTAACTTGCAGAGTGGAATTAATACAAAACTTCTACTTTTTCACAGAATTTGTAAATGTAGCAATTAACTAACTTTAACCGGTTAAGCAACTAATTTAAAAAATTGTAAACAAAATAAAACGTAGAAGTTAAAATTAATGATCAACATAAATTTGAAAAGGAGCTTTTCGCCGCTAAAATGTCAATTTTCGAAGAATTATAGCAGGTTGTGCGTGCAATTGTAATCGAATTATGATTATATCACATGCAGTGTGCAGGGCGTAAACCTGAGCGTAAAACCCACACGAAAAACATCCTCGACTCGCCGGTACCCGTTTAGTGGGAGATGCGCTGTCTGAGGCAAATACAAAACAAAACAACACAAAGAGTTAAAAATGTTTTTCACCCCTAAAATGACATTTTCACTAAGGTTTTCGATCCGGTAATACAACAGCTATAGAATTCGATAACAATAATATGCTCTTTTACTAAGAATGAAGAGTAGAATCCAAGCAATGGAAATGAAATATCTGAGGAAAGTAAAAGGTATAACAAGAAGAGATAGAGTTAGAAACCAGCAGGTGAGAGAGGAACTAAACACCATGTCCGTGCTAGATTCCATTGAACAAAGACAGCTAAGCTGGTGGGGGCATTTACAAAGATTGACAGAAAATAGACTAGTAAAGAAAGTATGGGAGTCAAAAAAGCAGAGCAAAAGAAGTAGAGGACGACCTTCTGAAACTTGGGACAGTATGATGAACAAAATTTTGAAGAAGAAAGGAAAAACATGGAACGAAGCAAAAGTTATGGCCAAGAACAAGAAATTATGGCATAGATTTGTGTACGAAACGAGTAAATTGTAAATAAGTGTAAACAACCCTACACCGAAAGGTATAAGGGAATTAGATAATATACATATACTAAGAAAAACTCAAAGAGGGGACTTTTTGCTTCTAAAATGTTTTTAGAAAAAATGGCACTAAGGTTTTTGATCCAGCAATGCAACAGTTACCTATTGAATCCGGTAGTAACAATATAGTTTTTTGTAAAATAAATTCAAAAAAGGGACCTTTTGCCACTAAAATGACATTTTTCGAAAAAATGGCACTAAGGTTTTCAGCTTGAAAAAATTCAGCTATCAAATCCGGTAATAAAAATATACAGTTATGCATACGTTTTTTTTCACGGCACAATTTTCTGGCCAAAAGGGCACAAGTGTGAATACATTTTTAGAAGCAGAATTCGAAGAGCATTCATATGGTAACGCGAAAAATGGGAGTTTGCATTAAAATTTTCAAAGTTGATGTGCCAAAAAGCACTTTCCGTGAACCGATGTGGCCCAAATTCTAATCAGCACCTACAAATCTCCCACTGAATATGTGTGCCAGATTTCATCTCGATACGTTCACTAGCCGCAGCGTGCTTACAGACAGACAGACAGACATAATTTCAAAAACCACTTCTTCGAATTCCCAGGATCCTGAACCGTAAAGATTTGATGTTTTTGGCGATTCGATTTTTCGATCGATCTTATTAACTTGCTTCGCGAAATGTAGAAGTTAAAAAATGGGCAGCTACGGAAGCGGCTGGAACCTCCCTACTCGGTGAACTATCCAATGTTATCACCAAAATCAAGTAAATTTTACTACACCAAACCTAAGGTGTTTTCTGTAATTTTTCTAAATTTTACGATATTTTGAGATATATTTGAGAATCTGCCCATCGGTCCTTTTTTCTTTTCCTAGCATTTGTTCTTGTATTTTTCTTTTGCCTTTATGTATTGTTCCCTATTCGGGTTTCCTTTCTTCCATTTTCGTAACTCTCTTATTTCTCTTTTTGCTTTTCTGGATTCTTCATCGAACCATCCCCTCCCTTTTCCTAGGTTCTCTTCAGTCAGTATTATTTCTTCACTTCTTACTGACTTCATAATTTCCTACAATTCCTTAATTTTTTCTTCCACTCCTTTTGTTTCAAATTTTGCTTTTGCCAGTTCTTTCCTGTATTCCTTGATTGATTTTTCCTTCATTATTACCTTCCTTGTTGTTTCTACTTTATTTCTTTTTCCCTCCTCTCTCTTCAATACACCCTCTAACGGCATGTGGTCTGATTCCACTCTTTCCCCTATTCTGAACTTCTCTACTTCTTCCCACACTTCTTCATTTATTATTACGTAATCTATTACAGTTTCCCCATGTATTCCTACATATGTAAACTCTCCCTTTTCATCTTCTTCTTTATTTCCTTTCAATACTTCCCATCCCTTTTCTTCTGCCAGTTCTTCTAGGATTCTTTCCTCTTTATTCTCTACTTTGTCTTTTGTTTCCCTTCTTGCGATTCCTCTGTTTTCTGTCCAGGCTCTTGCTCCCTTCTCTCTCAGTCTTGCATTGAAGTATGCATTCCCCTTTCCTTTCTCTATTCTCTCTTCAATTTTCTTTTCCGTAGTTTTCATGTCTCTGCCGTCATTATTCTCCATTCCTTATCGTCTATTATCACTTTTCTGTCAATTCCACCTTTTTCCTCTCTTCTTTTTCCTCTTTTATTTCATTCATCTCTTCTTTATTTCCATCACAAAGGGGGTTTTGTTTGCTTTCCTTCTCCTTTTGTGTCTTGTCACTGACTGCCATTCCCAACTATATAGTCGTCCGGTAATCTCCTTTGTGTATTCTCCCAACCCTCTTCCTCCACCCATGTCTCCGTCAGTTATACTATTTCAGATTCTTTTATATAATTTCACCCACACCTCTTCATCCTTGTTTCTAATCCCCGCTATATTCCAAACGAGATTCCAAAACAGGAATTTATAGTCTTTCTTTCCTTTCTCTCCTCCCATTTCTCTTTCTTCCTCTGTTATTATTACGTTATTCCCTTTTCCCTTGCCTCTTTATTACTTTTTTTGTTGGTTTACTATTTCTTCCAGAAAATTTCTCATGTCCTTTTCGTTGCCATTGCCATTATTGTCCCCCTTTTTGTCTATTCCTTCGTTCCCAAAAAAAATTTTGCGCTGGTTTTAGTAATTTTACTTAGTTGCTCTGAAAACGTCGCATTTTTGGGGGACCTCTCATTTACCGTACGCTTCTTACTTTCACTTATTTGCATTCTTTGACCTTCTACGTCTCCTCCTTCAAAGTCTTCAATTATGTACGCCTGTCTATTGATAATCAATTTATTATACTTAAGGGTTGCTGCTTTGGTCTGTCTCCGTACTTGTTTCAATTGGAGTATTAGCCGTTTCCTTTCCATTTAATGTACTTTTTTCCTATAATCCTCATCTATCCAGATGTTGTAAGCTTTCAATGTTTATGTTTGCTTGAGTGTCTTCTTCCCCCATGTTATTAATTTCACAATTATTGCTCTTTTATTATCACGTCTGAACACTCCAAGTTTTTTTATTTCATCCACCTCCTTTGTTATGTCTATATCTAACGTCAATTCTCATCAGCACGCACTCTACCTTTTTCTTCAATTCCTCATGACCTTCCTATTCGTTTATCTTCTATTCCCTTAATTATTAAATTTCTTCTCCTTCATTCCCTTTCCACCGATTCCAATCTTGTGTCATGTTCACTAATTACTTGCTTTAATCGTTGATTTTCCTGCCTCAAGAGTTTCGTTTCTTCAATATTTCTTTTTAATTTTCCTTCAATCTTCTCCACATTCTCCTTTAATTTCTCAAACAATTCTCTTATTTCGTCCATGACCTTATTGCAATTTGCGCAGTGCGGTCCTGTTGTTTGTTACTGGTTGTCTCAGTTTTAAGTAATATGTAAGTACTTTTGCTTAACGAAGAGTCACTCTGGCATACGCAAGTACCTACCTACATTGCCTCTAGAGATGGGCTCGAAACGTGATTAACCGTAAAGGAAAATGAAAAATTACAGAAATTGTGTGCCAAAAATAACTCAAGTTTCCATGTCTAATTGAATTTTTGTGCCACCTACCACCTGCCTAACTTATTTAAAATTTCTGACAAAAATATCCAGACCATCTAATTTAATGTTTGGATTTATATTTTTTCTGGCTTATTTTCTCTTCTTGCTATAAAATCACACGATGCTACTAACGAGCAAGTCCATTTGCCGTAATAATTTAATAAACAAACAAGAAATAAATTGGCGACTGTTGATAATATGACACTACTTTGTGCACCCGTGAAATATGAAATTTTGTAAAAATTCATTTCGCTGAAATTTATGAGGAGGGAGACATTTAATTGAGCGATGGTGGCAGCAGTATTTTCATTTCAGACACAAAACATCAGACTCATTAATTTGCACGCCGCTTTGTATGGCGGACACGAGTGGACATATTTCACGACATTTGAGCGGACTTGTCATCCCCCAGACGAGCTTTATTATGTCCGAAATGATTATTCATCTCGAGCGCCATAATGGACCGATATAACGACATTTTTTCAAACGTAACACTCCAATTTGTCTCTGGAACAGCTAATTTCCTTAATTTCTTTGCAAATGGCCCATTACAGTTTCACCCTCCTTTTAAAACTCTTAAAAGAGGATTTGTGTTTCTTTTATCCAACAGGATGAGGAATCCATGTAAGTTTTATTAAAAGAAATTCGATTGTAGGAAATCTAAAGAAAATATTGGAACCTTTGGGGAAGTAAATTTCAAGAAAACTTTATATTGAAGTCTCGTGAGATTATTGCACGGTCATCCTCTAGCTTTTCGTGTGGCGACATGGCGATTTCTCGTAGTTAAAGAAGTTGGAAGAATAATACCCCGTAAACTATACGAAATGACCTCGCTTTAGTTAATGCCAAGAAATTAGAAGTGACAAGTGTAAAGTTTGCTAGTTTCCACAAAACAAATTTCAGTTGGTAGTTTGTTTACAAAGTTCATTTCCAGGCAAGAAGCCAGAGCTCTGAAACTGTGAATAATTGCACTTTAAAAAGGCGATGTAAAGCCTCTTATTAAAAGCTCTGTTTTTAATTTGTTACAAATACTGCCAGATTTAAAATGTTCAACATTTTTTTCCAATAGAACGTTACGGTATTAAAGCTCAGCTTTTGACGGCCTTCACTACAAATACCGAACTTCATTTGTGGAGCTTCGATTTCGGCACGTTTAATTTCAAAGTTTCATTAACACATGCTCGGTTGCAATTCCAATTTACTGCCATTACGGAATAACAATTTCAGTCAAAGCGATATGTTTATTTGATGGAAGTGAAGAAGTACAAAACTCGTTAAATTAGGTAATTAAAACAAAACGTGGCTGCACATTTTCCTCAATGTCGTGGGTCTCAGTGGAAATTAATTTTAATCTTTATTAGTATTTGTTACTCTGCTGGAACTCGTTTCGACAAATTTTATTTATCAATTTGACTATTGTTATATACCAAAATGGCATTTCTGGTTGCACGATTGGCTCCAAAAGCTTTCCATATCTAAGTTGGGTTATGAGATCCCTACGTACCAAATTTCACTCAAATCGGTCTACTAGTTTTAGCTGTAGCGTGTTTACAAAACGTACGAACGTACATACGTACATACACACATTTTTAAAACCAATTTTTTGGGTTCCTGAAACCTCAAAACGTGCAGATCTGGTCTTATCTCAAATTCGAAAATTCCTGTGATTGCAGTAACGTCCCTTTTTAAACTTTCCACACCACATTTAAAAAATGGGAGGTTACTGCAATCACTAACATTTTCTAATTTGAGATAAGGCCAAATCTATAAGTTTTGCGGTTCCAGGAGCCCAAAAAAGGTACCTTCGTACCGTTCGTTTGCAAACACACTGCAGCTCAAACTGATTGAAATTTGGTAGATACATAAGTATTTCATAACCCGCAATAGTGTTGAATAGCTTTTGGCGCAAATCGTGTAACCGGAAGTGCCATTTTGGCACATCAATTTTTAAGTTTTAAATGCAGATCCCTGTCTTTTACCTGACCATTAAAGAGGCCTTAAAATTCTGCTTCCGAAAATGTATTCACTATTAGTACCCCTTCGTCAAAAAATTGAAAAATTCGAAATTTCAACGTACTTTAAAAACACGATATAGCCCAAACCCCTTGACCGATTTGGTTGAAATTTTGTACGTAGACATTTCATGACTGAACTTAGAGCAGAAAAGCTTTTGAAGCCAACAATTTTCTACTCACGTCTGTTTCACGTCACTTTGACACTTTGCAAAATTGCAAATAATGATGAATTTAAACTCCTCCGGAGTTTAACACTCCGCTAAATATGGTGTCATAGGAATTACGGTTATACCTTGTCAACAGAGTCATTTAAATAATTATTATGTGACTTTTGAAAATAAAATTAATTCAGCTTTTCGGCAGGATATGACATCTCTAGGTACCAAATTTGAGCAAAATCGATCCAGTAGTTTAGATTGTGGCGTGTTAATTATTGTTCATTTGAAATTTCAAATTTTGTGACTTTACGCCAAAAAGGAGCTAAGTGGCGAGTACATTTTTAGATACAGAATTTGAAGTCCTTTCACGTGCTGATAAGAAAAACTTCGCGTTCATCAATCAAAATTCATGGTTGATATGTCAAAAAGGCACTTGGCGTTTATGGATTCGCAAAAAAATGAACTAGACTCACGAGAAGGCCAACACTAGCTTCCATACCGAATTTCATTAAAATCCGTTTGGTAGTTTTCTTGAAATCGTGCTCACATGCGTAAGTACGTAGGACGTACACAGAAATTTTTTTGAAAAACTATTTTTCGTGATCCTGAGACCTCGAAATGTAAAGAATTTCAAATTTTGTAGTGATTGCAGGTAACCTCCCATTTGTATATTGGTTGTGGGAACGTTAAAAACTGAAAATTTTCATTTCTAATCTGGAGAACTAATAAAACTTTTGATCGCTTTACGAGGGGGCAACTACTGCGTTAGTCCGCGGTACACCCTTGGATTTAGTCCGCTTTTAGTCCGTTAGTCCGATTCAATCCTATTTAGTCCAGTTTAGTCAACAAGAGCTTAGTGAATTTAGCTCACTTTAGTCCGATTTATTTTGCGTTAGTCCGACACAGTTTAGTGCTAGTACAAGATTATGTAAAATAGCTGGAAATTGAAAAAATCATTTGAAGTAGTATAGGCAACTCTTGATAATTTGTTTATTATAGGGTTACATTTTGTAAGGAAAAACAACATTATGAAATTAGAAAAACCTTTTAGGCACTGTAAAGGGGAAGTAGGATGACTTTGGCCTTCGGTGTGAGATTGGCCACTTTCTAGAATTTGTTAGTGGCGCTCTGTAAAATTTTGATTTTCATTATTTGATATTTTAGAATATTCTTATCTATAATCTGTCCGGGATCCACACGACCGAGATTCACCCGATTTCCATGGCGATTCATTGTTGACAACAATGATTCGCCATGGAAATAAGGTGAATCTCGGTCGTGTGGATCCCGGACACACCATAGTATAAAACGTTTTCGTAATCAATTACTGGAAAATTGAGAGACAAAAAGTTTCTGTCTCAATTATACCGGGTGGTCGTTTTATCTTCAGACTGGTAAATATTTCGGAAAGGAAGCATTTTGGAAAAAAATGTTTCGTATAAAAGTTTTATGACTTCGAGGGGGAAAATAGGTGGCATCATCGCCAGTTTGATTTAAGGTCATTTTCAAGGTCAATTGACGGGTTAAATAAAGGAAACCTATATTTTTTATTACAGATTCTCATTCCCCGTAAAAGAACAAACAACTCTTATCTAAACTATTTTTGGATCCGATGAATAGGTTTCCATTTATAAAAATTAAGTTCGAAGTCATAAAACTTTTATTCAAAACATATTTTTCTAAAATGATTCCTTTCCGATCGCCAGTCTCAAGATAAAACGGCCACCCGGTATAAAGACGGACTAGGACTAGGCCGGACTATTATAGGACCAGCAGGGCGAAATGGACTAAATTGGACATAGACTGGACTAAAGCGGACTAGCCTGGACTAAAGCAGGCTATGCTGGACTAAAGCAGACTAGCCTGGGACAAATTGAACTAAAGTCGACTAAATCGAACTAAACTCTCTCTGAAATTTAGTCCAAATTTAGTTCAATATGTCCCAGGCTAGTCCGCTTTAGTCCAGTCTAGGCAGCTTTAGTTCAACTTAGCCCAATTTAGTTCAGTCTAGTCCAATTTAGTCCATTTAGTTCGGTCTAGTCCTAGTCCATGGTACATTTTTTTGTGAGTGGTTGCCCCCTCGTCGCTTTACTTTGTTTTCATAAAACCCTGTTAAATAATAAAAAAGTTTGAAAATATCCTCTAAAATATTTTTTTTGGAATATCTCAAAAACCAGGTTTCTTTCATTTGATTTAACTTTCCGATTTAATCGATTTCCTATATTTTAGAGTCGACAATATGATTCAAGTGTCACATGACCCATTTTCAATACATTTCATTGGCTTAACAATTAATTTGCGGTTGATTTGTGCTTCACTATAAATACCAATATTCTTATCTTTAATTGTCTCGGTTAAAGGAGGATTCAACTCTAGAAATCGAATTTGAAATTACCTCAGTTTCTGGTTAATTTATCTTCTAAATCTAATGGTGGCATTAAAATTTTTGGAAAATCTCAACTTTTCGCATTATCTGAAGATTAAGAATTTCCAAATCGATGACCTTTAGTACTTTCTGCAATTTCGGCAAATTTTTGTGAGTTTAGGGCGGCAGCAAAGCTAAATTCGGCCCTGATCACTGGCGCTGTATAAAGGGAAAATCACGTAAAAATATAAAGTAAGCATTTTTGACGGAAATTGGGCGAATTCATACACATACTAGTACGTCAAATGTTAATGTGTTTTGACGTGTTGCATGACGTTTACGACACAACTACATACCAACTTTTTCAGATAATAGATATTTCTTATCGAAACGGAAGCTTGAAATTTAACTCTTCCTACGGACTCGTTAAATTTGGCGCTCCGTTTCACTCGTAAAACAGCTGAATTACGTTTCAGATTAAGCCTAAAAATAACGATAAAATTTTCACTCAGGGCCAAGTTTACTGAAATGGCAGCAAAAGGAAAAGCACACAATTTTTCAAACTATTTCTTTTCATACGGTATTGACATTAACGGTTTGCAAGTTTGACCTGGAATAAGTTTTATTCGATTGGTGGTGGTTTTAAATTACATTTTGTTGGTCTAATTATAAACAGCTAGAGACGTCTGCAACTAGTAAATGCAAAGATGTAAGGCAAACACGTAACATGAATAATTAATGAAAACTGCATTGTTCATCTCAAAAAGATAAAATAAATGTTTTCCCTTAATTTTAAACTTTCCGCTTCCATAAATCCATCGCAACAACAACTCGTAAAACAAATCCAACCCAGCAGAAAACTGTAAAATGCATAGGGCTGCAAATCGGTTAATTATTTTTTATGCGCAGCCAGACTAAGAAGAAACGGTCTTTGACCAACAAAAAAAGTATCCAATTAAAGCAAAATTTTTTTATTGGTTTCGGCCTCATAAGGTTTCAAACTAAGTGGTCTAATTTTTTGTTCTGAATATTTTTACTTTTCGGTGAAATGGTAGTCCTGCCACTAGGTAGAAAAGAGATAGAGCTCCACTGGGACAGCATATGCGCTCCTCTCTATGTAATTATTTCGGTTATAATAATTCACTTAGTTAATGCTACGTAAACTGCTAAAGTTGCGCTATAATTTCCATAATTTAATGATACTAAATTATAAATAATAATGTTTCCCGCACTAAATGTAAATCCCATACGGATAATGCGGATTTATGATATCGAAATGAACCCCTGGGTTCGATTCAACAGGAAATCTTGGGCTTATTGCCAATTCGAAAAGGAGACATTGTCTGCAACAAGTTAATGATGATTGAGCTCGTGTCTTTACAAAATAAACGCGGAAGCCGTGAAGGGTCCCTGAAGGGTGATTGCAGGAAAAACTGCACCCGGCTAGACGTTATCCGGGAGTCAATCGAACTTTTCCCAGAACAAAAACACTTCTTGAAACTGAAATTAGAACTGTACAAACGAGAAACTCCTGAAAATTAGACTTCTGCTTCAGGATTCCTCAAAAACTGCTATAAATAATGTAATTGGATCGCTCTCCTGACCCGTCTTGCGTTCATTTAAATAAAACAAAAGGCGGGAAAAAATTGTGTCGGAAATGTCGCCCCTTGTAAAAGCTTGTTTTGATGCAAGCTGCAAAACTTACGGTCGCAAATTGAATTTGCTACCCGGAATAATTTACATGCTAAACTGGCAACCACTCTGAAATATTAAAGTTGCGTTTAGAAAATATTACGAGACAATTATTTCAAGCCGCTTGCAGCGGAATAAACCATTATGGGTTATCCCTTTGCACAAGTGCTCAACATGATTAACTTCGTTCTTAATTAATTAAGCCCGCACCCCTAATGTACGAATTAGATTGATGATTGGAAATGTACACAAATTTCGGTATTAATATAGAAAGATACATTACGTACTCCCGGGTGGTTTTCATCAGGAACGTTAAAATACATATTTGGAGAATGTAGCGGTAGCTTTTAAATAATATGAACCTGAAAGCTTGGGGTCACTTCGTCTGTTTTCCAGACTCTTCGACTTTGGATCAACTTCCATCGTTCAGTTCAATTCAAAGTTCTATTCAGATAAAGTCACCTTAAAAAGTTTACAAAAAAGCATTGAGAAGCAATAAGTACTTTTCTATTCCTTAAAACAGGATTATGGTTTATGCCTTTACCTTACCAAACATTCAAAATTATTTACTTCTTCTTAGATGGTATCTGCAATAAGTCCTTAATTAAACTATTAAATTTACAATTTAAACTTATTCAATCAAACTAATTGATGCTATAAATCTTATAGCTGGACCTATTAAACTTGCAATGAGTTCTTAAGAGCTAGTAATTGAACTTTAATTAAAATATATTGTGAATTATAAATTGAAACTTTAAGTTTTGCAGTTGATCAGCTTTTAAGTACTGACAGTTAAGAATTTAAACATTATTAATATTTTAAACTTACAATTAGCATGTTGGTACTTGAAATTTTAGCATTAATTGGTACTTTAAGGTTATAGTAATAACAAATTTAGAGTTGCAATTAAGTTTCCGTTCAAACTTTGAGCATGAACCAGCCTTAAATCAAGGTATTAAGGTTCTATTACGGAAACCATCAGGACTAATCACTTTAAACTGTCACTTAAAGTTTCAAGAATAATATACATAAAGAACTCAAAAAACAATTTAAGTTAATCGCGGGTTTGTTAAGGAATCAGTTAAGCTGTGTTTAATATTTCAATCAATTTCAAACAACGAGAGCACAAAATATTTATAATTTAAGCTACTTGCAGGTTTATTAAGGCGTCAGTTAACATAAATGTATATGTTCATGTTTAGTATTTCAATAGGTAAGAAGCCTTAATAATTATTGTAATTTTAAAGGTTCAAAAGTCACAATAATCGCAAATTTAAATTACCATGTGAAGCTGAATTGCAGTTTAACCATTCATAGGTTTAATTACGTCTTAATTACAAATTAAGTATTAATTGAGAAGGAAGTTTAACTGTAAAGTATTTATACTTTTAAGGGATTATGGCTGTCTTCCGGACTGGTTTAAATAAAAATGCAGTGTAAAAAGCTACATATATATATATGTTTCGACCAGATATTGTGCTTAGGTCATCTTCAGGCGTTAAAAATTCACATTGATAATTAAGTTAAGTTAAGTTGGTCATCAACTACATCTTTGCAACATGACCACGTTTTAATTTTAATAAAAATGTTTTATACTTTTATTTAAAGATGTAATTTTTAAACTTTAACTTTAAACTTAATTATCAATGTGAATTTTTAACGCCTGAAGATGACCTAAGCACAATATCTGGTCGAAACATATATATATGTAGCTTTTTACACTGCATTTTTATTTAAACCAGTCCGGAAGACAGCCATAATCCCTTAATTATACACACCGGACAGTGATTATGGATCATAACCTTCAAAAATTATTTATACTTTACTGACACTAGAGTTGAGAATTTCAATACCAATTCCACGACAAGACCGACCTTAATGTGTCGAAACCAATATACTAATAGTTATTTGTACAACTATAGTAATGAAAGTAATACTTTTTTCCATGGGTTTGAAGTTTGATACACGACGCCGTAGGCGTAGACGGAGTGTATCAATCAAACGAGTGAAAAAAAGATGCTTTCATTACGTGTAACACGTAATTTTTTTGTATATTTTCCCCGTAAAAGTGGAAAATAATTTTTTTCTATATGGGGGAGTAATGATTGACAACACTGGGTAGTCCTTTACTTCCTTGGTGTGATAATATAATGTAACAATGTAAAGATGTATAAGATGAAAAAATGTTAAAATCGTTAAAAAAAGTGATAGGTACTTTCATTACGATTTTTTCGTTAAAAAAAGTGGTACTTTCATTACGATTTTTCATTAAAAAAAGACGAATTTCATTGTAAATAATAATATGCAAAAAAGGCGAAAGTCTCAGGAAGTCTTGGTCTTGGTTTTCTTCGAGGTTTTCTTTTAGTGCCGTAGCAGATTGCGAGGCACTCTTGTTTTTGCTTATTCGCTCGCTCGCTAGCTCGTCGTATCGCTCCTCAATCTGCCCGAGCGATAACTTGAGAACGTATTGAGATATCGGCTGAAACTTGGTAAACGACCATATCGGACCAAGGGGGTGGGAGGTAGGGGCGAAAAACTATGAATTGCAAAAACTCGGGTATCTTACTGTTTGGTGTGCACATTCGACTTTCAAGTCTGTTGATTGTGACGGGATGCCAATTTCGGGGGATGAAATTTAGGGGATGAAAACCACCAAAAAATATGATAACCCTCAAGAATTGCACGCAGCTATTTGAAACCTGACGTACTACGATGAAATCTTGGGGGGATGCACTTCCCGTAAAATCGGAAATAGCTGTTGGCCGAAATTGGCGTCATTTCAATATCTAATATGCAGAAACACAAACGAGAACTTCAAAACTATTCAATGTATCAGGGCAGAATTTGGTGTGCTAATTTAGAGTGACACAATGTAGGTGGATGGGCAAGTTTTCACTGAAATCTAATAAGGGGGGGGATGAAATTTAAGGGTTCAAACTGGACCTAGGATACCTACTGACAACCCCTAACGCTTTACAAGTCGATAAATATATTGTATTTATTTTTTCTGAAATCTTATTGATTTATTGATGAACAACCGAAGTAAGTGAATACGCAAGAAGTTATGTAACACTTTAGAAATAAACTCATCCCTGTAAATCATAAAGAGGTGAAATCATGAGGGGTTGAATACGCGAATTTCTAAATAGCCGCAATTTTTGAACGAATAGGGTGATGAAATTGAAAGCACAACACCAGTCCGGAAGACAGCCATAATTCCCAAATCATACACACCGGACAGTCATGGATCACAATCTAAAAAAATTATTTCTTTAGAGTATGTGGGGGTGGTGAAATAGGAGGTTGAAACGTCTATAAAGCCCTGTAAGATTTGCTGCGAAATTGTGAGGCCTTACACGTTGTGTCTTCTAAAAGGAAGGAGAGAATCTTAGGAGAAATTTAACAAAAAGGATGAAATTTAGGGGTGGAAACTCGAATTTTCACTTAATAATGTAGGTTTAGAATTAATGCCATTCGATATTTTTTAGTTTTTGGTCAAAGGGGCACTGAAGACGTCGAGATGAAATTTTACGCACACGTTTAGTGACCACCCTGTAGATGATAATGCGATTTTGGGGCAAATCGGTTGATTACATTATATCCAAATTTATACGTCTATACGTTAAATCCGGGGAAAAAGTGAGCGTCTTTTGCGAACGCTGATGCCTAAACGTTTGGAGATGGAACAAACAAATCTACAAAAAAGTCCGCGACAGCATATAAGTACCTATGATAGGTAGTCTACAATAATATTGTTTTTTTTGTAAAATCGGTTTGACTTTTTGTTGAAGGCTATTCTTCATTGATACCTATATGCTATCGCGGACTTTTTGGTAGCCAACAATTCTTCTATTTATGATTTTGTTATATCTTCAACCGTTTACTCCAGCGTTCCCGTTTTAAATTGTTAATAAAGCGGGTTTTTTTCGCGGACTGAAACGTTTTAAATAGGGTCAGTGGTTGACTTTTATTCTATTTTTATTTAAATTTAACATTGTTGTTAAACTACAGCTAGTAAATTCTGGTAAATTCCATGCTACTTTAAACTTTAAAACACAAACGTGACAAAACACTGTTCTCGTCTTGTGTAGTCAAAAGGTCTGACTGAGTGAGTCTGAGGCTCAAGGCCAAAAGAGAGGGCAAGATGTGAGGAAGTTTCGGACGTATACAGTCGTGGCAAAAAGTGACTAAAACTAAAGCGATTTAATTTTCTTGTAATAATGGCGATTAGGTCAATAATAGGTTCGAAAACCTTTGATGTAGATACCATTTTTTCGAAAAATATTATTTTAATGGCGATAAGCTTCCTTGACCTTGTAGGTTATTCTGTTGCGATAAATTGGCACCTACCTTTAGCGATAACCTGATCATATGGTTGGTTCACGATCTGTACGTTTACAAATTCTGTGAAAAAGTAGAAGTTTCTACCGTCTCCGAGACTACCAATTTTTTAAAGTGGTGAAGTGGAGTGGGGAGGTCAATTAGAGAATAGACCCGTGCAAGCGATTAAATATTATAACTAAAGGCCATGTCAACCCGATTTTTTTAGTTATTTCTGTTATACGATGAGGAAGATGCTTTAACAATTAAAATTCATTACAGCATCCATTCAAGGTAATTAATAAAATGTACAATGAAAAATAGATTTCCAGTGATTGATGAAAATCGAATTGCACTCCGTCTGTTTCCATTGAATTTGTGCACAACCACAAAATATCCGACAAGTCTTTTTTCATCTCATGCTACATTAAATCTAATCTGAAGTGATTTTATATCTTGGAAACCACCATATCCCAAACGTATGATAAATAGAATGCGACTTCACTAATGTAGCGTGAACCCAACACGTTTCCCTCGGAAAACAGATTTGTCCTTTTCGTGCAGCTGCCTTTCAATCATTTCACCTAATGGAAATGTATAAATTTTTCGAAATCGTCCCTCAATTAGATCGGAGGACCAGCTATTCGAAACGTGAATGCATAAAACATTGGGGCGCATCCCCATCTGCTAAAAGTATCACTGACACGCGAGACCCTCATCTCTACTCTTCTTGAATTATTCAAATTCCAAATAAAAAGTAAACAGCTGAATAGACGATTCCCGTCGAGTCAAGAATCGATCGTCAAAAATGCTAACAAGATTAATTATGGATCGTTAAAAATAGGTTATGGGAGGTTCGTTAATTATTTCGATATAATGAGACGAAGCGTGTTGGGGCGGTCAATTGGAGAACTTTTCTGGTAAATAAATTATCCCGCTCGGTGTCCTATCAGGATCGTCTGAAGCGGAACACATTTCATGTATTTTTAATGTGCTGAAGAATTCATTCTTTCTATTTGAGTACAGGAATTGAAACGATTATTTGGGAATCGCTGAACAGATGCGACCAGAATTTGTTCTGGATGAAATCGAGGGGAACTCACAAAATCCTCTTAAATATTCTTCGACTCACTTATTTATTTGTTTCCTTCTTTTGTTAAAGACTTCTCGAGGATTAATTAAGTCGAGTAATGACGATAACGAGGGAATTTTCTGCTCCAATATTTATCCCCCAATTTTCGAACTTCCAACATAGTTCAGGAACTGATAATAAATTGATAATGACCTGATGACGTGCGTATTTACGATTTCGCCTCTTTTCACGCGATGGCAATTTAAATTTCCTTCCACCTGCTCATTTCCTGACCCTCTTATATTTAATTAATTTTTTTCACTCCTCGCAAATTAACCCGCTTTTCAATAAGAAAGGGTACATGTTTTCATTCGTAAGACTGGAGGGTGTCTAGTGACGTACTCAGTGTTTACTAATTAAATGTATTTCATTTCGCTCGTATTCCTTTGTAATTGTGTTAAAGGAAGGATTGAAAGCCAGTGTGAAAATGCTAAGGAATCCTTCAAAACAAAAAACATTCGTGCTGTCAGTTAAGCGGGACTTTAATAATAGACAAAAATAATACATAATTAAAATTCTTAAGCTCTACCCTGATATTTGAAATCTGAAAAATAATGATGACCTGAAGATTCCCTTCAACAATATTGTGTTACATCCAAAACGACTTGAAATTTTCCATAGTTTGTGGGGAAATAGAAATCCACCATCTTTCAGATACTTACTGCATTGAGAGAGAGAGAAAGCTGGAAATTGTTTTAATCGACTTATTTTAAATCTGTTTTGACTGTACTAAGTTATCACCCTCCAGCGAAGTCTGCGTTCCGCTTGACAACGCGAAGAGGCACCGCAAAGAGCTTTTTTGAGAACATCTAGTTAACCGTTGATTTTACGACAAATCCTAATCCAATCTAAATTATTCAGGACAAAATGTGTTATGAAAAAGGATCTACAGCCCCTAGAAAACTATTATTTTTGCAAAAACACCCGAAATGCGGGGACTTCCAGCTTCCTTCGTACAGGCTATTCTGCCAACAAACTTGCAGAACGGGTTTTATGAAACAAAATGAGTACGAATTAAAGAGAAATAATTGTCCCAAGGGTGATACGTACCCCCATAAGTTGAAATTGAAAATTGAATTACAATAGAAACATAAAAACATAGACAAAATGAAAACAGGTTACGTTACTGAACAATATACAGAGTGTCCCTAAATGAGTGGGCAAAACTTCACCAGTAGATTCTCCTATGAAAAATATGAAAAAAGTCCCTTTGAACATATGTCGAAAAAATAAGTTCTAAGGGAGCTAAGGGCCAAGGGGCCACTTTGAAAGTGTTTTTTTCTAAATATCTTCAAAATGGTTAAAGATAGCAACGTGAAATTTGATTTCTTTAGCAAGTCTTAGATGCTGAGTTTATAACTGTAGAGAAAATTTTAAAATTTTGATCATAAGCGGCTTAGGACTAAATTTGCTCAAATATTTTTGTAAGTAGTTATTTCTCAAATTTGATTCCAGAATCTGAAAGTTTGAGGTTTTTTACGTAAAAAAGGTACTCTTGTTGAACGTCGCTAGAACACACTGTTTTTGAAGAAAATGGTTTTTCATTGATTCAAAGCTCCAAAATTTGTGATTTAAGACTTCAAAATGCTGTAAATAAGCTTCCTTACTTAATTCTAGAAAGAAAAGTTCTTATGAACATGGGTCGTAAAATGCTTCCTAAGGGAGCTATAATGGTCTTTTAAATGGGATCTTGGAAAGCATGTTCATAGTCCAGGGCAATTAAGATTTGACCCCGGCATAAAAAAAAAAAGGTAAAACCTTTTCTAACATGATCGGGACACTATATTTAACATGTCATAAAAAGTCCCAAAGAATCCCGCGTCGGGTTTGGCCGTAATGGCCGAGGAACCGGTTCAACAGTAAAAATTCTCAAATTTTAGGCTATTTATCCCACCAATTGTGTTTTAATCTTGATATGCCTTTGCAGTTAGCTTACTTTATTTAGCTGTGGCAAAAAAAAATGACGGGGCACGCACCCGAGCGTTCGCGCGGTCCAATAGACGCTTCACGCGAACTGTCCAGGGAGTCGACCGATTTTGATGAAACTTTCAGCGTCGAGGCAGATCGATGTGAGGTTGAAGCCTATTGTTTTTCGCTGCGATCGAACGACCGGACTACCGGAAAAATGCAGATACGGTAAAAACATTGAATTGCAAATATCTCAGTTTTTGTCGGTCTTATGCCAAAATATGTCTTATTCAATGTTGTGGGAAATTTAATTCTCTACAAAAAAGCACATAAGACCGACAAAAACTGAGATATTTGCAATTCAATGTTTTTACCGTATCTGCATTTTTCCGGTAGTCCGGCTGTTCGATCGCAGCGAAAAACAATAGGCTTCAACCTCACATCGATCTGTCTCGATGCTGAAAGTTTCATCAAAATCGGTCGACTCCCTGGACAGTTCGCGTGAAGCGTCTATTGGACCGCGCGAACGCTCGGGCGCGTGCCCCGTCATTTTTTTTTGCCACAGCTACATGAAGTATGTTTCACAATGTTCCTGACAAGCTAACTGCAAAAGCATATCAAGATTAAAACACAATTGGTGGGATAAATAGCCTAAAATTTGAGAATTTTTACTGTTGAACCGGTTCCTCGGCCATTACGGCCAAACCCGACGCGGGATTCTTTGGGACTTTTTATGACATGTTAAATAGAGTGTCCCGATCATGTTAGAAAAGGTTTTACCTTTTTTTTTTATGCCCGGGTTTCGGCACTTTTTCGTCTAAATGCATTGCACTATCATGATATGTTCATAGGGACTTTTTTCATATTTTTTAAGAATCTACTGGTAAAGTTTTGTCCACTAATTTCGGGACATCCTGTATGTTCATAGGGACTTTTTTTCATATTTTTCATAAAAGAATGTACTGGTAAAGTTTTGCCCACTAATTTCGGGATACCCGTATACCTATACAAATAACGGGTGTCCTAACAAAAACCGAACGAAATATTTTTGGTAATAACTCGTGCATATCTTACCCGATTTGGATGAACCTGGTCTTAAATTGAAGCCAAAGAATCAGGCTTTCGAACTGCCGACAGATGGTGCTGCAATAGTTCTCTTCGTGATACTTGTCTCAAAGGTTCATTTCAGGGGCGTGGGGATTGGTCAATTATCAACCAATCGTTATGAGACTCACATAACTTTGAAGGGCGTTCATATTTCTTTAAGAATCTTTTTTCAGAAGTTAATTTGGTTCACGCATTGACTTTCTGTGATTATTTAAAAAATATGTGTTTTCATATTTTTTCATGCAGAATGACCATGACTAAAGTAACAATGAAGCAACAAGAGCTTAATTCTCAGTAATAGCCTTTAAATTTCCTCCAATTCGCATCCGCTTGGGTTTTTCATTCAATTAGATCCACTATTACTGAAAATGCATCACTGTTACTTCAGTTATGGTCATTAGGCGTGAAAATAAGGGAAAATATATGATTTTTAAAAGATCACAGAAAATTTATTCGTGAATCATAACGAACTTCTGAAAGACGCTTTTTGAAGAAAAGTAAACGTGCTTCAAGGTTATTTTTATCTCATAACCATTGGTTGTTAACTGACCAATCCCCATGCACCCAAAGTAAGCCTTTAAAACAAGCATGGCTAAGGCTACTACGACAGCGCCATCTGTCGTGGTCTCTTTAATGAATCGATAGCCTGATTCTTTAGCTTTAATTTAAGTCCATGTTCATCCAAATCGGTTAAAAAATGGAGGAGTTGTCCCCAAAAATATTTCGTTCGGTTTTTTTTAGGACACCCGTTATATTTGTTTTCAATTGAACAGGGGCTTTTGGGGCATATAGCCCCCTTAGAAGGCGTTTTATAGAAAAAGTCTACTTTTCAAATCTTATCATTTTCCTTTATAGAATCCGGCTCGCAAGTTTATTACAAACATTTTTGTTTTTTTTACATCCGGTATAATGTGCACTTTCAAATGTTTTTCTTAAAAAAACACAACAGATATGTCTAGATTTGTTCCTGCAGGAAAATAAAATTGTTGCCAAATATTTTTTTTTAATCGTCCATTCGCTCTTACCTTTACAAGCTAAAACTATGTAAGTGGACTACTATTGGAAACGAAAATATATTTTAAGAACTCAGAGAATGCACTGAATATATTTCAGATATTACAGTTAGAGCTGGTTTCAAGTCTCATGATCTGTGACCTTCGGTGCGCAGAGCGCTCAAGTCGGTCGTTCCCGCAAACTACGCACCGTTCTGAAAATATTGTCATTCTGTACTGCGTCGTTGCCTCGTTGAGATTACCTCGTGATTAGTGAGATTAGGAAATCACTCGCGCTCAATTTACAATAGTCATTGCAACTTGCAAAACCAATTAACAGGCGTGCAAACGGCGCGGCCGCTCTTTGACGTTTGAAACATTTCAACTCGAGCGCTACCGCACCGGAGAACCGATGTTTTCGGCATGAACAGAAACCGCGGAAATTTTCCCCAACAGGCCACGCCCTTTGCGCATCTCACGGATCATGAGATTTGAAACCAGCTCTACGTGTGATTTAAGTGCACATTATACAGGGTGTAAAAAAATGTTACTAACAAATTTGCGAGACGGATTTTAGGAAGGAAAATGAGTAGTAACGTAACCTGTAAATTTCATTTTTCTGCGGCTTTATGTTTTCATAGAATATCAATTCTCAATTTTGACTTTTGTGGAGATTTTATTGAACATGATTTCTCTTTTTTTTACTTATATTGATTCATAGAACCCGTTTTGCAAGTTTGTTGGCAGAATTTTGTCAGACTTAAAATAAGTCGATTAAAACAATTTGACGCCAGGCCTATTAGTCTTTAGTTTGACATTTTGCTGTTAGCTAAGAACAATTTTAATAAATAGTAATCTAAATAATAATGATGAGATCTCGGTTTTTATTTTTTCTTTAAAGACAGTATACAGCATTGTGTCAGTGTATTCGAAAGCTTTCGAAATTATCTAAAACTTGCCTGAAATTTATTGAGATCCATCATATTTTTCAGGTACTAACATGAGGCAATGTTAAAATATATAGAGCAATTTTGGTGGATGCGCCGGGAGCGACTAATTAACCAGATTTTTATAATAATAAGACTTCGGTTTTCAATTTTTTTGAACCGCAAGAATGGGTGGAATTTAAAAACTTTAGCATGATATTTACTATTATAGCTTTTGCAATCGTTTCCTGTATTAATCCAAACACAAGCATTTGCATGAACTTTATTGATTTCACCCAATGTTGAAATAGTTGTAATGCAATTTTGGGCGAACACGGTTTTAATAATAAATTGTTAAGCCTTTATCGCGACAATTCGTAATCTCTGAAAAATAATGATGAAGTATTAGTTTTTTTTTAATCAGCGCAATTGTCTCATAATATCGTCTATACCAGATGCTAACTTGAAGCAAGGTGTGTGATTTCGGTGTAGGCGCTGATTAGTTATGTAAATGGTAATATTACCGAGGTAATGATATTTTTTTGCAATTGTATGATAGGCGATAAAAGAAATATTTTTGACATTGTTGCACCCAAAAAATATGTAGGTATAATAATGCATAGTTTTGGCTAATTTAACCTTCTCCAAAAGTTTATAAATTTTCATGTGATTTCAATTTTTCCAGCGTTTCTATGGTCCATTAAAATAACAGAGGACCCCTTACAACCCAATAAAAACGGCATCAGTAATTATTTTCACACTTAAAATGTCACTTATGTGGTATCACTGGATTCACAAAAGTGATCCATTTGAAAACCAAAAGTTGATGTCACTTCCTGCGTAACTGGAAAAGAAAAAAATTTGGTTATTATGCCAGAAAGTGGCCTTCCAAACTCTTACTCCAAAATCTAGAGGAAAAGAAGCCTGAGAGTATTGCTTAAACTAGTGATGTAAAATACGTCAATATTATATCTATATTTCTTATTTTAGTTTTTTAGTCATTTTCACTCTGTTTTAGAACTTTTCGGTAGGAGCGGTTGGAAGACAACATCAAAAAGTGTTATAAATTATTTTGGACTGCGTTTGCATTCCGTTTGTATTTCATTCCATTCCATTTGCTTTGGATTATCCAAGAAAGATTTCTTGTGTGTTTCTTACATTTTCTGAAATGCTTACGTCCGAAATCTTTTTTGCAACACATAAGTTGTTAATTTGAAAGGCATTTCTTATGATACTAATCAAAATTTACAATTTTCTCCTCACTTGTTAGGTTATGTTACTCCAGTGAAATGTTACTCCAGTTAAATGCTAAAATATGATATGTATCATTTTGCTAGATATAATCATTCACAACACTAGCTTAAACTATATTTTTCTTTCAAATAGTTAGTAAACGAACAAACAATTAAAAAAGAGAGTAAAAAATAAGAAATTAGGTTGACGTCGTAAGCAATTTGTTCCTCCTGCAAGCATTCCTGACGAAGATTCTGACTTGATAACAACATTCCTGAAACTTTAACTAAGTAGGAATAGGCACTTAGCGAAGTGTATGTTTGATGCCATTTATATGAACACATATCTTAAAGTTTGTTGAGAGTAAGGAAGTTTCAGGAATTATTTTGCCAAGGAAGTTGGCAACAAGCAGCAACAATATATTCATGGTCCTATTAAAAAGAGATCTAGTCTGTGAAAATAGCCAGTGAAAATCCGTCATTTGAAATAATCGAATTAGCAAATTCGTAACGAAGTTAATGAAGTGAATGGGCGAAAATGAGTGGTATTTAAAGCAAGGCGGCACAAGAGTGAAACATTGAATTAATGCATTAGAACTGTCACAAAACAAAGTGAGAAGCGGCCAGCTCGCCACCAGATATAATTGAATTAGGAATAACTTAGTGCGACCAACTAGCTTTTGATTTAATTAATTATCGTTCAATTACCGCATTACCATCCGGAAAGTGGACTGAAAGGGAGGTGTCATTGCCTCAAACTAACCATTTGAAATACAATAACCTTCCATTACAACAACTCCTCACACCCTATTGTGTTACATAATAGAGCGAATTGTATATAACCTATTGTTGGGAAAATTCAATACTGTCGATATTACACCTCCTGGCTGCAACTTAAGACCAGTAAAATTAACGACTGGAAGTTTCCAAACCACCCACCCGAACTTGGAAAAGAGCAAGAGGGGTTTTATCGGTGTGGAATTTGAACAAAGAGCAATCGAAACGTAGAGACGTCAAGTTAATGCAATGTGGAATTATGTTGTCGATGTCAGCAACTGAAAGGAAACAAAGATAAAACGAAGAGGTTGAGGATTTATTTTATCCCGTCGCTCAACGGCTCACCTTGCAATTGAATTATTGACAGGAAGACAAACTGGAAACACTTGACGTGCATGGAACTCACTTGTGAAACTCCGCGTTTTGTTTTTCATTCCATTTTACGGACGAATTGAAAGATAATTGCTGCCCACTTTAGACAGAGCAGTTCTCTTGGAAAAAATCCTCTTCACTTTTATAACAAAGGAAGTTTAAAACTTAAAGTTAACTACAAGCTCGGAGGACGTAACATTCTTTTTCAATAGTTGCAATTATTATTTATTATTTTTAATCAACCTGGAAATTGGGATGTTTGTCCGGGGAGTGAACAAGGGGAAGAACAAAGATTTTCTCAGATTTTCGTGGATCTAACTTTCAACCATTAAATTTCATCCCAAATTCCATAAAAGACCACTGAATTCCCTAAATAGTCCAGTCAAATTAGACCTCCAGGGGACCGGACCGGAGGTTACAATAAATGTTGGAAAGCGGGAGATGATCTTAAACCCTTTAGTAGGCATCTAATAGAAGTATCCTAGTTTTGCAACTTCCCAGGATGTGTGCGTATGATAGGGTGTCCAAAAAAACCCGAAATTTTCGGACTTTTCTCAGTTTTTCGCTTATAATTTCTAAACAGTGCTTCCTAGCGGAAAGTTCGCTATTTTCGAAATTAAAGCGCACTAAATTCTGCGTCGAATGAGCCCCCCAAACGTGAAGTTCGACCATGTGGTAGGGTCGCAAGCCATGGTCAAAAACGACAATTTTGTGAAAAATTGACAAGTAGTGACTTTTCGTCGTCTGTAACGTCCAAACGGCTACTCTAATTTAAAAAACTTATAGCTTGAAAGTTGTAGACCATCAATCGCTGATTTCAAAAAGCATCACAAATTTAAATTTTGGTTAAAAGTATTCAAAAAATAATTTATTTATAAATGTAGTTAAGAAATGAGACAATGAATAAAAGATCAATTTCTTCGAAATCTTTTGGACGTGGAGGGGCCAGGGTCGTTCGCAGGCTCGATGAATAGTGTGTCGCCTTCAAATAGTTGAGGCTTTAGATCTAGAAAATCAAAATAGAGCAATCCATAAACAGTCATCATAAGTCAGTACCTAAGCCTCAACTATTTGAAGGTGACACACTATTCATCGAGCCTGCGAACGACCCTGGCCCCTCCACGTCCAAAAGATTTCGAAGAAATTGATTTTTTATTCGTCTCACCTTTATAAATAAATTGTTTTTTGAATACGTTTAACCAAAATTTAAATTTGTGATGCTTTTTGAAATCATGGTCGAAATTAACGTTTGGGGGGCTCATTCGACGCAGAATTTACTGCGCTTTAATTTCGAAAATAGCGAACTTTCCGCTAGGAAGCACTGTTTAGAAATTATAAGCGAAAAACTGAAAAAAGTCCGAAAATTTCGGGGTTTTTTGGACACCCTATCATACGCACACATCCTAGGAAGTTGCAAAACGAGGATACTTCTATTAGATGCCTACTAAAGGGTTTAAGATCATCTTCCGCTTTCCAACATTTATTGTAACCTCCGGTCCCTATTTGACTGGTCTAAAATGGTTTTCGAGTCATATTTTCGCATTTCAAAATGATGACGGCAGTAGTTCGGTAATTTTTCTTAACGAACACCTACTGTGTGTCATGAATTAAAAACTAACCTTTTCTCCGCAAAAATACAAGGCAAAACTTTCCGAGGAAATTTGTCAAAACATCATTAATAACGCAGGTAGGGCTGGCTAAAGTGGAGGGATGGATAACTATTTAGAATAACTTCGAAACTGATAATTAATTAATTAATAAATTAACATTTTGCTATACTTATACGTTTATCCTATTATTAAACATAACAAGTAATAATTTCATCAAAATTGACAAAGAAAATTATTTTTCAGCTGCACCTACTGTTAAAATTATCTAGGAAAGCTACGGAGAATGAACATCGCTTTTGCTAGTGTTTTCAGGTAACACATTTCATTTGGAATCTTCTTTGACTTTCAAATTTTTTCCATTTGGGCCCTCGTTTCCTTTCAAATCACCTTCAATGTGGTACGTGCGGGACCCTAATTTTACACTTCTTTTAATCAAAGTAATTTTTAATGCTACTGAAAACCCTAGAAACAATTATGGCTATTTCAATTGTCATCAAATTTTAATTCTTATCAACTGTTGCAACGTACTCTGCCATAATTGTTTCTATGGTTTTCAGTCACATTAAAAGATTGATTCAAAGAAATGCAAAATTAGGCACGTACCACATTGAACACGATTTGAAAGAAAACAAACATGAGTGAATTGTCATGGCAGTTATTTTCTAATTATCTATGGAAGGAATAATATAACAAAGATTATAATGATGAATTCTCCACTCCTATTCTTATTACTTGTGGGGTACCACAGGGATCTATTTTAGGCCCTTTGCTCTTCTCCATATAATAATAATAATAATACAAATAATAATATTTATTCGTCCATACATTTAATTAGACATGGGATAAAGTCAAAACATGTATCATACAATACAATAATACGTCAATACATCAATACATATATTATTGGTCACATTTAACTACGACAAGAATTACATATTTACATATTCTGCAACAGTGTAAAAACATTTGGTGGCTAGAAATTTTTTTAATTTAAGTTTAAATAGATTTTTGTTAGCTACATTTTTTATGACCATGGGCAGTTTGTTGTACAGGTTCGTGCATGTATATTGTGTAATGCGGTGATATTTCATATAAGGCTGTGTTATGTTTTTGAACCCTTATATCAGTAGCATGCCTAGTGTTGTAGTAGTGGTTCACATTGTTCTCACCTTGTAACTAAAATTAAATTCTGTAGTTATCTTACGTGGATGATACACAACTAACTATATGTATCTAAAATTTATCAGTAACTGTTAATGGTTCTCTAATTACAGGTAGGTGAAGCTGTTAATTTAGGAGTTACAATTGATTCGTTTTTAAAATTTAAAACCCATACTATTTATAAGCGTAGAGCGTGTAAGAGGATTATTGCAAATTGTTCAAAATTCGTGCATTAGATTTATTTTTGGGCTTTCTAGATTCCACCATGTTTCTCATAAATTGAAAGAATTATCCTGGTTGAATATGAATAACCGCAGATTCTTACATAAAATCATTGTTAACTGCATTCCTAAGTATTTATCTCGAAAAATAGTGTACAGGAGGGATACATACAGGGTGAGTCTGAAAGACTCCACATCCTTTATACCACAGAATCTACTGTTCAAATGATGAAGCTTGGTGCAAAAATTATTGGTCAGTTGTGATTCCTCATGATGTTATAAGCCGCCAAATATCTTCATTTTTAAACGTTATGTTTAAATATCTTTCGAAAGGTGTATCGTAGGATTTTGAATTTTTGCACAGCATTGTTACAGACCAAGGTGCAATTGCTGATGGTACTTAAGACATTATCCAACAAGTGGATCTCTGTTATACAGGGTGGCCCCGATGTTATTTGCCCTTGGTCTTTTTTATGTTTGAAAATATTGCCAATTTGCCTATGCGGCCGTATTCCCCGTTCAATTATAAAACTTTTTTGGCCCTTAAAATTTTTCGAAAAAACTAACCACTCACGAGGAAAATTGAAAAAACCGAAAACATGATCATCGTGATAAACCTACAATTTCAATAAAAATCAAAGTATACGTTGACACGCATCACATTTCTACTGTTTTTTGCATTGAAGGTCGTGTCCTACATCTGTGCCCAGAACCATTGCTCACAACTGAAGAAAAAACATTGATGGTAATTTCACTTTTTTATGAGGTAGACTCATCATTGGTTTTGAGGTGATTACCCGCATCACGTTTTCGGTTTTTTCAATTTTTCTCGTGAGTGGTTAGCTTTCTCGAAAAATTTTAAGAGCCAAAAAAGTTTTTGAATTGAACGGGGAATACGGCCCCATAGGCAAATTAGCAATATTTTCAAACATAAAAAAGTTCAAGGGCAAATAACATCGGGGCCACCCTGTATAACAGGGATCCACCTTTTGGATAATGTCTTAAGTACCATCAGTAGTTGCATCTTGGTCTGTAACAATGCTGTGCAAAAATTCAAAATCCCACGATACACCTTTCTAAAGATATTTAAAAAGGGCGTTTAAAAATGAAGATTTTTGGCGGCTTATAACATCAAGAGGAATCACAATTGACCAATAATTTTTGCACCAAGCGTCATCATTTGAACAGTAGATTCTGTGGTATAAAGGATGTGGAGTCTTTCAGACTCACCCTGTATACATAATATTTATATTGGAAGAAGAGATACCTTAAAAATTCCACTGCACAATTCACAATTTCAGGGAAGCAAAAATTATAAGAAAAGTCCAACAAACGCAAAGCTGTTTACAGCACATGATGGACTAATACATAAATTTTTGGACCAAACACACTTGTCAACTGAAATTCGAGATTTGTCGATACTACCCCACGTTCCCCTACCACGGGTGAAAAATAGCTATTACGGCTCGAGACGCAACAAATTCAATAAAACTATAAATATGTCTGCACCTCGTGCGTAAGAATGTAATGATAATTATACTCGTGTTTTACGCCCTCCTTGGCAGCCTTCAACATTACGTACCATGGATTTAATATGGAGATTATGGCCCAAAGCGCGGCGCAACTTATAAGCAAGCGACTGGGCGAACGAGCCAATGAACAACGGGGTTTTTGCTTTTTTCTAATTTTGCTATTCAAATTGTCTAATAATGTGACAACAAATTCTTAATATTCACAAGGTATGTAAGGTAGCTTTTATAGCCCTCAACTCCTTATTTATTATTTTTTCTAGACAATTTGAAATAGAGACGAGATTGTTGTTTTGATAGCGACCACACCACATCATTCCAATTATAGTTCGATATCGTCCTCAAGAAGCAATTCAGTCCAGTCTTCCAATTACGAAACAATTTGCCAGCTATAACCATAATAATACTCATAGATTCCCCATCGAGAAAAATTCCATTTTCTACAACGCTGTCTATTACGAGCAGACGGAATCGATTCGGTTCGAAAGCAATTTTTAATAATAAAGTGATATAATGATCGGTTATACGTCAAGGGGGTAGAGCAATCGATTATGAATCGAGACGTGCTCATAAAAATTTTACGTACCACCTAAAATAAGTTTCTGATGAACGGAAAAAATGACAGACGTATTTAATACTTTATGAATGAACAACAAACTGAATTTTTTGCGACGAAAGGATAATGGAGGAATCTTGTAGCAGGTGAATTAGGGACATTAATCTGTAACGCAGGGATTGAAATATAAAACCGGGCAGCCATTGGTATTTGTCGAACTATTAATTAAATCTCTCCGCGCGATCGGTTGTTGTTAAATGAGAAATTAATTAAAATTAACGTATCGATCCAGTTTAAAATATGTACCTATGTGTGTAAAATGGAATTTTACATTCCGTGATGGTGGAAGTCTAATATTGATTTGGACCTGCCTCTCACTTCGCATCAAACTGAAATGTATGGAAATATATTCGGGCTGGAAAATACTTGAGTGTTGTGTTTCGAGGGTGATTATTTCATGATTTCACTAATGGAATAATCTGGTAATGCCATTGACGTTTACAACGGGATTATCAATGCACACGGCTTATAGTCCAAATTGCATAGAATTGATAACGCGCCTTCCTTGTCTAATCCTCTTCAGCCTCTGTCAATTCCGCGTGTGGTAATTTTTTTAAATTACGTTGAAATGCAATATATTACTTATTTTACTTATTAGCTCCTCGCGTGTGAATAAAAGCCACGAGAAGATGTACATCAGTGCGATGTATATAACTGTAAATGTTTATCATGTTAAGGGGCGGCTGGTCTTACTAGTGGAATCGGGTGCAGATTTCAATCTGCACCTAGTAGTAGTGCCTCCGCAGACGCACAGATGTGTCTAAAAGGCGAAATGTTAAAAAATTGTTACAGAATTAAAAAGTAGAAAATGAACAGAAATGAGTAAATGAAAAGAATTGCGGGAATTAAAACAAAATTTGGCGAATTTTGAAAAATTAACACTCAGGGGGCTGAAAAATTGCGAAAGGGGATGAAAAATCAAGAGTAATGAAAATTAAATATGATTAAGTAAGTAGAATTAGGAAATATAACCCCAAAATAACCAAACTAGGCAATTAAAATTTTTGTTGGGGTTGAAATACCTACATACTTATACCTACTTACCTATTGCGAACGAAACTGGAAAATTGTAAAAGGTAAACTGGATCTCAAATAAGTTCAATTTTATTACCGACGAAAAACGAAATTATAAAGGTGGATGAAAAGTCAAAGGGTATGAGGATTGAGCGTGGTTAAGTAAAAGTACGGAAAATAACACCAAAATAACCCAATTATGTGTGCAAATTTTGCGTTTGAAGAGTTGAAATATTGCGAAGGGGGATGAAAAAAGTGAAAAATGTAAACATCATCCAAATGAGTTCAATTTATTACCGAAGAAAAACGAAATCACCCGAATTTGGCAAAACTAACACCTAGGCGGTTGATAAATTGTATAGGGGGATGAAACGTCAAAGTAAATGAGAATTAATCGTAATTAAGCAGAACTACAGAAAATAACACGAAGGTAAGCCAATTATGCAGATTTAGCTTTTGGGGGGTTGAAATATTGCGAACGGGATTGAAAATGTGAAAAAGATAAACATAAATCTAAATGAGTTCAATTTATTACCGAAGAAAAACTAAATTACGCGAATTTTGCAAAATAAACACTTAGGGGGGATGAGAATTAATCGTAATTAGAATTGCAGAAAATAATACGAAAATAAGCCAATTATGCAAATTTGCCTTTTGGGGGTTGAAATTTTGCGAAGGGTGTCGGAAAAGTGAAAAAGGCAAACCTAATTTTACAAAATTAACTCTTGGGGGTTGAAAAATTATGAAAATGAAGTGGTCTGCATAAATTTTGCTTTTTGAGGGTTCACTTATCATGAAAGGGGTTGAAAAATTGGGGATGGGTTAAAATGAATGAAAATGACTTCGAGTTATCGAAAAAATTACAAAAAAGCCCGAGAAAATAAATAAAATGTATTTACTGTGCTTGCTATGGGTTAGGGGTTGTTAGTAGCCTAGGTAGGGGTTGGTTTTAGGTTGAAGACTCATAAGGCGTTTTTTCAATGGTTAACCGAAAACCAGCGAACCCCGTAATTTTATACCACCATTTATTTGAAGAAATTTCCAGTTTCAACCCTTAAATTTCATCCCCCTTTGTCGATCTTAGTGAAAATGTGTCTATTCGGCTACAGCTTCACTGAAAATTGACTCACCAGATCCTGCCTTGATACGCTGAATAGTTTTTGAGTTCTCGTATTTTTGTGTTTCTGCAGGTTAGGGGTTGTAGCGCCTTTAAGGGTGGTTTTTCGCGAATGATCATCCAGACCTTTTTTGTACCATGAATAGAAAGCTTTCGAATGGTATTAATTTCAACCCAACATTATTCAGTGACAATTCGAGTTTCCACACTTAAATTTCATCACCTTCGATAAATTTCTATTAAAATTCACTCCTCCTTTCGCGAAGATGCAATATGTGTAAGACCTCACAGTTTCACGGGAGATTTTGCTTCTCTGCCACAAATTACAGGTCTTCATGAACGTTTCAACCCCTAAACTCCAACCCCCTATTTCACCACCCCCACATGCTCTAAAGAAAGTTGTGTTCTCAATTTCAGCGCCCTAATCCAATTCGTTAAAAAATTGCGACGATTTATAGATTCATGTTTTCAACCTCTACTAATTTCACCCGTTTATGATTTACAGGGGTGAGTTTCTTTCTATGGTGTTACATAACTTCTGGCGTATTAACTTACTTCAGTTATTCATAAATAAATTAACAGGATTCCAGAAGGAATAAATAAAATGTTTTTATCCGCTTGCATAGCTTTAGGGGTTATTAGTAGCATAGGGGTTGGTTCTTGGTTGAAAACTCATAAGGCTTTTTTTCAATGGTTGACCGAAATCTATCGAGCCCCGTAATTTTATACCACCATTTACTTGAAGAAATTTCCAGTTTGAACCCTTAAATTTGATCCCCCTTGTTAGATCTTAGTGAAAATTTGTTCATCCGCCTTCCCAAATTCTTCCTTGATACGCTAAGTAGTTTTTGAGTTCTCGTGTTATTGTGATTCTGCATGTTAGGGGTTGTAGCGCCTTTAAGAGTGGTTTTTCGCAAAATATGAATAACAGTTTTTTTGAATGACGTTACAATTACAAACAACTCCTAAATACCCCATCTGTCCGATTTTATTGAAAATGCATCCCCCGTAAGATTTCATCGAAAAATGTGTGTACGTTGAGTTTGAAATAGCTGCGTGCAACCCTTGAGGAGATATCATATTTTTTGTGGTTTTCGTCCCCTAAATTTCATTCCCCAGAATTGGCATCCCCTCACTTTCAACAGACTTGAAGGTCGAACATGCATGCCAAGTTTCAGTAAGATACCTCCAGTAGTTCTCGAGTTATTGCAATTTATAGTTATTCGGTTTTTCTCCCCTAGCTCCCACCCCCTTGGTCCGATATGGCCCAAAAGCAATCCCCGCCTTACTTTTCGGAAGACAAAGCTCTATACCAAGTTTTAGCCCGATATCTCGATCCGTTTTCAAGTTATTGCTCGGACAGGGTGAGGAAAACAAGAGTGCCTCGCATATTGCTACGGCACTAAAATATCGATAAGAATTAAAGCACTACCTAAAGAGAATCAGCAATAAAAATATTGATAAATACGGCACTAAAATGGTGAATGCGCCAGGAAAGTGTATTTCTCGCGACAATGAAATCCCCTAGATTGCTGCGTGGTTGTAACAACTTGACACGTGACTATCGGATTAAGCATTAGCCCCAAAGTTAATAATGATCGTGTTCGGCTAATAAACTTTACCACGCGAAAATCTCATTTCTGGTTAACCGAAACTCTTGATCCGCGCATTTGTTGCGAGAAACAAGTCCCTCTCTAACTGACCATTCGACAGGTTTACCAACTTCCGATCTTTTCGACTGAGTTAATTAAAGTCCAAGATTTCGTTTTTCGATAAAAAAAATTATAATTAAATCGCGGGTCGAAGAATCTCGCAATCGATGCGATCTCCTTCCCACAAACTTCTCTACATAACAGCCACTTTGCGAAAATCTGTTTATTGAAAAACTATAAAGGCACTCTGCATTTATGGATACCGATGCTTCTAGCTTTAAACTAACATAAAACCGATACCACTGATTCTTGGAAAACAACTTGGAGATTTTTCCAACTGCCATTATTAGTGAATTTCCCAAGTCGTACGTCCTTATTTTCAACTGGAATAACAGTCATTTGAAAATCTGGCGAGCGGAATTTATGGGGTAAGTAAACCCCACGTTTGATCCTATTTGATTTTATTGCGGCGAATGAAATAAAATACGTGTCATTACGTGAACATAATCGAGCAAACGCCGCTATTTTCAGTCAATGCCGAATAATGACCGTTTTCAGATTTCATTATAATGTGGGCTTTAATCCTTTTTGTTTGGTAGATTATAGTCGAGGGCATGGAACGCAGTTTTGGTTTTTATTACCAAATATTTTAATGATACTTAATTTAAGTTGGCTGCATTGCATTAGTAATAATACACTTTAAAGCAGTTGGTAGGACAGGCTGTCCTGCTATTTCAATGAAATTTTAGACAAAATTATATTAGCGGGAATAAAAGTTATGCAGTTACGTAGAAAGTTAAGCTGTAAATTTTCAACCGATCAAAACCATAATTTTTAATTATATGTACATTGTTGATAATACTAACACGTTCTTTTAACGAACAGACATGAGTGGTTATAGAAAACTACCTACCTTTCAGCTGGCCTCCAAAAAGCTGTTCCATGTCTTGTAGTATCAGAAAAATACACCATTTTGAATCACTTAAACCTTAACGCAAGCACCTAGAGACAGTCGAACATTAACTACTAAAACAAATAATTTTATTCGCCTAAATTGGGAGATAAGTTTTTGCTTCAGTTTTTTTGCGAACAAGAAAGCATTGGCGTACCATTTAACTGCAACCGCTGCAAACAGGGGGTCGTTGATTATAATTTCTTAAATCCTAACGATTATGTAGATTCGTCTAGATGATCACGTCGTTGCAGTAAGTTGATGAGGTTAGAAAAAATTTAAAATGCTGTGGTATAAGTACTTTGCAAAATCAAGATTAAAAATCCAGGGTTTTTACATTTAAACGAAAAACATGAGATTAAACCACTTGTCTTGGAGGCTTCAAATAAATTTAAAAAATAATAGCCATTGGAAAAAAGGTCGACAAAGACTGATAGTTTCTTCAACATTTTATAAAATAATCCAAAATTTCCGCATTGAGTCTATTCAAAACTGAAGGAAGACATTTCTATACTCCTAAAGTCACATTCCAAAGAATAATTTCAGGTGGCAGCAATCTTACTGAAGTGGTAGTAAATGATATTGATAAAAATGTTTTATAAGTATACGTTTTATATTTATCTCAAAGAATAAGTTACAAAACTCTGGTCCCTCAACGGCAGCTCTTAATATTTTTATGTTAAAAATCAGACAGTTTTATTAGCTTTAACAATATTTTTGAAACTGTTTTGAAACTAACTGATCATTTACTTACTTTATTCAAAGGGAATCCTTCTATGTATGTAGGTACCTACTACTTACATAAACACACATTGATAAAACTTTTATTGTAACAGCAAAATTTTACTTTTCTTTACAAAACTGCCCAATCTACAACAGAGTGAGTCATAGGTAGTTTTTGCAAAACTTATAGAGAACTTTTTTTATGATTCTTTATGAGTAAAATTCGAATTAAAGCATGTCAATAACGTCAATAAAATATACCTACTTATTGTCAGGGCGCGTGAAGTTATTATACCTTTTTGTAGCTTTTTATCAGTTTGTTTAAATTTTCACGCCTATTTTTAAAACATAACTAATTACCTAGGATCATTTTTTACTTAAATACATGTTATTTCTGGAAATTATAATATACAGGATGGTGGTAAAGTATGAAACATTTGCAATGAGAAAATGGTTGGACAGGTCAAATAGATTTAAATTCTGGCGTAACGTTGTTTTTAAGCCTCTGACGTCACTCACTTCAAACATATTACGTCATCGGTGTTATTTTTAAATGACAGACCATACTTTTCTCGATTGATTTTGATACACGGTTGAATTGTGTTTACAGCCATATAAAAATTTTACCAAAATCATAACAAGACGCCGATAACGTAATATGTTTGACGTGAGTGACTTCAGAGACTTCAAAATGACGTTCATTTATTGCGAATTATTCCATATTTTAATCAAAACTTTTCAAAATCAATCGAGAAACGCATAGGCTGCATTCTAAAAAACCAGCGATGACGTAATATGTTCGCCGTGGGTGACGTCAGAGACTTTTTCAAAAATTGCTGGTTGCACAATTGCGGAAATCTGTTGGACATATTAATTTGATTTGCGAAACTTTTGACGTCATTTTTAATTCTCTGACGTCGCTCACGTGAAACATATTACGTCATCGGTGTTTTTTTATAGACTGATTTTGATACATATGGTTGAATTGTCTTTTCTGCTGTACAAAAATTTCACCAAAATCATAATGTAAAAAAATCTGATAAAGATTGTAATATTAGCAATAACTGTTACTACTAATATTCCAAACTTTGTCAGATTTTTTTTACATTATGATTTTGGTGGAATTTTTGTATGGCTGAAAAAACAATTCTTTAAAAAAACACCGATGACATAATATGTTTCACGTGCGACGTCAGAGACCTAAAAATGACGTTTAAAGTTTCGCAAGAATTTAAATCAGATTTTCTCAAAAATTGCTGATGGCAAAGTTATTGCGAATATTCGATACTTTATCATTATTACCACCACGTATTACTTACATTTATATTTAGGTACCTATTACCTATTATAAAATAATTTAAGTCTTAAAAAGTATACCTATACTGCCCGTTTTTTCGGTTTAATTTGAGTAAGGCTTTATTGAACATTTCAATTTGAAGATCTTATTAGGGCACCACAATAGTTTTATAAGTTGCCACAAAAGCATGTTTTGCATGTTTTTCGTAAAGGCTCATATTAAGTCCACAGTTATGCAGCATGTGATGTTTTCATTTTTTATTTCGTAAAAACTTAAATTCATTTTACATATAGCATTTATCACGGTTTCACGGCATGCAGCATACGTTACAGTATATTTGGGTACTTTACAGCATACAGCTGCATGTTATCGGCTGTTTAAGGTTGCTCTCCGGAATATTTCTATAAAATTTAAATTACCAATTAAAGATTGCACTGGCACCGGGTACTATTTTTCTAGGCTATTAAGTATTTTGTACCTATTTCGTGGTGCCCAGCAAAGGCGCCCCCCGTGGTGCTTTCAAAATTTTCGACCCAATCTTTTTCTTAACGTAATTTTTAGTTACACACCATCCGATGGTCCATTATATTTAGAAACTACGCCACCTCTTGCAATTTTTCTGTAAAATGCATCATTTCCGAGTAAAATTAAGGAATGTAGAGCCATCATACACGAAATACTGATGTGTTTATTGACACAATTATCAAGATAGGGTTTTGTCAAAGTTACAAATTGCTATCTTGTTGCTGCCATTTTTGCATTCCTGCGCAATGGGAAAGTGATTTTTCCCATTTTATTAAATAATAAATTAAATAACAATAACAAAATATCGCATTTTGGTTCGAAACAAACAAACCATCAGCCCACAGTGCAAAATTTATGCTGCATTTCATTTTTGAGTTCTCAATCCAATCAGATTAGGGTAAAATAAAACAGAATAATTTTTCACGAAATAAGTTTTAAGCGTTTTACGGTCCTAAGAGCCGCAAAGTGCTGTTTTAATACCATTGAAAGTGATGCCATTTTCAAACCGCTCGTAAGCATGTAAAGTCATTTTTTAAGCCCTCCAAAACACGAAATTGCATTATGACAACATAAGCGAAAGCCAAGGCAATAATGAAGTCGTTCAATTCAGCAAAATGCCCCCTTCAACCTGATCAACGTCTTGAATTATTTCCATGACCGAGCCTGGCAAACAATCTCGGAGAGTAATTATATCAGCTGAAAACGTCTCCTTGTAACATCTTTATTTAAACTCACCCCTTCTTCGATCCGTCAACTTTTATATTGCCTTTAAGGCCACCTGCACAAAGTTTTACAAGTTCAGACAAAGCTCCTGTCAACTTATTCAAACGGGGGACAGTCCCACCCTGTTTAATCAAATGCGACAGAGTAAAACTTTCATTGCAACTTATTACCGTTTAATAGCCCCTCCACGAGCCGCTGGAGTTGCACTGATAAGGCCTTATTTTAATCCTGCAGGATTTTTTCACGTCTTATTTCGGCAGGATGCGTGCAGGAAATTATATTTATTCACGACCGGGAGTAAAAAAACTTATTAAGCTATACATTTTTAATACACAATGAATTCAACTTTCTCTAGGGAATAAAGTTGGAAGTAATGCTGGATTGAAAGTTTCTCTATAGGCCGGTTTACACGAAGCCAGTAGAGAAGCAAGTCAAGTGAGCAAGTGACTTGCTACATGTTACTTGCTCCGTGTAAACATCTACTTGCCTCATATTTCAGGTAAGGCAAGTACGGCAGGCAAGATGATAAGACAGTCAAGTGAATAGAACCAGGTTCTATTTACTTGCCGACTTGCTTTCCCCTTCTACCAATTTATTACCGATCTACCAATCACTCTATCGCATTACAGAAACCTTACTGAACTTGCTTCAAATACTTGCCCACTTATGAGCTGGCACTTGCTTTGACACTGCTGGTGATAAATTCAAGTCAAGTCACTTGCTCACTTGACTTACTTCTCTACTGGCTTCGTGTAACCCGGCCTATAAGACTTGAATTTATCACCAGCAGTGTCAAAGCAAGTGCCAGCTCATAAGTGGGCAAGTATTTGAAGCAAGTTCAGTAAGGTTTCTGTAATGCGCCAGTGTGATTGGTAGATTGGTAATAAATTGGTAGAAGGGGAAAGCAAGTCGGCAAGTAAATAGAACCTGGTTCTATTCACTTGACTGTCTTATCAGCTTGCCTGCCGTACTTGCCTTACCTGAAATATGAGGCAAGTAGATGTTTACACGGAGCAAGTAACAAGTAGCAAGTCACTTGCTCACTTGACTTGCTTCTCTACTGGCTTCGTGTAAACCGGCCTTATAGGCAGTAAAGTAGGTAATCAGTTGACCTTCACAATATGTACTATAGGTAGCGGTCATTTTAGAATAATTATTTGTATATGTTTGTATTAGAAAGTTTTAAAGGAACACAAATCGCTGATGTGTTTAATTAAAGTGAGTAATAATTTCAAATCAGATATTTTTGTGTGGGACACGGATAAAGTAGGTAGGTACTTATTGTGCAGAACTGAGGAGTAAAGTTCGTTAATCCCTCGGCTAATTTTTAGCTTGTGGATTAAAATTACACTTTACTCCCTTGACACTTAAATAACTATAGCAATTCTGGAAGAGGGGAAGAACAATCCAGCCGCAGTGGAGAAATTTAATTAACTGTAATCATTTAAAGAAACACGTTGGTAAACACAAGCCCCATCTAACATCATTTGCGTTGAAATTTAGTTGGAGGAGCGCGCCGTGCTAAGTAGTTTGGTTGCGATTTATTATCAAAAGTGGAGTTATGTAAATTGGCTTAAATCGCTTTAATTCGTCTACACCACCTTCTGTTGGCATAATTGAATTGTTTTCGCAAAGATCATTTTCTTGTGACGGAATTTAGCTGCGGCGTCTGCTTTTAGCTGTTTGATGAAGGCGAGGGGACTTGTCTCTTGAGACGTGACACTGCGCATTTTTCATCTTTTGCCAGTTGCCTGAAACATCAGCTCTCTCCAGTTATTTGATAATTTAACATTTAGCAGCTTGGACTATAAAAATGAAAGTGCATACTTACCACAATCAAAAGAGAATAAAGTCAAAATCAATCGGAAGCCTACCAACAAACTAACGGGTGGGCCAAAAAAAAACAGTCACTTTTATTTTCCCTGTAGTTTTTGTGCGATATTTTTCAGTCTCCGTAGGTATTGAGTAAAATCAACGACTTTCGGTGTTAAATTAATTCCAAACAAAATTAACACTCAATTATCACTGACAATTAGAAAAAAATTCGTAGAATTGATCCAATACTGAGTAAATCATGATTTTCACTCAATCTCTCAAAAAATTCACTCCGAACGGTTTACTCAGAATCATTTTAAGTTTACACCATATGTAACGAGTAGTCAAAGAAAATAAAAATCAATCTTTATTTTCTGAACATACAATTCAAAATTTAAATTGTTTTCGCGCATTGATGTTCGGGAATGATAAGGAGTTAATGAGTTGCGCTGTGAGATGACTTCAGGTCGAGGAGAAAAGGTCAAGAGTTGTGCACCTGGCTCGTTGCGAAGAGGTACGATTTTTGATAATTCTTTCTAAATAACCGTTCCTCAATTTAAACTTGTTCTGATACATCACTTAATCTTTTGCTTCTCTGTAGACTGCATCATTGTGTGGATAAATCGCATTTCTGATTTTTCTGGGATTTTTCCCGTAACTTTATTTCTGTCCACGTTGCCGAAGCCGTTGGCCATTTTGTTATCTGCACATATGATATCAGTTCTTGGTGGATTGTGATTCTCTCGTGTAGTTTGCTGGTCTTGAAATTTTCATTCGGAAAATTTAATTTGCGATCCATAATCTGCATGTGAAGTTTCATAATTGGACCTTGGCAAAATTGATTTAGTTTCGAGAACCTTCCAAGTTTTTTTGTTCTCCGTCTTCATTTTGAAGGGTTTTTGTTGAGGAACCGGTTTCGTACCTTTTCTAATTGAGTACAGGGCGCAACAAGGTCTGCTGTTGCTGATTTTCTTCGCAGCTCATGCTTAGAAAATCAGAAACTGTAGAAATTTCCTAATTTCTTTTTTTTGTCGTTCTTTCTATCTCTCTTTCAACTTGCCTCTATTTCTCTGTAATTTTAAATAGTTTTTTAGTTATTGCTATATCAAAATTTAACTTTTATGAATTGCTTAATTTAGGTTTGCTATTACTACCTAACATTTTGCACTTATGCAATTTCAAACTTTGATTTTCATTTAATTTTTATGTACCACCGTTTTGGAGACAACCACGACCAGATCGGACATTTTGGAGACACCTTGGTCAGCATCCAGTAATCCTGCAGTCACATCACATAACAACCATATAGCATAACCGACCATTGCCATAACTCTTGGACGAGTGGACGACTTCTTCGTGGTTGCAGTCAATGTGCCTATAGCTGGTTCCATAACATAGAGACCACTGCACCATCCATAGAATAACTGCACTGTCCAATCCACATCCGTCACATCACCGCTTTATTGGGCTTTTGGTTTTGTGGATTTACTGATGCTTGCTAATTTCCCTGCCTACTGCTGGTAACCGCTTGCTGCTTATTGCATATAGGATCCAACCCAAGGTAGCATTTTTATATTGTCCGAGAGTCGGAGAAGAGTCTTCCCATTTGTTTGTAAGAAAGTCAAAGTTTGTCATTTCTATAGTATCTGTAGTTAGATAATTATTCCAATCATTGTCATCTTTAACATTTTTCATCTTTGTCATTGTAGTTATAAGTTATTAATTATAGTTATTTTAAATAACTTTGCTTTACTCTCTTGAATAATCTGCTCTGGCGCCCAAAAATTAATTATTTGTGATCCCTAACAATCCAGTTACTAATCTAAGAACCTGCCTGAGGTAATTTTAGTCTTGAGCTATTGGCCGGTTTGTTGACGCTTATAATTCTGGTCTCTTAAAATTTGCAAGAGACCAGCAAGCGTTACACATAAAAATTTGTTGTTCTTACTGTGTTGCATTTGCTTATTTCCCGGACTCGTTTCAGTCCGGTAGGTGACACATTACAGTACTAGTCCGGTAAAATGGTTGCTATACCAATCTGTGGAAATAAATACAATTAGTCAATGGTTGCTATCGAAATTCGAAACTAAACAATAAGGCCACGACAAAGATTATTGACGTTATTTTACAGAATCTGCTAATGACTAGATTTGTAGTCCTTAAAGTTCTTAAAACTAAGCAAAGTGCACCGCAGTATGAGGTAAAACGTTGTACGTTATGCGTCCGTAAACCTTTCACAGAAATCGTTTCGAAATTCAAAACTCTGCTCCTACGTCACATCGCCTCGTTAATAAACTCTAAATCATCGACTTGATAGTTTGATGGACAGAGCTTAGTACATAATAGGATTTTCTTTGTAAATGCTGTCCCTACTATAATATATTGCATTTAACGACAAAATAAAAGTTAATTTTGAGGTGTAGTTTTCCATTTACAGACATTGATTACTATTTCTGTCAATTAGGCTTATTACGGTGACTTCTAAGCCGTTTTTTGTCAATGCTTAAATGTGATTGGTGTATTTGCCCATTTTCTGCATTGTTGCCTAATGAGTAATGACAATGTCACAGCGCTGTCTGTTTCAAAAGTACTGGCAAAGGACGCTTTGAAACTGACACGAGTTTGACGCTTTTATTAAACAAATTTCTAAAAAATTCTGAAAATGGACCAATCACACCTGGGTATTTGTGTTTCAAACCGCAAAATCGCAAAAAACAGCTCTAATGATTCAGATTGACATGAAATTATAGTAGCGCACATTGTAATTGTTGTCTAATTTTAATTTGTTGGAGAAAAATTTTAATTTCCAGGTTAATTGTTTGTTCATTTATACTCGTAATACTTTATTTAAGCTGTTTTTTGGCCGTTTTTAAATGTATGCTACACCTCATTTATTTACTATTGAAGTGACAGGTCGTCAAGATTTGAGTTTTTTGGCTAAACAAGCAAATTTTTAAGGAGATTGACCTACAAGGACCTTGGTGAAGGGGTTGTGGAGAGATTTGTCAGGTATTGAGCAGAAAAGACCGGCAGATTCAACCCTTTTACAGCCCAAAGGAAAGCGACAGTTCATCAAATAGTAAATTAAAAAACAAAATGGACCGCCAAAAAGCAGCTTCATTAAAAATTTTACTCCATATTTTATTGTGATTTAAAAATTGTTCCAAATAAATTCGAAACGTTGTTTCCATTCCTAACCGTGTATTATTTCACTTAACGAAGAGGCCGTAAATTACACCGATTTTCTCTTTAAGCACACTCAAGTGAGGTGATTTTATTTTAATACTACCTCATTCCTAATTTAAAAAAAAAAGTAATCACGTTTCTGATAGGTAATATTTTTTTGAAACCGTCATTAAAATACGAGAAATAGGCAGTGAAGAACTCCATCATAACGGGGAAAAATACAACTTTTTTAGTATACAAGCAACACTATAGCGCATTAAAGCCATTAAGCCAAATTTGGGTGTCTGTCGCCCCAAACCAGCAGCGTTTAGGCGGGGGCGGCGATCAAACGCGCAAAAAAATCAAAACACAATTTAAAAGTGTACAGCAAGAAATGGGTATCAAGCGAAAGCCCTTGATTAGTGGATATTGAAAAACCCCGGCAGATGTTTCATACCGGCAGCTTTCCTCCTGGCAGACGCCCTCAAAAGTGCTAAAAAATTACGTAATACAACTTGAAAAGTATATACATTTATAAAATACATTCAAAAAATCGAGAAAAAGTGGCGTCGGTAGACGGCAACGTTTTTTAAGCAGCCGCAATTTTCTTAAATCGTCATCATGTTAAGTTTTCACGTTTATTAATCAAAAAGTAAGTATCTAACAAAAAATATTTTGCTTACTGTTTCTTACAATAATGTTTGTAACTTTTTTCGCAAAGGTTTACTTGACTATTTCGAACGAATCCATAAAGGGGCAAAGTTGTTTTTGCTGCTTTATTTCAAATTGTAATGAATAAATGACGTATTTTTTCAATTTGCAAGTATATTTTTCGAAGGTCCTTATGGTGTTTTTTAGAATTATTGTTGGTTTAGGGGTTATACAGGTTGAGTCAACAGTGCGGCATCGGTCCGTAACTGCCACTCAAGTTTTACGAGAACGTTGTTATTTGGTGGCTTACCATTATTGACCACGTGCAGTGAGAAGAAAATATTTTCATCTTCCTATCACTTCCGGTTATACCGGAAGACGGAAGTGGAAACCATTTTCATTATTTTAAATGGTTATGAATTTTTTTCTTTTACGATTGGAACCGCCATTGAATTGCGAGTTCATTTGACTTAGGTTATGTCAAGCTAACTGTCATATTTTTTGGTTTGTCAAAAAGTTTACAGGAAAATCGATTTGCACGGGTTCTGAAAAAAATTTATAACTTCGAAATGGTAGAAGATCAAGAACAGAAACTGACATTTTCTCAAAATTTTCCGTTATGTACCTATAAGAGTATGATTTTTTAGCACCGCTGTAAAGAGAATACTTAATAGATACAGTAGTATAATAAACGGTGTGAAGACGGCTCAACGCCATCTAGAGGTCTTTACCAACACTTACGGCGGATTTCTCGTCAACAAGGTTGACATCGAAAACCAAAGTGTGGTTGACCACCGTTGTTGGTTGACCTCTAGATGGCGTTGAGCCGTCTTCACACCGTTTAATCTTCGCTTTCCGGTTATATAACCGGGTTGGTTTGGTGATCAAGTTGCCTTCCGGGCTTTGCTGTACTGATGAGTTCTAATAAGAACGAAACCGGTCTGCAGCTGTCGGGGGGGGGCAACTCGATCACCAACCATTGTTTTCATCTTAGTAGTATAATAGTTATTTAAGTAACAAGCAGTAAGTTAGTTTTTTCAGTCGTGTCGAAGATTTTGTCCAATGAGCGGGCGTTTAGCGAGCGAACGCAATAATCCGATTAGAAAAGTAAAGGCAACTTGCTTGCGAGTTACGTACAAAATTTTATTGTAATTACTTTGGAGAGAAAGTTCCTGCGATAAAAACCAAAAGTAGTAAAAAGGCGCACTGAAGCAGTGGGTACCTAATGACCGAGACATTTTGGCAGAATAAACATTGCACACTTTCAGGAATATTAAAAATATACGAATTTAAAATTTCGAAAGTCAGCACTGCGCGAATAGGACACATCCGCATGTAAAGGCGTAACCAAGATTGTAAAGGGTGTCGAGTCTATTGTAAATATCAACTTACCCTGACCAAAATGCAGTTGTAAACAGCATTTTACAGGTTAAATTACAATAAAAAAATATTATGGATGCCATTTAAAATAACAAAATGACATGGAGGTAGCTAATGAAATAAAAACAATTTGGGACCACTGATATTATCGAAATGTAGTCCATAAATATCTATTTAACTTCCCCGATATGTCGGAAACGAAAGTAGTTATAATGGATTTAAATATATGCAAGAACGACGTTAAGATGCGTTAAGATGAAAGAAAAAGGAAAAAAAAGTTAAAAAGAAAGAAAAATAGGAATTATGTAGAAGACGTGGAATTTTTTTAAACGTTTCTGCAGATCTTTGTAGAATATTTTTTTTAGAAGACATCAGGCCTGAGCCTTGACAAAAACAAAATACTAAGAAATCCTCTCAATATAGGCAAACGCGTTGCTTCTTTTTTCTTCTAGTAAAATGAAGTGAGAAATGAATTGTTGCAGTGGAGTAAACCAACATGAATTAATTTCAACAATAGAGAAATACAAAGAGGATCGTAAAATATACAGAATATCGCGGCCGCTAAAACTGCCGCATTCATACAACGGAGTGCGTCTTTATCAGGAGATTTAGTAACGTATGCACCTCTCGTGTGGTGACATAAAGGGATAAACAGTGTGTAAATGAGGCTAAGCAAGCTACAACTTTAGAATTATGGTAAATGTAAATACCAAGCGGAAACAGTTGTCGTGGCTGCGAGATTCGACTCTATAATTCAGCAGGAAAAAATATTGAATTTACAGTTCCAAAATCGAGTTAAAATTTTTCTTCAACAAGAAATTTGCTTTGAAGTGTGTCGAAAATAACGAGATTTGCAGCGGCAGGGCCCCGACAGTCAGGGAATTTAAAAATTCTCCTCATTGTCGAGTAGGACGCGTTTATTCAGAAATATCGTGTTCCGCCATTGTTTGTCAGATGTGAATATTATCACTCGCAGTATTTACACTGCCTTTTGACACAAAATGCAAATTAAATTGCAAGGATAACAATGCAGATAGGAACACAGTTGCAGTCTGAAATAATTTTTAATGGAACTACAATGTCTCCTTTTCGCCAGTTCCAAATTGAATTTTCAACTGGCGAGCGAAAGCACAAAAACGCTTTTTTCGTCGCCCTTAAATTGGTTAATTCCAAAGAAAACACGTCTCGCGCAAACACCGCTTGACTGTAAATTAGAGGAGAAACACACGTATTTGCATTAAAACAATAGCATCGGAAAACGCTGTATAAAACAGTTGCTGTTTTCTGAAAAAGAACGCCACTTAACGCAATTAAAGTGCAAACCTGAGCAGTATTTTCTAACGACTTTATTACTTCGCTTTTCGGGACAGAATAATTGATTTCTTCATTCAATTACATATTCTCGCTGCACGGCAGCGTTATTGCTATTCTATTTTCAGATACCGTTCAGGTCCTCGCAAATATTTGTTTTGTGCTTACGCATGCAAATACACTAATTGCCCTTTATGGCAGCACGTATGGCGTGTTATTTTTTCATCTCAGCCTGATTTAATTCAGTGGGAGACTCATTAAAAACACCGGAATTGGGTTTCAATGGAGTTTTTAATAAATTTATATCCCATTTTTTTAAGAACCCTAATGTTGATCCGTGCGTTTTCGATTGATTCTCTACTGAGATATTGTTTATTTAAGTGACTAAAATAAACCACATAATGACCGACAAGTGAGTAGGAGTAGTGAGTGAATGATACTATTTCATACTACTGTGGACAGCTTGAATTTGACATTTATATCCCGTTTTTTTTAAACCCTAATGCGATCCGTGCATTTTTGTTTGATTCTCTACTGAGATATTGTTTATTATGTGACTAAAATAAACCTATTAATGACCGACAAGTGAGTAGGAGTATAGTGAGTGAATGACACTATTCCATACAATAGTATTACAGCAGTTTATGCTGTAGCGTGTTATTTAATGTTTCCTCTAAACTTCGAATTTTCAGATTTTATGCCAAAAAGGCGCTAAGTATGAATAAACTTTCAGATACAGAATTTCAAGACCTTTCATGTGCTAATAAGAAAAATTGGTGTTCATCAGTCAAATTTACATTTGTATATTCGTACATACACACAGACATTTTTAAAAAAATACTTTTTTGTGATCCTGGGACCTTGAAACGTAAAGATCTGGTGTTATCTCAACTTCGAATTTTGGAGTGATTGTCCGAGGAACACGAAAAAGTGGTTTTTGAAAAATGTCTGTGTGCGTCTTCAATTTTTTTTTATAAGTAAGTACTTAACAATTGTCTGCAAGCAAGAAAATTTGTAATATATGCGAATAACTCGAAAACGGATGAAAATAACTAATATTTTTGTATTAAACGGTTCATGAACCAAAATAGAGAAAATCTTCAATTTTTTTTTATAAGTAAGTACTTAACTGCAAGCAAGAAAATTTGTAATATTTGCGAATAACTCGAAAACGGATGAAAATAACTAATATTTTTGTATTAAACGGTTCATGAACCAAAATAAAGAAAATCTTCAATTTTTTTTTATAAGTAAGTACTTAACTGCAAGCAAGAAAATTTGTAATATTTGCGAATAACTCGAAAACGGATGAAAATAACTAACATACAGGGTGTCTTACGAATATGGAGCAGTATCGATATCTCTGGGCTTAAGGAAGGTACAGTTGTAAGATTTGGCATTTACAGAAACTGACACATTCGGAATCTATTGTAATTATTGGCGACCATGGGGCACTTCCGGTTATACCGGAAGTAGGGTCCTACTTTTAAATTTTAAATAGCAACCCCCATTTTTCATTGCAGATTCGGATAGAGGAAAAAAAATTAAGCTTAAAACACCTACATGTAACTTGTTTGCGCCAGCCGCTTAGGTTTTATTAACGTTTTTAGAGAAAAGTTCCGCAAAACAGTGCTATGTAAAAATGGTCATAACTTGTAAACCGCGGGGATAAAAATAAAAATGACACACCGTTTTAAAGCGGAAGGACTGTTTTACATTATGATTGCCAAAAATCCTAAGAAAACTAATTGAAAGTTGATTTCGAGAAACTGCAATACTGGAAATTTCAAACCCGAATAAAATTTTTTTCTTAAATGGCAGCATACAAGTTTTTCTGCATGGATGGGTGCAGAATTTTATTATCTTTTCAACGGTACCCATAAAGTGCCAAAAAAGGAAACGATTAAAATCGCTGTTTTTTCCATAAGAGAATGTTATTCGGCTTTTAAATTTCCAACATTTCAATTTCTTTAAATCGACTTTGAATCAGCTTTCATATGACTTTTTGGCAAGCATAATGCAAAACAGTCTTTCTACTTTACAATGGTGTGTCATTTTTATTTTTATCGCCCACGGTTTACAAGTTATGACCATTAGCACTGTTTTGCGGAACTTTTCTCTAAAAACGTTAATAAAATCTAGGCGGCTGGTGCAAACAAGTTACTTGTTAGGTGTTTTAGGTTTAGGTTTTCCTCCTCTGTCCGAATCTGTAATGAAAAATGGGGGTTGCCATTTAAAATTTTAAAGTTGGACCCTACTCCCGGTATAACCGGAAGTACCCCATCGTCGCCAATAATTTCAATAGACTCCGAATGTGTCAGTTTCTATAAGTGCCAAATCTTACAACTGTACCTTGCTTATGTCCAGAGATATCGATACTGCTCCATATTCGTAAGACACCCTGTATGTGAGCACGATTTCTCGGAAACTACGGAATTGATTTTAATGTAATTTGGTATGGAGATTGGCGTTGGCCTTTTGGTGAACCCAGTTAATTTTGTTGCGAATCCGCAAACGCCAGGTGCCTTTTTGGCTTATCAACTTTGAAATTTCACTGATGAACACCAATTTTTCTTATCAGCATATGAAAAGTCTTGAAATTCTGTATCTAAAAATGTATTCACACTTAGTGCCCTTTTGGCAAAAAATCAAAAAAATCGAAGTTTCGAAGAAACATTAAGTAACACGCTACAGTCCAAACTACTGGGTCGATTTGGCTCAAATTTGGTAGATAGAGATGGATGGATCGGCGAACGGCAAGTGCAATTTTGGCATATCAACTTTGAAATTTGAATAATAAACTCCCCTTTTCTTTATCAGCACATTAAAAGTCTTCAACTTTTGTTTTCAAAAATGAATTCAAAAGTCCCCTTTTTGGCAAGAGAATATAAAATCTAGAAAAATCACAGAAAACGCCTCAGGTATAGGAAATAGTAAAATTTACTTGATTTTGGAGATAAGATTGGATCATTCACCAAGTGGGGAGGTTCCAGCCGCTTCCGCAACTGCATTTTTTTTTCTGCGTTCAATGATACCACCCATTTCGTCACCCCAGAATTGGTTTGTTTTGTTCAAAATCCACTTTTTTGGGAAATTGGGTTATTCAGGGTTTAGCCCAGTCAAATTAGATAAATCGAGTGAAAAAAATCCCGGAGTTTTGAAATTTGGCATGGTTGTTCGCTAGTATCTACAGAACATCATACTAAAAGTACCCGAGGGTGGGGGGTGAGCGCGAGGGGGGGGAGCTGATTGAATGTGCATTTTCTGCGTTTTTCGTATATATCTCCGTAACTACCAAGCCTAGCGAAAATTATTCCATATACGAAATTAAAGCAGACTAAATTTCCTATCAAAACGGTTCTATTCGTTTTTGTCTTAGGATTCATACTTTAAATGTTATAAGCTTGACAAGTTCTCATATTTACTTGGGATGGCTACAGCCAAGGAGTTTAAGGTTTTGACCCGCTCAAAAATAAAGTAGTGCTGAAAATTGGCACTTATGTTCTACTGGCAGTCCTGAATGACGTGTCAAAAGTTCCGGAGCCTGCGGTGCCGGCGTCCTATTCTTTTGGTACCGGAGGGCCTTAAGTGATAGTCATAAATTATTTTCCGCATAACATGATTATTTATGAACTGATTTGATCGGGATTGGTCTCAAAATGACCGCAATGACCTAATCAATACTGATACTACTGATAGACTCCTGAAATTTTAAGATGAAACATCCTTTTTTTTTCTTGGAGAAATTGTGCTCCTGAATCGGCTTCGTGTTGCCTTTTTGCGATTATTTCTCCAACGGCTTATCGGACGACAAAAATGTATGGGATCCTTTCGTTGCAAATTTTATCCTGAACATTTCAGTTCCTACACATTTTTGTCGTTAGATAAACCATTGAGGAGATAATCGGAAAAAAGCAGCGCGAAGTCGGTACTGAAGTACGATTTCTCCGAAAAAGGACTTCGCGCTGCTTTTTTCCGATTATCTCCTCAATGGTTTATCTAACGACAAAAATGTGTAGGAACTGAAATGTTCAGGATAAAATTTGCAACGAAAAGATCGTATACATTTTTGTCGTCCGATAAGCCGTTGGAGAAATAATCGCAAGAAAGCAACACGAAGCCGATTCTAGAGCACGATTCCTCCAAGAAAAAAAAGGATGTTTTATCTCAAGATTTCAGGAGTCTATCAGTAGTATCAGTATTGATTAGGTCGTTGTGGTCATTTCGAGACAAATCCCGATCAAATCGGTTCATAAATAATCATGTTAAGCGGAAAATAATGTATGACTATCACTTAAGGCCTTCCGGTACCAAAAAAATAGGACGCCGGCACCGCAGGCTCCGGAACTTTTGACACGTCATTCAGGACTGCCAGTAGAACATAAGTGCCAATTTTCAGCACTACTTTATTTTTGTGCGGGTCAAAACCTTAAACTCCTTGGCTGTAGCCATCCCAAGTAAATATGAGAACTTGTCAAGCTTATAACATTTAAAGTGTGAATCCTACGATAAAAACGAACAGAACCGTTTTGATAGTAAATTTAGTCTGCTTTAATTTTGTATATAGAATAATTTTCGCTAGGATTGGTAGTTACGGAGATATATACGAAAAACGCAGAAAACTCATATTCAGTCAGCTCCCCCCCTCGCGCTCACCCCCCACCCTCGGGTACTTTTAGTATGATGTTCTGTAGATACTAGCGAACAACCATGCCAAATTTCAAAACTCCGGGATTTTTTTCACTCGATCGCCAATTTTTTGTCTAATTTGACTGGGCTAGTTGAAAAGTTCAATATCCAACACTAAAATATGAACTTTATATAACCAAAACCTTAATTTCGAGAATATATTTTGGTCAATATCGCATTGTGTGACAAAAATTCGAGTCTGGTTTATTCAGTAGCAGCACCAAAAGTTTTCGACAAAGTACGTTAGTTCTATAAACCGCAAACATTTGTTGGATTGGTTTATTCAATATCCCTACCAGCCAATAGACTGCAATCTTAAACATCATGTGACCGTCTTTTTTACGTTCTCTCGTAATGTAGGTACACCTTAGAAATAAAGGCTATTACATATTTGCAAAAAACATGTTATGAATATTAAATATCAATTGCTTACAGTTTCTTAGAAATTTAAAAGTTAATAAGTATAAAAAAGTAAAGAAATTCAAAATTGACAAATTTTAAAATCGGATAATTAAGTCGCGCTCACACTCCAGTTTATTAATTACCAACTTTTTCATGAATATCTATTGTGTAAATCCAAAAATTAATACTCTATTTTATTTCTTTTTCTTTTTAGTGTAAGTGCATAAGTGCAATGGTAACTCTCCAACACACTTTTAAGTCTGCTTGGTTCAATAGTTCGATATTTTGTTCAATATCCTGTTAAATAAACGATTCAAAAATTTGAAGCTTGTTTTTGTTCAATATCCAAATTAAAACATTAATTACTGCTTTGTCACGAAAGAAGATGCAGATTATCGCCTAAAAATGTATTTCCTACAATACGAGTAATCCGAAATAACCGACATATTTGCAAAAAGATTATGTACAACTCTAAAAGTTTCAACAATATCTTTGAACGCTTCTCCTGTAAAATTTCAAAAGTGGTTTATTGAACAAACCAATTCTGGGGTGACGATTTGGCATTTTTGTCAACAAAAAGTGAGTACCACCACCACCGCACTCTAGATCCACAACCAGATTTTGTAAAACAAAAGATAAAACTTAATAAAACGACACTGCAACACTTAGAATGACTCCTAGATTTCAAAAATACAAAAATGTACCGGTTATCCCATTTAAAAATTCAAAAATTGGGATATTTCTATTTCAAATGTAGCAATGTTAGCATAGGAGCTTGAGAATTTGGAAACCTCTTGTATATTTTATAAGTAAACATTTTTTGTTCTTTATCTTCCACCCCCGTTATACAGGGTGGTCGTTTTATCTTGAGACTGGCAAATATCCCGGAAAGGAAGCATTTTAGAAAAAAAATTTTTGTATAAAAGTTTTATGACTTCGAGGGGGAAAATAGACGGCATCATCGCCATTTTGATTCAAGGTCAGTTTCAAGGTCAAATGAAGGTCAACTTGATTTTTTTTAATGGAAACCTATATTTTTTATTACAGATTCTTATTCCCCATAAAAGAACAAACAACTCTCATCTAAACTATTTTTGGATCCGATGGATGTAAATTTTAACCTTTTTCGAAATCCCTAGACATTCCCTAGTAACAGCGGGAGAGTGGGAAGACAAAACAAATGAACAACCGTTATAATAACTTAGCAACGATGAATTTCTAGATAAATAAACCACAAAAATTGTTGTACATTTGGTTTTTGCCATGGGGCTGTTGATAGGGAAGGCAATGGATTTCGAAGAAGACTAAAATTTATATTTAAATATCTGACAAACTATCCATCGGATCCAAAAATAGTTTAGATGAGAGTTGTTTGTTCTTTTACGGGGAATAAGAATGTGTAATAAAAAATGTAGGTTTCTATTTAAAAAAATGAAGGTGACCTTCATTTGACCTTGAAAATGACCTTGAATCAAAATGGCGTCAATGCCATCTATTTTCCCCCTCGAAGTCATAAAACTTTTATACAGAACATTTTTTTCTGAAATGCTTCCTTTCCGAGATATTTGCCAGTCTCAAGATAAAACGACCACCCTGTATAGGGTATTCCTAAATTCATAGTCCTAACTAAGGAAGAAAAATTCCTATTGACATATGTCCGGAAATGCTGTATAAGGGAGCTGCGCCCCTTGAAAGAGGTACTCAAAAAATCAGTTTTCTGAAAATCTCTCGAAAAATATGAATAACATTTCGAAATTCAGAGCAATGGGCAGTGCTATAAAGAGCTTTCTCTTCAGTTTTTTCAGATTTGCGTTCTTGGGGGGGCCTTACACATTTTTTTCTTCTGTTGTGGGCCTTTTTCCCAAATAATAATAAAATCGTAATCTCTGGGTCTATTGCACATAAAAAAGGTGCTCTTGTTGAATTTGGCTAGGGCTAGAGATGGCAATCCCGGACGGGATTGGAACTTTCGAGATTTCGGGATTAGAATCCCGCACGGGATTGGAACTTTCGGGATTTCGGGATTCGATAAATTCAATCCCGGGACTTTTCGGGATCCCGGGATTGCTCACGGCAAAATTATTGAGCGGTGGATTTTGTCTTCAAACTATGCCAAAACAAATGAAATGGAAATGCGGGAATAGAAAATTTTATATATGTAATTAGAATAATGAATATAAATGATACAAAAATACAAAATATTTAGGTATACTTATTGTGCTTAAAGTAGGTACTGCTTGAATGACTAAAATATAAATGGATAAGTTAGTATTGTATTTGTCATGCAAAATCCTATAAATTCTTTACCAGGAACTATTATTTTTGTGTAGAACATAGGAAAAATGAAGCACAATAATTTGTTATGGCTAATATAACGCGCACTCATTAGCGTGACAATGGGCCCGAAAATGGTTCCACAAATATCAATTTACACCAATGTGTTTTATTTATTATTTCGTGTCAGGGATTTTGAAGTAATTGCAGCAGCTGATTTTTGCTCCGTTATCTCGAAAATCCCGGAATTGACTTGTCGGGATTTTCGGGACTGGCGAACATTCCGGGATTGACTTCTCGGGATTTTCGGGATTGAATTTAGTCCGGGATCCCTAGCTAGGGTACACCATTTTCGAATAAAATTATTCCAGTTGGTTTAGGAGGTCGAAAATTTGGGACTAGCATTTTGTTTTATCTACCTAATTAGTGAAAATAGAGATGGAGGATGATTGCTTACATCATTTTAGGAAGAAAAGTTCATATTAAGATGCGGCAGAAAAAATAGATGCGTAAGAAATTATATTCTGAATTTATTTTCACTAAATCAACAAAAGTCACTTTAATCGAAAAGTGTGCGTTTTAGCTACATTCATTCTGGGTAGAATCGACCACCAATGAAGATTTTATTATTATTTGGCGAGAAAAATGCCTACAACAATAGAAAATATAAAAATATATGTAATGCCCTCCAATATTCAATGCCCATCACGCCTGTGATGTTATTAAAAATCTGAAAAAAACTGAGGAGAAAGCTCTTTATAACTCTAATGATTGTTCCAAATTTCAAAACTCTAATCTTAATATTTTTCGAGAAATTAAAAAAAAATTACTTTTTGAGTTCCCCATTGAAGGAGCGTAACTCCCCTATAAAGCATTTTCGGACATGTTCATAGGAACGTTTCGAGTTAGGCCTATGAATTTAGGAACAGCCTGTATGGGAAGTTTCGACTTAAATTTTCTTGCTACAATTATTTAGTTTTTTGATGAAATAATTTTAGAAACTTATTGACCACTAAAATAAGTGGCGGCTTATCCATAATTGATGACCGATGCATTAGACTTCGTGCAAAATTTAAACTGCGTCATAAAAATACGAAGGAAAAGAATCGTTTCGCAGGGAAATTATGGAAAGTTCCGACGACACCGGAGGGCTCAGTGGTCGTCCTTGCTTCGGTCATAAGAGCGTAGTACTCCCGAGGGCCCCATTCCGCTCGCTCTAAGAGCCATCCGACGCGTTTACACCGGCCGAGTCTTAACGTATCGACGTCGCGACGCCACTTGCCTTTCAGATAACAGAAGGTTTCAGGAAACTCGCCTGTAACGTCCTAAACACCCCTGAATTAAAAATGTCTTCGCAAGCTCCATAAATACCAAATTATAAATTACCATAGAAACTAAGAACTGAGCTTGGTTCACAAATTAAAGTCGTTGGCAGGATTTGTGCTGTACTAATTAAGGTGGCAGCTACAGTAATTAGTACTTAGTAGCGTTATTTTGCTTGAAATGCGTGTGCTGAAGGCGAACCGAGCGCTGTAATTTATACAGACAAGGAGAGGACAGTGATGAAAACCGACGACGCCTCAAATATAAATAAATTGCTTCAGGAATTACCTAATTTTCTGATTCTGCGCGGATTCGGGCTTATGAGTTCTTTCTTGACGCTCTTCATTTTTATTTATTAACGCCGAGACCGCAATTACTCAACGCAGGAATCTGCCGCAATGCCATCATTAACAATCATTGAGAGTGACACTTTAAACGATTTCGCACTAACGTTCATAAATAAACATCGATTCCAGATTCAGACATTTGTAAAGTAATGGTAAAGTGCTATTTTGCGCCCTGATTCAAGTATAATAAATTAGGTTGAGGAATCTAATATTCTTAAAGAGTGATTAAATTAAAAATCTTTCCGATCTAGTAGTACCTAGTAGTAGTCAGATTTTGGTTTGAATGAGAATTTGTGCCAACTACGCCCTACGTCCCGCAGGGCAAGGGACAAGGGCTACTAGATCGAAAAAGTTTTTGACCACACGTCACATTAAAGGTAGGAATATTTGCAAAATGCATGTAAACTGCATATAATTATGCTTATATTGCACATTTTGGATTTTGGATAATTGCATATGCAAAAACTTATCTTGCATATTTTATACAGAGTGAGTCAAACGGAAGGGACCATCGTGCATAACTTCATTCATTTCCGATGGATCGGAACCATTGTTAGCAACGCGATATGACTGCCTTTGAACTACATTTGGACCGCATCAGTGGTCATTTTATTGGCTAACGACATGTCACTTTGTTATTTTAAATGGCACCCCTTTATATTTCTTTATTGTATCAAGTAGCATTTTTGATTTTCTTTACAACGGTGTAATAAAATCATACTATAACATTACATAAATTTAGAAAAAATGTCAATTGAGCGCGTTCCTAAAAGTATACAGGGTGGTGAATTTTTCGTTGGAACCATTATAGGAACTCGGAAACCATAACAAATCGAGGGCAGGTTAAATTTGAGAAAAGTTGCGCTTTTTAACGTAACTAAGAATCTGTGAATAATTCCTTGATATCTTGATCTTGATTGAAAGTGGAGATTTTAAAGAAAAATTTATATCTTTCTAACGATTGGTGGCATACAAATGAAACTTGGAGCTTTCATATTTTTGACAGCTGTCAATTTAATGGCATTGACAGAAATTTTCTAGGCCGTCCAGATTTTGAGCAACGAAAGTCAACTTTTCTTTTTCTTATGGCCGACATATTGGATTTTAACACCACCGTTTGCACAAAAAACAGCTTTTCAAAAATGGACTTCTTTGAAAAAATATGTCGAAGTTTGAGTCACACCATGCTAAGGCTTAATTTATTACAGTTTGGATTCAATTGTTATCACGTCATAATAGATTGAAAAAATCGGTGTACTCTTTTGCAATTGTATTTCATCTAAGTTTAGGCTGATTTTACAAACTATTCACAGCAACTTTAAAAATTTGACGATCTGTCAAAAAAGTCGACGTTGGCTACATTTTTGAAAAGCTAATTAACCTCCCCAACCCCATCACAATTTAAAAAAAATGGGAGGTTACTGCAATCACTAAAATTTTCGAATTTGAGATAGCACCAGATCTTCACGTTTTGAGGTCTCAGGAACCCAAAAAAGGGGTTTTTAAAATGTGTCTGTGTGTATGTACGTACGTTCGTTTGTAATCACGCCACAGCCAAAACTACTAGACCGATTTGGCTGAAATTTGGAACATAGGCATCTCGTAACCTAACTTAGATCTGAAAAGCTTTTGGAGCCAATCGTGCAACCGGAAATGCCATTTTGGCACATCAACTTTTAAATTTTAAATGCAAACCCCCATTTTTCACATCACCATAAGGAAGACCTTCAAATTCTGCTTCTAAAAATGTATTCATTCTTAGTGCCCTCTTGACCAAAAATTTAAAAAAAATTGATTTTGATCGGACTTTATAATCGCGGTACAGCCCTAGCCCCTGAACCGATTTGGCTGAAATTTTGCACATGGGGATTGTATTACACGTCGAAGAGCTGAACAAATTTTGGATTCAATCGGCCCACGGAAAGTGCCGTTTTGGCACACCAATTTCCAACTTTAAAATTATTCACTCATTTAACCATCCAAAACAAGTTTTTGAAAGATTTATTGTCACCATCAGAAAGGTCTTCAAATTCTGGTTTTAAATAAGACAAAATTCGTTCGCATTTAGTGCTCTTTGGGTCAAAAAATCCAAAATTTTTAATAACACTAGAAATACATTATAGCCCAAATTAGTGAATCGATTTGGCTGAAATTTGGTACATGGAGATTGGGTGACCCGTTGAAGACCTGAAAGGCTTTTGGAAGCAATTGGTGCACGGGAAGTGCCATTTAAGCATATCAACTTTAAATTTTAAATACAAGGCCTCCTTTTTTATGTCGCCATTAGAAAGACTATCAAATTCTGGTTCTAAAAATGTATTCACAGTTTCTGCCATTTCAGTGGAAAATAGAGAAAAAAATATTTTTCATTAAAAGGGAGCGGGCTGACAGTGGATGACATAAAGTATCAGTTATTGTCAAAAGGGTGGCAAACTATTAACCTTAAAAGGAACATATTGTCAAATGTGATGGGTGATGTCGGTATTTCTCAGAAAATTGCGAAATTAGTCACAGTCGATAAGCATAAAAAAATTCTGTTGAATTGACTACTATCTACACAGAATACAAAGATCCACGCGATGGGGAGGTTCCAGCCGCTTCTCTGCTGCATTTTTTTTTGTGCATTTAATGCTGTTAAAATCTAATATGGCGGCCATAGAAAAAAGAAAAGTTGGCGGCCATAGGAAAAAGAAAAGTTGACTGACGTTACTCAAAATCTAAAATGCCTAGAAAGTTTTATTTAATTACCGCCAATCGTTAGAAAAATACGAATTTTTCTTTAAAATCGCTATTTTCAATTTTTTCGGGATAACTCAGGACCGAATCAAGATAAAGGAGAACTCTTTACAGATTCTTACCTTGAAAAAACGCAACTTTTTTCTAATTTAAGCTACACTCCATCTCTTATGGTTTCAGAGTTCCCAATGGTGAGCATCGAAAAATTTACCACCCTCTGTAGATCTGGCCCTTTATTTTACAAAATATATCCACTTTATCAAAAAAAAATAGTTCCAGTAAAAGTTGAAAGGTTTTATCTGCATCTTTTGAAGCGATTCACTTTATCTTGATATCTTCTTTACCGAGTCTCAATGAGTAATTACGTCATACACATTTTTTAACCTCCCCACTCCACTCCACCATTTAAAAAAAAGGGAGGTTACTGCAATCACTAAAATTTTCGAATTCGAGATAAGACCGGATCTATACGTTTTGAGGTCTCAGGAGCCCAAAAAAGTGGTTTTTAAAATGTGTCTGTATGTATGAACGTACGTTCGTACGTACGTTCGTACGTACGTACGTTCGTAAACACGCCACAGCCCAAACTACTCGACAGATTTAGCTGAAATTTGGTACGTGTGCATGTGATAACCCAACTTAGATCTGAAAAGCTTTTGGAGCCAATCGTGCAACCAGAAATGCCATTTTGGCACATCAACTTTTAAATTTTAAATGCAAACCCCCATTTTTCACGTCACGATAGGAAAGGCCTTCAAATTCTGCTTCTAAAAATGCATTCATTCTTAGTGCCTTTTTGACCAAAAATGAAAAAAAAATTGATTTTTATCGGACTTTAAAATCGCGGTACAGCCCAAGCCCCTGAACCGATTTGGCTGAAATTTTGCACAAGGGGATTGTATTACACGTCGAAGAGGTGAACAAATTTTGGATTCAATCGGCCCACGGAAAGTGCCGTTTTGGCACACCAATTTCGAAATTAAAATTATTCTCTAATTTACCCATCCAAAACAAGTTTTTGAAAGATTTATTGTCACTATCGAGGTCACCATCAGAAAGGTCTTCAATTTCTGGTTTTAAATGAGACAAAATTGATTCGCATTTAGAACCCTTTGGGTAGAAAAATCGAAATTTTGTAATAATACTGAAACCACTTTATAGCCCAAACTAGTGGATCGATTTGCCCGAAATTTGGTAAATGGAGGTGAGGTGACCCGTTGAAGAGCTGAAAGGCTTTTGGGAGCAATTGGTCAACGGGAAGTGCCATTTAGGCATATCAACTTTAGAATCTTAAACAGAAGTCCCTGAAATCAAAGACCCACGCGTTGGGGAGGTTCCAGCCGCTTCTTTGCTGCCTTTTTTATTACAATATTTTGTCGAGTTAATCACGTCAACAGATGCGTCTAAATTTACCTTTCGAGTTTTATTGGAACAATATACAATGTGCGATTTAAAATAACAAAATGAGATGTCGTTAGCCAATGAAACAAAAACATTTTGGGACCACTGATAAGGCCGGGTTACACGAAGCCAGTAGAGAAGTAAGTCAAGTGAGCAAGTGACTTGACTTGAATTTATCACCAGCAGTGTCAAAGCAAGTGCCAGCTCATAAGTGGGCAAGTATTTGAAGCAAGTTCAGTAAGGTTTCTGTAATGCGCCAGTGTGATTGGTAGATCGGTAATAACTTGGTAGAAGGGGAAAGCAAGTCGGCAAGTAAATAGAACCTGGTTCTATTCACTTGACTGTCTTATCAGCTTGCCTGCCGTACTTGCCTTACCTGAAATATGAGGCAAGTAGATGTTTACACGGAGCAAGTAACATGTAGCAAGTCACTTGCTCACTTGACTTGCTTCTCTACTGGCTTCGTGTAAACCGGCCTATACGGTCGAAATGTAGTTCATGGGAAACGACCTAAGTTATGGAGGGTGACCCCTTCCGTTTGACTCAACCTGTATTTTTTCTTTTTCAAGATTATATGTTAAAGATGTAAGTCCAATTTTAGCATCCTTCTGGAATTTTTCAAGGTTCATTTATTGTAAATCCCTCTAATGGAAAATTATCTACTGATATGCAATAACTGTACAATGTACATCCTGCTGTACAGTTAACACATTACCTTGTAATAGTTATTTTTTTAGTTAATTTTTATTGGAGACCCCAAAAAAAAAGAATTCTTGAAATTAGAAAGAGTAGCCTCACAATTCGTCTTTATTTTATTTGCGTTCTCGCCTTCAGTGGTTCAAAACATTGTCAAAATTTCTAATGCCTTTATTACTTTGAGCTGCAATGCCGAACAAGCAAGCCACTAACAAGTTATACCGTGTGTATTTTAAAAACCGAACCGAATTGTACGCGCGATTGTAAAAAGACGTTACTTCAATTAAAAATACTACAATTTGGTGAGCCAAATGAATTTTTTCAGGGCCACCCACTATCTTAATTTTACCCCAATTTTGTGTTTTCAAATTTAGACCTACCTTTTGCGCAACAGATTCGGAATCTACTTACAATTTTTGTGAGTTAGAAACACACAGGGTGTCACAGAATCATGGTACACCCCCCTTTCTCCTTTATTTTTTGGAGTAAAATTTAGAGATTTGAAACATCGAATGTACATAATCAAAGGCCACTTTCTGGCGCACTAATCAATTTTTTTCCATTTCCGGTTTTACCGGAAGTGGCATCAACTTATTATTTTCAAATGAAACATTCTGTATAGGTATCACAACATTTTTGGAATCTACATAATTTTCTGAATCCAATGATATCACATAAGTGACACTTCAAGTGTCAAAATAATTAAGGCCAATTTTATCTTTCAATCTAGAAAGTTATGTTATTGTAATAGATTATAGCAACGCAGCAAAAATTGAAGTGGCATGAAAAATATTAAAATTTTTGACTTTTGAGGGGGTAAAGTTTACCAAATCGATGTTCGATCAAAACTTTATTTTTTCAAATGGTAGCATAATGGTGTCGATGCACAATTTGAAAGTAAATTTGGTACCATTATGGTACTATTTGAAAAAAATAAGTTTTGATTGAAAAATCATCTTGGCAAACTTTACCACCTCATAAGTCAAAAATTTTAATGTTTTACATGTGACTTCAATTTTTCCTGCGTTACTATGATCCATTAGAATAACATGGGGAATCACAATCTTCTAGATTGACACCTGAAATGTCACTTACCTATGTGGTATCATTTGATTCAGAAAATTATGTAGATGCCAAAAATGCTTGAAGGTCATCCAAATCGGATAAGAAATGAACGAATTATTGCCAAAAATGTTTCGTCCGTTTTTTAGGACGCCCGTCATTATCGATTGTCAGTGCATACATTTTTTAAGTTCTACCTATTAAGTATACTACTGATGCAAATTAAGAAATTCGCTCATATAAGAATACATACTATTTGTTGCAAAATATGCAGCTAGATTTCCAAAAATGGTGAAATGATAATTTATGAAACTGAATTAAATTTGAGGCCTTCCGAAATGTTCCTAATTTATTATTCTTAATTACAATATTTACATAGTTGGAAAATATGCAGTTTTTTACTAATTCAGTGTTATCAACTGTATTAACGAACAAACGACTGGTAGTTTTGCAGCTGAAGTGTCAGTAGTACGTATATTAATTTCATCTTTAGTGAATATAACGGGCTGTCCTGAAAAAAACGAACGAAATATTTTTGGGAATAACTCGTTTAAAACTATACATACAGTGAGTTCCAAAGAGTTTCAAAAATATTAATTTTTAACTTGTCTTGATTTCGCCAAATTCTACACATTGTATTAAAATAACTCAAAAACTATTGAATTTAGTACGCCTGATAAAAGTTGTACAGAATGACACAGAAACCAAAAATTCATCAATATATGAGGCGTCCATTTAACCCAATGTAATTTTGTGCTGTCTCCCCCACTACACGAGCTGCCATGTGAGTCCATAGTAATTTTAGATTATACAGGGTGTTTGCGAAACATAGCAAAACTCTTAAGTGGATTTCTTACATAAAAATAAGTTAAAAAGTTCCTGTGAACATGTGCCCGTGTGCCGTGTCTTCTCGTAAGAGAAGGATGCAGACCAGTTAATTTTTAATATTTTCGAAACGACTTAATCTACTTAATCTACGATATCGCAATTTGGCACATCAACTAAGGGGTACTTAAAGGTATCTTATGTGCAAAATTTCGTTAAAATTGACGAAGGAGAAGATTCAGTTACCGACACCTGCAATGCAAAACCTACATAAGCAGTTCTTGAAACATTTTTCACTGCTATTTAAAAGTAAAAGTTCATAAGAAAACTTTTATTGTTCTTGCAAAATTTCAAAATAGTCCATCGATTTTGTGTAATCAATAAAAGTGTGAACTCATGCATTTAAAAAAAAACATGTTTTCGACCTCCCCTTACGAGACTGCCTTCGAATAGCCTAGTGCCCTTAGGAGGTAAAATCGGACCTGGGTTCATAGGAACTTTTTAATTTATTTTTATGTAAGGAACCCACGGTAGGAGTTCTGATACATGTCTCGCGAACATCCTGTATATGCACATTTTCAGTCACTAACGGATGGCTTGCACAAATTTTCGATATTATTAATAACATACATGGACTTTGACGCACCTTTGGGACACCCTATATATAATACATTACTTTGTCTCCTACATCTGCTAATACGGTTATAGGTAAGCCCCCCATAAATATTAACGGGTAACGAACGTGTCCAATGAGCTTTTGAGACTTCATAAAGTTGAATGACTGTAGCAAGAGAATTGAAGTCGAAGCTTTGGATAAAACTCTGCAAGAAAGTTGGGACGGAACTAGTAAATTTTTGTTTAAAAAAGATCCGAGAGAATTCGGGATCGAGCGTGATTTTTATTTGGTTTGCGAACACTTGTGCGGGGCTTTCAGGATAATTCTGTAACAAATTCGGTGAAGCTGTTGCGAATTTCGTCTACTCTCTTACAAAATAGAGTTTTCCGTCTTCATTCGCATTATCTTTTATCTTGAAGCGCGCCGCCAGATCGTGTTAGGGGGTGTCAGTCACGTCTTCGCACTAGTGTAAATTTCAGGAGGGGTTTTAGCAACCCTTGTCTACTCCGACGTCCCTTATTATAAGACCGCGAGTATTATAATCAAAGGTGTTGATGTAGCAATTCGGCTGGAAAGTAATTTGCCTGAAAGGATACACTCTGCTTGTCAACGACCTGTTCTGCAGGGCACGAGTTAAAAGCCTCTCCAGTTTTAATAAAACATGAACGCATTCCAAACAATGAAATTAATTTCGTTTGCTTGGACGTTTACACCCCACAACAAAAGCTATTCAAGTTTTTCAAAGATAAGGATTTCAATCAATATCTATTGTTATTTTATCCCACGTTATTAAAGGAAATAATGTTGACAACTGGAAATTCGATGCTGATGCTGCACTATCGCGTTTCACGAACGAATTCACTTTTTGCATTGTTACACTGTTATAACGAGGAAATTGAAATATCTACAGCGATTTTTGTGCGATCTGATTATACGTTTAGATCTAATCCACGATAAACGGCGAGGCGGAAATTTCTTTTCCAATAATTGTAGTTTTCCCAAAATAAGTGCTATTTTGTTAATATAACGTCAAAATATCGTTACAGGAGGTTAGTTTTTAAATTGTTGCCGCACACTCCATTATTATTCTGTAACAGTTTGTGAACGAATGAAATGATCCCAATTTTCTATGAGGAAACCAAAATGTTATTCGGTACCGTTCTTCGTCTTGTCACTTGTCACTTAGTCCAGTCAAGTTAGGTTTTTTAAAAGAAATAATTTATATATTTTTGAAATTTTGGCTACGGACTGCCGAAAATTTCCCACCCCCCAAGTGCGCGCTTCATCCCTTATTTGGCGAAAACCACCTCCAAACGTGACATAGCGCCAGTTTTTAACATTTTTCGGCGAAACTAGCCATCTGACAAAAAATGTATTCTAATCAAAAACATTCCTTATGAAAGTCTGTATTAAAAAAGTCGTTTGATTATTTTGCTTATCCCCACCTAATTCTGGCAAACGACGTCCGAAGTTGTAGAACAGTCAAAATAGATTTTTGAGTAGAGCTTATTTATATATTTATGAAATTTTGGCTACGGACTGCTGATGGGCTCTGAAATGAAGGGATGCGGAACTTTCGCCCCCGACATTTCGCCCCCGGACTTTTCGCCCCCGGTACTTTTCACCCCCGGTACTTTCGCCCCCAGGACTTTTCGCCCCCGAACATTTCGCCCCCGGATTATGATTAAAATAATCGAAGATATTACTTGTAAAACCGCAGCAGCACATTACTCGTGGATTATCATCGATGATAATCATTGCACTTGTTATAGGTATTATAGATTTATAGATGACAGTAAGTTGTGTAGTCATTAAAAAGTCACTTGGGAGCAGGCAGGTTTACGGTGATAAACGCCTGTTGTTTAGCAGCCTCTACCTCTACCTGCCCAGTAATCACGTAACGAGGAGGTCTAATCCCCCAATGTACCCGTAAGTGGTGAGCATAACCCTTGACAAATTCCTGGAAAGGCTCATAGTGGACGCAGATCTTCGATAAATAAGATTTAAAAACAAAAAATTCATATCAAATATGCAAAAAAGTTTTTGCATATGCGTTTATCCAAAATGATGCGAATATGCATATATGCAGTTTATATGCATTTTGCATATATTCCAAGCCCTAGTAATGACTTTCTAATGGGGTTGCTCTAAGAATAATTTATTTCAGAAATAATCGCCAATCCTTCCAAGAAGTGATAAAGTAATCCGCCCGTGCACTCAAATTGGGTCAAATACATACAGGATGTTCTCTGTAAATTTTTAAACATCATCAACTTCATTGGTCAAAAAGTCAATTTTTTCAAATGGAATGCCTCAACTATTTTATGGCATCTCGTTGCAGAATTTAATTGTCTATCATTTTAGTCTACATGTTTGCCATATTAAAAAAAAAGTTTTTGTGATATTTCAAAGTATTTGGAATTTGAACAAAATTTCATATTTAGCACGATTTAATAACCAAAGTTAGCTATGATTTTAGGAGCCTTGAGAGTTCCTTAAGGCTGCTCTAACGAAAATCGAAGCCCATTTTAATCCTGTTTTAAAATATGAAATTTTGGTCAAATTCCACATACTTAGAAATATCACAAAAACTGTTTATTTAAATATGGCAAACATTTAGACTAAAATGATAGACAATTAAATTCTGCATCGATGGGCCATAAAATAATTGAGGCATTGCATTTGAAAAAATTGTCTATTTGACCAATGAAGTTGATGAAGTTTAAAAATTTGCAGAGAACACCCTGTATGTATTTGAACCAATTTGATTCCAAGGGCGGACACACCCTACATTAGTCTTTATTCACAATTAATATTGTTATCTCATTTCATACTGTAACGATGTTACAGCTTTTTGAATTTAGGCCTGCGCTTGGCATAAAAAAGCGAAATTCTTGATTTCCTCAAAAATGGTTGATTTTTGGCATAGCAATTCTTAGTAAAAGTTTGCCCAGAATGAAACGTACAATCCAAAAATATCATAATATACAGGGTGTTCCATTTAAAATAAGGAAGTTAGTATCTATTTCCGGTATAACCGGAAGTGCGCCATTGATGAAAATATTTTACGTCGATTCAAAATTAAGTGAAACCCCTGTGTACAAATTTTCAAGACGATGCTAAAAACAGTTCTCCAGATACGGCTAACTGACGCTCGTCGAGGGATACCCTGTATAATCGCTTATAATACCACAAGTGCATGCTATTTAATCGGTTAAATTTTGAAAATGGTTACGAAAGCTTGTTGCTTTAATCTCTGATAATAAATGGCAATTTAGTTCGAATTGTTTTACCTAAACGACAACAAAGCTTGAGTAATTATTTCTAAAATTTAACCGATTACAATAGCGATGCACGAGTTGTATTCGGTAAGATTATTTCGCAAATTAAACTCTTCATTTTGTTAAAAGAGCGATTATTTAAACCGGGGTTGCCTATACTCAAGAGCCCAATAAGATGTTGTGAACGAGCCTTTATAATTCATTGACGTTTGAGGTTAGGAAACGTGCAAACAAAATGTCATTGAATTTTGAGATTATATCCAGAAGAAATCAGAGTCCTTTATGTCCAAAAACACTTAAAATATGGTTTGTGGAAGGATATGTGCCTGGTGGTCATATTTACGGACCTTTATTTCCATTAACTGATTTTACGTGGTACGTACCTAGTTATTTTCAGCAGTTGTCACGTTCATTTTCGAGCTCCCGAGCTGTTCCACTTTCGAGGGTGGATATTGCTCGGTTTCTCCTTCTCCGCTGCTATTTTGGATCATCGGTTATAATTCTCGGCCTCCCTCTGCAGGGGTCGTGTGGTGGCAGCGGAAGATCGGCGTCTTTTGGGGGCGCTTCGGATGACGTTTGTGTCTCAAAGTTTAGTGTCGGTAAATAAGTCTCATGGTAAAGGATTACTTACCTGGTGGTTTATTAGGGATCCGTAACTCCGTTTCGGTAATTAAGTCTGGGTTTCACGGCCAATTTGGCCGAATTATCATTAAATTGCGGAATATTAACAACTGTCAGATTTTGAGGTTAAGTTAGTTTTATCTACGAGCTAGGGAATTTGGGCTACCAATGTTAATCTGTCTGGGGGAATTTTGGTTCCGGAAGGTGCCAGAGAGGGCGCTGTGTCTTCCGTCAGGCCTCCGGCCATTTTCTGACCTCCTTTCCGGTCAGGCAATTGACGTAACAAGAGGTCGTAGACGGCGTCCTGGTATTTGTGTGAATTCCTTCGGGAGATTGCAGGATTCCGCCCCAGGTTGGTGAAGTGCCCTTGATCGGTGCCCCAACATACCGTTTGTCGGGTTTTGTTGACCTCAAAGCAGAATTTCTTCGTCGGTTGTTTGACAGTACGCCCTCTACCACGAGGTAAAACTCTAATGAAAGATTTCTTGTTCTAATATTTATTTTAGGGTGTTCGGGTAGGGCTTGAGTGCCCTCAGCATGTTCTTAGGTAGGGCTTGAATGCCCCATTTTTCGGATAGGGCTTGAACGCTCCTATTTTGGTTTGGGTAGGGCTTAAGTGCCTTAGCATTTTTCGGGTGGGAATTGGAGTACCCTTCCTTCAGTGTTTTTCGAGGGGTTTGAAGACCACCCTGTGTTGGTTATATTTATAGGGTTGGAGATTCTCCCCCCATCTTCGTGTTGTTCCGGTTAGAATATTGTGGATTGTTGAAGCACTCGTTCAGTCCAACCACTGTGGCGGATATTTTCCTTCCCCGGCTGGAGGTATCGAGAGACTGAGACAGGACCGGCCATATCTGCTCGAGGCCACCCCCAGGCTAGGGGGCGACGATCTTGGCTCAGCACAGCTGTTCGCTCAGTCCTTGCCTTCCTTCGTAGCTGTATTCGGTGAGTCCGTTCCATATTTTCACCGAGGGGCTTCGCCACATCCGGAACTGTCCCTCCGACTCAGGATTGGAGGGTGTGAACACAATCTGCACCCCCTTGAGTTATTTTGAATTGTGTATTTGGGCTTCACCCCCTTTAATTTGTTTTATTCAGTACGAATTTGTCTTTTTCTGCTACATTACTCAAATTTTGCCATTTAATTGTAAACTCATAATCTTTAACTGTTATTAATTTGGCCTTCAGCCATTTAGTACCAAAAATATCCGTTCGTGGCGGTACTTTACGTGTGGCCGTTTATGGCCTCCGCTTAATTCGACCCTTCACTAACTTGCGCGATCATTTGCGTCATTTTGCGGATTAGTAGGTACCTGCGGCCGTCCAATTTGCGCTCGAAATTTACCGGTCAACTAAGTTGGAGCTCCGTTAAGGCTCTGTTTCGTCCGGATTGCGGTACGATTCTGCTGTCATCATTTTAAGTTATGAAATTATCACCATTATAACTTGTAAACGAATTTTTGTATCAAACTGATATACCGGGTGTATCACAGACCCCGCCGTATAGGGAATTAACATGGGAAAATGAATTTTATTTTTTTCCTGCTCCGGAGGATTTTCTCGAAAAGTTTTATCGTGTTTGGAGGATAGTCCATACTAGTCTGTACCTCTTGAGATTTTTTTCGTTCGTCAGCTCCTCTTAGGTACTTAACAATGATTTTTTGAAAATTGAATTTTCGACGAAAACGAAAAAATTTTTCGTGCCCAATCGACCCGCTTCGAATGTTTACTTAGTTTGCTGCCTTTGTGGATTGCAACACAACACGAAATAAATGGATGCTTCGGAACGGGTCGATTGTGCACGAAAAAATGTTCCGTAGAAGTATAGAGACGCAACATTTTTTCGTGCACAATCGACCCGTTTCGAAGTATCCATTTATTTTGCGTTATGTTGCAATCCACAAAGGCAGCAAACTAAGTAAACATTCGAAGCGGGTCGATTGGGCACGAAAAATTTTTTCGTTTTCATGGAAAATTCGATTTTCAAAAAATTATTGTTAAGTACCTAAGAGGAGCTGACGAACGAAAAAAATCTCAAGAGGTACAGACTAGTATGGACTATCCTCCAAACATGATAAAACTTTTCTAGAAAATCCTCCGGAGCAGGAAAAAAATTAAATTCATTTTCCCATGTTAATTCCCTATACGGCGAGGTCTGTGATACACCCGGTATATATAAATGTACATAGTTTTTATGTTTGTGTGTTATTGCTAAAGCTAGCCACTCCCCTCAGTTTATAGGAGACTTACCTTGTGATTTCTGGCTTTCGACGTCGTCGCATCAGGGTAAATAAAGCCAGTGGCGTCCTTAATTACCAACTTCAATTAGTAGCCTGCCTATTCGCTACCTACCTCCCGTACGGGAGAAGATCCACCGCCCTGGGATCGGGCTTGCGTTTTATTTTTCAGAACTCCTTTTTTTTGAGTGCACACTTGTCAGCTGTGGGCCCTCTTGACCAGTGGGCCTACCCTACTCCCTGCAAGAACTGACTGTGACACAGTGAAAAATTGTGTTCAAAATCAAGTACTCAAGAAAACGATTAAATGACTCGTGCATTAATCACCCTTAAATGAATTCGATTGGATAGAAATTTCAAAATGAGTCTGATTGATTGGTTTAAAAGGTAATTTGGAAATAATCATATTTAAACTTAAAAATTTCTTATCACCCTCAGTTTAGGAAACGCGTTTCTTCCATAACAATATAGTTATAATGTTTTAAGCTCTTTCTGCAATCTCAGGAAATGAAAAACCTACATGAAACAATAAGTATATAAACGCAAATCCAATAGAAACGCCTTTTCAATTTGACCTTTTATGTTTCTTAAAACGTAATAAATAAAGTGCATTCTATTATGTTCTTTTACTTTCCAGGAAACTTGGTGCAGGGTACAAAAAAACTGAAGGCATATTTGGAAAATGTGAACCGGAAAGAAGACGAGTCACCGATTTTTATGCTCTGACAAGAAAAAAAAATTAAATTGTTGTGCAGTGAATCGGTCTTATTCTGTATTGGGCATTACAATCAATAGAAGGAACTGATTTACCTACTTTGTTCTCCTGGAGATATTTTTCCGCATTTATTAAAATATTCCTATGAAATTTGCCACACATGTATTACATGATAAACTGCATTTTTTGACATTTAGAGAGATTTTGAATCACTTCCAGTTTAAGCGGAAATGGACCTCTCATTAAATTTTTAAATGGGACACCCTGTATATCTTAATGTTTTCAAGTTCTGTATTAAGTTCTGAGTATGACAGAATAACGTTTTTCAAGTTTCTGATTTCATGTTTTCAAGAAACTAGATTTTTAACTCCTCTTCTAGAGTGCCATGACCCCTCGAAAACTAATATAAATTCATCAAACACCTCATCAAAATTTATTTTAGGCTTCTTATATCTGTCACTTATCCTGATTTGTTTGAAAGAAAGCAAAGCAGTTTTTTCCAAATTACTACATCGACCGCAAGGAAGATGCTAATTTTTTTTCAAAAACCGCGATTTTCAGTTTTTTTTGGGATAAATCAGGAACGAATCAAGATATCGAAGAACTCTTTAAGGCTTCTTAATCACCACAAAAAAGTGCACCTTATTTCTAATTTAACCGATTTTCTAACTCTTATGGTTTCTGAGATCCCAATAGTAGTGGAAAGCCAAAAAACTTGAAGATAAGTGGGTAAAAAGGAATCTGTAAAACGAAAATGTGAAGAGCTAGAAGGGTTTTGACGAAAAACGTGAGGGGAAAACTTTTTCTAAACATTATCCTCTTTGGCGGCGGATATCTCGGAAACTAAAACAGATAGGAACAAACTGATATACACCATTTGTTAGAGAATTTCATCCTTCCATTTTGCTCTCGCATAAATTTCCTTTAAACCTCCCCCCCCCCCGCGGACCCAAAAATCGATGGGACTTTATTTTACGTTTTTCAGAGGACCAACCTCTACACATTCCTGAAACTTTTGGAACTACATGTTTTAATTCTTCTATTTCGAATTTCTTGGTCCACTTTGCTTGGACTAATACACATCAACGTGACAATATAATTCATACATCACATGACCTTATTTGCTCCAATTGAAATCCACAATTTGCATGGTTACGATTTACGAAGCTATCACAGCGGTGATAAAAAACAAAAGCTGCTATCATCCTATTGTGGTCCGTTGCTACGATCGACAATGCTGCTACAATAATTGTAAAAAGTTGACAGTTGAGTGAAAAATGTCTAATAATCATCGTTGGGGAGAAGCAAGTGAAAGCGAAATTAACGCAAATACTAGCAATTCTACTCCCAAAAATACCGTTCTAAACAAGAGGTCACAGTGGCGTCAGTTTACGGACTTTTGTGAATCGAAAAATTATAAGATTGATCAAAGTGTCACGGTTCAGGAAATAGCATCAATTTTGAAGAATTGGGCGTTTAATATGAGGAGGAAGGACGGTACAGACTATAAAGAATCGGTCATTGGAATAACACGGCTAAAACTCTACAAGAAACTTTCTTTAAACAATACAACATCAAATTCAATCCTTTTGAGGATATTGAATTCTCAGACGCAAGAAAAGCGAGGGATTCGAAGCGCAAACAGCTTCAAAATATTCCGGAAAAGCGAAAAGTCAGTGCAACTGCATTTACCTTAGAAGAACATAACAAAATGCAAAAAGTATGGGACGAAAATGTGCCAGAGGGGTTACTGAAGAAATTTTACACAATAGCATCGAAAGAATTAGCATGGAGAGGCAATGAGGCAGCATATGCAATGGTGTTTCATTTTAAAGTTGAAACATCCAATACTGGAAAGTGGAAACCCGACTGGTAGAGTAGAGTACAACCCGATATTCAGTAAAACGAACCAAGGAGGTAACAAAAAATGTGCAGATAGTAAGTGGTTGGTTAAAAATCAGGATGAAACTCTTTGTCCAGTCCGCCTATACCTCAAGATTATAGAAAAACGACCAAACAGCGCCACTACGGACCGCTTCTTCCTGACGCCAAATCCAAACTATCATTTAACCAATTCTTGTGGGTGGTACAAAAACTGCCCGGTTGGAGTGAACAAACTTTCCTCCTGGACAAAAGAAACGGCCCAGAGAATTGGACTCGACACAAAAAACAAGAAATTTACCAATCACAGCAACAGATCTACTGCCGTCACACACCTCGCTGATGCCAATATACCTACCAGAGCAGCAGTTGATGAAGATTACCGGTCATTCCAATTCGAATTCTATCCAACCGTATTTACAGATTCAACCAAATCAACATCAAAAAATTATTAACGCAATGAGAGGAAGCAGCGACCACGCAGAGAAACTTCAAGAAAATTTGGTGAAGAGTACAACTGTGACCCAAACTATAACATCGATAACACCTAGTTTACAGAAGAAAACATCTGTTCCTCAAATTGTGTATCAAAACTGTATTTTTAACGTTCAGAATATGTACTCTGGCAGTGGAGAATAAATGCCCGATGTTTCATGTTTACTGTTTTATTCATTATATTTTCCCGTCGAATATAACTCGTGAAATGATTAATAATCGAAGATATTACTCGTAAAACCGCAGCGGCACATGCAACTCGCCCTACGGGCTCGTTACATCTGCAGCTCGGTTTTACTCGTGGAATATCATCGATGATAATCATGTCACTTGTTATATTATAGCTGACAATAAATACCTACGGGGCAGTGGTTGGAAGTAATTGAATTACTGTAATTGAATTACTTTTTCAGTAATTTGTAATTGTAATTGAATTACTTTTAAAAAAAAAATTGGCAGCTACGGAAGCGGCTGGAACCTCCCCACTTGGTGAATGATCCAATCCTATCACTAATATCACGTAAATTTTACTATTTACTAGGTATGCCTAAGCTTTACTCCACCAAACCAAATGTGTTTTCTGTGATTTTTCTAAATTTTACGATCTTTTGCCAAAAGGGCATTAAGGCTGAGTACAATTTTGAAAACAAAATTTGAAGACTTTTCATGTGCTGATAGAGAAAATAGGAGTTCATTATTCAAATTTCAAAGTTGATATGCCAAAATGGCACTTGCCGCCCTCGGATTGCCACCAGAATTAAATCAGCTCTTCGGCGGGTGACGGTATCTTTACCGACCAAATTTCAGCCAAATAGATCCAGCAGTTTGGGCTGCAGCGTGTTATTTAATGTTTCCTCGAAACTTCGAATTTTTCAATTTTATGCCAAAAAGGCGCTAAGTATGAGTACACTTTCAGATACAGAATTTCAAGACCTTTCATGCGCTGTTAAGAAAAAATAGTGTTCATCAGTCACATTTCATAGTTTACATGCCTAAAAGGCACTTAGCATCTTCGGATTCGCAACAAAATTAACTGGGCTCACCAGAAATCCAACATTAACCTGCATACCAAATTTCACTAAAATCCGTTCGGTAGTTTCCGAGAAATCGTGCTCACATACGTACATACGTACATACACACAGACATTTTTTAAAAACCACTTTTTCGTGATCCTGAGACCATGAAACGTAAAGATCTGGTGTTATCTCAATTTCGAATTTTGGACTGATTGCAGTAACCTCCCATTTTTATATTGGTTGTGGGGAGGTTAAAATGTAATTGGTAATTGTAATTCAATTACTGACTATGAGTAATTGTAATTGAACCTTTCTTCATTTTTGAACAATTATTTGTTTCGTTTAGTTTTCAATGGTTTTCCTGTATATTGCTGCCTTCCAAGAAACTGATAATGACGCTTGGGGCCCATCATTACCGTTAAGGATTAGCGTAACTCAACTCAATACCCTGGTCAGTCGATCGATATCATATTTAGTGTAATTTTGATCTAGTGAAACGAGGGTGCAGGCTATTGCACGCAAGGGGCTGCACATCTTTTTGCTAATCGGTGGGGGGAAAATGATATCGATTTTTCAGATGGTGAGAGGGCGGGAGACGTTCTAAGTATAATGAAGTTTTCTGAAATTTTGAATATGAACTGTGAAGTGAAGGCACTCTGTGTTCAGTCAGATTGTTTACGATAAAGAACGTTATTGCCAAAAAAGCAGTTTGGGTAATTAGGATATTTTCGTAAAAAAGTAATTGTAATCGTAATTGTAATTGTAATTCAATTACTTTCCCACAAAAGTAATTGGTAGTTGTAATTCAATTAACCACCCAAAGTAATTGTCCCAAGCACTGCTACGGGGATACACATCGCTTTGATATACCTACTTACATCTTTCGGTGGCTTTTTTATGTACTGCACTTAACCTACCTACGGTATTACATTAAAATAATCGGCTATTGCTTTGTTACTTTTATCAAACTGATACTTAAGTTACTATAAATACTTGTAAGTAATTGTCCATCCAGTTCCTTACAATCTATAAATGGCTCATGCTGAGAGTTAAATACTTGCGTCACCGCAGAATATCGTAAAATTTAAACTCGTATTAACATTTTGAGGTTGAGAGTAAAACAATTTTCAGTTTTCAATAATTTTTTCTCTTTCACTAGCCAGCGGGCCAATAATAATAAACTACCTAAATGGCGACGCTTAAGAAAAATTCCAAACCGTAAGTTTTGAATCTTGATGATTATAAGATGATTTAATTTTTTTATGCTGCTGAACAAAACCAATTGAACGAAACTTTTTCCAACGCATTCACTTAGTTACTGTTAATAATTTTAAAATTAGCGAGGAATAAACATAAGTTGTAAAATTTTATTTGGGTTACAACAGTAAATTATTTTTTAGGCGCTAGACCGGAAAGTTAACCTTTCCGGTCAATTTTAGGACCGGAAAGTGGCTTTTCCCGGACTAGTCCGGGAAAGTGAAAAATTAATTTTCCCGGTCAATTCTGGGACCGGAAAATCAACTTTCCCGGACTAGTCCGGGAAAGTCGAAGTCCGGGAAAGTGAAATTTCACCGAAATATTCTAGAAAGTGAAATTTCACCGGAATATTATGGATTTTGTTATCGTGTTAATTTTTACTAGGCTCCTCACATTTTTCAGTGTAGATAATTTGAATTAAAATATTTAATTTCACACAGAAAATATGTTGCGAGCACCTAAACAATTTAATACGTAACTCACATGTAAAGTGTCTTTCCTGGACTCACAGGCTTTCAGGCTTCCGCCTACGGCGTCAGCCTGAAATCTGCCTATTTAAGTTTGAATTATATCTCATTCTCTAATAACTGATTTATAATTTATAATTTACGTTCACGATTATTTTTCTGTTCTATTTTTCTATTCTAACTCGTTAGTTGGGCTCCAATATTGTTCTTTGGTATCCAATCATTTCCACTCTCCCATGTCTCCGGCTCGTTCCACTCTCCCTTGCTGCTCCTTCGTCGGGTGTCAATGTCAGCTGTCACGGTGATTTCCTTCTATGCCGACTCAGTATTTCTGTCTCGCCTCCTCGCCTCGTGATTGTTTTAATTTTTTAACTGTTTTATTGTTAACATTTAATCATGTGAATTTTCGATATTCGTCTTTGACTAGACTTGCTTTCAACCCCCACCCTCCCGGTAAGAGCGTCCCTTTACAAATTTTTTCCTTTTTTTTTGGGGTTTTATAATGTAATGTCATTTTAATTGTCATAACCTCAAAAATGTTATTCACTTTGTATAATTGTTTAATCAATTTTGTATAATTCACTCTGTCGCTGAATTTTGTTGAATTATTCAGGAGTCTTTTCTTTTTTAGCCTGAAGATGGTCGTGTAGCATCTTATAAACTTCAATATACAATTTTAAACTCATCGATTTTGATTGGTAGTAGACTATAAGGTCCAACCTCAACACATTCCACATATTCGTTTGCCAATCTAAAAGAATGGATTTCGAACCTTTTCATCTATGAATTCTACATTGCAGTAGATAAAAATACACAAATACACTTGAAAAAGTTGAAAAAAAAACACTTCAAATTTCTCAAATTATGAAAATTAATTTTGAACACCCTGAACATTGGGTGACAACTAAAATTCCAAAATTTTTTTTTTCTTTCCAAGCAAAGATGCAACAGCCAAAACATTTTAGGGACAGATAGGGGCTATTAAAGGGATTGTAAATATGCTAAAATATACCGGGCATTCCATTTAAAAAAAGTCACCTTTGACTTGTGAATTTTTTTTAACTACCCTATATGATCAAAAATATGCGTCTTCATTTCTAGTTTAAGTATTCACTTGTATGAAATTCCTAACTTGGATGGTTTAGACGCTATGGAAGCTCACAGGACATCTTCAGGCGGGGTGTCTACAAACAGACTGCTATTTTTTTTTATTAATAAATTTTATTTTTCCAGGTCCTGTGCAGCTGAGGACGTACAATTTGTGGAACGAAACTCTTTATTAACAGATTTGCTACAATATCAAAACATTCCTAGCGTTCATCACTTTGTCCTTGTAGGACTTCTAACATTTGCCATTAACGCATCAGTTTCATCTTATTTCCTAAAAAAAGAGTGAGACGTTATTATTAAAAAACCGTTTAAAATGTTTAAATAGTCTTGTAGAAACCTTAGGATTTAATTTGATTGTGAGAGGGCTTAGAAATTGGCATTTAGCCCTACTAGGATGGACTATAACCTACGTTTCGTGTATTCTGGGATTTTTCTTTTGCAAAATTTGGGCTACACAGAAAGTTCGAGGAAATCGTAAGCAAATGTTTAATCTATATTTATAAAATGTTCATTTTTAGCAAATCGCTTTAAATTCTGGAATCTACTTTGGGTGAATGCACTAATTATTCACTACTCGTTTATTATCGTTTATTCTTCTTACTACGTGATTGTGTTCAACTTAGGTGAAGCTGCAACGTTAATTTTGCTCCCTGAGAACGTATGAGAATTTTAGTTGCGCAAATACCTAATTTTCGTGTTCTAGATACGATTAGTGATGAAGTTTCATTCATTTGCAAGAAACGTCAGTTCAAAGTTTTGGAATCACAAATTCCACTCAGATACAAATCTTGAATTTCCCAAGTTAACATATTTTGTATTATACACTTTCTTTCCTACCCTTATATACAAAGATGAATACCCTAGAACTAAAAGGATCAGGGTGGATGTGAAGTTTGCTCCGCTAAATTGCTCCAAAAAATGGATGCCGTGTACGTCCGGCAACGCAGCAAATTCACCTGCCTGATTGTTGTAAACCAAGATGACAATTAAATGTCAAAATTAAAAACGCAATTTATCACGATATAGAGGACTTTTAGGCAATTACCTCACTGAAAATGGTTCCATTTGAACATTATGGATCATACCACGTCCACTTTCGTAGGTGTCTTGCAAAAATTACTTAACAAAATCACTGCTTAAAGTTGCTCGTGTCAGGGCCCCAAATCTGCGTAATAAGGTCAACGTAGATCAAACCAATGTCCAAAACATTTAGGTGCATTGCCTATGATGGCATTTTCATAAAGAGATTTACAAAAAAAATATGGGAACCGTCTGCTCCCTCGCAAAATATAGTTGATAGAATCGAGACATGGGGGCGGCCCCAAACAGGTCAAGGAGGTCAACGTAGATCAAACCAATGCGCGGAACACTTAGAGGCAACGCCTACGACGACATTTAGAGAAAAAAAAATTAAAAAAAATAATGGGAACCTCCTACTCCCTCGCAAAATATGTTGATAGAATCGAAGACATGGGGGCGGCCCCAAACAGAACAAGGAGGTCAACGTAGATCAAACCAATACGCGAAACACTTAGAGACAACGCCAACGATTAGATTTAGAGAAAGAAAATTAAAAAAAAATAATGGGAACCTCCTGCTCCCTCGCAAAATATAGTTGATAGAGTCGAAGACATGGGGGCGGCCCCAAACAGGACAAGGAGGTCAACGTAGATCAAGGCAATGCGCGAAACACTTAGAGGCAACGCCAACGATTAGATTCAGAGAAAAAAAATTTAAAAAAATAATGGGAACCTCCTGCTCCCTCGCAAAATATAGTTGATAGAGTCGAAGGAGCAGGAGGCTTCCATTATTTTTTTAAAATTTTTTTCTCTGAATGTCATCGTAGGCGTTGTCTCTAAGTGTTCCGCGCATTGGTTTGATCTACGTTGACCTCCTTGTCCTGTTTGGGGCCGCCCCCATGTCTTCGACTCTATCAACTATATTTTGCGAGGGAGCAGGAGGTTCCCATTATTTTTTTTTAATTTTCTTTCTCTAAATCTAATCGTTGGAGTTGCCTCTAAATGTTTCGCGCATTGGCTTGATCTACGTTGACCTCCTTGTCCTGTTTGGGGCCGCCCCCATGTCTTCGACTCTATCAACTATATTTTGCGAGGGAGCAGGAGGTTCCCATTATTTTTTTTTTATTTTTTTTCTCTAAATCTAATCGTTGGCGTTGTCTCTAAGTGTTTCGCGTATTGGTTTGATCTACGTTGACCTCCTTGTTCTGTTTGGGGCCGCCCCCATGTCTTCGATTCTATCAACATATTTTGCGAGGGAGTAGGAGGTTCCCATTATTTTTTTTAAATTTTTTTTCTCTAAATGTCATCGTAGGCGTTGCCTCTAAGTGTTCCGCGCATTGGTTTGATCTACGTTGACCTCCTTGTCCTGTTTGGGGCCGCCCCCATGTCTTCGACTCTATCAACTATATTTTGCGAGGGAGCAGGAGGTTCCCATTATTTTTTTTTAATTTTCTTTCTCTAAATCTAATCGTTGGAGTTGCCTCTAAATGTTTCGCGCATTGGCTTGATCTACGTTGACCTCCTTGTCCTGTTTGGGGCCGCCCCCATGTCTTCGACTCTATCAACTATATTTTGCGAGGGAGCAGGAGGTTCCCATTATTTTTTTTTTATTTTTTTTATCTAAATCTAATCGTTGGCGTTGTCTCTAAGTGTTTCGCGTATTGGTTTGATCTACGTTGACCTCCTTGTTCTGTTTGGGGCCGCCCCCATGTCTTCGATTCTATCAACATATTTTGCGAGGGAGTAGGAGGTTCCCATTATTTTTTTTTAATTTTTTTTCTCTAAATGTCATCGTAGGCGTTGCCTCTAAGTGTTCCGCGCATTGGTTTGATCTACGTTGACCTCCTTGTCCTGTTTGGGGCCGCCCCCATGTCTTCGACTCTATCAACTATATTTTGCGAGGGAGCAGGAGGTTCCCATTATTTTTTTTAAATTTTCTTTCTCTAAATCTAATCGTTGGCGTGGCCTCTAAATGTTTCGCGCATTGGCTTGATCTACGTTGACCTCCTTGTCCTGTTTGGGGCCGCCCCCATGTCTTCGACTCTATCAACTATATTTTGCGAGGGAGCAGGAGGTTCCCATTATTTTTTTTTTATTTTTTTTCTCTAAATCTAATCGTTGGCGTTGTCTCTAAGTGTTTCGCGTATTGGTTTGATCTACGTTGACCTCCTTGTTCTGTTTGGGGCCGCCCCCATGTCTTCGATTCTATCAACATATTTTGCGAGGGAGTATAGGTTCCCATTATTTTTTTTAAATTTTTTTTCTCTAAATGTCATCGTAGGCGTTGCCTCTAAGTGTTCCGCGCATTGGTTTGATCTACGTTGACCTCCTTGTCCTGTTTGGGGCCGCCCCCATGTCTTCGACTCTATCAACTATATTTTGCGAGGGAGCAGGAGGTTCCCATTATTTTTTTTTTATTTTCTTTCTCTAAATGTCATCGTAGGCGTTGCCTCTAAGTGTTCCGCGCATTGGTTTGATCTACGTTGACCTCCTTGTCCTGTTTGGGGCCGCCCCCATGTCTTCGACTCTATCAACTATATTTTGCGAGGGAGCAGGAGGTTCCCATTATTTTTTTTAAATTTTCTTTCTCTAAATCTAATCGTTGGCGTGGCCTCTAAATGTTTCGCGCATTGGCTTGATCTACGTTGACCTCCTTGTCCTGTTTGGGGCCGCCCCCATGTCTTCGACTCTATCAACTATATTTTGCGAGGGAGCAGGAGGTTCCCATTATTTTTTTTTTATTTTTTTTCTCTAAATCTAATCGTTGGCGTTGTCTCTAAGTGTTTCGCGTATTGGTTTGATCTACGTTGACCTCCTTGTTCTGTTTGGGGCCGCCCCCATGTCTTCGATTCTATCAACATATTTTGCGAGGGAGTATAGGTTCCCATTATTTTTTTTAAATTTTTTTTCTCTAAATGTCATCGTAGGCGTTGCCTCTAAGTGTTCCGCGCATTGGTTTGATCTACGTTGACCTCCTTGTCCTGTTTGGGGCCGCCCCCATGTCTTCGACTCTATCAACTATATTTTGCGAGGGAGCAGGAGGTTCCCATTATTTTTTTTTTATTTTCTTTCTCTAAATCTAATCGTTGTCGTTGCCTCTAAATGTTTCGCGCATTGGCTTGATCTACGTTGACCTCCTTGTCCTGTTTGGGGCCGCCCCCATGTCTTCGACTCTATCAACTATATTTTGCGAGGGAGCAGGAGGTTCCCATTATTTTTTTTTTATTTTTTTTCTCTAAATCTAATCGTTGGCGTTGTCTCTAAGTGTTTCGCGTATTGGTTTGATCTACGTTGACCTCCTTGTTCTGTTTGGGGCCGCCCCCATGTCTTCGATTCTATCAACATATTTTGCGAGGGAGTAGGAGGTTCCCATTATTTTTTTTCTCTAAATGTCATCGTAGGCGTTGCCTCTAAGTGTTCCGCGCATTGGTTTGATCTACGTTGACCTCCTTGACCTGTTTGGGGCCGCCCCCATGTCTCGATTCTATCAATTATATTTTGCGAGGGAGCAGACGGTTCCCATATTTTTTTTGTAAATTTCTTTATGAAAATGCCATCATAGGCAATGCACCTAAATGTTTTGGACATTGGTTTGATCTACGTTGACCTTATTACGCAGATTTGGGGCCCTGACATGACCAACTTTAAGCAGTGATTTTGTCAAGTAATTTTTGCAAGACACCTACGAAAGTGGACGTGGTATGATCCATAATGTTCAAATGGAACCATTTTCAGTGAGGTAATTGCCTAAAAGTCCTCTATATCGTGATAAATTGCGTTTTTAATTTTGACATTTAATTGTCATCTTGGTTTACAACAATCAGGCAGGTGAATTTGCTGCGTTGCCGGACGTACACGGCATCCATTTTTTGGAGCAATTTAGCGGAGCAAACTTCACATCCACAGGATCAGGTGGGATTTCGTTTTTCTCAGAACAGTAGAATTGCTTGGAGAGTATTGGGCTATAGCTTTTGTAATTCAAAATTACATCAACCCAAAATTACAGGATTTTGGTTTAAGAAAATACACCCTGAATGAAATCGTCGTTTATAATTTCGAAAACTCGTTCGCAGGCACTTTGGTATTCCTAATTTTATTTCTGATCGTTCTTCATTCTTTGCAAAATTTATTCGCCGAAATCACAAAGTTCGCCGACAGAAGATTTTATGAGGATTGGTGGTGTGGTACAGATCTAACCGCTTATTATAGAAAGTGGAACGTTCCAGTACAGGAATGGCTACATTTGCACATTTACAAAGATTTTATTAAAGTAATGCCGCCAAGCGCTGCAAAATTGTCGGTAATACTTGTAAGCGCTGGGATTCACGAATGGATATCGACTTTAATGCTCGGGTGTTTCCTCCCTTTAAGTTTCTTCATGTATGGGTTTTTAGGGTTCATTTTATTGTTTGTAAAACTTCCTAAAAGACCTTTATTTAATATCTTGTTTTTATATGTATTGGTATTTTCGTGGGGAATTTTTTCGACAATGTACGTAATTGAGTTTTATGCCAGACGGAATTCTCCTATTCAAAATCCTTCTTTTTTCGATTATATTGTACCCCGATTTTTGACATGTGACTGTATTGTATGGTAACACTGCACAATATATTTTTGCCAGAGGATTTAACTTAGCTTTTCTAATACATTTTATCATATTTAAACTTATCACCCTCAGTTTAGAAAACGCGTTTCTTCCGTAACAATATAGTTATAACGTTTTAAAGCTCTTTCTGCAATCTCAGGGAATGAAAAACCTACATGAAACAATAAGTATAAACGCAAATCCAATAGAAACGCATTTTCAATTTGACCTTTTATGTTTCTTAAAATGTAATAAATAAAAGTGCATTCTATTATGTTCTTATACTTTCCAGAAAACTTGGTGCGTGGTACAAAAAAACTGAAGGCATATTTGGAAAATCTGAGCCAGAAAGAAAAGGAATCACCTATTTTTATACTCTGGCAAGAAAAAAAATTTAAATTGTTGTGCAGTCAATCGATGTGATTCTGTATTGGGCATTACAACCAATTTTTCCGCATTTATTAAAATATTCCTTTGAAATTTGGCACACATATATTACATGATAAACTGAATTTCTTGACATTTAGAGAGATTTTGAATCACTTCCGGTTTAAGCGGAAATGGACCTGTCATTGAATTTTTAAATGGGACACCCTGTACATCTTAATGTTTTCAAGTTCTGTATTAAATTCTGAGTACGACAGAATAATGTTTTTCAAGTTTCTGATTTCATGTTTTCAAAAAACTTGATTTTTAACTCTTTTTCTAGAGTGCCATGACCCCTCGAAAACTAATCTAGATTCATCAAACACCTCATCAATAGTAGATTGTTTAACAAGTAAAAAAAAGTGCAAGTTTTCCAGCGAGTGTCTTTTAATTCACGAGCGAAGCGAGTGAATTAATTTTACACGAGCGTGGAAAATCACTTTTCTTACGCGTTGAACATGCTATTTTTTCGTGTACCTACTTAATAGAAAAACACCCAAATCTTTAAAATCTAAATTTAGAATTGATTAGTCTAAGCAGGCAAGGGTAAAGTTTTCCATAACAACTAAAATTAGTACATAGCAACCAGTAAGCAACAAATTTTTTTACAAAATGAATGTCGAAGAAAATCTTAATATATTTCAAGCAGCTTCAAAAGCAGTTTCCAATTTACTTCCTTTGAAATCGAAGGGAAAGTACGAAAAATGTTATGGATATTTTGATCAATGGAGAAAAGAAAAAAATGCGAAAGGGGCTGACGCAGTGATGCTGGCGTACTTTTATGAAAAGGTTGGTTCATTTTCAAGTTTCAATAATAATACCTAGTTATATATTTTTAGTCCAAGACATTAAAAGCATCAACATTATGGTCAAGCTATTCGTTGATAAAGAGTATGTTGTCAAAACGATAAATACGTGCCAAAAAAGTCAAAAGTTTTAACATTTGAGAATGTTACGAAATTTTTAACTACTGCTCCTGATGATTCCTTTTCATTCATGAAAGTTGTGTTAATTTTTGACTTAAATGGTGCATGCAGAGGCGATGAATTACGTACCTTGACCACGGACGACGTTCAAGATACCGGAACTATTTTGGTCGTTACCTTAAACGACACTAAGACCAAGAAAAAACGCGTATTCACGGTTACAGCAGAAGCATCTCCTGTTGATGGAGTTCGATTCTATCGAGCATATTTACGTTTGAGACCCGAAAATGTTAATCACAGAAGGTTGTTTGTGTGCTACAGAAATGGCAAGTGTACTGTACAACCTGTTGGAATTAATACGTTCTACAGTGTCCCTAGAAGAATTGCGGAATATTTGAAGATAACAAACGCTAGTAGTTATACAGGACATTGTTTGAGACGAACATCTGCTACCTTATTGGCTGAAAATGGGGCTGATATTCAAACCTTGAAGCAGTGGCGGCTGGTCAGGGGCAGCAGGTACAGCCGGGCTGTACCAATGCGCAGTCTTCTCCTTATAGCTTTAAAAAATTATTTTACGTTCAAAAAATTGTGGTTTTAGGAGTTTACTTCAGCAAAAATGCGTTTCCAAGTTCTTTACATAATCGACAACCCTTTATACTCCGCTGAGTAGTGGAGCGTAGGCACTCAAGCATCCCTGGGACGCCGGGGCAGCCAGCAGACCCTGCCATACGGGAACGTTCTGCCAAGCGTTTTAATAAAACACATACGCGCGCGCTAACTTGCGTTTACAACTGAAGTGGACGTCTAAAGCAACAGTCGTGGCAGTGGCGGCTCGCGGGGTTTCAGGCTGGTACAGCCACGGGTGGCTATGGGTGAGGTAAGGGGGGGTCTGGGGGGCGGAAGCCCCCCGGAAATTTTTTTCATAATAATAATAATAATAATAATTTTTGCGACACCAGATGGACAAACAGTTTTACTGTTGCATGACAGATTTCACAGTTCTGATAGCGTTTTTAGGCGGCGGATTATGGCAAAAATAATAGTATATTAAAAAACACGTTTCATAAGGCCAATTATTATCGCACGAGAATGTTTGGACAACGAGGGCGAAAAGCCCGAGTTTTACAAAATCCGAGTGTGATAAGAGCCTTATGAAACACGTTTTTTGTACATTTTTTTCTATTTCGGATGTCCAGCTTGTTAATATTCTCAAGAAAAATTCAGATTGTCATTTTCAAAGACTGGCTTGTCAGTTAATTCGATTGTTAGACACAATAGTTGTCTAAGGTTACGATGTAAACAAAAGCCGTGCTCTAATAGAGCGCATTAGAAAACGCGTTTGGGTGCTATAAAGTGTTCATTAGGAAACCGAAATAGAAAAAAGTGCTTTGCATTTTTGCAGAATGTTTGCAAGACAGGAATGAAGCTCTGAACACGTACTCTGTAGAAGCGATCCTCAGCAAAGTGTCTGATCTGATGGTGAACCTTTAACTACTTTTACCGGGCAAAAGTAATGTGATGGAAGTGACTCGTATGCAGAGCTGGGAAAGTTACTTTGAAATAGTAACTAGATACTTTTCAAGTTACTTTTCATAAAAGTAACTTAAGTTACTGAAGTAACTAGATACTTTACGGAAAAAAGAACTTAGTTACAAGTTACTTATGAAAAGTAACTAGATATAGTATCTAGTTACTTTTGAAGTAACTTAGTTACTTTTGGTATCTAGATACTTTTAAAAAGTAACTAAATACTTCTGTAAGTAACTAGATACAGTATTTTAGTTACTTTCGGCGTTAATTTAGTTACTTTCATTAATGTTACAGAAATGGTTGGGATTGGGTTTAAATTTTAGTAAATACCTCGACAATTTCGGCGGAGGATAATTTTTTAAAATCTCTAGAAGCTACTCTTATTTTGCGCTTTGTATGTTGCACCATTAAAATTCTTTTATACCAATAGGTTCATCTAGATTTATAATAATTAGAGAAAGCCATAGTTTCATTGCGTTGCGTTACTAAATAAAGAATAAAGATCATGGTCCACTAAAATTATAAATCTTGATGATCATGGTTATGTACATACAAGGTTTATTTTTAAAACTTCCCACCTTGAATATCTTTGGATGTAATAAAGATATTGAATTGAAATAAAAGTTGGCCAATCCCGCACGGAGGGGGGCACTTGCGCGTATATTAAGGGAATTTTTTCCACTTCCGGTTCACCCGGAAATGATCTTAACTTTGTACGATGTACGATTTTTTTCTGAGTTAGAAACATGTATCATACTTGACCGGAAGTGCAGTCACGGCCACCCTAGATTTTCAAAAATATCGAAGAAATCGGTGAAACATTGAGATTTTCGAAAAACGCAAAAACACAACAAGTTAGTTGTTTTGATGCAAATTTTTCTGAGCAATTTAATTTTTTGATTTCTCTTATTTCTATCAAATTTTCTCTTACCTCACAATCTGTCAAAATCTCAAAAGTAAATAAAAAGAAAATGTCAATGGGCAGATGAATTTGCATCAAAAAATTCTGTTTTACTCAGCCTATAGAAATACGGAGAATAATGTCGTAAAATATAATTAAAACTGACGGATATTGCCTACACCTGCAACTTTTCTGAAAATTGTTGATATTATTGGAAAAGTATCTAATTGCATAAAAAGTAACTAGTTACTTTGGAAAGTAACTAGATACATTAAAAGTAACTAGATACATGAAAAGTAACTAGTTACTTTTTTATGTCTTTAGATACTTACCAAAAGTAACTAGTTACAAGTTGCTTCAGTAGAGTAACTAGTTATAGTTACTTTTCGCAGGGAGAAAAAAAGTAACTAGTTACTAAGTAACTTAGTTACTTTTTGTAACTAGTTACATGAAAGTAACTTTTTTCTAAAGTTACTCCCAGCTCTGCTCGTATGGCTGCTTTGTGAACAAGAAAAACTAAAAACCCTTCTGCAATAAACCTATTTGCAAAACCCACACGAACACCGGCACAAAGTGAAGTCTTATTTCTGAATTTTTGGCATTTTTATTGTCACTGTCACCGATGACACCCGGTGAATCGTGCCCCCTAACGGTGCCTGAGGATCGCAAATACAAATAGTCACTTAACTTTTAAGTCAAAATGAACCAAAACCAAACACTCTAAACGTGCCACTGCCACACTTAGAACTGTTTGACACAAAAATCCATCTGTTAAACTAAACACAACAGCTTGCTCGAAATTCCCCTCATATTAAAATGATGGAAACTGTCAAAGTACTCAAAGTGTAAAAAAATTATTAAAAATGTAGTTGTGTCGTTAAAGCAGAGACTACCAAACGTAAGCGCCAATTTTAAATAGCAGGTACAGCTGGCTGTACCCGGGCCTCAGTGCATCGCTGTGTAAGGATAAGAGGCTTGATTGGCAGTGGGGTTTTTAAGCAACCTCTTCGATAGGCTTTTTGAGGGAATTTGAAAATAAAATGGAACAGTTAATTTAAATTTTATTTCAATATTCCATAACTTTTCCCGATAAATAATTCAGAATTATTGTTAGAAGTTAGAATAAAAAATCCAACGTTCGTCATGAAATTATCAAACTAAATATCTCAATCTAATTTATTTTCACACTTTCATAGCCTAAATTAATTACTGGGTTGATTAGTTAGTCCTGAATCCCGATAATTCAATCAATGGGATGGGATTAATATGCATTTGACCATTGCCAGAGCCATCGCCGCGCTAGCAGCCACCGTAGGGTATGCTAGCTGTACTTGAAACTGCTCATGACGTGAAAAACAACTGAATTAAACGATAATAAAGGAGATCTTGAAGTCGTGTGACAGAAACTTTTAAATATTTTTTGAAAAAAGTCCATATTGGAAACATATTTGAAAAGTCAATTTTTTGTGTATCTAATGGTGCGAAGATTCAATATGGCGACCATAAGAAAAAGAAAAGTTGACTGTCGTTGCCCAAAATCGAGAAGGCCTAGAAAATTTCTGTCAGCGCTATTTGATTGACAGCTGCCAAAAATATAAAAGCTCCAAGTTTCATTTAAATAGCATCGACCGCAAGGGAGATACTAATTTAAAAAAAAAACGCGATTTTCAGTGTTTTTGGGATAAATCAGGAACGAATCAAGATATCGAAGAACTCTTTACGGCTTCGTAATCATCACACAGAAGTGCAACTTATTTCTAATTTAAAAGATTTTCTAACTCTTATGGTTTCTGAGATCCAAATAGTGGAAACCGAAAACAGAGCCACCCTGTATACCCGCTGAACCTAACAAAAATCGTTAACTAACTTTCGACCAGTTGAAGATAAGTGGGTAAAAAAGAAATCTGTAAAACGAAAAAGTGAAGAAGGGTTTTGACGAAAAACGTGAGGCGAAAGCTTTTTATAAAAATTATCCTTTTTGGCAGCGGATATCTCGGAAACTAAAACAGATAGGAACAAACTGATATACACCATTTGGTAGAGAATTTAATCCTTCCATTTTGCTCTCGCATAAATTTCCTTTAAACCTCCCCCCCCCCCGCGGACCCAGAAAACGACGGCTTTATTTTACGTTTTTCAGGGGACCAACCTCTACACATTCCTGAAACTTTTGGAACTACATGTTTTAATTCTTCTATTTCGAATTTATTGGTCCACTTTGCTTGGACTAATACACATCAACGTGACAATATAATTCATACATCACATGACCTTATTTGCTCCAATTGAAATCCACAATTTGCATGGTTACGAAGCTATCACAGCGGTGATAAAAAACAAAAGCTGCTATCATCGTATTGTGGTCCGTTGCTACGATCGACAATGCTGCTACAATAATTGTAAAAAGTTGACAGTTGAGTGAAAAATGTCTAATAATCGTTGGGGAGAAGCAAGTGAAAGCGAAATTAACGCAGCGGCACATGCAACTCGCCCTACGGGCTCGTTACATCTGCAGCTCACATCATGTCACTTGTTATATTATAGCTGACAATAAATACCTACGGGGCAGTGGTTGGAAGTAATTGAATTACTGTAATTGAATTACTTTTTCAGTAATTTGTAATTGTAATTGAATTACTTAAAAAAAAAATTGGCAGCTACGGAAGCGACTGGAACCTCCCCACTTGGTGAATGATCCAATCCTATCACTAATATCGCGTAAATTTTACTATTTACTATCACAGTAAAAAATACGTTAAGTGTTAATTTACCAATTTGCTTGGTAAATAGATTAGAGTAAACTTCAAAGAGTTTAAAAACTCTGTATATCTACACTAAATTTTTTTCGTGTTATTTAACTCTAATTGAACTCTGTATAAAGACGCCACAATTTTTCGAGTTATTTAACTCTAAACATTCTTCGGCGCTTGCGCAATGCGCAATTCACCCCTCACTACGCCAAAATGTGGTGATCTACAACGTGGTGTGTTGTGTTTGTGTGGTACCTACCTGAAGTGCCAAGGAAAGGATAAATGACTGTAGAATTTATAGAAAAACTTCGTGCGTATAAAATTTATCCTCAAAAGGACATTCCTTTAAATATACTGGATGTGCAGTTACTTTTGTATAAAGAACCTTTTGATTTACATCAGCCATATTCGTCTACAGATTGGTTTGTAGTACCCAAATATAAGTTTATCTTTTAGTTCCAAAATACAAATGTTGCAGTGCAATGTTATATGCAATACTTATATTACTACTTATTCTTAAATTACAGTTCTGTTAATAATTATTTTTGAATCTTTTATTTTATCTTACCCGTCACCAATTCAACTTTTTTTTTATTGCATATGGACAACTGTCAGGTAAAGGTTTATACCTAATAATTTATTTTTGATAACATTTATGTGTTGTATGCATGTACATATACATTTCAGTTCTACAAAAATCATAAGGGTAGGTTAAAGTTAACACTACTAATTCACACTAACCTCTGCAGGATTAACACTGAAGCCCGTGCAGATCTACACTAAAATTACACTAATGTCGTGTGGAACAACACTACAATTAACACGGCATGAGAGTGTGTTAACACTAATATCACCCTAAGATTACACTAATTTTGAGTAGAACAACACTACAGTTAACTCTAAATAAGGGTATATCAACACTAAAATTTTTACTGAGATTGGTAAATTTAACTCTTCAGTTTACACTATTTGTAGTGTGGAAATTAGACACTAAATAGAGGGATCGATACACACTCTAGATAGAGTTCGATTAGAGGCATATTTAACTCTGAATTTTTTACTGTGAGGTATGCCTAAGCTTTACTCCACCAAACCAAATGTGTTTTCTGTGATTTTTCTAACTTTTACGATCTTTTGCCAAAAGGGCATTAAGGCTGAGTACAATTTTGAAAACAAAGTTTGAAGACTTTTCATGTGCTGATAGAGAAAATAGGAGTTCATTATTCAAATTTCAAAGTTGATATGCCAAAATGGCACTTGCCGCCCTCGGATTGCCACCAGAATTAAATCAGCTCTTCGGCGGGTGACGGTATCTTTACCTACCAAATTTCAGCCAAATAGATCCAGCAGTTTGGGCTGCAGCGTGTTATTTAATGTTTCCTCGAAACTTCGAATTTTTCGATTTTATGCCAAAAAGGCGCTAAGTATGAGTGCACTTTCAGATACAGAATTTCAAGACCTTTCATGCGCTGTTAAGAAAAAATAGTGTTCATCAGTCACATTTCATAGTTTACATGCCTAAAAGGCACTTAGCATCTTCGGATTCGCAACAAAATTAACTGGGCTCACCAGAAATCCAACATTAACCTGCATACCAAATTTCACTAAAATCCGTTCGGTAGTTTCCGAGAAATCGTGCTCACATACGCACATACGTACATACACACAGACATTTTTTAAAAACCACTTTTTCGTGATCCTGAGACCATGAAACGTAAAGATCTGGGTCTGTATTTTTGAAACGTGGGAGCTTCTCCCCGGGGAGAATACAACCGTAGGCTGTCAAATGACGGTCCCCCTTCATTCATTTTTCGTAGTGGTGGCGAAAGGCTACGATTTCACGTGGTGCCGAGCATGTGAGAACCGATCTCCACCGATTTTCGACAACCAATTACCACGATTGTATGGCGTGTAATCGTCATTTCCCATGGGAATTGCTTTCACATGGTTCAAAAATAGGGCCCCTGGTGTTATCTCAATTTCGAATTTTGGACTGATTGCAGTAACCTCCCATTTTTATATTGGTTGTGGGGAGGTTAAAATGTAATTGGTAATTGTAATTCAATTACTGACTATGAGTAATTGTAATTGAACCTTTCAATTACTTTTGTCAATTACTTTTTTCAAACTTAAAAATGACCGAAATTTACTTTCTTCATTTTTGAACAATTATTTGTTTCGTTTAGTTTTCAACGGTTTTCCTGTATATTGCTGCCTTCCAAGAAACTGATAATGACGCTTGGGGCCCATCATTACCGTTAAGGATTAGCGTAACTCAACTCAATACCCTGGTCAGTCGATCGATATCATATTTAGTGTAATTTTGATCTAGTGAAACGAGGGTGCAGGCTATTGCACGCAAGGGGCTGCACATCTTTTTGCTAATCGGTGGGGGGAAAATGATATCGATTTTTCAGATGGTGAGAGGGCGGGAGACGTTCTAAGTATAATGAAGTTTTCTGAAATTTTGAATATGAACTGTGAAGTGAAGGCACTCTGTGTTCAGTCAGATTGTTTACGATAAAGAACGTTATTGCCAAAAAAGCAGTTTGGGTAATTAGGATATTTTCGTAAAAAAGTAATTGTAATCGTAATTGTAATTGTAATTCAATTACTTTCCCACAAAAGTAATTGGTAGTTGTAATTCAATTAACCACCCAAAGTAATTGTCCCAAGCACTGCTACGGGGATACACATCGCTTTGATATACCTACTTACATCTTTCGGTGGCTTTTTTATGTACTGCACTTAACCTACCTACGGTATTACATTAAAATAATCGGCTATTGCTTTGTTACTTTTATCAAACTGATACTTAAGTTACTATAAATACTTGTAAGTAATTGTCCATCCAGTTCCTTACAATCTATAAATGGCTCATGATGAGAGTTAAATACTTGCGTTACCGCAGAATATCGTAAAATTTAAACTCGTATTAACATTTTGAGGTTGAGAGTAAAACAATTTTCAGTTTTCAATAATTTTTTCTCTTTCACTAGCCAGCGGGCCAATAATAATAAACTACCTAAATGGCGACGCTTAAGAAAAATTCCAAACCGTAAGTTTTGAATCGTGATGATTATAAGATGATTTAATTTTTTTATGCTGCTGAACGAAACTTTTTCCAACGCATTCACTTAGTTACTCTTTTAATAATTTTAAAATTAGCGAGGAATAAACATAAGTTGTAAAATTTTATTTGGGTTACAACAGTAAATTATTTTTTAGGCGCTCGACCGGAAAGGTTCCTTTCCGGTCAATTTTAGGACCGGAAAGTGGCTTTTCCCGGACTAGTCCGGGAAAGTGAAAAATTAATTTTCCCGGTCAATTTTGGGATCGGAAAATCAACTTTCCCGGACTAGTCCGGGAAAGTCGAAGTCCGGGAAAGTGAAATTTCACCGAAATATTCTAGAAAGTGAAATTTCACCGGAATATTATGGATTCTGTTATCGTGTTAATTTTTAATATGGTCTGTCCGGGATCCACACGACCAAGATTCACCCTATTTCCATGGCGAATCATTGTTGACAACAATAGGGTGAATCTTGGTCGTGTGGATCCCGGACTCAGTATATGCTCCTCACATTTTTCAGTTTAGATAATTTGAATTAAAATATTTAATTTCACACAGAAAATATGTTTCGAGCACCTAGAAAATTTAATACGTAACTCACATGTAAAGTGTCTTTCCAGAATCTTTACGTAAATAACTATTTTAGGCGCTCGACCGGAAAGGTAACCTTTCCGGTCAATTTTAGGACAGGACAGTAGCCTTTCCCGAACTAGTCCGGGGAAGTAAAATATTAATTTTTCCGGTCAATTTTAGGACCGGAAAGTCGAAGTCCGGGAAAGTGAAATTTCACCGGAATATTCTGGAAAGTGAAATTTCACCGGAATAAATTATGGATTTTGTTATCGTGTTAATTTTTACTAGGCTCCTCACATTTTTCAGTTTAGATAATTTGAATTAAAAGATTTAATTTCACACAGAAAATATGTTGCGAGCCTCTAAAAAATTTAATACGTAACTCATGTAAAGTGTCTTTCCATACTCTTTACGTAAAAAACTATTTCAGTTAGTGTAGGAAGAAAAGCACAATAAATTTAAATTTCGTCATGGATACACAATGAATCTGATGTTCTTTACAAAACATTATTATTTTTTAGGGAATTGACAAAATTGACGTTTTCAAAATTCCCAAATTATGAATACCTATTTATTGAACAATTTATGCGGTTTCAGGAAAAATTTCATACATATCACACCATGAAAGCTATTACTGGACTCATGAGCTTAAAACTTTTGGTGCTCCTTGGTCCAGTAATTAGTAACTTTCGTGATTTGATATGTAAATAACTATTTCCTACAAGTCCAATAGAAAGTGAACGTTTTTACTCCATTTCTGGGGAGGAAAGCAGTCATTTCCCCCCCTTGGGAGGAAAGCGGAAATTTTCCTTCCTAGGGAAAATAAAATAGTCACTTTCCTCCCTTTATAAGGAGGGTGATGGTCAAAGAGGAAGGAAAGTGATCACTCTCCTCCACAGAAGATCTGCTCCCTTTCCTCTCGCCAAAGGGTTGTGAAGTGAGAGATTATGTGAATTTAAATCAAAGGGGAACCCCTTTTAACCCAAACTGGATACCTAGACATTCGCTGAGATGAGGGTGGTTTCATTGAAGTAATGGTGAAGCGCATTGTTGCCGGATCACCGCGCGAAATTTGAATCAACAAAAATTTCTACGTTCACTGCTCAATTTGTCAAAAAAATAAAATCACCCCCATAAAAAGGGGATCAAAGGGAATCCAAAAAAAAATTGAAACATGCATGGTGCCATTTAAAAAAATGTATTCATTGTTTATTGCTAAATTATACAATAAGATGGGGTGTTCCAAATTGCGACAAAATAAAGGTATTTAATTCTAATTTACCCTGGATTTTTTATTTTACTCAATTATCTCACCGTTTCGCCGTGAGAGCCCTGTATTAATACATTTGGACCACCCTGTATAATCGTTTACTGCCATCTAGGGGTGAATAATCTGGCAGTGATATAGTTCCGTGGATACATAACAACCATGAACTATACACCTAAACGTCCTCTCTCATTTGAACAAATAATCAGCGAAAATTTATGGAGGTTAACGCGCGGTCAACTTAGAAACGGCGTGATATTCGAGTATAGCTTATAAATTACCTACTTACACGCATATTCATTTGATATTGACGGAACTGTCATTTTTCTTTTGAATTTTTTGGCTGAATTCAGTCAATAGGAAATGAACAGCATTTACATACTAAATAACGTTACTTTACTGATTTTGGCATCGGCAAGCCTCGACTACTAAACTGTACCAGCGGGAGGGAACTATGCACTTTCCTCCCTTGCAATACAAATAGCTCTTTCCCTATGAATTTCATTAATATATAAAAATCCTTGCATTATTAGCCTAAACACATGATTTCAAGACTTCATTTATTTGATCTCCAAATTATTCTTATTTTTACATGCCCTTTTTTAAGGCAACATGCGTGAAACAAAAACTTTAACAGAGAGAATATCATTGCCATCACTAGAATATAAATTTTATAAAAAGGACAACTGGTTTGTTTTTAGATTATCAATAGACAGCCACAAGTTTATTTCTGAGGACAACATTTTTACTCGGTAGCAACTTCTAAAGAGAAAGATTTGAAAAGCAGATTTGTTCATTAATAAATTTTATTTTCACAGATCTAGTGCAGCTGAAGGCGTACAATTTATGGAACGAAACTCTTTATTAACAGACTTGCTACAATATCAAAACAATCCAACCGTTTATCACATAGCCTTTGTAGGACTTCTAGCGTTTGTTATAAACGTGCCAATTTCATCATATCTCTTAGAGAAAGAGTAAGAAATAATTATTATCAAACCCATTTTACATGTCTAAATAGTCTTACAGAAACTTTAGGATTAAGTATAGCAGCGAAAGGGTTTAGAAATTTTCATTTCGCCTTACTAGGATGGACTATATCCTATTCTTTGTGTATTCTAGGATTCTTCTGTTGCAAAATTTGGGCTACACAGAAAATTCGTGGAAATCGTAAGTAAACAAATGTTAATCTGCATTCAAAAAATGTTCATTTTTAGCAAATACCTGCAAATTCTGGAATCTACTTTGGTTGACTGCACTAATTATTTACTACTTGTTTATTATCATTTATTCCTCTTACTTTGTAACTATTTCCAATTTAGGTGAAGTAACAACGTTCATTTTCCTCTCTGAAAACGTATGAGACAATTTTTGTTACTGCAATAATTGTTTTGTTGTAGGTACGATTAATGATGAAGCTTCATTCATTTGCAAGAAATGTCGGTTCAAGATTCTGGAATTATAAACTCCACTCGGACAAAAATTGTCAAAATTTTGCGTTTCCCAAGTTAACATACTTTATGTTGTACACTTTCTTTCCTACCCTTATATACAAAGATGAATATCCTAGAACCAAAACGATCAGGTGGAATTTGGTTTTTCTCAGAACAGTAGAATTGTTTGGAGAACTTTGGGTGGCAGCTTTTTTGATTCAAAATTACTTCAACATAAAATTACAAGATTTTGGTTTAAGGAAATACACTCTTAATGAAATTATCGTTTACAATGTTGAAAGTTCGATCGCCGGTGGTTTGCTATTCGGGATTTTCTTCCTAATAATCCTTCACACTTTCCAAAATCTTTTCGCCGAAATCACAAAGTTCGCCGACAGAAGGTTTTATGAGGATTGGTGGTGTTGTACAGATTTAACCACTTTTTATAGAAAATGGAACTTTCTAGTATACCAATGGATACATTTATACATTTACAAGGATTTTATTAAAGTAATGCCGCCAAGCGCAGCAAAATTGTCGGCAATACTTGCAAGCGCTGTAATTCACGAATGGATAGAAGCCTTAATCCTCAGGTTTTTCCTCCCTTTAAATTTTATCATGTTTGGGTTTTTCGGGTTCATTCTTTTGCCTGTAAAGTTTCCTAAAAGACCTTTAATTAATGTATTGTTTTTATATCTACTGATATTTGGGTGGGGAGCTCTTTGTACCATGAACGTCATTGAGTTTTATGCCAGACGGAATTCTCCAATTCAAAATCCTTCATTTTTCGATTATATTGTACCCCGATTTTTGACATGTGACTGTATTGTATATTAATCGGTCTTATTGTGTATTGGGCATTATATAAAGAACTGATTGGAAGGTTGTTTACTATTCCTTTGTTTTCATGAAAAAATGTACTACATGGGTCAAGACTTACAATAGTATATTAATTTGCAGGGTGTTAAAAAGTTGTTCAAGGGATTTAATTTCCCTGAGAAAATAAAAATGCAGCAGAGAAGCGGCTGGAACCTCCCCAACGCGTGGATCTTTGATTTCCGTGACTTGTATTTAAGATTTTAAAGTTTATATGCCTAAATGGCACTTCCCGTGGACCAATTGCTCCCAAAAGCTTTTCAATTCTTCAACGGGGCACCTAACCTCCATGTACCAAATTTCGGACAAATCGATCCAGTAGTTTGGGCTATAACGTGGTTTCAGTGTTATTACAAAATTTCGATTTTTCTACCCAAAGGGAACTAAATGCGAATAAATTTTGTCTCATTTAAAACCAGAATTTGAAGACCCCCCTGATGGTGACAATAAATCTTTCAAAAATTTGTTTTTGATGGGTAAATGAGAGAATAACTTTAAATTTGGAATTTGGTGTGCCAAAACGGCAAGGTTGAAGAACTGAAAAGCTTTTGGGAGCAATTGGTCCACGGGAAGTACCATTTAGGCATAACAACTTTAAAATTTTAAACACAAGTCACGGAAATCAAACACCCACGCGTTGGGGAGGATCCAGCCGCTTCTCTGCTACCTTTTTTTGTGGTAAAACTGTAATGACGAGTGAATATTTGAAGAAAATTTACAAAAATGACACCTTTTTGACAGTTTTAAAACAAACAATTTACACAATTTTTATTTTTACCGGTTTCAGGCGATTAAAGCGTTCTTAACATGCATAAAAATAAACTGGTAAGCAGATTATAACATTATCTAAGGGTTTCTAAACAACAAGCCCATTAACCATTCAAGACAACAATAACCCCATTCAAATGCTGTCATCTCGATTGTCAAAATGACACCAATCCATGCAAAATTTTATTAATTTAGGCTTTAATCGCCTAAACCGATAAACTATTGAACAAACCTCGGATGTTATGATTATCATAACAGACTTAGATGTCTTAAAATCCTCGCTCTCCGAGCTCGGATTTCAATTGACATCTGCGTCTGTTATAATAGTCATAACATTCCTAGGTATGTTAATAGCTATTAATGATTTGTAAGAATTTTGGAAGTGTTAAATAAATTGTCGTAATGGCACTGACTGAAAAAAAAATGTATTTATACCTTGCTAAAAAAGTGCTCTTGCAGCTCTTGCGCAGTTATAAAACTCGCCTTCGGCTTGGTTTATAAACTTCGCCCGCGGTCTTACCTGGTTTGAAATATACTATTAATTCCTCTAAACAGGGATTGTTAAAAATTGTTATTCCTTATTTCGATAGAGGGACTAAAATTTAATTCTAGAAAAGACAGGTTTTAAAACCAAAGGATTCGATTTTGGAAAAATATTTTGGAAGAGAATTTGAAAGTCCAAAAAGTGAGGTGTTGCTATGGAAATGACCAGACAAAATCGGCGATTTGAGATGCGTACCAAATTTGGCTGGACCTGGCAGGAAAACTTATACTAATTTGCCCGAGGGACCAGCCGTCCGGGGTCGAGTTGTCCGGGGACGACCTGTTCGTAAACATTATAATAATGTTGAGGTTGAGAGTAAAACAATTTTCAGATACCGAAAATTATTCTGACCTACCAAACAGTCGTTTAGTTGCGCTGCCCGGCCCTGAACACAGGAACCAGTCTAGCTGTTTCATCTAACACTAATAATTACAAGAAAAAACTATCTAAATGGTGACCCTCAAGAAAAATTCTAAACCGTAAGTATTTAATCTTGATTATAATACAAATAAGATTTCTTTAATGCTGATGCTGAAGAAAAAAAAAATAATAATAGATTTAGGACCCCTCGTACTATATTTTCACCTGCAGTGCAAAATTTTATTTGGGTTACAACAGTAAATTATTTTTCCCTTGATCGTTTACATATGAATTTCATTAGGTAATACATAAAAATTGTTTCATTATTTGCCCAAATATTCGATTTCAAGACTTGATTTCCCAAACAATATTATTTTATTTCCAAATTATTCTTATTTTGTTTTTCAAGCGCTTTCCCGGCTCAACCCCCATTTTTAAGGCAGTACGATAATAAAACAGAGAATATCTTTGCCATCACTATAGAATATAAATCTTATGCAAAGGACAACTGGTTTGTATTTAAATTATCAATAGACAGCGATGATATTTTCTGAGTTCAACATTTTAATCGGTAGTAACTTCTAAACGAAAAATTAGGAAAAGTACGAAAACGTCCTGGGGTAACGAAAGGATTATTATTTTTAGGTGTTGAGGTCATCTCCGCCATTTTGTTTGATTGGTGTCGGCAATAGTAATAGGTAAATCGGAGTCAAAAAATTGTATTTAATTTCGGGTCGACGTTTCGGCATTTCTTGTAGCTTTCCTCGGGACACTAAATTTAAACTTAAACATGAAAATTTAGTTGATTAAACATGGTGATTTAAAATTAATTAATGTTTTCTTGTGGAATGTTCTCGGATCTTCTTGATTGTTGGCAAACGTCAAGAGTGACTTTGACAAGTCTTGTCCCAGTTCACCACACGGAGGAGGGCGTCAATTTGGTCAATATTCTATTTGTGGATAGAGTTTAGTAGAGTACGTCACTTACTTATAGGAAACATTATGAATTATGCAATGATCTGAGGTGGTTCTGCAAGGTTTTCTGCGGAGATACCTGAAAATATTTGTACTTTGGAGAACACTTCTCCAAAGGGATATACACTATTGACACTCTTTGTATTGGTCCCTTTGAGAAACTGAAATATTTGAGACAACGAAATTTTTGGGCTTATGGCCGTTTGTACCGTAATTTTTGAGTATTAAAGATAAGGGATCCTTATAAAGTCCTTGGAAACTATTGTGACAACAAACGTATCCACAGAATTTAAGTGTCACTTATCTTTAAGGACCCCTAAAAATGATTCACCACAAGGAGAAGCGAGTCAATTTGGAGAATATATCACCTCTATTGGTGGAAAGGAGTTATTTTTGAGGATGTCACCTATTTAGGAACCACTATGAGGCATTTATGCAGTGTTTTGTTGTGGTTTTGTGAGGTTTTCTGCAAAGAAACCACAAAAAAGTTGTCCTTTTCGATATCGGAGAACACCTCTCTAAAGAAACCGTTGCACTATTGACATTTGTTGTCTATGTATCGGTCCCTTTGGGAAACTCAAATTTTCACTTATAATGTCACGAGAGCATTAATTCTTTCCGGAAATTTTTGGAGTGCATTCCAGCAACGTATTAATCGGCCTGACTGGAACACGAGGCAAAATGTAGTTTTTTTTCAAAAATGAAAATAAATCCGTAATTACAATTTTTTTCAAGGGGCTGTATTTCAAATGAGAGACTACTTTTGGGGGTTGTTAAGGCTGATATGCGTTCTAGGGATCCCCTCAGACAGTTTCCCATTGCCGGTAGGTTCTCGGGGGGTGGAAAGTGTTAAGAACGCCTTTCAAAAATCAGTAATTACGACAATAAATCCGTAATTACGGATTTTAAAAATAATAAAAATAATACATTTTTCGTGACCCCAGGACGTTTTCGTAAAGAAGCTTATTTTTTCCATTAATAAATTTTTCTTACACAGATCCTGTGGAGCTGAAGACGTGCAATTTGTGGAACGAAACTCTTTATTAACAGATTTGCTACAATATGAAAACATTCCAACCGTTTATCACATAGCCTTTGTAGGACTTCTAACGTTTGTTTTAAACACAACAATTTCATCATATTTCTTAAAAACAGAGTAAGAAGTAATTATTATTAAACCCATGATACATGTCTAAATAGTCTTTCAGAAACTTTAGGATTGAGTATAACAGCGAAGGGGCTTAGAAATTTTCATTTCGCCTTACTAGGATGGACTATATCCTATTTTTCGTGTATTCTAGGATTCTTCTGTTGCAAAATTTGGGCTACACAGAAAATTCGTGGAAATCGTAAGCAAATGTTTAATCTACATTCATAAAACGTTAGTTTTTAGCAAATGGCTTCAAATTCTGGAATCAACTTGGGCTGACTGCACTAATTATTTACTACTTATTTAATATCGTTTATTTTTCTTACTACGTGATTGTTTTCAATTTAGGAGAAGCAGCAACGTTAATTTTACTCCTTGAGAACGTATGAGATAACTTTTGTTACTCAAATAATTTTCTTGTTCTAGGTAAGATTAGTGATGAAGTTTCATTCATTTGCAAGAAACGTCGGTTCAAAGTTCTGGAATTACAAACTCCACGCAGATAAAAATTTTGCATTTCCCAAGCTAACATACTTTGTGTTATACACTTTCTTTCCGACTCTTATATACAAAGATGAATATCCTAGAACTAAAACAATCAGGTGGAATTTCGTTTTTTTCAGGACAATAGAATTTTTAGGAGAATTTTGGGTGCTAGCTTACTTAGTTCAAAATTACGTCAACCCAAAATTACAAGATTTTGGTTTAAGGAAATACACCCTAAATGAAATTATAGTTTACAATTTCGAAAATTCGTTCTTGGGCGGTTTGATTTTCGGAATGTTATTTTTGTTAGTTCTTCATTGTTTGCAAAATTTATTCGCCGAAATCACAAAGTTCGCCGACAGAAGATTTTATGAGGATTGGTGGTGTGGCACAGATTTAACCACTTATTATAGAAAATGGAACGCTCTAGTATACCAATGGCTACATTTATACATTTACAAAGATTTTATTAAAGTAATGCCGCCAAGCGCGGCAAAATTGTGGGTAATACTTGTAAGCGCAGTAATTCACGAATGGATTTCGACCTTAATGCTCGGGTTTTTCCTCCCTTTAAATTTCCTCGTGTTTGGGTTTTTCGGGTTCATTTTATTGTTTGTAAGGCTTCCTAAAAGACCTTTATTTAATGTATTGCTTTTATATCTACTGATATTTGGGTGGGGAATTCTTTCTACCATGTACGGCATTGAGTTTTATGCCAGACGGAATTCTCCAATTCAAAATCCTTCTTCTTACGATTATATTGTACCCCGATTTTTGACATGTGACTGTATTGTGTGGTAATCGGTCTTAATTTTTGTTGAGTATTAAAATCAATTAAAAGAACTGATTTGAATGATGTTTACTATTGCTTTGTTCTCTTTGGAGATATCAATTAAGCCGGCCCCTACAACACATATCAACGATTTGATAAAGTTCTACAGGGATAGGTACACATCGCTTTGGTGTACGTACTTTTTTTTATTTACTGTACTCAAAATTGTATTCCATTAAAATAGTCGGCTATTGTTTTGTTATTTTTATCGAACTGATATTTAGTATGCTTTATAAGTCACTGTCATAGTCATACAGGTCCTCCCAATAAACTGCAAATGGCTCATATGTTGAGAGTTAAAAACACGCGAAGTCACAGAGCAAAATAATACCTATAGGTACTTGTCTGTCTTAACGCATTGAAGTTGAGACTAAAACAATTTTCCGATTTTAGTAATTTTTAGTGCCGTAGCAATATGCTCGTCTACTCTTTCCGAGCGATAACTTGAGAACGCATGGAGACATCGAGCTGAACTTGGTGGACAGTTCGCATCTCAAAATACTCGGCAGCGATTGCTTTTGGGTCATATCGAGCCAGGGGGGTTGGGAGTTAGGGGTGAAAAACCGAAAAAGAATTAATTGCAATAACTTCAAAACTAGTGGAGGTATCTTGTTGCAGGGGATGAAAACCATATAAAACATGATAACTCCTAACATGTTTTTTATGGTTTTCATGACACGCAATAATAAATCGTATCTATCATGTTTTTTATGGTTTTCATCCATAAATTTTATCCCCCGAATTTGACACCCCTTCTTCCTTCAACAGACTTGAAGATCGAACGTGCATACCGAGTTGCAACAACCTTTACAAACATATTTCGATGAAATATTGCGGAGGATGCTTTTCCACAAAGTCGGACACAATATAGAGTGTCCATTAGTGACTTAAAACAGGTGCTATTCTCTGCAAAAAACCACCCTTAAAGGCGCTACAATCCTTAACATGCAGAAACACAAAAATACGAGAACTCAAAAACTACTCAACGCATCAAGGCAAAATATGGTGCATTAATTTCCAGTGACACTGTAGGCGGATAAACAAAGATTTTCAGTTGGTATGATCTAACAAGGGAGATGAAATTTAAGGGTTGAAATTGGAAATGGTAGTATAAAATTGCGGGTTTCGGTAGATTTCGGTCAACCATTGAAAAAAAGAGTTTTCAACCCGAGAGCAACCCCTAAGCTACTAACAACCCCTAAACGCTTGCCAAACGATTAACTACGTTTTATTTATTTTTTCTAATATTCAAATGATTAATTTATGAACAAAAAAGTGAGGAAATATGCATGAAGTAATGTAACACCGTAGAACTAAACTCACCCCTGTAAATCAGAAAGGGGTGAATTCATGGGAGAGGTTGAAAACATGAGTCTCTAAATTGTCGCAATTTTTCAAGGACTTGGATTAAGGTGGTGAAATTGAAAACACAACTTTATTGGGAGCATTTGGGGGTGGTGAAATAAGGTGTTGGAGTTTAGGGGATAAAACGTTTGACTCTAGCATCATTATTCCATTTTAAACATCATCACATGCTCACTGCTCTGCGCTGTAAATATGCAAATTGGCTCTAATATATGTTAAAATTACTATATAGTACGACTGAAAAGAGAATTATAAGAAAGGATGTTTTACAGAAGTACTTATACTTAAATGATAACTAATAACTAGGACCAAAATTAAGCTATACAAAAAAAATTAAATATCTAGATATGATTTGATTTTATTAAATGCGTGTATCTTTAATATCTTTTGTAAATACTGACAATACAAATACATATTTTTGATTGACAAATTAAGAGTTTTATTTCACTTTCAATTCTCATTGTCACAAGCTCTTCATACAAATCGTATTTTAAAATTAAAATGCAGTTGCCCGTGCTAATAACACATAATTACCTAATAGCAGATCGGAGTTGATGCCAGGGATTAACGGGTGAAAACTGACCGTGATGGGGTGCACCGGGTTTACATTTTACAATTTTTCAGCCCCTTCGCAATAGTATAAGCATTTCAACCCCCACAAAAGTTTAAATTACATAGTTGGTCTATTTTCGTGTTAGACATATTTTACTTTTCATCCGTCTTCGCAATTTTTCAACCACCGTGTGCGTTAATTTTTAAAAATTCTCCGAATTTTGCTTTTTTCCCGGTAATTTTATTCTTTACCGGTTTCAGGCGATTAAAGCGTTCTTAACATGCATAAAAATAGGCTGGTAACCAGATCATAACGTTATCTAATGGTTTATAGACAACAAGCCCATTAACCATTCATGACAACAATGACCCCATTCAAATGCTGTCATCTCGATTGTCAAAATGACGCGAATTCACGCAACATTTTTTTAATTTTGGCTTTAATCGCTTTAAACCGATAAACTATTGAACAAACCTCGGATGTTATGAATCATAACAGACTTAGATGTCTTAAAATCCTCGCTCTCCGAGCTCGGATTTCAATTGACATCTGCGTCTGTTATGATAGTCATAACATTCCTAGGTATGTTAATAGCTATTACCTGATTTATAATATATTTTCACTCTCTTTATCTTTTCGAACCATATTTCAACCCCTCCAAAATATAAATAGCCTTATTTTCCGTGCTATTTTGTTCATTTTCTTCTGCAAACGTTATAAAGGAAAAGGACCATAGAGGCCTGCACGGGCCGGGCCGGCCCGGAAAAAGCCCGGCCCGGCCCGGGCCCGCATACGGGCCGGGTCGGGCCGGGTCTAATATTGTCGATTAATATCGTGGATATGGGCCGGGCCGGGCCTGCATACGAATCGAAACGGGCCGGTCCGGGCCCAAAATTATTGCGATTGCAAATTATTCGAATCAAATCTCGTTTTCAAAATAATATATTTGGTTAAAATATACGATCATTTAAACAGCAAATTGTTGATCAAAAACGTCGATCTGAGATTTCGCAGCGTTGCATTTACTGATGTCGACTCGGCAGGTTTCAGGTTTCTAGATAACAACAATAAATCCTAAATTATATTACGTTACGCTTTAATCAGTTTTGACTCTGGATTCAGCTTTCAGATTTTGAAATGTGGTAATGTAAAAAATATATTCTGGATTCTGAAACTAAAGTTATCATGAATATCGTGAACACTTTTAAGGAACGCCTAATTTTTCTGCATACATACAAGCTGCCGGGCCGGGCCGGGCCATTGCCGGGCCCATATATCAGTCGGGCCGGGCCGGGCCGGGCCTGACACAATATGTACGTAATTCAGATCGGGTCATACCGGGCTGTGATTTCTGAGTAACGGGCCGGGCCGGGCCCCTAAAAATCGGCCCGTGCAGGCCTCTAAAGGACCATCTCAGGTCTTTTCATCCCAATTCACAGTTTTTTAATACCGCAATTTTTTTTTACAATTCGCCCTTCTAAAAAGTGTGTTTACAGTGTTTGCACTACATGATTTGTCAAATAATTTTGCAAATGAAAAGTCATACATAAGGTAATATTTTTGTGTTTACACTGCATTATTTTTGGTCCAGTCATAAGTAAATCATAATAGCAATCAATAATCGCAAAATATTATGAAAATTAGGGAATAGGACGGTGTCTATTTCGCCATGATAATTCACATGATTTTCTTGAATCGCCTGCCATTTCTCGCAAATTTGTTTCCCCTGGTGTACCGTGGCAACCCTGTAGTGACTTTTTTTTTACTTATTTTTTCATTGAAGCGTGTCCTGTGCTTATAGCGATTCATTTTTTAACTACATATCAAATTTTGCAAATTAACAGACTACGTTCGTTACAAAAAAGTGCATTTGAAATAAATAACTGACCTTGACTCCAGAAATTCACGCTGTACTGCATTTAAAGTGATATTAGGTCGCTTTTAGGTTATGTACGACGTACATTTGCCAGTAGAGTCAACTGGGGGGCTGATCACTAGTGGAATTAGTTGTACATCCGGCTTGGAATTAATTCCGGAATTATGGAATTATTACGGAATTATGGAATTATTACGGAATTATGGAATTATTACGGAATTATTCTGGAATTGATGGAATTTAAAAGGAATTAATGGAATTAGTTCGAATTAGCCGGAATTAGTTGGAATTAGCTGGAATTAGTTGGAATTAACTGGAATTATTGTGGAATTATTTGGAATTGATATGGAATTAGTAAGGAATTATTTGGAATTGATAAGTACATCATTTAAAAGGAATTATCTGGAATTAGTCGGAATTAGTTGGAATTATTTGGAATTAATATGGAATTGACGCGGAATTGATTGGAATTAATTTTAAGTACAACATTATACCCAATATAAGTTATTGAATATGTACCTAAATAATAAATATACACGTGAAGTGCTGATCACAAGTGGAATTAGTTGTACATCCGGCTTGGAATTAATTCCGGTATTATGGAATTATTATGGAATTATTCTGGAATTGATGGGATTTAAAAGGAATTAACGGAATTAGTTGGATTTAGCCGGAATTAGCCGGAATTAGTTGGAATTAGTTGGAATTAGCTGGAATTAGTTGGAATTAACTGGAATTATTATGGAATTATTTGGAATTGATATGGAATTAATAAGGAATAATTTAGAATTGATAAGTACATCATTTAAAAGAAAATAAAGCAATTTGTTGGAATTAGCTGGAATTATGGTCTGTCCGGGATCCACAGAGATTATAGTTGGAATTAGTTGGAATTATTTGGAATTAATATGGAATTGACGCGGAATTGATTGGAATTAATGGAAATAAATCGGAATTAATGGAATTAATGGAATTAGAATGGAATTAATGGAATTAGAATGGAATTAATGGAATTAATGGAATTAATGGAATTAAACTGGAATTATTGGAATTAATTCCCGATTGAAATTAATTGTACACAATTTTTTTGAGTGATCAGCCCCCCAGAGTCAACTGCAAAATCATAAGCCAGTCATATAGCAGTGTAAACAAATTTATGCAAACCGCATGACTTTTCGCATTTTGTATTATCACCAAATGATTTCTTAAAGCGAAAATTATGTAACAAATCATGTAGGGGAAACACACTTTAACATCTCTGTGGTCTGCGGAAGCACTACTATTATGTGCAGATTGTTAAATCTGCACCCGATCCCACCAGTAAATTCAGGCCGCCTCTATACATTCGTTAATGTGAGAAACATCCACTGAGATACATATGGCATTGGTATACATCTGCCAGTGGATTTTTCCATTTCACCAGCCACCATGCCTCCACCACACCATTTTTAGCGTTGCACATATAACATCCTTAGGTATACAAAAATTAATTCTGACCCGCTAATCAGTCGCTTACCTACACTGTCCGGCCCTGAACACAGGACCAGTCTAGCTGTTTTATCTATAACACTAATAATATCAATAATAAACTATCTAAATGGCCACATTCAAGAAAAATTCTAAACCGTAAGTATTTAATCTTGATTTTAATATAATTTTTTTTGCTGCTGTAGAAAAAATAGAACAAAACTTTTTACAACGCTTCCACTTAGTTGCTGTTTTAATAATAATAATAACAAATCTATTGGCGTGGAATAAACATAAGTTTTTAATAAGGACCCCCTCATACTAAATTGCATCCTGCGCTGGAAAATCTAATTTGAGTTACAACGGTATATTAATTATTTCTCCCTTGATCGTTTATACAGAGTATTCCTAAACCTCGTACAGATATTTGACGGTGTTATTGCCCTATTGATTCTAAATGAAAAAGTTCCTATGGACATTATGTCCGGAAATGCCCCTTCAAAGGGTACCCAAAATTTGAGTTTTTTTAAAATGACTCGAAAAGTACGAATGATGGTATTTTGAAATTTTGACCAATGATTAGTGTTATAATGAGCTTTCTCTTGAATTTTTTTTTCAGATTTTACCTACCAACAGAGGGGTCCTTCCACATTTTTTGCAATTTTTTTCAGTTGCGGGCACTTTCCACACTAAATAGTAACAAGATCGTCATCTTTGGCACATTCTGCATAATAAAGGTACTCTTGTTAATGTCGCCACGGTTTTCGAATAAAATAATTTCCAATAGTTCAGAACGAGAAAATTTCTGACGTAAAATTTTATTTAATCGACCAAATTAGTTAAAATTAAGACAGATAATGAAAGTTTAACTGAAAATCTTAATTGAAGACAATTTTTTGGAAATTCTCGTTTAAGTAGAAAACGCATTTTATAGAAAACCGAAATTTTGAGCACCCCTTTGAAGGGGCGTAACTCCCTTGGCCCTTACGAAGCAGTTCCGGACATATGTATGTCCATAGGAACTTTTTGAATTAAAATCAATAGAGCAACAACATCCTGAAATATCTGTACGAAATTTAGGAACGGCCTGTATATGAATTTCATTAATTACATAAAAATTCTTTGAGTATAACCCAAACATACGATTTCAAGTCTTGATTTCCCAAACAATGTTATTTTATTCCCAAATTTTTAAGGCAATGTGATAATTGATAATAAAAACTTTAACAGAGAATGTCATTGCCATCGCCAGAATATAAACATGCAAAGGACAACTGGTTTGTATTTAAATTATCAATAGTCAGCCATGAGATTAATTTTATTCGGTAATTAACAGAAAAGACGATTTTTTCCATTGATAAATTTTTCTTTTACAGATCCTGTGCAGTTGACGATGTGAAATTTGTGGAACGAAGCTCTTTATTAACAGATCTGCTACAATATCACAGCATTCCAGCCGTTTATCACATAGCCTTGGTAGGACTTCTAACGTTTGTTTTAAACGCAACAATTTCATCATATTTTTTAAAAACAGAGTAAGAAGTAATTATTATTAAACCCATTTTACATGTCTAAATAGTCTTACAGAAACATTAGGATTGAGTATAATAGCGAAAGGGTTTAGAAATTTTCATTTCGCCTTACTAGGATGGACTATATCCTATTCTTTGTGTATTCTAGGATTCTTCTGTTGCAAAATTTGGGCTACACAGAAAATTCGTGGCAATCGTAAGCAAATGTTTAATCTACATTCATAAAACGTTAGTTTTCAGCAAATGGCTTCAAATTCTGGAATCAACTTTGGTTGACTGTGCTAATTATTTACAACTTGTCTATTATCATTTATTCTTCTTACTTTGTAGCTATTTTCAATTTAGGCATAGCAACAGCGTTCGTGCTACTCATTGAAAACGTATGAGATAATTTTTGTTACTGCAATAATTGTATTGTTGTAGGTACGATTAGTGATGAAGCTTCATTCATTTGCAAGAAACGTCGGTTCAAGATTCTGGAATTACAAACCCCACTCAGACACAAATCTTGAATTTCCCAGGTTAACATACTTTATGTTATACACTTTCTTTCCTACCCTTATATACAAGGATGAATACCCTAGAACTAAAGCGATCAGATGGAATTTTGTTTTTTTCAGAACAGTAGAATTCTTTGGAGAAATTTGGGCGGCAGGTTTCTTGGTTCAAAATTACATTAATCCAAAATTACAAGATTTTGGTTTACGGAAATACACCCTTAATGAAATTATCGTTTATAATTTTGAGAATACGATCGCCGGTGCTTTGCTATTCGGGGTTATGTTTCTAACAGTCCTTCACACTTTCCAAAATTTGTTCGCCGAAATCACAAAGTTTGCCGACAGAAGGTTTTATGAGGATTGGTGGTGTGGTACAGAATTTACCAATTATTTTAGAACATTTAATGCTCTAGTATACGAATGGCTACATTTACACATTTACAAAGATTTTATTAGAATAATGCCGTCAAGCGCTGCAAAATTGTCAGTGATACTTATAAGCGCTGTAATTCACGAATGGATGTCGACCTTAATGTTCGGGTCTTTCCTCCCTTTAAACTTCTTCTTGTTTGCGTTTTTCGGGTTCATTCTTTTGTTTGTAAAGTTTCCTAAAAGACCTTTATTTAATGTATTGCATTTATATCTACTTATGTTTGGGCAGGGAATTTTATCGACCATGTACATCCTTGAGTTTTATGCAAGACAAAATTCTCCAATTCAAAATCCTTCTATTTTCGATTATATTGTACCCCGATTTTTAACATGCGAGTGTATTGTGTAGTAGTCGGCCTTATTCTGCACCTATTCAGCATTGAAATTAATTGAAAGAACTGAGTGGAGAACGCGACCGTTGTTGATATCGATATCTTTCACAAGCCAATTGAAATTATATAATGAAATCCCGTCATCACTTGCTTACGTCTTCAGGAGAATATTGATAGTTTTCTCAATTTACTTCAATATTGATGGTTAGTGGTTATCAACAAATTACAGAATTAGGTTGAATAAATAAATTGTGTGATAAACTTGAATTGTAAAGTTGCGACACTTTCTAACGGAGCGAGGGTTCTGTGAGTCCAGCTTTTAACACTTACAAACGTACATACTTACAAACTAACAAAAAAAAATCTGACTCACAACCCCCAGGTTCGTTAGAAAGTGTGGGGCTTTACATCAGTTTATTAATCTTCCCTTTCTCCTCCAGATAAGACTAACTGCCAGGCAGTGGCGTGCCAGAGGGGAGCTAGGAGGGCTCAAGCCCCCCGTCCTTCAGGTAGTGCCGCCCCAAACCTCACTTTTTCTATTTTTTCTTAAAAATCAAATTGTTTTTCTATTTTCTTTGGGGCGGTTATTCTTGAAAGTACAGGAATTATTTCATACTTAGGCAACCAAGCATGCTGAACTCACAAAGATATTGAATGTGGACTCAATTCAAAAAAAGAAAGTCTACTGCAGCATCCCTAGTTGAAAAGTTCCCAAGAGTGACCATGGTTACGATGGGGATATGACCAAACATTTTGGGAATATGCCGATGACCAAGGGCATATACCCATGGTAGCTTTGATGGACCCATGAGCACCTACAATGTGCCCATAGGCACATGGGTTCGAAATGTGCACATACTGGGTATGTGACCAAGGTGAGGTCGAAGTTTTGGGAACGTATCCATGACCCACAAACTCACCTCTTGGGTACTCATGGTACATGAACATAATGTGCACTGCAAGTCCCCTTATGAATCGTAACCATATTTGGATATATAATATTAAGCCCACCATAATTTGCAATAGTTTTCTAAGATTACCTATCTTATGCATATATTTTGCTTCGTGATCAAGATATCGAAAAAGTTCATAAGAATAAATCGTTTACAATCATGTATTGACCACATATGCCAAGTTCCAATTCAGAATTCGCTTCTTTAATTTTAGAAAAATCAGGAAACGTCTCAATTTACAAAAACTTGAATTGCTGATTTTGATTTAAAGCGGTTACATGAGGTCAAAGTTGACTACTGAACAACTTTTACTTAAATATTTTTTTCGATATCTTCAGCGTAACTGGACAAAATCGAAAAATTCTTTTAGAGAATTCAAAATTCTAATTTGTAATTAAAATTCGGCAAAGGAAGTCAAAATCGGATTGCAACATTTTATTCCAATAAATTTTTTCGATATCTTGATCGCGACGTAATTAAAATATTGAAAAATATAATGGTCCTATACACGAGGTTGCCTCAGTAGGAGTTGACCAATTGAGAATAAGGTCAGATATCTACACTCGAGTGCAAGTGAGTGTCAACGATTTGTCAAAATTAGTAAACGATTCCAATGTATTTCCATTCGCCATTGCATACCTACTCGTTTTGACAAATCGTCAACATTCACTTGCACTCGAGTGCACCTCAAAAGATGCATCTCATAAAGGGTCTACATCAGCAGTACAAAAATCTATATCCCTCCTCTAAAAGTAACCAAAATATGACACGGTGCCCATCTAAAACGACACAGTGTAGGTACTTATTATGTATAAAGGTTATATTCCATGTGCGATATATCGCACCTTTTCTGGGAGATATCGCGATTTTTGGGGAGTTTTCTTGAATTCTTTAGTGAAATCCGTCAATATCTAGTGGAATACCCTAGAAATCGCGATATACCTATCTTAAAAAGATATGCGAATAATCGCACATGGAACATGACCTTTATTGGAAAAAAGTACCTACATACCTATATTTTAATCCGAATTATTATAATTTAGTTAATGCCGGGGGTAACGCCAATAGTTCAACCCCGTAGATCCTAGACACCAATTTCTGCCAACAATAAACATGAATAAGAATACCACATTTAACGTTTTATAATCGTTCATAACTGAATTCCTGCATTCGTCGTTTTAAAATAGCCGCCGAGTAAGCAGGAGTGTCACGTGGTCAGAACAACCAACGCTTGTTAAGTGCCGTGACCATGGTGACCAACGCGAGACATCCAGTGATTCAGTGTTTCTGTTTTATATTATTATATTTAATGTGATTTTAACGGAAAACGAGTGGAAACTTGATGTAAACGTGCGTGGAAATGGTGGAAATAGTTAGAAAGGTAGAATTTTTCAAAGGGAGTGCCAATATTGAGGAAGATTAAGGTAAGCATGTGTGAGGTTATGTTTAAGAAGTCGGATGTATTTTCTCTTGAATTCTCCTCTTGTTCCCCGCTTTTCGCTTAATAAATTTAGCTTGAATGTCTTTTTAGAAAGTACCGTCTTGGGAAACAAATGTAGGGGGTCATGCGAATTACACCAATAATTGGACCTGGGAAAAAGTGCTTAATTTTTTGGGGCACTTCTGAAACAACTTAAGAAACATTTTTGATGTGAACGTGCTAAATGAAATGTTATGGGAATATACTTCTGAAATGTTAATAACTGGTAAAGACTACTTTAAGGGCCGATTTCATAATAAACGTTAAAGGTCCTTTAAAAGTGACAAATCGGGAGCAGCTGTTTTGAAATGGTACTAGAGGCAAGGACACTTGATATTTGATTATGAAATCGGCCCAAAGTTACTGAATTGATTATTAAAAGTATTCCGTTGTTTCATCTTCAAAATTAAAGTTTCCTTTAAACATATTTTGGCTTAGCAATATTTGAAAATAACTACTGCCGATTAGTTATCAAACCGCCTTTAAAGTTGACTTTAGCTGGGGATATGTCTTGAATTTTCACTTTATAGGAATTTTTCATTACCACATAATTTCAGATTCTGAGAAGTTACATCCTGGCAGCAGAAATTATTCCATGATCGATATACTATCAAATACCAATAAAACAATCTGCACTTGTGAGTACGTTCATACCATCTGGAGGTATTCGTCGACATCGGCAAAAGAAATAGGACACCCATGAGTAGATGACCATTCCTCCACCCCTGGAAAAATTTGGGCACTCATGGTCACGTTCCCACAGGTATTTTTGGGCATATTCTCTTGGACAGGTGACCATGGGCAGATTCTGCACACCCATGGGTACTTGCCTATGGGGATGTACCCAAATATATCTCGTGCCCATCCATGGGCACATTTTGGACACCCATGGGCACGTACCTATGGGGATATAACCAAGAATCCCATGGTCATGAGCCCTTGGGCACCTTTGGGTTATATCCCCATAGGTACGTGCCCATGGGTGTCCAAAATGTGCCCATGGATGGGCACGTGACTATGGGGATATACCCAAAGGTGCCCAAGGGCTCATGACCATGGGATTCTTGGTTATGTCCCCATAGGTACGTGCCCATGGGTGTCCAAAATGTGCCCATGGATGGGCACGTGACTATGGGGATATACCCAAAGGTGCCCAAGGGCTCATGACCATGGGATTCTTGGTTATATCCCCATAGGTACGTGCCCATGGGTGTCCAAAATGTGCCTATGCCCATGGTCATGTACTCATGGGTGTATTTTCTTTGAGTGACCATGGGAACATTTCAACTAGGGATACCATACCGTAAAGAGAAAGAAATTAGGTTAAGGGCAGCAGCTTCAACAAATAACACGCATATTTTATCTTTCAAAAGAAATTTTCTTGTTTATAATTAAAGCACAAGCATTTTGTTACATTTGGTTCACTCTTAACGCTGAGAAAAGAAAAAAAGAGTAAACTTCGATACCCCCCTGGAGAATTTTGAACATGTTTCTCCCCCTCCCATATTTTCCAAAATAATGTTGAGCCCTCCACCGGCGCCCCCGCTGTCTCAATAATGTTGAGCCCCAGCCCCGCCCTAAAGGGCACGGCACGCCACTGCAGCCAGGTAATTGTCATTACTACATGCGTGGGGTGGAGATATGCTTCCAGATAAGTTTAACTGATCTAAAATAGTGTATGTACGATGAATGTGACAAAATAAATTTTGAGCAATAAATAATAGAATTAAGTCTTCGCAACTTTTTGACACCCATCTACATCAATTAATTAATTTCCCACTCTGGTCAAACCCACTTTCATTGACATTTCTTTTAATCGTGAAATTGTCAAAATTACGACATTTGTTATTTTATTACAAAACAGACAAAAGAGGCGTAGAAAAAGTACAGTACTATATTTATAATAGCTTTTACTCTCTTGGATGAATACAACATTCGCCTACAGCTCGTGCCAGCTAATATTACTCGCTTATTGAAAAAGCATGTAGATGCTTATCATGTTAATATGTATGTAGGGGCGGGCTGACTTTACTGGTGAAGCCGAGTGCAGATTTTATCAATTTGTACATAGTAGTAGTGCCTCCGCAGACGCACAGATATGTCAAAAAGGCGAAATATTTGAAATTTGTTGTTACAGAATTAAACAAATAAAAAATGAAGAAATGTAGAATCAGCACTCAGGTTGTTGAAAAATTATGGGGGGGATGAGAAGTTCAAGGCAATGAAAATTTACTGCAGTTAAATCGGAATACAGGGTAGAAAAGTTAAAAAGCGTGGAAATATAACCAAATGAGCAAATGAAAGTACTTAACTGCAAAAAAAAACAAAATTTGGCAAATTTAGCAAAATTAAGGCTCAGGGGGCTGAAAAATTGCAAAAGGAGATGAAAAGTCAAGAAGGGTGAAGATTAACTGTGATTAAGTAAAATTACATAACATAACACTTAAGACTTTTGTGGGGGTTGAAATATTTACTTATTCAATCATACTTAATGCGAAGGAGCCTGGAAAATTGCAAATTGCAAAAGGTAAACTGAATACAAATCAGTTCAATTTACTGAAGAAAAACAAAATATACTATCGAGTGTCCCAAAAAAAACCGGACAAAATATTTTTGGGAATAAGTCTGCCATTTCTTAACCGATTTGGATGAGCGTGGTCTTAAATTAAAGCCAAAGAATCATGCTTTTGATTGTATGAGAAACTACGGTAGATGGCGCTGCCGTAGTAGTCCTATTGATAGTTGCTTCAAAGGTTTATTATTAGCTGCATGGGGATTGGTCAGTCAACGACCAATCGGTATGACACGAAAATAGCCTTGAAGATCTTTCTTTCTTGTTAAAAAGTCCGTTTGCAGAAGTCAATTTGGCTTAAGCATTAATTTTCTGTAATTTTTTTAAGAAATGTGTTTTTGAGTATTTTCACGCATTAATGGCCATGACCAAAGAATAGTAATGCATATAAATCTTAATTTTCAGTTATAAATGAACGAATACATATAGTGAAAACAGTGGCGTGGATGCCAGTGGGGGGCAACTGAACAGTTATCATTGAAAATTAAGCCCTATGTGCTCAATGTTACTTTAGTGATGGTTATGGAAGCATGAAAATACGCAAAAACAGTTTTTTTAGAAAAATCACAGAAAATTTATGCTTACGCCAAATGGACTTCTGGAAAAAGATTTTTGAAGAAAAGAGAAAGATCTTCAAGGCTATTAGGGTCTCATAACCATTGGTTGTTGCCCGACCAATCCCCACGCACCTAAAATAAGCCTTAAAGACAAGTATCAATAAGACTACTACAGCCGCGCCATCTGTCGACGTTTCTTGCAAAATTCGAAAGCCTGATTCTTTAGCTTTAATTTAAGACCAAGTCTATTCAAATCGGTTAAGAAATGGCTGACTTATTTCAAAGACTACTTTGTCCGGTTTTTTTGGGACACCCGATATATTTGCAATGAAATTTAGTGTATCGCCCTAATGTAGTACCGTAGGTGCCAATAACCCAATGCGGATGACGCACCACCAATCTTACACAAAATAAAATATAAAAAAAAAAATCGTATAGGGGAATGAAAAGTAATAAGAATTAACCGTAGTTGACTAGAATTGCAGAAAACAACACGAAAATAACCGAATTATGCAAATTTTGCGTTTAAGGGCTGAAATATTGCGAAGGGGTTTGAAAAAGTGAAAAAGGCAAACATAATCTAAACGAGTAAAATTGTGCCTGCGTGGTACCCATATCAAATACAGAATTAAATGTTAGAGAATGAACAAAAAAAACACAAACATTTGCAAAGTCTGCAGAATTAGCACTCAGATGGTTGAAGAATTAGGGAGTTAAGGAGGGGATGAGAAGTCCAAGGGAATGAAAATTTACTGCAGTTAAATAGAAACACCAAAAGTAACATGAAAAATACAGCAATTTTGCAAAATTATCCATTTTTTGTGTCGGGGTTGAAAGGAATAAGTTTTGGAGGTGCAATCTTTGGGATCAATTAGTCTCCTCCTCTGATTGTAGGTGGCTTAGTAGTAAAATTTTGTCAAGCTCCATCTCTTGTATTTGGGGTTAAAAGGGTGGGGGTGCAAATTTTTTAATTTGTGTCCTCTGGTTATAGGTGGTCCAAGGGTAAGATTTTGTCAAAGTCCATCGTTTGTATTTGGAGGTTGAAGAGGGAGAGTTTTAAGGGTCGAAGTCTAAAATGTTCTCCATATTAATTTTTTCTGTTTCGGAGTTGGTCTCCTCTGGTGGTAGGTGGTGCCAAGGTGAAATTATCTCCATGTCAATGTTTTTGGAGCGTTGAAATTATATTTATTGGCTTACAAGACCTTAGGGGATGTTAATGGCACAAGGGTTGATTGTATGCTGAAAACGCGTAACACCTTTCCTTAATGTTTAACTGAAGAATATCGTACTGCACCATTTTTAACTATAATTTTCTAGAAAACATTTTCAGCATCGGCCCTTAAATTTTATCCCCCTTGTTAGATCTTTGTGTCCGTTTTCTTATCTTTCTACAGCATAATTGTAAATCACCACACCAAATTTTGCCCCGATCTTTCGAATAGTTTTTGTTTTCGTAATTTTGTCTCTATGCTTTCGGGATTGTAGCACTGTTAAGGTGGTTTTTCGCCAATGATGATGATTAAGATCTTTTTTTGTACCACCATTATAAAGCTATCGAATTGTATTAATTTCAACCCTACATAATTTTGTAAGAATTCGAGTTTCCACACCCTAAATTCCATCCCCTTCGATAATTTTCTCCTAAATGTCACTCCTCCTTTCTACAAGATATTATGTGTAAAGTCTCACAGTTTCACAGAATATTGCTTCTCTGTGTCAAATTACATAGCTACATGAACGTTTCAACTCCTAAACTCCAATCTCCTATTTCACCACCTCCCACATGCTCTAAAGAAAGTTGCGTTTTCAATTTCACCACCCTAATTCAATTCGTTGAAAAATTGCGGCGATTTAGAGATTCATGTTTTGAACCCCTCATGATTTCACTTTTTATGATTTACAGGGGTGAGTTTATTTCCACGGTGTTACGTAACTTGCTGCGTATTTACTTACTTCGGTTGTTTTTAAATAATTCAACAGGAGTTCAGAACAAATAAATAAAATGTATTTATCCGTTTGCTAAGCGTTAAGGGTTGTTAGTAGCGCAGGGGTCGTCGGTTTTAGGTTGAGAACTATTAAGACCTTTCTTCAATGGTTGACTGAAATCTATCGAACACCCTAATTTTATACCACCATTCACTTGAAGAAATTTCCAGTTTCAACCCTTAAAGTTCATCCCCCTTGTTAGATTTTAGTGAAAATTTGCCCATCACTGTAAATTACCACACCATGATATGTTGAGTAATTTTTGAGTTCCCGTACTTTTGTGTTTCTGCATGTTAGGGTTGTAGCACCTTTAATGGTGGTTTTGCGTAAAATATAAATACCATCTTTTTTGAATCATTAATGGAAAGCTATCGAATGCGCTAATTTGGAACAATACTTATTAGGCGGAATTTCGAGTTGCAGCCACTAAGGACCCTATACGTTAAGGGCGAATTCTCGGCCCAGTCGAAAATGACCAAATTATTTTTTTTTAGTGTAAGTGGGATCAGATGTTTGCTAAAGTAATATTATAAGGCGAGAGTAACAATACAGGGTGCCCCAACACCGATGTGCAACGTATTCATGACCCTTCATTTTGAAGCTATCGTTTTTACAAAAATACAAGCGCGAAGGTATCCCCCTGTACATGCGGAGCTGATCAGCGTTTATTTCATTTCAATATCTTTTTTACGTCCGAGTACTATTCATCATTCAAAATTACTCTCAACTTAAATAATTTTGAAAAGGCAATGGAGCCGAATATCTGGCCTGAAGGGGTATACTACAACAGGTTTTTTCGCCCAAGGACGATAGCTCAGGCCCTAACATAGTCCCTAACATCAAATGCCATAAAAAAATCGGATTAACGACAAAACACAAGTCTAACGATTCATTTAATTTATTAAATTTAAATGTGCAAAGTATCTCAAATAAAACTGCTGAATTGAATTTCTTTTTAGCCCAAAATGACATTGATGTGATATGTATAACGGAACATTGGTTACCTGAAAGCAGATCAAAAAATCTGGTTATTGACAACTACAACATAGACAGTATTTTTTGTAGACAATTACACAAACATGGTGGAGTATTACTTTGCACAAAAAGCAATATAAAAGCTACTGAAATATCGGAAATCAAAGATATGTCGGTAGAAAAACACATAGAAATGGCAGCAATAAATATTAGAAATAAAGATCTCGTGATTTTAACAATCTATAGATCTCCTGTGGGCGACGTTGAAGTATTTCTACAAACACTGAGTGAAGCCTTATCTCTTGTGACTGGAACGAAGGTCATTATTGCTGGAGACTTCAATATAAATTTTATGGTAGATTCCACGGATAAAAGAAATTTAATACATCTACTAGACACTTTTGGTATTAAAACTACAACTTATGAACCATCTAGAGTAACAAGCATAAGTTCTACTTGCATTGACAACATCGCAACTAATATAAACATCGATACGCTGACTGTAAATACCGTGAATTTTCACATCTCGGATCATTTTGGTCAAATCTTAAAGTTACAACTGCAGCAACTTAGTAATTCAGCTGAAGATAAAATGGAAATTAACATCAGAAGTATAAATTCAGAAAATACACACCTTTTCATTGAACACCTGGTACACCATGAATTCTGGAGTAAACTTGGAAATCTTCCAACGGCCATTGAAACCTACGACTTATTTCATACAACTTTTTTTGGAGCTTTTGAAGAATTTTTTCCCTTACGAAGAAAGAAAATACAACTGGACGCAAGAAACATTAGGAAAAACCTAATCAAATATAGTGACGAGCTACACGCAATGAAAAATACATTGGATGCATTGGGCACCATTGCAAAAGTAAAAAAGGATGAAGAATCCTATACAATCTACCGCTATTTTAAGGAGAAGTTCGCCGAGAAATTAAACAAGGAAAAAAGAGCACATAATGTGAATTTCATCAATTTTTCCAACAATAAAACAAAGGCCGTCTGGGATGTGGTGAAACGTGAAACAAAAAGTTTAACCAAAACCACCAAGGAAAGCATCACAACCCTGGAATCTAAGGATTTTAATAGTTTTTTCGCAAATGTTGCAGAACATATAGTGACCAATTTAGAGGAAACTCATGACACCCCACAAGATCTTGTAAGAAAATTAAAGTTCAACAACACAGCATCATGTTTTTTTCGGCCCACTAATAGTACGGAAATCAAAACTACAATCCTAAGATTGAAGTCGTCAAGCTCCGAAGACGTCTATGGAATGTCGAATAACTTCATAAAAACTATATCACACGTAATAATAGAACCTCTCGTATTAATAATAAATAGGTGCCTTGAGGAAGGTGTGTTCCCACAACAGTTAAAACTTGCAAAAGTGGTACCAATTTTTAAGAAAGGAGATACAAACCAATGCGATAGCTATCGCCCAATTTCAATCTTGCCGATCTTTTCGAAATTATTTGAGGCTGTGATTAAGGAAAGACTAGTTGACTACTTTGAATCACAACACATACTGATAAATCAGCAGCATGGATACCGTAAAGGAAAGTCAACCGTAACGGCGATAAATGATGTTCTTCAGCGTATAATCAAAGCCCAGGATGAACAGGAAAAGGTTGTAATGGCCTGCTGTGACCTATCGAAAGCTTTTGACACTGTGCAACATGAAATATTACTTCACAAGTTGAGTTACTACGGAGTTCGTGGAACACCTCTACAAATGTTACAATCCTACTTGTCTGGAAGACAACAAGTAGTGAAGTGGAAAAATGATGTATCAGAAAGAGAAGCAATAAATCATGGTGTTCCGCAGGGTTCTATCCTGGGTCCCATCTTATTCATTATTTATATTAATGACCTGCTTGCAAACGTCAAATTCTATGGAGCTTGTTTGTATGCGGATGATACTTCATATGTTATCAAAGGTAAAACGACTGAGCAGGTGAACGACCACTTAACTGAAGCGCTAGGAAATTCCAAATCTTGGATGGATGCGAATAAATTAAGTGTCAATGTGGATAAAACACAAAAAATGTTTTTTAATTATGAAAACCATGATAGTGTTAAGTTCCTTGGTGTATATGTGAGTAATAACTTAAAGTGGTCAACGCACATTAATGAACTAAATAAAAAACTTGCCAGTGCCATTTACGCCATTCGGATAGTCAAGAAATCTGCCAATCAAGAAACAGCGAGGTCTGCATACTTTGCAAACTTCCACAGTGTTGCTGCATATGGAATTCTTTTTTGGGGATTAGCACCTGAAGTGCAGAGTGTGTTTGTGCTTCAGAAAAAGGCCATTAGAACTTTGTGCGGATTAGGATATCGAGATTCCTGTAGGGAGTATTTCAAGTCTCAAAGAATATTAACTATCCCTTCGTTATATATGTATTCATGTCTTTGTTATGTACATCAGCATCTTGATGAATTCCAGGCGAATTCAATTTATCACGAATATAATACTCGTAATAAGGAATCCTTAAAAACTCCACTGCATCGCACAAAACGTACCCAACAGGGCATAGATTACTGGGGTTCCAAACTATACAATAAGTTGTCATGCCACCTTAAACAACAGAATGTCAAACAATTCGAAAGAACCATCAAGAATATGTTGATAACTAACGCTTTCTACTCGATAGAAGAATTTTTAAACTGTGCCTGTTGATAGATTTGTAGTATTTTTGTACTTAACTGGGTTGTTTATGCAACTTGTTGTGATATTGTTTAACTTGTTCTGTTAATGTTATTGTTCCGTACAATTTATATACTTACCTATTTTATTTGACACTATCTGTAATCTTCTCCATTACGAATAAAGATCGTATTATTATTATTATTATTATTATTATTCAAGAAGCAAAGATTTAAAAAAAAAAACCTGTATATCTTGAAAACGAAAAATTACTCTTTATTAATTTTTTTTATGGGCATGAACTATAATCTCCTGAATCGATTAAGACTAAATGCAAAAAAATTGGCCCAAGCAGTCACACTTTAAATTGAATCTGCATTTCAAGATGGCGATGTCAAAATTATGTAATATGAATAGGAATCCAGGATGGGCCTATATTGTTGCTTAAATCAGGTTGTTATGTGTCATATATGAAATAGCATGATGTGAATTATCTGCAAATTCACATTATGGTTATCTGTTCGTACTACACGGCAAGAAATCAGCTTGGTTTTGAACCAAATTGCATAGGATAATATACTTAAAATTACTGATTTTTGAAAATTTATATTTTCTTAACTAAAAATTACTCTTCTTTTATTTTTCAAGGATTCATTAATTGAGCATTCCTCTTTCCAAAACTACAAAAAAAAAAGAAAATTCTCCCAAGCAGTCACTAATGACTAGGGCCCTTTACACCCCATTTCTCCCGTTTTGCAAAAAAAGCATCCCCCGCCAGATTTAATCGAAATACGTGTATATAAGTAACGTTTAAAATGGCTGCGTGCAACCCTTACGAAGTTTTCATTTTTTTTTTGCATATTTACAATGAAAGTCGTCTTGAAATGAAAGTACCACTTTTTTTAACGAAAAAATCGTAATGAAAATATCACTTTTTTTAATGATTTTAACATTTTTTCATCTTTACATCTTACATCTTTACATTGTTACATTATATTATCACACCAAGGAAGTAAAGGGCTACCCAGTGTTGAAAATCATTACTCCCCCATATAGAAAAAAAAATTCTTTTCCACGTTTTCGTGTATGGGAAGAATATACAAAAAAATTACGTGTACAACACTTTCATTACTAGTTGTACAAATAACTATTGTGGTTTCCATACCCAAATTTCATCCCCCGAAATTGACACCTCCTCACACTCAACAGACTTGAATGGCGAACCTGCATACCAAGTTTGAGTAGGATACCTCCGTCACTTCTCGAGTTATTGCAATTCATGATTTTTCGGTTTTTAACCCCTAACTCTCACCTCCTTGGTCCGATATGACCCAAAAGCAATCCCCCCCCTTACTTTTCTCGAAACCAAGCTGCATACTAAGTTTTACGCCGATATCTCAAACCGTTCACAAGTTAAGGGCGTGACAGAGGAAACGAGCGAGCGAGCGAGCGATTAATCAGGAACTAAAGTGCCTCCGCATTATGCTTCACATTCAAAAATCAACTTTGTCAAACATATTCTTCATACATTGACAACAAATTAATACGTATAAAGCCTTATACAGGATCAGAAATCGTTTTTTCTTACATCAACTTGCAATAATCGGGTTTAGCAGCCGAAAGGAAATCCCCTAGACTCTCCTCATCAATACTATTAATTCCGCCACTTACGAACTAGTCCCTATTATAGACGAGGTAAGGGCCCCTAAAAGGACCTTCTTTAGCCCTTGCAACATTATTCTCAACAGAACCGGAATAATATGCAAGTTGTGCCATCGAGCGTCGTCTTCTCAGAGCAATAAAGCAAATTAATTTGGAAATTTAACAGAGTTTTGCACGTTATTAAAATCGTAAAATAAGTTTGCAACGCAATTATATCGATTCCGTCCACATCTCGAGTCATAATTACGAGATTTCCGTCTTTGAGCTTAAACACTGAGGGGTAGAAAATAGCGTCGGCTTCGCCGAGCAGAACTTATTCCCAAGTTATTGATACACCGAAATTTGATGTTAATAAAAATGGGAATGGAGTGTAAAAAGAGGGAAAGCTGAGGAGCCCTCAGTGTTTGATTTATGTTGGCCCTTTTGTTCGTGAACTCGCAGACAAATTCCGCTTTAATAGAAATCTGCTCGTCGCCCTGTTTGCTATTATGCAAAGGCCTTTATTCTCAATGTTCTCAATACAACAAGTTTTAATTAAATATTTGCCTTTTACTTGCACGCCGTTGAGGTTTTGTTTCTGACAATTTGGAGCAGTATTTCACTCTTTTTCGCCCGTCCGGCATCACTCGACAAAAACCGGCTACAAAAGGGCTGAATGTGTTCATCATTCGACCTAATTTGAATGCATAGTGAATACTCCTGAAAATCCTGGCGCTGTGTATTTTAACTTTTCAAAGTTGGTAATGACCCAGCAGCGAATGAAAACGTGTTTATGTATTTTCCTGCACAAGCACTGCATTAAGGATGCGAGATAATTTTAATACATTCCTTTATTATCATTATTATTATTATTTTGTAGCGAAAGCCCGTGCTTTTACGTGTAATTACTTTATAATTCCGCGGAATTGCAACCACATTTTCTGCGATTATTTTTAATATCCTCGGCCGTTTTAAAGGCTCTTACTTAGCTCTACATCTGACGTAACTTCTTCGGCTGCTAAATCCCACGCTAAGCTCCAATTAAATTCAAAATTCAAAGAAACGATTTCCTGTCTCAAAATGAAACTTTTCCTAAAGGCACAAAAGATGTAAACAAATTGCTATAAATGAACCATTGTCAGTCTTCGGCCAATTATCCAGGAGGCCTTGCGTAAATAATGAGACCCGTTACGTGCAGGGGCGGACTGGCATGGAGGCGGCAGGCCGGGAAATTTTCTGTCTGCCAGGCCACTTTCGACTTTCATATCATTATCACCATTATTATTATTATTATTATTTTCGTAGAGCTGTGTTGTGTTAAATATTAATAATAGTCAACGAAAAGCAACATTTTATTTACTAGTAAGTACATATTATAGATTCACGAATTTTAAATTTGTGTCGACAATTCCTTCCTTAGCAAACTACTGTGTTCAGCAATTTTGTCAATGATAGTGTCATTGTCCAGTTCATTCAAAATTTTTTTCTCACACGCCATTAACAAGAAGGCTTCTAAATTAGAATCGCTGATTGTGCTCCTTAGCCGGTTTTTAATAAATTTTAATAAGGAAAATGATCGTTCACATGCCACTTGAGTTGTCGGTAATGTCAACAAGAATTTATAGGCTACTGTCAGATTTTTGTAGGCTTCACTATATAAATTGTATTTCATTAACACTAGATAACAACATAAGGCACAATTTTTGCAACATTTGCAGTGGGGATCCGGTGGCATATTTTCTTCTTCATCTAGTTCAATAATTTCTTCTTCTTCGTACACTGGTTTCAAATAAGTGTACTCTTCGTTTATGGACATTTTTAGTCTATCCCAGTTTTTCGCAAATGCGGTTAATTCTTCAAATAAACTCTCCTTAGTAATGTCGGGGGTAAACTTGGTCAACTTTTCAGTCAAAGCATGCAAAGCCTCCGATGACAATTTACCACGTTTAATTTCGTCAAAATTAGTTGGAGAAAGCAAACTGAGGTCCACATATAATTTGCCATTTTCTTCGAAGCGTCTCTCCATGCTTTGGATGACTTGGTCTAATATTACGTTGTATGTGTCAACCGTGAATTTTTGAAAAGAATCTGGTAATGATGTATCTTCAGCAGACTCTCCAGGCATGTTTTTAACACGTCTGACCCTTTTTCTAGGTAAGTCTTCTTCAACTTCTTCATCCACATTTCGGCGTTCAAATTGTTCATTTGCCCATTTGACAAAAGAGTCGGCAGCCGGCTTCATTATTGCGGCCCCTCTTTGAATAGCTCTTAGATCCACAAGAGCTGAAGTTACCATTTGGTGGCTTTTTAGAAGATCCATGCCGCTTGTTTGTAAATATTTTGATAAAGGATTAGTGATACTAAAGATTTTTAAATAAATTTGCGATATCAAGATGGTTTCATATTTAAGTAGAGATGCTTTTAAATTTCTAGCTTTAGCCCGAACATCTGGACTAAACTTCTGACTTTCCTCAATTTCAAGGAGGGCAATAACATCAACATCCACATACAAAGCACCTTCATGTAACTGATATGTTCCAAAAATTTGTTGTAAAGCTTTATGTTTAGCCCACCATCGGGTTTCACCAATTGATTGCAGCTTCTTATACCTCTCATTATCAGTGCTTATCTGGCGCCAAACATCCATTCTCTGGTAAGATTCTTTAAAAAAAACTGCAAGGGAGTTTATGTTGCTGAACAATGAAGCCGCTGCAATTATACATTTGGTTGTATCTTGCAACACCAAATTTAGTATGTGGCTGAAACACCAAATATGAATCTGTCCTGGGGAGCTTTCAGTTAACCAGGCAGTAAATCCATTATATTGACCTCTCATGTTAGCAGACCTCTCATGTTAGCAGCACCGTCTGTAGCGTTTCCAATACAGTGCGTAATATCTAAACCGTTTTTATTTAAAACATTTTTAAGTAAATTCAAAAAACCTTCTCCAGTCGAATCAGTACAAGATTCAAGACCAATTAGGCATTCCTTTACTTCGCCACAATAAACGTATCTTAATACAACCGAACACTGATCTTTCACAGAAATATCTTGCGTGGTGTCCAGTTGCACAGAAAACATCCCAGCCTCTTTTATCTCATTCGATATAATTTTTTTAATCTCTGCAGATATTGCCTGCATAACTAAAGACACCGTACTTTTTGACAAAAATGTTAATAAGTTGCCTCGGCCACTACGTGATTTATCGGATTGTAAAGATTTTTCATGCAATTTTTGACTTAAACTTGAAACAGTCATAATATGCTCCTTAAGAACAACATCGTATTTGCTTAAGAGCAAAATTATTTCAAGAAAATTTCCGTGATCTAGGGAACTGTCGTTCAAAGTATATGCTGCTTCATATTTTTTTGCCCTAAAACTCAAACCTCTTTTCCCAATTAATTTTATCACGTTTACTACTCTTTCAAGAACCTGCCTCTTAGCTTTGACTTGCTCGATTCGAATTTTCTTTTGACCAATAAACAACAGACTCTTTACATCTTTGTTGCTGAACACAGTAAAATATGATTCAGAACTCATTTCATGACATTTACTTGTCTCGTGTTCTTTAATTCGTTGGTATATATGTTTCCAGTCCTTATTTCCCTCGCAAAATGAATTTCTTTCCAAATGATTGGAAAATGCTAAACATACACTACAATATAACTTGGTTGAAATTGCATCGAAAGTCAACCAAATGCGTTGAATTCCATTTTCTCGATAAAATATTTTCTTTGATTTAAACGGTAGATTACTATCCTCTGATGAAGGTTGAAATGGATGTTTTTTAAAAAATGTTGATAACTCATTTTCTTTAGGGCGAATAAAGAAATTGAGCGGATCGCTTGTTAACGTACTTTCCAATTTTGATTCACCTATTTCGCTTCGAACTTCTACGATTTCTTTAAATCGAGAATACAAAAATTAGGAGAATTAAATAATTTATAAATTGACATACCGTGATCGACTTGATATTCCAGCTCCACTAATTCCACTATATTAACCTCCCCACAACCATATAAAAATGGGAGGTTACTGCAATCACTCCAAAATTCGAAATTGAGATAACACCAGATCTTTACGTTTCAAGGCCCCAGGATCACAAAAAAGTGATTTTTAGAAAATGTCTGTGTGTATGTACGTACGTACGTATGTACGTACGTACGTACGTATGTGAGCACGATTTCTCGGAAACTACCGAACGGATTTTAATGAAATTTGGTATGTATGTTAGCGTTGATCTTCTGGTGAGCCCAGTTGAGTTTCTTGCGAATCCGCAGACGCTAAGTGCCTTTTTGGCATGTAAACTATGAAATTTGACTGATGAACACTAATTTTTCTTATCAGCACATGAAAGGCCTTGAAATTCTGTATCTGAAACTGTATTCCCACTTAGCGCCTTTTTGGCATAAAATCTAAAAAATCGAAATTTAGAGGAAACATTAAATAACACGCTACAGCCTAAACTGCTGGATCGATTTGGTTGAAATTTGGTAGGTAGAGATACCGCTACCCGCCGAAGAGCTGATTTTGAGACAACTTTGAGACTTGAATAATAAACACCCATTTTCTTTATCAGCACATGAAAAGCCTTCAAATTTTGTTTTCAAAATTGTGTTCAATCTTAGTGCCCTTTTGGCAAAAGATCGTAAAATTTAGAAAAATCACAGAAAACATCTTGGATTTGGTGGAGTAAACCTTAGGTATAGTAAATACTAAAATTAGTTTGATATTGGTGATATTTGGTGACCAAGTGGGGAGGTTCCAGCCGCTTTCGTAGCTGCCCATTTTTTTTCATTCGGTGATGGCAGCGGTTTATCAACTTTAGCACTAGGACCTACGTCAACACCGGCCTCCTTGGTTGAGGTTTTACTAGTTGAAGTCGTAGCTTCTTGATCACTCTGTTTTTTAAATAAGGTCTCTAATTTTGCACATTTTTCACCGGATTCTATCAACAATTTTTTCCGTTTATCCCTGAGCCTTTCTGCACCACCTTTGCGCTTTTTAACCTGGCTCATGTTTTATCAAGTCCTTCTAAATTAATGAAATAAACTTTTGGGCCAAACAGCAAAGCAAAATAACTTCTGGCCTCAAAGTCAAATGTTACACTGGATATTGGGCAAATTGCTGGCACAATTATTCCTATTTTTGTTTACACCTAGAGATTCACTTTTGTTTGGTTTATTGGTGTAGTAGGGTTTAGTTTTGATTTGAATTATGTGACACTTATTGGGTAGTTGCCGCGCCAGTTCGGCGTATAGAGCAATAACTTATATTAGTTATTACTCTATACGTCGAACTGGCGCGGCGCCGCGCCGCAACAACTTACATTAGTCCAAAATTGTAAACATAAGAGTTTCGACAACAATTGCAGCGCTGACAACAAAGTTATTAAATTCTCATTTCTGTTTGTTCCAAGAATTCCCTTGCACTTGTAAAAACCTTTGATCTTAATTTTTATTTTTTTTATCTTAATTTATTTATTTTAAATTTTACGTTAGCATCGGCGGGCCACCGGGAATTTTCCCGGTTTCCCGCCGGGCCAGTCCGCCCCTGGTTACGTGTATAATACGTCTTCTTGTTCTCTCGAGTATTTATAATTGGGTAAGCAACATACCTACACAGAAAACATTTAACGAGAATTTTCCTCATTACCCTTATTTTTATGCACCACCGGGCTTAAATGGTCACTTTATGTGTCGTAGGTTTAAACTGCATGAGGATTTTTAGCTTATTTGTAGCGTATTGTTTAAAGTGTGCAAAAATTGTTATTTGTTTAACAAAGCAAAAAAATTGCAGATTTACTGCTGCGGCTGATATTTCATCTGTTTTTTGCCGTGTTGAACACATAATTTTTTCGCCGATGGTCATTAAAAAAGTGCATTTTTTCTGCCGTGTGTGCGGCAGTAAAAGTCGATTTTTACTGCCTAGGCAGTAAAAGTCGCATTTTACTGCCGCAAGAAATCAGTAAAAACGCACTTTTAATGACTATATCGGTGAAAAACAATATTTTTAACAACTTTCTGGGAAATGTATTTTCCTGCAGGAACTTGACAAAAATTAATTTCTTTTCATCTCGTTTTTCGCATTAACTTGCCCTGAGTGAAGAAAAAAATATACAGGGAGATCAAATATAAAAGCCACCGGAAGATATACATCAATGCAATGTGTATCCCTGTAGATTTTTATCACGTTAATGGGTATGTAGGGGCCGCCTGAATTTACTGGTGCAATCGGGTGCAGATTTTATCAATCTGCACCTAGTAGTAGTGCCTCCGCAGACGCACAGATCTGTTAAAAAACGAATTGGGATGAGAAACTTGAAATAGTCAACAACAAAAACTACAAAAATTATGCGGCGTCTGTAGAATTAGCACTACAGGAAAGAAAAAATTTAGTGCAGTTCAGTAGAAACACTAAAAGTAACTAGGAAAATAAGACAATTTTGCAAAAATTATATTTTGGAGAGGATGAAATATTGTGAAGAGGGTGGAAAATTTGTAAAGAGTGAGAATATAATCCAAATGAGCAAATGATGAATAGTTATTGCTTATTGGGAAAAAACAGAATTCGGCGCATTTTGTAAAATGGCGTGGATTGAAAACTTGCGACGGGGTGAAAAGTCAAGAGGGGTGCAATTTAACTGTGATTAAAAAAAGAATTACAAAATATAACAGGAAAATAAGCCAATTATGCAAAGTAGACTTTTGTAGGGGTTGAAATACCTATATACCTATTGCGGAGGGAGCTGAAAATTGTAAAAGGTAAACTGAATCCAAATGAGTTCAATTCGATTCAAAACGAAATTACGCGAATTTTGCAAAATTAACAATTGGGGAGTTGACAAATTATAAAGGGGGATGAAAAGTCAATGGTGATGAGAATTAATCGTAATTAAGTAGAATTACAGAAAGTAACACGAAAATAAGCCAATTATGCTTTGGCTTTTGGGAGTCGGAAGAGTGTAAAAGGCAAATAATCCATATATGTATGAGTAACATTTATTACCGAAAAAAGGTAAAATTGCGCCAATTTTACATAATTAACGCTGGGGGGGTTGAATGTAATTCAGGCAATTCTTGTAATTCCACGGTAATCCTAACTCTAATCCTGGTAATCTAAAACAATTTGTACACCTAATTCTGGCAGTGATTTGCCCCTCGAATGAAAATTTACTGCAGTTACTTGAAGTACCAAAAGTAACGTGGAAAATAAGGCAATTGTAAAGGGATATGAAAAGATAAGAGGGGTTAAAAATTAACCGTGGTTAAGTCGAATTAAAGAAAATAACACAAAAATAAGCCAGTTATGCAAGTTTAACTTTTGGGGTGTTGAAATATTACGAATGGAGTGGAAAAAGTGAAAAAGGTAAACATAAGCCATGAGGTATGAGTTCAACTTATTGCCGAAGAAAAACGAAATTAATCGAATTTAGTGAAATAGGTGCTTAGGGGGTTGAGCAATTGTAAAGGGGGATGAAAAATCAAAGGGGGTGAAAATTAACATAAAGTTATGTAGATTTACAGAAAATAACACAAAAATAAAGCAATTTATGCAAATTTCGCCTTTGGAAGGTTGGAATATGGCGAGTGGGGTTGAAAAAGTGAAAAAGGTAATCATTATCCAAAAGAGCATAATTTGTTATTAAAGAAAAACGAAATTGCGCGAATTTGGCCAAATTAACGCTTGGGGGGTTGCAAAATTGTGAAGGGGAATGAACTATCGAAAATTACACGAAAAAGGAGCGGTTTTTTGTACCTTCGATAGAAAGCTGTCGAATGGCATTAATTTTAACTCTATATTATTAAGCGAAACTTTGTGTTTCCACCCCTAAATTTAATTCCCTTCGATTTTCTCCTAAAATTCACTCCTCCCTTTTCGAAGACACAATATGTATAAAGCCTCACAATTTCACAGCAGATATTACTTCTCTGTATCAAATTACAGGGCCTTATGGACTCCAAAACCCCTATTTCACCACCCCCACATACTCTAAAATAAAATTGTGCTTTTAATTTCACCACCCTAATTTAATTCGTTCAAAAATTGCGGCTATTTAGAGATTCGCGTATTCAACCCCTCATGATTTCACCCAATTATGATTTACAGGGGAGAGTTTATTTCCAAAAGTGTTACATAACTTCTTGCGTATTTACTTACTTCGGTTGTTCATAAATAAATCAATAAGACTTCAGAAAAAATATAAAATGTATTTAGTCACTTGGAAAGAGGTCGAACGTACAGACCAAATTTCAGCAAGATACCCCCACTAATTCTCGAGTTATTTCAATTAATTAATAGTGTTTGGGTTTTTCACCCCTAACTCCCACCTCCTTGGTCCGATATGGCCCAAAAGCAGCAACCTCGCCTTAGTTTTCTGGAAATAAAGCTGTATACCAAGTTTCAACCCCGATATCTCAATCCGTTCTCAAGTTATCTGACGGACAGTGTGAACGATCAAAACTGGCTACGAGTACTTAAAAAAATATCTGACAGTGACGTTATCATAATAATTTTCGCAGTCTACGACCTACGTCTCGCACGGCAAGAGGTTACTAGATCGGGAGAATTTTTGATCACACTTTATTATTTGTATAATATTCTTATCTAATATGGGTAATTTTTAAACGAAGACCAATAAAGCCCTTATTTTTTGGTGGCCAAGAAAGTTATCGCTCACTCACTACTAGTCAGTCATAGCTTTGACCGGGTTTGAGTTTTTATTTCAGTTTTTTAACAACTGGTTTATTCTCTGCTGTCTTTAGTATTGAAAACTCTAAATATCCTCTATTTTTTTCTTAAAAATACACTAATTTTCCCGTATTGCGCACATGACTGAATAATTCTAAACGTTTTAGCTGCAATCCAAAGTTGACTCATATTGTCATATTCTAACAGACGTAGGGGTAGTGTGGCTCATGTTTTTTCCGTTATTTTGTTAAACGGGCTTCAATTTAAGTCAAAACTTCTGTCAATGGCAGGAAGCACAGATACGAATTTTGACGTAAATGAAAGTCGGCTTAACAGCCTAACAGAAAAAAACTCCTGAGTCACACTGTCCGTATGATTCTATTTTACGAACAAGATTTATGGATAAAAACATTCTTCTTAAGCAGGTAATGAAACGTGTAGGTAATTTAAATCCACAATGTTAAGAAGGTCAAAGAACGGTGTTACGATTTAACATCACAGTGGCAGTCTGGCAGTATCAGTTTGACTCCAAAAAACGTAACGTTATTGATATTAGTGAGTATATTACTTTATTTATTTTTAACAAAATTCTTTTCTAGAATAACTGATGGTATTTGCAGAGATTTGTTGAGGTTATCCACCTTGCATTTTATCTTATTTACGTTCAACAACAAACTTATCACTTCGAAAATGATATTAGAAGGTGAACAAGCCATTCCACAACCCGCCAGCAGCATCGGAGAATTCTTCTTCAAAAATGGAGAAAAACACGCGAATAAAATTTGCCACGTAAGTTAATTTTCATTTATTTTTTTAATTGTCAATTCCAGATTGATGCTGAGACTGGCCAGCAAGAATCATTCCTGTCTCTTAAAGAAAGAAGTTCAAGACTAGCACTGGTTTTGCAGAATAAAAAAATCACGAGCAAGGATATCATAGCGTTTTGCTCTAAAAACACGATTGATATCATCGTACCAATACTAGCAAGTTTTTATTTAGGAGCAAAAGTTGTTAATTTTTACCCAGAAACCTCGGTCAGGAAAACGAAATATTTACTGGAACTAACGACACCAACAATGATTTTTGTGGAAGAATCGTCGCTTAATTTAATGGAAGACGCTAAAAATTTTAATTCAGAAATTATCGTTGTTGGCAATTCTTCTAAGTATACTACATTAGTTGATTTAATGCACCAGTTTACTACAGATAATGCATTTAAACCAGTTGAAGTTGATGTGAATGATACTGCAGTTATGTTCTTCAGCAGTGGTACTACTGGACTCCCCAAAGCGATCTGTCATAGTCACTACAGCTTCTTGAATGTCATCACAGGACTTCTGTAAGTCATCGTTGGAAAAAATATTAAATTATTTTGATTTTCAGTAATTTGGATTTGGAAAATGAACGTACTTTTTACTTAACAACGTTTTATTCCATATCTGCCATGACGGTACTGCTTCAATCTTACGTAAATGGAGGATGTAGGGTTATATCACGGCGAAGAGATCCAAAATTTATTCTGGAAACCATTGCGAGATATAATGTAACGACAGCTTTTTTAATGCCTTTCGAAATATTTAGCGTGATGGATTTTGAAGAAAAAGTACTCGATACATCTTCTCTGAAATACATTTTTACTGGTGGTACTAGAATGAGTGGCGAACAGAGGATTAAACTAGGAGCTTTATTTCCGAATGCTTCGGTCAGATTTGGTTATGGAATGTCAGAAGTTGGAAGTATATGTCTTTTTGATCAGAACGTCTCAGAAGAATTCTTGAAGCTGAAAGTTGAATCTTGTGGAAGAGTGGCAAAGGGAATATCTTTGAAAGTAACGACAAAAAGCGAAAAGTAGTTTCTAAAATTTTGGTTTTAGATTGTGGACAATGGTCAAATACTTGAAGCAAACCAAAAAGGTGAAATTCGAGTTAAAAGCAAAGCGTTGATGAGTGGGTACTACAAACAGGACAACTCAGAAATTGTTGATGAGGGTGGTTTCTTCAAAACTGGAGATGTGGGTTATTACGACGACGACCATTGCGTTTACGTTACCGGACGAGTTAAGGAAATGTTTAAATTTCGTTCTTGGTCGATAGTACCGGCTTATATAGAAAGAGTCTTGCTGGAACATCCAGCTGTTAAGGAAGCTATTGTTTTTGGAATTCCAGGAGGGGACGAAGGGGAAATACCTACCGCTTGTATTACTCTCAAAAATAATTTCACTGCTGGCTCAGAGGAAATTCGAAATTTTGTGACGGAGCGGGTTGCCGATGCTGAAAAGCTGAGAGGAGGGGTCATAATTATGAAGGAAATACCCAAGACTCCTACAGGGAAGCTGAATATGAGCGAAATTAAATCGATGTTAGATAGATAAATAAAAATTATTTTGCATAAAATGGTAATTTCTTCTAAAAAAAGTAAAGGCACTAGGGTACATATTATTTGCGGTTTAAATTTGCAATATAGTGACGATTTAAGCCCGAAGGTGCATAAAGTAAGTGACAATTAGACTAAGAAGACGATTTTCATTAGTAATATGATAAGTCGTCTCTTGATTGCCGCGGGTTTGACGTCCGAATGGTTGAACTACGAGTAGTTCCAAAGACGTTCGAATCTAGGTAGTGTAAAAATGTTGGATCATCGCTGTCAGTTGTCAGTCACTTGTCAACTGAGTGTCACGTCACAAAATAGAAGTGAAATTATTTATTTTCAACAAGATTTAAACAGTTATGTATACCTACGGCTGATTACGGCGATTGAATTTTATTTTAACCGCATTATAACATTCTTGGTATGAAATTTGGTAGAATACCTAAAACTTTACAATGGAGTACTTATTAGGTGAAGTCTTGTTCGGGGGCATCTACCTACTATGAAAAGAATGGACGAAACAAAACTGATACGAAGGATATAGGAAGCGAAGACCAATTAGACGCGACACAGGAAGACCGAAGGACACCGGGGAGAGTTTATTCGAAGAGATTTGATAAATTGAAAAAATAACTAATAGCTCAAAAAGAGGAGGACCTGCTCATATCCAGTGTTTAAAATAATGTTAAGTTCCTGTTGTTGGCTCGTGAGTTTTAGGAGAATGTTATAAAGTGCTACAAATTTACATTCCGGCGAGTGACTTTGTAGTTTGTTGTAATTATAACAAGATACCACACAGTTTAAAATTACCCAACAATTTTCTGTACAAATCTGGTAACCGTATCTTTTTCTAAATCTGATTAAATGTTTACTTTGAGTATATTTTTACTTTTGCCATTTTTAAATGACAGTTGTGTTAAATGTCGTAGGATTACCAGTTGATTTGAACTACGACTGTCGTCTTATCACTGTAATCTAGAGGTTGCTAGGTTACTGTAAACAAAATCTACCTTTGGATTGGTTCAATACTTAATGTATAAAATAATCAATTTAATAGCAGATCTGTTAGCAATCCAATCAAATGGTTTAAAAATATTAATTCGATTGGATAACTATTAGATCTGTTGGATACTTAAACTTCGATTGAAATCATTGACTTCTGACTTATATCACTTCCGGTTACGCCGGAAATGGCTTTAATTTTGAATTTTTAAATAGGACACCCGGTACATTTTGGAATCTAGTATTCATTCTGAGTATACCTACTCAGAATGTCATTTTATAACGTCTTTTCTTTTGTTTTGGAAAACTTGATTGTGGATCTAGAAGGCGGTGGTCCTCATTTTTTGTGAACAAAAACGCCAAGTTGGGTGCATCATTGCACGCAGAAAAAAATATCTGTTTTCAGGGATTCGGTGTACTTAGTTATCGCTGAAAAACTTTTTTCCATATTTTGAAACAATCCGAATAAGGATGAGCGGAAACGAATTATTATTAATTTTATGAGAATACTGACGTCCATAAAAGACAAAAAAAAAGCATATCGCAGCACTCTAGATCTACAAAAAAATTTGGCCAAAAACAAAAAAAAACTCATGAAAATGACACTGCAATACTCAGGATGACCCCTAGATTACATAAACCTAAAAATATACCGGATGTTCCATTTAAAAATTCAAAATTAAGGTCAATTCCGGCGTAACCGGAAGTGATAAAAAGTTGTAATGACTGTCAAAAAATGACGTTTGGTGAGCACGTTCACTGAATTTTTTCAGATTTTTATCTTCATAATTGAAAAAGTTATGGAGCGTACATTGTGTCGTTGTCACCCGGTATGTGTCAAAAAGGCGAATAGTTGAAAAATACAATATTAGGAAACTGCGAATTGGAATGAGAAAACCTGAAATAGTTCTTTATAGTGTTTGCAGTAGAAAATTAACAAAAACCACAAAAAATATGTGGCACTACAGGCAAGAAAAAATGTATTGTAGTTAAGAAGAAATATCAAAAGTAATACGGAGAATAAGACAATTTTGCAAATTTATGTTTTGGAGGAAAGAAATATTGTGAAGAGGAGGGAAAAGTTGTAAAGAGAAATGAGTAAATGCTGAGTAGTTATCGGAAAAAAACAAAATTCGGCGAATTTTGTAAAATGGCTCAGTCAGTGGGTTGAAAAATTGCGAAGAGGGATGAAAAGTCAAGAGGAGTGAAGATTAACTGTGATTAAGTAGAATTACAAATATAACACGAAATTCACGAAAATAAGCCAATAATGCAATTTAGACTTTTGTGGGGGTGAAATATACAGGGTGGTTAATTTTTCGATGCTCACCATTTTGATCTCCTAAACGGAGTCTGTTGAATTAGAGAACGGTTGCGCTATTTCTTGACGATTAAGACTTTGAAGAGAACTCTCCGATATTTTCATTCGTTCCTGAATCATCACAAAAAAACTGAAAATTGACAATTTAAAGAAAAATTATTGGAAAATGACAAAATTCGGTGAATTTTGCAAAATGGCGCTCAGTGGGTTGCAAAATTGCGTAGGGGGATAAAAAGTCAAGAGGGGTGATCAAGCAGATTCACAAAATATAACACGAAAATAAGCCAATATAATGCAATTTAGGCTTTTGTGGGGGTTGAAATGTATACTTAAATATTGCGAAGGGGGGCTGAAAAATTGTAAAAAGTAAACTGAATTATTGCCGAAGAAAACCTAAATTACCGGAATTTTGCACAATTAATTTAGACTGAAGATTTATAAGACTTTTTTTCAATGGTTGACAGAAATCTATTGAACCCTATAGTTTTTATTCCATCACTTACATGAAATTCCAGTTTCAACCCTTAAATTTAATCTCCCTTGTTAAATTTACACACCAAATCCAGCCTTGATTACGTTGAGCAGTTTTTGAATTCTCCGATTTTTGTGCTTCAGCATGTTAGGGGTTGTACCGCCTTTAAGGGTCGCTTTTCGCGAATGATGACTAACACCTCTTTTGCAACATCAATAGAAAGCTATCGAATGGCATTAATTTCAACCCTATATTATTCAGTGAAAATTCGAGTTTCCACCTCTAAATTTAATCCCCTTTGTTAACTTTTTTCTAGAATTCACTCCTCCTTTCCAGAAGATGCAATGTGTAAGACCTCAGTTTCACAGAAGATATTGATTGCTTCACTGTGTCAAATTACAGGGCTTCATGATCACATAAACTCCAACCCCCTATTTCACCACCCCCACATGCTCTAAAGAAAGTTGTGTTTTCATTTTCACTACCCTAATCCAATTCGTTGAAAAATTGCGGCGATTTATAAATTCACGTATTCAACCCCTCATGGCCTCAAGATTTCCCCCCTTTATGATTTGCAAGGGTGAGTTTATTTTTCCAGTGTTACATAACTCCTTGCGTATTTACTGACTTCGGTTGTTCATAAATAAATCAATAGGATTTCTGACAAAATAATAATAGTTGTTTACGTAATTAGTTATGAATAGTCCTATATTGTCTGACGAGTCGTAATATTTGCCAAAACGAGCGACAGCAAGTTTTGCAACATTATGCGAGTCAAACAATTTAGGTTTCTCATAACGTATTCCGTACAACATTTTACCTAATTGTGTAAAATCCAACTTTTCAAAACGCAATTAGGTAAAATGAATTTATCTGCTTGTAAAGAGTTAAGGGTTGCTAATAGTGGGTCGGATTTAGGTTGAAAACTTTTTTCAACTCCGTAATTCTATGTATACCACCATTTGCTTGAAGAAATTTCCAGTTTCAACCCCTAAATTTATTTCCCTTTGTTAGATCTTAGTGGAAAGTAAATCCGTCTACAGTGTCACTGACAATAAAACACACCAAATTCTGAGTTCTCGTATTTTCGTATTTTTTGCACTGGGGTTGTAGGGGTTGTAGCGCCTTTAAAGGATGATTTTTCGCAAAATATAAATAACACCTTTTTTGAATCATTATCGGAAAACTATCGAATGACGTTAATTTCGGCTGATACTTATTAAGGGGAATTTTAAGTTAGAACCCCTAATTTCCACCCCCTCTGTCCGATTTTACGGAAAAAACATCCCCCCCATAAGATTTCATCGAAATTTGTGTGCACATTGGGTCATTGGGTTTCAAATAGCTGCGTTCAACCCTTGCGGAGTTATCATATTTTTTATGGTTGTTATCCCTAAAATTGACACCCCTTCACCTTCAACAGACTTCAAGATGGAACGTGTATACCAAGTTTTAGCAAGATACCTCCGCTAGTTCTCGAAGTTATTGCAATTAATAATTTTTCGGTTTTTCACCCCAAACTCCCACCCTTTTTTTCGAGATGGCCCAAAAACAATTCTCGCGAGTATTTAGGGATATGCAATTGTACACAGGGTGTCCGAAAACAATAATGAAATTTTTCGGGGGGTGATTCTGCTGCTCAAAATAAGTATGAAAAAAAGTTCATATGTTAAACATGTGTCCGGAAATCGCTCTTAAGGGAGCTACGGCCCCTGAAGGGGGCGCCTAAAATTCGGAATATATTGAATAAATCATTATCTAATTATCTAACATTATCTAAAAATAAGGGGGCTTCAGCTTTCCGAACCAAATTTTTTTCTGTATTATTTTTTTGTCAATTTCTCACCGGAATATGGTTCCCCGACTAAAATTACATAAAAAGCCTCTATTGCTCTTGCTACAACACCGTAGGATTAACTGTTTTCGAGAAAATTAGATTTAAATAGTATGCAAAAACTTAATAATTGAATAAATAAACATCGAATTTTGAACGCCCCCTTCAGGGGGCCCTAGCGCCCATAGTAGTGATTTCCGCACACATGTTTATGATAGGTACTTTTTATCATATTTTGAGTTGCAGACTCACCCCTCGAAATATTTCATCGTTATTTCCGGCCACCCGGTAAAAAATTTCAGATCTATATCTCAATCCGTGCTCAAGTTATCCGACGGACAGAATAGACAAAAATTGTTACTTTCATATTTAGCAGCTGACAGTAGTGTAGTCTTGTAGCAGAGCAGAATTCCGACAATTGATCCTTGAAGCCTGAGCTTAAAAGTCCTGTAGGAAAGACGATTTCCTCTGCCTGGGACTTAGACGCTCGAAAAGCAATTTTATAAAGCAAGCCTGTCATGGAGCAAACATCGCAATAAGCAAACTGAGTTAATGCCACTCTGTTTTCTTTCATAATGCTATTATAACGAGATAGAAAACCCTTAAGACTTAAAGACGTGAGGTGAAGTGGAACGAGTTCCACCCTCTTCACACCTTTCAAAAATTTTAAACAGCGAAATACCATCGAATCCATTTTTCCACCAGCGGAAGACGTCGCTTGGCGTCGTCACCCTGGCAACCGAGCCCTCTGTCACAAGTCCCTCGGACGCATCATTAGAGAAATTCAACAATCAATAACATAAACATGAAATTTTAATAAATCGCTTCTGGAAGTTGGTTTGCGTAATTTGTTGGGGTGCAGCAGGTGCACCACGATGAACTCAAATGAATCAAATAGTTGGGGAAACAATCATCCATAAAAGATCTGTCTCGAAAGGATGGAGGGCGTCGCTCGAGATTAATAAACTTGGAACGAACTGTCAAAGAAAAATTAGGAAAGTTTCGAGTGAGCCTCTCTACCTGGTCTGAATTAAGGGGGACATTTTTATGACCCTGCCTTTTAATTACGCTCATTTTTAAGTTTCTTCTTTGTTTTAATGCTTTATGTCGATATAAAATCCGGAAAATATGCCGCTGCCAACCCACTTATCTCCAGTTCTTGAAACATTTTCAGACTGCAAGCACAAAGAACTCCACAAGCACAGCTTTAAATTCTGAGAAATAATTTTGTTAAGTTGGCGATACTCATTTTAAATCGCGTCACTGGTTATCTCCGCAAAACAGCAGTTTACATCCTATCCTTTTATTTTCTTCTCTTTTAAAGTAGAATCTTTTTCTGACGTGGCAGTGTGAGTCGGGTTTTTCTGCTGTTTTGTTACAGGTTCTGCCAGTTACGTCAAAATTCTTATCAGTGTCAAAAGCAGAATTAACTGCAAGGATGATACAGAGAAAAATTTTCACAGTATCCTGTTTAACACTACAACAAATTTGAATTTCAATTTTAGAAAAAACGGCGCCAAGGTTTTTGATCCGTCAATGCAACAGCTATCGAATTGCTTAAAACCTTAAAACATTACAAATTAAAAATTTCAAATTTTTGAAGGTTATGATCCATAATCACTGTCCGGTGTGTATAATTAAGGGATTATGGCTGTCTTCCGGACTGGTTTAAATAAAAATGCAGTGTAAAAAGCTTTTTACATTATTTAAACCAGTCCGGAAGACAGCCATAATCCCTTAATAAAAATTTCAACACGATTGCCATTTTCATTTAAACATTTCTCGTAGGTTCGGAATGATTTCAAATTTAACTTTTAACTTCTACGCTCGCGAAGCAGTTACTGGAATCGATCGAAAATTCAAAAAAATCGAATCGCCAAAAACATGAAATCTTTATGTTTCAGGGTCCTGGGAACCCCAAAGCGTGTTTTTGAAAACATGTCTGTCTGTCTGTCTGTCTGTGTGTCTGTCTGTGATCACGCTGCAGCTCAAACTACTGAACGTATCGAGATGAAATTTGGCACACATATTCAGTGGGAGATTTGTAGGTGCTGATTAGAATCTGGGCCACATCGGTTCACGGAAAGTGCCTTTTTGGCACATCAACTTTAAAGAATTAAATGCAAACCACCATTTTTCGCGTTACCATATGAATGCTCCTCGAATTCTGCTTCTAAAAATGTATTCGTACTTGTGCCTTTTTGGCTAAAAAATAGTGCCGTGAAAAAAAACCTATGCATAACTGTACATTTTTATTATCGGATTTGATAGCTGATTTTTTTTCAAGCCGAAAACTTTTGTGCCATTTTTTCGAAAAATGTCATCTTAGTGGCAAAAGGGCTCCTGTTTCAATTTACTTTGCAAAAAAAAAAGGCAGCAGAGAAGCGGCTGGAACCTCCCCATCGCGTGGATCTTTGTATTCTGTGTAGATAGTAGTCAATTCAGCAGATTTTTTTCTATCCTTATCGTCTGTGACTAATCTCGCAATTTTCTGACAAATACCAACATCGCCTCGGACATCATCCATCACATTTGACAATATGTTCCTTTTAAGGTTAATCTTTTGCCACCTTTTTGACAATAACTGCCACTTTATGTCATCCACTGTCAGCCCGCTCCCTTTTAATGAGAAAGATTTTTTTCTCAATTTTCCACTGAAATGGCAGAAACTGTGAATACATTTTTAGAACCAGAATATGATCGTCTTTCTAATGGCGACATAAAAAATTAGGCCTTGTATTTAAAATTTTAAGTTGATATGCTTAAATGGCACTTCCCTTCGACGAATTGCTTTCAAAAGTCCTTCAGGTCTTCAACGGGTCAACCAATCTCCATGTACCAAATTTCAGCCAAATCGATTCAGTAATTTGGGCTATAATGTATTTTTAGTGTTATTATAAAATTTCGATTTTTTGAACCAAACAGCACTAAATGTTAATTAATTTTATCTTATTGAAAACCAGAATTTGAAGACCTTTCTCATGGTGACAATAAATCTTTCAAAAACTTGTTTTTAATGGTTAAATGAGAGAATAATTTTAAATTTGGAAATTGGTGTGCCAAAACGGCACTTTCCGTGGGCCGATTGAATCCAAAATTTGCTCAGCTCTTTGACGTGTAATGCAATCCCCATGTGCAAAATTTCAGACAAATCGGTTGAGGGGCTTGGGCTGTACCGCGATTTTAAAGTCCGATAAAAATCATTTTTTTTTAAATTTTTGGTCAAAAGGGCACTAAGAATAAATACATTTTTAGACGCAGAATTTGAAGGTCTTTCTTATGGTGACGTGAAAAATGGGGGTTTGCATTTAACATTTAAAAGTTGATGTGCCAAAATGGCATTTCCAGTTGCACGATTGGCTCCAAAAGCTTTTCAGATCTAAGTTAGGCTATGAGATGCCTATGTACCAAATTCCAGCCAAATCGCTCCAGTAGTTTGGGCTGTAGAGCGTTTACAAATGCACGCACGTACGTACGCACGTACGTACGCACGTACGTACGTACATACATACAGACAAATTTTAAAAACTACTTTTCTGGGTTCCTGAGACCTCAAAACGTATAGATTCGGTCTTATCTCGATTTCGAAAATTTTAGTGATTGCAGTAACCTCCCATTTTTTTAAAATTTTGTTGGAGTTGGGGAGGTTAATATTCTTACTATCGGATTCGACAGCTGTTATATTGCCGGATCAAAAACCTTAGTGCAATTTTTTCGAGAATTTCCATTTTAAGGACAAAAAAACCCCTTTTGAGTTTTTCTTAGCAAAAGGGCATATTATCATTATTAAATTCGATAGCTGTTGCATTGCCGGCTCGAAAATCTTAGTGCCATTTTAGGAGTGAAAAACATTTGTAGCGCCGGGTGCATCAGCTATCCAAACGCTCTGCATGCGGACCTTGGTTAAATAAAGTTTAATGCTACATTTACAAATTCTGTGAAAAAGTAGAAGTTTCTACCGTCTCCGAGAGTGCCAATTTTTTTTTCTCGAAAACTTTCCACCCCAGGTATCAACTATACCTATATAAGTGAATAGAGATGTGAGTTTTCATGAAAAATACATTTGCTGAAACTTTTCATGAAATTTTGAAAAGTTTAAAAAAAAATTAAAAGTTGTCCTACGTTAGTATAAAGTATTCTGGAGAATTAAATAATCTACATAATATAATATTAAATGACAAAAATACTGAGTGTATAGGTAAACAAGTTAATAAGTCAAAATAAAAGCATTAAGAGGCTTCTTCACGCTATTGTCTTTCTCTCTCGTTCTTTGTGTGGATTTATTTAATTACTCGGCACTTTGTCTTCAGATTTCAATTATGAGCACTTCCCACCAAATAAACTAAATAAAGAAATCATGTTTCTTTTAGTCCCTTACAATTTAATGGGATTTGGAGGCACAGTTCGAAAAATTGCCGTTTATATTGGTATTCTACAAATAGTGACTTATAAACAAAGTGATATTGGAACAAAAAGAATGGAACGAGGCGTATTTTATCATATTCTATGGTGGAAAGTCGTAGAAATTTAAATTTAAAATTGGATTTCCAAGAAATTAAATAAATTCAAAATAATCTGAGAGAGAAAAACGATAGCGTGAAGAAGCCTCTTAAGCATTAAAATTCATCGTTGTTTCCATCTTTTAAGTAGTATTTCACTTCATTTCACTGCTTCCAGTGCTCAATGGGTACTAATACTACTTAGAACGACTAGAATTGGCGGCGCTGTCGGTGGCAGTTTATTATTACCGCATTGATAATTTCAACAACTTTTCAAGAAAAAGTGAAAAGTTTCAACATAGGCTGAAACTTTTCAATGAAATGAAAAGTTTAAAAACTTTTCACCAGAAACTTTTCAAACTCACATCTCTATGAGTAAAATCAGAAAAAAACTCTGTCGATCCGTGGAAAATTTTACCGGGTGACTCATTTTTAAAAAATGCAAGTTGCATCCACAGCGCTTAAGGTCCGACGGTCATCGCTGAACTGAGGGTAAAGTCCTGAATAAAATTTGGGAGTACGGTCTTATAAATGAGATATTATGATAATTTAAAATGTAGGCAATAATAAATACCTAAAGATGCTGTAAGTACATTATTTGATGAAGGTGGCAAGATTCCATTCCAGAGATTTCCACTAAAATAAGGTTTCCTCGTTCAAAGCCAGCCTTAAAGATAACACTCATCTTTTAATGCAATAAGTACGAAAAAACTATTTAAAAAATTATTTATTAAAAAAGGAAAATTATAAACATATTTCTGAGGAAAAACAAAAAACACTTTCTTTTCTTGAAAAGGATAAAGGATAAATTATTTTTCGAAATATATGGCACTTTTTAATTAAGAATTTGGTTTATCCAATCTATATAGGGAGCTATTCTGGTAAATCCAGCAGGATGGCCGGCATCACATCCATACGTGCTAATAAAAAGAGCAATTCCAACTAATTCTTGATCCTCGTTAATTAAAGGACCTCCAAAGTCGCCCTTGAAACAATAATAATAATAATAAAGCATAAATATACACCAAGGACGTAAATTCGCGATTATGGCATTCTGCAAAACAGAGTGTCAGGGTGTATAATAGTAGGTACCAAAAGACTGAAGTGCATCATTTAATCCCGAGAGGGATTAAATATCACTTTAGTCCTGTGGTATATACGCTATTTTTTCCACTCCCATTCAATTTGAACCCAAAATAGTCGAACAATGGATTCTTTATAGAATTACCTAGCAACGGCACTTCAGCCCTATGGGAGTGAATTACTTACTTCAGTCCCGCAAAAGAGTGCCTAAAAGTGCCGCTTCTATCCGGGAGTGCACAAAACAAAATTATGCACACTCCCGAAACTTGTCACATTCACTTTTATAATCCGTTCACGTTCGGTAAAAGTTACTTTTATGGTAACTTTTTTATTTAACTATGTAACCGATTGTTCGGACTTTTCGAGTAAGAACATATACCTACTTTGACGTTTCGGAAGTTAACGTTTCGAACAGCCGTTTGTTTTGTGAACCACTAAATTGACAATATCCGTTTGTTTTTACATGTTGAACATTTTTCCAGTCATTTTCGTAACTCCATTATATATTTCTTGTTTCTTTTCTTTCGAAATAAGGGTTTTCTGAAGGTTTTTAGATTCACCTTGTCCTTCTGCTGAGTTTTATTTATATTTCGATAATTTTGACTACACTGCATTGCACCTACAGAGACACTAATATTTTCGAAGAGTCCAAAATTAAATTTACATTATAGCCACCTTCTTCCAAGTCATTGCCAATATGAAAAACAGTGGACAACTTCGATGAAAATATCATTAGACTATACACCGAAAAACTTATTTGCACAGCTTGATTTGCTCATTATCAAAGCCAAAAGGTTTTTTGAATATAATGCAAATAAAGCTTTTAGGTGTAGGGGGGTGTTTCCAGTGATGTTGCCAACAATCAAAAAGTTACCCTTACCGAACGTAAACGCAAAACTTATTTAATTTAGTGAAATTGCGCTTTGCTTTTGCACATTACCTGGGTAGTCTGACTTAATCTCAGCAATCTGATTGGTCAAAATTTTCAAAATGCAGAGAATAAGTGAGGTTCTTTAGATAAAAGTGCAAAAGGAAAGCACCTAAAAGCACTCAGGTAATGAGAGGTTAGTAATGGTTAAACAACAAAGCCCCTCAGATTATTTTTGGATCAAATGGTATCATGATACGATCAAGAAAAAGGTTTTAGCAAAGTTGATTTTAAAGTGGCCGTTTAAGCCCTACTCACCGCACAAATTCCTTCAGCTCCATTTCCAATAGCACAGACCATATTTTCCTTAACAGCTTTCTCGTAAACCTTCTGACAGTCTTCGTTGGAGATGGAAGTCAATTGAACGTACCTCAATTCGTCGCTGACTCCTCCTGCGGTTTCCGTTTCACCAAATCCACTCACCGTCACCAAAACACCACTTTCCAGAGGATTCGGATTTATTGGAATTATTTGTACTGCATCTAAAATTTTTCCAAAGAAAATTAATGACGAAGAATAGACACGGAAAACCACTTTCACCCCGTGGTTCATGAAACATGTTCTTTGGTTCACCAGAAAAAATATTCTCGCTAACGAATTAACTATGAAATGTTGGCTTGCCAGGAAACTAACATTTTCGAGGCTAGCCGTGACAAACTACCATTTTCACTTCGCGTAGGAAGGAAAACAACTTTCTTACCATTTGGCTCAACTGGACTGTCTAAGCGAAGCAATCCCAAAGAATTTTCATATGTTTCCTCGATGTAATTTGGGTGAATTACAAAATCAATCCCTGACCTACCAACAAAACCGTCGCCGTCGCCCCAGAATTCATTGGAACCCAAATCAACATTGAAGCTTGTCGGATGACTAAAAAAATAAGTTATTAAAGAAAATGCAAAAAAAATAACCTCAAGAAGGGCTGTGCTATGGTCAGGACCCACTCAGAATGGATTAAAGTTGCAGCAACGAAATAAGTAGTGTTCAAGGCAAAGTATCGAATACCCGCTTGCCAGGGAAATTGATGATCTTTTGCCAAATCTCCTCCACTAATACGACTATTCTGAACACTTTTCTGAAAATTGCCAGCCAAGAAAATGATTACTAGAGTTGGGAACTTCATCTTTGCAAGTGAATCAGACTTAAGAGTTTATTTTAGGTTTCGTAAAAAACAAAAAATTGATAAAAGTAATTCTTGATAAAGGTTTCTAAATTTAACCTGCTAGGCTTTCCTTAAGCCCTAAATTTATCTTTAAAATTTAAGGAATAAATCGATTTGGTAACAAGCAATAGCGTCCATAATCGCGTGTAGGCAAACTTTTATCTCCTCTGGCTAAGTATAAACAGGGTGTCTCAGAACGCTTGCAATAAATTTTAACGGAATATTTCTCTTCAGATTCCCTGTTAGGACATTTCTTTTTGTCCTATTTTTCTATGGCTAATGTTTGGTCAAGTTGATTTTATAATTTCTATTTGTAACAGTCGAAACAAACAATAAACTTTATGTCAACAATCTTTGTAAAATAAGCAAGCAACATGTAGAATATAAAGGGAAACTCATAATTATTAACCGACCTCAGAGTTGTTTAGGAACACTCGTTTAACGATAAAATAGAGAGCTGATAAGCAAACTGACCCTTTCAGGTCAATATGCTTTCAAAGGGCTACAATTTTATTTTGTCTCTTAAGAACATCTTGAGCTTAATCATAGGTAAGTATTACTTTCGAATCAATTTCTAAACATAAGTTTTGCTATCTTTTTTAGAAGTAATTCAAAGCTCAAATCTAATTGGTTCACTTAAATCTCTTACAACTTGCAACTTGAGAACTATTCGCTAGCCTGCTCAAGTTTTCAAAAAGATTTGCGCACCCAGAATCTGAGAACGAATAGTCCATTAAAATAAAGTGATAACGTACTGGGACACTCTGTATACAATCATTCTTCAGTTAAACCTTCTCATTCAATCAGTGCCAGAAGAAAAATAAAAAAGAAACCATCAATTCATAGTTTAATTTTCTCTTTGAGCTTCTGTAGTTCTGGCGGTAAGGCGATTGACAACTATTTTAATTTCAGTGCAGAGAAGAATCATGATAAGAGTTCTTTTCTATTTATGTCACAATCTAGATAAAATCTCAAATTTTTTTGAGTAATTTAAAGCATAATCCAGCAAACAAACCTTTGGATCAATCGTTATCTATTTCTATTCGTTCGTATTCCAAGAAAAATTAAAATAAATGCCAAAATCTAACATCTTTATTTTAAGCTTAACATCCTGTCACCAATTAAAACTTTACGTCATTCATTCTCAGTCCGCTAAAAATATGAGAAGAGAATTTTCATTATTCTCTGTACAAGTGGTCAGAAATTGGTCAATAATTTTTTAGAACCACCATTTAATTACTTTTCGAATGATGATATAAAAAGTGGGAACATGCGTTTAAGATTTTAAAGGAGTTGTGTCTAAATGGCACTTCCCGTAGGTCGATCGCTTCCAAAAGCTTTTCAGGTCTTCAGTGTGTCACACCATCCCCATGCACATACCAAATTTTAGCCAAATCGATCCATCAGTTTGGGATGTTTTAATGTTGTTAAAAAGTTTCGATTTTTTTCGCTTAAAGGGATCAAAACTAATTAGATTGAGGTGCTGACGAGGACGAATAAGTCTGAAACCGGTCTACGACTCTCTGAAGGGCGACTCCTCCCTCGATCAAATTACTTTTGATTGGCACCACCTTCAATTTGCCTAAAGAACACTAATTATTGTGAATACATTTTCTTTATTGAGAACCATTAATGGTGATATTAAAAAAGGTCTTTACTATTGCAATGGACGTCAACACTGAACAACTTAGTGATATTAAATTTCTCAAAAACTTGATTTGATGGATTAAATAACGGTTTGTTTTTAAAATTTGAAAATTTATGTGCTAAAAGGGTACTTGCCGTAGGCCGATTACTTCCAAAAACTTTTCAGAACTTCGACGAATAATACAATCTCCAAGTACCAAATATCATTCAAATGGGTCCAGGGGTTTGGGCCGTAGCATGTTTTTAAAGTGCGTTAAAAATATCAAATTCTGAGCTTTTTGCCAAAAGGTCACTAAGAGTGACTACATCCTTGGAAGGCCTCTCTAATAGTGATGTCAAAAAGACGATTTTTGTTTCAAATTTCAAAGTTGATACGCCAAAATGAAACTTCTTGTTGCACGATTTGCGGCCAAATTTTTTTCATCGCTATTCCGCGTCATGAGATGCCAAATTTCAGTTAAATTAAACAGATTTTTTAAACTAGAAAATTTTAGTGATTAAGCTACCATTTTTTTAAATTATGGAGTTAGTACAACTACGACGAAGCTGAAGTGACTTTTGTGCTGAGATGAATAACGTAAAATTTTGTGATGCTATCTCAAAATTTTGTGATACGCATTGCAAAATTTTGAGATCCGAGCTTAATATTCTATGAAACGCATTGTAAAATTTTGAGATCCCAACTTAAAATTTTATGATATACAGGGTGGTTAATTTTTCGATGCTCGGGTCTCCTATACGGTAAAAGATACGGGGTCGGTTAAATTAGAGAAGATTTTGCGCTGTTTCTTGGTGATTAAGAATCTGAAGAGAATTTCCCGATATTCGTTCTTGAGTTATCACAAAAAATCTGAAAATTGTCAATTCTGTTCAGAATCTTAATCACAAAGAAATAGCTTTTCTCTCATGGTACACCAACTTTTTTCCATTTTAACCTCCCCAACTCCATCAAAATTTTAAAAAAATGGGAGGTTATTACTGCAATCACTAAAATTTTCGAATTCGAGATAGCACCAGATCTTCACGTTTTGAGGTCTCAGGAACCCAAAAAAGCGGTTCTCAAAATGTGTCTGTGTGTGTGTACGTACGTACGTTTGTAAACACGCCACAGCCAAAACTACTAGACCGATTTGTTTGAAATTTGGTGCGTAGGCATCTCATAACCCAACTTAGATCTGAAAAGCTTTTGGAGCCAATCGTGCAACTAGAAATGCCATTTTGGCACATCAACTTTTAAATTTTAAATGCAAACCCCCATTTTTCACGTCACGATAGGAAAGGCCTTCAAATTCTGCTTCTAAAAATGCATTCATTCTTAGTGCCCTTGTGACCAAAAATTAGAAAAAAAATTATTTTTTCGGACGTTTAAATCGCGGTACAGCCCAAGCCCCTGAACCGATTTGGCTGAAATTTTGCACATGGGCATTGTATTGCACGTCGAAGAGCTGAACAAATTTTGTATTCAATCGGCCCACTGGAAGTGCCGTTTTGGCACACCAATTTCCAACTTTAAAATTATTCACTCATTTAACCATCCAAAACAAGTTTTTGAAAGATTTATTGTCACAATCAGAAAGGTCTTCAAATTCTGGTTTTAAATAAGATAAAATTCGTTCGCATTTAGTGCTCTTTGGGTCAAAAAATCGAAATTTTGTAGTACCACTAAAAATACATTATAGCCCAGATTAGTGAATCGATTTGGCTGAAATTTGCTACATGGAGATTGGGTGACCCGTTGAAGACCTGAAAGGCTTTTGGAAGCAATTGGTCTACGGGACGTGCCATTTAAGCATATCAACTTTAAATTTTAAAGCAGGGCCTCCTTTTTTATGTCGCCATTAGAAATACGATCAAATTCTGGTTCTAAAAATGTATTCAGTTTCTGCCATTTCAGTGGAAAATAGAGAAAAAATTCCTTCTCATTAAAAGGGAGCGGGCTGACAGTGGATGACAAATTCTGTTGAATTGACTACTATCTACACAGAATACAAAGATCCACGCGATGGGGAGGTTCCAGCCGCTTCTCTGCTGCATTTTTAACCTCCCCAACCCCATCACAATTTTAAAAAAATGGGAGGTTACTGCAATCACTAAAATTTTCGAATTTGAGATAGCACCAGATCTCCACGTTTTGAGGTCTCAGGAACCCAGAAAAGTGGTTTATAAAATGTGTCTGTGTGTATGTTCGTACGTACGTACGTTCGTACATACGTACGTTCGTACGTTCGTACGTACGTTTGTAAACACGCCACAGCCAAAACTACTGGGCCGATTTGGCTGCAATTTGGTACGTAGGCATCTCATAACCCAACTTAGATCTGAAAAGCTTTTGGAGCCAATCGTGCAACCGGAAATGCCATTTTGGCACATCAACTTTTAAATTTTAAATGCAAACCCCCATTTTTCACGTCACCATAAGAAAGACCTTCAAATTCTGCTTCTAAAAATGTATTCATTCTTAGTGCCCTTTTGACCAAAAATTTAAAAAAAAATTGATTTTTATCAAACTTTAAAATCGCGGTACAGCCCAAGCCCCTGAATCGATTTGGCTGAAATTTTGCACATAGGGATTGTATTACACCTCGAAAAGCTGAACAAATTTTGAATTCCATCGACTCACGGAAAGTGTCCTTTTGGCACACCAATTTCCAAATTTAAAATTATTCAATCATTAAACCATTAAAAACAGGTTTTTGAAAGATTTATTGTCACCATCAGAAGGGTCTTCAAATCTTGGTTTTAAATAGGACAAAATTAATTCGCATTTAGCGCTGTTTGGTTCAAAAAATCGAAATTTTATAATAACAGTAAAAACACATTATAGCCCAAATTACTGAATCGATTTGGCTGAAATTTGGTACATGGAGATTAGGTGACCCGTTGAAGACCTGAAAGGCTTTTGGGAGCAATTTAAAATTTTAAATACAAGGCCTCTTTTTTATGTCGCCATTAGAAAGACGATCAAATTCTGGTTCTAAAAATGTATTCACAGTTTCTGCCATTTCAGTGGAAAATATTGAAAAAATTCTTTCTCATTAAAAGGGAGCAGGCTGACAGTGGATGACATAAAGTGGCAGTTATTGTCAAAAAGTTGGCAAAAGATTAACCTTAAAAGGAACATATTGTCAAATGTGATGGGTGATGTACGAGGTGATGTCGGTATTTGTCAGAAAATTGCGAAATTAGTCACAGACGTCAGACGATAAGGATAAAAAAAAATCTGTTGAATTGACTACTATCTACACAGAATACAAAGATCCACGCGATGGGGAGGTTCCAGCCGCTTCTCTGCTGCATTTTTTTTTATTTGGTATACAATTGAAAACCTCAACATCGAATGTATCTACTATCGCGGGCAAAAAAAAACGGTCCATCAAATTTTCTTGTCACTTCAAAAAAGTCAATTAGTCCATGCTTTATTGTCATTATGACTGATGTTTGAAATTGATTGTCAAATCGCTCGTGACAGTAAGTAGGTACCTCCCAAGTCAAAATTTGAAAATAAGGTTAATTTTACGTAAAGGCCCGTTTACAGATTATGTCAATGAAATGACAAGTGATGGCCCGTTTTTTTGCCCGCAATAGTACTTATCAACTGCCAGTTTCTGAAATATTGACCTTTTTTTCATTTTCGGTTTTACCTGACGTGTCATGAAATTTTGATTTTCAAATGGAACATCTTTTATAACAGAACACTTTGTGAGTCAACATAACTTTCCGAATCCAATGAGGTAGGTAGATACGTACCACATCACATAACATATGTGTTATTTAAAAATTTTGGGATATCATAAAATTTTATGTAGTTCATCTCAGAACAAATGTCATTTCAGCTACGGAGGTTATCTTGGAACTTTTCAACAGTAATTATTAATTACTTACTACTTATTACTTATTACTAATTTTCAAAGTTCGATCACTTTCGATTAAAGGCGGGTTTATAGATTGACGGTCGGATGCGAAAACGCACTTTAAAAACATAGAACATTAGAGTTTTCATGTGAGTATTTCTAAGTCAACGTCAGCGGAATTCATAATGGAAGCGGAGCGCAGTGGCCATAATAAGTTGGTAAACATTTCTTAGGTCTGACCAATACTAAGCTAGTTTTGGTCGAGTAATGTTATCTATTTTACCGGCCAACTGACACTTCTGTTTCATGTCATGTTGTGCTTCTAATGGTTCTTGTATTCACATGTTTTTACATTAATTTGACGAAACAACATGGAAGAATACTCGGAAGACGGAATAACAGGGTTACGATTTGCCACTTTCAAAAGTGTCAAATAGTGGCAGGTAGGTTTGACGCATTTTAGGAATAAAAAACACTTGTATTTTAGATTTTTATAAATGAGCGCCGGACGCAATACGCACGACAGCAACAGCGAACGACAACCGCCCGCACGCCCGACCTCTGACTCACAGGTTCTGACCTAGTTAAAGTTAAATGTTACATTTACAAATTCTGTGAAAAAGTAGCGTGGAAAAACAGAAATATCCCCAGAGACTGGGAGGTAGCAGTGATTGTGCCAATATTTAAAAAAGGCGATGCTACAAATTGTGATAACTACAGAGGCATCTCTTTACTGAGTTTGGCGGGAAAGATATACGAACGTATCCTTGAAAAAAGGTTGCGGGTGGAACTGGAGAATAAAATAGCGGATAGCCAACACGGGTTTAGGCCTGGTAGAGGAACACAAGACCTGATCTTCAGCCTGAGACAACTAGCAGCGAAAACCTTAGAACATAATAACGAATTGTGCATGTGCTTTGTGGATCTGCATAAGGCCTTTGATAGTGTTCCGAGAGACAGAGTCTGGCAGTCTCTACGCAAAAGAGGAGTTACTGAGCATCTGGTGGAAGCGGTAGAGTCTATGTATGTCAACTGTAGGAACTTTGTGAGGACAGGCAACATGCATTCTAAAGAGTTCCTAACCGTTAAAGGAGTGAGGCAGGGAGGAATTTTGAGTCCCCTATTGTTTATAGCACTGATGGATGAGCTGGCTGGTGAAGTTGGGAAGGAAGTCCGCGGAGCAGCGGTCGGGGTTTGTAGGTTAGAACCAATAACAATAAGGGAACTGATATATGCAGACGATTTAGTACTGCTAGCTGAAAGTGAAACGCTGCTCCAAAAGACTTTGTCTGTGTGGAATAAAATACTTACGGAAAACAGGCTGCGAATCAACGTGAGCAAGACAGAAGCGATGGTGATATCAAAAGACGAGAGAACTTTGAATATTATGCTAGGTGATAACAAGGTAAAACAAGTCGAGAATTTCAAATACCTAGGAGTAAACATAGACCTACACGGGCAATTGGACTCAGAGCTGAACGCTAGGATTAGCAGTGCTACTAAGGCATATTACGCAATGGGGAAATCATTTTTCGGAAAAAAAGAGATCTCAAAGGCAACGAAGATCAAAGTTTTCAAGTCGGTTATTTGGCCAATTTTGACTTACGGTAGTGAATCGTGGATTTTAACGGAAAGGCAAAAAGCTAGAATCCAAGCATGCGAAATGAAAGTGTTGAGAAGGATTGAAGGAATAACTCGGCGAGACAAAATAAGGAACGTGGAAGTGAGAAGAAGGCTCAAGGTCGACTCGGTTTTGAACATAATAGAGAACGGTCAGTTGCGGTGGTTCGGGCATTTGGTGCGAATGTCAGACAACAGATTAGTGAAACGTGTTTGGGAAATGGGTGTGTGTGGAAAAAGATCGAGGGGAATACCTAGAGTGACGTGGAACACGGGTGTGGTGATATCTCTGTCTAACAGAGGTCTGAACTGGGGAACCGCCAAGACACTGGCCAGAAATAGAAAGGAGTGGAAGAAATTCCATCAGAGGGAGCTTCCAGAGGAAGGCTCCAAACCTCGACACCCTGGTGGGGTATAAGAGGTCGAGATTAAGTAAGTAAAGTAAGTGAAAAAGTAGAAATTTCTACCATCCCCGAGACTGCCAATTTCGGGAGAAAATTTTTTGTTAATTTTTGTTCTTGTTCAGTGTAAACGACAGTTTGCTATTCATTTTATGTCGCCAATTTGAACACGTTTCCTGACTTTTGAGCACAGAGCTTTTAAGATACAAGCAGGAAAAATTTTATGTCTCCTAAATGCATTTTGGAAGCTTCTCTAAAAATACGGACCCCATTTAATAGCTTCAAAGTCGAAGAATCTGTTTTGTAGGAAAATATTTGACCGAATTTGGCTTGAATATTTAAAAATTTCAGGTCTGTAATAATAATTGAAAAAGTTATGGAGCGTACATTGTGTCGTTGTCACCCGGTATGTGTCAAAAAGGCGAATAGTTGAAAAATACAATATTAGGAAACTGCGAATTGGAATGAGAAAACCTGAAATAGTTCTTTATAGTGTTTGCAGTAGAAAATTAACAAAAACCACAAAAAATATGTGGCACTACAGGCAAGAAAAAATGTATTGTAGTTAAGAAGAAATATCAAAAGTAATACGGAGAATAAGACAATTTTGCAAATTTATGTTTTGGAGGAAAGAAATATTGTGAAGAGGAGGGAAAAGTTGTAAAGAGAAATGAGTAAATGCTGAGTAGTTATCGGAAAAAAACAAAATTCGGCGAATTTTGTAAAATGGCTCAGTCAGTGGGTTGAAAAATTGCGAAGAGGGATGAAAAGTCAAGAGGAGTGAAGATTAACTGTGATTAAGTAGAATTACAAATATAACACGAAATTCACGAAAATAAGCCAATAATGCAATTTAGACTTTTGTGGGGGTGAAATATACAGGGTGGTTAATTTTTCGATGCTCACCATTTTGATCTCCTAAACGGAGTCTGTTGAATTAGAGAACGGTTGCGCTATTTCTTGACGATTAAGACTTTGAAGAGAACTCTCCGATATTTTCATTCGTTCCTGAATCATCACAAAAAAACTGAAAATTGACAATTTAAAGAAAAATTATTGGAAAATGACAAAATTCGGTGAATTTTGCAAAATGGCGCTCAGTGGGTTGCAAAATTGCGTAGGGGGATAAAAAGTCAAGAGGGGTGATCAAGCAGATTCACAAAATATAACACGAAAATAAGCCAATATAATGCAATTTAGGCTTTTGTGGGGGTTGAAATGTATACTTAAATATTGCGAAGGGGGGCTGAAAAATTGTAAAAAGTAAACTGAATTATTGCCGAAGAAAACCTAAATTACCGGAATTTTGCACAATTAATTTAGACTGAAGATTTATAAGACTTTTTTTCAATGGTTGACAGAAATCTATTGAACCCTATAGTTTTTATTCCATCACTTACATGAAATTCCAGTTTCAACCCTTAAATTTAATCTCCCTTGTTAAATTTACACACCAAATCCAGCCTTGATTACGTTGAGCAGTTTTTGAATTCTCCGATTTTTGTGCTTCAGCATGTTAGGGGTTGTACCGCCTTTAAGGGTCGCTTTTCGCGAATGATGACTAACACCTCTTTTGCAACATCAATAGAAAGCTATCGAATGGCATTAATTTCAACCCTATATTATTCAGTGAAAATTCGAGTTTCCACCTCTAAATTTAATCCCCTTTGTTAACTTTTTTCTAGAATTCACTCCTCCTTTCCAGAAGATGCAATGTGTAAGACCTCAGTTTCACAGAAGATATTGATTGCTTCACTGTGTCAAATTACAGGGCTTCATGATCACATAAACTCCAACCCCCTATTTCACCACCCCCACATGCTCTAAAGAAAGTTGTGTTTTCATTTTCACTACCCTAATCCAATTCGTTGAAAAATTGCGGCGATTTATAAATTCACGTATTCAACCCCTCATGGCCTCAAGATTTCCCCCCTTTATGATTTGCAAGGGTGAGTTTATTTTTCCAGTGTTACATAACTCCTTGCGTATTTACTGACTTCGGTTGTTCATAAATAAATCAATAGGATTTCTGACAAAATAATAATAGTTGTTTACGTAATTAGTTATGAATAGTCCTATATTGTCTGACGAGTCGTAATATTTGCCAAAACGAGCGACAGCAAGTTTTGCAACATTATGCGAGTCAAACAATTTAGGTTTCTCATAACGTATTCCGTACAACATTTTACCTAATTGTGTAAAATCCAACTTTTCAAAACGCAATTAGGTAAAATGAATTTATCTGCTTGTAAAGAGTTAAGGGTTGCTAATAGTGGGTCGGATTTAGGTTGAAAACTTTTTTCAACTCCGTAATTCTATGTATACCACCATTTGCTTGAAGAAATTTCCAGTTTCAACCCCTAAATTTATTTCCCTTTGTTAGATCTTAGTGGAAAGTAAATCCGTCTACAGTGTCACTGACAATAAAACACACCAAATTCTGAGTTCTCGTATTTTCGTATTTTTTGCACTGGGGTTGTAGGGGTTGTAGCGCCTTTAAAGGATGATTTTTCGCAAAATATAAATAACACCTTTTTTGAATCATTATCGGAAAACTATCGAATGACGTTAATTTCGGCTGATACTTATTAAGGGGAATTTTAAGTTAGAACCCCTAATTTCCACCCCCTCTGTCCGATTTTACGGAAAAAACATCCCCCCCATAAGATTTCATCGAAATTTGTGTGCACATTGGGTCATTGGGTTTCAAATAGCTGCGTTCAACCCTTGCGGAGTTATCATATTTTTTATGGTTGTTATCCCTAAAATTGACACCCCTTCACCTTCAACAGACTTCAAGATGGAACGTGTATACCAAGTTTTAGCAAGATACCTCCGCTAGTTCTCGAAGTTATTGCAATTAATAATTTTTCGGTTTTTCACCCCAAACTCCCACCCTTTTTTTCGAGATGGCCCAAAAACAATTCTCGCGAGTATTTAGGGATATGCAATTGTACACAGGGTGTCCGAAAACAATAATGAAATTTTTCGGGGGGTGATTCTGCTGCTCAAAATAAGTATGAAAAAAAGTTCATATGTTAAACATGTGTCCGGAAATCGCTCTTAAGGGAGCTACGGCCCCTGAAGGGGGCGCCTAAAATTCGGAATATATTGAATAAATCATTATCTAATTATCTAACATTATCTAAAAATAAGGGGGCTTCAGCTTTCCGAACCAAATTTTTTTCTGTATTATTTTTTTGTCAATTTCTCACCGGAATATGGTTCCCCGACTAAAATTACATAAAAAGCCTCTATTGCTCTTGCTACAACACCGTAGGATTAACTGTTTTCGAGAAAATTAGATTTAAATAGTATGCAAAAACTTAATAATTGAATAAATAAACATCGAATTTTGAACGCCCCCTTCAGGGGGCCCTAGCGCCCATAGTAGTGATTTCCGCACACATGTTTATGATAGGTACTTTTTATCATATTTTGAGTTGCAGACTCACCCCTCGAAATATTTCATCGTTATTTCCGGCCACCCGGTAAAAAATTTCAGATCTATATCTCAATCCGTGCTCAAGTTATCCGACGGACAGAATAGACAAAAATTGTTACTTTCATATTTAGCAGCTGACAGTAGTGTAGTCTTGTAGCAGAGCAGAATTCCGACAATTGATCCTTGAAGCCTGAGCTTAAAAGTCCTGTAGGAAAGACGATTTCCTCTGCCTGGGACTTAGACGCTCGAAAAGCAATTTTATAAAGCAAGCCTGTCATGGAGCAAACATCGCAATAAGCAAACTGAGTTAATGCCACTCTGTTTTCTTTCATAATGCTATTATAACGAGATAGAAAACCCTTAAGACTTAAAGACGTGAGGTGAAGTGGAACGAGTTCCACCCTCTTCACACCTTTCAAAAATTTTAAACAGCGAAATACCATCGAATCCATTTTTCCACCAGCGGAAGACGTCGCTTGGCGTCGTCACCCTGGCAACCGAGCCCTCTGTCACAAGTCCCTCGGACGCATCATTAGAGAAATTCAACAATCAATAACATAAACATGAAATTTTAATAAATCGCTTCTGGAAGTTGGTTTGCGTAATTTGTTGGGGTGCAGCAGGTGCACCACGATGAACTCAAATGAATCAAATAGTTGGGGAAACAATCATCCATAAAAGATCTGTCTCGAAAGGATGGAGGGCGTCGCTCGAGATTAATAAACTTGGAACGAACTGTCAAAGAAAAATTAGGAAAGTTTCGAGTGAGCCTCTCTACCTGGTCTGAATTAAGGGGGACATTTTTATGACCCTGCCTTTTAATTACGCTCATTTTTAAGTTTCTTCTTTGTTTTAATGCTTTATGTCGATATAAAATCCGGAAAATATGCCGCTGCCAACCCACTTATCTCCAGTTCTTGAAACATTTTCAGACTGCAAGCACAAAGAACTCCACAAGCACAGCTTTAAATTCTGAGAAATAATTTTGTTAAGTTGGCGATACTCATTTTAAATCGCGTCACTGGTTATCTCCGCAAAACAGCAGTTTACATCCTATCCTTTTATTTTCTTCTCTTTTAAAGTAGAATCTTTTTCTGACGTGGCAGTGTGAGTCGGGTTTTTCTGCTGTTTTGTTACAGGTTCTGCCAGTTACGTCAAAATTCTTATCAGTGTCAAAAGCAGAATTAACTGCAAGGATGATACAGAGAAAAATTTTCACAGTATCCTGTTTAACACTACAACAAATTTGAATTTCAATTTTAGAAAAAACGGCGCCAAGGTTTTTGATCCGTCAATGCAACAGCTATCGAATTGCTTAAAACCTTAAAACATTACAAATTAAAAATTTCAAATTTTTGAAGGTTATGATCCATAATCACTGTCCGGTGTGTATAATTAAGGGATTATGGCTGTCTTCCGGACTGGTTTAAATAAAAATGCAGTGTAAAAAGCTTTTTACATTATTTAAACCAGTCCGGAAGACAGCCATAATCCCTTAATAAAAATTTCAACACGATTGCCATTTTCATTTAAACATTTCTCGTAGGTTCGGAATGATTTCAAATTTAACTTTTAACTTCTACGCTCGCGAAGCAGTTACTGGAATCGATCGAAAATTCAAAAAAATCGAATCGCCAAAAACATGAAATCTTTATGTTTCAGGGTCCTGGGAACCCCAAAGCGTGTTTTTGAAAACATGTCTGTCTGTCTGTCTGTCTGTGTGTCTGTCTGTGATCACGCTGCAGCTCAAACTACTGAACGTATCGAGATGAAATTTGGCACACATATTCAGTGGGAGATTTGTAGGTGCTGATTAGAATCTGGGCCACATCGGTTCACGGAAAGTGCCTTTTTGGCACATCAACTTTAAAGAATTAAATGCAAACCACCATTTTTCGCGTTACCATATGAATGCTCCTCGAATTCTGCTTCTAAAAATGTATTCGTACTTGTGCCTTTTTGGCTAAAAAATAGTGCCGTGAAAAAAAACCTATGCATAACTGTACATTTTTATTATCGGATTTGATAGCTGATTTTTTTTCAAGCCGAAAACTTTTGTGCCATTTTTTCGAAAAATGTCATCTTAGTGGCAAAAGGGCTCCTGTTTCAATTTACTTTGCAAAAAAAAAAGGCAGCAGAGAAGCGGCTGGAACCTCCCCATCGCGTGGATCTTTGTATTCTGTGTAGATAGTAGTCAATTCAGCAGATTTTTTTCTATCCTTATCGTCTGTGACTAATCTCGCAATTTTCTGACAAATACCAACATCGCCTCGGACATCATCCATCACATTTGACAATATGTTCCTTTTAAGGTTAATCTTTTGCCACCTTTTTGACAATAACTGCCACTTTATGTCATCCACTGTCAGCCCGCTCCCTTTTAATGAGAAAGATTTTTTTCTCAATTTTCCACTGAAATGGCAGAAACTGTGAATACATTTTTAGAACCAGAATATGATCGTCTTTCTAATGGCGACATAAAAAATTAGGCCTTGTATTTAAAATTTTAAGTTGATATGCTTAAATGGCACTTCCCTTCGACGAATTGCTTTCAAAAGTCCTTCAGGTCTTCAACGGGTCAACCAATCTCCATGTACCAAATTTCAGCCAAATCGATTCAGTAATTTGGGCTATAATGTATTTTTAGTGTTATTATAAAATTTCGATTTTTTGAACCAAACAGCACTAAATGTTAATTAATTTTATCTTATTGAAAACCAGAATTTGAAGACCTTTCTCATGGTGACAATAAATCTTTCAAAAACTTGTTTTTAATGGTTAAATGAGAGAATAATTTTAAATTTGGAAATTGGTGTGCCAAAACGGCACTTTCCGTGGGCCGATTGAATCCAAAATTTGCTCAGCTCTTTGACGTGTAATGCAATCCCCATGTGCAAAATTTCAGACAAATCGGTTGAGGGGCTTGGGCTGTACCGCGATTTTAAAGTCCGATAAAAATCATTTTTTTTTAAATTTTTGGTCAAAAGGGCACTAAGAATAAATACATTTTTAGACGCAGAATTTGAAGGTCTTTCTTATGGTGACGTGAAAAATGGGGGTTTGCATTTAACATTTAAAAGTTGATGTGCCAAAATGGCATTTCCAGTTGCACGATTGGCTCCAAAAGCTTTTCAGATCTAAGTTAGGCTATGAGATGCCTATGTACCAAATTCCAGCCAAATCGCTCCAGTAGTTTGGGCTGTAGAGCGTTTACAAATGCACGCACGTACGTACGCACGTACGTACGCACGTACGTACGTACATACATACAGACAAATTTTAAAAACTACTTTTCTGGGTTCCTGAGACCTCAAAACGTATAGATTCGGTCTTATCTCGATTTCGAAAATTTTAGTGATTGCAGTAACCTCCCATTTTTTTAAAATTTTGTTGGAGTTGGGGAGGTTAATATTCTTACTATCGGATTCGACAGCTGTTATATTGCCGGATCAAAAACCTTAGTGCAATTTTTTCGAGAATTTCCATTTTAAGGACAAAAAAACCCCTTTTGAGTTTTTCTTAGCAAAAGGGCATATTATCATTATTAAATTCGATAGCTGTTGCATTGCCGGCTCGAAAATCTTAGTGCCATTTTAGGAGTGAAAAACATTTGTAGCGCCGGGTGCATCAGCTATCCAAACGCTCTGCATGCGGACCTTGGTTAAATAAAGTTTAATGCTACATTTACAAATTCTGTGAAAAAGTAGAAGTTTCTACCGTCTCCGAGAGTGCCAATTTTTTTTTCTCGAAAACTTTCCACCCCAGGTATCAACTATACCTATATAAGTGAATAGAGATGTGAGTTTTCATGAAAAATACATTTGCTGAAACTTTTCATGAAATTTTGAAAAGTTTAAAAAAAAATTAAAAGTTGTCCTACGTTAGTATAAAGTATTCTGGAGAATTAAATAATCTACATAATATAATATTAAATGACAAAAATACTGAGTGTATAGGTAAACAAGTTAATAAGTCAAAATAAAAGCATTAAGAGGCTTCTTCACGCTATTGTCTTTCTCTCTCGTTCTTTGTGTGGATTTATTTAATTACTCGGCACTTTGTCTTCAGATTTCAATTATGAGCACTTCCCACCAAATAAACTAAATAAAGAAATCATGTTTCTTTTAGTCCCTTACAATTTAATGGGATTTGGAGGCACAGTTCGAAAAATTGCCGTTTATATTGGTATTCTACAAATAGTGACTTATAAACAAAGTGATATTGGAACAAAAAGAATGGAACGAGGCGTATTTTATCATATTCTATGGTGGAAAGTCGTAGAAATTTAAATTTAAAATTGGATTTCCAAGAAATTAAATAAATTCAAAATAATCTGAGAGAGAAAAACGATAGCGTGAAGAAGCCTCTTAAGCATTAAAATTCATCGTTGTTTCCATCTTTTAAGTAGTATTTCACTTCATTTCACTGCTTCCAGTGCTCAATGGGTACTAATACTACTTAGAACGACTAGAATTGGCGGCGCTGTCGGTGGCAGTTTATTATTACCGCATTGATAATTTCAACAACTTTTCAAGAAAAAGTGAAAAGTTTCAACATAGGCTGAAACTTTTCAATGAAATGAAAAGTTTAAAAACTTTTCACCAGAAACTTTTCAAACTCACATCTCTATGAGTAAAATCAGAAAAAAACTCTGTCGATCCGTGGAAAATTTTACCGGGTGACTCATTTTTAAAAAATGCAAGTTGCATCCACAGCGCTTAAGGTCCGACGGTCATCGCTGAACTGAGGGTAAAGTCCTGAATAAAATTTGGGAGTACGGTCTTATAAATGAGATATTATGATAATTTAAAATGTAGGCAATAATAAATACCTAAAGATGCTGTAAGTACATTATTTGATGAAGGTGGCAAGATTCCATTCCAGAGATTTCCACTAAAATAAGGTTTCCTCGTTCAAAGCCAGCCTTAAAGATAACACTCATCTTTTAATGCAATAAGTACGAAAAAACTATTTAAAAAATTATTTATTAAAAAAGGAAAATTATAAACATATTTCTGAGGAAAAACAAAAAACACTTTCTTTTCTTGAAAAGGATAAAGGATAAATTATTTTTCGAAATATATGGCACTTTTTAATTAAGAATTTGGTTTATCCAATCTATATAGGGAGCTATTCTGGTAAATCCAGCAGGATGGCCGGCATCACATCCATACGTGCTAATAAAAAGAGCAATTCCAACTAATTCTTGATCCTCGTTAATTAAAGGACCTCCAAAGTCGCCCTTGAAACAATAATAATAATAATAAAGCATAAATATACACCAAGGACGTAAATTCGCGATTATGGCATTCTGCAAAACAGAGTGTCAGGGTGTATAATAGTAGGTACCAAAAGACTGAAGTGCATCATTTAATCCCGAGAGGGATTAAATATCACTTTAGTCCTGTGGTATATACGCTATTTTTTCCACTCCCATTCAATTTGAACCCAAAATAGTCGAACAATGGATTCTTTATAGAATTACCTAGCAACGGCACTTCAGCCCTATGGGAGTGAATTACTTACTTCAGTCCCGCAAAAGAGTGCCTAAAAGTGCCGCTTCTATCCGGGAGTGCACAAAACAAAATTATGCACACTCCCGAAACTTGTCACATTCACTTTTATAATCCGTTCACGTTCGGTAAAAGTTACTTTTATGGTAACTTTTTTATTTAACTATGTAACCGATTGTTCGGACTTTTCGAGTAAGAACATATACCTACTTTGACGTTTCGGAAGTTAACGTTTCGAACAGCCGTTTGTTTTGTGAACCACTAAATTGACAATATCCGTTTGTTTTTACATGTTGAACATTTTTCCAGTCATTTTCGTAACTCCATTATATATTTCTTGTTTCTTTTCTTTCGAAATAAGGGTTTTCTGAAGGTTTTTAGATTCACCTTGTCCTTCTGCTGAGTTTTATTTATATTTCGATAATTTTGACTACACTGCATTGCACCTACAGAGACACTAATATTTTCGAAGAGTCCAAAATTAAATTTACATTATAGCCACCTTCTTCCAAGTCATTGCCAATATGAAAAACAGTGGACAACTTCGATGAAAATATCATTAGACTATACACCGAAAAACTTATTTGCACAGCTTGATTTGCTCATTATCAAAGCCAAAAGGTTTTTTGAATATAATGCAAATAAAGCTTTTAGGTGTAGGGGGGTGTTTCCAGTGATGTTGCCAACAATCAAAAAGTTACCCTTACCGAACGTAAACGCAAAACTTATTTAATTTAGTGAAATTGCGCTTTGCTTTTGCACATTACCTGGGTAGTCTGACTTAATCTCAGCAATCTGATTGGTCAAAATTTTCAAAATGCAGAGAATAAGTGAGGTTCTTTAGATAAAAGTGCAAAAGGAAAGCACCTAAAAGCACTCAGGTAATGAGAGGTTAGTAATGGTTAAACAACAAAGCCCCTCAGATTATTTTTGGATCAAATGGTATCATGATACGATCAAGAAAAAGGTTTTAGCAAAGTTGATTTTAAAGTGGCCGTTTAAGCCCTACTCACCGCACAAATTCCTTCAGCTCCATTTCCAATAGCACAGACCATATTTTCCTTAACAGCTTTCTCGTAAACCTTCTGACAGTCTTCGTTGGAGATGGAAGTCAATTGAACGTACCTCAATTCGTCGCTGACTCCTCCTGCGGTTTCCGTTTCACCAAATCCACTCACCGTCACCAAAACACCACTTTCCAGAGGATTCGGATTTATTGGAATTATTTGTACTGCATCTAAAATTTTTCCAAAGAAAATTAATGACGAAGAATAGACACGGAAAACCACTTTCACCCCGTGGTTCATGAAACATGTTCTTTGGTTCACCAGAAAAAATATTCTCGCTAACGAATTAACTATGAAATGTTGGCTTGCCAGGAAACTAACATTTTCGAGGCTAGCCGTGACAAACTACCATTTTCACTTCGCGTAGGAAGGAAAACAACTTTCTTACCATTTGGCTCAACTGGACTGTCTAAGCGAAGCAATCCCAAAGAATTTTCATATGTTTCCTCGATGTAATTTGGGTGAATTACAAAATCAATCCCTGACCTACCAACAAAACCGTCGCCGTCGCCCCAGAATTCATTGGAACCCAAATCAACATTGAAGCTTGTCGGATGACTAAAAAAATAAGTTATTAAAGAAAATGCAAAAAAAATAACCTCAAGAAGGGCTGTGCTATGGTCAGGACCCACTCAGAATGGATTAAAGTTGCAGCAACGAAATAAGTAGTGTTCAAGGCAAAGTATCGAATACCCGCTTGCCAGGGAAATTGATGATCTTTTGCCAAATCTCCTCCACTAATACGACTATTCTGAACACTTTTCTGAAAATTGCCAGCCAAGAAAATGATTACTAGAGTTGGGAACTTCATCTTTGCAAGTGAATCAGACTTAAGAGTTTATTTTAGGTTTCGTAAAAAACAAAAAATTGATAAAAGTAATTCTTGATAAAGGTTTCTAAATTTAACCTGCTAGGCTTTCCTTAAGCCCTAAATTTATCTTTAAAATTTAAGGAATAAATCGATTTGGTAACAAGCAATAGCGTCCATAATCGCGTGTAGGCAAACTTTTATCTCCTCTGGCTAAGTATAAACAGGGTGTCTCAGAACGCTTGCAATAAATTTTAACGGAATATTTCTCTTCAGATTCCCTGTTAGGACATTTCTTTTTGTCCTATTTTTCTATGGCTAATGTTTGGTCAAGTTGATTTTATAATTTCTATTTGTAACAGTCGAAACAAACAATAAACTTTATGTCAACAATCTTTGTAAAATAAGCAAGCAACATGTAGAATATAAAGGGAAACTCATAATTATTAACCGACCTCAGAGTTGTTTAGGAACACTCGTTTAACGATAAAATAGAGAGCTGATAAGCAAACTGACCCTTTCAGGTCAATATGCTTTCAAAGGGCTACAATTTTATTTTGTCTCTTAAGAACATCTTGAGCTTAATCATAGGTAAGTATTACTTTCGAATCAATTGCTAAACATAAGTTTTGCTATCTTTTTTAGAAGTAATTCAAAGCTCAAATCTAATTGGTTCACTTAAATCTCTTACAACTTGCAACTTGAGAACTATTCGCTAGCCTGCGCAAGTTTTCAAAAAGATTTGCGCACCCAGAATCTGAGAACGAATAGTCCATTAAAATAAAGTGATAACGTACTGGGACACTCTGTATACAATCATTCTTCAGTTAAACCTTCTCATTCAATCAGTGCCAGAAGAAGAATAAAAAAGAAACCATCAATTCATAGTTTAATTTTCTCTTTGAGCTTCTGTAGTTCTGGCGGTAAGGCGATTGACAACTATTTTAATTTCAGTGCAGAGAAGAATCATGATAAGAGTTCTTTTCTATTTATGTCACAATCTAGATAAGATCTCAAATTTTTTTGAGTAATTTAAAGCATAATCCAGCAAACAAACCTTTGGATCAATCGTTATCTATTTCTATTCGTTCGTATTCCAAGAAAAATTAAAATAAATGCCAAAATCTAACATCTTTATTTTAAGCTTAACATCCTGTCACCAATTAAAACTTTACGTCATTCATTCTCAGTCCGCTAAAAATATGAGAAGAGAATTTTCATTATTCTCTGTACAAGTGGTCAGAAATTGGTCAATAATTTTTTAGAACCACCATTTAATTACTTTTCGAATGATGATATAAAAAGTGGGAACATGCGTTTAAGATTTTAAAGGAGTTGTGTCTAAATGGCACTTCCCGTAGGTCGATCGCTTCCAAAAGCTTTTCAGGTCTTCAGTGTGTCACACCATCCCCATGCACATACCAAATTTTAGCCAAATCGATCCATCAGTTTGGGATGTTTTAATGTTGTTAAAAAGTTTCGATTTTTTTCGCTTAAAGGGATCAAAACTAATTAGATTGAGGTGCTGACGAGGACGAATAAGTCTGAAACCGGTCTACGACTCTCTGAAGGGCGACTCCTCCCTCGATCAAATTACTTTTGATTGGCACCACCTTCAATTTGCCTAAAGAACACTAATTATTGTGAATACATTTTCTTTATTGAGAACCATTAATGGTGATATTAAAAAAGGTCTTTACTATTGCAATGGACGTCAACACTGAACAACTTAGTGATATTAAATTTCTCAAAAACTTGATTTGATGGATTAAATAACGGTTTGTTTTTAAAATTTGAAAATTTATGTGCTAAAAGGGTACTTGCCGTAGGCCGATTACTTCCAAAAACTTTTCAGAACTTCGACGAATAATACAATCTCCAAGTACCAAATATCATTCAAATGGGTCCAGGGGTTTGGGCCGTAGCATGTTTTTAAAGTGCGTTAAAAATATCAAATTCTGAGCTTTTTGCCAAAAGGTCACTAAGAGTGACTACATCCTTGGAAGGCCTCTCTAATAGTGATGTCAAAAAGACGATTTTTGTTTCAAATTTCAAAGTTGATACGCCAAAATGAAACTTCTTGTTGCACGATTTGCGGCCAAATTTTTTTCATCGCTATTCCGCGTCATGAGATGCCAAATTTCAGTTAAATTAAACAGATTTTTTAAACTAGAAAATTTTAGTGATTAAGCTACCATTTTTTTAAATTATGGAGTTAGTACAACTACGACGAAGCTGAAGTGACTTTTGTGCTGAGATGAATAACGTAAAATTTTGTGATGCTATCTCAAAATTTTGTGATACGCATTGCAAAATTTTGAGATCCGAGCTTAACATTCTATGAAACGCATTGTAAAATTTTGAGATCCCAACTTAAAATTTTATGATATACAGGGTGGTTAATTTTTCGATGCTCGGGTCCCCTATACGGTAAAAGATACGGGGTCGGTTAAATTAGAGAAGATTTTGCGCTGTTTCTTGGTGATTAAGAATCTGAAGAGAATTTCCCGATATTCGTTCTTGAGTTATCACAAAAAATCTGAAAATTGTCAATTCTGTTCAGAATCTTAATCACAAAGAAATAGCTTTTCTCTCATGGTACACCAACTTTTTTCCATTTTAACCTCCCCAACTCCATCAAAATTTTAAAAAAATGGGAGGTTATTACTGCAATCACTAAAATTTTCGAATTCGAGATAGCACCAGATCTTCACGTTTTGAAGTCTCAGGAACCCAAAAAAGCGGTTCTCAAAATGTGTCTGTGTGTGTACGTACGTACGTTTGTAAACACGCCACAGCCAAAACTACTAGACCGATTTGTTTGAAATTTGGTGCGTAGGCATCTCATAACCCAACTTAGATCTGAAAAGCTTTTGGAGCCAATCGTGCAACTAGAAATGCCATTTTGGCACATCAACTTTTAAATTTTAAATGCAAACCCCCATTTTTCACGTCACGATAGGAAAGGCCTTCAAATTCTGCTTCTAAAAATGCATTCATTCTTAGTGCCCTTGTGACCAAAAATTAGAAAAAAAATTATTTTTTCGGACTTTTAAATCGCGGTACAGCCCAAGCCCCTGAACCGATTTGGCTGAAATTTTGCACATGGGCATTGTATTGCACGTCGAAGAGCTGAACAAATTTTGTATTCAATCGGCCCACTGGAAGTGCCGTTTTGGCACACCAATTTCCAAGTTTAAAATTATTCACTCATTTAACCATCCAAAACAAGTTTTTGAAAGATTTATTGTCACAATCAGAAAGGTCTTCAAATTCTGGTTTTAAATAAGATAAAATTCGTTCGCATTTAGTGCTCTTTGGGTCAAAAAATCGAAATTTTGTAGTACCACTAAAATACATTATAGCCCAGATTAGTGAATCGATTTGGCTGAAATTTGCTACATGGAGATTGGGTGACCCGTTGAAGACCTGAAAGGCTTTTGGAAGCAATTGGTCTACGGGACGTGCCATTTAAGCATATCAACTTTAAATTTTAAAGCAGGGCCTCCTTTTTTATGTCGCCATTAGAAAGACGATCAAATTCTGGTTCTAAAAATGTATTCAGTTTCTGCCATTTCAGTGGAAAATAGAGAAAAAATTCCTTCTCATTAAAAGGGAGCGGGCTGACAGTGGATGACAAATTCTGTTGAATTGACTACTATCTACACAGAATACAAAGATCCACGCGATGGGGAGGTTCCAGCCGCTTCTCTGCTGCATTTTTTGGTATACAATTGAAAACCTCAACATCGAATGTATCTACTATCGCGGGCAAAAAAAAACGGTCCATCAAATTTTCTTGTCACTTCAAAAAAGTCAATTAGTCCATGCTTTATTGTCATTATGACTGATGTTTGAAATTGATTGTCAAATCGCTCGTGACAGTAAGTAGGTACCTCCCAAGTCAAAATTTGAAAATAAGGTTAATTTTACGTAAAGGCCCGTTTACAGATTATGTCAATGAAATGACAAGTGATGGCCCGTTTTTTTGCCCGCAATAGTACTTATCAACTGTCAGTTTCTGAAATATTGACCTTTTTTTCATTTTCGGTTTTACCTGACGTGTCATGAAATTTTGATTTTCAAATGGAACATCTTTTATAACAGAACACTTTGTGAGTCAACATAACTTTCCGAATCCAATGAGGTAGGTAGATACGTACCACATCACATAACATATGTGTTATTTAAAAATTTTGGGACATCATAAAATTTTATGTAGTTCATCTCAGAACAAATGTCATTTCAGCTACGGAGGTTATCTTGGAACTTTTCAACAGTAATTATTAATTACTTACTACTTATTACTTATTACTAATTTTCAAAGTTCGATCACTTTCGATTAAAGGCGGGTTTATAGATTGACGGTCGGATGCGAAAACGCACTTTAAAAACATAGAACATTAGAGTTTTCATGTGAGTATTTCTAAGTCAACGTCAGCGGAATTCATAATGGAAGCGGAGCGCAGTGGCCATAATAAGTTGGTAAACATTTCTTAGGTCTGACCAATACTAAGCTAGTTTTGGTCGAGTAATGTTATCTATTTTACCGGCCAACTGACACTTCTGTTTCATGTCATGTTGTGCTTCTAATGGTTCTTGTATTCACATGTTTTTACATTAATTTGACGAAACAACATGGAAGAATACTCGGAAGACGGAATAACAGGGTTACGATTTGCCACTTTCAAAAGTGTCAAATAGTGGCAGGTAGGTTTGACGCATTTTAGGAATAAAAAACACTTGTATTTTAGATTTTTATAAATTAGCGCCGGACGCAATACGCACGACAGCAACAGCGAACGACAACCGCCCGCACGCCCGACCTCTGACTCACAGGTTCTGACCTAGTTAAAGTTAAATGTTACATTTACAAATTCTGTGAAAAAGTAACGTGGAAAAACAGAAATATCCCCAGAGACTGGGAGGTAGCAGTGATTGTGCCAATATTTAAAAAAGGCGATGCTACAAATTGTGATAACTACAGAGGCATCTCTTTACTGAGTTTGGCGGGAAAGATATACGAACGTATCCTTGAAAAAAGGTTGCGGGTGGAACTGGAGAATAAAATAGCGGATAGCCAACACGGGTTTAGGCCTGGTAGAGGAACACAAGACCTGATCTTCAGCCTGAGACAACTAGCAGCGAAAACCTTAGAACATAATAACGAATTGTGCATGTGCTTTGTGGATCTGCATAAGGCCTTTGATAGTGTTCCGAGAGACAGAGTCTGGCAGTCTCTACGCAAAAGAGGAGTTACTGAGCATCTGGTGGAAGCGGTAGAGTCTATGTATGTCAACTGTAGGAACTTTGTGAGGACAGGCAACATGCATTCTAAAGAGTTCCTAACCGTTAAAGGAGTGAGGCAGGGAGGAATTTTGAGTCCCCTATTGTTTATAGCACTGATGGATGAGCTGGCTGGTGAAGTTGGGAAGGAAGTCCGCGGAGCAGCGGTCGGGGTTTGTAGGTTAGAACCAATAACAATAAGGGAACTGATATATGCAGACGATTTAGTACTGCTAGCTGAAAGTGAAACGCTGCTCCAAAAGACTTTGTCTGTGTGGAATAAAATACTTACGGAAAACAGGCTGCGAATCAACGTGAGCAAGACAGAAGCGATGGTGATATCAAAAGACGAGAGAACTTTGAATATTATGCTAGGTGATAACAAGGTAAAACAAGTCGAGAATTTCAAATACCTAGGAGTAAACATAGACCTACACGGGCAATTGGACTCAGAGCTGAACGCTAGGATTAGCAGTGCTACTAAGGCATATTACGCAATGGGGAAATCATTTTTCGGAAAAAAAGAGATCTCAAACGCAACGAAGATCAAAGTTTTCAAGTCGGTTATTTGGCCAATTTTGACTTACGGTAGTGAATCGTGGATTTTAACGGAAAGGCAAAAAGCTAGAATCCAAGCATGCGAAATGAAAGTGTTGAGAAGGATTGAAGGAATAACTCGGCGAGACAAAATAAGAAACGTGGAAGTGAGAAGAAGGCTCAAGGTCGACTCGGTTTTGAACATAATAGAGAACGGTCAGTTGCGGTGGTTCGGGCATTTGGTGCGAATGTCAGACAACAGGTTAGTGAAACGTGTTTGGGAAATGGGTGTGTGTGGAAAAAGATCGAGGGGAATACCTAGAGTGACGTGGAACACGGGTGTGGTGATATCTCTGTCTAACAGAGGTCTGAACTGGGGAACCGCCAAGACACTGGCCAGAAATAGAAAGGAGTGGAAGAAATTCCATCAGAGGGAGCTTCCAGAGGAAGGCTCCAAACCTCGACACCCTGGTGGGGTATAAGAGGTCGAGATTAAGTAAGTAAAGTAAGTGAAAAAGTAGAAATTTCTACCATCCCCGAGACTGCCAATTTCGGGAGAAAATTTTTTGTTAATTTTTGTTCTTGTTCAGTGTAAACGACAGTTTGCTATTCATTTTATGTCGCCAATTTGAACACGTTTCCTGACTTTTGAGCACAGAGCTTTTAAGATACAAGCAGGAAAAATTTTATGTCTCCTAAATGCATTTTGGAAGCTTCTCTAAAAATACGGACCCCATTTAATAGCTTCAAAGTCGAAGAATCTGTTTTGTAGGAAAATATTTGACCGAATTTGGCTTGAATATTTAAAAATTTCAGGTCTGTACAGAGCAAATAGGGCAACTTTTAACATAACAAGCGTTAAAACAGGAGTCGAGGTGTTAGAACCGTTATTTTTAAAAACTGGCAAATTGTAATGAAATCTTTTTCATGAAATGTGTATTAATAACACTCTACAGAGACAAAGACCCTGCATTTTGCCGTTATAACCTAGTTTTATAGATGATCGCAACATTTTCTAATTATGTGGTTAGGGAATACACTGCGTTTTTAATAACTAATGAATGCACTTTGAGGGAAAAGTCGTAAAGTAAGTTTTTATGTCTCGTTCGTAATGCACTATTTATTATTAAAACGAGTATTGTTAGGCTAATTGCGGCAAGGCCGTAAACCTTTTATTTGTTTATTAAAGTCGTTAATTGTTGGTCTCTGAAACTAAGACCGTGCAATAGCTGCAAAGTGATCGCTTAATGGGGACAGTTATGGCCTATTATAAGTTGGTAGATCCGTGCAGACGGCCAAGAAGATGGCGCAGAGTGCATTGTTATAGCTATCTTTGAGTTATGCTCGTTTCCAACTACTCCAACTTTGGATTAGTTTATGGTTATGCCCTCTGCTCTAACAGACGCTCCGGAAGATTTTCCTTCTTTTGCTACAATAAGTCGTTATGAATTTCGACAAAGAGCTCGGATGAATAGCAGTTGTGACACAATGCACACGTCATCGCCAGATTAAGTCGTTTAGACCGTGTTCATTAACTGGTGAATGTAATCAATGGTGTGAGTGACAATCCAGCTCCTTGATTGTTTCCGGACTCCCCCGGAGGCTTACACTAATAAACCCGCCATTATTGGGTGGCGTGTAATCTCACTTCTTCAATTTGAATGTTGGTAAACTCGATATCATCAAAGCTGGAATAATTGAGCCAGAGGCCAATAAAACTGCAGAAATTGCACGCTGATCAGACACATAACAATAAAGCAGTGGAGCTAAAGTTCGAAATGAACAATCTGTTTAATTAGTTTACACGTTCGTTGGTTGAAGCGCCATCCAAATTAAATTATTACATTAACCGGGGACGAACTAGCGTGATTATTAGAATCCATGGCAAATTGGAAATCTGGTTGCAAACACTTTATCCACACCGTAACTCCAGTTTTATGCCCTCATATCATGCCGGATGCATCCTGCTTAGTGCGTGTAGCTGTTATTGAAGCCGCTTTACGACCCACATCAAATTCCTGCTTTATTATGAGTGGAACTTTCAGTAAACTTCGCTAATTGATTTTAGGGCACAATGTAACCCAAGAATGGTGGATACGTCAAATCTGAATAACTATTGTGTTCTGTTTCCAAATTGAACACCATAATCCAATTCGTTGAAAAATTGCGCCGACTTAGAAATTCATGTTTTCAACTCCTCATGATTTCACCATGTTATAATGAACCCGTTCTATGAAACCTCTCAAATCTGACAAGCTCCTAATTTCCAACTGCGTAATATAAATTTTAGACAATTGACAATGCCAAATAAGTAGTAAAGTCTGTTCATTTACTATAGCAGAACTAAAATTTTTCCGGTACTGTACAACCCTAATTTTGACAATTTGATCGAAATTTAGCGGGAAAGCAAAAACATTATATGACCCAAATCTTCTAGGGTTTATTTTTATTGTTAGCAGTAGTGTTACAGATAAACGTACCTGAGACTTTTTCGTTAATATTTTTCTTTGCACTTTACTCAAAAGTCAAAACTGCACGCACACAAAGGCCATTTTGGGACAATTCAGAGAAATTGCAAAATTTTGACATTTGTCATGTTTTCTGACATATCGCATTGAAATCGCTTCTACCAACTCACCTGTTAGTAAAATTCCTTGCAAAATTTCCTCATAACAACCTAAAATTTAAATTTTAACGTTCTGTCACTTCAATAGAAAATGAATGGAGAGTATATACTTTATTACATTTGCCTTTCGGCTTGTGCCCTTGTTACATCATAATTATTCTATAACTCTATAATTTGTATATTATACAAATAATATTTAAATGAAACATAAAGTACCTAACCACTCAGAGAGTGAATTTTAAAAATGAATGAGGTAACCATAGCCGTGGCTCTTTTCTCGAGACTTTTTCTCTGCGAAATAAAAGACAAATTAACAATTTTCCAAAGAACAATAACAATAACACTTTTATAAATAAGTTATGTAAATGTTAGCTGTGCAAAGAAAGAAAATCCTTGTTGGTTTTGTTAATAGTGGGGTACGTGTTAATTCTTATAGCTTGAGGCGAAGAGGGCCAACTACTGCAAACTTTTGATGGACATCTGAAAGAGCCTCATTCTGCCTGATCCAATCTAACTCTGCTGAACTCCTGAAAAGATTTCTTCAAACGTCTTTCAAATTATTTCTCTTCAAATTATTATTTTTCTACAAATGTTGTCAAGAATTCATCATTTAATGGTAAATGGTCAATAGTAATACGACGAGTAGTCTCTTGATTGCCGCGGGTTTTGACGTCCGAATGGCTGTCAACTACGAGTCAAAATGGTAGATTTTTTTAGGCTAAAAAGAGGACGAGAGCTCGCTCGAGTCCTCTTTGGCCGAAAAAAATCTACCATTTGACAAGTAGTGCAGCCATGAGGACTCAACAAGGCAACCAAGAGACTACGAATCGTATTTTGCAGATTATTTTATGAATTAAAGTATTGAGTAAGTAATGTCAAGTTGACGTTGTAGTCTTATCACTATAATTAGGATTACTGGTACGCTAAATGCTCCTTTGGATTGGTTCAATACTTAATGAATAAAATAATCATTATTATCTTGATTGCTATTGTAGTAAGAAGGGTAACTATAGTAATTTTTGCTTTTTTGTCCTGCTCCCAGGATGCGCAAATGGGGACTATTTAATGCTATACTGTCGAAGTGCACTTAAGCAAAAAAACAACTTTACCTAAATAAAAAGTGTAAAAAATTCTAAGAGCAATGTTTTGCACAATTTATTTTTATCACAAATGGTTTTTGAGCTACAGCCGCTTGAACCGTAGATTGTAAACGTGATGACGTCATCGAGGCAATGTATGCGCACCTCCTATAAAGGGTTAGTACAAAGTCCCGGGACGGTCAGTTATCTCCGTTATTTCTTAAGATTTTACTTTGAAATTTGGTACTCAGGCACAATTAAATACGGGGAACTCAAAACTGTTTTTAAAAATTTTCTTGGACTTCCGGTTAAACCGGAAGTGACCCTAAAAGTCGTTTTTTTGAATAGAATCATAGTTTTTTCTTAACGGATTTGGAATCTACGAATTTTTTTAGGTAAAAGACATGTATCATACTTGACCAGAACTCAAGTCACGGCCACCCTGGATTTTAAAAAATATCGAAGAAAACGGTCAAAAAGCAAGATTTTTCAAAACCTCAAGTACACGTCAACCTTATCTTAACCTCCCCAACCCCATCAAAATTTTAAAAAAATGGGAGGTTACTGCAATCACTAAAATTTTCGAGGTCTCAGGAACCCAGAAAAGTAGTTTTTAAAATCTGTCTGTATGTATGTACGTACGTACGTGCGTACGTATGTGCGTACGTGCGTTTGTAAACGCTCTACAGCCCAAACTACTGGAGCGATTTGGCTGAAATTTGGTACATAGGCATCTCATAGCCTAACTTAGATCTGAAAAGCTTTTGGAGCCAATCGTGCAACCGGAAATGCCATTTTGGCACATCAACTTTTAAATTTTAAATGCAAACCCCCATTTTTCACGTCACCATAAGAAAGACCTTCAAATTCTGCGTATAAAAATGTATTCATTCTTAGTGCCCTTTTGACCAAAACTTAAAAAAAATTGATTTTTATCGGACTTTAAAATCGCGGTACAGCCCAAGCCCCTCAACCGATTTGTCTGAAATTTTGCACATGGGGATTGTATTACACGTCGAAGAGCTGAACAAATTTTGGATTCAATCGGCCCACGGGAAGTGCCGTTTTGGCACACCAATTTCCAAAATTTAAAATTGTTCTCTCGTTTAACCATTAAAAACAAGTTTTTGAAAGATTTACTGTCACCATCAGAAAGGTCTTCAAATTCTGGTTTTAAATAAGACAAAATTAATTCGCATTTAGTGCTGTTTGGTTCAAAAAATCGAAATTTTATAATAACACTAAAAATACATTATAGCCCAAATTAATGAATGGATTTGGCTGAAATTTGATACATAAAGACTGGGTGACCCGTTGAAGACCTGAAGGGCTTTTGGAAGCAATTCGTCCAAAGGAAGTGTCATTTAAGCATATCAACTTAAAATTTTAAATACAAGGCCTCCTTTTTTATGTCGCCATTAGAAAGGCGATCAAATTCTGGTTCTAAAAATGTGTCCATAGTTTCTGCCATTTCAGTGGAAAATAGAGAAAAAATTCTTTCTCATTAAAAGGGAGCGGGCTGCTGACAGTGGATTACATAAAGTGGCGGCAGTTATTGTCAAAAAGGTGGCAAAACATTAACCTTAAAAGGAACATATTGTCAAACGTGATGGGTGATGTCCGAGGTGACGTCGGTAATTGTCAGAAAACTGCGAAATTAGTCAAGGATTAAAAAAATTCTGTTGAATTGACTACTATCTACACAGAATACAAAGATCCACGCGATGGGGAGGTTCCAGCCGCTTCTCTGCTGCATTTTTTTTAATACAAATTCAACTGCGCAATTACATTTCCTTTTATTTGTTTTTGCTTTTTTGAAATTTATTAAATGTTCATAATCACCTAAAATAGAAAAAAATAATTTTAAAAATGTAATTGGCCGGTTGAATTTGTTTTAAAAAAATAAGGTTGACGTGTACGTGCGGTTTTGAAAAATCTTGCTTTTTGACCGATTTCTTCGATGTTTTTGAAAATCCAGGGTGGCCGCGACTTGAGTTCTGGTCGAGTATGATACATGTTCTTTACTTAGAAAAATTCGTAGATTCCGAATCCGTTGAGAAAAAAGTATGATTTCATTATAAAAAAGATTTCTAAGATCACTTCCGGTTAAACCGGAAGTCCAAGAAAATTTTTTAAAACAGTTTTGAATTCCCCGTATTTAATTGTGCCTGAGTACCAAGTTTCAAAGTAAAATCTTAGGAAATAACGGAGATAACTGACCGTCCCGGGACTTTGTACTAACCCTGTATAAACAATGCAGTTTTGCCGCTCATTCCGCTTAGTTTATCTATCCCTCCGTAGCTAGCTGCTTCCTTCGTTTTAATAGTAAATTCGGCCTCAAAAATATCAACTGATAATTTGCCTGTGCTTAGTTCGATGAATTACATTTGTTTGTGTTAATTTGGAATTGTTTTAATCGAGCGTTTTTCACCTGTATGGTGTCCTGTTGTACGGCTGCCATAATACTCACAAAAACGGGAGGGAACTTTCCTTCACATTTCATATTTTTCCGAATCGAGAATATGCCTAATTAAGGTGACCACAACTGCTTACAATAAACAATCATGTTCGCAGTCTTTTCACCCCTTATTGGCAACAAAAACATTCCGAATTATTCGCTATTCTACAACAATAAATTGTTGCAGACACCAGTCTGTATTGTTGCTACAATCTGTATTAAAATGAAAATTCTCGGAGCGTACCTAGAATTATAGATGTGTAGGTGTGTTCTCCTTTGTTTTATGACTTGTTACCGATCCCCTCTTTTTCATTCCGGTCTCAAAAAGTCAGGTAAGGTTGGTAAGGTCTCTCTTTCTCTAATAACAAACGTTTCTCAACGATTTGCCCTTCTCCTCAACGATTTTTTCCCGCATAATGAGTCGTTTTCCTATTTTCTCATCAGGTATCAAAAGGTCTGGTAAGGTCTCTCTCTAATAACAGACGTTTCTCCACGATTTGCCCTTCCCCTTTCCCCTCAATGACTTTTTCTAGCAGAATCTGTCGTTTTCTCACTTTTCCACTCATTTCTCAAAAGGTTGGGTAAGGTCTGTCTCTAATAACAAACGTTTCTCAACGATTTGTCCTTCCCTTTCCCCTCAATGATTTTTTCTAGCAGAATCAGTCGTTTTTTCACTTTTCCATGCAGGTCTCAAAAGGTCAGGTTTAATAACAAACGTTTTTCAACGATTTGCCCTCCCCTTCAACGATTTTTTCTAGCAGAATCAGTCGTTTTCTCACTTTTCCATTTAGGTCAGGTCAGGTAAGGTCTCTCTCTAGTAAGAAACGTTTCTCAACGGTTTGCCCTCCCCTTCGACGATTTTTTTAGCAGAATCAGTCGTTTTCTCACTTTTCCATTGAGGTCTCAAAAGGTTAATTAAGGTCTCTCTTTTTTGGGTTCCCGAGACCTCAAAACGTGAAGATCTGGTGTTATCTCAAATTCGAAAAATTTTGCGATTTCAGTAATCACCCTTTTTTTAAATTGTGGTTGGGTTGGGGAGGTTACAATATCATCGAGGGGGAGAGCAAATCGTTGAGAAACGTTTGTTAATTCAAATTAGTCGATTGTTACATAACTTCAATATCTTACAATGGAAACATAACGTATCTATTGTACGCACTGAAAATTAAATCTCAAAAGTATTTTCAAAATCAAATACCTAGTTAGTTAAGTTTCCTTTTGCTTTGTGAAATTCTTTATAAAATGTGCATTGAAGAACGTGTTAAAATGAAATTTTAATGTGATGATGTGTGGTAGTGGTCTGTTGCAGGGGTGGACCGTTAACTTTGGGGGCCCTGAGGTAAGCTGTTTGGGGGGTCCACCACAAATTGCGCCGCAGGCGAAAGAAAATTTTTACAATTTTCAAGGTCACGCATTTTCTAAGCACTTCAGAATGTTAATGTAAGGATAAAATTATGTGAAAAACTTAACTCCCAGAAGAAGAATTTTTCCAGCTATTGTTCTGGTAATTACCCTCTCTACCCACCCCCCCTTCCCTCCCTAGGACCGCCTTTGCCGCATACCCATTTAACCCAAGTTTGGGATAGTTGTGGCGACTTCTTTGACGAAAAACTGTTTTATACCCTACTTTAAATAGGAAAAATTATAGGCAATACACATTGAAAGAACTTTTTTATTTTATTTTGTATGCTAGCAACCCAACAATGACAAAAGTTACTAGATTTTTGACAACCGACTAGCAATTCGCGTTTCAAGCTAACTTTGTGACGTCACATGTAGGCATATTTTGTTGGAAGCGTCCAATCAAATGCCACCAAAAATGTCTGTCAATGTCTGTCATTACATTTCAGCGCCTCTCATTGGCCCCTTGCCTATTTGTGACGTCACACACCAGAGGGCGTCCTCCTTAGCTAGAATCGCGAATACAATAATTCCAAATTTAATAGTGTTGCAAAAGCAAACCAACGATTTAAAGCTTATCTAATATCTATAGGTACGATTGTATGAAACAATTTTGAAATTAATGTTTCAAAATTTTAAATTTGAATTGTTTATTTTATTGACCGCGAAGCCGCCCCCCCTCGATTGCGGGGCAATGGGCTGCAGCCCATAAAGGCCATGCCTAGATCCCCCCCTGATCTGTTGTGATTAAGTAGATTTTAATAATTGCAAATTCTAACTTCGTTATGCTGAATTCTTAAGGCAACTTTCTTTAACAAAACGGGATTATTTGCTTGCTCCGCCACCGGAAATATCCTTGAATTTTTGGTACCAAAATATAGTAAAAACGTATTTTTATCGTTTCACGGTATACTAAACTCTTACTCTTGGTAATTATTTAGTATACCGTGAAATTGCAAAGCCAGCCCCCCCACATGAGACGGTACACTTGTACCTGAGTGACGGGGCCCACGTCACCGAGGGGCCCACAAACCCTGGACACATTTTTTATTATTTACCTATTCCTAGTTGGTTGCAAATTCTAGTTTATTGAATAAAAATGCAACTGTCCCAATATAAAAAATCGGCAATCTAGTAAACTAAGTACATGAATTCAAAGTTTATTAAATTACTTATTATTAAGACGGTCAACATCTTGCATAAACTTTTTGTTTCTGGGTCTTATCTTACTGTAAAAATGTAGGTATTTTAGACTAGAGTGATCGTAAATGGTGTTGAATTTTTCTGTCTGTGTAAAATTTATAAAAAGAAGTACAAATCTGGGGTCGAAAATACGAAAAATTCGTCAGGAAAAACATCGGAAAACGGCCCAGGAAAACAAGAAGGGGAGGTTTAAGAAGTTTCGTAAAAATTTCACGTTGCTTGGAAATTGCGCAAGTGGGAGGGGGTAAGGGTTAAAAAATTTCGCGGGGGCTGTGAACCCCCCCCCCGGGATTAATAGGCCCATGTCCCTCACTAGTTACAGGGCCCACAATTTCATGTGGGGGGGCTGTGCAAATCTACTATTAAACGGGATTACTTGCTTTCTCCGCTACCGGAAATGTCATCCTTGAATTTTTTCTAAATTTTTGGTACCAAATTTATACAGTAAAATAGTTAATTTGTTTAACAAGGCAAAAAAATTGCATCGCCTCGGCTATGAAACTTCAGCCGCGGGAGTAAATCTGTTTTTCTTAGAAAAGTGCAGTTTTACTGCTTAGGCGGTAAAAGTCGCATTTTACTGCCGCTGTGTGGAATAACAGTCCCCGTCACGTATAGGAAAACTGAACATAGCCCTTGAGATTTACCACAACATATTTCATCGTTTTACACTTTTTTTCACACATATTATATTATATTTGTTCTGGTAAATAAAGTAAAAAAGAAAGAAAAAGGCAGTAAAAATGCACTTTTAATGACCAAAAACGTTATGTTTATCGTTTCACGGTATTCTAAACACCAACGTTTTGCTGGTGATTTGATTGAGGTAAGATTGCAGAAAGAACACAATTATCTTTTTTGAATTTATGACCCACATCAAATTCCTGCTTTATTATGAGTGGAACTTCGCTAATTGATATTAGAGCACAATGTAACCCAAGAATGGTGGATGCGCCAGGTCAAATCTAAATAACTGGACCGATCGGTCCGAGATAAAATACGACCCTCGAGAGACCACTCAATGCAGGGGGCCCCATATCTCATTATGTTACGTTTCTCAGCACGTGGAAAAGACCGTTTCAAATGCACCCTCCCAGAGGAAATCCGAACACATTGGAAACTCAAATGAAAATATAATCAAATAAACTGATTCCACGTCGAATGCGGCTTAATAAGTTGCTGCATAAGGAAATCCTATCGCTTTAATTTAAAATGAAGAGAGGAACTGTCACTGCTTGATAACGAATAATATTCGCAGACTGCTGCTGGTTGGGTAATCAGGCGGCTGTCTCGTTCGGGTAATGAAGGACTACCAACTTTATAGAAATTAATCACTATTGCACAGACACGCCATTCCTCTAATCAACCGCGCATATACCTACAATTATTCTGGGACGAGTCTATTAGGAATTCTAAGCTATATTAATAGAGGGGAAAATATGCTCTAAAATAGCTGAATGACATGACAATAATTTACTAATGAATTGTGGTAGAAGCAGTTAAAACAATGCAAAAAATCAACCACCGCTATCCTTACCACTTCTTAATTTTCTGTAGGAAGTAATGTTTAACTGGAATTCATTTTTAACTAAGTTTTAGATACCAATTACCTCCACTCCTCGGATAGTAGTGAAAAATTTAATTTGATTTATAACTAACCCCATTTTAACCTGTCCACACCAACTTTAAAAAGGGTTAAATTTTTTCCACTGAATTTTGCTGTATTTTGGGGGTTGAAAGGGTGAGTTGTGTGGATATCATTCTTAACGTTCAGTTAATGCCGTCAAGTTGGAGGTGGTTCAAGGGTATGTTTTGGGGGTTGAAGGAATGAAGGGGCTGAGTTGTGGGGGTGAATTTTTCTACATTCAATTAGTGGTTCAAGGGTTACATTTTCTCCCCATCATTTTTTTGTAGGTGGTCCAAGGGTTAAGTTTTCTCCACGTCTAATTTTGTGTTTCGGCGTTGAAGGGACGACTTTTGGGGGTTCATCATTTTACATTCAATTAGTCTCCTCTGGTTGTAGGTAATCCAAGCGTTAAATTTCCTGTGGGTCAATGTTTTGTGCTTCGGGGTTAATGGGGGTGCAATCTTTTACTTTCAATTAGTCTCCTCTGATTGTAGGTGGTTGAAGGGCAAAATTTCGTCCAGGTCCATCTTTTGTGTTTGGGGGTAGAAGGGGGTGAGTTTTGGGGGTGCAATTTTTTGTGTTTAATTAGTCAATTAGTCAATTAGTAGGCGATTAATTAAACATGAGTTCCTCTTTGAAAATGGACCAAGATTTCAACAAAATTAGTAGGTGGTCCAAGTGTTAAAATTTCTCCATATCCATTTTTTAGTGTTTCGGGGTTGAAGTGGTGGAGTCCTGGGGGCACAATTTTTTGTGTTCAATATATTAAGTCTCCTCTGGTTGTAGGTGGTGCAATTGGCTTTGGGTTGAAAACTTGTAAGATCTTTCTTCAATGATTGACCGAAATCTATCGAACCTCGTAATTTTATACCACCATTTACTTGAAGAAATGGCCAGTTTCAGCTCTTAAATTTCATCCCCCTTGTTAGATTTTGGTGAAAATTTGCCCATCTGCCTACAGTATCAGTGGATATGTTGAGTAGTTTTTGAGTTCTAGTGTTTTTGTATCTCTGCATGTTAGGGGTTGTAGCGTCTTTAAGGGTGGAATGACGTCAATTTCGATCAATACTTTTTAAGCGGAATTTCGAGTTGCACCCCTAATTTCCACCCCGTCTGTCCTTTTTTTTGCGAAAAAAGCATCCCCCGCCAGATTTCATCCAGATATGTGTCTACCTCGGGTTTCAAATGGCTGCGTGTAACCCTTGCGAAGCTTTTATATTTCTTGTTGTTTTCATCTCCTAAATTTCATCCTCAGAAATTAATACCCCCTCACCTTCAACTTGAAGTAGGATACCTCCAATACTTCTCGAGTTATTGCAATTAATAGTTTTTCGGTTTTTCACCCCTAACTCCCACTCCATTTGTCCGATATGACCCAAAAGCAATTCCCGCCTTACTTGTCTGGAAACAAAGCTACATACCAAGTTTCAGCCCTATGTCTCAATCCGTTCTCAAGTTATCGGACTCAAAGCCTTGCTACAAACTGATGAATGAACTTAAAAAATTTTGAGCTTTATTGTAAGTTATCACTCGGACAGAGGAAACGAGCGAGTGATCGGATAATCAGGATCTAAAATGCCTCCGCACTTTGTTATTTCAAAAAAATTTAAAAGCCAAAAAAGGTTGAAAATTGAACGAGTAAGGCCGCATAGGCAAATAATTAGCAATATTTTCAAACATAAAAAAGTTCAGGGACAAGTAACTTGAGGAGCACCCTGTATAACAAGGTTGCGATTTTTGAATAATGTTTAAAATACCATCAACAGTTGGCTCTTGGTCGGTAACAACGCAGTGCAAAAATTGAAAATCCTACGATATACCATTCGGAGGATATTAAATAAAAACGTTTTAAAATGAAGATTTTTTTCAGCATATAATAACATCAAGAGGGATCACAATTGACCAATAATTTTTGCACCAAACCTCACCATTTGAACAGTAGATTCTGTGTGGTGTAAAGGATGCGGTGTTTTTCAGACTCAGCCTGTACATAATATGTGACAGATATGTTAATCTTAAAAGAAGATGTCAGCAGGATGTTGCCAGATGTGACAGGTGATGCCGTTATTTCCAAGAAAAGAAGAAAAGTCCAAATTCGTCTTATAATTTAGGTGGCATTGTTTCTACTACCACCTTTCAATCAAAGATCCACGCGGTGGGGAGGTTCCAGCCGCTTCCTTGGCCGTTCTTTTTTTTCGCAGGTAAAGTCTAACGATATCTAACATTTACCTGAAAGCTGAAATTTTTCATTCAATTAATTAGGCAAGCAAGAAAAAACAAAATCGTTATAACCGAACTCGTTATACTTTAACCAGGTTCGTTCGAAGTAAACCCTCGATAAGAATGTTAACTTTGAAATGTACGTCATTTACAGTTTTCATTGAAATCACGTGCGGGTAAATATAACTTTGAGAGACAATCTTCTACAAATTTCACCAGAGGAAACGACAATAATACTCCAAAGTTATGGAGTAAAATGTTCGAGCTTTTTAAACAAGTCTATCAAGCTATATTTAAATAATTAAAAAAATGTTAGTCACAACTTTCCCATAAACGTGAAAAGACCAGACCGTTCTTTTATGTCGATTATTATTATTCAAGTAGACAAAAGAAAATTGCAGGTAATCCTAGGTTGACCCGGCGAATCCACCATTTTTCACGTGATCCAAACTTCAAACCCAGCCTTTGTTTCAACTGCAGACCCTTCTTATTAAAAGATAAGCTCTAAATAGCGTCGACAATGCTGATTATTTTATGTCGGCTGCATTGTTGTCCGCAGACATTAAAGCATTTTTTCAAAGAGGAATGTTTTCAATTGCGCTGTAGTGTCGTAAAAGAGGTAATAATACAAAATGAAATGGGGATCTTCCACGCACCTGGAGGGCCTAGTTTCTGATGTAATAATAATTGAATAGGGAGGTAAGGGTTTCTATTTATGTGTTTCAGAATCCAACTTTCAGTCCTAAACGAAACTTTAAACATATTCTCCATTTCGTTAGAAATACTAGTTTTTTTTATACAGGATGTTCGGAAATAACGTTCGTATAATCCAGGGGGTTATTCTACATCAAAAACTTCAAGGGGTCATAGCTCCCTTAGGACGCATTTCCGGACCCCTGTTGTTAGGAACTTTTCGTCCTATTTTTTGATGTAGAACATAACCACCCGGAATATATGGACGTTATTTCCGAGCACCCTGTATATCCAAAATATCACTGCAATAATGGTGCGTTTCTGTGACTAGGACGACCAGTCAATTTAAGCTCAAAGTGGTACACATTCCAATATTTTGCAATTAAAAAAATCTTAAACCAATATTCTCTGAAAGGACTACAAAAAGTAGATAGTACATCGTTACCTATTAGTAATTTTTATTATGATTAATTGTGACAAAAACGTGAAAAACAAGTTCTAAATCTTGGGCTTTCTGCATTGTTTTTCTGTTGGTGGCGTGATTTCCCTAGAAACATCCACATCCAATTCAGATCCCATTGCCCTTCTATCGTCCACCATTTTCGTTGTCAGTGTATGTTCTCGTGAATGCCATTACTTGATTTAGTCAAGTCTTTTTCCAACTAGTACAGCAAATGAAATGAAATTTTCATTTCGTTTCGTATTCAAAACACAGACGATGTTTCCTGGTTTTGTAAGGAGTCCTTCTGAGAATTTCATCGAAGCAAGTATCGAATGAATCCCATGTTTTATCGAAACTTGACATAAACGATAATACCACGCAAACTCAGTATGAATCGTTAAGTTCTCTTCACATAAATTGCCCTGGGTTTAGGCAGACTTCCTCAGTTTCCTCTATATTCGTTCTTTGAGCTACCTGTTATTGGTTAGAGTGTGATGTCATCACAAAAACATTTATATGAATGAAATTACCCTTTACTTTTTTTCTCAAAAACGGTGCGGTCAGCGAAACAAAAAAAACTTTATTTTTTTTAAGTAGTACCAATTTTTCTATTCTCGAGCGGCAATACCCTATTTCCCTACAAGTTTCCTGTACAATTTGTGGGCTTAAGAAACACTTTCTTGTTCATAATGAATAAATCATCGCGAGAATCAGGAACAATAGGCCAGTCCTATCAGGCAAAAAAGAAGTTTACCCCGGGATTAGAAGTCTTATAGTTATTTAAGAACTCGCTCTTTGCTGTCTCGCAAATATCTCGAAAACTAAGCAAGATAGGCCAACAAGGTATCCTTACGCTATTTGTAGAACATTAAATTCTCTACAAGAGTGGTCTCAACAACTAAACCCGACAAGTCGAAATTTGCAACAAAACAGGACTCTTGCGTTATTCTCCTACAACGAACTTTAAACCTCGTTATTCAAGCGCATTTGCCATTTTTATAATAATTTCGCGTTTCAATAACAAAGTTTATGTTGCATGTACATTTGATAAACCTTAACAGCACTGGGAGTTATTTTATAATTTTTCTGTTCACATATCTGCAAAGTGAAAAACGTTTGAAATATTATGTAGTTGAAGCATGGAAGACATTTTTCAGGGTCTTGGCGATTTTCTTAAAATTTTATTGCTGCTAAAAGTGACTGGAAGCATTGTTAAGGGGCATTGTAAAATCAGCAAAATTTGACGTTTCCATGTCCAGGATGTCCAATTTAATGGCTCGTCTTGATGATTTTAAAAAAGAAGGACATCTGGGAATACTTGCTCCAAACAGCGTGTTTAAAAGAAAAATAACGGACATCAGTTTAAGGGTAGCCAATATAGTACGTTCCCATCTGACATTTGCAACAGAAAAACACTAGTTTTTAGTCACATTGGATATGTTTTAACCTGTTGTTATTTGTCACTCTTGTAGGTACCACAACAATGTCAAAAATGACAGCCGTTAATACAGACTGTTTCGCCTACTGTATAGACTGACTCATGCACTGGAATTATTGAAATCATCAATATAATAACTGTATTATAATACTTATACAGGATGTTCCCGGTAAGAGTGCAAATATTTCTGTGGGCGATTTTTTAGCCAAGCCAAAATGAAAGGGAGTCTTCTATATAAACTTATGCCATTAGAGCCTCTCCTACGGAGATATACCTCTCCAAAGGTGAAGGTTGTTATGAGGTTTTTAATTTTTTTCTTGATTTTGGTAAAGGATGAAAATGTGAAATTTGGTGTGCGTTTTCTACTCATAAAAGTGCTTATACTAAAAGGAAATGAAACTTTCGTCTTTCCTCACTACTAAAATCATTGCTACCGTTCACATAATTATTGCGAATTGCTGCCACTAAAGGCTATCCGAGAAGTAATTTTTTAAACAATTTTTGCAGGTACTCGTATTAGACTCAAAATTGACAATAAAGCAACGTTGGCATTTTTCAATCTTTGCGTAAGACGAAAGTTACGTTTCCCAATACTATATTAGGAGTATTTTTTGGGTCATCCCCTATTCCCAGAAAGGGTGGAAATTAACAACCCCCTTTACATTTTTTACCAGAACTTCTTTATTTCATCATAAACGCCGATCAATTTGGAAACTTTTTTGTCTCTTGTTACTTTTCCGTCAGAGGCACCAGCTTTTACTTTCAAAAAAATAATAAATTACTCTGCACGGTGGTGACAGTTTTTTGAAAACTGCCCCTTTCCCTTAAAAGTCGATGTACGGTCATAAACACTCGCGAGTAACTATCGCCTCGGCTATGTGAAACTTCAGCCGCGGCAGTAAATTTGCAATTTTTTAACTTCTACGCTCGCGAAGCAGTTACTGGAATCGATCGGAAAATTGAAAAAAATCGAATCGTCAAAAACCTGAAATCTTTACGTTTCCGGGTCCTGGGAACCCAAAAAAGTGGTTTTTGAAAAAATGTTTGTCTGTGTGTCTGTGTGTCTGTCTGTCTGTCTGTGTGTCTGTGATCACGCTGCAGCTCAAACTACTGAACGTATCAAGATGAAATTTGGCACACATATTCAGTGGGAGATTTGTAGGTGCTGATTAGAATTTGGGTCACATCGGTTCACGGATAGTACCTTTTTGGCACATCAACTTTAAAAATTTAAATGCAAACCACCACTTTTCGCGTTACCATATGAATGCTCTTCAAATTCTGCTTCTAAAAATGTATTCACACTTGGGCCCTTTTGACCAAAAAATGGTGCCGTGAAAAAAAACCTATGTATAACTGTATATTTTTATAACCGAATTTGATAACCGATTTTTTTTCAAGCTGAAAACCTTAGTGGCATTTTTTCGAAAAGTGTCATTTTATTGGCAAAAGGGCCCGTGTTTCAATTTATTTTACAAAAACGCATATTCTTACTATCGGATTTGACAGCTGTTGTATTGTATTGCTGGATCAAAAACCTTAGAGCAATTTTTTAGAAAATTTCCATATTAAGGACAAAAAGGCCCCTTTTTGAATTTTTCTTAACAAAAGGGCATATTATCATTATCGAATTCGATAGCTGTTGTATATATTTTTCCAAAAATGTCATTTTAGGGGTGAAAAACTTGTATTTTAGATTTTAGTAACCGCCCGCACGCCCGGGGACTTTGGTTAAATAAAGTTACATGCTACATTAACAAATTCTGTGAGAAAGTAGAAGTTTCTACCGTCTCCGAGACTGCCAATTTTTTACCATTATTCTTGGTTCCGGGGTTGAATTAAAAAAAAATTTTTTCAACGATATACCTATGTTTGATGTCAGTACGGTGTTGCTAGAAGATCTATGTTATTAATGTAACTTTAATAAAATTGAATTAGGGTAAGTCCGCCCTTGATCTGCGTCGATTTGGTATGTCGTTTTTTGCATTTTTATCAGAAAAAAATCTTCTATTGACAAAAACTTTAACCTGAAACTTAAATTAATCAATAGATGGTAACGATATTTTGCTGCAACTATCTTGTTGCTAATACATCACCAAATCTCCATGGCTTACCGGCGTGTAGAATAAATTTGGATTTAATATACGTTCTATAAGTATTACTAAGAGTATTTTTTTTACTCCTACGTATATTGGCAATGACTTACAGAGAAACCTTTACCAATGAAAATAAAAAGAGCTATTATTTAGGGCAGTTACGAAAATCACTGGAAAAATGGTCAAAAGGTAAAAACAAACGGATTTGTAAATTTAGTGGTTCATAAACTGTTGTCTGAGGGTAACCTACGAGCAATCCGCGTATGTTTTAACTTGAAAAATCTGAACAATTGGTTAGACCGCTAAAATGAAAAAGTTACCATATACAGGGTGGTCGTTTTATCTTGAGACTGGCGAATATCTCGGAGAGGAAGCATTTTGGAAAAAAATGTTTTGTATAAAAGTTTTATGACTTCGAGGGGGAAAATAGATGGCATCGACGCCATTTTGATTCAAGGTCATTTTCAAGGTCAAATGAATGTTAGCTTGATTTTTTTAAATGGAAACCTATATTTTTTATTACAGATTCTTATTCCCCATAAAAGAACAAACAACTCTCATCTAAACTATTTTTGGATCCGATGGATAGTTTGTCAGATATTTAAATGAAAATTTTAATCTTCTTCGAAATCCATCGCCTTCCCTAGCAACAGCGGCATGGCAAAAACAAAATCTACAACAATTTTGTGGTTGATTTATCTAGAAATCGTTGCTAAGTTACAACGGTTGTTCATTTGTTTTGTCTTCCCACTCTCCCGCTGTTACTAGGGAATGTCTAGGGATTTCGAAAAAGTTTAAAATTTACATCCATCGAATCCAAAAATAGTTTAGATGAGAGTTGTTTGTTCTTTTATGGGGAATAAGAATCTGTAATAAAAAATATGGGTTTCTATTTAAAAAAATTAAGTTGACCTTCATTTGACCTTGAAAATGACCTTGAATCAAAATGGCGATGATGCCATCTATTTTCCCCCTCGAAGTCATAAAACTTTTATACTAAACATTTTTTTCTAAAATGCTTCCTTTTCGAGATATTTGCCAGTCTCAAGATAAAACGACCAGCCTGTATAGTAACTTTTACCGAACGTGAACGGATAATACATACTAAGCGCCTGATTTGACGGTTTTAGTTGTTGCGACCACTCTTGTAAAGAATTTAATCCTCCATTAAAAGATAAGTTGAACAATCTTGTTTAATTTTAGAGATATTTGTGAAAAAGCAGAAAAGGGGAGTTTTAAAAATTGCCAATAGCTTTTCATACCCAACCTGGTACCGTACAAAATTTTACCAAGATATTATAGCTTCCATCGTGGTTGCAGCTTGTTATTGTTTTTCTTGGGTAAAAAATAATTCTAATATGTCTGGCCTGCAAAAGAGAATGAGTCCGGCGCATCCACCATTTTACATCAAACCTTTATTATATAAATTAAGCTCTAAATAGCGTGGACAATGCTGATTATTTTACGTTGGCTGCATTGTTGTCGACAGACTTTAAAGAATTTTTTTTCAGAAAGGAATGTTTTCAGTTACGCTGTTTAGTATCGCAAAAAAGGCAACTGAAGGACCTGCCATCGGACGTTTCTGTGTACGTGGCGATGGTTTTTAATTGCAAATATTATGAAACTAAAGTATGGACTCACTTTCAGTACCCTGAATAAAAACTGAAAGAAATTTACATATTGCGAGATAAATTTCGAGGGAATTATTTAGTTTTCTTCCGGATGGCCCGGGGCCTGGTCACGGAAATCCGAAGATTCCGGAAGGGTTGTTGAATAGCGTCCGCTTTCCGGCCGCAAGACCAGCCAACCACCCCACAGAAAACGTTAATTAAATTCAACCAGCAAATGCCCTTTCAGCAACAAAGAAAATTCAGTTAGCAAAATGCGAACCACATTTCAACTTTTTTAGGATATGCAGTTCTGGAAGACTACCAACAAAATAGGTAAGTTTAAATCATAGCGATTGAACATTTATACCGTTTTGGGGGAGTAAAACATAGATATTCATCTGGTTGTGAGCAGATGTTGGCCGTTCCAGCTACCAACTTGAACACTCTACATACGAAAATGACGTTTATAGGTTCGAGGAAATACGGTTTCGCTCCGGGATTTTCCTATCTACCGTTATATATATTACCGGGATTAGCGGAGCTGCGACTGACCTGGGATATCCAAACTTCACTTTTAGGATCGTTAAATTCGCAGTCTGGTTAGTAAAATGGAAAAGAAAACACTGTATTTCTTCCCTAAGACAACCGTTTAAGTTTAATGGTCGTTTGTAGTATCGGATTTAAACCGAATAAGAGCGATTGCATGTCCGGAAGCCATATTTCTTTACGTTATTGACGATACGGTTCCACCAATGAAATTGTCACAATTAAAGTTTAATGATGCAGCCGCTAATGCCACCTATAAATTAATAAATACCTCTCGTAGATGACCTGAATTTATGGTAATGTCGGGTATCGATTGCAGCTTCGTGACTTTCAATTTGCTACTGAATTTTTAATAAGGATAGTACTCTCCTAATTGAAAACGTGAGTGACCAAGAGCAAAAGGTGGACAAAATAAGTAAACGATGAAAAGATTGAATTTTTGAAAAACTTCCAAAATATTCGATTTCAGCATGGCTAATGGGGTTATGGGCCAAAGTTAAGTCTAAGCTTAAAACATTTTTTAAGTTTTATGTCATTGTTTTGATTTAAGATTCCTCTAAAGGCATTGCAACGTTTGCAGAATCTTTTTTCTTGGGCAATATCTTGCAACCGAAATTCTTTCTTTATGTCATTTATCAGCAGATTACAAAATAAAAAGAGTACATCAGTCAGCTTTTTCAAGCAAAACTGTTGAAATAGCCTTCGAAAGTTATTGTCGTGTTGTGTCCGAAAAAAGTGAACGAAAGACCGAGAGAATAAGCGAATGACACAAACTAATAAACCCGAGGAAAGTCGGACCTAAAAAAGTGTAAAAAATATCTACTCTATTGTGAAGACCATAATAATTGTAAATTGAAAAGCGGCCAATTATTATCGCACGAGAATGTTTGGACGACGAGGGTCAAAAGCCCGAGTTTTACAAAATCCGAGTGCGATAAGAGCCTTATGAAACACGTTTTTTATACCTTTTTTCTTCGGATACCCAACTTTGTTAATATTTTTAGAAAGGGAAATCGTTTTCCATGATTATCATAGTTACATAATAATCTCACAACAATCGCATCTATAGCACGACGGGGAAATACATAAAATGATTGAAAATAATCGCTTTAGACGATCATTTTAAAAGACAGTTTGACGTTTCTTGATTGTTGACAAACATCAAAACTGAAAGTTGCGATGACTTTTCTAAAAAAAGAGGTCTTTAGATTGACTTTTACATTGTTATTAACCTCCCCAACCCCATCACAATTTAAAAAAAATGGGAGGTTACTGCAATCACTAAAATTTTCGAATTTGAGATACCACCAGATCTTTACGTTTTAAGGTCTCAGGAACCCAAAAAAGGGGTTTTTAAAATGTGTCTGTGTGTATGTACGTACATACGTACGTTTGTACGTTCGTACGTACGTACGTTCGTTTGTAATCACGCCACAGCCAAAACTACTAGACCGATTTGACTGAAATTTGGAACATAGGCATCTCATAACCTAACTTAGATCTGAAAAGCTTTTGGAGCCAATCGTGCAACTGGAAATGCCATTTTGGCACATCAACTTTTAAATTTTAAATGCAAACCCCCATTTTTCACGTCACCATTAGGAAGACCTTCAAATTCTGCTTCTAAAAGTGTATTCATTCTTTGTGCCCTTTTGACCAAAAATTTAAAAAAAAATGATTTTTATCGGACTTTAAAATCGCGGTACAGCCCAAGCCCCTGAACCGATTTGGCTGAAATTTTGCAAATGGGGATTGTATTACACGTCGAAGAGCTGAACAAATTTTGAACTCAATCGACTCACGGAAAGTGCCGTTTTGGCACACCAATTTCCAAATTTAAAATTATTCTCTCATTTGACCATTAAAAACAAGTTTTTGAAAGATTTATTGTCACCATCAGAGAGGTCTTCAAATTCTGGTTTTAAATAGGACAAAATTAATTCGTATTTAGCGCTGTTTGGTTCAAAAAATCGAAATTTTATAATAACAGTAAAAATACATTATAGCCCAAATTACTGAATCGATTTAGCTGAAATTTGGTACATGGAGATTGGGTGACCCGTTGAAGACCTAAAAGGCTTTTGAAAGCAATTGGCCCGCGGGAAGTCCCATTTAAGCATATCAACTTAAAATTTTAAACGCAAGACCTCCTTTTTTATGTCGCCATTAGAAAGGCGATCAAATTCTGGTTCTAGAAATGTGTTCACAGTTTCTGCCATTTCAGTGGAAAATAGAGAAAAAATTCTTTCTCATTAAAAGGGAGCGGGCTGACAGTGGATGACATAAAGTGGCAGTTATTGTCAAAAAGGTGGCAAAAGATTAACCTTAAAAGGGACATATTGTCAAACGTGATGGGTGATGTCCGAGGTCACGTCGGTATTTGTCAGAAAATTGCGAAATTAGTCAAGGATTAAATAAATTCTGTTGAATTGACTACTATCTACACAGAATACAAAGATCCACGCGATGGGGAGGTTCCGGCCGCTTCTCTGCTGCATTTTTTTGTATCGAGAATACGAAAAAGATTATATTACATCGTCAAGAGTATATTCGCTTATTAATATTTGATAACTAGGTACATAAAATCCTTTAGCTTGGTTCACATCCGCTTAAATTAACATAAATGAAGATATTATTATGGGCTATCTCCAAGGAAATGCTATGGAAATGCCATGGAAACTACATCGTTACCAAGGTTATGTGTCCTTTATTAATTCCTTAATTTATGTTAATTTAGCCCAGCGACAAAATATCCCCAGACAAAATAGCCCCGTGAATAAGCCCCCCGACAAAAAAAGCCCCCGACTAAATAGCCCTCGAAATAATCGGTTTATTTAATTAATTTGTTTTGTTTTAAGTTAATGACAATTGATGGAAATTTTTATGGCTTAGGTACTATCTGTTCCATAAACTTCACAAATGTGGAATTCAGAATAAAACGATTTAGCCTGCACAGATTTGCGGGTAATTCTTTTTAGCGTCCATAAAATGAACACAATATATTTCATCAATTTGCGGTAGTAAAATAACCATTTATGGATAGGTCAAAAACTGAAAAAAAGTGATGTAGCGGTAGCAGTTAGGATAAATAGAATAAATAATCTTGAAGTAAAATGATCCATATTTCTCAAATATTCTTGGAGTTTCGAAGTCAATCCACAAAAGTTTGTTTATGTTAATTAAGAGTGATACATGTTTCGGGGATTAAGCCCCATCTTCAGTCTTCTCCGCGGAGTTACATGAAAAAAGTGAACTTGTAAAGAGTTCGGTGAATTTAAATTGTAAAAAATTGGTTAAAATTTAAAAATTTTGGTTACATTAATTAAAAATTATTGGAAAAATTAAAAACCGACCACAGCCGGCAGTGAAAAAAGAAAAGGCTATAAAAAGAATAAGGTTATAACTGAATTTTGAAAACAAATTTAACTTATTCAAGTTGGGATTTTTGGGGGGGGGAGCCATTTAATGTGTTGTCTGTTCTGTCAGGGGGGGCTATTTTGTCGGGGGGCTATTTTAAGGTGACTTTAGCTGGCTTTAAAGTCTTTATATTTCCAAAAAGACCCAGAACAAAATTTTTATATAGATAGGTACCTAAGCAAGGTGCAAAAGAACATTGCAAATTTTACAATGCAAAGTGATTTTTTTCAACAAAGATTTATCAAAAACGTTCTTTTGCAACATCGAGAATAGAGAACGTTGACTGTTATTTGAAAAATGTGCAAAATCTTTAACCAGCTTTGCCAACTAATCCATTTATGAGAGTTTTTAGGCAGATCTGCCTACATTTACTAACGTTATTAAGACGATACAGTTCCAGCAATTAAAATTTAATAATACTGTCCATTAACTCCACTTATAAATTAATAAGTATGTAGATACAGGATGTCCCAGAACGCTAGCACCTCCGTTTAATAGGGTATTCAGCATTAAATTCTGAGTCGATTCGTGTTCTTGAAAATTTCCAGGGTCCAATAGTTCTCCAGTTATACGACATTTAAGAGGGCCAATTTGAAAACATTTCTGATGGTGAATTTTTCAAAAACTTGTTTCGCATTTTTAAATGAGAGTATAATTCAAAATTTTAAACATTGATGTGCCAAAAAGGCACTTGGGTGGGTCGATTGCCTCCAAAACCTTTTCGGCTCTTCAATCTCCACATATGCAAAATTTCAACAAAATTGGTCCAAGGGTTTGGGCTGTGCCGTGTTTTAAAAGTACCTTAGAAATCTCGAATTTTTGAGGTTCTTGTCAAAAGGGCACTGAGTGAATACATCTTTGGAAGCAGAATTTGAGGGCCTTTCTTATGCTGACGTCAAAATAGGGGTTTTTAAAATCTAAACTTGATGTACGAAAATGGCATTTGCGTTTACACGATTGGCTACAAACGCTTTTCAGATCTAAGTTAGGTTTTGAGACGCCCATGTGCCAAATTTCAGCCAAATCGGCTTAGTAGTTTGAGCATAAAAACCATTTTTGTAGGTCCCTGAGACCTCAAAGTGTATAAGATAATTTTAGTGACCTATTTTTTTTAATTGTGCGATTGGGGAGATTAAAAGGAAACTGTAGAAGTTTTTAATAACGAAGGCTATACAAAAAAGTCACATAGGGTTAGGTCGGGTCAACCTGCTGGCCATGCACATCTGTCAACCCAAATCTCGTCATAATGAGTTCGAAGCCTCGTCCAGAAGTGAAACTGGACCAGTTTGCTTACGGCCATAGAAAATCGTTAAGTTTTCACCATAAACAATTTTTTGCACCTCCGAAAGGTTCCATTCATCGTTTCCGGCGTTTTAAACCGGCATGAATTTTCACTAAAGGGAACAATTGTTTATGATCCCATTATATTTCGCATCACAATCAAAATATTTCCTCTCAGCTCCGAATGGCGAAGGCGCCGGAAGACACTTCACTATCGTCACCATTGTTTACCTACACCGCTTTGCACTTTGCATTAACAATAAATTCCCTCCCAGATTCAGTTAACTTGGACAATGTTTGCGTTGGATTATTATTCATGGAACTGGATGTGCGTTTTTCGAGGCTAGCAACGAAAAAAAAGCGCGTTTATTTCCCGGTGCACTTAAAAGCGAGGTCTACACTATTGGAATAAAGAGAACGAGGTGCTTTTACCGTTACTTCTTATAACCAGAGCACGTTTCCAGTTTATACGCATATTTCTTCCGCTTTATACCTGCCACTCTTAAGTGCTCTGGAAATGCACCCAACACGAAATTAAATAATCTCGAATTTTCTGATAGATACATGGGGTGTGTTTTTGAACGTTATGAGCCTGTCAGGATTATTTGTAGTCGGATTGTGTCGAGAGGAAATGGAATTGTCACATAGACAGTCGGGATAAATAAATATTCCGCTCGCTGTCTAGTTTCAATATTAAACATAAAGAGATTGTTTCTCACGTAACGTGCCGTACTTGGCCTGTAATGAATGTACTCCGCCAGCGCAGTTCATGTCTTAATAATGTTCACACAGCCAACATTGCAGGGCAAATTTCTGACTGCAATTGCAACATTCATTGCTCTCTAGTCTTGAGGAGTATGTTTCAAAAGAAACGAAACAAACTTTGTCATGAAGATTGCCATTTGCTGCAAAAGTTTTGCTTTCACGAAGTTAAATCACAAATAAAAGCTTGATTATTTCATATGAGTTGTGCAATGGGAAATGGGGAATTCCATGCAACCCTTTGTTTATTTGTTCAATTCTCTCGTAATTCACGAAATGAAATAAAATCGCAATTTTGTTAAAACTGCTAATATCCGCTCGTTCAATAATTTAGCCATTGCCTCTGATTAACGGGGTTAAAGAACTTACTTTAGAGCTTTGAAGTGTTGTTGCCCTAAGACGATAATGCATGTTAGATCAACCATTGAAAAATTTTCTCTACTGAAATTTTATTTTGGAAATCTGTCACATGTGCATTCTAAAGGATTGTTTCTATTCAATTCTAGATGTAATTCTGGCCATTTCAATTCGGTCCAGCTGTTTTTTGAAATATGTAAAATTGAAAAATTAAATTAGAAAATTTCGTGCTTTTAGATCTAGGCAATAATCATTTACCTTTTAGATCTCGGTCCAGTTCTTGAAAAATCTAGTGTGTATTATACGTGATAAAGTATGGAATATTCGCAATAACTATGCAACCAGCAATTTTTGAGAAAAACTGGTGGAACTAATTTTTTTGTGTATCCGGTGCATGGTAAATATTAAAATAATATCGGCGGTCATAAGAAAATCAAAAATTATTGTATTTCCTCAAAAGATAGAACGCTTAGAAGAGAAATTTCTATCAATACGTCATTCAATTTTTAAAAATATAGAGGCTCCAAGAAATTTTGGAACGAATCTCAGATTCTTAATCACTTTTATTTAGTTCTAATTTAATCGACTCCGTAACTTTTACCGGGTGGGAGATCCCAATAGTCACGATATCTGGATGTGTTTAGGCTTAGTTCCTGAGTTGACTCATAGATGTCGCCGCGGTTTCTCGTTGTGGCTACGGATGCTCCACTAAGGCATAAAGCGTACGAGCATCATGACAATCGTCAGCTTTGCGCAGTGGCAGTATCGTAACCGATGAGGTTTTTCCGAGGTGCGATTATTGCTAGTTGAAAACTTTAACCAATACCCCGCTACGTGCACGTGAAATACCGTGCGCTAAGGCAATTTTTGGAAGCCTCTACGGGGGCTTATAAGCAAATCAAAGTAAGACTTTAGTAATTACTTATACCTATAGGCGGTTGTGTTATAAGTATTTCCGCATAGGCAGTGGCTAGTTAATCCTCCTCCTCAAACTTCCTGTATTTTTTAAATTTTATAATCACTTAGTTTATAATTTCATAGGTTTTATGTGGTTTTGGTGTAACAGGTAAGTAAGGGAAACCAAAGGAATTGTAGAAAAATGTAATTATTCAAGACTCATTTAAAATTCTCGTTATTTTTTCATAAAAGCAGTTACCCTGGGATTCAGTTTCCTAACTCTCCCCAGTGGTCGGAACATTACTTTTAAAAAGTAATTCATTACCATTACACATTACTTCGTCGAAATTGTAATGCATTACTTTATACATTACTTTTAACGTGACATTTCTTAAATTTCTAATTGTAGCTGACAGATTTTGAGATCTGCAGTAAATTGAAACATACGTCATTCCAGACACGGCCAACCCTAATTGGAATTTTTAAAAATGCCACGTTATAAAAAAAACTGTAGGTGTATTATTTTAAAACAGTAAATTTATTATTTAATTTTAATTTAATTTGAATAACACTTCCTGTGGTGGTTATTTCATTTCACAGAATTACAGTTTTCATAAAAGTTTTATTTTTGCGTTTATCAATTAAGGGTAAAAAAAGTAATGGAAAAAGTAATGGTTTTCCATTACAATTACTAAAAAAATTTAATGCATTACAATTACCCATTACTATTTAAAAAAAGTAATGCATTACAATTACTCATTACCAGCTAAAGTAATTTCATTACAGTAATGCATTACTTCCGACCACTGACTCTCCCCCTACTGCTAACTTCACTTGTTCAATTGCAAGCTGTATTTGATTTATTATGCTTGCAAATGATTACCTACGTTAAACAATGCAATATTTGTTGCAAATTTTTTTGTATGTATTTGCCAACAGAATCCGCCTCTGACCTGAAGTGCTGCAAAAAGGCCAAGAAAGAAAAATCCGGGTCCTGTGGATTTTGATGGTATAGCTACCGTAATTTTTTTTTATCTTTCCACTCCTTTATTGTTATTTCCTATTCGACCATTTAGGTCTCCCATTATAATAATATTTCTTTCCTCATGTCTATTTCAGCTTGTAAGGTTTCAGGTTTCAAAGAACTTTTAATTCTCCTCCTTCTTTGCATTGTCGTTTGGTGCGTAGGCGATTATTATGCCCCATACTTTCTTATCTTCTATTTTTGCTTCAATTGTAAGTATTCTCTCGCTGACATATTTTTCGTTTTGTATTTTCTCTACTTTTTCAGGTTTTACTATTATTCCTACTCCTTCTGCTCCACTATTTTGTAGGTCTACTCCAGACCAATACAAGTAGTATCCGTCCTTTAATTCTTCAATTCCGTGACCTTTCCTTTTTGTTTCTGTTACTCCTATAGTCTAAGTTTTGCACTTTAATTTCTTCAACAATTTCGTCTTCCTTTCCATTTATACCCCTCACATTCCATGTACCTATGTTTATTTCTTTCTTCTTTTCTTTTCTTACTCGTATTCCATTTCCTTTTCTTTGTTCATTAATATTTTCCGTATTCTTGTCCTTTTTCGTTGCCTTTTCTCGTTGACCTTTTCCATACCAGTCCGTCTTGCATAATTGCCCAGATTCTTTTACGTCTTAGTAGTTTTTTAGTTCGGGTCTGCTCTCAGGATTCAATGTCTTTAGTTTCTTATCCCATTTCCATTTTTGTCCGCTGATTATACGACTCAAACACTCGAGCTTGACTGTTTCTCCCTTATCTTTCTCAATCTTTGGATCATTTTAAATATTTTGTTCGTTAAGTTGATAAGAATTTCTTGAAAGAGTTTTCAAAGTCATATTGAATAAAAATTGCCCAGGACATTAATCATTCGAGGTAAGACAGTTGGCAATACACCCTTTATAACTCCACTCGCCCATGTATAAATTTTAGCTTCGGGATTAAAATTGTACCTTACTCCCTTGATGTATAAATATTTGACTATTTGACTATTATTTTGTTTAACAATCTTTAGTACCAATATTTTGAAAGTTTATGTGTTTATGGCTATATTTGGGCAACGAAGAAACCTCTAAAGCAGGGACTGGTACCGAAACCGCAAAGAACTGGAACCGAAACCGGAGCCGTATAAAAATTTGGAACCGATACCGGAACCGAAAGCTTTATTTTTAGCCATTTAATATATACAGCCGAACCTTGGGTTTCGGTTCCAATAAATTATAAAAAAGGCGTTTCATTAATTTTACACCTATTTGGCACTATAATACGAAAGCGTAGAGCTACCATGATATTTGCTGACTTTTTTTCTTTTGTAATTTACAGAAAAAGTGTAAATTTACATAAAAGCTGTTTTACAGAAAAAATGTAAAATGTTTTCGTTCTGAGAGCACCGTTACCGAGTTGTACAGGGAGTCCAAACGCATTAATACACGGCTCTTACGGCCAAATTTTAAGATGAATAGAATAAAAAATCCATGGTAAATGCTTGTATAATTTAGCAATAAACAAAAAGTACATATAAATTGAGCAGTAAATTTTTAAATTAAAATTTTCATTACTAAGGATGTTTTTTCAGAATGCAAGGTTTCTTGTTTTTGGTCATTTTATTAATTAATAGCTTGATAACAGCCCGATAAAAGATGTAGCAAAATGGCTCGTAATCCTGCACTCTGAAGAAACATTTTTTCCTTTGTAATGAAAGGTGCCATTTGTTAAGTAAAGAAAATAATTAAGCCCCGTTAAAATCCTTTAGGGGGCGTGTACAGTTAGTGGGAGGAATGTGGTAAGACGAGGACGATTGCATCGGTTGCACAGATGATGAAGTGCGTTGTTGCCGGATCTCCGCGCAAAATTTCATTTCAATTAATGAAAATTTAAAAATTTACTGTTAATTTATCAAAAAAATAAAATCATCACCGTAAAGAAGGACTCACAGGGAATCCAAAAAAATAGAAACATGGGTGGTGCCATTAAAAAAAATTACTCATTGTTTATCGCTAAATTATGCAAATTCCAAATTGCTACGAAATGAAGGTAATTTATTCTAATTTACCCTGGATTTTTATTTTATTTATTTATCTTATTGTTTGGCCGTGAGTGCCGCGTATTAACAGAGCCGTAACTAGGGTGGTGCCACCGGTGCCCCCGCACCGGGGCGCCATCTTCAAGGGGCGCAACAACGGGACCGAACAATAGTAAAAAAAAATTATAAAAAAAATCAAATCCAACACACCGCAAGAGCTTGTAGTTTGCCGTACCCGAAATTAGCTCTCAAATACCCAGACGACATAAATATAGTGTAGAATTCATAAGTGAATTAGAAACATTGAAATTTTAAATGCAATCACATTTCTCTGAGTCTCAGTCAACAGATGCATTAAACTTGCTACCGGTACTTCACGACTATTCGTTAGTGGAGATTTGTCCAAACGTTGACATAATGTTAAGGATTTTACTTAGGGGAGAAGGGGGCACATTCGGACAGTTGTATAGTTTCAGTTATAGTAGTCCAAATGCTGTAAGGTTATATGGCAGCAATAAAATTTGTAAATAATCCTAATAGGTCATTACCTGGGGTATTTCCCGCACTGCACGTTTGGTAGCTTCGCAGGCCCGGCTTCAAAATTTCTTTCCCGAATGAAATAAAATTAACGCCAGAAAAATTAATTAATTTAATTAATAATTTATTAAGTCTATACCTACAATTAATACATCAAATAAATGCGGAAATAGAACAAGATATGCGCTGGAATCGTATATAATCGCTGCGGTCTCGACTGGCGCTAAGTTGGAGTACGGCTCTGGCAGCTTTGCAAAGGTGTCTTGGCTGCTTTACCTGGTTTGTTTACATTATCATCACTGCTGGCCCATTGTTCCTTCAATTGGCTTTCAGACAATGCAAAATTTTTATGAGGGCTATATAACCTTACAGGATTTGGACTACTATATAAACATTTATTTCAAATTTTATAGAGACTGCTCTTTTGGAAGTTGTGTCACTCGTTGTGCCAATTAAAAAATTGGCGGTTTTGAAAGTTTTCGCAATTTAAAAAATATATATTTTTTTAGCATTGAAAAATCCCAGTCCGAAAGTGCCCTTCTTAGATTGTCTGAATGTACATACCCAGAACTGCAATATTGTGAACATATATTTTTTGATCAATTTATAGGTTAAGCTTCTGCATCAGTCTCTTTGCAAATACCCCCCCCCCTATGGTATCTCAATGACATAACATAATTGACAACAACAAAACATCGACTGGGAAAAGTCAATAGCCTTACACATAAAGACAAAAAATTACATACCCGAACAACGAAAACACTTTTTCTTAAAAATCGAATACGCTCGCATTGACGTGATTCAGACTTCACGAGGCAAACTGGACATAATGGCGGCACTCCCTAACTGAAAATTTCAAAACTGGGTGAAATGCTATTAGCGGCAAATTCGCATTGTCCGGATGTGCCGCCCCCTGTCCGAACGTGCCCCCCTCTCCCCTACTCTGCCTGTCGTGTGAACGAAGTTTTAGTAAGTTAAAAGTGATAAAAACCTACCTAAGATCGTCTATGGGACAACAGAGCCTGACAAATTTAGGGATTTTGTCAATAGAGAATGATATTGCAAAACAACTCGATTATGATGCCCTTATAAACGAATTTGCGTCGAGAAAATCTCGAAGAGTTGAATTGTAATTTTTAAAATTACCTAATGTTAAGAGATATTTTGTTGAAAAATTAAAATTATGATTATTATTAATATTATTATTAAATGAGGGGCGCAAAATTCTCCTGTGGCACCGGGCGCAAAATATCCTAGTTACGGCTCTGCGTATTAATACATTTGAACTACCCTGAACAACTCGGTAATGGTGCTCTCAGAATGGAAACATAAATTTACACTTTTTCTGTTTTACACTTTTTCTGCAAACTTACACTTTTTTCTGTTTTGAACTTTTTCTGTAAACTTACACTTTTTTCTGTAAATTTACACTTTCTGTAAATTACAAAATAAAAAAAAATCAGCAAATATCATGGAAGCTCTACGCTTTCGTACTATAATCTTATTATTATTAATTATTTATATAATTAGTTAATAATTAAATCAAAATCCATTGAAGAACAATTACTGCCACGGACAAACAGGTTTTTTGACATAAGGTACTTACTTATTATTTATTATTATAATAAACAATAATTGTATAATAAAATATCGGGTGTCCCAAAAAAAACCGGACAAAATATATTTAGGAATAACTCAGCCATTTCTCAACCGATTTGGATGAACCTCGTCTTAAATTAAAGATAAAGAACCAGGCTTTCGAATCGTGCAAGAAACTATTGATAATTATTTTTAAGGGTTTTTTAGGTGCTTGGGGATTGGTCAGACAAGAACCAATCGTTATATGACACAAATGGTCTTGAAGATCGTTCTTTTTTCTGCAAAAGTTTGTTTCAAAAGTCGATTTGGTTTACGCATTCATTTTCGGCGATTTTTTGAAAATATGTCTTTTTACTCCGTAATAACTGATGAGTAAAGTTAGTGACGCACAAGCAGCATAATTTTTGGTTATAAATTATCGCAGTTGATGAAAACAGAGGTGACTTCCAATGAGGGACAAATTGGAGAACTATTACTGAAAATTAAGCTGCTTTTGCATCACTGTTACTTTAGTCATATCATAAAAGCGTGAAAATAAGGGAAAACACTTTTTTCAAAAAATCACTTAAAATTAAGGCTTAAACCAAATCAACTTCTGAAAAAAGGTTTTTGAAGACAAAAGAACGATCTTCAAGGATTTCTGAGTCTCATAACGATTGGTTGTTTTTTCAGCAATCCCCACGCACTTAAAATACGCCTTAAAAACAACTATTAATAGGAATACTACGACAGCGCCATATGTCGTAGTTTCTTAGAGTTCGAAAGCCTGATTCCTTACCTTTAATTTAAGACCACGTTCATCCAAACCTGTTAAGAAATATCTGACTTATTCCCAAAAATATTTTGTCCGGTTTTTTTTTGGTACACCCGATATATTTTGTAATTTTCAGTAAAGCGGGCGAAGATCCTCAAGGGATTATTTGTAACCGGAATCGGAACCGAAAAAATACCGGGTTTCGCTTGACTTTTAAAATAATAACCAAAACCGAAATATTTTAAGGGTTCGGAACCGAAACCGGAACCGAAACCTATATTTCGAATCGGTAGTGTCCCTGCTAAAGTCTGTTTTACAGCGCTATCGGAATTATTTACGCAATTCACGGCTCATTTTCCTGGCCATGAAATGCTCCAGACCCCATCGTACAGACGTGCCTGGGACAAAAGGGCCATTATTGCGCACTCTTAAATCGTGCGGATTTCCAGCAACGATCCATTCATTCCCGATGATGTTCTCACAAGAAAAAATGTTCATCCAACAGGCACTCTGGCGTGGCGTGTTTCCTTCGATTGTCTAAATCTTAAGAGATCGATCGACAACGAAATGCAATACGCCTGCAAGAATTTATATTTCCCCACGGGTCAACCTGTAGCAATGCGGCAAAACATCACGACTGTCTTTACAAAGCGAATCCCCTACAACAAAGCCACATTCCGACGATTGTCATGAAAAATGGGGCGCACTCCCTTAATTAAAAATCATAATTTGATATGAGATAATTACAATACGACCCGCTTCTGAGCAACTTCGCTTTAATAAATAATTCATTCCGTCTGCGCCCGCAAATTTAATTCGCTAATAAAATTGCGCCAGCTACAGATTAAGTGGCTACGTGATTTCGCTCCATCAAAGTGTTTTTCACATTTTCATAGGAATTTACAGAAAATGTCTTGTGAACATTTTGCAAAATCAAATCTATTTACTTAATGTTACTTAATGTTGCCAACATTAATGCATTAAAATACAAAGTAAATTTTAAAATCCACCGGAAGATGTACATAAATGCGATGTGTATCCCTGTAGATGTTCATCACATGTGTAGGGGCCGCCTGAATTTACTGATGGAATGGGGTGCAGATTTTAACAATCTGCACATAGTAGTAGTGCCTGCGCAGACGCACAGATGTGTCAAAAATGACAATTATTGAAAAATTTCAACATTAAAAAACTGTGAATTATGATGAAAAACTTGAATAATAGTACTTTACAGTGTTTGCAGCAGAAACTGAACAAAACAACACACTAGAATTTATACAAACATACATGTCAACCCACTTTTCCTTTTTCTGTTTAAGACTTCACCATGCATAAAAGAATTGTATTGTATTGTATTGTAAAACGTGATAATTTCTGTTTTCAAGGTAGGATTAAAATCAGATATTCTGTTCATATCCTATTGAATGTACTGGTTATTACTTATTATCTGTATGTTCGGTTTTTGCAGTGTGTTTTTGATATTGTTATAGAGTGCATTTCAATAAAATTACTATTATTATTATCATTATTAAAAATTATGCGAAGTCTGTAGAATTAGCACTGCAGGCAAGGGAAAAATTACTGCATTTAAGTAGAAATACCAAAAGTATCGGGTGCCCCAAAAAAAACCGGACAAAATATTTTTGGGAATAAATCTGCCATTTCTTAACCGATTTGGATGAGCGTGGTCTTAAATTAAAGCTAAAAAATAAGGCTTTCGACTGTATGAGAAATTACGGCAGGTGGCGCTGCCGTAGTAGTCCTATTGATACTTGCTTGAAAGGTTTATTTTGGTTGCATGGGGATTGGTCAGTCAACGACCAATCGGTATGACACTCGGATAGCCTTGAAGATCTTTCTTTCTTGTTCAAAAATCCTTTTTCAGAAGTCGATTTGGCTTAAGCATTAATTTTCTGTTTTTTTTTTAAATGTGTTTTTCATTATTTTCACGCATTAATGGCCATGATCAAGGAACAGTAATGCATATAAATCTTAATTTTCAGTTATAAATGAACGAATATGGTGAAAACAGTGGCGCGGATGTCAGTGAGGGGCAACTGAACAGTTATCATTGAAAATTAAGGCTCTACTGCAGCTAGCGAAAATATCTGTTCCGTGAGTAAGCAACCAGCAATACAAACGCTCGTGACACCTGCCAATCACTGAGGATTATAGATCTCCCGCGGTGAAGGTTGCTCATAACAATCCCGGCCGCAACAGGCCCCATAAAAATGTATTGACAGAAAAGGAAATGTTTCTGCTGCGTTGTTTTGTTGTTTTGATTGCAGCCAAAACTTTGATCTACGTTCCTCAAAAGTTGGGAAATTTCACATACGGTGTTCTTCTGTTGCACGGCAGTATTGCGCCCATAAGAAAAAGAAAAGTTGACTGTCTTTATTCAAAATCTAGAAAGCCTAGAAAATTTCAAAATTTATTCAATTGACAGCTGTCAAAAATATAAAAATTCCAAGTTTCATTTAAATAACATCAATCATTAAGAAGATACTATTAATTTTTCTTTAAATTGGCAATTTTCAGGTTTTTTGTGATAACTTAGGAACGAATCAAAATATCGGGAAATTCTCCAAGAAATAGCGCAACTTTTCTCTAATTTAACCGACACCGTATCTTTTAAAGTTTAGGAGATCCCAATGGTGAGCATCGAAAAATTACCCACCCTCTATAGGTACTACAAAGTAACAAATATTTCTCTTTGTTATATGAAGCTGCCCTTGAACTTGAAAATAAGAATTATGATTGGTTTTTAATTTTACCTCCCCACTACTATTTATCGCACAGTAAGTGATTTTTTTCAGTTCGATTCCTTCTTCGACCGTTTCATCGCGTGCTGTGTAAGGACATTTTACTTCTATCAGAGCATTTTTTTTCAAACTCAGCAACGGCCACTTTTTCGTGTTCTCTCCCCCATTCTATCGGTTTCGGTGTAGGTAATATGCTAAGTGGTTGGATACAATTATTGTCTCAACCAAAAATAATATTATGTAAAAGTCTCTAAACGTCTCGCTGACCGTCCTTGGCTCGCTTCGTTCAAAAAATGGAAAAAATTATATTCGATTTTCATTAAACCCCATCACGCCCTTCTATTTTCACAAATTTTACCCCTACCACAACGATAGATGACAAAACCAGTGCCACTGTTTTTGTTACCCCCCCATCAATAAAAATAAAATTTCAACTCAATATTAATAATCTTAATTAAAATTGAGATTAACTTTTAATAAGCTGATTCTGGAAAAAAGTAATTACTTCAAAATGGGGTATTATTATTTCTATTACTAATTCAAATAACTTATTGGCAGTAATGGCAGAAAATATTTAAATAATAATAGTTGAGAATAATAATGAAATTAATTCACAATACATATATCATTTCATATTCACACACCAGGAATATAAGATAATTTACCTAATATAGGTACAACCACTTCTCCTTTCTTCAGGTAGGTAGTCCTGGGGGCTGCAAGCTAATCCTAATGAGGGGCCATAAATCAAGAAGCTGTCGTATAATAAGTTGCCTACTTTCACTGAATTCGGAGGCAATTTCATCGGGAACAAAACCAAATTCTCGGAAAATACGGTCATTTAAGAAAAAACTAAAATGATAGGCCAATTGAGCTAAACGTGACAAACAAAATGGTGTCTCATTTACTGAAAATAACTCAATTCAATAGTGTCCTTGAAAAACGAAAAAAACGATTTACACATCGCATTTTTTTTATAAACAACGTGCAGGTTTTTGCAAAAAGTAAGATTATAGGCCCAATTATACATTAATTGCCAATACCTAGAAACATCTGTGACGAAGTGTTTTTCGTCACGAGTTTCCTGGAAACCACCCCCGAATTTTCCGTTTCCTTTCCCACCGTACGGCCTTCCCGCGGTCCGAGTTATCCCGAATTGGCACCTAGAGATGCGTCAGGACCTGCCCGACTCTATTCCGTAAACACCGGGGTGATACCGCCATCCCCCATCCCTTAATAATTAATTAAAAGTCGGTTGTTTACAAGTGTTATCTTATCTCCGCGAGATAACAGTTTTTGTGGGATTCCGTCGCCGAAACCGCGTGGCCTTGCATTTAATTCTTTTCACGCCGGACTAAGAAAAATGCGTCTTCGCTTTCCCTGCACCGATTTCCTCCGGACAAAAACCGGCCGGCTTCTAATTATTTTCAGGTTCATCTCCACCGGTCTAGAAGGCCGCGCCACCCCCAAGATCGCCGCCAACGCTGGAACCGAGGACAGGACTCGATGGATTGCCGAGCCATCTCTCCAGTTCCACCGGGCCATCGCCACCAATCAGCGCAGCGGAGCGATGTGGAAGGATGCCGACCAATCAGCGTTCGGCAGCCCCTATATAAGGCGCAACGCAGCGAGATCCAGGATCTTCTTCAACTTCTTCTCGCGGAGCCTTCCCGAGAAGTTTAGAACCGAACAAAAGGTAGCCACCGGGTTAGGGCAATAATTCTGTTTATTGGTTAGATGTGTTATCCGTTTTAGAGTTATACTTTTATTTGTAAATTTCTGTTAAATAAACATATCAACCGGGTTTCGACTATTTATTCAACATAAGTAGCTTAGCTGCCGGGGATCCTGAATATTGTTTTGCTGGAAACTTCCGCTTACACTTTCAGGAGAATTACTTTGCTGGTATCGACCGCTGGTAATTCCGAAAACGGTTCTAGGCGTTGGTTCGCTGGCGTTCCGCTTCCAACACTAGACCGTCCGGTTCCGTGACGTCATCCGTCGTAGTCGAACAACCTCCGAGCAAGTTTTAGTTTCTGTGTCCGTGCCGTAGCTGTGACGTCTCATCCCGTGACTAATCTTTGTCTCTGCCCGTTTGACCTTTACTAATTATCACCTGACATTGCCCGAAACCATCGATCGCCGCCGTTCGAACTCCTGGCTTTATTTCTCGACTGTCTAAAAGCAACCCGCGTGCGTATCTGGAGTAAACCAGTATAAAAATCTGGCGCCCGAGCAACCGTAATCCTCATTAATCGACTCGGAGTACGTCACACATCAAGACATCCTCCAACGATAATACAGCTCGTTTAAAACGTCAAATAAATTTGCATTGGCGGGATACTAACTGCAGAGGAGCCTTAAGCCCTATGTGCATCAATGGTACTTTAGTCATACTTATATGGAAGCATGAAAATACGCAAAAACACTTTTTTTAGAAAAATCACAGAAAATTAATGCATACGACAAATGGACTTCTGAAAAAGGATTTTTGAAGAAAAAAGAAAGATCTTGAAGGCTATTTGGGTCTCATAACTATTGGTTGTTGCCCGACCAATCCCCACGCACCTAAAATAAGCCTTAAAGACAAGTATCAATAAGGCTACTGCAGCAGCGCCATCTGTCGACGTTTCATGCAAAGTTCGAAAGCCTGATTCTTTAGCTTTAATTTAAGACCAAGTCTATCCAAATCGGTTGAGAAATGTCTGATTTATTTCAAAGACTATTTTGTCCGGTTTCTTTTGGGACACCCGATAGTACCTACGGTAAATATGACAATTTTGCAAAATGTTTTGAAGGGGAGGAAATATTGTTAACGGGGTGAAGAAGTTGTAAAGAGTGAAAATATAATCCAAATGAGTAAATGGCGAGTAGTTATCGGAAAAGAACAAAATTACAAAATATAGCACGAAAATAAGCCAATTATGCAAATCAGACTATTGTCGGGGTTGAAATAAGAAATACATATACAGAATGGTCAATTTTTTGTTGCCCACCATTGGCAGCTCGGAAACCAACTTTTTCAAAACGATTGTTACTCTAAAGAATTCCCCGATATCTTGATCCGTTCCTGAGTTATCCCGAAAAAACTGAAAATTGCGGTTTTAAAGAAAAATTTATATCTTTTTAAGGATTGGTGGCAAGTATTCAAATGAAACTTGGAAATTTTCTATTTCTGACAGCTGTTAATTCAATGACATTGACAGAAATTTTCTAGGCCTTCCAGATTTTGAGAAACCATCGCCAAATTTTCTTTTTCTTATGGCCGCCACTCGGGCCACCATAATGGATTTTACCACTATTGGTTACACAAAAAAATTGCTTTTCAGAAATGTAATTAATATGGATTTTTTTGAAAAAATCCATGGTTAAATTTTTGAAAACTTGTTTTTTCTGCATCTAATGTTTAAAATCCAATATGGCTGCCATAAGAAAAAGGAAAGTTGACTGTCGTTCGTCAAAATCTACAAGGCCCAGAAAATTTCTGCTAAGGGTAATAGCTGTTAAAATGAAAGTTCCAAGTTTTATTTAATTACCACCAGTCGTTAGATACAAGATTTTTTCTTTGCGATTTCCAATTTTTTCTGGATAACTCGGGAATGATTCGAGATAAGGAAAAATTCTTTACAGAATCTAAATCATCTTGAAAAAGCGCAAATTTTTTTCAAATTTAAGTTAGGTACTCTCCAACTTTTACGGTCTCCGAGTTCCCATTGGTGGGCAACGAAAAATTCACCACCCTGTATACCTTTTGAGACAGGGGTTGAAAAATTGTAAAAGGTAAACAGAATCCAAATGAGTTCAATTTATAACCGAGGAAAAACTAAATTATGCGAATATTTGCAAAATTAACACCTAGGGGGTTGAAAAATTGTGTAAAAGAGAATGAAAAGTCATGAGAATTAATCGTAATTAATAATAATAATAATAATGAGTTTATTTTCCAACAGATGTATACATACCTACACGCAATTACAGGAAAAAACATAATGTGCAGGACAATGAAGTTATATAAGAAATTATATAAAGAATATAATTAGTATAATTACAGAAAATAACATGAAAATAAGCCAATTAGGCAGAGGGGGTTGAAATATTGCGAAGGAAACCGAAAAAAACGAAAAAGGCAAACAATCCATATGAGTAAAATTGCTCGAATTTTAAGCAGTTAACGCTCGGGGGGTTGCAAAATTGTGAAGGGGGATAAAAAGTCAATTGGGATGAAATTGAACTGTAGTTAAGTAGAATTAGCGAAAATTAAACGAAGCGGTGTCCGTAAATTTAGCTTTTTGAAGGTTCACATATAACATGAAAAGGGTTGAAAAATTATGGATGAGTTAAAAATTAATGAAAATTAATTACCGAAAAATCACAAAAAAGCGCCAAAGATTAAATAGAATGTATTTACTCCGCTTGCTAGGGCTTAGGGGTTGGTTTTAGGTTGAAGACTCATAAGACTTTTCTCAGTGGTTCACCGAAATCTATCGAACCCCGGAATTTTAATCCACCACTTCCATGAAAAAATTTCCAGTTTCAACACAACAAAACAAACACGACAAAAAGATGTCGAATGGTTTTAACTTCAACCCTAAATTATTCAGTGAAAATTCGACTTTCCACCCCTAAATTTCATCCCCTTCGATAAATTTCTCGTAAAATTCACTCCTCCTTTCTCGAAGATGCAATGTGTAAGACCTCACAGTTTTACATAAGATATTGCTTCTCTGTGTCAAATTACAGGGCTTCATAAATGTTTCAACCTATAAACTCCAACCCCCCTATTTCACCACCTACACTTGCTCTAAAGAAAGTTGTGTTTTCAATTTCACCCTAATCCAATTCTGTGAAAAATTGCGGCGATTTATAAATTAATGTTTTCAACCTATCATGATTTCGCTCCTTTATGATTTGCAGTGGTGAGTTTATTTATCCGGTGATACATAAACTCCTTGCGTATTTACTGACTTCGGTTGTTCATAAATAAATCAATAGGACTTCAGAAAAAAAATTAAATGTATTTATCCGCTTGCAAAGAGTTAAGGGTTGTTAATAGCCTAGGGGTTGGTTTTAGATTGAGAACTCATAAGATCTTTTTTCAAAAGTTGACCGTACTTGAAGAAATTACCAGTTTCAACTCTTAAGTTTTATTATTAGATCTTAGTGAACATTTGTCCGAACGCCTACAGTGTCACTGAGAATTAACACACCAAATTCTGAGTTCTCGTATTTTTGTGTTTTTGGATGTTAAGGGTTGTAGCGCCTTTAAGGGTAGTTTTTCGCAAAATATGAATACCTAATACCTTTTTTCAATCATTAATAGAAAGCTATCGAATGACGCCAATTTCGACCGAAACTTATTAAGCGGAATTCTGCCTTACTTTTCGTGAGATGAAGCTGTATACCAGCCCGATATCTCAATCCGTTCTCAATTCTTCCGAAGGACAGAGTCAGGAGCGAGCGAGCGAATAATCAAAAACAATAGTGCCTCGCATTCTGCAACGGCACTAATACTTGCATCTTTCGAGCTGCCATCTAAAAACCTGGAACTGGTTTCGGTCTTATTGACCGTCATCAGAAAAGTGCATTTGGATGGAATTGAGCATCTGATAAACGAGGGCTGCCATCTATAATTGCACTTCGCTCATCAGGGCCAATAAGCCCGAAACCGGTCCGAGATTCTCGGATGGCAGCTCGAAAAATTCATTTTTTATCTACATTTATTTCAGCGCTGTTTGTCAAAGCTGGCAATTGGGTGGTGCGTTCTTGTTTGTCATTGTTGTTAAGATACAAAGGTTTTAGAAAGTTTTAATGAAAGCCCTTTTTGAACATAATTAGGCTGTGTTGTTGAATACAGGTAATTAATTTCGGGTAATTAAATACCAGCATGAAATCGAAAAAGAGATGTCGGGATAAATTTGTTTCTGGTTAGAATTTACTTACACATTTGGTTAAATGAAAAGATCTGGCGAGGGCCCCCTCGACCCTCTAACCACAAATAATTAATATATAGCCAACCAAATAAAATTGCAAATCCCAGTCAGTAGGTAGGTGTTATTAAACTGGAATATTGGTTGCCATTTCCACGGATTAAACGAAAACACACAAAACAAACATTTAACGACAAATAATAATACTAAACCGTAATTAAATGAAATTGGGGGCGTTTTATGGGTCCATTCTCGCCTATGGATCCTAAATTAAATAATATAGAGGTCGATGATGGCTGATCTCCAAAGAAATAACTTGCTACAATGTATCGTTTGATGAATTTCCTAAATATATGCAAACTACTGGATCTGATAAAATAACTGAATCCCTTTATTTTACGACTGCTTTTGTCTGTTTCAATTTCGTAGCGGGCACGTGCGTGTCGCCGCTCCAATAAAAGGGGATAACCGTGTTCGCTAAATATTTCCTACGTGTCCCACTATGCTAACACGGTTTTCGGTGAGATAATTTCAAATTTCTGTGTCTACACAACCGGAAATTGCTACAAAAACGTTTGTAGTAACCGATTTATTTCTTTTATGAGAGGAAGATAATTCCACAAAGGTCTTTGCGGGGCCGAAAATGCCCTTTAAACTGTCCAAAAATTAAACTTAAATTGGCTATAACTCATGAACTGTTAATAATAATAATAATAATAATAATAATAAAGTTTATTTATCCAACAGACAAGTTGTCTATGGTGGACACATGAGTAGCAACAGAATATAAATAAATGAGTGTTAGTAACAGTAACAAAAGCAAATGATATAACAAGCATAGTGTAAGTATCAAATATTAATATATATTAGTACTAAGCCTAAGCATGGGTTTCATAATGTTCTATTAATTTCCTTTTTACGGACGGGGACCAAAATATGTGATAAAATATATCAAAATCCAGATGACAGAGGCAGTTATACAAACGAAGGCAATGAAACACCGGACAATTAAGGTGATGGTATGTATTAGGCACTGTATAAAAGAACGTCAGTGGAGATCTGCAGGTGACCCGAGGGACAATTATTTTCACGTCGTCCAGAAGCGAAGTGGTGATATTACCTAATAGGATTTTTTGAAGAAATATTAAACAAGCTACCTGGCGTCGTGTATCAAGAGAATATTCATTAACAATTCTAAGAAGCCCTCTGTTATCACAGTGCCTATCTGGAAAACAGTTATACATTTTAAAATATAGATATTTACAACATTTTCTCCACACAGTTTCGAGCAGGTCTATATAATATTTATGATAAGGTACCCAGACCACACAGCAGTATTCTAGCTTAGATCTAATTAATGCGTAGAACAGTTGTTTAATACAGAACACATTTGAAAAGTCCCTAGTATTACGATATATGAAGCCAAAAGTTTTCAGTGCACCATTAACACGATTCAATATATGCGGTGCAAAAGACAGAGCACGGTCCATAGTGATTCCCAAATCCATTACTTCAGTGCAGTTATCGATAGGACAGCCATTTACATTATAGTGGAATACAATGTCAGAGCACTTTCTAGAAAAGGTAATTTTCTTGCATTTCCTCACGTTAAGTTCCAGGCTATTGTTTTTACACCACAGCACCAACATCTCAAGGTCATGCTGAAGGTCCACACAGTCACCAAGACCATCAACAATTTTCGCCAATTTCAAATCGTCAGCATATATGAATAATTTACAATTTTTTATATACTGTACAACATCATTGTAATAAATATTGAACAACAGTGCTCCCAAGTTGGATCCTTGGACCACACCACTGGTGACATTGTAGCTAACGGATCTGTAACCAGCAACCTCAACATATTGCTCCCTACCCATCAAGATTGATTTAAACAGCAGAACTAGATTGTCACAGAGTCCAGATCTGCTTAACTTATTTAACAAGATGCAATGATGGACGCGATCGAACGCTTTTGTTAAGTCAGTATATAGTACATCTACTTGTAATCGATTATCCATAGCTGTTGAGACGAACTGCGTGAACTCATAAAGGTTAGTTGCGGTGGATTTGCCCTTGATGAAGCCATGCTGCTCGGGAGCTAACATTGATATTACATGGGAATATAAAAACTTGGACAATATACTCTCAAAGAGTTTCGCAAAGTTTGACATTACCGCAATTGGTCTATAGTTCTTTATGCAATTCTTGTCACCAGATTTAAAAACGGGAACTACACGAGACGTTTTCCAGGCAGCTGGATATGATGCTGATTTTAAAATTAAGTTGAATAAATGACACAACGGTAATACTAAACTGTCTGTTCTCTACCAGATTTACGTTAAGGGAGCCACAAGAGAGGTTATCACAGAAAGTGCAGCCATTCACGTAACAGTTATCACAGCGGTTTGTATCACAAGATTGATTTTGGCCAGCACTATCACAAATAAAGTTGGTAGCAAAATGATTTGCAAATGCATTAACAATGTCTTGTTGATCGGTTAAAGTATCTACATACGTCATGCAACCAGGAATGCTCGTTGATTTCCGTTTTTTATTTACAAACGACCAAAACTTTTTCGGATCATCCCTCAATGAGTGTTCGGTTCTAGTAATGAATAGCTTATACTCAGTACGAGTTTCATTTCTGACTTCCAATCTTAATCTTTTCATCATGTCCTTATGGTACAGCGATTTAGTCTTTCTATATAAGTTCCAATGTTTCTTTTTCAATTTAATTTTTGATATTATTGACTTAGTAAACCAGGCCGGATAGTGTTCTTTCCGTCCCATCGAATTGCATTGCATGTGGGGACATAGCTGTTAATGATGCCCAAGAGGGTCTCATAGAATTTATCACATGCAACTTCAGCATCCTGTATCTCAAGAAAGAAAGACCAATCAATACTCGCCAACTGTTGATTGTAGAGTCGTGATTTCTTCAAGAGATCTTTATGACTATGTTGACCATCTGGCTATAGTACAGAGCGGGGGAGGCGCTGGCTGCCTGCTCTTCTTTCTTTTGGACTTTTGTACTTGTACATCAAAAAAACTGTTCTACATTAGGTAAGTACTTATAAATTGTCATGAATAATGAATGTCAACAATTTCACCCCCTTTCAAACATACAAAACACAATGGGAGTAGGTGTAATAGGCCGGTTCCAAGACAGGAAGTGGAACCCGATAAGGTAGGAACCTGTAATGTCGGTAACTGGCGGGGTCACCGTTAGGTAGGGATCTGTAATGTCGGTAATTCTACTACTATTTATTAGATGGCGCCACTGTCGTGGCCCCCCTGGCTGCCACGATTACCTCTAAGATGGCGCTATTGTCGGCACCCCCCTGGGGGACCACGACTACCTCTAGATGGCGCTTCGCCCCCCTGCCAGCCCTCTAAGTATAATATAGAACCTCGTTATCTTGTCTCGGATGTGTTCATTATCAATTTTATCGAACATTTCCTAAGAAAAAAAAATGCCGTTTATAGGTACCCCGTTTTGTATTTAATTAGTCATTAATAATAATAATCCTGTATAAGTTTTAATAGCTGCTGTAAAATATACGATTTAAAAAAAAATTACAAATAATAAATCATAATGTGTACGTTGATAGTTTTTGTGGTTTTATTTCCTAAAAACAGGGGGGCGAAGCGCCATCTAGAGGTAGTCGTGGTCCCCCAGGGGGGTGCCGACAATAGCGCCATCTTAGAGGTAATCGTGGCAGCCAGGGGGGCCGCGACAGTGGCGCCATCTAATAAATAGTAGTAGAGTTACCGACATTACAGATCCCTACCTAACGGTGACCCCGCCAGTTACCGACATTACAGGTTCCTACCTTATCGGGTTCCACTTCCTGTCCTGGAACCGGCCTATTACACCTACTAATGGGCCAAATGAATAAAGTTTTAGCAAAAAAGCTTTCGGTTGAGTTAGTAAAGTTAGTAAAATATAAATTACCCTTGCAGAGGAAAAGGATAAAACTAAAGCAAACGCGATTGCTTGCATGACTTTATTCATTATGCCCAACAAATTGACTTGGAGGAAATTTGACCCTTGGACCACCTACAATCGAAAGTCTAATCGAATGAAAAAAAATGCACCCTCAAAACTCTCCACCTTCAACGCCCAAGCAAAAAAAAAATTACTTTGAGGAAATTTAACCCTTCAACTATCTGCAACCGGATGAGACTAATAGAACGCAAAAAGTTTTACCTACGAAACGCACCCCCTTCAATTCCCAAACACAAAAAATCGGTTTGGAGCAAATTTAACTCTTGAACTATTTACAACCGGAAGAGATTTAATTGAAAAAAAATTGCACCTCCGAAGATCATACCCTCTTCAATTATTATTGCGGCTAAACCAATGAACTATAGAGTTCATAGTGGGCTAAATTAATAAAGCTGCACAATAATTATTTCCGTCATCTATTATAAGCATTATAGCTACAGCTGCAACCAATTAGCAAAATTATAATAATTCAAATTGACCAATCAGGTCAATACTGTTCATTTTATTAGCCATATTAATGCCCATGTCTTTTATATCACTTTATTTAGCCAATAAGCAAGGTGTATTTTGAACCGTTGCCTACATAGCACGGTCGGACATCGAAAATTCCACTTTAAAAATTTGATCCAATTACGAACGAGGATTTAAATCTTTACGACGGATTCTGACCAATCAAGTGAAAATTATATCGGAAATTTTTCTGTCAGGTTCCTACTGTCAGGATTTTGTACTTAAGTGAAATTTTTTCGCTGAATATCCCTAAAATTTCCGGAAATTTATTTTTGACGTTTACTCCAGATTTTTTGCCTCGGAAATCAGTCGCAAATGTCAAAAAATGTCCGGAAATTTTGGTGTGACTCGTGGTATTATATACGATAACATTGCACACATGCAATTATCGCCAATAATTGCACTTATGCAATGTTATATCAGACAGTGGCGTACACAAAGAAAAACTTATTTTTTCTTTTGATTCATCTGAAAATGATAAATTGTAGAAAAATACAAACAGTTTTGACAACCACCAACGACGGTAACCAAGGCTCCATGGCTTCCATGTGAATTTTATGCTTCCTCCTATTTCTTTATTTCTTTATTTAGCCAATAAGCAAGGTGTATTTTGAACCGTTGCCTAGGTAGCACAGTATTACATCGATAACATTGCACAGATATAATTATCGCCGATAATTGCACTTATGCAATGTTATATCAGACAGTGGCGTACACAAATAAAAAATTTTCCTTTGATTCATCTTGAAAATGATAAAATGTAGAAAAATACAAACAATTTTGACAACCACCAACGACGGTAACTAAGGCTCCATGGCTTCCTGGTGAATTTTATGCTTCCTTCTATATTTCAAACATTTTCTATAATGTTGCCTTACGCATTAATCTTCCGAATCTCCTTCGTGCATTGATTGAATCCGGTAATTTTTTCTCATGCATTCCAACAATGTAATCAGCCCTCGCGTTCCGCTCGGGCTAATTAATACATTATTGGTATGCATGAGAAAAAATTAACGATAACGATCAATGCTCATAGGAGATCATTATGATTAAACCACATTCGCTTTTTATCGCTGTCACAGTGACATTTGTGAAGTGTCATTGTAAAAGCATTTTAGAAAACTTATCGGTAGGATGGGTATTTTGTAGCTATAATAGTGTGTTTTATTACTTTTTTAAGCCATTTATCTATACATTGTTAGTAAATTTCTGATTATAATGCGATTTACTTACATTTTGGAAGTAATAATATTTAATCTCTTTTTTAAATGCTTTAAAAAGAAAAAAACTTAAAACATGCGTTAAGCATCCAATTTTCAAATTTTCAGTATGTGAAATGAAAATTGCACGTTGTGGTGATTGTCCCCTTAAATAATCTTGCCAAATATAACGCAACCTTAAATTCTTATCACTTATAATCTCATAAGAGCATTAATTCTTTCCGGAAATTTTTGGAGTGCATTCCAACAACGTATTAATCGGCCCGAGTGGAACACGAGGGCCCGATTACGTTGTTGGGATGCACGACTAAAATTTCCAGGAAATGAATTAATGCTCGAATGCAGATTCGGTAAGAAAATAGCAACGATACAGCCACAGAAATTTAATAAAAATGATTTTTGACATTTAATTTGACATAAAAATTTCCACTTATTAATTTCGTTTAGGTTGGTCTAGATAGGTATCAAAAATTTCCAGGAAATCATCGAGTTGCCATGGTAAACACATAGAAATCAATTTTTCTATTGGCTAATCATTAGTATCGTGCGATTTTCAATAAAATTTCTCATTTTTTACCTCAAGTTTCTTGAAGGACTTTTATGATTGAAAAAAATTGTCGACTTATGTTTAAAAGCCCTCTAATCAGAACATGTCTTCAAATTTCCAACATAAAATCGTTTCAAGAAACTTTAGGCAAAAAATCAGAAATTTTATCGATACAAATTTAAGGTCTTGTTATCAGTGGTCGGAAGTAATGCAGTACAAGTAATGCATTACTGTAATTAAATTACTTTAGCTGGTAATGAGTAATTGTAATGCATTACTTTTTTTAAATAGTAATGGGTAATTGCAATGCATTACATTTTTTTAGTAATTGTAATGGAAAACCATTACTTTTTCCATTACTTTTTTTACCCTTAATTGATAAACGCAAAAATAAATCTTTTATGAAAAATGTCATTCTGTGAAATGAAATAACCACCACAGGAAGTAGCTAGGTACTACTGGTATCAGAGTTAACCCTATCCCAGCGGGGTTGTTTACCTACCGCCTCCCAAGCAAACATTGATGCATTCTGAAGAGGTTTTCCTGCTATTTTTAAGTAGCGATATTCTCTGCAACTACTCCGGATTAAATATTTCTACTGAATTGAAATAATTTCCTAGCTGAAGAAAATAAAACTAACTTTAGCCATCTCAAGCAGTGGTAAATTTTGAAACGCAATTGTTATTCAAATTAAATTTAAAAAATGCAGCAGAGAAGCGGCTGGAACCTCCCCATCGCGTGGATCTTTGTATTCTGTGTAGATAGTAGTCAATTCAACAGAATTTGTCATCCACTGTCAGCCCGCTCCCTTTTAATGAGAAAGAATTTTTTCTCTATTTTCCACTGAAATGGCAGAAACTGTGAATACATTTTTAGAACCAGAATTTGATCGTCTTTCTAATGGCGACATAAAAAAGAGGCCTTGCTTTAAAATTTAAAGTTGATATGCTTGGACCAATTGCTTCCAAAAGCCTTTCAGGTCTTCAACGGGTCACCCAATCTCCATGTAGCAAATTTCAGCCAAATCGATTCACTAATCTGGGCTATAATGTATTTTTAGTGGTACTAAAAAATTTCGATTTTTTGACCCAAAGAGCACTAAATGCGAACGAATTTTGTCTTACTTAAAACCAGAATTTGAAGACCTTTCTGATTGTGACAATAAATCTTTCAAAAACTTGTTTTGGATGGCTAAATGAGTGAATAATTTTAAAGTTGGAAATTTGTGTGCCAAAACGGCACTTTTCGTGGGCCGATTGAATCCAAAATTTGTTCAGCTCTTCGACGTGCAATACAATGCCCATGTGCAAAATTTCAGCCAAATCGATTCAGGGGCTTGGGCTAGGGTTGCCATATTTTTCAAAACAGTAAGCGGGACAGAGGAGTGATAAGAATGTGTTTGCGCGCGAAGCGCGCAGCGCAAAAGTGGGGGTGCGGGGCGAAAATTTTTGCCCCCCCCCTTCTCACCTGTTTTTCAGTATTTTCAGTCCAAATTTAAATCAAAATTAATTCATTTCATTCTCATTGCGAAATAAAAAAAACACTTGAAAAATCGTGGATCAAAAAAGAATAATCACTAGATTTGGGCGTTTTTATGGTCTAAGGATTTTCAATTTTTTGGTTGGTAAACAAATTTTATACTTTTAAAATACATTTTTTATTAAAATAAATAAATCTCTTTGAACAAAACAAATGATAATTCTCAGCCTTGGTTTGGTATTTAAAAACACGCAGGGCACCAGCCTGCGTTGTCACTGACAGTGCACCCAAATAATAAGAGATAGACACAAAGATTACCTTGCGATTTTAACGCTTGCAACGAAGATGGAAGATGATTGACAGAATGGACCCGACGTTTTGTAAAGCACCACTCGCACCACTGTTGTGACAGTTAGTAGACACTACAAATAAGTTAGGTTATGTTTTAAACGCTGGTTGTCAATAAAAAATAAGGAAAATAAAGGGAAAGGGAAAACTCAGAAAGCAAGTCCAAAAATCGGGACAAATCCAGTACTAGGCGGGACGCGGGACTCATTATAAAGAATCGGGACAATCCCGCCTAAATCGGGACGGTTGGCAACCCTAGCTTGGGCTGTACCGCGATTTAAAAGTCCGATAAAAATCTTTTTTTTTTTAATTTTTGGTCAAAAGGGCACTAAGAATGAATGCATTCTTAGAAGCAGAATTTGAAGGCCTTTCCTATCGTGACGTGAAAAATGGGGGTTTGCATTTAAAATTTAAAAGTTGATGTGCCAAAATGGCATTTCTAGTTGCACGATTGGCTCCAAAAGCTTTTCAGATCTAAGTTGGGTTATAATAATAATAATAATAAGGTTTATTTAAATAGGAATTCCTAATGTACAAAATTAAATTAACAAGATGATAGTTGAAACAACAGCAAATAGACAATATTATACTTAATAAGCTCCATCATAACCTAAATATTTTTTACATATTCAACAATTCTTAACTTAAATATGGCCTCTGACTGGCTCAGCCTTATGCCTTCCGGCAACAAGTAAAAGCTCCTCAGCCCCTTAAAAAATAAACTATTCATGGTATTAATTTTATTCGCTCTTTTAACAACAAAGTTGCCTCTATTTCTTGTGTTGTAGTCATGAAGCTCACTAACTCTAACTAAAAATTCATCAAAATAGCTGGGCATTTGATTATTGACAATCCTATAGATGAACTTCATAGCCAACACAAAAAGACGCTGCTCAACAGACAACCATTCAAGAACCGACAACATACTATTTATAGGGGTATATCTGCTACACCTGGGGCCCAATTTTTGAACCATGTGAAAGCAATTCCCATGGGAAATGACGATTACACGCCATACAATCGTGGTAATTGGTTATCGAAAATCGGTGGAGATCGGTCCTCACATGCTCGGAACCACGTGAAATCGTAGCCTTTCGCCACCACTACGAAAAATTAATGGAGGGGGAGCGCCATTTGAGAGCCTACGGTTATACTCTCCCCGGGGAGAAGCTCCCACGTTTCAAAAATAGAGACCCTGAGAACAATCCGCATCCCTCTATTCTGGAGCTTCTGCAGCTCACCCACCGCAGTTTTATCAAACAAATACAAAACCGACGCACAATACTCAAAGTGAGGCCTAACTATGGAGTTGTATATAGTTAACGTAGAAAAAACTGACCGACAAGAAGAGCACCTTGACAGAAAGTACAATGCAGATGCAATTTTACCTTTAATAAACTCAAAATGGTTATGAGATGCCTACGCACCAAATTTCAGACAAATCGGTCTAGTAGTTTTGGCTGTGGCGTGTTTACAAACGTACGTACACACACACAGACACATTTTGAAAACCGCTTTTTTGGGTTCCTGAGACCTCAAAACGTGAAGATCTGGTGCTATCTCGAATTCGAAAATTTTAGTGATTGCAGTAACCTCCCATTTTTTTAAAATTTTGATGGAGTTGGGGAGGTTAATAAATAGTAAATTTACTGTTTTAAAATAATACACCTACAGTTTTTTTATAACATGCCATTTTTTAAAATTCCAATTAGAGTTGGCCGTGTCTGGAATGACGTATGTTTCAATTTACTGCAGATCTCAAAATCTGTCAGCTACAATTAGAAATTCAAGAAATGTCACGTTAAAAGTAATGTAAAAGTAATGCATTACATTTATTAAGTAATTGTAATTGTAATGCATTACTTTTTGAAAAAAGTAATGAGTAATTGTAATGCATTACAATTTCGACGAAGTAATGTGTAATGGTAATGAATTACTTTTTAAAAGTAATGTTCCGACCACTGCTTGTTATATTACTATTGATTATTTCCATCATCTGTCAAATTTAGAGAAACAACCAATCAAATGCAAACTCTCAACCAATGAACGAGGTTTATCTCGGATAAATTTTATTGTCCTCTGGGGTCGTCATGGCGACGGGACGACACTGATTAAATTTTGACGTTTCTCTTGACATCTTTAGCTTAACATTTGTAAATTACTCGAAATTATGCTCGCTTTCGCATATACCTTACCATCCATTGTGAAAATTGTAAGTTATTCCGTCAACAATAATATCGGTCCCTAATGTAAAACTGAAATTTCAGGGCAAGCTATTATTAATGAGTCCTCCGTCAAAACGTCGAAAGGTTCAGACCATCAAACTATTAAGTGGATCGGTTTGAAGATTTTGAATTCAAGCGATGAGCTTTCGATATTTACTTATGGATCATCCATTTGGCTAAGTGCATGGAAAACTAAACCCTTAGCAAAACATAAATAAACTCAAACAGTTAAAAATTATCAAAATAGGTAACTATACGATTATATTATGCATATTGAGCAGATAAATGTAAATGTCAAAATGAACAAACAGGATTCTGGAAATAATCTTAGCAAATATAACGAGACCATTGATTTTTTATCGGCAAAATTTTCCAAATTCAGGCTCTAAACTTCCGTTTTAATATCTGTCTGGGATCCACACGACCGAGATTCACCCGATTTCCATGGCGATTCATTGTTGACAACAATGATTCGCCATGGAAATAGGGTGAATCCCGGTCGTGTGGATCCCGGACAGACCATAGATAATTTTGCTCGTTGAATTTGGACATTTATATTCGGAGATTAAAGCCCTCGAGCTAAAGCTTTCGGGCTCTAATCAGAATATAAATGCCCAATTCAACTCGCAAAATCATCAAACGGAAGTTTATCGTCCTTTTGGAAAATTTATCCGATAAAAAATCAAGGTTTTGTTATATTAATGTTGAAAAAAATTCTTCAGCTCATCGAGCCGCTTATTTTAATCCGAAAAAATTTTTATTTAGGTAGTTTTCTGATTTACATTTAAAGTGTGCGATCTCCTTTAATCCTTGAACTGTTTACAACTATGAAGGAGTTGAAGGGTCCAATGCTAAAATTGGCTAAGTCCATATTATATAATTTCTCAGGGGGCGAAGAAACGTTTCATGCCGACCACGGATGCCGACTATGGCAATGTATAGGGGTTTTGAAATTCACATACGCTTTCTTTGTCTCTATTTTCACATATTTATGCAAATTATTTTACAGGACGATGCAGAGACATTCTAGACGTATCTGCAGGAATAACTCAAAGAAGTGGAGATAGCCAGTTTTAGCATTGGACCCTCCAATTGAACACAGGAACTGGCACCCCAAAAACTCATCCCCAAACACAAATTGAGATGGAGGAAATTGAAACCTGCAACTACCAACTCCGACTTGCCCCCATCAAATTTCTTCTAATACATAGATTTTCCACAGAATGGATAAAGCAATGGTGTATATGGGGTGTTTCTAGAGAGAGAATTTTCTACAGAACCTCGAACAAAAAATGTCCTACGAATAAATGTATGGCAAAAATTTCAAGAACCAAATCAAGTGTGTTGATTACAGCGTTGTCTGCTATAACTAGCCAATCCCGACCATCACTGCATAAACATTTAGGGTGCTAAACACCTACAGGAATGCACATCGCATTGATAAACATCTCCAGTTTGGTTTTAGTATCAATTATTAAGGTCCGGTTATTCAGTCCATGGTTAACTACAACGAATTAATTACCGTGGATACCCATTGTTGTAAGAATTATTGTATCCATGGAAATTATACCGTGGTTAGGCTAACCATGGAATAACCTGGCACTGAACAACCAATAAGGGTTTGGGTATAAAAAACGATTTTCCGTTTGAAGTTTTAACTTAGGTACACTTTGTTGATTAAATTGAGAAATATTTGAGTATTGTTTAACGACAAATCCGTTTGGTAGGAACTGTACCTTTTGAGGTGTTTTTTCCGGGAATCCGAGTAAGAAAAACGTCCCTTCGATGCAAAAGCTAATATTTTCGAACAATGGTTTCCTTCGTAATTTTTTTGAGGTTGGCAACATCGCCTGGAAATCCGGGTCTCGGATTCTATTAAATAATCCGGTTTGGCACGCCACAAGCGCCGTTTTACGACGTATAGAGAGTGTGCCGAATTGTGATGGATGCTTTCCATAGGGATAAAATCGGTGTAAGGGCATCACTAAATGAATAATGGCCGTATTTACGAATCACAGCCGAGAATGGGATGGCATCAGGAGGGGACAGGTAATTTTTCACGCGTCCCAGTAAATGATCCGAATGATTTGGCGAGAATCGAACAAAAGTAATTTAGGCCTGGAGGACACTCCACGTCCAATGAATTTTGTTGCCAAGTACCTACAATCGAGTGATCAGATTTTGGAGATTTTTCAGGGGGAATAGATTGGGGCTTATCGCCTCTTTCTCTTCGATGTGATCTGCTAACATTGCTGCACCCTTAAGGGGGTGATTCTGCACCTTATTCTAAGATGAAAACTTTCTATCTTCATATGTCACAAAGTGCTTAGTTGCCAAATTTAAAAAAAAATTATTTCTACAAATATACGTATTTCAAATATGCTTAATATGTATACATACGTAAACTTACATATATCAAGGGACTGAAGTGAATCATTTAATTACGAGTGTGAGAAATTAAACGATACTTCAGTCCTATAGTATACCGGGTGTCAACGAACCCTTGCCATTTCTTTATTTTTTGGAATATCAACTTGAAATTTTTATTATGAGTTCATATGCCTATAAAAGCGCTAATTTTGACACATTTACAAACTTTTTGTTACTTCCGGTTTCACCGCCAGAAGCCCGAAATGTTTTTAGTCAAGTTGAATGCGATTGTAAGTTAAAGTGACTATTCAAGATTAATACAAGATTCCTCTAAAATATACACACTGTCTAAATAATAAACATTTTCAGAAATTTTCTAATGCAAAGTTGTTCGTTTTTTAACTTTGTTAACTCTTTATTTTCGCTGAAACGTTGATTTTCTAATCCAAATTTTACGTTAATTTTAAGTGAAAAGGTCATGTTTTTTAAGCTAAAACAAAAATTTGGTTCTTCCTTTCTCGAATGGACGTCTATAAACCGGATATCCGGATATACCAAAAGGGAAGCATTATTAATTGAGAATTTAAGAGCCTCTGAAAATCCGATATTTTTACACTTTTTCTAAAAAATTAACAACTTTACATTAGAAAATTTATGAAAATGCGCATTTTAGAGAACTCATGTACTAATCTGAATAGTCGCTTTAACTTAAAATGGCAGAAATCACAACCAACTTGACTAAAAACATTTTGGTCCTCTGGCGGACATCTTTGAAACTGACGGTACAATTTTATGATATGATGGAAAAATAAGTTAATGTTTCTCCCGGTGTACTGGAAGAAACAAGATAAGAAGTTTGTCGAAATGTCAAAATTCGCGTTTTTATAGGTAGGTAGGTATACGGGGTGGGCAATTTTTCGAAGCTCACCATTAGTACCTCGGAAGCCTTAATAAACGGAGAGTAGTTTAAATTGGAGAAAAGTTGCGCTATTTCTTTGTGATTAAGAATCTGAAGAGAATTCCCCGATATTTTGATTTGTTCCTGAGTTATCACAAAAGAATTGAAAATTGTCAATTTAAAGAAAAATTGACAATGGAAACACGGTACAACTTCGGTGAAAAAATGCACTATCACTTGATTTTCACTGCTGACGCGTTTCGAACACAATGTGCTCATTATCAAAGCCGCTTTCCGTAATTTCCGGAAAAATGGCACTAAGGTTCTTGATCCGGCAAAATATCAGCTATCAAAGTAAATAATGAAAATATACAGTTTACATAAGATAAGTATTTAGATTTTTTTCACGGCAACGATTTCTAGCCAAAAGGGCACCAAGTGTAAATACATTTTTATAAGCAGAACTGGATGAGCTTTCACTGGTGACGTGAAAACTCTTAAAGTTGGTGTGCCAAAACCTACTCAGCTCTTCCGAAGGCCATAAAATGTCCACGCTCTAAATTCAGCCAGATCGGTCCAATAGTTTGGGCTGTAGCGTGTTTGCAGACACGCAGACAGACAGACATCTTTCAAAAACCACGTAAATATTTGATGTTTTTGGCAATTCGATTGTTCGATCGATTTTAGTAACTGCTCCGCGAAGCATAGAAGTTAAAAATTGTGTCGAAATAACTTTATTTCTTCATGAGAAAAAATTTTTTTTTTTTTGGTCTAATAAATATTCAAGGGAGGGTGGATGACCAGATCTCTCAGGGCTGAAATTACTAATAAATATCGGCGAATGAAATGAATATTTTTTTTACTGATATTTTTCTATTCATTGTATTGTTTTTCTTATTTGGCTTTAAAATTAAAAAATAACTTCATTAACCCATTGATTTGATTTAAATTGAAGACTTAGGAGAACCTGGAAAATACGAGGGAGATACAGGGGGAGCAGATCAGGAGGGAGATACGGAGGGAGATACGAGGGATATCCGGGGAGATACGTGGGATATCCGGGGAGATACGTGGAATATCCGGGGAGACAAGAGGGATATCCGGGGAGATCCAGGAAAACCAACCCTCTATTCAAAATTTAAATGGCAATACCCCAGTTGTGATACATTAATTGAAGTCTAATTTCGTTGCGAATTAGATTTTGTAAAAATTTTTGACTTCTGTTGCACTTCAGCGGTTGAATTTTGAACTATGCTAGGGCCCTTTGTGATACATTGTTCGAAAGGGTTTGAAATTCTCTGTAAACAGATGCAAAATTTTTTTAAATCCATCCATTCGTTCAAAAGTTACAGCCTAACTTGAAGAATTCCTAGACCAAGAACTAGCTAATGTTTTTCAATGTAACTTTTGAACGAGTGCATGGATTTCAAAAATTCCTGCATCAAACCCTTTCAAATGATGTATCACAAAAGGCCCTAACGTAGTTCAAAATTCGACCGTAGAGTTCAACGAAAGTAAAAAAATTTTACAAAATTGAATTCGCAATAAAATTATCTTTCAAATGATGTATCACAAGTGGGGTATTGCCGTTTAAAAATTTGATGGGGGGTAGGGGGTGCGTTGTAAAATTTCGCCAAGCACGGATTTAAGTGTACCCCTCCAAGCGAAAATCAAAATCGACCTGTTTTAGCGTTCTTCCGTACACCCTGTATATTATAAAAACGACGTAAAAACACAAAGTTTTGAACTAATCCCTAAGTGATGTTGAGTAAAATTGAAGAGTTTGTTGGTAAAGTAACGCCAAAACTATTTTGTACCTACAAACGCAAGAAAAATATACGAAGAAGAGTTTGAGAAATTTTTCCATGCGAAGGTCGTATTGTTGAGTAATCAACAACAATAAACGTGTTCAAAAAATGACAAGCGTCAATCGCGGACACCAAATTTTTTGCCATTAAATTAATAAAATTTTGATAGGTTTTGGCCGGAAGGAGCTTGTTTTCTCAACAACCAGGTCAAGAATATGCAGTGAGTCGATAGTTCGAATACTGGAATCTCTCGCAACTGAAGTTAGGTGGAATTTGAAAAATGCCGCGGCGGCCCTGTGACAGCAATGTATTTCAATTAATGTGTATTTTAATTTAATAATAAATAAATTAAAGTAACTATGGTAAAATTTAATAGTTTTACCCTCCCTTGAGATTTTTGAATAAAAGACCCACGTGGATTAAATGCTTTAGTCCCTAAAGTAGTACTTTTAATGCCGGGAGTGCAAAAAAACAAAATTTTGTATTAAAATCATCACCTAAAATTGTCAGGTGTAGTTAGGGAGCACCCTGTAGGATCCGAATCAATGAACTTATCTCTTTAGCCAGCATTATTGTGCTTCGTGATAAAACAGCCCCTCTTGATTTTATATCAGCTACCTTATCGCCCGACAATTCATAAACAAAGGGTCGCTTTTTAATTAGGGTTAACTGCCATTCGAATACAAACATTTGTCTTCCTCCAGATACCCTTATTTACATCATCTGCGAATATAATTAAAACCAGGAATTCTATCTTCAACCATGCGAAAAACTCGTGATTTATATTGTTTTAAGTGGTCAATTCTTACCGGGATTGAGCAAGAACTCCGGAAAATGCTTTGATTGATGAATCTGAAGGTGGAAATTCCTTTGTTATATCTGCGGCGGGTTTCATTTTAGCGTTTTCGTTCGCCAATCCTTCAATTTACATTTACAGCCAGCTCCGACGCTAAACTGCACTTCGGGCGGCAGAATAACACAGAAAAACGTATCGGAAATGCAATATTTTCCTAGTAATAGAATAGAATGGAACATCCGAGGGATGATTGTGCAGGTGCCACGTTGGAAAATGATGAAATAAAATTCGAGTGGGCCCGTGTTTGCTCACAACTGTAAATTATTCAATTCACCACACACCCGACCTGAGGGAGAGAATGGAAGGACTCGCCAAGAATCTCAAAAGTATTTAAAAGCCAAGGGGATCAACCGGTCTGGAGTGATCTTATTAATAATGCGGTCTCGTAGCGAATTTCCTTAGCGCTTTTTGTCACTTCCTTTCAAAAAGTTTGCGATGTGTTGTGTTTCTGCTTTATACAACTTGTGCAGAAGTTGCTGTCGCTGTTGGGGTTTGTTTTCCTTTATTTCTGATTGCTCTTTTATTGAGACTGAATGCAAACATTTTAAAACATCTTTTCAATAGAGTGACATTTTAGCCCGCATCGGCCCTAGGGCGCTAAACTCTCGGTTAAACTCTTTTATTGTTCAACTTGTTTTTTAAATACCACCATCATAAAGTAGAATCAGATATATGAACACTGTGAATCAGGGTTTTTTCAGTTGTGGTGTGAAACGAGCCCCCTGAATATATCATTATTATTGTTAATAATTGTTGTCAATTTTTTTATAGCGCGTTCAACATGTGCTAAATTTCATCTCGATACGTTCAGTAGTTTGAGCTGCAGCGTTATTAAACGGTTGAAGATATAACAAAATCATAAATAGAAGAATTGTTGGCTACGAAAAGATCTACCAAAAAGACCGCGACAGCATGTAGGTATCTAATCTATGAAGAATAGCCCACAACAAACAGTCAAACCGATTTTTACAAAAAATTAAAACACAAAAACAAGTATTGTAGGCTATACCTATCATAGATACTTATATGCTGTCGCGGACTTTTTTGTAGATCTATTTGTTGCCAACAGTTCTTCTACATAAGATTTTGACGTAGACCAGGCGCCATGTAGACGTATAAATCTGGATACAATGTAATCAACCGATACAAGTTGCCCACTGAGTAAGTGTGCCCAATTTCGTCTCGAAACGTTCATCCCCCCTCAATACCTCTTATGCGTAAAAGCTGTTAAAAACAGGTGTTTCAAAAATCCGTAATTACGGAAAAAAATCAGTAATTACGGATTATTTTAAATGTGATGCTTATTTTGGGCCAATAGGCGTTTCCAGGGGTTGGGGAGGCTAACACGTGTTCCGAAGGCCCAACAGAGTGCATTTCAAGCCCTCTACAATGCCTCTCATGCGTAGAAATTGTTAAAAACAGATCTTCCAAAAATTCGTAATTACGGGAAAAAATGCGTAATTATGGAAAAAAATACGGCTGGGGAGGAAAACACGCGTTCCGGGTGCCCATCAGGCTGATTTCATCCCCCCTACAATTCCGATCATGCGTAGAAGTTGTTAAGAACGAGTGTTTCAAGAATTCGTAATTGCGGAAAAAATCCGTAACTAGGGATTTATATTTCCCCAATTAGGGATTTTTTTCCGTAAATAAAAAAATTGTGTGACTCCAGGACGCTTTCGTAATTTTTATTACCTCCATACAATAATTAAAATTTTGACATGGGAGCTGCTCCAATATAATTGAAAATAATGCGTCACTTGCAAGTCGACGAGAAAACCCGTTTACGTCGTGATTTAAAACGTAAACGATGCCTAAACGGTCGAAAATATCACAAAATCATAAATGCTATAATATTGCCCACTAAGAAAAGATCTACCAAAAAGTCCGCGATAGCGCATACGTATCTAAAGAGTGTCCCAAAAAAATGAACGATTTATTTTTCGCTATAACTTTATTATTACTGGCCCGATTTTGCCCAGCTTTGTACCGGACAACCATTTTTCAGATGGCGCCACCAACAACTTTTTGTGAGTATTTATTACAAGGTAATTTTTTGTTTGGCTGGAGTGGAAGTATCTGTATCGATCAAAATGAAAATCGTGTAGGGTTTTATAGCCCAGTCAAATTAGACAAAAAATTGGCGATCGAGTGAAAAAAATCCCGGAGTTTTGAAATTTGGCATGGTTGTTCGCTAGTATCTACAGAACATCATCCTAAAAGTACCCGGGGGTGGGGGGTGAGCGCGAGGGGGGGGAGCTGATTGAATGTGCATTTTCTGCGTTTTTCGTATATATCTCCGTAACTACCAAGCCTAGCGAAAATTATTCTATATACGAAATTAAAGCACACTAAATTTCCTATCAAAACGGTCCTATTCGTTTTTGTCGTAGGATTAATACTTTAAATGTTGACAAGTTCTCATATTTACTTGGGATGGCTACAGCCAAGGAGTTTAAGATTTTGACCCGCACAAAAATAAAGTAGTGCTGAAAATTGACACTTATGCTCTACTGGCAGTCCTGAATGACGTGTCAAAAGTTCCGGAGCCTGCGGTGCCGGCGTCCTATTTTTTTTGGTCCCGGAAGGCCTTAAGTGATAGTCATACATTATTTTCCGCTTAACATGATTATTTATGAACCGATTTGATCGGGATTGGTCTCAAAATAACCACAACGACCTAATCAATACTGATACTACTGACAGACTCCTGAAATTTTGAGATAAAACATCCTTTTTTTTCTTGGAGGAATCGTGCTCTAGAATCGGCTTCGTGTTGCTTTTTGGCGATTATTTCTCCAACGGCTTATCGCACGACAAAAATGTATAGGATCTTTTCGTTGCAAATTTTATCCTGAACATTTCAGTTCCTACACATTTTTGTCGTTAGATAAACTATTGAAGAGATAATCGGAAAAAAGCAGTGCGAAGTCCTTTTTCGGAGAAATCGTACTTCAGTACCGACGTCGCGCTGCTTTTTTCCGATTATCTCCTCAATGGTTTATCTAACGACAAAAATGTGTAGGAACTGAAATATTCAGGATAAAATTTTGCAACGAAAAGATCCCATACATTTTTGTGGTCCGATAAGCCGTTGGAGAAATAGTCGCAGAAAAGCAACACGAAGCCGATTCTGGAGCACAATTTCTCCAAGAAAAAAAAGGATGTTTCATCTTAAAATTTCAGGAGTCTATCAGTAGTATCAGTATTGATTAGGTCGTTGCGGTCATTTTGAGACCAATCCCGATCAAATCGGTTCATAAATAATCATGTTATGCAAAAAATAATGTATGACTACCACTTAAGGCCTTCCGGGACCAAAAAAAATAGGACGCCGGCACCGCAGGCTCCGGGACTTTTGACACGTCATTCAGGACTGCCAGTAGAGCATAAGTGCCAACTTTCAGCACTACCTTATTTTTGTGCGGGTCAAAACCTTAAACTCCTTGGCTGTAGCCATCCCAAGTAAATATGAGAACTTGTCAAGCTTATAACATTTAAAGTATGAATCCTACGACAAAAACGAATAGGACCGTTTTGATAGGAAATTTAGTCTGCTTTAATTTCGTATATAAAATAATTTACGCTAGGCTTGGTAGTTACGGAGATATAAACGAAAAACGCAGAAAATGCACATTTAATCAGCTCCCCCCCTCGCGCTCACCCCCCACCCTCGGGTACTTTTAGTATGATGTTCTGTAGATACTAGCGAACAACCATGCCAAATTTCAAAACTCCGGGATTTTTTTCACTCGATTTATCTAATTTGACTGGGCTATTAAAAATGACGGTTTTTTCTTCCAACGCAACTTTTACAAAATTTTATTCTAAACGCAGTTGATTAATTTACAATTTTTTTGCCATGCTTTTACTTTTTGCTTTCATGATAATTTACTTTTTATTTCTCCACCGATCTTGACAAAATTTTCATGATTGTTGGTGACACTATAAATCTTTCACAAAATAACATTACTTTGCAGAAATTTAACTCAAGTACTGTCGTTATAAAATGTTAAAAAAGATCAGGATTCGTAGCAAAATAAAAAATTAATCTTAAAAATCCGCACTTTTTCTCAGGATTCATTGGAAGCGTGCCCTATGTAAACAAAAAAATTTATTGGAGGCGCCATGTAAACGCAACTAATTTTAAAGTAAAGCAACTCGATTCAAACTGTTACTGGTTTTAATAGCACTGTTATATCGAAAAAAAACATTGAAAATTTCCAATAAAAAGGCAACTCCTTCGAGGCCGAATCCGGCAATTTAAATATCGTCCGTAATTGTTTAATTTGGAAAGTTTTTTAATCAGCAACCGGGAGTTACTTTTATGTACAATTCGTGTAAGAGGGTAGAAAAGGGCTGAAAAGAGAAAAGACACAGAACGCCTACTCGACACTTTTACAAAAGAATTGTTAAAATCAACCCATTCACGCCCTCTCATTCTTGTATTAAAAGAAGTCACGTACCACCAACCCTCTCATGCATAAAATTAGCGAGAAAAAACAGTCGATCTTTAATCCCTCAATAATAAACAGGACGTGGAGTGATCGAAAATGTTTTCAATTACATTAGTGTATATTGAATAAAGTTGGCATTTTCAGGATGGCTGAATCGGGAATGGAATTGAAGGGTGTTCAGGCGCGCACATTACTATGTAAGACGCGTCATGAAGTCGAAGGCATGCAATTTTAAATAGTTGCGAAATTTTTCAGTCGGAAATCCTTTTGACGCGAGCACAAATTTAACAGTGTATCCATAATTAAGGTGCAGTGCGGAATTTTTCAATTTCGGTACGTAAGAAGGCGATTTGCATTGCAAACGCGGGGATTTTTTTCAATGTTGCCGGCTCAAGAGACAAATTATGCGATGCTTGCCTGTATAATAGATACATAACCCAGTTCATTACACATTCAATATACCAACAGCAAGGGCTTTATTACCATATTTAAGCTAGAATTAAAGTGAACTTGCGGATTTATTATACAACCCTCTATTTAATGCGAGGGTAATCCCAAATCAAACTTTTTACAGCAAACCACACGCACGATGCATAAACAATGGTTCATTACGGGTCGTTAAACAACAAACGAACTAATTTTAATTAACCCAACTAATGGTTCGGTAATACAATTATCTATTATTACTGACTTTGGCCAAAGTTATGGCATGTGTCGCTATTGAATTACTTGGCATGAATTTATGCTCCACGATAATCAAAGAACTAAATCAAAGCTCGCAAATGGTGAAAATCGACCCGCTACAAGCAGACCGATATAACAATTATATGGCTTGAAACATATTAAAAACCCCCCGGTTTATCACGTTAATGTGTATGTAGGGGCGGCTGGTCTTACTGGTGGAATCGGGTGCAGATTTTATCAATCTGCACCCTAGTAGTAGTGCCTCCGCAGACGCACAGATGTGTCAAAAAGGCGAAATGTTAAAAAGTGCTGTTACAGAATTAAAAACTGAAAACTGAAAAAAGATGAACAGAAAAAACACAAATTTTGAGGGTTGTAAACGACGTTGAGGTAGGTAAACGAGTAAATGAAAAGAATTGCCAGAATTAAAACAAAATTTGGCGAATATACATATGCTGTAAAAATAAATATCTAGTGTAACAAACAGGAGGGTTGGGGTTAACTCTCGAGGAGTTTAATTCAGACGGTGGAACGTGGATGACTTTTTATTCTATTAGTTTGACAACTCTAATAATTAATTACTGAAAACAAGTGACGGGGAGGATGGGTACGCTACACTGATACAAGTATCTACTTCATAGAAGTAAAATTTACTTTACATGGGTAAATCATTTACTTGGATATGGCGAATTAAATGTTTACTTCTCGGAAGAGAATTTTTTACTTGCACTCAGTTAGAAAATATTTAATTCGGTGAAGTACGTTCGGTTTGAGAGAAGGTTGTCATTGCTAAAGTTAAACGAAACCCGCAGAATTGACTAAAGTAAATGTGCCATTGACGAAATTCGCCTTTACTATATTATTGAAACTTTAGAATACTTCACTGAAGCCTGCGTTGAAATTGGCAGAATTACCCCCTTTTTAGTAAAATTTCTTTGAGCCTTATGGTGTGTATCACTTGCGAATGGACACAAACTTCGGTGGAGAACTACATGCATTGTCACTGGGCACACCCCCTCAATTCAAAAGTCTAAAAAATCACTTGTGACACTATTTCCATGTATCGCAAAAACCTCCGAATAATCAAGCTGAATACTGATGCACTACTGCTGTAATGGTTAGGAAATTAGATTAAGAATAACTATGAATATAAAGAACATAATATATTGAATATCTTCTACTACAAAATGGGGAACTGTTGACATCGTTGGTCTGAAGATGGCACATGTGCATGTCGAATCGAAACTAGTCACCACAAGTTTTTGTTAATACACAAGAATGTTATCAAGAAGGTGGATTTATTTTCCTTCCAACCATTAACTATGGACCTTCTTTACACCACCTCCACCCTGAATAAAAATAATATATTGAACAAAATCTGGAAAACTTAGAAACTTAATAATGTCTTTTGTTTCCTAGTCCGCCATGATCGGTCACTGCACGGGAATCACACTCATAATGAACTGCGTTACCTCTTTGACTTAGAGGACAAAAAAATTCTAGACAGAACACGGTTTTACTTGCGAGGATAAATAACCAGCTGCTTATAAAATACGAGTCACTCAGTCTAAACACATTCAAATTTGGACAAAATATGAATTTGTTTATGGCAAGAAGTTCTTACTTCTGAGAAGTAAACCTTTTGCTTTCAAAATACTTAGGGGTATCAGTCCATCACCTTTGTCGAAGTGGCAAGGTAACTTGCCGAAAGTACACAATTCTTCTCTGAAGTAAACTTGTTTGCATGTAGTTTATATTTGATTGATAATTGAAGTAAAATTTTCGTTTGTACCAAGTTTATTAAATTCCCGGCAGTTTCGTATCCGCAGTAAGCGTTTCTTATGAATAGTAGGTATCTTTTGAATAAAATGGAATTTATTCGCCATGAGTAATTTTTTCGCAATATACTGTTAGGTTCAATTTACTAAATATTTTGGTCTAGTTTTTTTTTCAGTGTACACTCCCCCTCGTGTCCTATCCTCGAGCCGAGGACGGGACACGCAAAAGGTGCTCGTCACATCCTCCCCCTCGTGTCCTGATCTCGTGCCAAGGATGGGACACGCATATGGTCGCGTTTTCTTGGCGGCCTTCTTCTCTTGCGGATTCCAACTTGAAGCATGTCGGGTCCATGAAACTCTCGCAGAGCACTCACTTGGTAGGTTTCGAGTGGGGTATTCGGGGAACTGATTGGAGAGGTTTCATGACTGGTAGAGGATACTTTCTTGTTTCTAGCATCTTGACAAAATAATTTCTTTCTTTCCATGAATTCCAAGTTTTTTGAATATGCGATGTTCTGATAAACTCTGGCTGCGTTTTCGGCCAAAGTTAAATTTTCAATTTTCTTGTTCAACTCAGCCTTGAGCTTTTCGTTTTCGTCGTGAAGCTTCTTTTTGTAGGCTTCAAGCTTGGCTTTTTCCTTGAAGGTTTCATTGACGGTTTCACGAATCGCTTGAACCTCCTGGGTTAATCTGGTGTTCTCTTTTTCCAGGTAACTAATCCTGTGGATGAATGCCTCTAGACGACCGTTGAAGTTTTGCAGATCTTGCTTTTTCTGTATGCCGGAGATCTGTGTATGATTCTGTGCTTCTTCGCTGATTTTGTCTAGCTCAGGTCTTAATTGTTCTTTGCAAACCGGAGACTTAGGAGCTTTAGGATCATCAGCAGCATGCTCAGTATATGGGGTATGCTCTCCCCCTAGATTGAAAATATCCATTTTCTCTTCTAGCATAGTCTCTAAGCAAGTCCGATTGTCCTTAGAGAGCGCCTGACCTTCTTCGGAATGTAAACTTTCGAAAGCGGAAATTTCTAAATAATGGCTACTCGTATTTTCTTCAAAAAACAAAGGTTTCACAGAAGCGTCGTTGTTCGCAAAGTTCCATGTAGCCTTAGGAATATTTAAGACAATTTTCGCATCTGATATAAAGTCAACACCAAGTAACGTACTGTTATTGTTAGCGTTTGGTAAAATTACGAAATTTGTCGGAACAACACGATCCTCAATGTTAACATCAACATTTGCAATAAGAACGTCACGTGATTGTACACTGCCATCTGCTAGTTTCATGTTGATATTTTGATGAGAGAACGGGTGACCAGCTTCATTTAAAAGTTTGTACAGAGTGTATCCTGCAACGCTCTGTTTCGCAGCCGTGTCCACTACTCCCGTTCCGCGAAATCCTAGTACACCAATGTTCAACAGAGGACGAGCGCGTGGTAAGTATGTTGGTGAGTTAAACCCTTGGGGACTCGAATTAGACAGTCTTTCAAAATCAGCACTAAAAAATTCAATTTCGGAAACTTGAATCTTGCACTTCGGACAATTTGACCTTGTGTATCCCAGGTTACCACATCCATAGCAAGAGAGAAGACTCAGAGGTACTCGAAACGTCCTGAGTAAAATTACGCGTAACTTGCGCGAAAGTTTCAAACAAAGTCTGCTCTGCAACACGAGAAAGTTCAATAAATTCCTTGAAAGTAGTCACTTTATCGCGAGGTACTTTATCACGAATATTGGGATTCAACAGTCCGTAGATCATATCAATCTGACAATGTTCGGTTATTGTAGAGTGACCCTTTAGTCGAGAGAACAAAGCGCGCACCTTACTAATAAAAATGTCAGTCTTCTGTTTTCCTTGTTCCATTGAAAATATTTCGCGATAGATCTGATATACAGGTTTCGGAAAAGCGTAAGCGTGACGTAGTGATTCCATAGCTTCTTCAAAGTCTTGAATCGAAGATTTTATTCCTTGCCACCATGTCGCAGCTGAGTCGGATTTCTTTATAATATGTTGATGAAATAACATTACATAGGTATAGGTACAATCAAAATTTGCTATTCATTGGCCCAACCATGTTAGAATTAAAAATTGTTGTTATATAAATCCTTTTCGAAGAAAACGCGATAATAGGGGTCAGTCTAATCCCCGAGGTAGTCCCTACAAATTGTTTTGTTAATGAGGGGAACATAATAGTTTCCGTCTTAACAGGGGTACCCGCGCTGTCAGGGTTATCTTTAATACTTTTTATTAATTTAAATTTTCTAGAAATATTCCGGAGAGCAACCTTAAACAGCCGAAAATATGCAGCTTTATGCTGTAATGTACCCAAATATACCGTAACGTTAGGCTGTATACCGTAAAACCTTGATATATGCTATATATGCAAAATGAAAGTTTTTATGCAATAAAAAATGAAAACATCACATGCTACATAACGTGGGCATAATATGAGCCTTTAGGAAAAACATGCAAATATGCTTTTGCCCAACCCTACTCATGACCGCCTAGTTAAATTGCCATAATCATATAATTTCTAATTTATTTATGCCCTAATAAGTAGACAGTTCGTGGATGAAACGTTATATGGCACTCGTGTCTTATCAACATTTTAGACACTTAAGATGAAATTAGACACTCGACCATAAAAGAACTGTATACTTAATATTTAACACTTAATTTTGATGTTGTTAGTAATCGATTTGATTCTTCTTTCAATTAACCTGTGTAAAATACCTATGTATTATTATTATTAAGCGCCAATATATTATTTATTTATTTATTTATAAAGTAAAAGTAAACACAATTGCAAATAATCTGCGGCATCTATAGCAAAGTTTGCTTTCTTAAAACCGCTATTTAATTTTATATTTGGGATTGATGGCAAGAATTTTTTCCCAAAACTCCATACGCTCATGTTCCGGATTAACGCCAGCGGTTAATTCTTTCCCTATATCAAGAAAATTGATCTCTTCGCCCTTAATTTGTTTCCACGTAACTTTCAATTCATCGCTGTTAGGGTTGCCTATTTTGGCAAAATTGCTCCAAAGCTTAACAAATCTTTTGATATAAGTTTCTTCCGGACTTCCTGAAACCACTGGAGGAATTTTGCTACTCTTGAAAAGGTAACCGATATCGTCGCCATGGGCTACTCCTAAAACATTACCACGTTAAACCCTAACACATAGAATTTCGAGAAAACCTGGTGCAGAGATTTGTCCAAATAGCTTAAATAAGTTCAATCTGCTTTCAACTGTCATACGATAGAGATAGACTGGAGTAAATCTCGAATGAAGAATAGCGGAAAGGCGAATTTCTCTTACAAACGCCGAATCTGTGTACAACTGAAGAAAAAAAAGATGTGTTAGAGTGAATTGAAAAATATGATTATGATTAAGTTACCAGGCGAAATTTTTCTGCGTCATCTTCTGAACCATCTCCATAATAAAATTGCTTAATTTGATCAGCGATTTGTTTAGATTTTTCAGATCCCTGTTGCAGGCCCAAAAAGTATGGTATAATTTCTTCGAAATCTTTTGGCATCGAAGGTTTTGCTGGTTTCATTAACACCTCAAGAAGCATTCCTTCTCTTGAATTGAACCCAAAAATAATAGGTACTCTATTGAAAGATCCGGATCTTACAATATCAATAGGATTTTCTGTAATAAAGGCTCCGTCGTGAGGTTTTTCTATTATTGGCCCATATGGTCTTATCTTGTTTGAGTCTTCACCCTATGATGAAACGGTAAATCACCCTTAAAAGTTATCGGTTCGAATACGTACCCGGGTAACTTTCTCTGAAGAATCAAATAGGCTTTCACTTGAGACCGTAAGCAAATGCTCCAAGACTTCTCTCTCGTTGGTTGTTGGAAGGTTTAAAATGTTTGCTATTTCTGCACCGAGGTAACGCCCCTTCGCAAAAGGATTTAAGGCCGATCCACTTTGAACAATCGCTCTGTGAAACAGACCTACTCTCATTAAATTATTAAAAAGCGCTCAATTATACAGCGTGTCCCGAAATTAGTGGTCAAAACTTTACCAGTAGATTCTTCTATGAAAAATATGAAAAAAAGTCTCTATGAACATACGTCGAAAAATAAGTGCTAAAGGGAGGTAAGGCCCCTTAAAGGTGCCACTTTGAGAGTTTTTTAACCTCCCCAATCCACTTCACCACTTATAAAAAAAGGGAGGTTACTGCAATCACTAAAGTTTTCGAATTTGAGATAGCACCAGATTTTCACGTTTCGAGGTCTCAGGAACCCAAAAAAGTGGTTTTAAAAATGTGTCTGTGTGTATGTGCACAGCCAAAACTACTAGACCGATTTGGCTGATATTTGGTACGTGTGCATGTGATAACCCAACTTAGATCTGAAAAGCTTTTGGAGCCAATCGTGCAACTAGAAATGCCATTTTGGCACATCAATTTTTAAATTTTAAATGCAAACCCCCATTTTTCACGTCACGATAGGAAAGGCCTTCAAATTCTGCTTCTAAAAATGCATTCATTCTTATAGTAGGGTGCTCGCTAGACTTTATCTTTCAACCAAGGGGCACTTACGAGTGAAAATGTATGGAGTATAAATTTTGGTTTCTAATGCCCTCGGTATGCTACTGTTAAATTCGTCCAAGGGTCGTCCTGTGACAAAGGGCACAAATCAAAATTTTCCAACTAACGCCGCCACGTGAAAGTTCATGTGGAGAAGTACCTTTCCTGAAAAATTCATGGTGATGTCTGTGCGGATTGTATTTTTTATTAATTTTGAAAGAAAAATATCTCCATTGAACCATACGGGGCCACGGACCTTTGGAGGCGATTATCTCGGTTCGAGCATCGGCAAAAACGCATCATTTTTAGGGGCATATTTCCTTTCCAACACGATTACTCCAAATCGGGGCGGTTAATCGAAATTAATTATTCTTAATAGAAGATGTGCTATTTTATTTTGTTGACGATCGTCTTTACAGAATATTTTTAGAGCAATCAATAAAGGAGATAATTGTTTAAATCTGAGAGGAAGTAAAGAATTCATGCCATTGTAACGCTCGGATCTCCGCGCCCCCACCACGACTTTCGCTGCGTCCCGCCACTCCGCAACCCCTTGAGACGTCCACATCTACAATCTTAGAGAATATCCTGTATTCCTGAAAATAATGGAAATAAGACTTGGAACTCTTGAAAAGCGCTTTTTATTTCATGTAGGTAAGAAAAACAATAATTTTTAATTTGAAAATTCTTCGTCGTCCTTCTCGTTGATCGGGGAACCTCCGTGATCGGGGGTCTTCCCTCATTTGAATTTCCTTCATGTTATTTTTACAGGATCGGTTTTCCCATACCGTGGCATGAAAAAATGCAGGAAACCTTATTTTTATTGCAAATGTAACTCTTGCTTATGCAGTCTTATGCACCGGCTTATTCTTGTATACAAATTTTTAATAAATTACCAGATGATATAAGAAAACTGAGTAACATGTATAGCTTTAAGAAAAGCCTATACGATTATCTGTCAAAAAGCTGTTTTTATACTGTAAAAGACTATATGAACAAATAGTCTAATTTAATTTTACTGTTCCTGTGATCGTGTACGAATTGTTTGTCTATATATGTATATTCATTGACTTGTGCTATATTGTATGTATGTTTGAACAATCTACAGCACTAATAAAAATATTATTATTATTATTATTAAAAATAATTTTTGTACAAATTAGGACAATAATATCTGAAATGGTTTTATGGGACAGTGGGTTATGTTTGAAGAGCTGGCCCAAGACCGTCGCCCACGTCGTTTTTCCCATCTATAACCTTCAGGTGACGGAAAATTAGGTCGAGAATTTAATTAATTCAACCAAATTTTGGTCTGAAAGAATAGAACTCTCAAGCAATGCTGCCTCAAACTGCCTTCGGTTGGAGGCAGTTTTTCTAGCGACTTAGTTAACGCAAGTAGGGCCCGTTAAATCGTTGATACATATAATTACTTCATCGTTGTTGGTTCAACACAAAAGTTTCCATATTTTTGAACGAGTTTTTGAATTTAATGTTGTCCAACTCTTGGTCTAACTTTTCGTCAAATCCTACATCGCCAAGTAATTCACATAAGTTTTTGTAAATTTTCCATCAATTTAGCGTCCCAACACCGCTGAACTAGCTTGTAGCATCAAATTCTGTTAGGGCATGAAATATACATTTTTTGGAAGTTTTGCTTCCGGAATGTTTCTTTACTATTTCCAGTTCTCATCCAAATCTCTGTATATAAATTCTCTGTCGACTCGAGATACTGATACAGACTTGCCAGTTATTCTCGTGCATTTTAAAGAATATCTCCAGAATACTCCAGAGGTTTGAATAAGAACTGGAAATAGTAAAGATACATTCCCGTTTAACCCACAGTCCATCAAATTAATTTGAAAGAAAAACTACTAAGCGGTTTTGGAAAGTTAACTTGCTGGGCTGGAAAATTTACCAATAGGTACTTCCGTGAATTACCTACTTAACAGTCGGTGGTGGGATTTGAGGAAACATAAAACCGTTTCAGATACATCTATTATTGTATTAATTTGTCCATAGATTATTTTTAAAGACTGCATAAGCAAGAGTTGCACTTGCATGCAGTTTGAAGCAGCATTGCTTGAGAGTTCTATTCTTTCAGACCAAAATTTGGTTGAATTAATTAAATTCTCGACCTAATTTTCCGTCACCTGAAGGTTATAGATGGGAAAAACGACGTGGGTGACAGTCTTGGGCCAGCTCTTCAAACATAACCCGCCGTCCCATAAAACCATTTCAGATATTATTGTCCTAATTTGTCCAAAAATTATTTTTAAAGACTGCATAAGCAAGAGTTACATTTGCAATAAAAATAAGGTTTACTGCATTTTTTCATGCTACGGTATGGGAAAACCGATCCTGTAAAAATAACATGAAGGAAATTCAAATGAGGGAAGACCCCCGATCACGGAGGTTCCCCGATCAACGAGAAGGACGACGAAGAATTTTCAAATTAAAAATTATTGTTTTTCTTACCTACATGAAATAAAAAGCGCTTTTCAAGAGTTCCAAGTCTTATTTCCATTATTTTCAGGAATACAGGATATTCTCTAAGATTGTAGATGTGGACGTCTCAAGGGGTTGCGGAGTGGCGGGACGCAGCGAAAGTCGTGGTGGGGGCGCGGAGATCCGAGCGTTACAATGGCATGAATTCTTTACTTCCTCTCAGATTTAAACAATTATCTCCTTTATTGATTGCGCTAAAAATATTCTGTAAAGACGATCGTCAACAAAATAAAATAGCACATCTTTTATTAAGAATAATTAATTTCGATTAACCGCCCCGATTTGGAGTAATCGTGTTGGAAAGGAAATATGCCCCTAAAAATGACGCGTTTTTGCCGATGCTCGAACCGAGATAATCGCCTCCAAAGGTCCGTGGCCCCGTATGGTTCAATGGAGATATTTTTCTTTCAAAATTAATAAAAAATACAATCCGCACAGACATCACCATGAATTTTTCAGGAAAGGTACTTCTCCACATGAACTTTCACGTGGCGGCGTTAGTTGGAAAATTTTGATTTGTGCCCTTTGTCACAGGACGACCCTTGGACGAATTTGACAGTAGTATACCGAGGGCATTAGAAACCAAAATTTATACTCCATACATTTTCACTCGCAAGTGCCCCATAATTCCTAAACTAAGCGACTTTTCTCCTCGCGAGCACCCTACTATTAGTGCCCTTTTGACAAAAAATTAAAAAATAATTGATTTTTATCGGACTTTAAAATCGCGCTACAGCCCAAGCCCCTGAACCGATTTGGCTGAAATTTTGCACATGGGGATTGTATTGCACGTCGAAGAGCTGAACAAGTTTTGGATTCAATCGGCCCACGGAAAGTGCCGTTTTGGCACACCAATTTCCAAATTTAAAATTATTCACTCATTTAACCATCCAAAACAAGTTTTTGAAAGATTTATTGTCACTATCAGAAAGGTCTTCAAATTCTGGTGTTAAATAGAACACAATTAATTCGCATTTAGCACTGTTTGGTTCAAAAAATCGAAATTTTATAATAACAGTAAAAATACATTATAGCCCAAATTACTGAATCGATTTGGCTGAAATTTGGTACATGGAGATTGGGTGACCCGTTGAAGACCTGAAAGGCTTTTGAAAGCAATTGGCCCACGGGAAGTCCCATTTAAGCATATCAATTATCAACTTAAAATTTTAAATACAAGACCTCCTTTTTTATGTCGCCATTAGAAACGCGATCAAATTCTGGTTCTAAAAATGTGTTCACAGTTTCTGCCATTTCAGTGGAAAATAGAGAAAAAATTCTCTCATTAAAAGGGAGAGGGCTGACAGCGGATGACATAAAGTGGCAGTTATTGTCAAAAAGGTGGCGAAAGATTAACCTTAAAAGGAACATATTGTCAAACGTGATGGGTGATGTCCGAGGTGACGTCGGTATTTGTCAGAAAATTGCGAAATTAGTCAAGGATTAAAAAAATTCTGTTGAATTGACTACTATCTACACAGAATACAAAGATCCACGCGATGGGGAGGTTCCAGGCGCTTCTCTGCTGCATTTTTTTCTAAATATCTTCAAAACGGTTAAACGTGAAATTGGGTTTCTTTACTAAGTTTTTGATGCTAAATTTACTGCTAGAGTAAATTTTAGAATCTTGATCATAAGCGTCTCGTAAAGGAGGGGTTTAGGACTAAATTTACTCAAACATTTTTGTAAGTAGTTTTTTCTCAAATTTGATTCCAGAATCTGAAAATCTGAGGTTTTTTAAGTAACAATGGTACTCTTGTTTCACATAGATAGAATGCGCCCTTTTCGAAAAAATGGCTTTTCTTAGTTCCAATAAAAAGCCATTTTTTTCGAAAAGGGGGCATTCTATCGATGTCAAACAAGAGTACCATTTTTCCCTAAAAACCGCAAATTTTCAAATCCTGGAATCAAATTTGAGAAAAAACCACTTACAAAAATGTTTGAGTAAATTTAGTCCTAAGCCCCTCCTTTACGAGACGCTTATGATCAAGATTCTAAAATTTTCTCTACAGCAGTAAATTTAGCATCAAAGACTTAGTAAAGATACCCAATTTCACGTTTAACCGTTTTGAAGATATTTAGAAAAAATTTTAAAATTTTCTTCACAATAGTAAATTCAGCATCAGAAACTTAGTAAAGATACCAGATTTCACGTTGCTATCTTGAACCGTTTTGAGAATATTGAGAAAAAAACACTTTCTAAGTAGCCCCTTTAGCTTTAGCTCCCTTAGAACTTATTTTTCGACATGTTTTTTTCATATTTTTCATAGAAAAATCTACTGGCAAAGTTTTGACCACTAATTTCGGGACACCCTGTAATTACCTTTACCTTTCGTAAGAGGCGATAAGACTAAATAATGGACAGCAGCGCCCCCGGCGCTCTCCCCAAAAATTGTAACATTTCCCGGATCTCCACCAAAGGCTGCAATATTTTTTTGCACCCATTTTAAAGCCAAAACCATATCTTTCATGCCAGCATTGCCGTGCACTCCCAACGACTCGTCCTCTAGCCCGAAGAAGCCAAAAATTCCAAGTCTGTAATTGAATGTAACCAAAACAATATCCGCAGTAACTAAATAGTCTGGTCCGTAGAAATCTGTATTGCCAGATCCAGAAATAAACGCACCCCCATGAACCCAAAACATCACTGGCTTCAAGTGTACCTCATTTTTAGATGGGAGTTTTGGGCTAAACACATTCAAAAAAAGACAGTCCTCAGCTCCCGTAACATTTTTCAAAATTATATCGCGAGACAAGCACGTACTTCCTTCAGTTGTTGCGTCGCGAATTCCCGTCCATGACTCAGCAGGTTCAGGTGCCTGGTAAATGAAATAATGTTGTGATGATGATTAAATTTGCTTTAATTACCTTAAACCTTAGGATGCCAACTGGAGGTTTTGCGTAAGGAATTCCTTGAAAACTATAATAATCGTTCCCATCTAAATCTTTTCCAACTTTCCCTCTAAGTTTTCCTTGAGCGGTAGAAACAATAATATCAACCATAGTGAACAATATTAGTAACAACACTGTGTATCAAATCTAAAGTAATTACATCAAGGGCGACATAAAATTTGCAGAGTCATATTTTATAATCTTGTTTATCTATAGTCCAGTCATAGGTAAGATTAGATCTAAAAAGGGCGAATAGAAGAAATAATTTATACATATATTGTTGAAATTTCGGCTACAGACTCTTGAAACGGCCTGACATTAAGTGCCGAAAAGTCCCCACCCCAAAAGTGTAAGCTTCATCCCTTATTTATCAAAGACCACCCCAAAACGAGTCCCAAAACGTGACATGACACAGTTTCTAGCATTTTTCGGCGAAACTATCAATCTGACAGAAAACATTATTCAAATCAAAAGTATTCCCAATGAAATTCTGCGGCAAAAAGTCCTTATGAATATTTCGCTTATTTCCACATAATTCTTGCAAACGGCGTCCGAAGTTGAGGTTAGTTTTTGCGACCTTACACTGCGAATACACAAAAAACGGTTCGTGTTACGAGAACAATGCTATAATGTCACGCTTACGGTTCCCTAGACTCCTTCCAACTCCGAATTAAACTAGATCTTTGAAAAATAAGGTACAAGGTTTATTCAGTAAGGGCCACTGGCGACGAACAAAGGGGACAAAATAATAAAAAACATACAAACACAATGGTAACTTACTTCTGATAAACCCAACGGATAGCCTTTCGTGGCAAGAAGGATGTCAGTCGGCCTCTCAGGGCGAGAACCCAAAATACTGACCTTCTTACGATCCCATCGGTCCGCATTTATATGAAACTAATTTGCAGATTCGGTTATTATCGGACATTGACGGTACCGATGGAACCCTAGTGACCCAGTAAGAGTTTTGAAACGCTGACGTTGACTCAGCAATTGAGGCTGGGTAATTTCCCATATTTGACAATAATATGAAATTCAAGAGCAGAATTTTCGTATATAATACCACGAGTGACACCAAAATTTCCGGAAATTTTTTGACATTTACGACAAATTTTTTGCCAAGCGGAAATCATCACGACTCGAAGACGCGTGATGATTTCGGCGGCAAAAAATCTGGAAAATTTTACCGGGAATTAATGAATTGGTGTACAAAGTTACCCCAGCGAATCGCCCCTCGCATTTCAACTTCCATTCTAGTGACGTATTCCATTCTGATATATGCCCCTGTCAAGTAAAACTGATTTTTATTTCAGCTGTCCTGCCTAGGTCTATCTCTGATGCAATTTCCGAGCTGATCTACTGTCTCTTACTAGTACTAGAGTCACTGTTAAAAGACGAATGGTATTGAGCAGTGAACTCGGTTTTACACGTTCAAGCTAAAAGCCGATTTAATGCCCGGCAAAAATTGAACATCCGGTACAAATGAGAAAACAACAAAATGAAAGTTTTTTTTTTCTATATTTTGACGTTTCAAGCTTTCAATATAACAGTTATTTATGATATAAGTGTTAAAAGTGGCATTTTATTTTGTGAGAAGGGTAGTTTGGGACACGACGCGCAGCGAAGTGGTCCACAAAATAAAATCACTTTTAACACGCATATCATACACTATTTTTTCTACAAACACGATTGAAAGCAAAAGTTTTCATATTATTAGTTGAAAACGTCCATGAAATTCGCTGTAACTAAGGTATAGTGACAATTTGTTGCCGGGGCTTGTTTAATTGTTGTTGCATTGTCACTTAGTAAAACACTTTTAACATAAATGTTAAAGTAAATGACTTTTAATACTGGTGTCATAAAATGTCACTTTTAACAATTGTCAACAAACGTTAAAACAACTGTTTTTAATAGTGTTTGTAGAAATAGCTATTAACATACCTAGGAATGTTATGACTATCATAACAGACGCAGATGTCAATTGAAATCCGAGCTCGGAGAGCGAGGATTTTAAGACATCTAAGTCTGTTATGATTCATAACATCCGAGGTTTGTTCAATAGTTTATCGGTTTAAAGCGATTAAAGCCAAAATTAAAAAAATGTTGCGTGAATTCGCGTCATTTTGACAATCGAGATGACAGCATTTGAATGGGGTCATTGTTGTCATGAATGGTTAATGGGCTTGTTGTCTAGAAACCATTAGATAACGTTATGATCTGCTTACCAGCCTATTTTTATGCATGTTAAGAACGCTTTAATCGCCTGAAACCGGTAAAAGAATTTTATTATAAAAGTCTTTGTTCCGCATTTTCCAAATTCCACCTAACCTCAGTTATTAGAGATTTCAGCTGGGATTTCAGTATTCAAACGACCGACTCTGCATTTTCTTGGCCTGGTTGATGGAAAAGCAGCTCCTTTCGGCTAAAATCTATCAATATTTTATTAATAAAATAAAAAAAGACAGCAGAGAAGCGGCTGGAACCTCCCCAACGCGTAGGTCTTTGATTTCCGTGACTTGTGTTTAAGATTTTAAAGTTGATATGCCTAAATGGCACTTTCCGTGGGCCGATTGAATCCAAAATTTGTTCACCTCTTCGACGTGTAATACAATCCCCATGTGCAAAATTTCAGCCAAATCGGTTCAGGGGCTTGGGCTGTACCGCGATTTTGAAGTCCGATAAAAATCTCGATTTTTTTAGTTTTTGGTCAAAAGGGCACTGACAGTGAATACATCTTTGGAAGCAGAATCTGAAAGCCTTTCTTAAGGTGACCTGAAAAATGGGGGTTTACATTTAAAATTTAAAAGTTGATGTGCCAAAATGGCACTTCTGGTTGCACGATTGGCTCCAAAAGCTCTTCAGATCTAAGCTGGGTTATCACATGCACACGCACCAAATTTCAGCCAAATCGGTCGAGTACTTTGGGCTGTGGCGTGTTTACGAACGTACGAACGAACGTACGAACGTACGTACATACATACAGACACATTTTAAAAACCACTTTTTTGGGTTCGTGAGAACTCAAAACATATAGATCCGGTCTTATCTCGAATTCGAAAATTTTAGTGATTGCAGTAACCTCCCTTTTTTTTAAATGGTGAAGTGGAGTGGGGAGGTTAAAATTAAAATTAAAAAAAAAATGCAGCAGAGAAGCGGCTGGAACCTCCCCATCGCGTGGATCTTTGTATTCTGTGTAGATAGTAGTCAATTCAACAGAATTTTTTTAATCCTTGACTAATTTCGCAATTTTTTGACAAATACCGACGTGACCTCGGACATCACCCATCACGTTTGACAATATGTTCCTTTTAAGGTTAACCTTTTGCCACCTTTTTGACAATAACTGCCACTTTATGTCATGCACTGTCAGCCCGCTCCCTTTTAATGAGAAAGAATTTTTTCTCTATTTTCCACTGAAATGGCAGAAACTGTGAACACATTTTTAGAACCAGAATTTGATCGCCTTTCTAATGGCGACATAAAAAAGGAGGTCTTGTATTTAAAATTTTAAGTCGATAATTATGCTTAAATCGGACTTCCCGAGGGCCAATTGCTTTCAAAAGCCTTTCAGGTTTTCAACGGGTCACCCAATCTCCATGTACCAAATTTCAGTCAAATCGATTCAGTAATTTGGGTTATAATGTATTTTTACTGTTATTATAAAATTTCGATTTTTTGAACCAAACAGCGCTAAATGCGAATTAATTTTGTCCTATTTAATGATGGTGACAATAAATCTTTTAAAAACTTGTTTTTAATGGTCAAATGAGAGAATAATTTTAAATTTGGAAATTAGTGTGCTAAAACGGCACTTTCCGTGAGTCGATTGAATTCAAAATTTGTTCGGCTCTTCGACGTGTAGTACAATCCCCATGTGCAAAATTTCAGCCAAATCGGTTCAGGGGCTTGGTCTGTACCGCGATTTTAAAGTCCGATAAAAATCAATTTTTTTTTTATTTTTGGTCAAAAGGGCACTAAGAATGAATACACTTTTAGAAGCAGAATTTGAAGGTCTTCCTTATGGTGACGTGAAAAATGGGGGTTTGCATTTAAAATTTAAAAGTTGATGTGCCAAAATGGCATTTCCAGTTGCACGATTGGCTCCAAAAGCTTTTCAGATCTAAGTTAGGTTACGAGATGCCTATGTTCCAAATTTCAGCGAAATCGGTCTAGTAATTTTGGCTGTGGCGTGATTACAAACGAACGTACGTTAACGTACGTACGTACATACACACAGACACATTTTAAAAACCCCTTTTTTGGGTTCCTGAGACCTCAAAACTTAAAGATCTGGTGGTATCTCAAATTCGAAAATTTTAGTGATTGCAGTACATAACCTCATATTTTTTTTTAATTGTGGTGGGGTTGGGGAGGTTAAAACAAAGCCACGATTGACGCTTGTCACTTTTTAACGCATTTTGTTGTTGTTGACAACCCAACAATCCGACCTTTGCGTAGACCTTCGATGTTTTATGGCAATTTGGCAACTTTTGAAATCTTTCACAAAAAAGTTTGTAAATAAGTATATGGACAAAAATACCAATATTGTTAAGTGGAGGGAATCAAATAAAAGAAAACCATGGATCACGCTAGGGCTGATCAAGTCAGTTAATATAAAAAATAGGATGTACCAACAGCTGCTAAAAAAGCCGTATGATGACAAATAAAATATACCTATATATAAAATATACCTATAAACACAAACTCCACAACCTGATAAATCAAACAAAAGAAGAGCACCATAAAAAGCAAATAAACCAAGAGAAACATTCTTCCAAAAATTTGTGGACTACAATAAATAGCATTTGTGATAAGCAAACATCTGTTTTCGTTGCTGACAAAAGGAAACATCCAACTTTGAGTACTGTGATAGGAGATAATGACAAAGCAGAAATAGCTAATGTTTTCAATAATTTTTTTATGGGGATGGGGAAAAAACTAAATGAACAAATAAATCCGCCTCAAAATTACAGAAGCAACATAAAAAATCCAACGTAAGCTCAATTTTCTTAGAGCAGGTAACAAAACCGCAAATTCTCAAAATTATCAACGACTTGAACGAAAAAAAGGCACCGGGGCATGATCAAATAAGTGCGAAGACAGTTAAAACTATTGCAAAGAAAATCTGCTCACCACTAGCATACGTAGTAAATAAGTACCTGGAACAGGGTGTTTTTCCAAGTTCGTTAAAAATCGGAATTAGTGAAACCGCTTTGTAAGGGTGTCGGAGATAAAAAAGATATGAGTAATTATAACCCAATAACTCTTTTATCAATCTTTTCCAAGATTATGGAAAAGCTCATCACAATAAGGTTAACCAACTTCATGAATAAAAGTAAGTATGTAAGTAAAATAGGTAGTGAATAATAGAAATTTTTATTTTCCTATTCTTGTCAATTACATGTTTTCAGCAGTTCCCAAACTTTGAGGAAAATACTTGAAAATCTTATCCTGAAGAGAAAATGCCTAAGCCAAAATGGTAAAGAGCTTTTCGGTTATATCTTTCATGGCATGGCCGCCCTTAAAATTACACGGTACCATCCCCTAACACCCTGTATACTTAAATGACTTACTGACTAGTAATTCAGTAGGCACAATTTTAAGCTTTGCTGATGACACTGTAATTTTATGACAGTCAAGACGACCTTCCTAAAATTTCTAGTGGAGCCGGAAAAACAAAATATATTTCATTTGCTCCGTACCCAAATAGACTACCAAATTTTGAACGACTTACGATACTTAGATAAAAAATTTGAAATCGTACAAGCCATTAGCATTAGGTACTTGGGAATTATTGTGGATAGGCATTTGAGATGGAATTTGCATATTGATCATATTGTCGATCGACAGGGTAATATATCTCCTTTACAAATTTAAGTACATAAGAAAGTTAGTTGAAGAGCATTACCTAAAAATAATATATTATGCATTAGTTCAGCTTCACTTGTCTTATTCTATGGCATATTAGGGTGGGGAAGGGTGTCCTGCCATGTCCTGCAGCCACGCACAGAAATTAAATGTGGCGCAAAAATGTACATTTAAAGTAATGTATGGTAAACCCTTCAGGTACCCGAGCGACGATTTATATATGGAAAGTGAAATAATGGATGTAAGGTAATTGTTTGCGCTAAGAATTCTGCTTTTTCAATTCAAAACAACGGAGGCAATCAAATATAATGAGCACAAGTATGACACAAGATTTAAAGCAAAATAACATACAAACCCAGGAGCAAACATTGTTATGATTATTTAAAATTGAAATTGCTTGATGAAATTCCACAAACGTCCAAGGGCATAAATAACCTGGAGCTATACAAGAAACTTATTACACAGTGGATAAGAAATTGTTCGCGAAAATTTATCCACAGTGCATTAGGATTTAATTTGTGTTTCTTTCGAGATTCGTGTAATTAGGTACATGGATTAAAATAACAAACAAAATATCTCCTAATAATGACATATAATAGACAGGGTGTTAGGGTATGGTACCGTGTAATTTTAAGGGCGAGCATACCATGAGAAATGTAGCCGAAAACCCCTTTACCATTTTCACTTAAGTTGTAACAGTGACACTGTCATGTACTATGTAATTATTTTGGGATATGAATTGTTTTGTAATTATTCTGTAATTCTGTATTATTATTTTTGGATAAATAAATTCATTATTATTATTAATTTTATTGTCGACGCAGACAACTTAGTGCAAGAACGGCCACTCTCAAACCACGCCAGTGTAAAGATTTCATCTTGTTCCTGTTCAGTTCAATGTTATTAAACCACTTAAAAAATTCGTCAAGCTATTCCACGTATATTTTTCTTGCATTTGTCGGTATCAAATAATTTTGCCATTACTTTACCAACAAACTCTTCAATTTTGCTCCTCATCACTTTGGGATTAGTTCAAGACTGCGTTTTTACTTCGTTTTTACAAAATAATTTTTTCAGAAATGAGTTTTTTTGAAAAAGTATCATATACATTTAATATACAGGGTGGTCGTTTTATCTTGAGACTAGCAAATATCTCGAAAAACAAGCATTTTAGAAAAAAATGTTTTGTATTAAAGTTTTATGACTTCGAGGGGGAAAATAGATGGCATCATCGCCATTTTGATTCAAGGTCATTTTCAAGGTCAAATGAAGGTCAACTTAATTTTTTCTAATGGAAACCTATATTTTTTCTTACAGATTCTTATTCCCCATACAAAAACAAACAACTCTCATCTAAACTATTTTTGGATCCGATGGATGTAAATTTTGACTTTTTCGAAATTCCTAGACATTCCCTAGTAATTTCCATGAAATGTTGCAATTTTTATATTAAATCGGCGAATTGTCCTCCGAATACTATTCGTAAGTACAGAATTGTCGACTTCCGTGATGCCTGGATACTGCTGCATTCTGACTAGAGAATTGATTCTCGTCGCAGTATGCAGTCGTTTCCAGATAAGCATTATACATATGACAATTTCCATAGTTTGCATTTAATTTTGGGAGACAATTGACTCAAACATTTATTTAGGTTTTATTTATTGTGACATGTCTTTACAGAGCGACGGTCTAAAAAGAGGTCCATGGGCTATAAAGAGATGTTTGTGTCAGAAAAAATCCTACATAATTGTCAAATTACGATATGATTGTGCATAAAAGAATTTATGGTCCTTCTCCAAAAAGGTACTTCCGCCCTCGTTTTCAAATAGAATTCGCCCGTAACATTTTCAGAGAATTCTGCACCAAGATCAATCTGAAAGTTACCATTACAGCCACCTAATAGAAAATCTAGGTAAGTCGAACAACTTGTTCCAATAAGCGTTCCAGGATGCAATAACGCATCGATATAAAAATCATGACTCCTCTCATGACTGCAAAATACTAAAACCAACCCAGCTTGAGTCATTACTGTTGCCAAAGAATACTTACTGAGTTTTCCGTCATTATTGAAGGGACATTCAGGTTGAATAGGTACTCCTCCATTTGGAAAAGCATCTATGGTCCCACAGGGTAATATATCCCCAAATTCTAGCCCATCAGTATGAATGACGAATACTATTTCAGCATCGTCTTCACTTAGTCTCTGGTCCGCAGGGGCTAGAGCAAATAAAGGTCCTGCAGGATCTAGGCCAGTGATTTTTCCAACTTTTGAACCTGTAGCGTTTAGAACGTCTTGCCCAGTGAAACCCGCTATTTGGCCTCCCAAAGAATGACCAATTAAATTAAATTGATTTAGATGAACCCCGTTTTGGTTTAAGCTAAGAATAAGCTGAGACACCCGTTCACCGATTGTTCTCGTTTCTATCGATGCAGCAATATATTCAAGCGAGGCCTCCGTGGACCAATCTACTTGAATTATGCTCGAATAATTTCTACTTGGCAAAATTTGCGTTAAATTGTCATAATAAGCAAATTCTCTGCTTTGCAGCCATCCGTGAATTAAGAAAGCTATACCTGCAGATGCATCGATAAATTGCGAAACGTTGCTCGCGTCTACTTCAACGTAGTTATGCAGATCTGTTTTCGTGAACAAAAAAAATCCGTCGGCGTAAACTGGAGTTTTATTATTAATTTTAAAAGATTTTGCGACAGGTTAATACCGGCTGGAGAGGCCCCCAACGAAACGAACAGTATTAGAGCCAGCATTATTCTAGATCCATTTGTTTCATTGTCCTATACTTATATCTTCTTTCCGCATGGTATCCAAATACGTATTACAAATTATCATGAAATGTAAAAAATTATGGGTTCATAAAATGCCTACGAAAGCGTCCTCGGGTCACGAAATTATTATTATTATTTTTTTAAATTTCGTAATTACGAAACTTTTTTCGTAATTACGAAATTTTTTTTCGTAAATACGAAACTTTTTTTCGTAAATACGAAATTTTTTTTCGTAAATACGAAACTTTTTTTCGTATATACGAAACTTTTTTTCGTATATACGAAACTTTTTTTCGTATATACGAAACTTTTTTCGTATACACGAAACTTTTTTTCGTAGTTACGAAATTTTTAAGACACGCCCGCTTTCGATCCCAGACCCCAGGAACAGCTTCTAGAGGCAAAATATCACCTGGAGCGGTCCAGACTGACTCCATTGGCTCTCGATCAACGCCCTTTTGCCACCTAGAGGGTTTAATTCGCGATTAACGGACTTGTCTGAACGCTAGCGCACGTTTATAAAATTTCGTAAATACGAAAAAAAGTTTCGTAGTTACGAAATTTTTAAGGCACGCCCACTTCCAATCCCAGACCAAAGGAAGAGCTTCTAGAGGCAAAATATCACCTGGAGCGGTCCAGAATGACTCCATTGGCTCACGATCAACGCCCTTTTGCCACCTAGAGGGTTTAATTCGCGATTAACGGACTTGTCTGAACGCCAGCGCACGTTTATAAAATTTCGTAAATACGAAAAAAAGTTTCGTAGTTACGAAATTTTTAAGACACGCCCACTTCCAATCCCAGACCAAAGGAAGAGCTTCTAGAGGCAAAATACCACCTGGAGCGGTCCAGAATGACTCCATTGGCTCACGATCAACGCCCTTTTGCCACCTAGAGGGTTTAATTCGCGATTAACGGACTTGTCTGAACGCCAGCGCAGGTTTATAAAATTTCGTAAATACGAAAAAAAGTTTCGTAGTTACGAAATTTTTAAGACACGCCCACTTCCAATCCCAGACCCCAGGAACAGCTTCTAGAGTCAAAATACCACCTCGGGCGGTCCAGAATGACTCCATTGGCTCTCGATCAACGCCCTTTTGCCACCTAGAGGGTCTAATTCGCGATTAACGCACTTGTCTGAACGCTAGCGCACGTTTATAAAATTTCGTAATTACACCCTCTAGGTGGCAAAAGGGCGTTGAGGGTGAACCAATGGATTCATTCTGGACCGCTTCAGGTGGTATTTTGCCTCTAGAAGCTGTTCCTGGGGTCTGGGATTGGAAGTGGGCGTGTCTTAAAAATTTCGTAACTACGAAACTTTTTTTCGTATTTACGAAATTTTATAAACCTGCGCTAGCGTTCAGACAAGTCCGTTAATCGCGAATTAAACCCTCTAGGTGGCAAAAGGGCGTTGATCGTGAGCCAATGGAGTCATTCTGGACCGCTCCAGGTGATATTTTGACTCTAGAAGCTGTTCCTGGGGTCTGGGATTGGAAGTGGGCGTGTCTTAAAAATTTCGTAACTACGAAACTTTTTTTCGTAATTACGAAATTTTATAAACGTGCGCTAGCGTTCAGACAAGTGCGTTAATCGCGAATTTAACCCTCTAGGTGGCAAAAGGGCGTTGATCATGAGCCAATGGAGTCATTCTGGACCGCTCCAGGTGATATTTTGCCTATAGAAGCTCTTCCTTTGGTTTGGGATTGGAAGTGGGCGTGTCTTAAAAATTTCGTACATAACTACGAAACTTTTTTTCGTAAATACGAAATTTTCTGAACGCGCGCTATGTCCAGGCAAGTCCCTTAATCGCGAATTACACCCTCCAGATGGCAAAAGGGCGTTGAGGGTGAACCAATTGATTCATTCTCGACAGCTCCAGGTGATATTTTGCCTCTAGAAGCTCTTCCTTTGGTCTGGGATTGGAAGTGGGCGTGTCTTAAAAATTTCGTAACTACGAAACTTTTTTTCGTAATTACGAAATTTTATAAACGTGCGCTGGCGTTCAGACAAGTCCGTTAATCGCGAATTAAACCCTCTAGGTGGCAAAAGGGCGTTGATCATGAGCCAATGGAGTCATTCTGGACCGCTCCAGGTGATATTTTGCCTATAGAAGCTCTTCCTTTGGTCTGGGATTGGAAGTGGGCGTGTCTTAAAAATTTCGTAACTACGAAACTTTTTTTCGTAAATACGAAATTTTCTGAACGCGCGCTATGTCCAGGCAAGTCCCTTAATCGCGAATTACACCCTCCAGATGGCAAAAGGGCGTTGAGGGTGAACCAATTGATTCATTCTCGACAGCTCCAGGTGATATTTTGCCTCTAGAAGCTCTTGCTTTGGTCTGGGATTGGAAGTGGGCGTGTCTTAAAAATTTCGTAACTACGAAACTTTTTTTCGTAATTACGAAATTTTATAAACGTGCGCTAGTGTTCAGACAAGTCCGTTAATCGCGAATTAAACCCTCTAGGTGGCAAAAGGGCGTTGATCGAGAGCCAATGGAGTCATTCTGGACCGCTCCAGGTGGTATTTTGACTCTAGAAGCTGTTCCTGGGGTCTGGGATTGGAAGTGGGCGTGTCTTAAAAATTTCGTAACTACGAAACTTTTTTTCGTAATTACGAAATTTTATAAACGTGCGCTAGCGTTCAGACAAGTCCGTTAATCGCGAATTAAACCCTCTAGGTGGCAAAAGGGCGTTGATCGAGAGCCAATGGAGTCAGTCTGGACCGCTCCAGGTGATATTTTGCCTCTAGAAGCTGTTCCTGGGGTCTGGGATCGAAAGCGGGCGTGTCTTAAAAATTTCGTAACTACGAAAAAAAGTTTCGTGTATACGAAAAAAGTTTCGTATATACGAAAAAAAGTTTCGTATATACGAAAAAAAGTTTCGTATATACGAAAAAAAGTTTCGTATTTACGAAAAAAAATTTCGTATTTACGAAAAAAAGTTTCGTATTTACGAAAAAAAATTTCGTAATTACGAAAAAAGTTTCGTAATTACGAAATTTAAAAAAATAATAATAATAATTTCGTGACACGAGGACGCTTTCGTAAATGCCCGCGTAGGCATTATTTAGAATTATTACAGAGATAAGCACGTCGTTTTACATTTAATTATTATGTAAGTACCAAGAAATTAGGCTGCAATTTTTTACCAGTGCTTTTTACGATCAAAAATAAGAGTAAAAGTTTCAGTAAGCGTGGGTCGAAAAATGCCTTCTAAGGGAGCTATAGACGGCCCCTCAAAGGGGTACCGAAAAGTCGATTTTCTTAAAATTGCTTACTCAAATACTACTGTAAATAGCAAGACTTTGAAATTTGGACTACAGGTTAGTGTGATCAAGGGCTTTTTTTGAATTTTTTTTCCACTATTTATTTTAGTCAGAGGCGTGCGTTCTTGCACATTTTTCCTTTATTATGTGGCTGAAATTTGATGAAATAGTAATGAAATAACAATCTCTGGTCTATTCTTAGTGCGGAGGCGACCTTTGATAACTTATAGTCCCATTTTCGTTGGTCATCCTTAATATTAATACCACCAACACCAAAATAACCAAATTATGCAAATCTTGCGTTTGAAGAGTTGAAATATTGCGAAAGGAAATGAAAAAAGTGAAAAATGTAAACATCATCCAAACGAGTTCAATTTATTACCGAAGAAAAACGAAATTATCCGAATTTGGCAAAATTAATACATACCTAGAGGGTTGAAAAATTGTAAAGGGGGATGAAACGTCAAAGTGGATGAGAATTAATCGTAATTAAGTAGAATTACAGCAAATAACACGAAAATAAGCCAATTATGCAAAGAAATATTGCGAAGGGGGTCGAAAAAGTGAAAAAGGCAAAAACAATTCATATGAGTAAAATTCGACAAAATTTATTACCGAAAAAAGGCAAAACTGCGCGAATTTTACAAAATCAACGCTCGGGGGGTCGAAAAATTGTTAAGGGGGATGAAAAATCAAAAGGGGTAAAAATGAATTGTAGTTAAGTTGAACTAGCGAAAATCGCACGAAAAGAAAGCGATCTGGGTAAATTTTGATTTTTGAGGGTTATTCACATATCATGAAAAGGGTTGAAAAATTGTGGATGGGTTAAAAATTAATGAAAATGACTTTGAATTATCGAAAAATCAGAAGAAAGCCCAAAAAAACAAATAAAATGTATTTACTCCGCTTGCTAGGGCTTAGGGGTTGTTAGTAGCGTAGGGGTTGGTTTTAGGTTGAAGACGCAAGACTTTTTTCAATGGTTGACCGAAATCTATCGAACCCCATAATTTTATTCCACCACTTACATGAAAAAATTTCTAGTTTCAACCCTTAAATTTCATCCCCCTTGTTAGATATTAATGACTATTATTAAATCGGTCGAGGTGTGGACCTGCAACAACCGGATTAATCCGGTCCCATTTCGGCGATAATTGCAGAAGGGAGCAAAAGAGAAAAATGAATCTCGTCATGATGCGTAACGAGTTTTATGAAAAAAGCTTTTAAAATATGAATTTTGCGACGTAATCTTATTACAAAATCCATTTAAGTTGGAAGACATAGATGTTTAATTAGCCGAGGAATTAAGATTTAAAATGAAATCTTATCGAGAGAGGCGAGGGAGGAAAAGCAGACTTTGTGCAGTCGCGAAATGAAATTGTCTCATTTTTCGTCAGGAATTCTTCGTTCCATTGTTAAAATATTAACAATACAAAGACATGCAAATTTTTAGTTATCGGGAAGAGACTTCAAAGGAAATATGCAAATCGGGATTTGCATAAGTCGTGTGTCCTTTTTTTAAATCAATATTCCTGGCATGGTGCGGACTTAATAAATCCTGCAGGAGTATCAGCAATAGGTAAGGAGTTATTATTAATTCAAACAGGAAGATACCCTCTAAATAATTCCCCCGCTATCAAAACCCTAAATCAAAACAAATTTTTTGGAATTTCGCGTGAAATATTCACATACGAGTTGCAGGAAATTGGAAGGTTTCATTTCAGCACAGAATGGCACAAAGTCCTTCAGATTACGCCTCAATGTGATTACTCATACCAAGGGAAATAACATCTTGCTGAAAGCTAATATACTCTCCTTTATATTTCATACGGGGAGGATGATAAAAAATGTGCGTTCCTGAGATAATGGTTTCACTTTTGCTTTTTCAGTTACATAAACACAAATATTAAGAAATTCTCTTCGTTTCTAAATTTTTCTGATTCCACTTACCGAGAAATTACGTTTAATAAGAGCTCCGAGGATGTGCTCGGAACACAAACGCGTTTAAAGTTTCTCCCGCATTACGGAAAGATTTTCTTTCAATTGGTAACGGTTTTCCTCAGATGGAATAATTGAGACGGACACTAATGAGTGGATCTTGTTCTTGTTTTGTTCAACACCATGCCCCGGCCTAACTTCTATCATTTACAAGTATAATTAGGTTCTGGATTTCCATGCCGAATTTGCAGAGCGCTAAACTTTCATAAACAAAAAATTTGTTGTGGTCTTGGAGCATCCACCAATTTCATCATCTCGTGTACTAATACATTAATTATGGATAATTAACGACGTAAAACTGTGATGATGAACCGAGGCGCGTGTTAACGGGAGTTAAAACTACTTTATGGCCTGTTTGACACGATGCTAATTTTAGGACTAATTTTAGTACTGAGTTTCTTGTGAGGTCCTTTTGACGTGATGCAAGTTTTCTTACTAAATCGCATACAACTGCTTTTTTTGGTCCAAAAGCCCCCGGAAGATGTACATAAATGCGATGTGTATCCCTGTAGATGTTTATCACGTTCATGTGTATGTGGAGGCGGCTGGTCTTACTGGTGGAATCGGGTGCATATTTTATCAATCTGCACTAGTAGTAGTGCCTCCGCAGACGGACAGATGTGTCAAAAAGGCGAAATGTTAAAAAAATTTAGTTACGTAATTAAAAAGTAGAAAATGAACAGAAGAAACACAAAAAATTTAAGGGTTCAACAGTAAAAAGAATGACAATATGAACCAAATGAGTAAGTGAAAAGAATTGCCGGAATTAAAACAAAATTTGGCGAATTTTGAAAAATTAACACTTTAGGGAGTAGAAAAATCGTAAAGGTGGAGGAAAAGTCAAAGGGAATGAGGATTAACCGTGGTTAAGTAAAATTACGGAACATAACACCAAAATCACCTAATTACCTATGTAAATTTTGCGTTTGAAGAGTAGAAATATTGCGAAGGAGGGATGAAAAAAGTGAAAAAAGTAAACATCATCCAAACGAGTTCAATTTATTACCGAAGAAGAACGAAATTACGCAAATTTTGCCACTTAGGGGATTGAAAAACCGTAAAGGGGGATGAAAAGCCAAAGGGGATGAAAATTAATCGTAATTAAGCAGAATTACAGAAAATAACACGAAAATAAGTCAATTATGCTAATTTGACTTTTGGGGGTCCGGTTGAGATATTGCGAACGGTCGAAAAAGTAAAACAATCCATATCAGTAAAATTAATATTACCGAAAAAAGGCAAAACTGCGCGAATTTTACAAAATCAACGCTCGCGGGATTGAAAAATTGTAAGTAGAACTGGCGAAAATCACACGAAAAAAAGCGGTCTGGGTAAATTTTGCTTCTTGAGAGTTCACGGAAGGGGTTGAAAAATTGTGAATGGGTTAAAAATTAATGAAAATTACTTTGAATTACCGAAAAAGCTCGAAAAAAATAAATAAGATTTTCAGGCCTGACGAGGGCTGTGAAAGTATAATTTATCACGGCTAGCCGTGTAAAATCATTTCGCACGGCTAGCCGCTGAAATGAGTAAGCAGTATGCACATACAATTTATTTCGGCTAGCCGCGAAATTTTTGTTTTCGCGGCTAGCCAAGAAAATAAGTCGGCAGTTGCAATTGTGAAAACAGTTCACAATTGATTTTTTAGCTCGAATATATTTTTTTCTGGTGATGTTGCATCACAGCGGGAAAGTAGTTTTCCGGGTCGCAAGAAATGGCCAGTCTCTACGGAAGCGCTGAAAGCCCACCCGTAAATTACATATATTTTTTTTAAGTCAAACGTTTGAGATAATAAGTGGAACATTTGAGATAATACCCCACGCACAATTTGAGAACGAAAGCAGATATCGAGCTGAAATTTTGTACAGGACAGGAATCTCGGCGAGGATTGTTTTTGAACAATACCGGACCACGATAGTGGGAGTTAGGGGTGAGAAAACCGAAAAACTAGTAATTGTAACAAAACTAATAACTCGAGAACCGGCGGAGGTATCTGACTGAAAAACCTTGCCCTCGTGTATTGAATAGTTTTCAAATTTTCGTTGTGGTGCTCTTTTAAGGGTGGTTTTTCGCAAATGATGTTCAGTGCCTTTTTTGAATCGTTAATGGAAATCTATTGAATGACGCTAATCTCAACCAATACTTATTAAGTGCCATTTCAATTGGCAACCCGTAATTTGCACCCCATTTTTCTGATTTTGTCAAAAAAGCACCCCCAATAATGTATCGCCCAAGTATGTGTATGTATCGAGTTTCAAACCACCACCGCCACCGCATGCAATGTATGTGAAGTTATAATATTTTTGTTGTTTTCAACCCCTAAATTTCATCCCCTAAATTGTCACCCCCTCACTTTCAACAGGCTCGAACAAGGTCGAACGTGTATACCAACTTTCAGTCAGATACCTCCGCTGGTTCTCGAGTTATTAGTGTTGTTACAATTACTAGTTTTTCGGTTTTCCATCCCCAACTCCCACCCCCGTGCTTCGATATGGCCCAAGAACTATCCTCGCCGAGATTTTCGTGGTATACCTACACACCTGTATAAAATTCAGCTCGACATCTGTTTTCGTTTTCAAGTTATGCGACGGACAGAGCAGACTAATGTGCGCACACTTGGATTATTATCTCAAACGTTCGACTTAATTATCTCAAATGTTTGACTTATTATCCCAAAGGTTTGACTTATTATCTCAAACGTTTGACTTAAAAAAATATACCTACGTAATTTACGGCTATCTTGTCTTGAGGGTCATTTCTTGTCTTGTCTTGAATTTAAAATCAAGATTGAAATTCACTCTTGTCTCGACAAGAGTCTTGACATTAAATTTATTATCTTGTGCTCAAGATTCTTGAATTTCCTTAATCTTGAATGTTTCGCCGTTGATCGGTGAAATTATACAAGACTTGTGAACATCTTATCCTCCGAATGAAGTTATGAAGAGTCAACATCTCTACTGTTAAAAATACCGGAATATTTAGGTATTTTGACGCGTCAAATGATGCATCACCAACGAAAGAAAACCTAAATTCTTTATTTTATTCTTTAAAAATTTAGTCAGTTTTCGTTTGACTAGCCGAATGGTAACAATCTGAGCGTCAGTTTTGCCTAAATCCTTCCAGTAATATGAAATAAAATATGAAATTTTGCTGTCCGAAAAAGTAAATTCTCAAGAGGTTTTTTTGGTTCTGCTGGCTTGTAGAAATTCAGCGATGTGGGGTGGGGTTAACTGCTCAAAGCCAGCAATCTCAAACTGATATTAATTTATTTTAAATGCTACCGGTTTCGGGCATTTTAGGCTATCCTCAGGCAACTTATGATGGTGGACAACACACAAATTTGGAAGGAGAGACGAATCTTCGTTTCAGAGTCTTCCAGTCTTCCAGTCTTCCATCATAAGTTGCCTGAGGATGGGCTAAAATGGCCGAAACCAATAGCATTTAAAATAAATTAATATCAGTCTGAGATTACTGGCTTTGAGCAGTTAACCCCCCACATCGCTAAATTCTCAAGATTTTTGACCTTTATTGCCCTCTTTAAAACTTCAACTCAAACGCGACAAGAAAATTCAAGAAATTTTGATTCTTGGAAGTTTTGCTGTTGTCTTGTCAAGAATTTTGGACGTCCTCTCTTGTCTTGATCTTGTCGCGAACTAAAAAAAAAATCAAGACAAGGTCTTGACAACTTCTTGATCTCGTGAACCACTAATCTCGGCTGCGCCTCGATTGTCCATATTTTCTTTCGACCCGGAAAACATTCACCTTCACTTTTATAATAGACTGGCTTCCACCTTGCTATAAAATGACTGATTGAAAATACACTCATAGACGTGCAAAATGACACCAAGAACAAGTAAAAATATCTTTATTTTCAAACCTCACATAACAATTATTATTTAAATGACTGTGTTGGCAAGGTATAACCGTCATTTCTATGACACCATTTTTAGCGAAGTGGTAAAATCCGGAGGAGCTTAAACTCATCATTATTTGAAATTTTGCAAAGTGTCAAAGTGTATATTATATTTTATTCGGAGTTTAAGCGACATTATGTGACTCGTATGGATTTAATTAAGGAATTAATAATGGATTCAACTTCCATATAGTGGAGCGGGAAAGCCTCAAAAAGTCGCTTAGTTTTCAAGTAACCCAATATAAAAGTATAACTAGATGTGTCATACATCAAAAGACGCGTCTTGACGAGCTCTATACGAATTGAAAAGTTACGACATTCTCCATTGGTCGAGAGAAAAGTTATTTGCAAAAAAGTGACTTTTTTGATTTTCTCAGAAAACGTGTTTTTTATCGTTTACAACCTCGTAACATAAAAACTATTTGAGATATCGTTATAATTTTTTTTTTCATCGAGAGGAGATTCATCAGCGATTCCTATTCCACCTCAGCTGTCGACAAAAATTTTCAGGGGGCTTTATTAGACGAGCCTAAACCGGAACTTTCATATTTCACGACATGAAATTTTCACGAATCGAGGAAATTTTTTATTTTTGAGGTAATCAAATATGTCCCGCGTACAAAATGAAGAGCATACTTCAAAGAAGTTTTTAGAAAAGAAACTGTTGTTCTAGGGCCTAGAGTCCTTGAATAATATATTTTTTTATCTGCGCTATGTTTTAATTTAGGCGGTGCGGCGCGCTGTCCGGCCGAGCTTTGATGCATACCGCTCATCCCTCTGCACGTTTTTTTAGCAAGACCCACGCTTCATATTGATAATTCATAATATGAAAAGTCGACAAGTGTCATTATTATTGTCGGTTTTACAATTATTAATTGTGTGGTGTTGATGTTATAATATTCGGATCTGATATGGCTGCAGTCAGGTAAGTAATTGAACTGATTAAGTACCTACCTACTATATGTATTTCCATCGTACTTCATGCTTCCAATACTTTGTCCATCCAAGTTTTATTAATAATGGTTGAGTAATTTGTCGAACTACAATCTACATGCAAAACAATTTGTTTCAGCTTCAAGAATATGAAGAAATGTCTAATTTGCGCTAATGACATTTTGCCTGAAAATGACCCACGCGGTAGGAGCGTAAAAAAACCAACAATTAGCGGTCTAACTACAATTTTGGATTGCAGTAATATTCGTAAAGATGCGGTTTCGGTAAAACTTCACCAAAATACAAATGATTTATTAAGAAACCCGCACAATTCAATTCCACTTACCACGAATCTTGTCGAAAAATTTACTGTAGTAAAACAAATTGTAAACCAAATGTGAATGAAGATGCAGCTACCTCTAACAGTGTGTCGTCTAAATTGTGATATAAATTTCAAATTGTCACCAAAATAACTTTTTAAACATTTATTTAGGTTAGAAGGGGTGCAAGAATGACTCTGATCATCAAATGCACTTAAAATCTTATTAAAACGAACACAGAGCAATTTAAGTGAGCTACAAGCCTTATTATCAATGACGTTTGTTTTAATTTCTCCATACAATATACTTAAAGCTCGATTAAAATCACTTTCGACTTGAGATTGTGTTGACTGATCTTGACGGTAACTTATATTTCTTTTACTCAGGTACTGCGCCAAACAGTCTCTATGATATTTTGCATCCGCAGCAAATAGATCGGTGTAGAAAGTGAGCCTATTTTTAATAACAGAATCTCCTCTTTTAACAGCTGCATCCCATAACTTTCTGTCTAGTGTTCGAACCCGATGCAGTACAAATGGAAATCAAGGGTTTTTTTTTTAATGTTCCTTTTCGGGAACAAATGAAGCAGTGTGTAGCGATGTCAAAATTGGGTTCCTTGTTTCTTGTTGATTTAGACGACACACTGTTAGAGGTAGCTGCATCTTCATTCTCATTTGGTTTACAATTTGTTTTGCTACAGTAAATTTTTAGATAAGATTCGTGGTAAGTGTAATTGTACGGGTTTCTTAATAAATCATTTGTATTTTGGTGAAGTTTTACCGAAATCGCATCTTTACGAATATTACTGCAATCCAAAATTGTAGTTAGACCGCTAATTGTTGGTTTTTTTACGCTCCTACCGCGTGGGTCATTTTCAGGCAAAATGTCATTAGCGCAAATTAGACATCATTTCTTCATATTCTTGGAGCTGAAACAAATTGTTTTGCATGTAGATTGTAGTTCGACAAATTACTCAACCATTATTAATAAAACTTGGATGGACAAAGTATTGGAAGCATGAAGTACGATGGAAATACATATAGTAGGTAGGTACTTAAGAAGTTCAATTACTTACCTGACTGCAGCCATATCAGATCCGAATATTATAACATCAACACCACACAATTAATAATTGTAAAACCGACAATAATAATGACGCTTGTCGACTTTTCATATTATGAATTATCAATATGAAGCGTGGGTCTTGCTAAAAAAACGTGCAGAGGGATGAGCGGTATGCATCAAAGCTCGGCCGGACAGCGCGCCGCCCCGCCTAAATTAAAACATAGCGCAGATAAAAAAATATATTATTCAAGGACTCTAGGCCCTAGAACAACAGTTTCTTTTCTAAAAACTTCTTTGAAGTATGCTCTTCATTTTGTACGCGGGACATATTTGATTACCTCAAAAATAAAAAATTTCCTCGATTCGTGAAAATTTCATGTCGTGAAATATGAAAGTTCCGGTTTAGGCTCGTCTAATAAAGCCCCATGAAAATTTTTGTCGACAGCTGAGGTGTAATAGGAATCGCTGATGAATCTCCTCTCGATGAAAAAAAAAATTATAACGATATCTCAAATAGTTTTTATGTTACGAGGTTGTAAACGATAAAAAACACGTTTTCTGAGAAAATCAAAAAAAGTCACTTTTTTGCAAATAACTTTTCTCTCGACCAATGGAGAATGTCGTAACTTTTCAATTCGTATAGAGCTCGTCAAGACGCGTCTTTTGATGTATGACACATCTAGTTATACTTTTATATTGGGTTTGTGAACATTTCTGGCCCCAATCCGCCCGCCTAATACTCCGTCACATGATGTCTTACTTAAAATCCTAATAAAATAAATATCTATTATTCTGTGTAAAGTTGCATGTATAACTGCGCGTGCGAAAATAAAACTGCTGCGCACATTTTGGAGTTGATTTAGAGTGCTCGCAGAGAACCAAATAATAATAATAATTTGAGAAATTATGCCGAAATTTCTTGTCATACATTTTTCAATCTTCCTGTTTTACACTTGCCACGTTTTTTTAAAGATTTTCCTTGGAAGCGCCTCGCCGGTCTAAGACAAATAATGACATTTATCGAGCCATAACAACAACAAAGCGCAAACCGGTGCTTTATTTACAGTTTAAAACTGAAATAGAATGTCAAGTAATAATTTTGGAGGTCGTCTTACAAATCCAAGAATTAGTAGGAAAATTTCTGGCAAAAAAAATATAGAATATGCCCAATATTCTTATTTTCACAATAAATTTTGCTATAAAATAACTGTATGACATTTGTCTGTCGTAAGTTTTCGTGGTAATTTTTGCAATAATTCTTGGATCTTAATGGATACCGAACTTCCATAATTAGTTTGAGTTATGATGCTTCCACCAATTTTATCTTTACATAAACTAATTATTGATGAATTAAGGGCTTAAAAGTGTTATGTATTATGAATCGACGAGTGGATTTACCTGATTTTGTTGAACGACATAATCTTTACCTGTCGTGCCAACTTGAGAGAAAAAAACTTTTAAATAAGTAGCGGCTTTCGTAATAATTTTACTTTTTGAAGTTGGTCATGTATTTTATAATAAAAGCAGTATTTCAAGCTTGTTATCGTAGCTTTTTCTTGATGTTTTGTTTAGATGTTGGCAGTAGACAGTAGACCCTTGAAAACTTTGTGAAAAAGGCAACTTTAGAAATAAAAATTCCCTCGTTAGTGTTGATCGTTAGCTTGCAGTTTAAAGCTGTGTGATTGGAGAGTCTTGCCAACGTAACGAACAGAACGCCTCAAATTCCCCTGGAGTACCTAATTTGAAAATTTCGATTAACCGAAGCGGTTTCTACACAAACAAAAATCAATTTGAATCCATTAATCATTTTGGAATTATGCAAACAAAGTACGTATATTGTAAATCTATAGCTTGTAATCCTAGCCATTTGGAAGTTTAAAAAGAGGCGAGTTTAAAATGTAAATGAAATTTATGTCACAAAATAAGTTAAACAACGTTCCTTGATGGAATTATTAAATTTCTGTTTGATTTGCATATCTAAAATACGTTTTATAATAGAATAAAGCGGAAAATCGACGATATAATACACTAAAGTTGGAGCTATGCATCTCACGGTTGTCTGCGATTCTATTAAAACTTCCCAGCTATCTTGTACATAAATATGTTACGCTGTCAATTTTCCCCATCGGCCATCTTTTTAAACTTTGCCACTTTTGAAATTTTAATTTGAATAAATCATCCGATAAGTTGCGCCCTTGGCCGAAAAATATCGTCGTTATGAAGTTTTTTGTGGGATACCCTGCGCTGTACTTTGTTATCTTAATTATTATTAAAGATGTTTTAGATGAAATTTATTACGAGCCGCATTATTCTTCGGTCCGTTTGTTTCATAGAATTTTTTAATTAGAAGCCAGTGATGCCCTGCGGATGAATGCAGAACAAGCAAAAACAAACTGCTTGTGAGTAGGTTCATTGTTGAGAACGTTTCTAGTCTTGTAAGTATGGGGTGGTCACAAATGATTGACCGCTAAATGGCAATGTCGCTTTCAATAGGGCACTAATACAGCTGCAGAGGGACGGCACAATAAATGGACGACACTGCCTTTTGAAATCATTTGAATTTGGTGTCCCATTAGGTATATTTTTGTGCAGAGTTGCCATTTAGCGGTGAAACATTTATGACCACCCGATACTTAATTATTGTTTTCGAGAAGTTATCTCGGCGCAAGTGCCAATGGATGAACGCCTCCTCACTCTGTCCGTCGGATAATTTGAGAACAGATTGAGATATAGGGTTGAAGGCGGGAATTGTTTTTCGGCCATATCGGACCAAGGGGGTGGGAGTTAGGGGTGAAAAACCGAAAAATTATTAATTGCAGTAACTAGAGAACTAGTGGAGGTATCTTGCTGAAACTTGGTATATGCACATTCGACCGTCAAGTCCGGTAAAGCTGAAGGGGTACCAATGTCCGGGGTGATAATTAGGGGATTAAAACCACAAAAAATATGATGACTTCACAAGGGTTGCACGCATCAGGTATTTGAAACTCAACGTTCACATATATATATCGGTGAAATCTTACGGGGGATGTATTTTTCGCAAAATCGAATAGATGGGGTGGAAATTAGGGGTTGGAACTCGAAATTCCGCTTAATAAGTTTCTTTCGAAATTGATGCAATTCGATAGCTTTCCATTAATGATTCAAAAAAGGTGTTTTTTATATTTTGCGAAAAACCACCCTAAAGGCGCTACAACCCCTAACATGCAGAATCACAAAAATACGAGAATTCGAAAACTACTCAACGTATATTAAGACAGAATTTGGTGTGTTCATTTTCAGTGGCGATGTAGGCGGATGGACAAATTTTCACTAAGATCCAGTGGCGGATTTAGGGGGGGGGCGAGGGGGCGATCAACAAATTATTCCCCCATTCAACGAGCCCCACTATTGGGGCGGCATAATTCTACTTCTCCTAGGGCGGCAAAACTTCCTAAGCGGCCCCTGCGTTCACTGGTTTAAAATTATAGTTTCCCATCAATTCGCCCCTCCCGAGATTGTCTTCTGGATCCGCCACTGCTAAGATCAAATAAAGGGGATGAAATTTAAGGATTGAAACTGGAAATTTCTTCAAGTAAATGGTGGTATTAAATTACGGGGTTCGATAGATTTCGGTCAACTATTTTACTTTCAACCCCTAACTCTTTGCAAGCGGGTAAATACATTTTATTTATTTTTTCTGAAATCCTATTGATTTATTTATGAACAACCAAAGTTAGTAAATAGGCAAGGAGTTATGTAACACCGGAGAAATAAACTTACCCCTGTAAATCATAAAGGGGTGAAATCATGAGAGGTTGAAACATGAATCTATAAATCGCTGCAATTTTTCAATGAATTGGATTGGTGGTGAAACCGAAAACACAACTTTCTTTAGAGCATGTGAGTGTGGTGAAATAGGGGGTCAGAGGTTAGGGGTTGAAACGTTCATGTAATTTGACACAGAGAAGCAATATCGTCTGTGAAACTGTGAGGGTTTATACATTGCATCTTCGAGAAAGGAGGAGTGAATTCTAGGAGAAATTAATCTAAGGGGATGAGATTTAGAGGTGGAAACTCGAATTTTCACTCAATAATGTAGGGTTGAAATTAATACCATTCGATAGCTTTCTCTTGATTGTACAAAAAAGGTTTTAATCATCATTCGCGAAAAGCAATCCTTAAACGGTACAACTCCTAACAATAACATGCCGAAACAAAAACGCGAGAACTCAAAAACTGCTCAAGGAATCAAGGCTGGATTTGGGGTGTCAATTTACAGCGACACTGTAGGCAAATGGGCAAATTTTCAATATGATCTAACAAGGGGGAATAACTTTAAGGGTTGAAAGTGGAGATTTTTCATGTAAGTGGTGAAATAAAATTATGGGGTTTGATAGATTTCGGTCAAACATTCAAAAAAAGTCTTATGAGTCTTCAATTCAATTCAATTCAAAGTCAATTTAACCCATTCACAATCTTTTTACGGCGCCTTTCATGATATGTGAACCCTCAATAATCTAAATTTACGCAGATCGCTTCACAATTTTTAACTCCCCGAGCGTTAATTTAGTAAAATTCGCCTAATTTTGCCATTTTTCGCTTATAATACCACAAGTGCATGCTATTTAATCGGTTAAATTTTGAAAATGATTACGAAAGCTTGTTGCCGGTGGTAAAATAATGAGAACTAAATTGTCATTTATTATCTGATTAAAGCCCTCGAGCTAAAGCTCTCTTTGATAATAAATGACAATTTAGTTCGAATTGTTTTACCTATACGGCAACAAAGCTTGAGTAATTATTTCTAAAATTTAACCGATTGCAATAGCGATGCACGAGTGGTATTCGGTAAGATTATTTCACAAATTAAACTCTTGTTTTGATAAAATTAGGATTTTTTAAACCGGGGTTGCCTATACTCAAAAGCCCAATATGATGTTGCGAACGAGCCTTTATAGCTCATTGACATTAATGACGTTTGAGGTTAGGAACCGTGCAAACAAAATGTTATTGAGTTTTTAGGATATATTCAGAAGAAATCAGCGTTCTTTATGTCCAAAAACACCTAAAATATGGTTTTTGGAAAGACTTGTGTTTGGTGGTCGTATTTGTGGACCTTTATTTCCCATAATTTTGTTTAAGTGGTGATTTTCAGCAGTGAACAAATTGTGTTTAAAATCAAGTGGTCATCGGAAACGATTAAATGACTCGTGCAAACACCGATAAAATGCATTAATCACTCTTAAATGAACTTGATTGGATAGAAATTTAAAAATGAGTCTAATTGATTGGTTTAAAAGGAGATTTGAAAATAATCGGTAATAAATTTTACTCATATGGATTGTTTGCCTTTTTCACATCTTCGACCCTCTTTGCAATATTTCAACCCCCAAAAGCAAAATTTCCAAAGGAGTGTATGGGATAAGCCACTATTTTGGACCAAATATCAGGTTAAATGAAATATTATATCTCTTTACCCGAACAAAGTCATATTAACAAAAAAAAGAATGAAAATAGTGTACAATGAAGAAGAAAACCCATAGAGGGTATTGAAGTTTATAGGTTTACTGCACTTGCGTCAAGTTGAAAATAAGGCCCAATTAAGAATAAATGTTCAATTTTGTCTTATTTCCAACAGTGTTTTCAAAATACCGCACACGTGATTTTTTGTGCATAGTTTCCTTATGTGTTCTAGATTATCATATGCAAAAATGGCATGTGCGGTATTTTGAGAACTGGGTGGCCCATTTCCAAGTTCTAATCCATACACCCCTTTAATTTATTCTCACCCCCTTTGAGTTTTCATCCAAGTTTTCAGCCCCCTTCGCAATAGGTATACGGGTTCGGTTAAATTACAGAAAAGTTGCGCTATTTGTTGATGATTAAGAATTTGAAGAGAATTCCCCGATATTTTCATTCATTACTAAGTTATCACAAAAAATCTCAAAATTGACAATTAAAAAAAATAATATATTCCTAACGATTGACGTTATTTAAATGAAACTTGGAGCTTTTATATTTTTGATAGCTGTCAATTGAATGGCATTGACAGAAATTTTCTAGGCCTTCTAGATTTTGACTGAAGACAGTCAACTTTTCTTTTTTTATGCGCAGCATGGACGTTCTTGAAAAAATATGTGAAAACCTGAGTCACACGACCGGAAGATGTATTTCATTACTGTTGAATTCAATTGTTTTCACCTGCTATAAGAGGTTGAATAAGTCAGCGTACTTTTGCAATTGCTTTTCATTTAAGTTTATGCTGATTTTACAAATTATCCATACCAATTTTCAAATTCTGATATCTGTCAAAAAAGTTCATGCTGACTACATTTCGACACGCCAATTTTTTTGGGTATTTGATGGTGTCAAAATTCAATATGGCGGCCATAAAAGAATCAAAAGTTGACCGTTGTTGTTCAAAATCTAGAAGGCCTAGAAAATTTCTGTCAATGACATTCAATTTGCAGGTTGGTGTCAAAAATATAAAAGTTCCAATTTCATTTAAATAACATCAATCGTTAGGAAGATAATTTTTCTTTAATTTGGCAATTTTCAGATTTTTTGCGATAACTCAGGAACGAATCAAAATTTCGGAGAATTATCTTCAGATTCTTAATCACCAAGAAATTCTGCAATTTAAACTACTCTCCATCTATAGATGGTTTCTGAGACACTAATGGTGAGCATCGAAAAATTACCCACCCTATATAGGTATTTCAACTTCCACAAAAGTCTGATTTGCACAATTGGCTTATTTTCGTTTTATATTTTGTAATTCTTTTCAACCACAATTAATCTTCAACCCTCTTGGCTTTTCATCCCACTTAAAAAAAACTGTTTAAAAAAATTGATGACGTAGGTATGTGCTAGCGAACTCACCTTTCTGTAGAATTTCTTGGTGTAAGAACACAGATGACAAATAGATGACAGTTCTGTCACTTGTTTCCATTAGAAAATTAGATTTGACATTGAAGAAATTAAACAGAAATAAAATGGACAAGTTACTAGCTTGTACTTTTCGTGACGTAGCTCATACGTCATCAAAATTAATATTTCATTAAAGTAAGTACCTAGTACACTCAAGAGATAAAGTTATGACCCGAGACCGCTCACGATGTGGATAGATTCTCACAAGACTTATCAAAAAAATTAAAATTGAACGTGAAAACCTCTTTATTAAAGCGACTCGAGTGGAATTTACGCCTTCACAAACCTACCTTGAGTGTTTTTTCTAAAAATCTGTCGACATTATTCGCGGTCTAGGGCCAATACTTTATCTCCTGACTGTATCTACTGGTTATGTTCGAAAATGCAAAAACACGTCAGAGCTCACTTTAAAAGGTCTTTCCCAATTTTAAATAGAAACAATTTAAAATATTTTATTTACTAAAGGGTGGCCCATAAAAAACCGGATTTTTTTGTTTTTCAATATCGTCGTTAGTTTTTGTACTATATTTTTCAATCTCTTGCTCGACGTAGCTGAGGGTTGAAATTGTCTATGCCATTTATCAGATTTTAATTTGCACCATCAGTGTCTTCCTTAAGAACGTGTAACTTAACACCATTATTTAGGCCAATGGGGTGGGGTTACAATTTGACGCATGACAGAGACGTTCACACATGATCAAAACCTATTTTTTCCTCTTTCCAAATTTCAGAAATAAAATTGATCAATCCCTTAATTTTTTATGAATTTTTTTGAAAAACGTTAATTTTCGTAATTATCACAAATTGTGAAAGGAAACGGAGGACTCTTTTTTTTGTATCTTCGTTACTTTCTATCCAATACATTTGAGATTTATTCAGGATGTAACCAAAGGGTGGACCTTTCGATTTCTCTCTTTGGCCTACAGATAGCACCATCATTGTCCTACTTAGGAACGTCTAACTTAACAGAAAGCCCATTTCTATTGGTCTAAATCATTTAGACTAATAGGGATGGCCTTTCTCATTGACATATGACAGTGGCGTTCACGCATAATTAAAGCCCGCTTTTTTAATTTTCTTGCAACAGTCTTTTTATAACAAATTGTGTTTTAAAAGGTAAATCGAGTAGGTTGATTATTTGTTGCTATGGTTATGTTGCATACGATTGGAAGGTGGTCAAATCATGCCTTACTTAAATGTTTAATTTTTTGTTTTATAATTTAATTAAGTACTCTAAAAAGTGTTATTGCATATGTGCCATTAAGGAAATAAATATGGTGACAAATTAAGGAAGTTAATAAAACAATAAAATAAATGAAATCTTATTTCGCAAATAGGAAAAGACGCGCCTTAATCATGTGCGAACGTCTCTGTCATACGTCAAATGATAGTCGCACCCCATTGGTCTAAATAATGCTGTTAAGTTAGACCTTCTTAAGAAAAACAATGATAGTGCTATCTGTAACCCAAAGAGAGAAATCGAAAGGCTCACCCTTTGGTTACATCCTGAATAAAACTCAAAAGTATTGGACATAAAGTAACAAAGATACAAAAAAAATTGTCCTCCGTTCCCTTTCACAATTTGTGATAATTACGAAAATTAACATTTTACAAAAAAATTCATAAAAAATTGAGGGATTGATCAATTTTATTTCTGAAAGTTAATTTGGAAAGAGGAAAAGACAGGCTTGGATCATGTGTGAACGCCTCTGTCATGCGTCAAATTGTAACCCCACCTCATTGGCCTAAATAATGGTGTTAAGTTACACTGATGGTGCAAATTCAAATCTGATGAATGGCATCGACAATTTCAACCTTCAGCTACGTTGGTGTATAAGATTGAAAAATATCGTACACTGAGAAAAAATTTACGTAAATTCTAATAGCAGTTATTAGAAAGTTATATTAAAATACGGGACGGCAACGCCGTTTTGTTGGGGCGACTAAATTGGGAATCCTGGCGTTGAACAGTTCTCGTTATTAACAGCACATATAAAAATTTATTGTCCTAAATGACCAGTTACTTAGATCCTAATAAACGGTTCTATTACTGCCAACAACATTGGCTTAGTAACCTTTAGAATACGTATCTTTTGCAGTAGCAATAAGAAACTCTGGCCACAGCAGTTCTTTCGTATTAATAGCAAATAGAAGAATCTATTAGGAGCAATATGCCCATTTACCTAGGTACTAAAATTCAAACCATGATTTTCTAAAAATAATTTATTACACCCCTATGTAGGTAGGGATGTGATTATTAAAAATACATATTAGGCACATTCTTATATGGTTAAACAGGAAACATACAATAAGTATACCTAATACATTATTGGTAATTATGTAGATGATTAAACGGGAAAAATTCGATAATACATTACTCGCAATATGTATATAGATGATTAAACAGAAAAAATACAATATTACACGAGGTAGTTTCAAAGTCTTGTTCCACAAAATTTACTTAGGTACTGTTTAGGACGCGTTTCGGAGTGTTACTCCATCTTCAGCTATAAAAGAAATTAACACAAAATACAAAACACTTGCCTGGAAAACGAAAAAACGTTTGGGTCAAAGAAAAATAACAGCTTTTGAGTCACACTGTAAATTCATCGAAAGACGCTCAAACAACAAACTACCTCGTGTAATCAAACATCAGTTCCTCTTTGAAAAAATGGACCAAACTTTCAACCAAAAATACAATAATACATATTATGTATGGTAATATCGGGTGCACCAAAAAAACCGGACAAAATATTTTTGGGTATAAGTCGATCGGCTATTTCTTAACCGTTTCTGATAAACGTGATCTTAAATTAAAGCTAAGGAATCAGGCTTTCTCAAGACACACCGCACAATAACACGTGTACACAACTACACACACACACCCCCAGTGGTATTGAACTCTGACCGCGAGACCGCGTGTTCATTAGCACATTGCCAACAACTAACTACCCCAACCCAAACCGTTGTCGATGATATCCGATTCTGACATTTAGACCATTGTCTCAGGAGACAAAGCAAGCTCTGGAAACAATTTAGGCTGTGGCCGCAAATAAACGTTTAGTTGCCATAACAAAAATTTTCCAAAAAAACCTAGACAGGAACAGGAGCATTCACGAGCTCTGCCATCATTAAAAATTTACTCATAACAACATTACAATTCTAATAGTCTCCCAAAAAAATGTATTTTGCTGCGGTAGATATTTCGTTTAGTTACAGTCATACGCCATTTAATTATTAAAACTAAATTTCTTTTTGCCACAAACATACAAATCTTAGTATGACATTCTAATTGCTTGATTTTTCTCAGTGTACGAGAACTTACGAAGATATTTAAGAACAAATAAATTCGGGTTTTTATGGGCCACCCTTTAGTAATTGGGGTCTCAACTCTCAATTGCTATTTTATTCACCAGATGCATGCAGTTCTCTGTGAGTCACTTTGATTAATGATTCTAGGGCTGGACTAGGGCACATACCATCTGAACAACAAAATTTAACCTCAAAAGGGCTGCGCCTATGATATGACAGCATCCGTAAAGTTTCAACGTGACATTAAAATTTTACGGCTCTCTGATTTCAAATTTTGTGGTTCAGATAGTAGTTTACTTTGAGGGCCCCTCCCTCAAATAGCGACTGTAGGTACATAAAATATTGGACGCTTCATAAAAACAAAAAGCAATAACTTGTCGCACGTAATTACATATTGTTCTGACGTCTCTTATAAAACTTCAAAAGATCCAATTTTATTAAAATATTTATAAAGCAGGTAAATTGGAATACTTCAAACTAACTTTAATATCTTATACAAAAGACTCCCTCGAAGGAAGAGGTTATTAACTATTATTCAAAATTATAACTGAAATGTTTACAGTCGATTGTTTAATTACTCTTCCAGCAAGCTCCCGCTGCGAACGAGCTTCCTCTCCGGGAATAAATTAGAGGAAAGTTGAAAAAATTTAAAATTCTAATCGTATATTTCAAAGGATCTCTTCTTTAAGCAAATTAAATGTAAATAATATCGGGAGATTTAGCCGTAGGGAATGAATTTAATTGCCGGTATTTAAATTATAATAAGTGCAGCTCCTTTGACTCTGTTTTAATAAAATTCGTGCGGAACTGGGTGTTGAACTTTCTTTTTGAAGTTGAGTTTTTATCATCCCTGCGAAATACTCGTTACCTTGGTCTGCGCTTGAATGCAGTTATTACTTGAATGAGTTCTCATTTAAAGCCACAAAATGTGACATTCTGTCGAGGGGAAACTAAATTGTAAGAGGTAGAGCATTTTCGCGACTACTCTCCATAGAATCGAGCTGGCGCGCTACTTTTTCAGGCTTCATTGTACTCGCTTCCGCTGAGTTTCAAAGTAGAAGCCTGAAACTTGAAACTCTTCAAATGACGAATAATTTCAGAATCAACGATTTTGCTAGATTGCTACGTCTGACGCCATCTACCAATTCTATCCAAAAATAAAATCATCGACTCAAGTTGGAACAGCAACCACACTGCAATTCTTTTTTCTTTGATTCTGTAGTGTTTTCAATTAAAATTTCTAGTCTAGTGAATGCATTTCCAGATAATTAATTGTAGCTGAAAGGGATTTTAAGCTCAGATAGATTTGTGAGTTTATGGTGAACAAGACAGTTTCATTACTTGGTTCATTAAGCTGAGGACATCAAGCTAATATCGAAGTTGTCATCGAGGCTTAATTAAGTTCCAAAATCGCTTTCACATCAGAATTTCGTTATAAATCATAGCATCGATTTCCAGCGATAAAAAATGCTACTTTGAACAAATATTACATTCCATCATAAAGTTGCTAATTCATAAGAGGTTTAGTGCCAGAATACGGAGGTACAGCTTAGAAATATGAAAATGCCCACCCATAGCTGCATATTTTGTTGACCGCGTTCGAACAGCAGGTAGGTAGGTGTGTAGTTAACTTCTGCACTGTATATCTGTTGTCGCCTGGTCCATCCAGTCGGATAACTTGAGAACGAATTGAGCTATCGAGCTGAAACTTGGTACCTATGTATACCTACCAATTGTGGATCCCTGAATACTCGGCGGGGACTGCTTTTGGTCCATATCGAACCAAGGCAAGGGGTGGGAGTTAGGGGTGAAAAATTATTAATTGCAGGACCCAAAGTGCATTTTTGTCAAAAATTTCAAAATTTTTTTAACGCAAAGCCAACTTGTTAGATATTGTTGTCTGATGTAATTAAATAAAATACAGGTTATCCATCTACGAGCGTCAGTTAGCCGTATCTGGAGAACTGTTTCTAACATCGTCATGAAAATTTGTACACAGGGGTTTCAGTTAATTTTGAATCGACGTAAAATATTTCCATCAATGGCGCACTTCCGGTTATACCGAAAATAGGTATTAACTTCCTTATTTTAAATGAAACACCCTGTATATTATCATATTTTTGGATTCTACGTTTAATTCTAGGTGAACTTTTACTAAGAATTGCTACTCCAAAAATCAACCGTTTTTGAGAAAATCAAGAATTTCGCTTTCTTATGTCAAGTGCAGGCCTAAGAAAAAGCTGTAACATCCTTACAGTTATGAAATGAGAAAACAATATTTATTTGACATGAAGTCTAATGTAGGGTGTATCCTCCCTTGGACTCAAATTGGATCAAATACATACAGGGTGTTGTCTGCAAATTTTTAAACATCATCAACTTCATTGGTCAAAAAGTCAATTTTTTCAAATGAAATGGCCCAACTATTTTATGGCACATTGATGCAGAATTTAATTGTCTATCATTTTAATCTGCATGTTTATTATAAAACAGTTAGGGCATTTTATTTGAAAATATTGACTTTTTGACCAATGAAATTGATGATGTTTAAAAATTTGCAGAGAACACCCTGTATGTATTTGACCCAATTTGACTCTAGGGGTGGATACACCCTACATTAGACTTCATGCCAAATTAATATCGTTTTCTAATTTCATACTGTAAGGATGTTACAGCTTTTTGAAGTTAGGCTTGCACTTGACATAAAAAAGCGAAATTCTTGATTTTCTCAAAAACGGTTGATTTTTATCGCTAACTGGCACTTTAAAAGAGACACCCTGTATAGTCATGAAAAGATTATGGGCAAATAATTGCAGGCTATCCGTTCACAAAATTGAAATTAACTAAATCGATGCTCTGATTGGTTTATCGGATTATCGAATACAATAAATCTCTTTAAGTTAATTATCTTGACGAAACATTAAAAATTGTAAAATTGTTTCGTCAAGATAATTAAGTTTTGCCCTTGAAGAAGGCCTTAAATAAAGACCGAAACGTTGGCTATCACTTAAAGAGTTTTATTGTATTCAATAGTCCGATAACCCAATAAGAGCATCGATTTAAATATTTAGAAGTTGGACGATAAGTCAAAAAATATTGAAATTAACGATCTGTTTTTCAAATTTCCCGCGAATACGAATGGAGTTGATGTTGCTAGGGAACGCAAAATCACGCCAAATCACAGCATGGTACCTACCTATACAATTTGGCAAAGAGAAATTGTCCGCAACTTATTTTTTTTTAAATAAGAATATTTTTGAAAGATGGGAAAGACTTTTTGAACTGTTCTTCTTTTCTAGAGCTCCTAAAGTTACATTTTTTAGACCTTAAAACGTTAATATTTAATACCTAACTTTGAAAATATTGAAAATAGGTATAGCAGTCTGAAGGAAATTTTATTTTACCTATTTGCGTTTTGAAAAGGTGGATTTTACGCAATTAGGTGAAGTCTTGTACGTAAAATGAAAAACCCCAGTTGTTTGACTCGCATGATTTTGCAAAACTCGCTATCGCTCTTTTTGGCAAATATTACGTCTCGTCAAACAATATAGGGCTTTTCATAACTAATTTATTACGTAAATAACTATTGCATATTTTGGCTGCATAAAATTGTGATACTCGCATTTGGAACAATTGAGTTGGGGACAATTTCTTTTCACCATTTTTGAAAATTAATTTCCGCCATATTGTTACGTTAACATGAACAGCTGAGCAATCAAAAGAAAGCTCAAACATTCTAGCTTCAACCCTCCCAGTTTGGATCCTTAATCTTCAACAGTTCGGCAGATATAAATTTTTCTATTACGGATTGCAGATCAATTTTTGATACATACAGGGTGTTTCATAATAACGTTCCAATATTTCAAGGAGCAATTCTACGTTCTACAAAAAATAGGAAGAAAATTTCCTATCAATATGGGTCAGGAAATGCTTTTTAAGAGAGCCAGATCCCCTTGAAGGGGGCACCATTATTTCGGTTTTTTCTAAATATCTCCGGAATGGGTCCATATAGAATTGTGAAATTTGGTACAGGACACCTCTGACGCATCATTCTAACGCTTTGGATAAAATTTTAAAATTCTTATCAGTGGCTTCTTATCCTGGAGGGATGGGGGGTAAATGTATCCCTCACTTTTCTGCACGCGATCTTTTTTGCATTTTGACACCAAAATATCAAATATTATAGTTTTCTACATTGAAAGGGTGCTCTTGTTTCATATCGATAGGATGCACCGTTTCCGAGAAAAATCGATTTGAAGGTTAAATTGCATGCTGTTCGTCATTTAGACTAATGCAATGGTGCCCGCTTTTCTTTTCTTTTCAAGCTTTTAAGGACCCATTTTGATAGGACTATTTCCTCTTATTTTTTGATATTGTAGAATCACCCCCTGAAATATTATTGGAACGTTATTATCAAACACCCTATATTTTGATATGTCAAAAACGGTGACGGTTATGAAGGCATCATAAACTCACAATTAAGAGACGAATCCGAACCTAAAATCACAACGAGTACTTTCCATTTAAAATAACAAAGATGGCGGCCACTTCCGGTAAAGTCGGAAGTGGTGGGGGGGTCGAAAATATTTTATTTTTGGTGTGTGTAGGTGATTATGGCACCAAATTTCAAAATTCTACTACAACTGGATTCTCAAAAGTTTGTAATGAACGGTCTTCGTGAATCACCCTGTATAAACTAACTTTCCATAAAATTAAACGGCGAAGCAGATGAAAAAAGTTAAATCGAATTTCCCACGTTGCAAAGATAGGCATCACATCTATGTACTTACGAAAAAGGAGACAGAAAAACTGTCGTGTCCGTTTTAATTAGAAGAAAGATATAAAAGTGGAAATATGCTTTTAGAGAGACTAAAACGTGCTTTGGATCAATCACTTTCTTTGTTTTGTTCATTCAAAATTAAAAAGAAATTGGAAAAAAATTAGAAAATGGAAATTTTGTGAAAATAATTGCTTGAAGCCGTTACTTGTATACGCTTCATTTCTCCACTTTATTCTGTCTGCAAGAATTTGTTAAGGGGGTGGATTTCAAAGGGGTGGCAAGGGGGTGGGTGGAAATGTGTTTTTCTGGTAAAGTGAGGTTGGAGAAACAATTTTTGCTAATTTCAGCCCGGTCGGACCACAAAAACACCCCAGTCTGCAAGAATTGGTTAAGGGGGTGGATTTCAAAGGGGTGGCAGAGGGGTCGTGGAAATGTGTTTTTCTGGTAAAGTGAGGCTGGAGAGGCGATTTGTACTAATTTCAGCCCGGTCGGACTAGAAGAACCTGCCAATCTGCAAAATACAGACCAGTCTGCAAATTAGGCAGTCCCCTTTAAGTTAGTTCATTTACTACTGACGCGATTGACCTTGTGGACATTGCGTTTTGGATGTTTTTCCTTGTGGACATTTCTGCAATGGACTTTTGCATAGCGCTCCGATCTTTACGTTTCAAGGACCCAGGATCACGAAAAAGTGGTCTTTAAAAAATGTCTGTACGTACGTATGTGAGCACGATTTCTCGGAAACTACTGAACCGATTTTAATGAAATTTGGCATGGAGGTTAGTGTTGGCCTTCTGGTGAGCCCAGTTAATTTTGTAGCGAATCCTCAGACGCCAAGTGCCTTTTTGGCATGTAAAATATGAAATTTGACTGATGAACACTAATTTTTCTTATCAGCACATGAAATGTCTTGAAATTCTGCATCTGAAACTGTATTCCCACTTAGCGCCTTTTTGGCATAAAATCGAAAAGTTCGAAGTTTCGAGGAAACATTAAACAAAACGCTACAGCCCAAACTGCTGGATCGATTTGGCTGAAATTTGGTAGGTGGAGATACCGTTACCCGCCGAAGTGCTGATTTAATTTTGGTGGCAATCGGAGAACGGCAAGTGCCATTTTGGCATATCGTCTTTGAAATTTGAATAATGAACTCCCATTCTCTCTATCAGCACATGAAGTCTTCAAATTTTGTTTTCAAAATTGTATTCAAGCCATTACCTATGGCAAAAGACCGTAAAATTTAGAAAAATCACAGAGAACACCTTAGGTTTGGTGGAGTAAAAAAAAGTTATAGTAAATATAGTAAAATTTACTTGATATATTGGTGATAGGATTGGATCAGGTTCCAGCCGCTTCCGTAACTGCCCATTTTTTTTATTGACTTGAAAAAATATTGTTAACAGTTTGTTTGTACCTACTATACTAAATTAAACTTAAGAAAATAACTCAGAAAGTTTTGAAATCTTGAAATGGATCGAGTGTGGCCACTGTGCTGTCAGTCTTAACCATTTCCATAAAATGGATGTCAGGAATTGGCAATCCTCTTTTGTTAAGATATTCGGATTTCGCGACGATAAACTTCTTGGCCGGATGTAGTTTCTGGTATTCATTCAAAGTGTTTTGCACAGCTTTCTTAAAGGCTTCAGTTCCGTCCGATATTACAATATGCAGAAACATTAGTTGGGGATTTTGCTCCAGGAACGTTTTCAAAGGAGCCGCACTGAATTTTGTTGCAACTTGAGTGCAGATCAGCAAGAGCCTCTGCAAATTCCTGGATTTAATCTCAGAAAGGCTCTTGAGAAGTTTATCTATTTGAATGCGATGGTTTTTGAATCTACAAATTGAAATAAGTACAAAAAGTTTTTTTTTAATCTTACCTAAAGTCTCTGAGAGAATTAGCTTCAGTTATTGCTTTGTGAACGTAGAAATTTAATTTTTCATTTTGTTTCATGGCCTTAATTTTTAACACTTGTAGTAATTTACACGATTTTATCACCTGGAAAATAAATATCAAAACCGTTTACATATAAAACAATCATTTATACTTACATTAATTAAAAAACTTCCATCCACAGGTACTGGTATATCAATTAACAAAATTTTTAGATTTTTAAAAGCTGATATCTGTGGCAATGCAAATACCGCGCCGGCGAATGACAGATTGGTCCTAAAAACATTTGTTAACAAGGCAAATATAACAATCTGCAATGTATTATATTGTACTACTTGTATGTTGCATACAATATGTATACAATTGGATACATTGCAAATGTCAGTGTGTACAATACTGGTTACAATCGAAGATTTCCAAGAGTTCCAAATCTGGAAAATTATTGAAGAGTTCCTGGGTAGGATGTAATCCATTTCCATTATCGAAACCTACGCGCCTTTTTTTGAAACCATTTGAAGTTTCCTCCAGGACCTCTGTGACTTCTCTGTATTGTAACAGGCACGTCATTATGCACAACTTTTTAATTTTTTTGGCGTTCGGTGATTTCAACATTTGTTCAGTCACGTCCAAATATTTTGCGATACAGTTGGCGGGAGTATGGAAGAAGTTCAATTCTTCGTAAAGTATGTCGTCGAGGGTTGCCTCCTCCTGAAGTAATCGCTGTAAAAACATTTTTTTCCTTTGGAGATTGCACACTTTAAATGTAAACCAGAAGTCCACTCAAATTTAAAAAATATATATCAAAATACGCGTCTCAATGAGCTGAAAGATTGTAATCGTTGCACCAATACTGCAGCTTTATTAGTTTAATCGCAATAATACGTTTTTTTTTAAATCTTTCTGTGTAAAATGTATGGGGACTTTTCGATGTAAAATGTATTATTGCGGCTAAACTAATAAAGCTGCAGTATTGGCGCAATGATAACAATTGTTAAGCTCATTGAGACGCGTATTCTGGTATAAAAAAAAATCAGTTTGAGTGGTCTCCCGATATACATTTAAAGTGTGCGCTCTTTCGTCGTTTTTTGTTGATCATCCGGTATTAACGTTTATGTGAGAAGTCGCCTTGCTAAATGTCAAACAAAACTACAAACTGTTAATCGCTTTTGGGTTGGGTAACTTTGAAAACAGTTCTGAGGATTGCCTTAAATGATTTGAAAAAATATACAGGGTGTCCCGAAATTTGTGCTCAAAACTTTACCAGTAGCTTCTTCAATGAAAAATATGAAAAAAAGCCCCTATGAACATATGTCGAAAAATAAGTCCTAAGGGACCTAAGGCCCCCTAAAGGGGCCACTTTGTAAGTGTTTTTTTCTAACGGTTATAGATAGCAACGTGAAATTTGGTCTGATGCTGAATTTACTACAGTGAAGAAAATTTTAAAATTTTGATCATAAGCGTGTCGTACAGGAGGGGCTTAGGACTAAATTTACTCAAACATTTTTGTAAGTAGCTTTTTCTTAAATTTGATTCCAGAATTTGAAAACTTGAGGTTTTCTAAGTAAAAATGGTACTCTCGATTGACATCGATAAACAATTAATATTTTTGCGTTTTTCGAAAATCTCAATTTTTCACCGATTTCTTCGATGTTTTTGAAAATCTAGGGTGGCCGTGAATGCACTTCCGCTCAAGTATGATACATGTTTCTAACTCAGAAAAAATCGTAGATTCCAAATCCGTTGAGAAAAAGGTGTCATTCCATCAAAAAAAACAAAGTTAAGGTCATTTCCGGTTAAACCGGAAGTGGAAAAAATTCCCTCTAAAATGGTTCGCTAAATTCTCAAAGTACTTAGAACAGTGAATAGCATTTTCCAAGGGCTTTGATTTGATATGCGACACGTGGTATGTTGACATTTAAGATTTTGACGTTGAATGGGGTGGGGGTGAAATGCGCAATCTGAACAAGGTCAAAGCTATGGCAAAACATGTCCCCCTCAATGCCAAGGAATCTGTCGAAAACCGCAAGTCGATATCTTATTCCGTTCAAAAGTTATTACGACTGGATCGTCTTGAATGGGCCACCCGGTATGATCAGCAATGTTAAATGTAAACTGTCACCTGTCAAATGTCACTTTTGCTTCACGTTTTTACCCGTCACCCAAAATGTAAATGAGGAGTACCTAGCTCCTACCAACTGATTGTCAAAAAGATAACATCAAAGGTTGGTAATAGTTATTAGGGAAATATGATTTTATTGGTTGGCATTACGTGGCATCGCAATACAATTAAGGTTTCCAATAGGTCCTTTAAGGCACTGGTGGGGGTTTATTGCGCTTGGCCCCGTATGATGCGCATGCGTTGATCTTGTGTCATTTCTAGTGCATTTATACGTCATCTGTCACTACTGTCAACAGAATCTGGGACCTTTCACGTTTACCACGTGCTATTTTAACCTACAATGATGATAAATGACACATAACTGACAGTAGACATTCAAGTAAATTCTGTCAGCGGTCAAAAAATGACTGCGCATACGGCCATACATGGCGTCATGACGTCACGCTTACAGGACCTATATTCTATCTCGTAACGTCATGCGCAATAAGGGATATGCATATTTATAGGCAAAATTTGACAGAATGACAGTATTAACGTAGGCTTTTGCCAATACATTGACAGTAAAATGACGGCTGGCAGAATCCGCCATGACAGTTTTCTCCTCCAAATGTACAGGATCGTTGCACATAAATAGGAGCATTCCTTTTACACATTTATCTGAGGAGCCTCAGCTAATCTCAGCAATTTGATTGGCTCATTTGAATATTGACCAATGGAATTGCTCAGATTAACTGAGATTCCTCAGACAATTCTAATTAGAATTCTTAATTCTCAAAATGGCTCGCGCATGCCCACAAGTGACGTTGCATATGGCCTATTGTCAAATAGAAAAAACTGCCATATGTCAAAGAAAAAGAGCTGAAAGTGCCTAATTACTCAATTCCAAAGTCAACTCAGACAATTTTTTGCGCTTATCTCTTTGGCAGCCCAATTTAATGTCGTTGATTCTGTCAAAAAATGTCAAAAGGAAGAAATAATCAGACTTTTGAATGCCAAATATTATCATTAGAAATAATAGCCTACCCTGTATTCTCATGCCTTTGATTCTACCCAAAAACTGTCATAAGTCAAAGAAGAAAATTTGAAAGAAGGTACCTTGACTACGTAAATGACTCAATTTCACAGTCCACTGAGAAAAGTTTTTTACCCTTATCTCAGAGTGTCGTTGATTCTGTCAAAATATTGTCATTATGTCAATGAAGAAGAATTAAAGCACCTAAATGGCTGAATTTCAAAGCCCACTAAGGTAAATATCTTGTTTTGCATTAATCTCAGTGGGCCTTCCTGTCAAAAAATTGTCACATGTCAAAGAAGGAGAAATAATGAATACCAAAGTCAATTATTTTTGTTTTACAACTTACACGAGCATCTCTGGGTCCATAGGGCTTTGGAGCGTGCAGCCCCTCTAAAGTTTCCCAAACTTCCTTTTGACTGCCAGCAGTCCCCAAAATGTCTTCGTCACTTCGGTCCTTGAGTAAAAAAGAATTTTCTAAATTTTACATATTAGTTTGTTCAAAAAAAATTACCGCAACACAATTCGTAATGGTGACAAGCCCTCCTGTTGTTGTAGTACTGCTTGAAGCCCATGTAAGTGTAATCAATCATAGTGATCGGCGCCATTATTCTATAGAAAATCTTCAGGGCAATTCCATTGACTGAAAAATATCTGAGCAATAGCCCATTTCCAGCCTCACCAAGATCCAGCTGAAAAAAATAATGAAAGAATTCCATTCGCGTTTAATCGCATTTTCTACAAATATTCATGTTTATAAATTTGATCAAATAAATACAGGGTGAGTCTAGTTCGAGGGGCCAACCGCGCAGGTAATTTGGTGTACAAGCCATGGGTAATACCGGGTAATACTGGGAAATATTGAATACTGGGTATTACTAGACAATATCGTGTATTAATATGAGTCACAATGTGTCTTACGCATGCGCAGTGATTGTTGACAAAGTCTTCTAACCTCAAAAGTGTTTGTGGCTGCAATTTGACAGCGACAATTCAAGGTAACTACTACAAAGGGGGCAAACCGCTGGGGATGTCAGGTGTACAATTTAGGGGGAAGTCCGGGGATTTCAGGGGGAAGTCCGAAAATTTCAGGGGGAAGTTCGAGGATTTCAGGGGGAACTTCGAGGATTTCAGAGGATGTCTGGTGTACAAACTTTCAAAGTGGTCCCTTTAAGGGGCCTTAGTTCCCTTAGGACTTATTTTTCGACATATGTTCATAGGGACTTTTTTTCATATTTTTCATAGAAGAATCTACTGGTAAAGTGTTGATTCCGAATTCCGGGACACCCTGTATGGAGGGAATTTTTTTCACTTTCTATTTAACCGAAAATGACCTTAACTTTGTTTTTTCAAATGAAATCACACCTTTTTCTCAACGGATTCAGAATATACGATATTTTCTGAGTTAGAAACATGTATCATACTTGACTGGAAGTGCAGTCACGGCCACCCTAGATTTTCAAAAACATCGAAGAAATTGGTGAAATATTGAGATTTTCGAAAAACGCAAAAACACGTTTACTTTAATTTTTTGATGTAAATTCATCTGCCCATTGACATTTTCTTTTTATTTACTTTTGAGATTTTGACAGATTGTGAGGTAAGAGAAAATTTGATAGAAATAAGAGAAATCTAAAAATGAAATTGCTCATGTAAATTTGCATCAAAAAAACTAACTCGAAGTGTTTTTGTGTTTTTCGAAAATCTCAATATTTCATCGATTTCTTCGATGTTTTTGAAAATCTAGGGTGGCCGTGACTGCACTTCCGGTCAAGTATGATACATTCAATATGTTTCTAACTTAGAAAAAATCGTAGATTCCGAATCCGTTGAGAAAAAGGTGCCATTCCATTTGAAAAAACAAAGTTAAGGTCACTTCCGGTTAAACCGGAAGTGGAAAAAATTCCCTCAATATACGCGCAAATGTCCCCATCCGTGCGGGATTGGTCATCTTTTATTTCAATTCAATATCTTTATTACATCCAAAGATATTCAAGGTAGAACGTTTTAAAAATAACACCCTGTATAGTGTTGTAAAAATTTCATGAAACTTATTTTTTTGAAATATTTCATTAAATGTTTCACGAAAGATATTCTAATTTTGGTCTAGTTTAAAAATTTATAGGATTTTTTAGTTTCAAAAAGTAGGTACAACCCACAAGTTTCAACACTACTTTTTAATTATAATAAGAAATTCGTCAAAATTTAGAACAATGTTAGTCATTTTAACAAAAGAAATAAAAAAAAACTTTGCAGAATTCCAAATCTTTAGGTACCTATGTGCTCATGTGCGAAGCACAGTATTAATAAATATTCTGGAAAATTTCCCCGTTTTTCAAGTTATACGAACCTCGGTGGCGGGTGGAATGTCATTCATATGTCATGTCGACTCATTTTGCGCGCGTTTTTAAAAATAAGTTTCATGAAATATTTCAAGGGGTGTGATCGAAATATTTTAATGAAATGAAAATTTGAAATATTTCAGCTTTACAACACTAATATTAGTGGCTTTAACGATTAAATAGTAGCGAAAATGGCAATACCGGGGTAATACCGAGGTAATACTGGGTAATACTGGGTAATACCGAGGTAATCTGGGTAATACTGGGTAATACCGAGGTAATACTGGGTAATACTTGGTAATACTGGGTAATACTGGGTAGTACTTGCTGATACGGGGCAGTAGTGTACAAAATTTAAGTCGCGATCTACCTCTCGGTCTAGTTTTTAGAACATAAATCCATTTATAGGTGCGAAGTGAGACAATGGGATGAAAAACCAAAAAGAATTAGCACCTAAACATATTGATGTGCAAAGACTGGTTCATATCGGGAGTTGGTTATTTCACGTATAGAATTTGGTTGTAGTAGACAAAGGGGATGTATAAATTTGAGGTACGTGTTTAAAATTTCGTTAATAAAAAAAAAACTCTAAACTGGCGTTTAAAATAATAGTGACTGCTTTTATACCCAAAGCTTAAGGAGTCCTGGGAATCTGTTTCGTATCCGGCCTTGCAACGTTAATGGCCTCAACGTGGCCCCCTCTACTGCAACATCCACGTATAAACATCTGATAGACTCCACCGTGGCATAATTTGGAGACGTGTTGGGGTCGGAAAGAGTCACTGCCAACTTAGCCAACTGAAAAAAACTGTTGTCCTAAACATTTTTAACGCAGGTCAAACCTTATTGCTTCTGTTGTAGACAATCAAGTCTTCCAAACTTAAACCTAATGGGGTTTTAATTGCAAACAAGTTCTCCAGGTTGGTCAGTTTGTCGACAAACCGTCTCAAATCCGCCACTCGAATCCAATACAGCCCGTTTATATCGAGAGTTGTGATGTACTCGGGGACTATCGTTTTAAGTGGTTTGAGGTCTTTCAGTTCGTATCTTCGGAACAAGTTCAGCGTTCTGAAAAGGGTAATTAAATTAAGTTTAAGGATTTGTAACGTACCGAGTAACACCGCGTTCTTGCAGCAAATAGTCGCAATCGAGAGCTTCGCAGAAGTGGATAAGATCCACTGTGTCCACATAGCTTAACATCTCCACTATTAGCTCGTTTGGAATAAATTTGAAATTTGTGTTCTGAATCGACATTGTGAATCTGAAACTATTTAATTCAACGGTTTTAAATTTTTATTTGAAAAACACAAGAAATTAAAATGAGGTTAGATTAATAACGGGGGTTGTCAAAACCACGTCAAAACAATGTCAAAATGAGCGTTGCTCGTTGCATAACTTTAGTCACATACTATAATTATTTAATTTAAAATTCGAAACCATAATTTTCGGAAAGTAGGATAAAAAGTAGATAGTCTAACGTTGTTAGAAGGATTCATTGTGACTAATTATGGCAAAAAAGTGGAAAACAAGTTTAAAATTTCGCCATTCCTTGCCATTTTTCTATTGGTGTGACGTCACTACCCGTTACCCATTCTCAGCATCATTCTCCCAATAGACCTATACAGTTTGTGCGACAAGGACATGCCGACTGCTTTTAGTTAACAAGCGACACAACGCTTCTGGTTCTGTCATTTTAAAAATTGGTTCTGTCATTTTTAAAATTCGCCATGTGTTAATCGTGTTTTGGCATTTATTTGTGTCTTGTCGTTCACGTCAGAGAGCAGGGTTTTCGTGAGGTTTTCGCCCCACGGGAGATTTTGCCTTCCATCATCAGACAAATTCCAGAAATTGAGAGAACCGTACGCACCTGTCCAAGGTAAAACTGCATAGGTCAATTCACCATTCGTTTTCAAGTGTCAGTTTTTGTCATCAAATTGTCATCCCGCATCCCGCATTCAGCCATGACTTTTTCGATCGAAAAGAACAAATTTAAACGGAATTAGGAATTAGGAATTAGGATTAGGATTAGGATTAGGATAGTTTCATATTCCTTCTTTTCTAAGGGGGGTTTTTGTTAATCGCCTTGAAATGTAGCTACCGAATGAGCCCCAATTTTACTTTAAACGTGTAATTTTTAGCTTCCTCGATGTTCGTTTTTTTGTGCGAAAGGTGGCAAATTGCTTAGAAGAACACTTTTAATGAATCAAGCAAAATAGAAGTTTAGATTTATGTCAAAAAATGATTTGCTCACATCTGCCCTATTATTGGTTCGTCTGGCAACGACCTATTATTGGTTGTTCGGCGGCCAATCATGAATTTTTCCCTCGATGTATGACGTCATCTAAAACCAACTTTTTGACCGTAAATTCACCTTTATTAACTTTAACCTCCCCAATCCACTTCACCACTTATAAAAAAAGGGAGGTTACCTACTGCAATCACTAAAATTTTCGAATTTGAGATAGCACCAGATCTTCACGTTTTGAGCTCTCAGGAACCCAAAAAAAGGGTTTTTAAAAGGTGTCTGTGTGTATGTACGTACGTACGTACGTTTGTAAACACGCCACAGCCAAAACTACTTGACCGATTTGGCTGAAATTTGGTACGTGTGCATGTGATAACCCAACTTAGATCTGAAAAGCTTTGGAGCCAATCGTGCAAATTTAAATGCCATTTTGGCACATCAACTTTGAAATTTTAAATGCAGTCCCCCATTTTTGCCGTCACCGTAAGAAAGGCCTTCAAATTCTGCTTCCAAAAATGTATTGACTGTTAGTGCCCTTTTGACAAAAAGCTCAAAAATTCGATATTTTTAACACACGTTAAAATCACGGTACAGCCGAAACCTCTGAACCGATTTGGCCGAAATCTGGTACGCAGAGATTGTATTACCCGTCAAGGAGCCTGAAAGTTTTTGGAGGCAATCGACCTACGACAAGTGCTACTTTGGCACATCAATTTTGAAATTTTAAAACTACTCTCATTTAACGATCCAAAACTAGTTTGTGCGAAATTTGTTGTCACCATCAGAAAGGTCTTTAAAAAATGCAGCAGTGAAGCGGCTGGAACCTCCCCATCGCGTGGATCGTTGACTTGTGTTTCTAGCCGAATTAGCACAGAAATTGTATAAGACTGGTTTCAACGACGGTTTTAGAATTTTGGGGGTCCTGCTTAAAAAGGACTTACTTATACCTACTTTTCTCTGATGAATGTTTCAATTTGTGCGTTCTAAAAAAGTTCTAAAACCATCATGGAAACCAGTCATACATTTTCTATGCTAATTCGACTAGAAACCCAAGTCAAAGATCCACGCGATGGGGAGGTTCCAGCCGCTTCACTGCTGCATTTCTTTTCTCGAAAACGGTTCGGAATTTAGCGAAACAAAAAAATATGACCTTTCTCATTTTAAAAGTTGTATCTATTCCAATTATTTAAGGCGGATTTTCTCGATTTCATGTTTTACAAATCAATACAAATAGGCTCTCATGATTTGTATTGAAATACTGTCACTTTTGTCGTCAGTTTCGAATTTTTTTCGGAAGGACGATTCAAATCTGACATTATTTGGAACGTATTTCAATACAAAACAAGATTATTTCGTATGCTTTCAAATGCAAGTTTGTATTTCAATACATAAAACCGAGAAAAAACGCCTTAAATCTAAAGAATCAGGATTTCGAGATGTGTAAGAAACTACGACAGATGGCTCAATTAATGTTTCAAACGTTTTTGTTTGCTTTGTAGAACTTGAACAGGAAAATTAAAAATTTTTCTTGAGTCAACTTCCACTGCAATTAAGTCTTACAATTCACTTGAGTCAAATTTGATCGATTGCATCTTATCGACTACTCAATTTGCAATAAAAAAGGACTCTTGAATTTTTTTCCTACAAAGAACGTTTAACCTCAGAGTAATTATGCACTGCAGGCTGCCGATGTGGCGTGGTCTCGTCCCTTACGCCGAAATAATAGTTGTTTATTTCACTATGTGATTGTTTATGTACAATAAATGTACTTATTGTACATAAACTATCACATAATGGAATAAAAAACAATTATTTCGGGGTAGGGAGCGAGGTCGCGCCATCGCCACGCCTGCAGTGCATAATTATTTTGCAACCTCAATAAGGTTAAACATTAGTTGCATAAAAAAAATTCAAGAGTCCTTTTTTATTGCAAATTGAACAGTTTATACGATGCCATTTATTAAATTTGCATCAAGTGAATTGTAAGACTCTTAAACGGCAATGGAATTTGAACCAAAAAAAAATTTCATTTTCCTGTTCACGACGTTTCCTACAAAATAAGCAAAAAACGTTTGAAACATTAATTGAGCCATGAAAACCGTTCTTCGAGATGCTTGAATAGTGTCAAATTTTTAGTGTACCTACTACAAATGGCTGAAAACGAATTGTTAAAGAAGCATATAGCAAAATCAGCGAAATTTGCAGGCCTCCCACGTCAATTTTTCATATTTTTTTTAGGAATTTAGGAGATTTTAAAGAAAAATTTTAGGAGAATTTTAGGAGTTTTTACCGTATGATTGAGTTTAGTATGCTTCCCCTGTAACTTTTGATGACACGCTGTACATTTCTTAGCGGATTCTTGTACACATACTTTTTTTACATTCAAATATGTAAAGATTTACACTTTCATTAGAAAAATTTCGAGAAAATAAATAACTTGGCGATTTTGTCGTCAGTAGATGTCTTGCAAAAAATGGTTCGTACTAACGTCATTCTCATTGTGGCACTATAGTTTCTCATGGGATTTCTCAAAAAATAACATTATCCTTTATGCGTTAACACCACATTTGCCTATTAATATTGAAAAGGTAAAATAAACTATAATTAAAAATGAAAAACACCTTTCTTAGAATGGGTGCGATATTATAGTCAACTGAAAATTATTAAATTTTTTCCATGACTAATTTCGTTTATTAACAACAAAACTGCCAAATTGTTTTATCAAATTTATTTTTTTTTGGAATTTTTATAATCTATAAGGTATAAACTTAATTTTGACACATGTCATTAAGTAGACGATTTATTTTAATGACGTCATTTAGTAGTTTTTTTTCTGCAAAGAATATGGAGGAAGATAAAAAACTTTAGAAAACATTTTTACGTCATAACACAGAATAAGTTAATTTTTTGGGAGAACACCCTACACCGTGTGGCAAAAGGTGGTGTGATTAAATAAAAAAATAAATAAAACACGCATTTTTCTGTTGAAATAAAAAAGTTACAGGAGGGGGTGAATACCAAACTGAATCACCCTTAGCAATAACAAAAAAAATTTCCGACGCTTTATATAAATTTCCGCCCCATAAAATTCTTCAGATTTCCTTATTTTAGGAAATTTGGGACTTCGTTGTCATTTTTAGAAGAATTTTAGGAGGATCAAAGCATTTTAGGAATTTTAGGAGGTGTGGGAGGCCTGAATTTGACGTTTCCATGTCTCGATGCCAAACTTTAATGGGTCGTAAAGAGCAAAACGGCTGATTTGTCGGCTATAGCTCCTTAGATCATTCTTGTAGAAAATTTAATGCCCTATAAAAAAGGTAAGTATACAGTGTCAGCATATCACGCTTAGTTTTTGAGATATCTGCGAAAAAACGGAGAAAAGTGAGTTCTTCCTTTTTAAAATTACCAATAACTTCTCGTACCCGAAGACCCAAAGTGGTACAAAGTTTCTCTCAGATATTGGAGGCTATTTAAGCCCTATTCATCGTAGTTGCAGCCTGCTGGGACTTAGTCCCGGGTCAAGCCCTTTTTTTTTGTCTATGACTGGCGTAAACAGCGTCGAAATCTTTGTTTTTGTCATTAATATTCGAAAGGTTTTATCAAAAATCCACTATTTATAAGCATACACAGGATGTGCCAACAAGAATCACATGCAAATTTGACAGACTTGATAGTTACCATAACAAAAATGTTCTTGTTACGAGTGTACGTAACACGTAACCATCAAATCCGCTAGAAACTATCTGCAAGTCATGTTAAGAGTCTTTATTTCAACTATCTACAGTTTACACTGTAAATAACCATCAACAAGTAATTCGTAAATAAGTAGAATAATAAAAACATAAAACTTAACAGGATAATACTTATTTATTACTATATTACACAGGGAGATATTCTAAGATTCCGTATAATACAAATCTTTGTGTATATATAAGTACATGTGCCATAATAATAAGAGCTGCGTGCCCTGTTAGGGAAAAATAAATAATACCAACAGTAAATAGCATCGCCGTCAACATATACAAAAGATCTAACCTTCTAGACATTATTAAATTAAGTATTCGATCCTATCCTTTTGCTTGGCTGCATTCTTTATACAACTACAAGCTAAACTGCCCGAAACATAGTGGAATGTACATTTTTGCCAGCCTTACAATGGAAAGACTATATTAAGTACAGTTATTGTGCAAGAACTTCGGTGTTAACCTGAGAAAACCAAAATTAAGTAGTCATGAGCAACAATTTAATTTTTTCATTGCACACACAGTCCTGGAATGAATCACATGTCTTCAACAATAACAATAAATAATCGATCACATGGAAGAAACTAGAGCTGAACTTGAAATGCCTGTGGAGGGTTTAAGAAGGGGTTGGTGCTGGTTTGTTTGGCGGCGACATCCGCCCATTCCGCGTCAAAAGGATCTCCGGGGGATTTTTGGAAGCTGCCTGCAGAATCCAAAGACATTGCTCTACTAAAAGACGAAGCTCTTCGAGGAGAAGCTCCGTCCATCCTACCACCGATAATCGGAGACGTCGAAGTGATGAACTGATCCAACCATTGATCGGGTTTGGGCAAAGTGCTCGTCGTTGACGTTACCGAAGCTCTACTTAAGCTAGGACTAAAACTTAAGTCTGAAGTTACAGCAGTTGATTGGTTGTACGTGTTATTGATCGTTGTTACATTCAAATTCACAGTGTTTTGATTCACTGAAGTTTGATTATTAAAATTGAAGTCATCGGAGCCGCTGTGCGTTAATTGACTCAACCCTTGGGACAGCTGTTGGCAGAGAGCTGTGACAGAGTCGCCTGGAGACACTTCCGGAATTGCGGAAGCCTTCGTAGGGGACGTCGGCGATTTGTACGCATTCAAACGGGCGGTATTGCTTGGAAGCTCGTTGACTCGCAGCGACATCTGTCTTTTAAACGGCGAGTTCTGTCCCAACGTGCTAAACCCTCTACAACTGCCTTGTCTCTGCAACAAGCTAGGGGTGGCGTGGGGGCGCTCTATTGCGAAGGGATTAACTGGGGGTGGTTTAGGGGCGGGTAAATCCACCCCCCTTTCCATTCTCTCAGTCAAAGATTGCTGCCTGAAGGACCCGCTCCTAGTAAACGTGGAATTTTTCGAATCAAACGTCATCGTAACCCCGCATTCTTTATCCCTCCTCTGTTTTCTCTCCAAACAAACTGCAAAAGCACAGCCGACAGCGTGAGACAATCTCTCGCCACTCTCCCTAAGCGCTAGAAATCCATGACACATCCACCTCCTGGTGGTGCCATCTCTACAAATATAACTGAAGCCTCTTTCGTGGTTGCGATCCGGCGCACAGAAAGAAACCTTTTCGATCGTTTGATCGACTATTAAACCCTTCGTTTCATCTTCCACGACTCTGAGCCCATCCCCGCTTACGTGGAGGACTGCCCTAACCGGTCGTCTTCTAGATCCCTAAAAAATATTGTTAGGGGTAGTATTTTTAGGGGAATTACTTACTCGTAAAACTTTCAGGGCCTCCTCGCAGACTTGCATTCCCCTAGATTCGAAAACTTCAACACAGCCTAAGTATTTGACAGCGAACGTGCACGTTGCTGAACGCACCGCCGATTCGTCGGCTTGCCATTGGTGCGGTTTGGAGCTTTCTGGAACGCGGTCCTTTCTTCGGCGGAACGAGTCCCGGAAGGAACGTCTGAGACGATCCATCTTGCGAGGGGAACGCAAACTTCGCCTCTGAAACAAAATCATAGTTTAATATTCGGTGCTAACTTCACTAAGAAGAGTTTACGCATTGGGTCATATTAATAAAAATAAGGTGGTGCTTATTTTCACAATTTTCTAAGCAAATCCGTAAACACATATTAATAAAAATTCATCAAATGCTTATTGGACAAGCTTTTGCTAAACCTGGTTCAGTATAAGCATTCCCTTGTCTTCGTATTAATAAAGTTAGCCATTTACTGATTTGTTTCAGTAAATCCTTGTGAAAATATAAGTCTGCTATTTTAGATACTGATTGTACGTCCACTTAATATTCCTACCATATTTAATGGGATTCGTATAGCGAAAAACTATAAAGAAAGACATCCTGAACCAAACGAGTTCAAAATTATTCAGATTTTCTCCAGAAAGTGTTGAGTGACTTTCTTTCTTTTTTTTTTCGTACCGAAAAAACACGGGGGGGAGCATTAGATACCAAAGCGAAAATTATTTTTTCTCTTATAAATATAAAAGAAGTAGTAGTTTATGTACCTCTACCTAAGCATTAAAAGTGAATGTTTTCCGGGTCGAAAGAAAATATGGCCATTTCTTCAGACCCGGAAAACTAGTTTCACGCTCTGGTGTGGTGCATGCAACATTTTTCTTCATTCACCAGAAAAGTATATATTCGATCTAAAAAACCAATTATTAAGTGTTTTCACAACACAAGTGAGACATCATGGCAACTGCCGACTAATTTTCTTAGCTATTTACGAAAATAAAGTAAAATTTTCGCGGCTAGCCGAAAAAAAATTTATCCACCGCTTACTCATTTCAGCGGCTAGCCGTGCAAAATTATTTTACACGGCTAGCCGTGAGAGATTGTACTTTCATAGCCCTCGTGAGGCCCGAAAATCTCATTTTTAGTTAATGTACGAAGAAGAAGCTTTTTCTGAAGTGAAGTAGGTTACATGACAATTCTACGAAGGCGAGCATATTGATTGTTCTTACGAAAATAATCCGAAACGTACCTAGTCGAGGATTTTTTTCCAAAACACAGTAGGCAATATGCTCGAAGGAACAGACTGGGTGGTAACAATTCCTTATTTCATGAAAAAGATTTTTTTCGAGTGCTTTTCGCAAGATAATTTTTTTGTCAAAAATATTATTGGACCTTTTTTTCTTGCATTAATGTACCATTGGTCGGTAGACTAATATTAAACGTTTAATGGAAAAATATTCTGCAGTGAAATGTACCTAATCAGACTAGCAAACCCTGACGCATATCAGCATATCCTATTAAGAGGGGCGTTTAATCTGTTCCCGCCAGAATAGGGTTTTTCGCTTCTAATTTAAATTTGGGATGGAGTATCCAGCTTACAATTACTTGAACTCCTGCACGTTTACTCCTGTAACACGTTGCTTAGCAAGTTATCGTTAAAACCGCGCTGGTTTTTCTGATTTCTAAAATTTTCCGTTTTTGCGCCAAAAACATTATTTTAAAAATTTGAAAAACCAGCATGATTTTAACGATAACTTGCTAAGCAACGTGTTACAGGAGTAAACGTGCAGGAGTTCAAGTAATTGTAAGCTGATAGTCCATCCCAAATTTAAATCAGAAGCGAAAAACCCTATTCTGGCGGGAACAGATTAAACGCCCCTCTTAAGTATAAGCATTTCATTATTAATACAGAAGTAAGGATTACCTTTTGCTGAAACCTTTTACTAATTAGCAAAACCTTTTCCTTGTAAGCATTTGCTTATAAGCATTACCTTATTTTTATTAATATGACCCATTGTTGCCAACTTTGATTACCAAATTATAGTTGGTAAGACCGCTTAAGCTGTTCTAGGTAGAGGGCGGATTTCTGGCATTTTGCTTTTTTTTAATATTGTAAGCAGAACGAAATGCTCTTGTTTCTTTCCGTTTCATAAAATTTCGAATCATTTGACACTAATTTTATTTTGCTTATTTTGCTTATTTTCGCCTAAAATTCGCGTAAGTGCTTATTTACGGAGTTTGTGAGCTTTTTTAAGCCTTTTCTAGCTTATTAGTGCTTTTTTTGCCAGCTTAGCATGTTTTTGATCGATGTTATATTTTTACTTATTTCCTGATGATTAAAGCCGATCTTTAATAATTGCAATTTTCAATACAATTTTTGATATCAAATTCAAGTTTCATTTCTGTTAGGCATTTCCTGCAATTAACGAAAATTTCAATTGTCAATTTGCAATTTTGAAATAAGTAGTTCAACTTTTAGCTGCTTATTTTTACTTTCTTGTAGCTTCATTTTCGATTTTTGAAGCTTCTTCTGCTTATTTCTGGAAAATAAATGCTTTTTAATCCGCCCTTTAGTTCTAGGAGCATTTTAGTATTTAGTTTTTATCCTTTAAGTTGGCAGGCTTATAAGATATTTCCAGATATTACCAACTGAAAACAAACAAAAAAGTTGGCAATCTTAAGTCCAAAGATATTCATCAAGGCGGGAAATTCTAAAAATAACACCATATATAATATTTCCAACATTCCTTACATTTCCGGTTAGTAGATGGCAAAACTGGATTAGAAAAAGTATTAAATTATTCCGTCTCACCTTGACTATTACGTGAGAATACGAGGGGTTGGCCACGCGAGGAATTGTTTGCCCCTGGTAGAAGAATTTTTCGGATTTTCTGACAGATTTTTTGGAATTACAGAGGAATTTGATTTGGCTTTTTGAGGAAATTGTGGATCGACTAAGAATTTACTGCTGAATACTCCATTAGACGATGGTGCGTGAGTTTTGGGACACAATGTATATACCGGGTGATTCAGTTTGATATTCGCCCCCTTGTAACTTTTTTATTTCAAGAGAAAAATACATAAAACCATATAAATATTTGTAAATCGCATGACAAACTCCATTAAATGACGTCATTAAATCGTCTACATAATGACATATGTCAACATTACGATATAGTCAACTTTGTTTCTTCAAATGACAACCTATAGGTTTCTTAGCGGATTCTTGTAGACATTTCTTTTCTAAGTTCAAGTATGTAAAGAAAGTTTATATTTTCATAATAAAAATTTCGAGAAAAAAAATTTATTTCATAAAACAATCTGGCAATTTTGTTGTCAATAAACGTAGTCAGCCATGGAAAAGGAAGGAATTATATTGTCGACTAACGCCACACTCATTGTTAGGACCATAGTCTCCCAAAAAATAATAATAACTTAATTGCACTTTATACGTTAAAAACAATAATAGCCTTTTTCTACAAACACTACTAAAAACAGGTGTTTGACAGGTGTTGTTGACAAGTGTTAAAATAGTATATTAAAAAACACGTTTTATAAGGCCAATTATTATCGCACGAGGATGTTTGGACAACGAGGGTGAAAGGCCCGGGTTTTACAAAATCCGAGTGCAATAAGAGCCTTATGAAATACGTTTTTTATACAATTTTTTCTATTTCGGATGCCCAGTTTGTTAATATTTTCAAGAAAAATTCAGATTGTCATTTTCAGAGACAGGCTTGGCAGTTAATTCGATTGTTGGACATAATAGTTGCCTAGGTTACGATATAAACAAAAGCTGTCCTCTAATTTTGGAAATTTTAGAATTTTTTTTGGAAATTTTGGATTTCATGATTCATTTCATGATTTTCTGGAATTTTTTTAGAAATTATGGAAATTTTGGTGTCGGTACAGATTTTTACCCAGTTGTCAACCCCTCGGCGAATTTCATGGGGTTTTCAATTAATAATTTGAAAATTTCTTCTATTTGTCCCGGTGTGTCCCTAACTTCCCATCTCACAAAATAAAAAGTCACTTTTAACACATATCATAAATAACTATTATGCCTATTATTAACTCTTTAATAAAGGATAACGTTATTTATTACTATTAACGATGGAAAAGTTAAATGAACTGTAATTTAAATTTCCTTGGCTAACTATATGTTTAACGATAAGAAAGTTGTCGAATTGTTTTGTCAAATTATTATTTTTTTCTGGAATTTTTATAATAAAAGTAGGTATGAACTTTCTTTACATACTTGAACATAGAAAAAAGGTCTACAAGAATCCGCTAAGAAATTTATATGTCATTTGAAGAAAAAAAGTTGACTATCATAATTTTGACATATGTCATCATGTAGACGATTTAATGACGTCATCTGATAGAGATTGTCATGCGATTTACAAATATATATGGTCTTATATACTTTTCTCTTGAAATAAAAAAGTTACAGGGGGCGAATACCCAACTGAATCGCCCGGTATACAAAGTCGATTTTGGAAATAAGTCAACCATTTCTTAACCGATTTGGATTTCCTTCGAACAGTTTAAAAAAGTACAACAGATGACGCTGCCGTAGTAGCCCTAAGGATTTTTAGTTGTTTTTAAGGCTTACTTTAAGTGCATGGGGATTGGTCAAACAACAACCAATCGTTATGAGACTCAAATAGCCCTTTTCTTTAAAAATCATTTTCAGAAGTTAGTTTGGTTTAAGCAATGTTTTGTGATTTTATTAAAATTTCTTTTTACGCCTTACTGCGACCTTTAATGACTTATGAGTAAAGTTTGTGATGCACAAACACCTTAATTTTCAAAGTTATGACAATGACTGACAATGAGGGACAAAATTAGAGAGTTATTGGTAAAAAATAAACGATTTGTGTATCACTGTCAAGAAATCACAGAAAATTAATGCTTAAACTGGGGGGGATTTCACAGTCGGCAGTGGTGTACAAATTTTCGGCAGTGTTAGTGGGAAATGTTAGGCAGTGGTTGCAAAAATTGGGCAGTGGTTGCAAAAATTGAGCAAATTCGACAGTCGGGGGACTTCACAGTCGGCAGTGGTGTACAAATTTACGGCAGTGCCCTGAAAATTCGGCAGTGGTGTACAAATTTTTGGGGTGTGAAATGCCCCCCAGCTTAAACCAAATCAACTTCTGAAAAAATATTTTTAAAGCGAAAGGGACGATCTTCAAAGCTTTTGGTTGTTGTTTGACTAATCCTCATGCACCCTCGCATGAAGCTAAAGTAAACCTTAAAAAGAAATTTAAAGAAGTGAAGTTTTTAGTAGATTGCATAAAAATGTATATTTGGTGATTAGACCGACATGTTTCGCCTTATTAGGGCATCCTCGGGGTCAAAGAAATTTTTTACAATTTCATGTCTCTATATGAAGATAGAAATGTTACATTAAAATAATTTACAGAACAATTAAAAAATTAAAAAATTAAAGCGTCATGTCTGCACAGCCATTTTTGTCAAGAGGGACATCTTAAAAAGAAATACCAATCGGGCTACTACTGCAGCCGAGGGGTTGACAACTTGGAAATTTTGGTGTACAAGCATGAGAAATTTGTACAATTTTTTTCAGGAATTTTGGAAATTTTGGATACCTATTTTTACATGATTTTGCACATTGTCTGGAAATTTTTTAGAAATTATTGGGAGGGATTTCACAGTCGGCAGTGTACAAATTTACGGCAGTGCCCTGAAAATTCGGCAGTGGTGTACAAATTTTTGAGGTGTGTAATGCCCCCCAGAAATTATGGAAATTTTGGTGTACAGATTTTTACCCAGTTGTCAACCCCTCGACTGCAGCGCCATCTGTCGCTGTTTCTACGGCAGTTCGTGGGACACCGGATACATGTACATACCTATCTAATACCTAACCTACATAATAAATATTCTGAAGTATGGGATATTTAAGCAAGAAAGTTTTTTGTTTTATTTTGCAGAATTTCAAGCCATTTCTGGGGAATTTTGTGATATTTTCGAGGAACTGTTTGGAATTTTTGAGGAATTTCTTGGCATTTTTGAGAAACTCAAAGATTTTTTGTGCAATTTTGGCATTTTATGGCAATTGCGAGTTTTTTTTTTGGAAATAAAAGACATTTCTTTGGCATTTTTGTAAAGAAAGAAGTTTTTGTCCCTCAAATCGGACCGTGGCTAATCCCTCGTCAAAATACAATGGAACAATGCAGCCAACTTCGAAACTACAAGGAATATACAGTGCGTTCGCGAGACTTAGCCCCATGAGCTAGAGGCTGCAGTTATCAACGATGTGACCGACGTCTGTAATAAGCGATGCTTGGTATTTCCACCAATGTTAGCGAAGCCTATAGAGCGCGTACAAAAATCAACCGTCGTCGTACATTGTGTGGTGGAGAGATCAACCGGTCCTCAGTGACGCTTCAACGAACGTCGAACGTTCAGTTTACTTTCTTCCTCAGATAAACGAGTCGGAGTGAGACATAGCGCACGACACGATCAGGGCGTTACGCTCAAACTTTCTCGGTCTACGTGCAACAACGCTGGAGAGAGATGGCTTTCAAAACGTAGGTGTATTATAACAGGGTACGATGGGGCTAAGTCTCGCGAACGCACTGTAGAAACATAATTTCATCTTTTCTTATTTTTCGCTTTTTTGGAAATTTTGTTGCTCTTAGTTGGCACTAAGTCTGGCTCAAAGTATAAAATATCATTGGTAATTGCTAGTTTAACATTATAAAGGGTGTCTCAGAACGCTGGCACAACCTTTTAATAGAGTATTCAGAATTAGATTCTGAAACGATTCGTGTCTTTAAAAATTCCCAGGGTCTAATAGTTCTCGAGTTATAAGATATTTAAAAGGACCAATCAGATTTCAGCTCGGAATTGTTTCATAAGGTAATAATATTATAATCTGTCCGGGATCCACACGACCGAGATTCACCCTATTTCCATGGCGATTGTTGACAACAATGATTCGCCATGGAAATAGGGTGAATCTGGGTCGTGTGGATCCCGGACAGACCATAGATACACTATTCTAGACTGTTACCTAGGAAATAGTGCATCTAACATTAAATTATCTCATGAAGCAATTCAGAGCTGAAATCTAATTGGTCCTTTCAAATATTTTACAACTGGAGAAATATTGGACCCTGGAAATCAAAAACACGAATCGACTCAGAATTTCATTCTGAATACCTACCCCATCATAAGATGGTAGGAACGTTGTGAGACACCCTGTATTTTGTTACTCTGATGATTGGTAGTTTCCTTAACAGTGCCAAAACATCTCGCAAAACATTAAAGGAACAAGAACAACATACTTTAAAAGAAACACCAGTTTTTGACAAAATAAGAAAAATCCCCAGAAGAATCACACCTCGTGATATTGATGATTTCAATAATTCCAGTGCATGAAGGGAATCAGTCTACGCAGTAGGTAAAACAGTCCGGCTGTATTATCGGCTCTGTCTGTGGTGCTAGTTTTAAGACTACTTTGACACAAGAATGACAAATAATGACTAACAAATAAATAGTTTGTCACAAAATGTCATGAGATGAAAGCACCTAAAAGCACCAGATCGAGCACCAGATGTAGTGCATTAATGACCAATGACAGGTAGAGGCTATCGATATCTAAAACGCGATATCCTATTTCCAATACATTTATTAGGAAAAAAATATAATCACGTTGGTGCATGCTTTGCGTCAATCCATTTTTATCCTTTTTCCACTTATTGCAAGTATCCAACAATTGTATCTCGGAGAATAATTAAGTTTTTCAACCTTAAGCCTCTTTTTTATCTCATGACGTCATGTAGTCAAATCCTTACCGAGTTAGATAACTTGTATACCTACACCAGCAAGGAGCTCTAAGTGCGTCTCTTTCCTTCCAACAAAAGAGACAGAAACACACCTGTCACATGCAAAAAGGTATTTCCATAATTTTCCTTTCATTGCCCTGAATATTCTTTTTATGTCATCGACGCATAAAGAACAAACTGGAGAAAAGGCTAAGAACATTGGCAGGAAATAGGAATTTCCAGAAACATTCGAAGCATTTACATACAACCGGTTTTGCCATCGCGCCTATAAATAATACATTCAATAACAGCATAAAATTATTGCATTTTAAAAAGGTTACGTCAGAACTCCCATTATAGGCAGTGATTTAAATGAGGAGAGCGCCATCCGTCGTTTGTCGCAAGAATTCGAGATTCTGGCGCACCCTTAATAGCTACTAATAAATAACAAATAATAGATGATCGATGAATGACCCAGTTATGATCATTTAAAATTTTACTACAGTTCAAGGTAGTCTTCATTCCGTTTTGCATATCTGCAATAATTATCAACATCGAACAAAGGGAACAATAATAATTAGAGACAATAAAGATGATACCTACAGCAATAATAGATTTCAATAATTCCATGATTAACACAGGGTGGCACCATGAATCACTTCTTTTACTAATAATTAGCCAATGACTCAACTTTCAAAAATGATTCACATTTCACTTTCGGTCACATTTTTGGAATGACTGAGCCGAAATATGGTCGTATCTTTATATTTTTAATCACGCAACTATAAATATTTAAACGCGGCTTTGACTTATTTTAATTTAATTGTCTTCTCTGCATTTATGACGGCTACAATTCTGGGAATTTGCGATATCAAATTAATAGAATCATTGTTTCTCTTATCATTTACGTAGTTTTTTTTTATTATCTTTGTGATGTAATTAATTTAAAAATATTTACACACGAGGAGGTGCAACAAAGAATTTTGGTAATTGATGGCATTCAATCAACGGAGACAAAGTAAAGCGACGATGATTTTTACGGTGTCATAAAATCGTCTTTTATTGCGCATTACGGTAGCTGACAATGAGGGAGGAAAATAACTTATTTTACGCCGGGTTTATAGCTTACATTTATCTTTAGAAAATTTCGTTTACAGAAGTTGTATCGATATTGTGAAGTTACTTGCCTAAACTTACAAGACCTTCAGAAATATGTTGAAAGGTAATGTTGATGTAATAAACTTTATGAAATTTAAAGAGGTTGTAGAGCTTTTAGGGGGTTGTTTTTTACCAACTAAAGCAATTTTTCAACGATTGCCGTGGTGATATGGGAATGAAACTTTAGGGTTGCAGTGTGGCCAGTACCTTAATTCAAAATTCAAGCCATAATAGATTATTAACAGCCAAGTATAATTTTCATATTTTTCTCGATTGTTAATTTGTAGTGTCTCAGTCGAGGGGCTATCCACTCCGGCAATAGGTGTACAAATCTGTCGGGAATGGACGGGAATGAACGGAAATGCAATAGGGAATACGGAAATTATCGGCAATGTTTAGGCAATGGACGGGATTTTTCGGGAATGCACGGAAATGTTCAGCAATGGCAGGAAATGCTCGGCAATTAAATGCGGCAATGCGGCAATACCGACATTCCTTCGCTCGGCAATGGATATACATCTCCGAAGAAAATAAAGTAGAAAATGTGGAATGTCGCTGAAATGCATGACAATGTCGGGAATGCTTCGGAAATGCTTGGCAATTTGGGGAATGCTCCGGAGATACACGGCAATTTTAAGAATGCTTCGGAAATGTAGGGCAATTCCGGGAATGTTCTGAAACGACTCGGTAATTTTGGGAATGCTTCGGAAATGAACGGCAATTTCGGGAATGATTTGGAATGGACGGCAATTTGGGGAATGATTCGGAATGGGTGGCAATTATTCAAGGTCAGGCCAGGTCAGCTCAAAACGAGGCCCAAAAGCTCGCAAAGAAGACCGGTAGGCAGTGGTGAGAGCGAGGGTGAGACCGAGCATGAGAACGAAACTGACTCGGGTGGATACCTGGGTGAATCAGAAGCAGACCCAGATATTGTTGAAGTTAGCAAAAAGAAAATTAATGTAGAAGTTGAAAACTATTACTCGGTCTTCTATGATGCTAAAATTCCTAAAAGAAGATCTAAATACGACTTCGTGTTCGTGTTCTACGGGCCTATTCACCTTGGGGGTGTTCACCCTCTCACTCGCCTTCTCACTATAACAAGACACGAAAAATGTGCTTGAAGAAAAGTGCACGATAACCGAGCCGATAACTTCGATCCTTTTATTAACCAAATTTTGTTCAATATGTATATTTTCATATTTTTCTTTTATTTGTTTCAATATACAGGGTGAGTCTGAAAGACTCCACATCCTTTATACCACAGAATCTACTGTTCAAATGATGAAGCTTGGTGCAAAAATTGTTGGTCAATTGTGATTCCTCTTGTTGGTATAAGCCGCCAAAGATCTTCATTTTTAGACGTTATTTTTAAATATCTTTCGAAAGGTGTATCGCAGGATTTTGAATTTTTGCGTAGCATTGTTACAGACCAAAAAGCAACTGCTGATGGTACTTAAGACCTTATCCAAAAAGCGGATCTCTGTTATACAGGGTGGCTCCGATGTTATTTGCCCTCGAACTTTTTATGTTTGAAAATATTGCTAATTTGCCAATGCGGCCGTATTCCCCCTTCTATTCTAAAACTTTTTTGGCTCTTAAAATTTTTCGAAAAAACTAACCACTCACGCGAAAAATTGAAAAAACCGAAAACGTGATGCAGGTATAATCGCCTTAAAACCAATGATGAGTCATCAGTAGTTGCATCTTGGTCTGTAACAATGCTGTGCAAAAATTCAAAATCCTACGATATACCTTTCGAAAGAAATTTAAAAAGAACGTTTAAAAATAAAGAGCTTTGGCGGCTTATAACATCAAGAGGAATCACAATTGACCAATAATTTTTGCACCAAGCTTCATCATTTGAACAGTAGATTCTGTGGTATAAAGGATGTGGAGTCTTTCAGACTCACCCTGTAGATGTAAACGTGTTATATTTCTCCTTTTTATGTTTAGTTTAAGTAACGTGTATATAGTGTAGGTATAATATAAGCACAATGGGTAGGTAACTCATAAAACCCCTAAGATTAACAAAGAAATGCGGGAATCTGGAAATGTACATCGGCTCTATCAGACTTCAAGCAGGAATTCAATGCAATGTAGGAAATGCGGGAATATATTTGGGAAATAGGGAATGCAGATAGGAAATGCGGGAATGCAGGTAGGAAATGCGGGAATGATATAGGAAATACGGGAATGATGTGGAAATGCGGGAATATATTTAAGGAATGTGGGAATGAAGATAGGAAATGCGGCAATGTCTTGGGAAATGCAGAAATGAGAAGGAAATGCGGCAATTATACACTAAACATTGCCGAAAACGGCAATGGTGTACAAAATTTAGGGGAGTGGATAGCCCCTCGGTCTCAGTAATTGTGTCGACTAGTCAGTCATTAATTACTAATTCTCTGAATTGTCTTCCACCACTGAACAACCCCATGTTTGAAGTCTATTGAAAGCAACCCAAGTAACACAAACGTATTTATAAAAGCTGCAAGAACATCTACACAGGTAATTTATAAAGGTTTAAGTTTTATAAGAAAGCTGTAAGAGCAATTACTCAGTACTTATAAAGCACTTATATACCCAAAATAGGCGCAGCTTATAAAGTAAGTTTATAAGAGTTGCACCTACAACACTTAAACAACTTAAACACTCGGTGGTTACGTTTTTACAGCATCTATACAGGTGTTACAAAGTATTTATACAGTAGAATACCTGTATTATAGCGAACTTTAATACAGCAAAAACGTGTCAATTGGACAGTAATATAAAACATTTTAGCTGTATATCTACTGTACAAAGATACCAATTTGTTTTATTAATAATTATTCATCAATATGGGCTTCCATCTTTAACAGGGAGCTTTTGTTATAGTACAAATAAATTTTAAAATACACTGACTGTCAAAATTTGCATCAGAAGGCAGAATCTAGGTGCGAAGAAAATTTTACTGTATAAATATACTTCAATACTCGTAAATCTAACAATGCCCCTCGAAAATTGTGCGGATTTTGTGGTCTTTAAAAAAAAAATTAAAAAATTAAATCAGCAGGCGGAGACCAAAATAAAACTGACAATTAATATAGTATGTCCTTGTTATCAGAAAAAAGTATATTAAGCAAATTCACGGAATTTACGACAATATTTTTAAATAATTTGCTTGATTTTACTGCAATAGCAAAATGGCCGTCACCATATTCCACTCATTGAGTCCAAAAAATATGGCCGTTGCGAACAACGCAGGTAAATTAATTTATAAAGGCATTGAATACAGGTAAAAACCTCAAACAGAGCATTATACCTTTATAAGACATTTTTAAAGTATGCGCCTTACTAGTGTAATACAACATTTATAAAGACTCTTTTTAAAGCCTGCTGCAAAGTGTATATAGCTTAAGGAGCCTAAAAGCTGCAAAATTAAGTTGTAAGAATATTCTTACGACTCTATTATACAGCTTTTATACGGAAAATAATAACCTCTATAAAAGGTTTATTAAATAGCATATAAGAGCTTATACAGGCATTGTACAGGCACTATAAATCTAAAATGCTAACGTGGAAGGCTAAGACTGTATAAGCATAGTCACGTGAGCCTTTATAAAACTGTAATAAAGGCTTTATAAAGTTACTTTATATTTTTGCTCGGAGAATGTTCTAACAGCTTGTATACAACACCAAATTGTTGTTGGCAGTAAATTGCCTCCGAAATAAGCTTTAATACAACCGATAAGAGACTTCTGCAGTTATTATAAAATAGGTATACAGCTTTAAGTGTTATGATTGTGGCATCTGTGTTACTTGGGAACTGAGGCTTTATTTCTTGTAATTTGTTAACTATAAGAGAATCAGACAGTGTCAGATTGATGGGATTACCCAGGGTGGCTTGTAACTCGACAAGCAGGGACGTGTAATCAGCCTAAATTGTTTCTAAATTGTGTTTGTTGGTATAGTTCAAAAAAGGAGATTCATAACTCGAAGTGGCTCGTGTAGTAAAACGAAGAAAAAGGCACGAAATCGTGCCACTAAATTTCATCTATTAGCTGATGTCGAGGCTGATGTCTAGTAAAACTATTTACTCTTAGCATGAAGATGACCTTGTAGGTCGAAACATGTTGCACCATTAATTTTAGAGACAAAACTTCGTGCCGTCTTTTTCGATTGTAATTGTATGTTAATGTTATTAACAACTTTCTGGAGTTTCATTTATAATTACCATCGGCCTATTTTTTTTTCTAGTTACGGACCCAGTTGACTTCTTTTATTTATCGAGATCCTAATAGTACCCTTAATGAAATTTCCCCAATACGTCCCTTTAAATAATATTATGCTATTGACAAGATGCCAAGCCTTAGAGCCTGGAGTTATCATTAATAATGAGGGGAAAATTTTGTACACTAGATTTCCTTTTGGAAAGATTTCCTCAGATTTCCCCACATATCCCAAGGTTTCCCGGAATTCTTTTTCGCAAGACTTACACAGATTTCCACGAGATTACCTCAGATTTCCCAAGATTTCATCAGATTTCCCCAAGATTTCCTAGCACCTGTACACCAGATTTCCCCTGCGGATCACCCCTCGGGAGAAAAGTTGCGCTACTTCTTAAGGCGCTTTCCTTTTACACATTTATCTGAGCAGCCTCAGTTAATCTCAGCAATTTGATTGGTTCATTTGAATATTGACCAATCAAATTGCTAAATTAAGTGAGCCTTCTCAGATAAATGTGCACATGGAAATCAGGTTTAGTGATTAAAAATCAGGGCGTAAATTCTTGATCCTTCGCATATTAGCGAACACTCGCAGTTCGCAGTTGCTATGGTACGAGTTCTGTGATTGGTTATTTCTTAGTAACCGTGAACGTTCGCTAACAAGCAAAAGCCAACGAAAGATGTATATCAATGCGATGTGTGTCCCTGTAGATGTTTACCTTGTTAATGTGTGTGTAGGGGCGAGCTGAATTTACTAGTGGAGTCGGGTGCAGATTTTATAAATCTGCACCTAGTAGTAGTGCCTCCGCAGACGCACAGTGGTGTTAAAAAGACGAAATTATGAAAATTGGCCGTACATAATTAAACAGTAGAGAGTTAACAAAAAAACATCATATTTGCGAAGTAGATATGTAGAATTAGCACTAAGGAGGTTGAAAAAGGGAATGAGAAGTCCAAGGTAATGAAAAAAGGTGATGAAAAGTCAAGAGGAATGAAAATGAAGTGTGGATTAAGTAGAATTACGAAATAAAACACTAAAATAACGAAATTATGCAATTAAAACTTTTGTGGGGGTTGAAATAAGCACTTATACCTACCTATTGCGAAGGAAACTGAAAAATTGTAAAAGGTAAACTGAATCCCAAATGCGTTCAATTTTATAACCGTCGAAAAACGAAATTATGCGAATTTTGCAAAATTAGCACTTAGGGGGTTGAAAAATCGTAAAGGTGGATGAAAAATCAAAAGGTATCAGGATTAACCGTGGCTAAGTAAAATTACGGAAAATAACACCAAATTAACCCAATTATGTAAATTTAGCATTTGAAGACTTGAAACATTGCGAAGGGGGATGAAAAAAGTGAAAAATTTAATCATCATCCAAATGGGTTCAATTTATTAGAGAAGAAAAACGAAAATATCCGAATTTGGCAAAACTAACACCTAGGGGGTTGAAAAATTGTAAAGGGGGATGAAACGTCAAAGTGGATGAGAATTAATCGTAATTAAGCAGAATTACAGAAAATAACACGAAAGTAAACCAATTATGCAAATTTAGATTTTGGGGGTTGAAATGTTGCGAAGGGGGTTGGAAAAGTGAAAAAGATAAACATAATCCAATTGAGTTCAATTTATTACCGAAGGAAAACTAAATTATGTGAATTTTGCAAAATAAACACTTAGGGGGTTGAAAAATTGTAAAGGGGGATGAAAAGTTAAAAGGAATGAGAATTAATCGTAATTAAGTAGAATTACAGAAAATAACACGAAAATAAGCCAATTATGCAAATTTGACTTTTGGGGGTTGAAACATTGCGAAGGGGTCGAAAAAGTGAAAAAGGCAAGAACAATTCATAAGGCAAAACTGCGCGAATTTTACAAAATTAACCAGCGGAAATCACCCGAAAAAGAAGCGGTCTGGGTAAATTTTGCTCTTTGAGGGTTCACATATCATGAAAGGGGTTGAAAAATTGTGGATGGGTCAAAAATTAATGAAAATCACTTTAAATTAATAACAAATTAGAAGAAAGCAAAAAAAAATAAATGAAATATATTTACTCCGCTTGCTAGGGCTGAGGGGTTGTTAGTAGCGTAGGGGTTGGTTTTAGGATGAAGACTCATAAGACTTTTTTCAATGGTTGACCGAAATCTATTGAACCCCATAATTTTATTCCACCACTTACATGAAAAAATTTCCAGTTTCAACCCTTAAATTTCATCCCCCTTGTTAGATATTAATGAAAATTTGCCCATCCGCCTACAGTGGCGCTGTAAATTACCACATCAAATTTAGCCCTGATACGTTGAGCAGTTTTTGAGTTCTCGCATTTTTTTGTTTCGGCATGTTAGGGGGTTGTACCGCCTTTAAGGGTCGTTTTTCGCGAATGATGAATATGACCTTTTTTGTACCATCAATAGAAAGCTTTCGAATGGTAATATTTTCACCTATACATTCTTCATTGAAAATTCGAGTTTCCACCCCTAACTTTCATCCCCTTCGATAATTTTCTCCTAAAATTCGATCTTCCCTTCTCGAAGATGCAGTGTGTAAGATGTCACAGTTTCGCAGAAGATATTGCTTCTCTGTGTCAAATTACAGGGCTTTATGGACGTTTCAACCCCTAAACTCCAACCCCCTATTTCACCACCCCCACATGCCCTAAAGGAAGTTGTGTTTTCAATTTCACCACCCTAACGCAATTCGTTTAAAAATTAAGGTAATTTGTAGATTCATGTTTTCAACACCTCATGATTTCACCCCTTTATGATTTACAGGGGTGAGTTTATTTTTCCGGTGTGACATAACTCCTTGCGTATTTACTGACTTCAGTTGTTCATAAATAAACCAATAGGGTTTCAGAAAAAATAAATAAAATATAATTATCCGCTTGCAAAGAGTTAGGGGTGGTTAATGGCCCAGGGGTTGGTTTTAGATTGAAAACTCATAAGACCTTTTTTCAATAGTTGACCGAAATCTATCGAACCCCGTAATTTTAGGCTACCATTTACTTGAAGAAATTTCAAGTTTCAACCCTTAAATTTCATCCCCTTTGTTAGATATTTTTGAAAATTTGTCCATCCACCTATAATGTCACTGGAAATTCACAAACCAAATTCTGCCTTGATACGTTGAGTAGTTTTTGAGTTCTCGTATTTTTGTGTTTCTGCATGTTAGGGGTTGTAGCGCCTATAAGGGTGGTTTTTCGCAAAATATGAATGACACCTTTTTTGAATAATTAATGGAAAGCTATCGAATGACGCCAATTTCGACTAGTACTTATTAAGCGGAATTTCGAGTTGCTACCCCTAATTTCCACCCCATTTGTTCGATTTTACGAAAAAACGCATCCCCCACAAGATTTCACCGATATATGTGTGTACGTTGAGTTTCCGACAGCTGCGTGCAACCCTTGCGGAGTTATCATATTTTTTGTGGTTTTCATCCCCTAAATTTCATCCCCCGAAATTGGCACCCCCTCACTTTCAACAGACTTGAAGGTCGAACGTGCATACTAATTTTCAGCAAGATATCTCCACTAGTTCTCGAGTTATTGAAATTAGTAGTTTTTCGGTTTTTCACCCCTAGCTCCCACCCCCTTGGTCCGATATGGCCCAAAAGCAATCCCCGCCTTACTTTTCGGGAGACGAAGCTGCCTACCAAGTTTCAGCTCGATATCTCAATCCGTTCTCAAGTTATCCGACGGACAGACTGAGGAGCGATCGAGCGAGCGAGCGAATAAGCTAAGACAAGAGTACCTCCGCATTCTGCTACGGCACTAAAAGGTCAAGAATTCCCCCCCTGAAGAGAATTCCCCGATATTTTGATTAGTTCCTGAGTTATCACAAAAAATCTAAAAATTGCCGATTTAGGTAAAAATTAACGTTCCTAACGATTGATGTTATTTAAATGAAACTCGGAACTTTTATATTTTTGACAGCTGTCAATTGAATGACATTGACAGAAATGTTCTAGGCCTTCTAGATTTTGAATAACGACAGTCAACTTTTGATTCTTTTATGGCCGCCATATTGAATGTTGACACCGTCAAATTCAGAAAAAAATTGGATCTTCAAAAATGTAGCCCGATGTACCCAGACAGATGTCAAAATTTGAAAATTGGTTTAAATAATTTGTAAAATCAGCCTAAACCGAGGCCAAAACTTAGATGAAAAAGACTTGAAGTACGCCGACTTCTTCAATATCTTATAACATAACTGAAGGACGAATCAAAATATCATACTCTTCAGATTCTTAATCGCCAAGAAATAGCGCACCTTTTCTCTAATTTAACCGATCCCGCCGTACCTTTTAGTGCCGTAGCAGAATGCGGAGGTACTCTTGTCTTAGCTTATTCGCTCGCTCGCTCTATCGCTCGCTCGCTCGCTCGCTCGCTCGATCGCTCCTCAGTCTGTCCGTCGGATAACTTGAGAACGGATTGAGATATCGAGCTGAAACTTGGTAGGCAGCTTCGTCTCCCGAAAAGTAAGGCGGGGATTGCTTTTGGGCCATATCGGACCAAGGGGGTGGGGGCTAGGGGTGAAAAACCGAAAAACTACTAATTGCAATAACTCGAGAACTAGTCGAGATATCTTGCTGAAAATTAGTATGCACGTTCGACCTTCAAGTCTGTTGAAAGTGAGGGGGTGCCAATTTCGGGGGATGAAATTTAGGGGATGAAAACCACAAAAAATATGATAACTCCGCAAGGTTTGCACGCAGCTGTCGGAAACTCAACGTACACACATATATCGGTGAAATCTTGTGGGGGATGCGTTTTTTTCGTAAAATCGAACAAATGGGGTGGAAATTAGGGGTAGCAACTCGAAATTCCGCTTAATAAGTACTAGTCGAAATTGGCGTCATTCGATAGCTTTCCATTAATTATTCAAAAAGGTGTCATTCATATTTTGCGAAAAACCACCCTTATAGGCGCTACAACCCCTAACATGCAGAAACACAAAAATACGAGAACTCAAAAACTACTCAACGTATCAAGGCAGAATTTGGTTTGTGAATTTCCAGTGACATTATAGGTGGATGGACAAATTTTCAAAAATATCTAACAAAGGGGATGAAATTTAAGGGTTGAAACTTGAAATTTCTTCAAGTAAATGGTAGCCTAAAATTACGGGGTTCGATAGATTTCGGTCAACTATTGAAAAAAGGTCTTATGAGTTTTCAATCTAAAACCAACCCCTGGGCCATTAACCACCCCTAACTCTTTGCAACTCGATAATTATATTTTATTTATTTTTTCTGAAACCCTATTGGTTTATTTATGAACAATTGAAGTCAGTAAATACGCAAGGAGTTATGTCACACCGGAAAAATAAACTCACCCCTGTAAATCATAAAGGGGTGAAATCATGAGGTGTTGAAAACATGAATCTACAAATTACCTTAATTTTTAAACGAATTGGGTTAGGGTGGTGAAATTGAAAACACAACTTCCTTTAGGGCATGTGGGGGTGGTGAAATAGGGGGTTGGAGTTTAGGGGTTGAAACGTCCATAAAGCCCTGTAATTTGACACAGAGAAGCAATATCTTCTGCGAAACTGTGACATCTTACACACTGCATCTTCGAGAAGGGAAGATCGAATTTTAGGAGAAAATTATCGAAGGGGATGAAAGTTAGGGGTGGAAACTCGAATTTTCAATGAAGAATGTATAGTTGAAAATATTACCATTCGATAGTTTTAGTGCCGTAGCAGAATGCGGAGGTACTCTTGTCTTAGCTTATTCGCTCGCTCGCTCGCTCGCTCGATCGCTCCTCAGTCTGTCCGTCGGATAACTTGAGAACGGATTGAGATATCGAGCTGAAACTTGGTAGGCAGCTTCGTCTCACGAAAAGTAAGGCGGGGATTGCTTTTGGGCCATATCGGACCAAGGGGGTGGGAGCTAGGGGTGAAAAACCGAAAAACTACTAATTGCAATAACTCGAGAACTAGTGGAGATATCTTGCTGAAAATTAGTATGCACGTTCGACCTTCAAGTCTGTTGAAAGTGAGGGGGTGCCAATTTCGGGGGATGAAATTTAGGGGATGAAAACCACAAAAAATATGATAACTCCGCAAGGGTTGCACGCAGCTGTCGGAAACTCAACGTACACACATATATCGGTGAAATCTTGTGGGGGATGCGTTTTTTCGTAAAATCGAACAAATGGGGTGGAAATTAGGGGTAGCAACTCGAAATTCCGCTTAATAAGTACTAGTCGAAATTGGCGTCATTCGATAGCTTTCCATTAATTATTCAAATAAGGTGTCATTCATATTTTGCGAAAAACCACCCTTATAGGCGCTACAACCCCTAACATGCAGAAACACAAAAATACGAGAACTCAAAAACTACTCAACGTATCAAGGCAGAATTTGGTTTGTGAATTTCCAGTGACATTATAGGTGGATGGACAAATTTTCAAAAATATCTAACAAAGGGGATGAAATTTAAGGGTTGAAACTTGAAATTTCTTCAAGTAAATGGTAGCCTAAAATTACGGGGTTCGATAGATTTCGGTCAACTATTGAAAAAAGGTCTTATGAGTTTTCAATCTAAAACCGACCCCTGGGCCATTAACCACCCCTAACTCTTTGCAAGTCGATAATTATATTTTATTTATTTTTTCTGAAACCCTATTGGTTTATTTATGAACAACTGAAGTCAGTAAATACGCAAGGAGTTATGTCACACCGGAAAAATAAACTCACCCCTGTAAATCATAAAGGGGTGAAATCATGAGGTGTTGAAAACATGACTCTACAAATTACCTTAATTTTTAAACGAATTGGGTTAGGGTGGTGAAATTGAAAACACAACTTCCTTTAGGGCATGTTAGGGTGGTGAAATAGGGGGTTGGAGTTTAGGGGTTGAAACGTCCATAAAGCCCTGTAATTTGACACAGAGAAGCAATATCTTCTGCGAAACTGTGACATCTTACACACTGCATCTTCGAGAAGGGAAGATCGAATTTTAGGAGAAAATTATCGAAGGGGATGAAAGTTAGGGGTGGAAACTCGAATTTTCAATGAAGAATGTATAGTTGAAAATATTACCATTCGATAGCTTTCTATTGATGGTACAAAAAAGGTCTTATTCATCATTCGCGAAAAACGACCCTTAAAAGCGGTACAACCCCCTAACATGCCGAAACAAAAAAATGCGAGAACTCAAAAACTGCTCAACGTATCAGGGCTAAATTTGATGTGGTAATTTACAGCGCCACTGTAGGCGGATGGGCAAATTTTCATTAATATCTAACAAGGGGGATGAAATTTAAGGGTTGAAACTGGAAATTTTTTCATGTAAGTGGTGGAATAAAATTATGGGGTTCAATAGATTTCGGTCAACCATTGAAAAAAGTCTTATGAGTCTTCATCCTAAAACCAACCCCTACGCTACTAACAACCCCTAAGTCCTAGCAAGCGGAGTAAATATATTTCATTTATTTTTTTTTTGCTTTCTTCTAATTTGTTATTAATTTAAAGTGATTTTCATTAATTTTTGACCCATCCACAATTTTTCAACCCCTTTCATGATATGTGAACCCTCAAAGAGCAAAATTTACCCAGACCGCTTCTTTTTCGGGTGATTTCCGCTGGTTAATTTTGTAAAATTCGCGCAGTTTTGCCTTATGAATTGTTCTTGCCTTTTTCACTTTTTCGACCCCTTCGCAATGTTTCAACCCCCAAAAGTCAAATTTGCATAATTGGCTTATTTTCGTGTTATTTTCTGTAATTCTACTTAATTACGATTAATTCTCATCCCTTTTAACTTTTCATCCCCCTTTACAATTTTTCAACCCCCTAAGTGTTTATTTTGCAAAATTCACATAATTTAGTTTTCCTTCGGTAATAAATTGAACTCAATTGGATTATGTTTGTCTTTTCACTTTTCCAACCCCCTTCGCAACATTTCAACCCCCAAAATCTAAATTTGCATAATTGGTTTACTTTCGTGTTATTTTCTGTAATTCTGCTTAATTACGATTAATTCTCATCCACTTTGACGTTTCATCCCCCTTTACAATTTTTCAACCCCCTAGGTGTTAGTTTTGCCAAATTCGGATATTTTCGTTTTTCTTCTGTAATAAATTGAACCCATTTGGATGATGATTAAATTTTTCACTTTTTTCATCCCCCTTCGCAATGTTTCAAGTCTTCAAATGCTAAATTTACATAATTGGGTTAATTTGGTGTTATTTTCCGTAATTTTACTTAGCCACGGTTAATCCTGATACCTTTTGATTTTTCATCCACCTTTACGATTTTTCAACCCCCTAAGTGCTAATTTTGCAAAATTCGCATAATTTCGTTTTTCGACGGTTATAAAATTGAACGCATTTGGGATTCAGTTTACCTTTTACAATTTTTCAGTTTCCTTCGCAATAGGTAGGTATAAGTGCTTATTTCAACCCCCACAAAAGTTTTAATTGCATAATTTGGTTATTTTAGTGTTTTATTTCGTAATTCTACTTAATCCACACTTCATTTTTATTCCTCATGACTTTTAGCACCACTGTGCGTCTGCGGAGGCACTACTACTAGGTGCAGATTTATAAAATCTGCACCCGACTCCACCAGTAAATTCAGCTCGCCCCTACATACACATTAACAAGGTAAACATCTACAGGGACACACATCGCATTGATACACATCTTTCGTTGGCTTTTATCGTTTAGGATCGCATAATGGTGAGCATCGAAAAATTAACCACCCTGTATACATATACTATTTTTACGTATTTACCGAGGTATTTACTATGTAGCATGTTACAGTCCAGATTTTCCTCGAGGTTTTCGCTGTAGTAACATTAGTAATTATACACAAACAACATTTAAATTTTAAATGCCTGAGGTTAATCAACAACTACAAGGCCACTATAAAATTTGAACGGTGGCGTGCCGTGCCCTTAAGACAGGGGGGGGCAACATTGTTTGGGCGCTAGGGGAGGGCAGTACGCTCTGGGCTAACACCGTTCTTCCAGCACTTAAATAACCTTTTTTCGGCAAAGGCAAAAAGGGCGGCATAAGATTAGAGGGCAGGGGGGAGGGCGAGCACACCCCTAACGTCACGCCTCTGAGTATGAGATGATCACAAATCAAATAATTGTCATCAGGGGCGGCTAAGTTTCGGTCTTTGCCGAATTGACAATTAACAATTGGCAGGTACAGCCTGTCTGCTATGGCTAGAAGCTGAAGCATTATGGTTGGAAGAACTTTAGGATTACAATGTTTTCCCTAGAATGTGACAGGCAAGTGACAATGGTTGCATTCAGCCGACGAATCTAAAACGGTTGCGCATTGGCTGACAGTGCTATGTAGCGCACAATTTCAGCCGGATTATGTCCACTGTTGCACAACAGTTGTGTCGGCTGAACACGACCAATGCATTCTCTTACTAGTGACTGAGGGGTTAGCCACATGCGCAGTACTTTGTACAACGGGAGAGCAGTACGCTGTATCGCGCAGTATACTTTAGTAGTATCGAGCAGTATTACGCAGTACCGAGAAGTATTCTGCGCAGTACCTACCAAGCAGTACACTCTACAGCACCAAGTAGTATATTGCGTAGTATCGAGCAGTATACTGAGCAGTACGAAGTAGTATGACACCAGAGCAGTACTTTGTACACGAAAAATATGCGTGGCCAACCCCTCGCCAGTGACGTGCTGTTTAAAATCAAATTATAAATTTTCTATTTGTGTGTGAACAGCCCGAGGAACAGTCAGAACAGCTGCTCTCTTCGAATAGCAAATTTTTCTCGAAATTTTTAGTTTTATTCTCGGTTTTATTTTAAACAGCACGCCACTGATGGTGAATTGTCAGTGGGCTGTCACAGTCTAGACAACCGGTAGAAACTGTGTACAGTATTTTTATATTTGAAACATATTTCCTCGCATATTTCTATACTTATTTCAAACATATTTTCAATTTAAAATTCAAACACATCTTCATATTCTCACTATAATTAAGTATATTTCTATAATTTAGTTATATAAAAGGTTATACATAATATCCATATTTTCATATTAATTCAATTTTTCCACCAAATTTCTTTGTGAACAAGCCACTGCCCAATAGTGCTGGCTGCTATCTAAGAAAACAAATTAGGCAGGTCTGGGGGGGGATTTCACAGTCGGCAGTGGTGTACAAATTTTCGGCAGTGTTAGTGGGAAATGATAGGCAGTGGTTGCAAAAATTGAGCAAATTCCACAGTGGTCTATGAATTTTTGGGCTGTCAGGGGGGCTTCACAGTCGGCAGTGGTGTACAAATTTACAGCAGTGCCCTGAAAATTCGGCAGTGGTGTACACATTTTTTGGGGTGTGAAATGCCCCCCAGGCAGGTCCAATAATTGAAAGAAAAATCGAGGAAAAAATGTTGTACAAAATACACAAAAAATGCATCAAAATGGTAACTCCGCCACGTAACACATTCCCCCTCGCATTCCCCTTTGTGTTTTATGTTGATGTCAATTAAATGTCAATTCCGGGATGAGTTTACACTACGATAACAGCTTAACGTGACGAAATATTAAAACCTCGATTAAAACATACAAACATTTATAGATTTATGGATTTCACTTTATTTTTAACAACGCGACTTTAATAAACGCCGACGTGTCATTAGCTATCACCTGACCTGGAAATCTTCAAAAATTTGTAAAACATCTAACATGTAGGTACATACATAACACCTCGCATAACACCTACCACTTTAAGGTAAGAATCTCGTTACGAATTTCAATAAATTCATAATTTTTGTAAGATTAAAACATTTTTCTTATATTTCCTATATTTCCCAAATTTTCGGTTATTTCCATCATATTTGCATATTTTCAGTATTATTTTCAACAATATTTATAATTTTCGGGTCCTATAGGTACCACCGAGGGGGCAACCACTGCGTTAGTCCGTAGTACACCCTTGGATTTAGTCGGCTTTTAGTTCGACTTAGTCCGCTTTTAGTCCGTTAGTTGGATTTAGTCCTATTTAGTCTCATTTGGTGCGACTTGGTCCGATTTAGTCAAGAGCTTATAGTGAATTTAGTCCAGTTGAGTCTGATTTATTTTGCTTTAGTCCGGCACAGTTTAGTGCTAGATTATGTTAAATCGCTGAAAATTAAAAAAATCATTTGAAGTAGTAGGCAACTCTTGATAATTTGTTTATTAGCGTCTACATTTTGTAAGGAAAAGAAAAACAATATTATGAAATTAGAAAAACCTTTTAGGAACTGTAAAGTGGAAGTAGGATGACTTTGGCCTTCGGTGTGAGATTGACCACTTTCTAGAATTTGTTAATGGAGCTCTGTAAAATTTTCATTTTCATTATTTGGCATCTTAAAAAATTGTAGCATACGGCGAACATTCCTCTTGCCTCTAGCCGAGCTTCTAGCATAAACGTTTTCGCAACCAATTACTGGAAAATTGAGGGTCAAAAAGCTTCTGCCTCCATTAAGAACGGACTAAGACTAGGCCGGACTGTTATAGGACTAGCAGGATGAAATGGGCTAAACTGGACTAGACAGAACTAAAGCGGACTAAACTGGACTAAAGCGGGCTAGCCTGGGACAAATTCGAGGACAAATTGTACTAAATAGAACTAAATTGGACCCTGAAATGTAGTTCAATAGGGTAGTCCGCTATAGTCCAGTCTAGCCTGATTTAATCCAGTCTAGTCAGCTTCAGTTCAATTTAGTCCAATTTAGTCCAGTCTAGTCAAATTTAGTCCATTTAGTCCTACTAGTCCTTAAATAGTCTGGCCTAGCCCTAGTCCGTGGCATATTTTTTTGTGAGTGGTTGCCCCCTCGGGTACCACATTTTCGCCGTTGTTACCCCCTCGGTCTTTGGGTATACTGCGGCCTCGACTGAGGCATTTACTAAGATGTATGTACTGAAATAAATCAGTTCGACTTTTTGCTGTCAAAAATAATGCAATTCAACTGAATTATGGTTATCAGTTCAGTGCAACTAGATATTATACTTTTAGTGCCGTAGCAGAATGCGGAGGTACTCTTGTCTTTGCTTATTCGCTCGCTCGCTCGCTCGCTCGTCGTATCGATCGCTCCTCACTCTGTCCGTCGGATAACTTGAGAACGGATTGAGGTATCGAGCTGAAATTTGCTATACGGAATCTTGCCCAAAAAAGTAAGGCGGGGATTGCTTTTGGGCTATATCGGACCAAGGGGGTGGAAATTAGGGGTTGTAACTCAAAATTCCGCCTTATAAGTATTGGTCGAAATTAACGCCATTCGATACCCTTCCATTAATGATTCATGTTTTACAAAAAACCACCCTTAAAGGCTCTACAACCCCTAACATGAAGAAATACATAACGTCGGATAACTTGAGAACAGAGTGAGGTGTCGAGCTCAAATTTACTATACGGCTTTATACACTAAAAAGTAAGGCGGAGATTGCTTTTGGGTCATATCGGACCAAGGGGGTGGAAATTAGGGGTTGTAACTCAAAATTCCGCTTAATAAGTACTAGTCGAAATTGGCGTCATTCGATAGCTTTCCATTAATTATTCAAAAAAGGTGTCATTCATATTTTGCGAAAAACCACCCTTATACGCGCTACAACCCCTAACATGCAGAAACACAAAAATACGAGAACTCAAAAACTACTCAACGTATCAAGGCAGAATTTGGTTTGTGAATTTCCAGTGACATTATAGGTGGATGGACAAATTTTCAAAAATATCTAACAAAGGGGATGAAATTTAAGGGTTGAAACTTGAAATTTCTTCAAGTAAATGGTAGCCTAAAATTACGGGGTTCGATAGATTTCGGTCAACTATTGAAAAAAGGTCTTATGAGTTTTCAATCTAAAACCAACCCCTGGGCCATTAACCACCCCTAACTCTTTGCAAGTCGATAATTACATTTTATTTATTTTTTCTGAAACCCTATTGGTTTATTTATGAACAACTGAAGTCAGTAAATACGCAAGGAGTTATGTCACACCGGAAAAATAAACTCACCCCTGTAAATCATAAAGGGGTGAAATCATGAGGTGTTGAAAACATGAATCTACAAATCACCTTAATTTTTCAACGAATTGGATTAGGGTGGTGAAATTGAAAACACAACTTCCTTTAGGGCATGTGGGGGTGGTGAAATAGGGGGTTGGAGTTTAGGGGTTGAAACGTCCATAAAGCCCTGTAATTTGACACAGAGAAGCAATATCTTCTGCGAAACTGTGACATCTTACACACTGCATCTTCGATAAGGGAAGAGCGAATTTTAGGAGAAAATTATCGAAGGGGATGAAAGTTAGGGGTGGAAACTCGAATTTTCAATGAAGAATGTATAGTTGAAAATAATACCATTCGATAGTTTTCTATTGATGGTACAAAAAAGGTATTATTCATCATTCGCGAAAAACGACCCTTAAAGGCGATACAACCCCCTAACATGCTGAAACACAAAAATGCGAGAACTCAAAAACTGCTCAACGTATCTGGGTTAAATTTGATGTGGTAATTTACAGCGCCACTGTAGGCGGATGGGCAAATTTTCATTAATATCTAACAAGGGGGTTGAAATTTAAGGGTTGAAACTGGAAATTCTTTCATGTAAGTGGTGGAATAAAATTATGGGGTTCGATAGACTTCGGTCAACCATTGAAAAAAGTCTTATGAGTCTTCAACCTAAAACCAACCCCTACGCTACTAACAACCCTTAAGCCCTAGCAAGCGGAGTAAACACATTTTATTTTTTTTTTTGCTTTCTTCTGATTTGTTAATAATTCAACGTCATTTTCATTAATTTTTAACCCATCCACAATTTTTCAACCCCTTTCATGATATGTGAACCCTCAAAGAGCAAAATTTACCCACACCGCTTCTTTTTCGTGTGATTTTCGCTAGTTCTACTTAACTACAGTACATTTTCATCTCTTTTGAGTTTTCATCCCCCTTAACGATTTTTCTCCCCCCCGAGCGTTAATTTTGTAAAATTCGCGCAGTTTTGCCTTTTTTCGGTAATAAATTTTACCGAATTTTACTCGTATGAATTGTTACTGAGTTTTTCACTTTTTCGACCCCTTCGCAATGTTTCAACCCCCAAAAGTCAAATTTGCATAATTGGCTTATTTTCGCGTTATTTTCTGTAATTCTACTTAATTACGATTAATTTTCATCCCTTTTAACTTTTCATCCCCCTGTACAATTTTTCAACCCCCTAAGTGTTTATTTTGCAAAATTCACGCAATTTAGTTTTCCTTCGGTAATAAATTAAACTCATTTGGATTATGTTTATCTTTTTCACTTTTCCAACCCCCTTCGCAACATTTCAACCCCCAAAAGCTAAATTTGCATAATTGGTTTACTTTCGTGTTATTTTCTGTAATTCTGCTTAATTACGATTAATTCTCATCCACTTTGACGTTTCATCCCCCTTTACAATTTTTCAACCCCCTAGGTGTTAATTTTGCCAAATTCGGATATTTTCGTTTTTCCTCGGTAATAAATTGAACCCATTTGGATGATGATTAAACTTTTCACTTTTTTCATCCCCCTTCGCAATGTTTCAAGTCTTCAAATGCAAAATTTACATAATTGGGTTAATTTGGTGTTATTTTCCGTAATTTTACTTAGCCACGGTTAATCCTCATACCTTTTGATTTTTTCATCCACCTTTACGATTTTTCAACCCCCTAAGTGCTAATTTTGCAAAATTCGCATAATTTCGTTTTTCGTCGGTCATAAAATTGAACGCATTTGGGATTCAGTTTACCTTTTACAATTTTTCAGTTTCCTTCTGTAATTCTACTTAACTTGGGTTAATTTTCACCCTCTTTGACTTTTCATCCCCCTTTACAATTTTTCAACCCCCTAAGCACCCATTTTACTAAATTCAATATTTCAACCCTCCAAGGGCTAAATTTGCATAATTGTCTTATTTTTGTATTATTTTCTGTAATTCTACTTAACTTGGGTTAATTTTCACCCTCTTTGACTTTTCATCCCCCTTTTTTTCATAATTTCGTCTTTTTAACACCACTGTGCGTCTGCGGAGGCACTACTACTAGGTGCAGATTTATAAAATCTGCACCCGACTCCACCAGTAAATTCAGCTCGCCCCTACATACACATTAACAAGGTAAACATCTACAGGGACACACATCGCATTGATACACATCTTTCGTTGGCTTTTTTCTTTGACACCTGACGAAACCTAGACGCACCCTATTTCATTATGAATCGATTTGAATGAAATTTTTTCAATGCCACTGCTAGAGCAAATGAAATAATTTTCATCATGCCTAAGAAACAAAGATTTTAAATGGGACCCCTTGTATATTTTGAAATTTTGGGAATCTAAATAAAACTCTGAATTTAGGGATACCACTTTTGACCATTTTGATGACTTCTCGTCGGACAAAGTATTTAGTTTGCACAAACAATGGCATTGACAGTCTATATCGAGTCATCTCTCTATAATTAAGGTTTCCAATTAAAAGAGATAGACAATATGGAGGCAAATTTTGTCATTGCCAAATTTTTCATTCAAATTGATTCATACGTTCATAAAATTCCCGTAAAATTAGAAATTTCAAGATAATAATGTAAATGTAAATCCCGGCAAATCCTCTTCCTAACCTTACCTTACACAGATCAATGAGTTGCAAAAATTTAATTTATTTTTCCAGATGAATGGAGGAGAGAGTGATATCATATTGCTATGACAAAATCAGATTGAGGCTTTAAATCTACGTACCTATAAAATATGAATGAAATGTTTACTATCGAGGTTCGAGGTAGGTATATATTGTCAACAACGTAGTCTAAGTACCTTCAATGGTAAACAAAAATATATGATAGATAATATTCCAATATTCTTGCACAATTTGCATTTATCAAACTGGGTCAATTGCATTGCAACCTATTCAAAAACACGTCTTTAAGGAAGGGCCAATAAAACAAAACCCAGCACGGTAGAAGCACCCTCATGATATTGATTTTATCGGCAGCTTCTTCAAGGGAAAGTATTTTTAGAAAACTTATTTTTAACCGCAGATACCTATATAAATCTACAATATAAATAAATTAAATTCTGGCAGGTTGGTATAGAAAAAAATCAAAGAATCATGAGGCCTTAAGTGCGCGCGTATATGAAGCCTAAATATGATATTTAATAAATAATATTATAAATGTTCGTCGAGTTTATGCCCTGATGGATTTTACGTATTATCTCTGGTATTGTTATTCAGCCAAATGCTGTACGAGCCCTAGGGCGAAAAATCTTTGCGACCTACCACGTGAGGCTCTCCAAATTTCCCCACGCCATTCCTCTCGAGCGGCTGATGATTAGAGGGATGATTTCCCATTTTCCGAGTTTTCAGCACACACACACAGCCACACTCACAAAGGCACAACAGCAGATGCGGTCCGTTGAACAGATGCTTAGGGTATAACAAAACTACACGACCAGTCCGTTAACAAAAATCATGGTCGTGGAACAGGAAGCACAACTGCTGACGGGCGACTGCAAGAAGAATGCAGTTTGCACCTATGTTTTCGATAACAAAAAACTTTCTTCTTCATCGAACAACCATCCTCAAGACACTGAGACACTAGACGACCTTGAGATAGAACGCACGGCACCTGTTAAACAGTTAAATCACCGCAGGGAGACGGTCATTGCGGAGACTTCAACTCCCAGTGAGGACACCAAACGCACAGAGGTTTTTTCCGAAAAATTTTGACGTAAAACGAAGAAATTTTGATGTAAAACGAAATAAAAAAATAACGACGCGGAGAAGACGGTTATACCGGGCCGGACGTGGAAAACGACTACGACTGTGGGCTGGGAACCCGCTGCTTGGCTCACGATGACGGTTGGAGTATCCCCACATTCTTCTACTACCGGTTCTGAAAACGTCAGAACAGGTAAACGTACTGTGTGAACCGAAAGAACGGCTAAGTCTTCGTCGATTAGGTCTCGATTTTATATAATCACTGGTTTTATAGTTTTTATCATTGAAATCACTTGGCCTTGGTTCGGATGAACAATGCACAAGGGAAATGTTCGCATAATTTGCGATCAACAATAAAAACCTTCTTAATTCTTCTCGTAATTCCCGTAATGATGAGAAACAACCCTTGCCCCAGAAACCCTCATCAATTCATTACATAATTATCGGTTAGCTAAATATAGGGGTAAATGGATATCTACTGCCCTAAACCCCTTTAACTCAATAGCTACAAAATGCCTTGTTAATTATTTGGAACCCATTGCAGTAAATTGAACTTCTTGATCGAATTAAAGGGTGCGTTGCTGTGTACCTATATTTCAAAGAGTCAGTTAAGCCCTCAAAACTCAGCTAAATAAAATAGGTAAAGCAAAATTTTACTAAAGATAATTTTTATTAAGATTAGATTACGATCGATCTAAAGTTCTTATTACCTATATCAGCCTTGCCTTGACCTTAAAACAGAAATAAACGGATAAAAAATATACTTAGATTGTGATTAGAATATACTTACCTATTTATCAAATTGCACTTTAAGCTTTAGACCCCGATTTCAAGTCTATTTGAAGTGACGTGAATAAATACAAGTTATTACAGGACTTTTTCAACTAAAAGAAAAATAAAAAGCCCCCCGAAGATGTTTATCACGTTAATGTGTATGTAGGGGCGGCTGATCTTACTATAGTGGAATCGGGTGCAGACGCACCCCTAGTAGTAGTGCCTCCGCAGACGCACAGATGTGTCAAAAAGGCGTAATGTTAAAAAATTGTTGATACAGAATTAAAAAGTAGAAAATGAACAGAAAAAAAACAAAAATTTTGAGGGTTGAAAAGTACAAAGCATGACAATATAAACCAAATGAGTAAATGAAAAGAATTGCTGCAATTAAAACAAAATTTGGCGAATTTTGAAAAATTATTATTATTCACTTCTTGGAGCTGTGCCCCCTTGCAATTTCCAAGTTCCGGCGCCTATGAATGGACTAATCAGGTTGAGTTCCAAATCAGCATTATAGTATACTATACAGGGTGTTCCAATGAAAAGGAGCCACCCCAAATATTTCGTAAACCAAATAAAATATGAAAATTCGCTTGGACAGATCGATTTTTATTTGGAGGGGGACACCTTAAATCCATGCTTGGCGACATTTCAAAACTCACCCCCTAAGGGGGATCTACCCCCACAAAATTTTAAACGGAATGGATCGCTCCGCTCGGCGTTTAAACTTCCATTCTCCGTATAAATATCTATTACATCACTTTTTAACCTCCCAACCCCACAATTTTTTTAAATTCAATTTAGAAATTCGCCATTTACGCGCCGGGGGCAGTTTTTATGAGGAAGTTAGATGAAGAGCTTGTTGTAGAGGCTTTTAGGAACCTCTGACCCTATTTTGGTTGTCTCTATATATACAGGGTGTCGAAAACTAATTTACAAAATTTCAGAAGTTTAAAGCAATTTTTGTCAGTTTTTTCAGTCAGGTTAATCTGAAATTTATAAGAGAATATTTCTTGTAATACAAACATTCGACTTATTCGCAAATAATACAAATAATTTTCTTGTATAATACAACAATATCTTCCATTTTGATCTATGATAAATTTTATTTGTTCATGAGGACAATTTAAATACCCTTAGCACTTCATTTGAAATAACGAACACATCACACATCTATGGAATGCCGTTTTACTTTTTAATGGAACATACACGCTGTGATAGCCAAAGAAATAAGATAATTCAAATTCAAATACTGTTAAGAGAAAATAAGTCTATTCTTATTATCTGAAATACAATTTCTATTATCACTCCCAGAATTTCTCTTAACACTAATTCAATTTCTGTTAACAGTAATTCAGAGAGATAATGGAAATACGTCTTCCTTCTCTCTCGCACCAGTTGAAATTATATCTTCTGTCTCATTCGCGCAAGCGCAGTCGTGATAATGGAAATTGAATTTCACTTAACAGAAATTCATTTACTGTTAACATTAATTCATTTTCACTTAAGAGAAATTCTATTTCAATTATCACTGCTTAGAGAAAATAGAAAAACAATTTCACTTAACAAAAATTCATTTAGAGATAAATTGAAATAAAACCGTAGTTTTAGGAGCCGTTTTACTTTTTAATGCAACCCATACCCTATGCATTTCAAAAAAATTCAAACATTTTAAATATATACAATAAAAATTAAAACGGCTCGTAAGATCAGTGTAAATCACCAAATTTATTTCGATTATCACTGCACGAATTTTTGTTAAGTGAAATTGTATTTCAATTTTCTCTAAAGCGAGATAATAAAAATTCTATTTCTGTTAAGTTAAATTGAATTTCTCTTAAGAGAAAATGAATTAATGTTAACAGTAAATGAATTTCTCTTAAGTGAAAATGAATTATTGTTAACAGTAAATGAATTTCTGTTAAGTGAAATTGAATTTCTATTAACACGATGCCTGGGATTGCATTTCTTTGGCTACCACAGCGTGCTGTTGCATTAAAAAGTAAAACGGCGTTCCGTACATTTCTTTGACTACCACAGCGTGCTGTTGCATTAAAAAGTAAAACGGCGTTCCGTACGAGATAGATATCGTGTTTTTAAGTGGTACGAAAGAGAAAGATGACAACCCAATGGGCCAATGGCGTATTTTCATTATCTCTCCGAATTACTGTTAAGTGAAATTCAATTTCTATTATCACGACCGCGCATGTATGAACTGCGAGTGCGACAGATAATGTATTTTCAAGTGGTACGAAAGAGAAAGATGACAACCCAATGGGCCAATGGCGTATTTTCATTATCTCTCCGAATTACTGTTAAGTGAAATTCTATTTCTATTATCACGACCACGCATGCTCGAGTGCAACAGAAGATGTAATTTCAATTAGTCCGAGAGAGAAGTAAGACAGTCCAATAACGTATTTTCATTATCTCTCCGAATTACTGTTAAGTAAAAATAAATTATTCTTAAGAGAAATTGTATTACTGTTAACAGAAATTGAATTAGTGTTAAGAGAAATTCTGGGAGTGATAATAGAAATTGCATTTCAGATAATAAAAATAGGTTTATTTTCTCTTAACAGTATTTGAATTTTAATTATCAGTACTTGAATTTTAATTATCTCATTTCTTTGGCTACCACAGCGTGCTGTTACATTAAAAAGTAAAACGGCGTTCCATACACATCCATTACGTAAAGACGTAGAAGGCTTTCAAACAGATACCACAGTGAATTTTCTGTCTTCTGTAAGTTGATAAATTGTGGAATTAATTTAAATATTTCTTTAAAATTGCAAACTTCAAAATTATTCAAACTTTTTAACTGCTTTTTGTAATTTCGAGTTTTCAACTTCGCTAAAATGAACGTTAACAGAGAAAGGGAAAGTGAAGGTCTCTTTAATTTGTGCAAAGGCTAAAATGGAGGACATTTTAAATACTTGCTGTATCGTTGTAAACAATTATTAGTCCTAACCTCGATTAATGAGTATTTTTGTTAGTAGACATATTTTTTCATATACTAAAAGACAGTAGAAATGTTGTTCGAAGAACAAATTAACAAAATAAAGAGCTGTTTGGACATTTACATTTTAGTTTGGGTGCTTATTTTATAATTTTTTAAGCAAAAATTGTCTGCAAACAAAAAAAATTGTAATATTTGAGAATAACTCGAAAACGGATGAAATTAACCAACATGTTTGCATTACAAAAAACATTCGCTTAAAAATTCTGCGTTAATCTGACGAAAAATATACTAGGTGTTACATTAGAGAAAATTGCTTTAAAGTTCGCAAAATTTGTAAATTAATTTTGAACCTGTACAATGTACATAGGGAAACAATTAAAATCAGATCAGAGGTTCCTAAAAGCCTTTACAACGAGGTCTTCAACTTAGTTTCTAATAAAAACTGCACCCGCATAAATGGCGAATTTTTAAAAAGATTTTTTGCTATCAAACCAAATATTCAAGAACAGTAATATTTTAGGGATGAGCAAGGACTTACAATAAATATGCTAAAATAAACCGGGCATTCCATTAGAAAAAAGTCAACTTTGACATGTAAATTTTTTTTGAACCACCCTGTGCATTTAAAAATATTTTCCTGAAGTACGCCTTCATTTCTAGTTTAAGGGTGCATATGAACGAAATCCCTGACTTGGATGGTTTAGGCGCTATGGAAGCCCGACGCATACTGTTGCAGTTGACGATATTTCAAGCAGAGAACACCCTGTATGTATTTGACCCAATTTGAGTCCAGGGGCGGATACACCCTACATTAGACTTCATGCCAAATTAATATCGTTCTCTCATTTCATACTGTAAGGATGTTACAGCTTTTTCAAGTTAGGCCTGCACTTAACATAAAAAGCGAAATTCTTGATTTTCTCAAAAACGGTTGATTTTTGGCATAGCAATTCTCAGTAAAAGTTCACCTAAAATTAAAAGTAGAATCCAAAAATATCATAATATACGGGGTGTTCCATTTAGAATAAGGAAATGAGTACCTATTTCCGGTATAACCGGAAGTGCTCGGCGAGGGATACACTGATGTATACGACAATTTAGCCATGGTCGTAACGTAACCGCAGTAAGGGTGGCATTTCATGTGTTGACATAAAAATTGACGGTACCGTAAGTAAGTTACCGCGTAAATCATGAGATGGCGCTGGCAGTTAAGATACCTGCAATATCATCTTGACAAAACTCAAAAAAACAATCAGAAATATGTTTTGTAATAGTTCTATTATAATTACTAAACAATTTGGAACTGCTACAATGCATAAATATGCTTTGTGACAGTTTTGTCAAGGTTGGTATGTGATGGTATTGCAGGAATCTTACTACCAGCGCCATCTCATGATTTACGCGCTAACTTAGTTAGGTCATCGTAATAATGCTTATGCCAACACATGAAATGCCACCCTAAAATGCAATTTTTACTGTCTAGGCATTAAAAAAGATTACTACCTGTGTTACAGATTGTTTTTTTTTTCGCAGCAGCCGTCTAATAACCACATGATGGTACGATGACGACAGCATGAAAAATCATTGAAAATAATCACTCTAATGTTAATTAAATTTATTTTGCTTGCAGATAAATTGTGGTATTGCATTGAACAAAACTTTTATCCTCAATTGCCATATACACATACCTAGGAAAAGCAAATAAATTGGCGTTATGAATTTTCTACCAACACACCATTGACGTCACACCCGCTAAGTGATCACCCAAACAAACTTGGAATCGCTGGGAAAACACAAAAGCAATTTAACAGCAAGTTTCAATTATTCCAGGGAATTGAGCTTGGAAGCAGGGAGGAAACGGCTGCTATATTAAAACGTAGGAGGATGTTTATTTAGCAATTTCCCGTTGATAGACTTCCCACTTCATAAAGTTCATTTTTGTTTTTGGTGATCGAACGGACGGAGCGAATTTTTCGAATATTTTTACCTGAGTCAGAGTCTGGGAATGCTCTCTTCTAGTAAGTATCCGCTTTCGTTGAATTAATTTACAGTTTTCATAAAACAATGTTGCATGGATAATGGGATGCTCGACTCATTTGTCTTTGTAACTGAGTGGAAATCTAAGCCATTTGTTGGAGAAATAGAGGCGAGTGGGATGCAATTTACCTCATTGTGGGCTAATGAAGCGTCATGTTTGACTTACTGCCTGCCAGGAAACATCCTGTTCCTACCTTGAAACAATAAACTGCGGAGGTGGATTTATTTTATTCCAGATCACTGGTATAATAAACAACATCCACAATTTAGAGTTGTTTGTATATTACATTTTGGTTCAAAATAAAAAAAAAAATCTACAAAGCGCACCTGATAGGTTTGTTGAGGGGGGTTGTGTCATTTCACCTGAAAATAAATAGCAACTGACGCTTTATAGAAAAGCCACCGGAAGGTCTACATCGAGGGGCGGTTCACTGCTCGAAGTAGGTGTACACTTCAGTTCGAAGTACTTGTCGAAGTACCTCGAAATACCTGCTCGAAGTACGTGTCGAAGTACTCGAAGTACATACTTAACGCAGCATTCGAAGTACTCGAAGTAGGTGTACACATTTTAGTGAGTGAACCGCCCCTCGGTCTACATCAAAGCGATGTGTATCCCTGTAGATGTTTATCATGTTAATGTGAATGCAAGGGCGGACTCATATACTGGTACATGTAATCGTGTGCAGATTTTATCAATGTGCACCTAGTAGTAGTGGCTTCTGTCGAAAAGGCGAAATGTTGAAAATTGGCGGTACAAAATTAGACAGTAGAGAATGAACAAAAAAGGGATTGAAAAATTATGAAGGCGATGAGAAGTCCAAGGCAATAAAAATTTATTGCAGTTACAAGAAGTACCGTGGAAAATAAGGGTATGAAAAGATAAGAGGGGTAAAAATGAACCGTGGTTAAAAATGAACCGTGGTTAAGTCGAATTACAGAAAATAAGTCGAAAATAACCCAATTACGCAAATTTCGCTTTTGGAGGGTTGAAATATATTGCGAAGAGTCTTGAAAAAGTGAATAGGGTGAACATAATCCGAATGAGTTGAATTTATTACCGTAGAAAAATGAAAATACGCGAATTCAGCATAATAGACGTTTAGGAGGTTAAAAAACTGTAAATTGGGATGAAAAATTAAAGGGAATGAAAATTAACCGTAGTAGAATTATAGAAAATAGTACGAAAATAAGCCCATCATATTGCGATTGGGGTGGAAAAAGTGAAAAAGGTAAACACAAGCCATATGAGTTCAACTTATTGCCACATAAGACGAAATTAGGTTAATTTTGCAAAATAGGTGCTTAGGAGGTTGAACAATAATTATTGTAAAGGGGGATGAAAAGTCGAAGAGGGTCAAAGTTAACCGAAGTTAAATAGAATTACAGAAAATAACACAAAAATAAACCAATTATGCAAATTTAGCTTTTGAGGGGTTGAAATATTGCGAATGGGGTGGAAAAAGTGATAAAGGTAAACATAAGCTATACAATGAGTTCAACTTATTGCCGAAGAAAAACGAAATTACGCGAATTTAGTAAAATAGGTGCTTAGGGGGTTGAACAATTGTAAAGGGGGATGAAATGTCAAAGGTAATCATTCAAAAGAGCTAAATTTATAACAGAATAAAAACGAAATTGCGCGGATTTGGTCAAATTAACGCTCTGGGGTTGCAAAATTGTGAAGATGGATGAAAAATTAAGCAGGGTGAAAAGTGACTGTAGTCAAGTAGAACTATCGAAAATTACCCGAAAAAGAAGCGGTCTTGTGTAAATTTTTCTTTTTGAGGATTCACATATCGAGAAAGGGGTCGAAAAACTGTGGGGCTGGGTTAAAAAATAATGAAAATGACTTTAAATTACCAAAGAATCACAAAAAAGCCCAACAAAATTAATATGTACTTACTTATTCTGCTTGCTAGGGTTTTAGGGGTTGTTAGTAGCCTCGGGGTTCGTTTTAAGTTGAAGACTCATAAGACTTTTTTTGAAGGGTTGGCAGAAATCTATCGAATCTTATAATTTTTTGCCACCATTTTTCCGAAAAAATTCTAGTTTCAACCAACAAATTTCATCCCCCTTGTTAGATCATAATGAAAAATTGACCATCTCTCCACCCCTGTCACTGTAAATTGATACACCAAATTCGGCCTTGATACGTTGGCCAGTTTTTAAGTTATCGTATTATTATGTTTTTGCACGTTGGGGGTTGTAGCGTCTTTAAAGGTAGTTTTTCGCGAACGATTTTTGTACCATCAATAAAGCTATCGAATGGCATTCATTTTAACCCTACATTATTAAGTGAAAATTCTAGTTTCCACCCCTAAATTTCATCCCTTTCGATAAATTTCTCCTAAAATTCACTCCTCCCTTTTCGAAGACACAATGTGTAAGGCTTCACAATTTCACAGCAGATATTACTTCTCTGTATCAAATTACAGGGCTTTATAGACGTTTCAACCCCGAAACTCCAACCTCCTATTTCACCACCCCCACATACTCCAAGAAAGTTTTGCTTTCAATTTCACCACCCTAAATTGCAGCTTTTAGACATTCGGCCATTCGCGTATTCAACCCCTCATGATTTCACCCCTTTATGATTTAACCGAAGTGTATCGAACGCCGTAATTTTATACCACCGTTTACTTGAAGAATTTTCCAGTTTCAACCCTTAAATTTCATCCCCCTTATTAGATTTTAATGAAAATTTGCCCATCCACGTACAGTGTCACTCTAAATTAGCACAATAAATTATGCCCTGACACGTTGAGTAGTTTTGGAGTTCTCTTATTTTTGTGTTTCTGCATAATTCAGTCTTATTCTGGATGACATTGAAAACCTTTCAATATTGAAAACTTTTACGACATCCATCCGATTGGCTAGTTATCAATTCTTACAGGTGTTGCCATGGAAAATTGAAAATTAATGTCCAATTCAATTCAAAATCACGGCAACAGGTAAAAGTTGTTGCTTGAGTTTTCAATTGAAATCGCTATTTTATTAAGAGTCGCTATAGCAACAGAAAAGATCACCAATCGGATTGATAGCAACTGAAAACATCACCAATCGGATTGATAGCAACTGAAAATATCACCAATCGGATATTTTAAAAGTTTTCAATATTGACAAGTTTTCAATGTCATCCAGAATAAGAGCGATTAAGGGTTGTAGCGCCTTTAAGGGTGGTTTTTCGAAAAATGTAAATAACATATTTTTTGAATCATTAATAATAGAAAGCTATCGAATGACGCCAATTTCGACCAATAGTTATTAAGCTAAATTTCGAGTTGCAACCCCTAATTTCCACCCCCATCTGTCCAATTTACGGAAAATGCATCCCCGCAAGATTTCATCGTAGTATGTGGGTACGTTAGGTTTCAAATAGCTGCGTGCCACCCGAAATTCGCACCCCCTCATTTTCAACAGACTTGAAAGTCGAACGTGCATACCAAGTTTCAGTAAGATACCTCCAGTAGTTCTCGAGTTATTGCAATTAATGATTTTTCGGTTTTGGTCCGATATGGCCCAATTTCCGCCTTACTTTTCGGGAGACAAAGCCGTATACCAAGTTTCAGCCCGATATCTCAATCCGTTCTCAAGTTATCGCTCGGACAAAGTGAGGAGCGTACGACGAGCGAGCAAATAACTAAAACAAGGGTCTCTCGCATTCTGCTACGGCACTAAAACTGGAAAATATAACAAAGGAACAAAACATCAACCTGGTCCAATATTTGTCCCACAAAAGAAACCATTGCAGTTTTTAAATGTTCTTACTTATTATTATTAATTATTGTTAATACATGTTGACAGTTAGATACTTAATTCATAGAAGGTGGTAAGTAGAGGCGTTTTTTCTCGGTTTTATGTATTGAAATACAAACTTGCATTTGAAGGCATAGGAAACAATCTTGTTTTGTATTGAAATACCTTCAAAATAATGTCAGATTTGAATCGTCTTTTCGAGAAAAAATTTTAACTGACGGGAAAAGTGACAGTATTTCAATGTAAATTTTAAAAAATAGTAAGCTGACCAATCACGAGAGCCCATTTGTATTAATTTGTATTGAAATACATGCAATCGAGAAAGAACGCCTTTGTATATTTTTATTTTGTAAAAATTCGTTCTAATGAATCGTTTAAAAGTAGTAAAAACACGATTGTTCTTCCTGTCGGTTAATTTAGTATGTAGATGATGGGAATTGGGTGCAGCTATGGGGAACAGAGTGTCGGAATATCCCACGGTCCCTTACCCCGTCCTAACGGACAACAATACCTGTCGACGAGGGGGAGCCCAAGTCAAATATTAGAATCTCCCTTCCAGACCAGGAAGCTCTATCACAAAATAAGCTCATTATTATGCCATCTCCCTATTTCTGAAAATACCACGTTCTCACAGGAATTTCACTAGAGACGCACCCGAGGGGTGATCCGCAAACTAAAAAACGTACACTGATTCCGGGAATACCCAAGTATTCCCAGTATTCCGATGTATTCCGAAGTATTCCGATGTATTCCGAAGCTATTCCGAAACTCGATTTAAAGCTATTCCGGTATTCCGATGTAGATAATCGGCAATTTTCTCCATCAAAATTCCAGAGTATTCCGGTGTATTCCTAGTATTCCCATGTATTCCGGTGTATTCCCATGTATTCCGGTGTATTCCCATGTATTCCGGTGTATTCCCAAGTCGAGTCCCAAGTATTCCGAGATTTCCTAACCTTAACAGGCGCAGGCGCTTCCGAAGCTACCCCGCGTTATTCTGATGTATTGAGGGTAATTCTACCTATTCCTACAAATTATTCTCCAATTGTTTTGATTTATTTTAAAGTACACGCATCCAATCAATAAATTTTAATATATCGCAGGGAAATTTTCAATTATTCCCAACTATTCCAGAGTATTCCGGGTATTCCCATCTATTCCTATGTATTCCCATGTATTCCGACGTATTCCCATGTATTCCGACGTATTCCGATCTATTCCCGGTGTATTCCCGAAAAATGTACACTGATTCCGGCCTGCGGATCACCCCTCGGACGCACCTGATTTACAGTAATTACATTTTAATGCCGATTTTAAGACTCCGCTTAGATTTACATACTTGAAGGTTTATTTTTTTCGAACTTTAGCCAGGTGCTACTATTTTCGTAAGCAAATATTTTTATTAAAAGTTTCGATATTTTTTTAAAACAGTCCAAATAAATTGGCTATTTCGGAGACGGTAGAAACTAGCAACCTCTACTGTTTCACGGGATTTTATGGCTAAAAGCAGGTACTAGATTTAAAGCGGTGATTGCCGGAGAAAACCGAGCGATTATTTTGCGGTTTTTGAAACAAAATTGAGGTAATGCGAAGGAAGCTGGACAAAATGATATGTCAAAAAAAACACAGCAACTTTGTTAAAAAAAAATCCGAAAATGCCCAAAAACGCTCAATTACACAGTAGGTACGATAACTACATATTTCATAAGACTATTATAGTTATTTATGTACCAAGGGTGTTATAAAGATGATAACGCCCGGAGGGCGACGATGATCCAGCCCGAGGGCCTTTGGCCCGAGGGATGGATGTCGCCTGATGGGCGTTATCATCTAGTAACACCCGTGGTGCATACATAATTTTATTTTTCACAGTAATATGTAGAATTGGTTCTAATTCGCAATAATAGTTGTGATCAAAGTAAAAGCAAGCTCTGATCGTTGCTAAGGACCTTGTTTATTTATTTTAAAATTTTGAGCTGTGCGAATTGAAGGTGCGAAATTTCGGAAGAAGTTTGACTATTTTCCGGCAGATATTTTGGTTATATCGAAGAAGACTGCTGAAAATTTGTTATCTACGACATCGAGGGCGAGTTATGAATAAGAATACATAATATCTGTCAACTTTGGAAGTTGGAATGTTGGTTGTGAACGATACGGTGATTATGTTGGCGTACTTTTAGGAATTGGTATGTTTTCTACGTACTCCAGTTTTACTAATTTTATTCCTTTTTTACAGTTTGAAACTTTTGGTAGGTACCAACTCGTTTGAGATGAGATCCATTCTGATTGTTAATAATGAAGACTACGTTGACATTTTCCGTTAGAGCATCCGATTGTTTGGTGATGTCATTTATGAAACAAAGGTCCAAAAAGGAGTCAAAAATTTTGACAGGAAGCTATGCTTTGGCATTTATGAAATATATTCCTAAAGGAACTTTATCTGCTGATGCATAAATGAGGTAAAATGCTGGCATTCATTTACGTTAAGTACATTACATAAATGTTTACAGGCTTCTCTGATTATGGATGTTTTGGTGCTTTGATAGCAAGATTTGCAAGCTCGATCTGTGGGAGAAACTGAAGAACAGGAAAGAACCATCAAGGTCCAGATTTCCGTTTAATATTGGAAGATGGTACAATGGAAAATCCTAGTAAACTGTGCGGGAAGAATATAGGAGCACTAGTTAGAAGTTCACCAGGAGTAATTTTTATGTATTCCGTTTTTAGTTGTAACAATATTTACTTATAAATAAAAATCAGTAATAAGCGGGCGTTATGAATTATAACGCCCTCTTATAATACCCCGGGTGTTATGGTCTTGTTTATATGCTTCGTATCCTAGGTATTATCAACATATAATAGGCAAGTGAAAAATAAATGAATGTTTTACACAGGGAAATAAAATTGACATATCTACGTGGGCCTTTTAAAGTAAATAGTATATTAAATAAGAAGGGACTAAAAAAGTTTTTTATTCCTGAGGGGTGTTTAAAGCCCGAGACGAAGTCCCTGAGAAAATAAAAAAATTGGCAGTCTCGGAGACGGTAGAAACTTCTACTTTTTCACAGAATTTGTAAATGTAGCATTTAACTTTATTTAACCAAGGTCGGGCGTGCGGAGCGGTTGGATGGCTGATGCACCCGGCGCTCATTTACTAAAATCTAAAATACAAATGTTTTTCACTTCTAAAATGGACATTTTTCGAAAAAATGGTACGAAGGTTTTCGATCCGGCAATACAACAGCTATCGAATTCGATAATGATAATATGCCCTTTTGCTAAGAAAAACTCAAAAAGGGGCCTTTTTATCCCTAAAATGGAAATTTTCCAAAAAATTGCACAAAGGTTTTTGATCCGGCAATATAACAGCTGTCGAATCCGATAGTAACAATTTTTTTTTGTAAAGTAAATTGAAACAAGGGCCCTTTTGCCACTAAAATGACATTTTTCGAAAAAATGGCACTAAGGTTTTCAGCTTGAAAAAAAATCAGCTATCAAATTCGGTAGGTAATAAAAATATACAGTTATGCATAGGTTTTTTTTCACGGCACCATTTTTTGGCCAAAAGGGCACAAGCGTGAATACATTTTTAGAAGCAAACTTCGAAGGGCATTCATATGGTAACGCGAAAAATGGTGGTTTGCATTTAATTTTTTAAGGTTGATGTGCCAAAAAGGCACTTTGCATGCACCGTTGTGACCCAAATTCTAATCAGCACCTACAAATCCCCCACTGAATATGTGTGCCAAATTTCATCTCTATACGTTCAGTAGTTTGAGCTGCAGCGTGATGACAGACAGACAGACACACAGACATTTTTTCAAAAACCACTTTTTTGGGTTCCCAGGACCCTGAAACGTAAAGATTTCATGTTTTTGGCGATTCGATTTTTTTGAATTTTCCGATCGATTCCAGTAACTGCTTCGCGAGCGTAGAAGTCAAAACAGTTTAGTCCTGTGTTACTTATACTATTTTTTCCAATATCGACAGTCTTACACTAAATTCAATTCTGAAATAATGTCACCTATTATACAACATATTTATACAATAACGAAAACGCAGCCATTTATTGTGATGGTAACCTTAGTTTAATGCCAAAAAGAACCGGGGAATCAAAATTTGTATTCCCTCAAAATCTGGGATTACTAATTTTTAATCCCTGATTTCCACAAATGAGGGAGTAAAAATTTGTAATCCCTGATTTTGGTAGTGGGGGATTAAAATTAAATTTTAGAATAGGTATCCCCATCCTGGAACGCCCATAAAATCTGCAAATTATGCGCAAGGCGGAAGTTTTTGCCCCATAACTCGCTTCGCCTTCATCGTACAAAAAATATAGAAGTATGCAACATTGAAGACTAATAAATTCTCTACAAAAAGGTTTCCATGCACTTTTCACCTGGAAACAACGGTTTTATCGCGGGAGTCGCTCAAAGTTGAGGGACCTTTCCGAAGCGCTAAACATTGCCCTTTCAGGAAAACATATTTTCTTTGAGATACCACAGCTCCTTTAAATAAAAAATAAAATAAAATCTTTCGTCAAAAACCAAATCTTATTCGAAAACGGTGAGCTTTACATAAATCCATAATTCAGTTGAGGTGGTTTGGCGCTAGCGGCGCCAAACGAGTTTTGTAAACCTTCGGAAATGCTGGCACGTGATTTTTATTTTTTAATCAACACAGTATAGGATAACATTACAAATTAAAACTAAAACATCTGTCGAAAAGTGTTTTTTAACTTCTACGCAAACGCCCAGCAGTTACATACTGAAATCGATCGAAAAATTCAGAAAAATTGGATCGTCAAAAACATCAAATCTTTGGGTTTTAGGGTCCTGGGAACCCAAATAAGTGGTTTTTGAAAAAATGTCTGTGAACACAATTCAAATCGCAACAGAACCTACAAGGTCAAGAAGACGTATACCGTTATCACCATTAAAATTACATTTTTCGAAAAAACGAAAAAAGGTTTTCGACCCTGGAAGAAATCGGTATTTTTTGGCGTAGGTCAACATGAACTTTTTCTCCTAAAATGCTGCAAGGAATCATCCTCCATCATTATTTTCACTAATTAGGTAGATAAGGGTGGTTAATTTTTCGATGTTCACCATTATTATGGGATCTCCTAATTGGTAAAAGATACGGGGTCGGTTAAATTAGAGAAAGTGGCGCTATTTCTTAACGATTAAGAATCTGATATTTTGATTCGTTCCTGAGTTATCACAAAAAATCTGAAAATTGTCAATTTAAAGAAAAATTAATATCTTCCTAACGATTGATGTTAATGAAACTTGGAAATTTATATTTTTGACAGCTGTCAATTGAATGGCTTCTAGATTTTGAATAAAGGCCGTCAACTTTTCTTTTTCTCAACACCTAACACCGCCGGATACACAGAAAGATAGAAGCAGAAGCCTAGAATAAGTAGCACTCTAGACGAAGAGTTAAAAATCTATGTAGTTTTTCGAAAACATGAAATTAGAAATTTGAAAAAAATTATTCGGACATACTCAGAATTTAATACAGAACTAGAAGACATTACGATATAGAGCGTGTCCCATTTAAAAATTCAATGATAGGCCCATTTCCGCTGAAACCGGAAGTGATTCAAAATCTCTCTAAATGTCAAAAAATTCAGTTTACCATGTAATATACAGGGTGTCCCAATTGTCTGTATTCGGTCGATAACTCCATTGCTGTTAGAGATAGCGAAAAATTGTTAAATACAAAGTTGCAGAGGGTCAAAAAAGTCACATTTTAAAAATACAATTCTGTATACAGGCTGTCCCACTAAGGAGTAAGAACACAAACATAGGTTTTTTTAAATGGAACACCCTGTATTTTAATTTTGCATTGGATTCTATGATGAATTCCAAGTAACATTCATTAATCATGTTTTCATCTGAAGCGAATGGTTTAGAAGATATTGGTAATTTTGTGGGAAAAATTACTTTTGCAGTACTTGTTTTAAAAAATCACCCGACAACCAATTTTCAACCTTTGGTTTTGTAAATTTAGCATGTCATTAAGGTAGATTTGGGCTATCTTTCAAGCGCTTGAAAACGGTCTTAGCTTCTTAAGTTCGTCTCCAGTAACATTATGAACCTTCAAAAATGTAGAGGTTTAAATTTTGAAATTTTTAAATGGCACCACTATCAAATTTTGTAGCCATAAGCTGTAACATTAAATTTGCTTTCGTTTGATATAAAATGTCCCTATATCCAAGTCTCAAATTTTTCGTTTTATTTAGTAAATTATGATTTTTAGGAATCTCCATTTTTAGATTACTATGTTTTTGAAAGGCTGCTGGGACACATGTCACAATAGGTGTCACAAACTCTGTCAGCCCGAATCCTGCGTTAATTAACCATAAATTGTGATCAAGTGTTTTTTTTAATGTTCATTTATGGAATGCAAGATGTACCTACTCAAAAAAGTTGCGGCAGTTTCAGCACTTAGGTACTTACCAAAATGAAATAAATAGATAAAAATTGCACTTTTAGAATAGGCAGGTACATTTTTAATTACTTACTTACCGACTTCATTTATTTTTTATTTTTTGAGTCATTTAAAAAACAACAGATAGGTACTCTGTTAAAATAAAGTGATTATGATGCCAATGAGTTGGCTTTGATGATGAGCAGTTTGTGTTCGAAACACGTTAGCTGTTGAAATAAACCTTTTCGGTATAGTGGGCCTTTCTGGAGATCGTTATAATTACGCTTTGTTTTTACAGACACAGAATTTATTGCAAGTCCAACTTTAAATATTAGATCTATAGAAATTGTAGTTCGACTGATAACACATTTTACACCTACAATGAAATGTAGCCAGGGCCAACCGTCTAAAAACATCAGGAAGAAAAAGATGAAAATTGTGTTTTACTGAATAAATCGAAAAATACTAAACTTGGATATAGGAACATTTTATATTAAACGAAAGCAAATTTAATTTTACAACCTATGGCTTTAACATTTGATAGTGGTGCCATTTAAAAATTTCGAAATATTAGCCTCTACATTTTTGAAGGTTCATAATGTTACTGGGGACGAACTTGAGAAGCTAAGGCCGTTTTCAAGGTCTTTAAGTATAGCCCAAACCTTCCTTAATGACATGCTAAGTTTCCAAAACCAAAGCTTGAAAATTGGTTGTGGGGTGATTTTTCAAAATAAGTACTGCAAATGTAATTTTTTCCGCAAAATTACCAATATCTTCTAAACCATTCGCTTCAGATGAAAACATGATTAATGAATGTTACTTGGAATTCATCATAGAATCCAATGAAAAATTAAAATACAGGGTGTTCCATTTAAAAAAACCTATGTTTGTGTTCTTACTCCTTAGTGGGACAGCCTGTATACAGAATTGTATTTTTAAAATGTGACTTTTTTGACCCTCTGCAACTTTGTATTTAACAATTTTTCGCTATCTCTAACCGCAATGGAGTTATCGACCGAATACAGACAATTGGGACACCCTGTATGTGTGCCAAATTTTATTGGAATATTTTAATAAATGTCGATAAAAGGGGGGTGAGCCTGGTTTCGTTGACACCCGGTATATTCATAGGAACTTTTCTTCCTAGAATAATGAGCAAGGGATAACGTCTCGGAGTTAGTATAGGTAGGTACTATATGAATTTAGAAATATCCTGTCGAGGGGGCAACCACTCTGTGCAATATTGGGACAGGTGTGCAAAGTGTGTAATTGCGTGTGCAATAGTGTGCAATGCGAGGTGCTAAGTAATATGAATATGTAATGTGGAATGCCGTTTAATAGTGTGCAATGTGTAATATGCAGTGCTGTACAATTGTGTGGAATGCTGTGCAATGTGTGTAAAGTTGTGCAATGGTGTGTAATGCTATGCGATAGTGTGTAATGCTATGCGATAGTGTGTAATGCTATGCAATCAATAATAGTGTGTAATGCTATGCAATAGTGTAATGCATGTGCAATGTTCATAATTTATAACGCCCTTAATTTGGTGTGCAATGGGTGTGTAACGGGCGAGGTGTGTAATACGTGCAATGGGTGTGCAATATGTGCAATGGGTGTGCAATGTGGTAAACTAAAAATCCTAGTGGCTACCCCCTCGTATCCTGTAGGTATACAGGTGGTTCCTTTTTCACTGCTCACCATTGGCATCTCTTATATGGTAAGAGTTACGGAGTCGGTTAAATTAGAGAAAAGTTGCACTATTTTTTGGTGATTAAGAATCTGAAGAGAACTCCCCGATGTCTGCATTCGTTCCTGAGTTATTCCGAGAAATCTGAAAATTGCGATTTAAAATAAAAATTAATATCTCCCTAACGATTGTTGCTATTTAAATGAAACTTGGTATTTTGCTCGGTACTTTGATATTTTTGACAACTGTCGATGAAATGGCATCGAAAAAAATTTTGTAGGCCTTCTAGATTTTCAGCAATGACGATCAGGTTTTGAGCAATTCCATTCCAAATATGAATATAATGATCATCTCCTAAGGTGGTGCATAGGCCCATAAAGTGAAATTTGGCACCCTGTATATTGAAAGGAAGAGTTTAGCAGAACTTTAAATATGCGCTCAAGTATACAATTGATTTGTAGTATCTGCATTATGCAGTTTTGTCAAGAAGGAGAATTTTGGTGGTCCCCTTGAAATGCAATTGCTCTTTTGATTCTCTTATGGCCGCCATGTTGAAATCACCATGAGACACGCAAAAAAATTATTTATTCAAAAATGTAACCAGCAAGAACTATTGAAAAAACGTGAAAAGTTTGAATCACACATCAAAATATGTTTTATTGAATTTTCAATTCAATTATTTTAGACGTTAAAAGGGATTTAAAAAGTTACTGTACTATTTTTACTTTTTTTCAAAAAGTTTTGCCCTAATATTACAAATTAATCATACAATTTTAGAATTTTGATGATTTTTCAAAAAAGTACATATTAATTATATTTTTGAAGTCAATTTTTTCTGTATCCCATGGTGTCAAAATTCAATATGGCGGTCATAACAAAATCAAAAGTTTACTGTCATTACTCAAAATCTAGGTCTAGAAAATTTCTGTGGACACCATTCGATTGACAGCTGTCAAAAATACAAAAGCTTTAAGTTTCATTTAAACAGCATCAATCATTAGGGAGATATTAGTTTTTATTTGAAATCTCAATTATCAGACTTTTCGGAATAACTTAGAAGCGAATTAACATATCGCGGATGTCTCTTCAGCTCCTTAATCACAAAGAAATAACGCAACTTTTCGCTAATTTAACCGACTATATCTCTTACCGTTTAAGAGATGTTAATGGTGAACAGTATAAAAGGAACCATCCTGTATAACATCGAGGGGGCAACCACTCACAAAAAAAATTTACCACGGACTAGGATTTGGCCGGACTATTTAAGGATTAGTAGGACCAAATTGACTAAATTGAACTAGACTGGACTAAATTGAACTAAAGCTGACTAGACTGGACTAAAGCGGATTAGCCTGGGACATATTGAACTAAATTGGACTAAAGTGAACTTAATTGAACTAAATTGCCTCATGAGGCGCCTAAAATGTGTTCTCTACCGCGTACAAATTTCAGAGATGGATGCGGTTTAGTTCGATTTAGTCCAATTTAGTTCAATTTGTCCCAAGCTAGCCTGCTTTAGTCTAGCCTAGCCTATTTTAGTCAATTTTAGTCCGCTTTTGGTTCAGTCTAGTCCAGTTTAGCCCATTCCGGTTTGCCAAATAATGAAAATCAAAATTTTACAGAGGGCCACTAACAAATTCTAGAAAATGGTCAATTTCACACCGAAGGCCAAAGTTATCCTACTTCCACTTTACAGTTCCTAAAAGGTTCCTAAATAGGACTGAATCGGACTAAATCGAACTAAAAGCGGACTAAATTCAAGGGTGTACCGGACTAACGCAGAGGTTGCCCCCTCGTATAATGCAAATAATATGAATAAATATGTACTTTATTACTTATTTATAAGAACAAAAAGTTAAAAGCAAACATATGACAATGCGTTCACGGCCGCTGTCGCTATACGCAGATGCCGTCCTAATCAGCTTCAATTCTAGTACGTTTTAATTGCCGCAATTAATGAATTATCCTCTAAGTTCACGATTTAATTAGATAATCAATTTGTGCCTCCATTCACAGTTATTATTTCAATAAGTTTCTGGAGCGTTGACGCAATCACCGGTATTGCTCAAACCTGAATAATAATAAATAAATAATTTAAAGTCCGAAGGATTTCAATCCTTCTCTCTCTTTCACAATATCTATCTGACGTCACAGAGATAAAACCTGTAATTTTCACGTCTGTAAATGTCAGTGGTGACCACGTGGGAAGAGAGAGAACCACCCCTGAAATTCGGAGTTGGAAAAAGAGGGAGAGAGATCAATAACATTGAAATAACCAGAAGCCGACCTGCCCAAAATCAGATTCCAATAAGAAACCGGGGGTTGTAGGGGAGGCTGGGGAAATTATTCATTTGGCGTTCAATTGTTCAATTATTTTGTTGCCATAGCGGTTTAATGAAAGCTGTCGAGCTGCTTAACGAAGATGATTGCATTAAACTTGCGCAAGTGGCAGGTAAAAGTTGTCATTTGTTTAAACAATCAGGTTTTTGCACCAAGCCGCCTTGGACTTTTTCATTGCAATTAATAATAATGATAATATTTTGTTGAAATTAAGATCTTGAACTCACCTCACTTTTACGAAAACTTTAAAATCATTTTGGGTTGGAGTTGCAGTAGAAATCACCACAAACGCACCACCCGCGGATTCCACCCCCGGGCGATCAATAAATTACGAAACTTATCAACAAAATACCTGTTTTACGTTTAGCCATCGACTCTTCGACGGCTAAATACACTTGCGATTCTGTCTGGACTAGATACACAAGATAAATTCTCAAAGCCTTTTACTCGCGATTGTCTTTACAGATTTTCAATGAAATAGAGTGTGGGGTAAAGGCGGGCTTTTGATAAAAATAGGAGAAATTCGTGGGGGAAATTTCAGGCGGGATGGGAGCTGCAACGACCGCACGTATAATTCCGAGTATCGCCTTCTTCGTCGTGTTCATTCACCGAGGCCGTATTTGGATGACAAGGAGAAAATTGATAAGAGAACGGTGGATTATATAACGGAACAGGGGCGACATCTGGTGGAGGCGCCATTTGTTGTTGCAGGTTCCTGTAAAAAGGAAAATGTACAAATTTCTCTTACAAATAGGCAGCCAGTAAAACAAGCAGTTGTACAGTTTAAAAAAGAGCAAATTTCCATTTTAAGCATTGGCGAACATTTCACAGCGAGTCATATCAGACACACATACGTTTAAAAAAAATCGCTATTTGGGAAATGGCCGGACAGAGACAAGAAAAATCTGTGAATTTTCTGTGATGGAGTATTATATTTTCGATTAATTTTATTTTTGAATTTTGATTAACTTTAATAAGAGTCGAGGTACCTGTTTTGGGCTATGTAAAATATGCAAATATTTACTTAACATTCCTTTTTTAGTTACATTTGAAACAGTTTCTATCTTTTTCTGGTAACTTTAATTTATGCCAAGCATAATATGCACAACGAACCTGCAAGATATCTTATGCAGTAGGACTGGCACAATAATTGAATTATGAAGTTCAAAATACCTTAAAGTAGCCCAAACAAGTACCTAATATCAAATTATTAGTGGGAGCCGATCCATTTTGTTTTCGCAGAGATCATACAGGGTGTCTTACGAATATGGAGCAGTATCAATATCTCTGGGCTTAAGGAAGGTACAGTTGTAAGATTTGCCATTTACAGAAACTGACACATTCGGAATCTATTGAAATTATTGGCGACCATGGGGCACTTCCGGTTATACCGGAAGTAGGGACCTACTTTTAAATTTTAAATAGCATCCCCCATTTTTCATTGCAGATTCGGATAGAGGAATAAAAATTAAGCTTAACACACCCATCACATGTAACTTGTTTGCGCCAGCCGCCTAGGTTTTATTAACGTTTTTAGAGAAAAGTTCCGCAAAACAGTGCTATGTAAAAATGGTCATACTTGTAAACCGCGGGCGATAAAAATAAAAGTGACACACCATTGTGAAGTAGAAAGACTGTTTTACATTATGCTTGCCAAAAAGTCAACGATTAAAATCGCTGTTTTTTCCATAAGAAGAAAATGTTATTCGGCTTTTAAATTTCCAACATTTCAATTTCTTTAAGTCGACTTTGAATCAGCTTTCATATGACTTTTTGGCAAGCATAATGTAAAACAGTCTTTCTACTTCACAATGGTGTGTCATTTTTATTTTTATCGCTCGCGGTTTACAAGTTATGACCATTTTCACATAGCACTGTTTTGCGGAGCTTTTCTCTAAAAACGTTAATAAAATCTAGGCGGCTGGTGCAAACAAGTTACATGTTAGGTGTTTTAGGTTTAGGTTTTCCTCCTCTGTCCGAATCTGTAATGAAAAATGGGGGTTGCCATTTAAAATTTTAAAGTTGGACCCTACTTCCGGTATAACCGGAAGTACCCCATCGTCGCCAATAATTTCAATAGACTCCGAATGTGTCAATTTCTGTAAATGCTAAATCTTACAACTGTACCTTGCTTATGTCCAGAGATCGATACTGCTCCATATTCGTAAGACACCCTGTATACAGGGTGTCCCGTAATTAGGCTGCAATATTTTACCAGTGCGTTCTACGATCAAAATTAGGACTAAAAGTTTAGTAAACATTTTCCGAAAAATCCATCCTAAGGGACCTAGGGCCCCTCAAAGGGGGTGTAAAAAAATTGTTATTTCTTCAATTTCTGAGGAACGGCTTACGATAGGGTCACGAAATTTTGAACTTTGTCGTAGATTTCTGTGCTGAACAAGACTAATGTAATGGTTTTTGGCAAAAGCTTCAGGGACGTGCGTGAGTGGAGGGGTCGCGGACATTTTTGTATCGAACTTTTTTGTACGACACCTTGGGTCAATTGTCAGCACAAATTTGAATTCCCGGTACATTTTTACGTAAAAAAGGTGCTCTAGTTGAAACTCGATAGCTCAAGCCGTTTTCGGGGAAAATCGATTTTAAAGTTCAATTTCGTGGTATAAAAGTGGGCAACTGTGGCACTTAAAATACCTAAAATTATCAGATGCTGCGTGATCAGCAAAAAACAAACAAGTTTAACCCACTTGCATCTCATATGCTTGAAATTCCAAAGAAAATCACAAGAAAATGGATTTTCCATACTTTATCCCATCAATTTTGCACATTTTCGGCGTGGAAAAAGAACTTCAAATTGATTTTCCTCAAAAACGACCTAAGCTATCGAGTTCCAACTAGAGCACCTTTTTTACGTAAAAATGTACAAGGATTTCAAATTTGTGTTCATAATTGACCCAAGATGTCGTACAAAAAAGTTCGATAAAAAAATGTCCGCTTCCCCTCCATTCACGCACGTTCCTGAAACTTTTGCCAAAAATCATTACATCAGTTCAGCAGAAAAATCTACGAAAAAGTACAAAATTTTGTGACCCTATCGTAAGCCGCTCCTCAGAAATTGAAGAAATAACAATTTTTTTTACCCCCTTTGAGGGGCCCTTAGGATGGATTTTTCGAAAAATGTTTACTAAACTTTCAGTCCTAATTTTGATCGTACAACGCAGTGGTAAAATATTGCAGCCTAATTACGGGACACCCTGTATTTACGGACTTTCTGCATATTATAAAACATTGTAAAGTTAAAAAGTCAAAAAAAAATATGACTACAGCGTATCGTAAAAATGGAAACTGTTTTATCGGCTTACCTGGGCACAATATTTAGTCCTAGGTATATATTTTTAGCACGATAGAACATTCGCCACACTGACTGCTACGTTTTCCTGATATGACGTCATAAAAGGTGGCAGTCGGAGAGTATTTTTAAAGCTAAAATAAGGTTGAATATTGCTTACATTACAATACCTTAAAAAACTTAAATATTGGCTGTGACATTAATGCTCCGAATTGAAAATTCTCCCACACCAAAATTTTTGAATAAACTTCATTATCCTTCAGTTTTTCGAAAACTCAAAAATAAGTGCAAAATATGTATGTATAGGTACCTAAATGATCGGTAAATGCAATTAACTGCCAAAAAATAAAATGTGTTTTCGTGTTTTTGGACAATCTCAATATTTCACCCATTTGATGTTTTTGAAAAATTATGATAGCCGTGGTCGCACTTACGGTTAAGTTTGCCGCATGTTTTTATTTAATGCATAATAGTTCGTATATTCAAAATTGGTTGAGAAAAACGTGCGTTTACATATTGAAAAATCAAAAATTTCGGTTACTTCCGGTTTAACCGGCCCCGTGCCCCCTCCCCACCGCTACTGTCCGAGGATTTATTTCTCTTTGAAGCGTTTGCAGTGTATTTATAAGAATCAATAAATAAATGTAAGCTTTTATGGTGTTTTATATAACGGTTGGGCCAAAAAAAAACGGCCACTTTTATTTCCCCTGTTGTACAGGGTGTCTTACGAATATGGAGCAGTATCGATATCTCTGGACATAAGCAAGGTACAGTTGTAAGATTTGGCATTTACAGAAATTGACACATTCGGAGTCTATTGAAATTATTGGCGACGATGGGGTACTTCCGGTTATACCGGAAGTAGGGTCCAACTTTCAAATTTTCAATGGCAACCCCCATTTTTCATTACAGATTCGGACAGAGGAGGAAAACCTAAACCTAAAACGCCTAACAAGTAACTTGTTTGCACCAGCCGCCTAGATTTTATTAACGTTTTTAGAGAAAAGTTCCGCAAAACAGTGCTATGTAAAAATGGTCATAACTTGTAAACCGCGGGCGATAAAAATAAAAATGACACACCATTGTAAAGTAGAAAGACTGTTTTACATTATGCTTGCCAAAAGGTCATATGAAAGTTGATTCAAAGTCGATTTAAAGAAACTGAAATGTTGGAAATTTAAAAGCCGAATAACATTTTCTTCTTATGGAAAAAACAGCGATGTTAATCATTTCCTTTTTTGGCACTTTATGGGTACCGTTGAAAAGAGAATAAAATTCTGCACCCATCCATGCAGAAAAACTTGTATGCTGCCATTTAAGAAAAAAATGTTATTCGGGTTTGAAATTTCCAGTATTGCAGTTTCTCGAAATCAACTTTCAATTAGTTTTCTTAGGATTTTTGGCAATCATAATGTAAAACAGTCCTTCCGCTTTACAAGGGTGTGTCATTTTTATTTTTATCGCTCGCGGTTTACAAGTTATGACCATTTTTACATAGCACTGTTTTGCGGAACTTTTCTCTAAAAACGTTAATAAAACCTAGGCGGCTGGCGCAAACAAGTTACATGTGATGGGTGTTTTAAGCTTAATTTTTATTCCTCTATCCGAATCTGCAATGAAAAATGGGGGATGCTATTTAAAATTTAAAAATAGGTCCCTACTTCCGGTATAACCGGAAGTGCCCCATAGTCGCCAATAAATTCAATAGATTCCGAATGTGTCAGTTTCTGTAAATGCCAAATCTTACAACTGTACCTTCCTTAAGCCCAGAGATATCGATACTGCTCCATATTCGTAAGACACATCAACAATATTAAAAATCCCCAGGAATTCTGGACAACGTATAGAAATATGGCAAATATTAAGCAGAAAAATCCGGTGATCCCTATCGAAAGTGCTGAAAAATTTTATCGTGAATTTTATTTTACACAAAACGTGACAGATAATTCTTGTTTTATGGACGCGAGACACCCTTTCTTAGATCAAGAAATAACGCGTTCAGAATTGCTAAAAACTATTTCACACATTAAAAACAACAAAGCCCCTGGGTTGGATACGCTAAATAATGAAATATATAAAAATCTTCCAGTGGATTGGCAGCAGTATCTACTATGTCTTTTTAATAATGTTTTAAGATCTGAGGTGGTCCCAAAGAAATGGGGGGATATAAAACTCATCCATTTATTCAAAAAAGGCGATCCAAACAACATACACAATTACAGAGGTATTTCACTCCTTAACAGTATAACCAAGATTTTTACTAATATCATTAACAATCGTCTCATTGCATATGCCGAAAGTGCGGGAATATTGCCGGAAGTACAAAACGGTTTTCGTAAAAACAGAGGATGCCAAGACAATATATTCATTCTGAACTCAATTATAAACAATAATCTACGTCTAAAAGGTAGAAAAGTCTATGCGCTGTTCGTAGACTATCGTAAAGCATTCGATATGGTAGAACATAATCTATTATGGCATAGATTGTATGAACTTGGTGTAAGCTCCAAATGTATTCATGTTATCAGGAATTTATATAGAAATGCCAGAATTATCATTGAAGAGTCAGACGCGAAATCCGAAGGTATTCCGATCACTAGAGGCGTGCTGCAGGGCGATTGTCTGAGCCCGACTTTATTCATATTACTGACAAGTAACATGGAGCAATTTTTTGTAAACAAGGGCGCCCAAGGCGTACCTTTGGATAACCAACAAAATGTGGTTCTTTTACAATATGCAGACGACGTGATTACTTTTTCGGATTCTCCAGGATCCCTTCAGAAGAGCTTAAACATTCTCAGTGAATACTGTAAGGAAATACAGCTTGAAATAAATGACGAGAAAACTAAGGTGATGATTTTTAGGCGAGGACCCAGAATTAAAGACACTCCGTTCTACTATAACACCAAACCCATCAGTGCCGTAAATAAAATAATTTATTTAGGAGTTACGTTCGCATTCAACGGGAGTTTCTCTGAGCATAGCAAAATTGTTTCAAACAAGTGCAATATATCGGGGGGAGCATTAAGAAATATGATAAACAAAAGTCAAATGTCACATATCGAAAGTATCAAAAAATTATACAATAGCACAATCTTACCAATCATGACCTATTGTGTCGCTTGTTGGGGTCATAAACATAACGCGGACTTAGAAAAAAATCAACTAACTTTCTATAAAAAACTTTTTTATCTAAACCAAAATACAGCAGGTTATATTGTTCGCACAGAACTAAATATCGATAATATAGATTACACATTAATCAAGGAAACATTACAATACATCCAAAAAATTAACTCTATGTCTTCTAACAGGTTGCCCTTGCGAGCCCTAACTAGGATTATACAACTGCATAATTCAGACGTCCCAAATAAAAGCTGGAATTGGCTCTCAAATTTTGATGCGACTCTAAAAAAATACGGTGTCACCATAAACTGTTCAAAAGTAACTATAAATAATAACGAGTACGTTGAAAATATACTGCAAGTTGTGAAGAAGAAAAACATAACAAATGAATGGAATAGTATTCTATTATCCGTACACAACTGCCAGTATAAGTACCTTTTCGAGTCGACCGACGGTCGTTGTGGTCTGTATACGGAAGATATGCCCATGTATCTAAAGAGGTTTAGTCTGCAACTCAGAACTACATTTGATCGAACACTGAAGATAACATTCAAGGGGATTACCTATGTATTGGACACGAAAATCCTGTGCAGTGTTTGCAATCTTCAGGCATTCGAAAGTCTTACTCACTTGTTGTTTGAGTGTCCCATTTACAATGAATTCAGAGGGGGTTTCAATCTGGAAAGCGTGGATCCTCATGACATCTTGACAAACCTCAGGGCCGATATGGCTAAAAAGTTGTATAAATATCTACTCAACTGCTTTACCTTAAGACATTTTATACTGACTGAATGGTAGGCGAGCTGTTTTTTCCTCCCTATGATCTGAGTCTCGATATATTTCGCCCACGGGAACCTCAGCCGGCGATATCGGATCTTGTTTTTTTTTTGGTTATGAAATATATTATTTATGTTGTAAATTTAATCTACTGGCCAAACCCTTGCTAAAATTGTAATGCAATTATGAGCAATAAATACTTACTTACTTACTTACTTACTTACTATTCGTAAGACACCCTGTATAGGTATCTTCGTTAACTTTAGAGCGATATTTTTGAGTTTTATAAAGGGTGTCTCAGAACGCTCGCACCAAATTCTTGTGGAGTATTCAGGATTAAATTTTGAGTCGATTCGTGTTTTTGAAATTTTTCAGGGTCCAAATAGTTCTCGAGTTATAACAGATTTGAGAGGACCAATCAGATTTCAGCTCTGAATTGCTTCATAAGGTAACTTAATGTTAGATGCACTGTTTCCTAGGTAACAAGATACAACAATATTAAATTTTCATTGATAGAATCTTGTTACCTAGGAAATAGTGCATCTAATATTAAATTACTTTATGAAGCAATTCAGAGCTGAAATCTGATTGGCCCTCGCAAATCTGTTGTAACTCGTGAACTATTGGAACCTGGAAATTTTCAAAAACACGAATCGACTCAAAATTTAATCCTGAATACTTCATTAAAATATGGTGCGAGCGTTCTGAGACACCCTGTATAGGACGTAGCTGAAAGTTGAAACTCTCGATACCACCCATTAGATTTTTAAAGAACACGATCCTTGTCCTTCCTAAGAACTTTATTTAACACCATTATTTAGGGCAATATGGTTTCGCTACCCATTGACATATTATGACAGTGACGTTTTGACAGGATTAAAGGCCGACTTTTTCTCTTTCCAAAATGATCTTTAATATAAAAATTAATTCATCCCTTAATTTTTTGTGAATTTTGTTCCATCACAATAAATAGTATATTTTACAACTAAATGCAGAGAGATGGTATTTAAGTTGTAAATTATGCAATCTAAGGGCCAGTTGCATAAAAAATAATCCTGGGGATAATCGCGTTTTATACAACGGTTTCTATGTCTGAGCGTGGTCTGAGCCAATCAGAAGACTCGTTGCCTAGCGACTAACCCCGGTATTAAATTTAATACTGGGATTATTTTTTATACAATCGGCCCTAAGGTGGTAGACTGCCCAACTTAAATAAGACTTTAGAGACTATTAGGCTTATATACAATAATTTACAACTTAAACAAAAATTCCGAGCGAGTTTCCATCGTTCCTCTGCTTTTAGTGTTAGAAGAAAATTCATAAAAAATTGAAGAATGGATTAATTTTCATTTTAAAGATTATTTTTGAAAGAGATAAGGGCGGCCTTCAATCCTGTCTAAATACCACTCTCAAAGAGTAACGAAACCCTGTTAGCCTAAATAAAGGGGTTAAATAAAAGTTTTTAGGAAGGACAAGGGTCATACGATCTAAAATTCTGATGGGTAGTATCGAGAATCCCAACCCACTCCTACGGCGTATTTATACCTATAAAACTGAAAAATATCGCATACAAATTAACAGATACAGGGAAAATAAAAGTTACCGGTCTTTTTTTGGCACACCCGTTACTTGTAGCTTCACAAAGAAGCTATTAATTTAAATTGTTTCCATTTTTTTTATACATATTATTTTATAAAATTAAAACAGATTGTAGCTACAATTTGCGAAGAAGTTTCAATCAAATGCAACCAATAGAAAAAAACAAATATGTGAAAAACTCAGCCCACAAACTACATACCGACAGCATATGTGACGTCATTTAATGCAGATTCGGAATTTTAAAGATTTTTTATTAACAATAAATAGGTACTATTCGCGATTCAAATTAACTTTATGGCGTCACACATACGAATATTTTGTTGAAAGCGTCCAATCAAATGTCACCAAAAATGACTGTCATTATATTTCAGCGCTCCTTATTGGTTGGGTTCCCACAATTCCCCATGTGTGACGTCACACACTAGAGGGCGTTCTCCTTAGCTAGAATCGCGAATACGAAGTTTTTATTTGCTGAGGAGGTATTGACTGAATGTAAGTATTCCTTGTTATTTTATAATCTTCAAAAATTATTGAAAAGATCTCAACCTTGCTAAGTAGGTATCTTGATATCTCCCTCCCCTACACGACTTGGAGCTGTAGTGGACTGGGCATGCACAGTGTTTGGCCGCTACCAGAGCGCATCTGCTCTTTTCTAAACTGTACATACACGTGGCACCTTTTTCACTGCTCACCATTGGCATCTCTCCTAAACGATAAGAGATACGGAGTCGGTTAAATTAGAGAAAAGTTGCGCTATTTCTTTATGGTTAAGAATATGAAGAGAACTCCCCGATATCTTGATCCGTTCCTGAGTTATTCCGAAAAATATGAGAATGGCGATTTAAAATTAATATCTCCCTAACGATTGACGCTATTTAGAAGAAACTTGAAACTTTTGCATTTTTGACAGCTGACAATCGAATGGCGTCGACAGAAATTTTTTAGGCCTTCTAGATTTTGAGCAATTACAGTCAACTTTTGACTCTCTTATGGCCGCCATATTGAATTTTGACACCATGGAATACAGAAAAAAATGGTTTTTCAAAAATGTAATATACTTATTAATTATTTTGAAGAATCGTCAAAATTGTAATATTTGTATAATTTATAAAATTAGCATACAAGTATAAAAAAAATTAAAATAATAAACCAACTTTTTTAATCCCATTTTTGACGTTTAAATTCGTGATTGAATATAATAGACTTTGAAGTCGTCTAACTCAAACTTTAAGATGTTTTTTCAAAAAAGTTTTTGGTGGTTACATTTTTGAAAACCAATTTTTTTGTGTCCGATGATGGTAAAATTCAACATGGCGGCCAAAAGAGTATCAAGAGTTGATGGTCTTTGCTCCAAATTTTGAAGGCCTAGAAAATTTCTGTCAATGCCATTTGATTGACAGCTGTCAAATATGTAAAAGCTCCAAGTTTTATTTAAATAGCATCAATCTTTACGGAGATATTAATTTTTCTTTAAAATCGCAATTTTCAGATTTCTCGGGATAACTCAGGAACGAATCAAGATATCGGGGAATTCTCCTCAGATTGTTAATCACCAAAAAATAACTGGTGCGATGTGAAAAAGAAGCCACACTGTATACTTCTCTCGAGGGTAGTTTCTTGCAATTCCTGACCCATGGAGCTCTTTCAAACACTATTTTGCGGGAATGAAATGATAGGTATTCAATCTCAAGGGACTGAAATGGAGTTACTAGGCAATTTTACAGAGAATTTCTGGTACACTAAACAAATGACAGAGATAATACTTTTTATTTTAATGATTAAATTTTGATGCCATTTTGTATAAAATAAAGCGATTTACTTAGTGTCAAACGACTTTCTTAAATCAATGGATTTCTGTTTTAACAACCGTCTATCACTAGCCATGAAACATCAGAGTACATGCTTGACTACATCTGAATATAACGTTAAAAGCTTAAAAACACTGGCGAACAACCAAAGATCAACAATTTTTGAAAAAAAAAACCAACATAAAATCCTGTTTTAAATGTTGTACATCACATCGACAAATAAGATTAACCACGGTGTAAATATTACATACTTTCCTTTCCGCTAAATCAGAATCGATAAAAAATCTCAGTCAAAAATCTAAGGCATCGCAACTTAAATAAGAGAAGTACTGTTGTTCACTTTTTCCATGATAGAGCTCACGTAAGCTTCGTGAATTTGTTTTATGAAATTCGAGTCAGTCTTTAACAAATGAATGAGGGCTTGAGCCAACTGTTTTTCGGTTAGCACGTCAAAGCTGTCATTTCTAGCGTCCACTTTTTCAGCGGATGTCGTGAACATCATCGGCGTCATTAGTTGGGGTTTCTGACTTGTTTCTAGAAATTGGGCGAAGGGGGAAGTGTCTCGGTTCTGATTTTGTTGTCCTTGAAGCAAGAAGGCCAAAGGGGAGTGGCCTTGTGGGGAAACTCGCACGAAATTTAACCGATTTTCGTTTTCACTGCTGGTCCCCGGAAAGGAAATTGGGACACTGCGTCTATCGGCATTTCTATGCCTAACCTGCAAATTTTTTATACAAATTATTGTAACATTTTGTAACACGAAGGGGTTGTAGAGAACATGGAAGGGGGGAGAAATTTTCTCTTCGGGAATGTGTTGGGGGTAGTTAGGAGGTAAACATACTAAAAGTGCCCGCCCCTAGCCCGTCCGCTTCAGGTGGGGAGGGGGGTGGAAAGGTCCCTTTTTTTGGTTTTTCGCTTCTAACTCGAAAATGGTGCGTCGTAGCGAAAAAATCCTTGTATGAAAATGAAGGCCAATAAAATTTTCTACAACTCAGCTATTATACATTATTAAGGAAAGATGCACCGTTTTCGAGATATCCGCTCTCAAAAGACGGCAATTGTCAAAACAAACTTTTGCTTCTAATTCCTCAGCCTTTGGTTTTGCAGACAACTCGTCAAGAACAGTTTTAGAGCGTTAGATTTCCTTCAAGAATATATATACAGGGTGAGTCTGAAAGACTCCACATCCTTTATACCACAGAATCTACTGTTCAAATGATGAAGCTTGGTGCAAAAATTATTGGTCAATTGTGATTCCTCTTGATGTTATAAGCCGCCAAAGATCTTCATTTTTAAATATTCTTTTTAAATATCTTTCGAAAGGTGTATCGTAGGATTTTGAATTTTTGCACAGCATTGTTACAGACCAAGATGCAACTGCTGATGGTACTTAAGACATTATCCAAAAAGCGGATCCCTGTTATACAGGGTGGCCCCGATGTTGTTTGCCCTTGAACTTTTTTATGTTTGAAAATATTGCTAATTTGCCTATGCGGTGGTATTCCCCGTTCAATTTTAAAACTTTTTTGGCTCTTAAAATTTTTCGAAAAAACTAACCACTCACGAGGAAAATTGAAAAAACCGAAAACATGATCATGGTGATAAACCTAAAGTCACATTTCAACTGTTTTTTTGCATTGAAGGTGTTGTCCTATATCTATGCCCAGAACCATTGCTCACAACTGAAGAAAAAACATTGATGGTAATTTCACTTTTTTATGGGGTAGACTCATCATTGGTTTTAAGGTGATTACCTGTATCATGTTTTCGGTTTTTTCAATTTTTCTCGTGAGTGGTTAGCTTTTTCGAAAAATTTTAAGAGCCAAAAAAGTTTTAGAATTGAACGGGGAATATGGCCGCATAGGCAAATTAGCAATATTTTCAAACACAAAAAAGTTCAAGGGCAAATAACATCGGGCCACCCTGTATAACAGAGATCCGCTTTTTGGACAATGTCTTAAGTACCATCAGCAGTTGCTTCTTGGTCTGTAACAATGCTGTACAAAAATTCAAAATCCTACGATTCACTTTTCGAAAGATGTTTAAAAAGAATGTTTAAAAATGAAGTTCTTTGGCGGCTTATAACATCAAGAGGAATCGCAATTGACCAATAATTTTTACACCAAGCTTCATCATTTGAACAGTAGATTCTGTGGTATAAAGGATGTGGAGTCTTTCAGACTCACCATACAGGGTGGTTCTTTTTTCACTGCTCACCACTGTTATCTTCTAAACTGTAAGAGGTACGAAGTCGGTTAAATTAGAGAAATATTGCACTATTTAAATTTCACTTGGAGTTTTTATATTATTAACAGCTGTCAATTGAATGGCATCGTCAGAAATTTTTTAGGACTTCTAGATTTTGAGTAACGGTAGTCAACTTTTTATTCTCTTATGGTAGCCATATTGTATTTTAACACCATCGGACACACAAAAAATTAGCTTTTCAAAAATGTAATCAAAACTGACAAAATTTGAAAATTGATATTAGTAAGTTATAAAATGAGCCTAAACTTATATGAAAAAAATTTCAAAAGAGTACACCAATTTTTTTCATCTCTTATGACGTCAAAAACAATGAATTTTGAACGATAATATAACAAATCTAGAAATCATGAAAAGCGAACTTTGACATGTTTTTTCAAAAAAATTCATGCTAGTTACATTTTTAAAAACCTAATTTTTTTGTGTTGCCGATGGTGTCAAAATTCTATATGGCGGTCATTAGAGAATTAAAAAAAATCCATTTTTATTTTACAAAAAAAAGATCAAAATACCTGTAGGCATAACAATTTCAAAAAATGTATGATACAAACAAACGAAAAATCTCAACTAGATGACAAAGTCGTTTTAAAATCAAAGTCGCTCTGGACCTCTTGGGTCGGGAGGGTCCGGCTTAGGGTTTTCAATCCCGGGATCATCGATCCCGGGATCCCGGACGATTTTCGATCCCGAAAATTCCGCCATTTTAAAACCGGGATTTTCGAGATTTTCGGAATTAGATGAACAAGCACAAAACCAGTTGCAAGCTTTTAGCGTGTTTATTTAGTATCAAATTTCGACCTTTCTGCAATACACGCACCTATAAATATGGCATTATGTTATTATTTTTTTTATTTATTTATTAACGGAAGCCAAGTTCCTTCAGTTTATAGACTATTATCAAAAATGGAGGTATAATGGAGGAAAAATTTGGAGTGTGGATTCGGAACGTGCTTGTTCGAATGCTGGCATCAGTCTGTGCACAAAAATTAGATCTATGCTGGGGGACGGCACTTTGGACGCATTGTCGTTTTTAAGGTCTTTTTTCCAGGAGAAGGCAACACGAAAATAGCTTTACATCCTTTTTTTTAATATTACTTTGTTTATCACTGACACTGTTCATCCTTTTTTTCATGCAATATAAATAGATAATAGATATTTATGATTTATCCAAACTAAGGGCCGGTTTATCGATGCTCAGTTATCGCAAACTGAAAGTCAAATACCTTGCAACTACCGTTCTGATTGGCTACAATCTGTCAGTTTGAAGTTAGCTGAGCATTGATAAACCGGCCCTAAATCTAAAAAAAAGTATGCGGCTGAATTTTTATATTTTGTAATCTAATCCCGGGATCCCGAAAATCCCGGGATTGAAATGTTGTAATCCCGAAAATCCCGTGAGGCCAATCCCGGTCCGGGATTGAAAACCCTAGTCCGGCTTTTGGCTCGTCAGAAATTTTTTAGGACTTCTAGATTTTGAGTAACGGTAGTCAACTTTTTATTCTCTTATGGTAGCCATATTGTATTTTAACACCATCGGACACACAAAAAAATTAGGTTTTTAAAAATGTAGCTAAACTTCATCAATTTTCTATTGAAGATCTAAAATTTTTCTGGAACTGTACAACCCTTATTTGTAAGGGCCTGTACTTTTGACAATTTGATCGAAATTTAGCGGGAAAGCAAAAACATTACATAACCAAAATCTTTTAGGATTTATTTTTATTGCTAGAAGCAGTGTCACAGATAAACGTACTTGAGGCTTTTTCGTGAATATTTTTATTTTCACTTTACTCAAAACTGCACGCCATTTTGGGACAATTCAGAGCAATTGCAAAATTTTGACATTTATCATGTTTTCTGACGTATCGCATTGAAATCGCTGCTATCAACTCACCTGTCAGGAAAATTCCTTGCAAAATTTCCTCATACATGAACTTTTTTGAAAAAAACATGTCAAAGTTCGCGTGGCACGACTTCTAGATTTAATATATTATCCGACTTCTAGATTTATTATATTATCGTTCAAAATTTAATTGTTTTTGACGTCATAAGAGATGAAAAAAGTTCGTGTACTCTTTTGAAATTTTAACCTCCCCACTCCACTTCACCATTTAAAAAAAAGGGAGGTTACTGCAATCACTAAAATTTTCGAATTCGAGATAAGACCGGATCTATACGTTTTGGGGTCTCAGGAACCCAAAAAAGTGGTTTTTAAAATGTGTCTGTATGTATGAACGTACGTACGTACGTTCGTAAACACGCCACAGCCCAAACTACTCGACCGATTTGGCTGAAATTTGGTACGTGTGCATGTGAAAACCCAACTTAGATCTGAAAAGCTTTTGGAGCCAATCGTGCAACCAGAAGTGCCATTTTGGCACATCAACTTTTAAATTTTAAATGTAAACCCCCATTTTTCACGTCACCATAAGAAAGACGCTCAAATTCTGCATCTAAAAATGTATTCATTCTTAGTGCCCTTTTGACCAACAATTTAAAAAAAATTGATTTTTATCGGACTTTAAAATCGCGGTACAGCCCAAGCCCCTCAACCGATTTGGCTGAAATTTTGCACATGGGGATTGTATTACACGTCGAAGAGCTGAACAAATTTTGGATTCAATCGACCCACGGAAAGTGCCGTTTTGGCACACCAATTTCGAAACGTAAAATTATTCTCTCATTCACCCATCAAAAACAACTTTTTGAAAGATTTATTGTTATCATCAGAAAGGTCTTCAAATTCTGGTTTTAAATGAGATAAAATTTATTCGCATTTAGTACCCTTTGGGTAGAAAAATCGAAATTTTGTAATAACACTGAAACCACGTTATAGCCCAAACTACTGGATCAATTTGTCCGAAATTTGGTACATGGAGGTTAGGTAACCCATTGAAGAGCTGAAAGGCTTTTGGGAGCAATTGGTCCACGGGAAGTGCCATTTAGGCATATCAACTTTAAAATCTTAAACACAATAAGTCACGGAAATCAAAGACCCATGCGTTGGGGAGGTTCCAGCCGCTTCTCTGCTGCCTTTTTTTTCCATAAGTTAAGGCTCATTTTACAACTTACTCATATGAATTTTCAAATTTTGACGATCTGTCAAAAAAGTCCATTTTGATTACATTTTTGAAAAACTAATTTTTTGTGTGTCCGATGGTGTTAAAATACAATATGGCTACCATAAGAGAATAAAAAGTTGACTACCGTTACTCAAAATCTAGAAGTCCTAAAAAATTTGTGACGATGACATTCAATGGACAGCTGTCAATAATATAAAAGCTCCAAGTGAAATTTAAATAGTGCAATATTTCTCTAATTTAACCGACTTCGTACCTCTTGCCGTTTAGAAGATGCCAGTGGTGAGCAGTGAAAAAGGAACCACCCTGTATACACATATTCTTGAAGGAAATTTAACGCTCTAAAACTTTCTCCCTGACGACTTTTCTGCAAAACCGAAGACTGAGGAATTAGAAGCAAAAGTTTGTTTTGACAATTGCCGTCTTTTGAGAGCGGATATCTCGAAACCGGTGCATTTTTCCTTAATAATGTATAATGGCAGAGTTGTAGAAAATTTTATAGGCTTTCATTTTCATACAAGGATTTTTTCGCTACGACTTACCATTTTCGAGTTATAAGCGAAAAAACAAAAAATGGACCTTTCCACCCCCACCCCCCCTGAAGCGGACTTTTAGTATGTTTACCTCCTAACTACCCCCAACACATTCCTGAAGAGAAAAATTCTCCCCCCTTCCATGTTCTCCACAACTCCATTTTGGGCATTCGTTGCCTGGACTAAATAGGTGGCTTTAAAAACAAAACAATTGACATTTCACTCAACTGTCAAAAAGCCACCAATGATGTCACAGGAACAACCCTGTACAAGCAAAAAATACTTACTTGGCCATCTTGTGGAGTAATCGATCTTTGTTGTTTCTCAATATGCTCCACGGAATGTGCCGGATTGGACATTAACCTTTGCAGAACGTTTTCCCCATCATTAATGGGTTTTTGCGTAGATTTAGTGCTAGCTTTTGCGAAAAAATCTATCACACTTTTCGAGGTGCAATCTCTGGGGGTGGAGAATGCTGGTGGGGCCATGTCCTGCCTTGGAGGAGTCTTATTAAAATCCTCTTGTGCCTTCGACAGAAGACTGAAGATATCTACTCCGTTTTGCTGCCTCTTGGCAGACTCAGCCGCCTTGTCTTTGAGACTCTCCATGAGATTCTCGATGAGGGAAGTTATGTGCACGCACTCCTCTCGATTGAAGAACCAAATACCGAAAATTTTACTCTTCGAGTTCCTGTACAAAAGAAAAGGTACTTGCATTTGATAATCGAAGTTTTTCACGATGGGTTCTATGACATTGTTTGTGTTTAGGCGGTTCATAACCATGATGCTATGGTAGGGTTCTCCATTCCGACTGTATATAAAAAGCGCCCCCTCGGTGTCAGTTTTTTCCCACTCGTTGGTGGAAGTGTTAAATTTATATAAAGCGACGTGAGTTGCGGTGGCGAGAATTTCTTTAACGTACGGATCCACTCTTTTTATTGAGGTAACACTGATACGCAACTCGACGGAATCGGCCATGATTTAAAACTGACATTGCCGGTAATGCAGGGCGTGGTCGGTATCTCACAACCCCAATTTTCAGGAAATAATCTAAATGAACGGTGGATTTTTTAACTTACCATCAAAAGGAGGCGGGAATTCACATCACTTGAAAGTTGTTTTTGCGATATTTAATTGCGTTTCAGTAATTTAAATCAATTTTTTCTACGTTGACAGGATCAACAATGTTTACAGGATCGTTTGTAACGTCGTCGAGAGAGGGCGCCACGCTTTGACCTGCTGGTGCTAAACCAGTGGTTCATAACTAGTTATCCTAGTTATCGAAACTTTTTCTTGTTATCTCGAAGAACTTAGTGCAGTTTTAAATTTATTTACCATTATTCAGCTTCATCATCACGTAAAAAAACGGTTTACTGCGGAAATTATTCAATCTTCTTTTGGCGTTAAAGTTCTTTTCCACTGCTTTCAAACATGTTGATATTCGCTGATCACTGATCTGTGCTCTCTTGTTCTTCAAGGTCATTGTCCATCTGGCAGGGGTTGGGATTTGGGGTTCAATTTTCCGGAAAAATTTGCGAAAATACTCCAAAAATGTCGCGTTCCATCCGCGCCGAGACTCGAAGTCGCGCCAAAGATGACGTTAAAAAAGTTATGAACGTAATAGACCGCGTCAGACACTGGTAATCCACCATCAAGTAGGTGGCCCCTTGTATTGATTGTCTTTTTTTTTAAGGGAGAAAAAATGGGTGACGATAGGGGACACGACGATGAAAATATACAAATGGGTACCAGTGGCCACCGAGTCGAAGAAAGGAATTAAGCACAAGGACAATAATAAGGAGAATCTGAATAGAAAGAGTGCCATGGATAATTCTAACTCCAATTCCAATTTTAGTTTAGCGGATGATTCCAATACTTGTAATTATAATTTTTATTTTTTTACGTTTTCAGATAATTGGTTTCAGGTTTTTCCATGGTGAGCGATTCGCAAGGCCCCACGGACTTTTCTTCGTCCCATATGACGTTCTCGGAGGATTCTAATTCGCAAGGAAGCGAGGTGGCTGTGAAAAGACTGAAAACAGACTGACTTGATTCTGCATAGATTTTAGTTTTCCCGTAATACGTATATAACAGGTGATCATAATGAAATGAAAATGAATGAATGATTGAATAGTTGTGTAAAATAATTAATTACGTTTGTTTTTATAGGTAATGATCACCAATTTTAATGGATAGTTTTATTGTAAAATTACCAATTTGTATTTATTATTTTAAATAGAGAAAATAGGCGACTTATGATCTGTTTCTGTTACAATTAGGTATATAAAGTCCCGTCGCATATTAACGAAAGCGGGGGTTGCGTGTCTCAGGCTTTTTTTATGTTGGTTTGTAAATGGGATTTCACATCCGTCACTCACTGTCAATAAACAGTAGCAATGGAGGTTGAAAGGGGTCTTTGTTGTCATTTTGTCAATTATTGTCCATGACAGGAATTTTGACAGAACTGAAATCCCGTTTACAAACCAACAGAAAAAAAGCCTGAGACACACAACCCCCACTTTCGTTAATATACGATACGACATTGATATTGCAAAACGGTTTCAATTCAATCCCTTATATTGGTATTAATTAAACAGTAGCATATGCTTATAGTTTTATCCTTATCTTTTGTATTTTTATCCTTTATTAATTCAAGTTTAGGCGTCTTGCCATTAATTCCACCCAACCCAAATGGTTGTAAAAAAATAAAGTGTTAATAAGATGCTGATACTTAGATTAATAAAAGATGCAAATATAAATTTTTCGTGCACGGAAAAAGGATATAACTATATAGGTTCTATAAAGCTTTGTCGATTTCGTTCTGCAGCTTCACTGCGCTGTGCAGTAGAATTGACGAACGCTGATTGGTTCCTGTGTCAAGTTGCCTCGCGAATGACCAATCGGAGCGTGTTGTTCCGACTGCACAATGCAGCTGCAGCAAGAAATCGGCATTTGTTACCGTTTATTCATACCGGCCATTGTTTTATGCCGCTTTCGGTTTGTCCTATACACTGCGCGCAGCAGTAAAATCTCTAGGTACTACACTGATTGGTCCCCTATGCCTCACCCTCGCTACGCCTTTTGGGTGATGGGATGAACAAATTTTGTTGCTTATCATGAGATTTTTTTCGTGATCGCAAGCTCATAGTTGTATCCTCGATTTTATCCTTATCTTTTGCAAGAAAAACTTGTATTTTTATCCTTATTATTAATTCAAGTTTAAGCATCATCCTGTAATAGTTATTTATGTACCAAGGGTGTTATAAAGATGATAACGCCCGAAGGGCGACGATGATCCAGCCCGAGGGCCTTTGGCCCGAGGGATGGATGTCGCCCGATGGGCGTTATCATCTAGTAACACCCGTGGTGCATACATAATTTTATTTTTCACAGTAATAATGTAGAATTGGTTCTAATTCGCAATAATATTTGTGATCAAAGTAAAAGCAAGCTCTGATCGTTGCTAAGGACCTTGTTTATTTATTTTAAAATTTTGAGCTGTGCGAATTGAAGGTGCGAAATTTCGGAAGAAGTTTGACTATTTTCCTGCAGATATTTTGGTTATATCGAAGAAGACTACTGAAATTTTGTTATCTACGACATCGAGGGCGAGTTATGAATAAGAATACATAATATCTGTCAACTTTGGAAGTCGGAAATGCAGTGAGTGTTGGTTGTGAACGATATGGTGATTATGTTGGCGTACTTTAAGAATTGGTATGTTTTCTACCTACTCGAGTTTTACTACTTTTATTCCTTTTTTGCAGTTTGAGACTTTTGGTAAGTACCAACTCGTTTGAGATTGTTAATAATGAAGACTACGTTGACATTTTCCGTTAGAGCATCCGATTGTTTGGTGGTGTCATTTATGAAACAAAGGTCCAAAAAGGCGGCGGGGTCAAAAGTTTTGACAGGAAGCTATGCTTTGGCATTTATGAAGTATGCTCCTAAAGGAACTTTATCTGCTGATGCATAAATGAGGTAAAATACTGGCATTCATTTACGTTAGGTACATTACATAAATGTTTACAGGCTTCTCTGATTATGGATATTTTGGTGCTTTGATATCAAGATTTGCAAGCTCGATCTATGGGGGAATCTGAAGAACAGGAAAGAACCACCAAGGTCCAGATTTCCGTTTAATATTGGAAGATGGTACAATGGAAAATCCTAGTAAACTGTGCGTGAAGAATATAAGAGCACTAGTTAGAAGTTCACCAGGAGTAATTTTTATGTATTCCGTTTTTAGTTGTAACAATTACTAATAAATAAAAATCGGTAATAAACGGGCGTTATGAATTATAACGCCCTCTTATAATACCCCGGGTGTTATGGTATTGTTTATATGATTCGTATCCTAGGTATTATCAACATATAATAGGCAAATGAAAAATAAAACCCTTTATCGAAATTTGTATCGTTATAGTGTCTTAATGTTGTTGCTTAGTTGCCTGTTAAATACATCATAATATTACAGGAGTATTGTCAAGGTAAACAAATCATAACATCATAGTTACCGAATCTTAATAGCATAGTTACCGGTCCATAATAACATAGTTACCAATAACCCAAAGATAATAATGCAAATATTTATTTTTTTCAAAACTTAAAGAATAGCCACCTAGTAGGTAACAATTAATAAAAATTCAATACATACAAAATAAGATCAAGTACAACTTTCTCCCGGCTTCATATTGATCGTAACCCAGCAAACCTCATTCTTATGGCCGGTTGCCGGCCGGAATGAGGCTGCCCGGACAAGCCGGAACCGGCCCAGAAGCGAGTGCCTTATCTGGCGCGGCCCGCATGTGTGCCTCTGGTTTTGTTACGGCCGATCTACGTTGCCCAGGTACGGGCCGGGTCTGGTTCTGTTTGGGCCCACATTACGGCGTTCTTATGGCCACGTTCAGGCCGGAACTACCTCGGGACGAAAAAAAACGTGATAAACCACTTCACCACCGAGAACCGAACCCGGATTCTTCGGACGATAGTCGAGTTTCTTGCTACTAGGCCGCTTCACCTCATACTTTACTTTGTTTATATCTTGTACATAAACTAACCGGCAATTATTTAAAAAATATGTAATACTCTTTAATTTTGCGAATTGTATAATAGTAAGGGTTACATTATCAAATTAATCACTATCATCATATTATTTAACTACAGAAACATTTTCAATACGGCCAGAATGAGGCAGCCAGAGGCCGGCCGGGCTAAGGCTGTCAGGAGTCGGCCGGGTTAGGGCTGCCAGAGGCCGGCCGTGCCATGGCTGTCTTTGTCTGGCCGTTGTTCGTATGCCCATAGTACGGCCACGTTGTGGCTGCTTTCGTATGGCCGATTCTCGTCTGGCCAGTACACGGCCGTAATTCTATCGCCAGTGCCGGACTTGCCGGACAGTTGCCATAACACGGCCAGACCTTCTGTGTTTGCTGGGAACATGGCAGTTACTAAAGTTGAAATTAATTGGATCGTTTTTGGTCGAGCAAAGTGTCATCCCCTTGGTATCTATAGTAGAATTCATAGTTTCTTCAGCCATCAATGAACCTGAAGCAGCGGCATTGTCAAACACACCAAATCTTGTAGAATCCGAAGTGGTTAACGTAATTGCTTTGGTAGAGGTCATCCTTTCAACAATGTGTCCAGAATTTATAGATACATCATCAACTAAGATGTTTCTGGTAGTTTTAATCTTCTCGGCAATGCTATCTTCCACATATGACTCGGCAACTTTGCTGCTTTTCCAGCCGCCAAGCCGTTTTAGTCGCATAATATCTGCTCCGGAGTTTGCCAGCAACGTGGCAGATGACCTACGCATGCTATGCCCAGTATATTTTTCTGCTTCTGGAAGATTCAGAAATTTCGCAATTCGCTGCGGAATACTTGCAAAGAAATGCTCTCCGCATACTTGTCTAGTACATTTTCCATTTCTAAATGACACGAAGAATCTTCGATTTTCCATATTTGGAGGACGTAATGCAATGTACTTTCGGTACAACTCGACAGCATTAACATTGCCTTCAGAAATTACTGTGAATACACGTTTGACGTGTGTTTTTGACTTCGAGATAGTAACCACAAGCAGAGTATCCTTATCCTCAATGTCGTCAATAGTTATATACGCCAACTCCTTTCCACGCAAAGCGCCAGAAATGGCGAAAAGAAAAGCAACCTGCAAACAATACAAGAACCAAGGCTCAATAATCTCATTGAGTGCATTTCTAAATCTATACCTACCTTTATCATCAAAAATGATTCATCTGACGCAACGCGCAGAAATTCATTTATTTCGTCCCTTGTCAACACCTTTGCCTTCTTTCCCTCATAACCAACATTCTTCTGCTTGATGAATGCAATAAGACTGCCATATTCACTTATCTTGACCCTCTCCTTTATCTCTAAACAAGATCTTAGCATGGAGTACTTAGTCCATAGCGAAGACGCAGCATAATTTTCTGCCTAGGTAATAACAAAATGTCACCAACAACAATAATTGGTAATAGCTAAATTAAAATTACCTTCTTCTTGAAATACGCGAGTACTATTGGCTCTGCAGTTCCTTTTACACCTCGCGATTCCCGCCACTTACAAAATTCGAGGTACTCCTTCTCGTACAATGTTCTTGATTGTACTGGCAACAAATTCGAAGTAACTTCGTTGGCTTCCATCAAAATATCCTCAGGAATAATATCAGAATCCATTACGTTTGAAAATTCAAAACGGCAGAAAATTTAACGTTAAAATTTCACACTTTTACCATTTGTCAAACAAAGGCAACCTGCGATTTCGATAAAGCCTTGTATTCAATTCGGATATTAACAATTCATAATAGACTCGGACGTTACTAAGGCGACTCGGCTTTCGCCTCGTCGTCGTTAGGTAACGTCCTCGTCAATTATGAATATCTTAATATCCTTCTTAAATAAATAGCTATTACCGGTTTCAGGCGATTAAAGCGTTCTTAACATGCATAAAAATAGGCTGGTAAGCAGATCATAACGTTATCTAATGGTTTCTAGACAACAAGCCCATTAACCATTCATGACAATAATGACCCCATTCAAATGCTGTCATCTCGATTGTCAAAATGACGCGAATTCACGCAACATTGTTTTAATTTTGGCTTTAATCGCTTTAAACCGATAAACTATTGAACAAACCTCGGATGTTATGAATCATAACAGACTTAGATGTCTTAAAATCCTCGCTCTATAAGAAAGTGCTTGAAGTGTGTAATTGTGACTCCTTGCAGATGCAGAGTATTGTGACACGGAGTAATTCTGTATTAAATCACACATGAACTTTGTTTTTACAGCAAGGCAATGGCTAAAAATAAAAAAACGAATATCTTACAACCAGGATTAACTGGAAATGGGGCATCAAAGCTATTCAAAGTGGTCAATAGACCCAAAAAGATGCGGCCGTCAATTACCATATTCCACGATCTACGTTGATTTTGCACCTGAAAGGTAGAGAAGCAGAAGTAGAATTGACCGGCATATTATAATAGACAATACAATATTGTCTGTCACATTTAAACCCACTTGTCAATGAATCAAAACCCCTGGAAAAAAATAAAATTTCCAAAAACGAATTTCACAAATACCCTCTTCAAGTGTGCCACAATTTGGCAAAATCATTTCCTACGGTGTTTATGGGGTATTTTCTGGTTTGTCACAATCATCTCCTAGATGTGTCACAATATGCCGCTTTTTGTAGGTAATTGTGACACTTGCACCGGTTTAAAAAAAAATACCCCCCGTCAACATTTACAAGAGGATGGCTCTAAATATATAAATTTGAACGACATGAAACAAGTGGATGTTGTATATATACAGACTTAAGTAAAGCGTTTGACGTTGTTAACCACCGATTATTACTATCAAAATTACACTCACAGGGACTTTGTGATAACTTAATAAATCTAATTGGTTCCATGTTGGTGAATCGAACTCAGTTCGTTGAGTATTTAGGACACAGGTCGGAGCCATATTTAACAACAACTGGTGTTACACAGGGATCCAACCTGGGTCCAATTTTGTTTACAATTTTTATGAACGATTGCCTCAAATTATTTAAATGTAAGGTTTCTGTGTATGCAGATGACCTAAAAGTATACTGCTGTATCACCGACCCTGGTGATTGTATGAAACTTCAGACCGATATAGATAACTTTGTACACTGGTGTAAGATGAACATGTTAAATTTGAATGTTTCTAAGTGTAAAACGATTACTTTCAGTAGGAAAATTAATAATGTAAGTTACGACTACTCAATCGATGGTAATGTTATCGAAAGAGTAAACCAAATTCGAGACTTGGGAATCATTATGGATATATCTTTATCATTTGTACCTCACATAACATATATTTGTACGCATGCTGTAAAGATGTTGGGTTTTATAATTAGAAATACAAATGGTTTTAAGAACATACAGTCTCTGATAGCTTTATATTTTGCATTTGTTCGCTCCAAATTAGAATACTGTTCTCTGGTGTGGGATCCACATTATGCGACGTATATCCTAGAAATTGATAATATCCAGCGGAAATTTTGTAAATACTTGCACTTTATTAGGCATGGTACATACCCAGTGAGAGGTTATCCAAATAAGAGCTTGTTACAAGAATTTAATTTGCAACCACTAGACCTAAGAATGAATCTTCAATGTAACATTTTCTTATATAAATTAGTAAATGGGTATATAGATTGTGAAGAGTTACTGAGTAAAATTATGTTTCATGTGCCAAGAATTGCGTCTAGAAATGTGCAAACTTTCGCTCTCCCATTTTCCCGAACAAATCAACATCAGAATTCGCCAGTTGTTAACATATGCAAAACCCACAATTTAATCTGTCAAAACGTAGATATATTTGGAAGTAGCCTGCTTGACTTTATAAATAGTTGTAAGAAACTAATAATGCGTGAATATATTCAGTCCTCCTAGCGCTTGGAATGCAAGTTGTCAATCTTTATTTTCTATTATTTATGTACTTTATAATTAATTTAATTTTCTTTTCTGTAACATTGTTCCTTTGTGGACCTAACCGTCTGTTGGAATAAACACTATTATTATTATTATTATTATTATTATTAAATATAGGTGAATATATTGCAATTGCATCAGCGAATGTGGTGAGAGTATTAAAATTGTTTTATTTTTCTCTTTCTGTAACCGTATTTTGTACACCAGGCATCCTCTGAAATCCCCGGACTTCCCCCTAAATTGTACACCTGACATCCCCCCCAGCGGTTTGCCCCCCAGAAGAAAACAAAGTTAAGGTCATTTCCGATTAAACCGGAAAAAATTCCCTCAATACACGTGAGGCGTCCCTCCATGCTGGGACGACCAGGTTTTATCTCAATTCAATATCTTTTTTACATCCAAAGATATTTAAAGTGGGAAATTAAAAAAAAAACATCCTGTACGTATCTGTTGCAATGGACGAAACCAATTATTGTCTTCCTTTTGCCAACCCAACAAGAACAGGTTAAAAAATAAGCATTTACGAAAAAATCCATTTTATTTACTAAACAATTAGGTACCTAGTATACATATTGACAAGACATTATGGAAGATACAAACAGACCGTTAAAACAGTGATACTTAATGAGATAAATACATAACGCAACTCAGGAAAATTTCAAATACTCGTTGGACGGTCACAATTTTTCAACAAACTGGATATGTTCAGTACAATTATAACACAATATTTGGCATTTGGTTCGCGCAGTCCAACAACCTAATATAGGCAAAATTACAAGCGTGAACCAACAACCTCCCAGTCATTCAGGCCATTTTACTGACTAGAAACAAAAACGAACGCGGCCTACTTTTTGTCGAAGAGGGGCAACTTCGAGCGTACCGCCCCCTCGCACACGACCATCCTGGAAGTTTTGGCTCTTTGAGGAGTTAAGTGAACACTACCACCGTGCTTTTCTAGTGACCTACGCAAAGCTGCTATTCTCGAGCTAAGTTGCAACCCCCCTCGTACCCCACCCGGATGCCGCAAGTTGGCCCCCTTTTTCTCGAAATAATCAACTATGGAGGAAATATTTTTAGGCTTAAGCTCTTGCGCCCAATCGGAACCGCATAAACTGGGTATGTCCTCGCTGCTGTCCGTGTAGATGCTCGAGGCCCTCTTGCAGAGGGCGTGGAATTCTGTCGATTCTAGTTCGTCGAGTGACCGCAGCGAACTGACGGCGGTACCGCTGTCCCACAGACTGCTAGGGGAAAGACACTCCCCCACGCTGGAATAAAAACCGGACTCGCACGAACCCCTCCTTCGGAGGCTGGTCGACGTCGGTTCGGCCGTCGCCAACTCGAGCAGGTTCGTCGTGGAGCCCCCCTTGAAAAAGGGGTGGACGAATAGGGGTAGTCTTGAGGAGGTGGCCTTGCGGGAGGCGGTCGGCGAGCCCGGCAGCGATTTTGGGGCGTTTTTTACTAAGGGTGTTGGCATTTCGCAACAGGAGGAGAAGTTGCCGAGGAACTTTTTTACGCCGCGGAATTGCACGAGCGCCGCGAACGGGTTGTTCGTGGTTCGGGGCTTGTAGTGCGGATCCTGGCGGCACATGGAGATGGCGTGCAGGCGGGCCTTGTCGCTGGGCGCCGCGTGCAGCGCCAACGACATTTCCGATAACGACCGTCGGTGCGCAACTGCAAAAGCAATATAATTAACAAACAAAAAAAACACTCGTTTACTAAAGTACAGTTATATCAGGCATGAGGATGAAAAAGAAACAACAAAGTCATAAAATTAGGAGCAAGCACAGAAACGAAACTGAAACGAATTGAAGAAAGAAATTATCTTGAAAGGTAAGGAAAAAGTGCAAGAAAAGGACAAACGAGAGTCCTACCAGAAGAGGGAGCAGTGGCAAAAAATAATAACAAGAACAGTAAAATACGAACCGAGTTAGAAGAAAAAATGAGAAGGAAGCAACAGAAAGATGGATGGGATCTTTTTCGAAATATGAAGAGAAATTCATAAACTAGAATCGAGAAAGAAGACACGACCCCCAAATTTCTATAAAATGCTATAAACCAGTAATGGAATGCTGGAAGTGATGTACCTACTTGCAAAAAACACAACATATTATTGACTGTGGGGCAAATACTAAGTTGCTTTATCTTATGACGTCATGACACAAATCCGATTAGTGCATAACTCAGAAGAGGTCGCTAGTAGTACGATTTTACAGAGTTCTACATTGACGTGACTTTAACACCGCCCGTCAGCAAAATAATAATGTAGAACTCTGCAAAACCGTACTACTAGCGACCTATCATGAGTTATGCACTAATCGGCCTTGTGTCATTACCAACTCAGAATTAACGCCTTGAGCTTAATTATTTATATACAGTGTGTTTCACTTTAGACGGCAACAACCCTGTATCTTTGTTGTTTTATAAATATCGTAACAATTTTTTTTCTTGGATGTAGACCTCAAAAAGTTGTGTGTTTGGAGCAGTTAACATTTTTTCAAAAATATAACCACAGCCTACTAAGACCAAAAACAACAACCAAACATCCGAAAAACCTATTAGGCATTTTTTTATCGAAAAATTTTATTAAGAAAAGTTGCTCAGGATGACCCCAAATGGGCAAGTCCGGAGCTTCAAGCCAAAATAAAATGTTGAATTTCAATATTTTTGCGACAAAAAAGTTGCTGCGTAATAAAAAACAATTGAAATAAGTTTGTTTGACATTTCTTGTTAGGTATAGCTGGGCAAAATTTAACAGAAAAAGTTGAAATTATACGCTATCCCAGAAATCTTAATAATTTCAACTTTTTCTGCGATTGTTAAATTTTGCCGAGTCATAGCTAATAACAACTGTCAAACAAACTCATTTCAATTTGTTTTCTATTAAGCAGCAACCCTTTTGTTGCAAAAATATTGAAGTTATCGATATTTTACATTTTTCCCTACAGAAATTCAACATTTTTATTTTGGCCTGAAACTCCGGACTTATCCATTTGGGGTTATCCTGAGCAACTTTTCTTGGTTTCTGTGGTTATATTTTTGAAAAAATGTTAACTACTCCAAAAACAACTTTTTGAAGTCTACAACCAAGAAAAAAAATTGTTACGATATTCCACAAAACAACAAAGATACAGGCGTGTTGCCGTCTAAAGTGAGACACACTGTATACAGGGTGCCCGGAAATAACGAACGGAAGTAACCGAAAGTAACAAAAAATTTGTAAATATGTCAAAAGCGTTTTTATAAACCCATAAAAATATTTCAAAAAATTAAGAAATGGGTTAAATAAAAAACTATGTCTCGGGGCATTGTCGCGCTACAATCTGTATAATACAGTGTTTTTCAAAAGTAAAGAATAAACTCAAGAACTTTTTCGGGAGGAATATTTCGCAAATTATGGTTTTTTGCACTTCCTGTTTATAATACAGTTTATTTGCCCAACAGTAGAGAGCATTTACAGGACAAAGAATTGATATACATAATATAAATATACAAAGTAAAGAGTGAGATAAACAGAAGCGAACAAAGAAGTAGGTAAATCAAACCGAGTTCAGTTTAGCCGAGAAAAGGCTGAGAATTGATTTCTTAAAACTATATAAACTCAGCCTGAAGATATCAACATCACTATGGCAAATTACATTGTATCTTGAACACATCAGTGAAATCGGACAGCGTAACAGAATGTTGGTACGTGGTATTGAGGCTCGAAAAGTAACAGGAGATCTTGACCCAAGTCGAGGAACCGGAAATGATCCTAAATTTATTTTTCAAATGGAATCCTACTTTTTTCTCGAGGAAATCATAATCTACGATTTTTTCTGAGTTAGAAACATGTGTCATACCCGAAGTCATATTTGACCAGAAATGGAGTCACGGCCACACTAGATTTTCAAGAACACCGAAGGAATCGGTGAAAAATTGAGATTTTTGATACCAATTTAAATGCGCAATTATTAGATTTATACTTAAATCTTTTTTGCAACTTTTGACAGGCTCCAAGTAAAGAAATTTGCTTAAATAAAAAGATTTAAAAAAAAGTAATTGCGCAGTTAAATTAATGTCGAAAAAACAAAGTCGACGTGTTTTCGAGTTTTTTTAAAAATGTAAATTTTCTTCGACGTTTTTTAAAATCTAGGGTGGCCGTGAATCGAGGGGTTGACCACCTGGATTTTTCGTGTACACCAATTTACCATTTACCACATTTACTCGACATTTACCACATTTGCTCGACATTTACCACATTTACTCGACATTTACCACATTTACTCGACATTTACCACATTTACTCGACAATTACCACGTTTGCTAGACATTTACCACATTTACTCGACATTTACCACATTTACTCGACATTTACCACATTTACTCAACATTTACCACATTTACTGCCACATTTACTTGACATTTACTCGACTTTTTATCACATTCAGACAAATTGGACAGGTCAAACGAAAAGTAGGGCCAATTTTCCAAATTGCTGATTTCAAAATTTACCGATATAACTAAAGCGAGGACTGCGGCGAAAATTGAAATTCCTTCTGAAATTCGCGATTCATTTGCTGTTGCAATACTTTTATTGTGTTTTTAAATAAGAAACGAAATCGAGTTTTTCATTATATATTTTGGTTCCTATTTTCATCAATTTCATCAGCTTGGCCGACAATGCTATTTTCGTTTTGACTCGCGCTTTTCTTATTCTTTGTGCCTTTTGTCGCTGACGTCAAAGTGTCAAGTCTAGTATTTTGCACTCGATTTTGTATCGAATTCGGGTTTAAATCACGGCGATGGCTGGCGGCATATTTGCCAATTTGTGTTAATACAGCTTTATGTCCAACCAGAAACTTAAATTTAGTCGGTTTCTCTTTAAATAATTTGCCATAATAGTTCTCGTATTCAGATTTGTCAATAAGTTCGTGGAGATCATTTCTGGTGAATGTCTCCAATTCAGAAATTGATTCTTCGTTAAATCCCTCAAAAGCGGTAGAACAACTGAGACCATTTATTTTTAAAATGTTTCGTAGAAACGGAGGGATCTTGAATCCTAAGTCCCGTTCAGCAGTGATTAAAAATGTATCCCCAGGATCAGGTTCCGCATCCACCTCGGTACCCATCTGGGCAAGAAATTTTACAATCGCAGACCGTCCAAAGTAAAACTATGGTACAACGCTAAATGTCGTAAGTCGGAGGAGTGGGGAATCAGGAAATTCCAAGGCGCTTTATTTTGGCTTCTCCGCATCGTGCTTTTGCATTGGAGGGGATGGGGTTCGGGAGGATTCGGAATGGCGCTCATGGGCACTGGGCAGTGGCGGATCTACAGGGTGTACCATTTAAAACGAAACACCCTGAATAACTCCTGGAACGGTGATTTGCGGGAAAAACGCTGAAACAGGTCGATTTTTCTTTCCAGGGGGACACTTAAATCCGTGCTTGTCGAAATTTTCCAACGCACCTCCTAACCCCTACCAACCCCCACCTCAAAATTTCAAATGACAACCCCCCACTTGTGATACATCATCTAAAAGCTAATTTCGTTGCGAATTCAATTGAATTTTAAATTACATTAGGGCCCTCTGTGGCACATCATTTGAAAGGTTATAAAATTCTCTGTAAACTGATGTAAAAAATTTTAAAATCCATCAACTCCTTCAAAAGTTATAGCATAAACTTTAAAGGATTTCTAGGCTCAGAACCAGTTGATTTTCTTCGGTGTAACTTTTGAAGGAGTTGATTGATTTTAAAAATTTTTGCATCAATTTAAAGAGAATTTTATACCCTTTCCAATGATGTATCACAAACGGCCCTAATGTAATTTAAAATTCGACCGTAGAGGGCGCTGCAGGTTAACAAATTATCAAAAATTTTTGCAGGATTGAATTCACAACGAAATTAGCTTTCAGATAATGTATCACAAGTGGGGGGTTGCCATTTGAAATTTTGAAGTGGGGTTGGTGGGGGCTAGGGGGTGCGTTGGAAAATTTTGACAAGCACAGATTTTAAGTGTCCCCCTGGAAACAAAAATCGACCCGTTTCAGCGTTTTTCCCTTAAATCACCGTTTCAGGAGTTATTCAGGGTGTTTCGTTTTAAATGGTACACCCTGTATATGGATGCTTATATGATGCTGAAGCATCAGGCCTCCGGATCGAGAGGGCCTCTTTTTCCACTGAATGTAAAACTGTAAACGGACGATATGCTTTTCGGAGAAAAATCTATGGTGACGGCGGCGGGATCATCAGGTACCTACCCGGCGGGTTAGGTCCTCAATTGCACTTCCAGATGTTTTGCCAAACAACAATGGTTTATGAGCCTATCCCTATATCCGTTTCCTTCCAAAGTCACGTAGACGTGATAAAAGCTCGTAAATATGGTAAAAGCACTGCAAAGTTAGTCACCTGTGTATTCATCAATGTTTTCAATTAAACAAATATTTAAAATTATTGTCCGTTTTTACCGAGGTTTTTACTGATAAAGACGTTTTAAGTTTGCAAGAAATTTTAGAATAATTGATCTACAAGAAAAATCTTATATAGACATTTTCACAAATTTTTATAGGTACTATCTTAAAAATATATCTCATAATGCCAATTACAAGTTGTGAAGCAGAGAGAGCATTTTCCAAATTGGCTTTTATTAAAAACAAGCATATTAAAAACAAGCACTAGACAAGACAGACTTGGAAATTTATCAATTCTTTCAATAGAATGCGATATTACAAGAGACATTAGCTACGACAAAGCAATTTAAACGTATGCAACGCCCAAATGTACATAGAAGGCAATATTATATAGTCTATTGGTCTTTTTTCAATATTGTCCTAAATGACTGCTTTAGTGTGCAAAACTCGGTGCAATATAAATTAATTTTATTCAAATTTTATTTACTTTATTCTACATATTAAAAGGGGGGGAGGGGCCTCTGAAATGGTATCAGCATCAGGCCTCGAAATATCACGATCCGGCACTGCTCATGGGCAGAATAGCTAAATGATTTTTTAAATTTGTTCAATTGAATTTCGCATTGTCTGATCCTGGATCCTGGAACAGATTAAATAAGAGAGCTTCCCGCGGAGCTTTCGGTTGTAGGTATCTAATAATCGCAGAAAAAATTATTGTAGCCGTAATATCAGATCTACTATGTTTGTCACAATTCTGAGAGAAAATGTAAGCAGCACATGCTAAATATTCGTTAAATTATTTCCGCAAGTAGTACCTATGTGCTAAAATTCGACTGAACATTTCATCACATTTGGAAAACTTCGAGGAAAACTTGCTTTATCTGCAGGAGGTAGTTTCCGCAAGTACTCGACATTTACCATATTTACTGGATATTTACAACATTTACCACATTTACTCGACATTTACCACATTTACTCGACATTTGCCACATTTACTCGACATTTACCACATTTACTCGACATTTACCACATTTACTCGACATTTACCACATTTACTCGACATTTACCAAATTTACTGGACATTTACTGTTGAGTGTACACTCATTTACCAAGGTGGTCAACCCCTCGCCGTGAATCCACTTCTGCTCAGGTATGACACATATTTCTGACCCAGAAAAAATCGTAGAATCCGAATACGTTGAGAAAAAAGTATAATTCCATTTGAAAAATATAAATTAGGGTATTAACTGGTGAAATTGGAAGTGCAAAAAATATCTGATTACACCACTGGATGCACATCAAAAAAAAAAGATTGACCTGTGACTCATTTCTTTATCTTAGAATTATACTTATTTATTTATAAAGTTTTTTGAGCAGAGTAACACCGACATTTTTTGTTCTTTTACTCAAAAACTATGATTAAAATTTATCTTCTAGCGATAATCGAGCCATCTTAAACTGACTAAAATTTGTTTGTCAATGTGACAAAAGTTAATTCCAAGGGCAAATTGACTTACAATTTCAGCTTTCTCGCGAAACATTGCAAATTTTAGTTAAATTAGTTTTTGAGTAAAAAAACAAAAAATGTCCTAATTTTTCGGCGTTACTCCGCTCAGAAAACTTCAAATATGATTCTAAGATAAAGAACAGCAGCCCACCACGGTTGATTTAAGTTGCAGCCACCCTAGACGTCACCTCTCCATTAACTGAAGAATATTTCAAAAACTTAATGAGTGTTCGTACATTAAATGAGTGGCCTCGATGTAGAAACGTTAAAATCGGATTATAAATAAAAATTTTATTAACAGACAAAGTTTGTTCCAACTTTTACGGGCCCAGCCTGTATAATAAAAATTTATGAAATCCAAAATTTCCTCCCGATTGAATAGTTAATAATAAAGTTATGATTTTCGATGATGTTTTCGCCGACTTGGACCACGGTGGGGCGATTTATCGATGCTCAATTATCTCAATTGCCTACCAAATAGCGTTCTGATTGGTGATAATCTGTCAGTTTGAAGTTAGTCGAGCATCGATAAATCGCCCTTGGACAAATTTTAGTTGTAAAACTGTCAAAGCCTGTCATTTTACCCTGCAAAATGAAATCCTGTATTACATTTATGATATGACAATTGAAAAGGATTTAATAATCTGATTTCTACTGTACATAATAAAGAACTGACGGAGAATATCGACATAAAAACTGGGGCAAGGCAGGGTTGCATTTTATCACCCATACTGTTTCTACCACTACCTAATGGGATGGGTTACAGAAAAAGCATTGAATATAGAACAGGTATGAGAAGTAATGGAAAGAAAAGAAAAAAAGTACATGAAGGAATGATGAGAAAAAGTAAATATACAGGATGGTTTTTATTTAGAGTTGCTCACCAGTGCCATTAATAAAAGGTGAAAGATAATAATTATGAAATCGGTTAAATTCGAAATGAAATCCAAGTTTTGAGTTTTGTTATTGAAACAATTTGGAAAAATCTTATGTTCAAAAACATTTCATATCTACACAAGAAGAAGTTGAAGAAGAAAATAAAGTGATAAAGTGACTCTTAGGGGAGTTCTGGCACGACCTTGATTTTTTTCGACATATTTTCTACTTCATAAAAATTCAATAATCGGTTGAAAGCTTGGTCCATTTTTCAAAGAGGAACTGATGTTTGATTACACAAGGTAGTTTCACAGTCTCGTTCCACAAAATTTACTTACTATGTTTGAGCGTCTTTCGATCGATTTACAGTGCGACCCAAAAGCTGTTATTTTTCTTTGACCCAAACGTTTTTTCATTTTCCAGGCAACTGTTTTGTATTTTGTGTTAATTTCTTTTATAGCTGAAGATGGAGTAACACTCCGAAACGCGTCCTAAACAGTAAGTAAATTTTGTGGAACGAGACTGTGAAACTACCTTGTGTAATCAATTCAATAATCGTTTTTCGAAATCCAAAAGGTAATAAAATTCGAATTGAAAAAGTAACAAAGTATTTTTAAAATGCCACTTTTCAGTTGTCTCATAACAATATTTCAGATTTTGAATATATTCTGAATGTGAAAGCCACAACTTTTTCAAAATTTTACCGAATTCGTTTCTTTTACAATATCTTTTGCTATTTGCGAGACGTCATTTAAGGACCAGCCTGTATACAGGATGTACCGAAATTAGTGGGCAAAACTTTATCAGTAGATTCTTCTGTGAAAAATACGAAAAAAAGTCCCTATGAACATATGTCGAAAAATAAGTCCTAAGGGAGCTAAGGCCCCTTAATGGGGCCACTTTGAAAGTGTGTTTTTTCTAAATATCTTCAAAACGGTTAAAGATAAACCGAGGGGTTCGTCACGACTGCAAATTATAGGGCAATGGTTGGGAAATCCTTGGGTAATGGGAGAATTTTGCGGAAATGTTGGGGCAATTAGAGGCACGCTAGGAAATGGCAAGGAAATACTGGGACAATAGGGAAATACGAGGGGAAATACAACAGAAATGCTGGGGAAATTTATTGAGGAAATGGGGAATTTTGGATGAAATGGATCGGGAAATTTTTTGAGGAAACCAAATGATGGAAAATTTGAAGGAAATTGGTAAATTTTTGGCAATGAAGGAAATTTGTGCCCACTAAAATACATCGTGGCGAACCTTGAGGAAATGGCAGGAAATTGCAAGGCAATGGCTGGGAAATTCCTGGTAATGGAAGAATTTTGGGGAAACTTTTGATGAAAATCATTTTTGATGGGGAAATTAGAGGCGTGCTGGGAAATGGCAGGAGTAACTGGTTTTGATTTGTTTTGTCCTAATAAGTCAAGTTCAATTTCTATTTTTTTCTTTATTTGTTTTGTCTCACATTTGTAACATAATGACGCATCCTATATGTTTCTAAAGAAATCAATGGAATAAAGGGTATTATTAAATACTGGGGAAGTAGAACGGAAATGCTGGGGAAATGTGGAAATTTTTTGAAGAAATAGAGAAATTTTTGGATGAAATGGGGGGAAATTTTGTTTTGAGAAAATGGCTCGAGAAATGGGGAAATTTCTTGAGGAAATGGGGAAATTTCTCGAGATAAACAACGTGAAATTTGGTATCTTTACTAAGTCTTTGATGCTGAATTCACTACTGTGGAGAAAACTTTAAAATTTTGATCTTAAGCGTACAGGAGGGGCTTAGGACTAAATTTACTCAATCATTTTTGTAAGTAGTTTTTTCCTCGGTTTTTTCTCAAATTTGATTCCAGAATCTGAAAATTTGCGTTTTTCTAAGTAAAAATGGTACTCTTGTTTGACTTGATAGAATGGGCCCTTTTCGAAAAAAATGGCTTTTCATTGGTTACGGGCTCCAAAATTTGCGACAGGAGACATCAAAATATCGTAAACAAGTTCATGGGACGGTTCCTTACTTCATTCTAGAAAGAAAAGTTCTTATGGGTATGGGTCGAAAAATGCTTCCTAAGGGAGCTAGAGTCCTTTAAACAACATTTTCTGTCGCAAATTTTGGAGCCCTGAACCAATGAAAAGCCATTTTTTTCGAAAAGGGCGCATTTTATCGATGTCCAACCATTCTTACTTAAAAAACCTCAAATATTCGGATTCTGGATCAAATTGGAGAAAAAACTATTTTGCAAAAATGTTTGAGTAAATTTAGTCCTAAGCCCCTCCTGTACGAGACGCTTATGATGAGGGGCCTTAGCTTCCTTAGGACTTACTTTTCGACATATGTTCATAGGGACTTTTATTAAATTTTCTATAGAAAAATCTACTGGCAAAGTTTTGCCCATTAATTTGATGGAAGTTATAATAATCTCGAGTCCTGACGTAAATTTTTATGACAAGTACACACTCACCCCCTTCAGCCCCTAAACTCAAAAAATGGACATAGAGGAAATTGAGTCTCCCGATTTTTTTGCGAGTAAGTGTACCCAATGCTCGAAACAATAGGAGAACTTGTCGGCACAGATTTTAATTCGAAAACTTGCAATAGATGGCGCCTCTTTCCTAAATTTAAGAATAATTAGCAAAGTACAAAACCAATATTTACAGGCTGCGGCTCTAACTTATTTTTCCTATCAACCGCCAGATGGGCGATAGTATATGCCTCTGTTGCCAAATCATGCAGGATACATTTGGCAAGTCTTGCAGGATTGAATTATAATTTTAAATGAAATAATTTTTCTTATTTCATCCCATACGGCCTCCCGCGATACATTCTTTTCTGTAGTACCTCGGAATGAAAAGACTTAAACGAATGCAGTGAGAAGTGTAATAATAACATTTTGAGCGACCTGAGGTCGCCGGACGAAAATTGCACCATGTAAAAAGAAGACCTCGCCTTCGTGTATCTCAGCCTGAAGTCTCCTTCTTACATGGGGGTGCTTTTCGTCCTGAGAGCGGTTTATACCAAGGATCTAAGTGCCGATATCGTCGCCCACTCCGTGCAACAGACGGACACCATCTACTTGAAGTTCCCGGTTTTCCACCAGCACCAGGTGTTTTTCCTCCGGGTTATTGCTTAACACTTAAAATCTATGAGTCGTAACCTGATCCACAGTAACATTCTGAGTATCCTGAGATCGTCTTATTACAAGAAACTCTTTTACCTCTGCGAACGGCTTACACCTACGATTTATGTGCCGCAGCTCACTCCGTACAACAAGTGTGGACCATCAGCTTGAAGCTACAGTTTTTTGATGCAACACCAGGTGCTTTTCCTCTTGACCATTGCTTATGTGCCTTGGATCTAGGTGGCATAGCCTCATCCACGCCTTAATCAAAAGTCCTCCATAATTCTGGAAGGCCTTCCACTTGCACCAGAGGTCCATTTTTCTCTGAGAATTGCTTATATATCATAGATCAAGGTGGCGTAACCCGACCTGATCCATGTCTTAGTCTAACCACGACAATTCAAGCAAGTCTTCATTGTACAGTATAAAGGTGTGCTTTTACTTCTTTTACTTCAACATATGGAGGCCTTTACTCTAGAATCCATGACAATTCTTAAAGGTTTTCTTCCTGCACCAGGTGCTTTTCCTCCTGGGAATGGCTTACACGTTGGATGCAAGAGGTGTAAGGTACGCTATACAACAGATGGAGGCCCTTAGTCATGAATCCATGACAGTTTTAAAAGGTTTTCTTGCATCAGGTGCTTTTGCAGCTGGTAAATGACCTACACATTAGATTCAAGTGGCGCAACACTGTGCAACAGATGGAGGCCTTTGGTGTGCAATTCATAGCAATTCTTAATAGGTTTTATTCTTGTACCGGGTGCCTTTCCTCCTGGGAATGGCTTATACGTTGGATGCAAGAGGCGTATAAGGTATACATTATGCAACACATGGAGGCCCTTAGTCTTGAATCCATGACAGTTCTAAAAGGTTTTTTTGCACCAGGTGCTTTTCCTCCTGGTAATGACCTACACATTAGATTCAAGTGGCGCAAGGTACACTGTGCAACAGATGGAGGCCTTTAGGTGCAATTCATAACAATTTCTAAAGGTTTTATTCTTGAATTAGATGTTTCTCCTCCTGGGAATGGCATACGTTGGATCCAAGTGGCGTATAACTATAAGGCCCTGTGTGCAACAGATGGAACCCCTTAGTCTATGATGACAATTTTAAAAGGTTTTATTCTTGTACCAGGTGCTTTTCATATTGGAAATGATCCCAGAATTACCTACACATTGCATTTGATGCAAGTGGCGCATGGTTCACTGTGCTACAGATGGAGGCTGTTAGTGTAGAATTCATAACAAATTCTTAAAGGTTTCCTTCTTGCCCCAGGTGCTTTTCCTCCTGCGAATGGCTTATACACTGGATACAAGTGGTGTAAGGTCCACAAGGTAGATCTGGAGGCCTTTACTCTCGAATTAATACCAATTGAAAAAGATTTTATTCTTGTACCGCGGGTGCTTTTCCTCCTGGGAGTAGCTTATACGCTGGAGTGTGAGGCAGATAGAGGCTCTTAATAAATCCATAACAATTCTAAAAGGTATTCTTTCTGGGAAATCTCATATAGACCAGGAGACCCACGCGAAAATACAAGCTACATAGAATGATCACAGGAGACAATTAATGCAACTGATGTAGTGGATAAGCAAAATACATATTTTAGAAGTAATAAAGAAATGATGAAACCTTTTACTATGGTCTGTCCGGGATCCACACGACCGGGATTCACCCTATTTCCATGGCGAATCATTGTTGTCAACAATGAATCGCCATGGAAATCGGGTGAATCTCGGTCGTGTGGATCCCGGACAGATATTATAATCTGTCCGGGATCCACACGACCGAGATTCACCCGATTTCCATGGCGATTCATTGTTGACAACAATGATTCACCATGGAAATAGGGTGAATCCCGGTCGTGTGGATCCCGGACAGACCATAGTATTAGTATGTATGGTCTGTCCGGGATCCACAACAATGAATCGCCATGGAAATCGGGTGAATCTCGGTCGTGTGGATCCCGGACAGATTATAGAGATCGATGGGGAAAGATAACGTTCTGAGAAAAATTTTGTGATTTTGTAAGAGCATATAACAGAACGGGTAGATGGGAAATAAAATTGAAGATTACAGTGTCCACCTTTATCAGTAGGTAGTTATGTTTTGAACGATTCAGAAATCAAGTTCTTGAACAAAACTTTTGTTACTATAGACTTTTTTTCCGAGGTCCGATTACTTCAATGCACGGCCGCAATTGATTTGCCAAGTATGCTCAAAATCAATTTACATCTTAACACTTAGTCACTACAAACAAAGAATTTTGATGAAAGTTTTTATTCCATAATACATATTATAATACAACATTATTCAGTTGTCTTTGAAAATTGAACTACATAGATAAGATTTCGGAAAATTTCCCGGCTTGATGCAGCTGCAGTCCTGTTGATCTAAATATTTTCTTCCATATTATCCGCATGGCCCTTTGTTTTACTCTGATGCTCGATTAATATAATTAGTTCTGCGCTTGCTGCTAAAATCCAAGTGTTTGACGACTTTGTTTTTAGCGGATGAGACCACTGCAATCGGATTGGAGTTTTTTCCATGCGGTTTGGTGGAAAACAAGAGGAACCAACCTAACATCCAGTCATCTCCTCAAATTACAGCGCAGGAGGAATGCCTTCGGGCTTCGGGTTTTGGGCGATTTTAAATCAATCTTGTTGACGGTTGAGGTTTGACGTTCCAACTGCCCAGACGCACTTTTCTTTTGGGAATCTATGTTTTTGGGTGTACCTAATCCAGTTTGTGCAATTATCTTCCTACTCACCAGGGAAACGCTCTTACCGATAGTTTTTTGTAAAATCTACGCGACGAATCCAGAAGTACAAAAAAAGCGCCGACGGACTTTCCGGCTTATGTCGGCTAACCTGACATTTATGCCTGACGTTTCATCATCTGATCAGCTGCAAGTTACAACGCGGTGCTTTCCCGCGATTTTGTCTAATAACTCGAAGGTTTCCGGGCGCCAAAATTTGCGGAAAATTTCCTAATTTCTAATTTCCCTCGATCGTGGATGTGGGAAAACGGGATTTAAAATAAAAATTTCTTTTAAATTGATAAACACAGCCACTTGACACTTTCTATTTAGACAGTTAACACTGACTTTTGACTATCCATCTATCGACGAGTAGTTTAATTAGGTTGGAAAATCCCGAAAAATAATTTTAAAACTGCGCCATCTGTCCGCTGAAAAATGAAAGGGCCTGACGGCGTTCGATGCTGCTGCCGCCTGCATGCTGACGGCGTTTTCAGCAGACAAATCTTAGTAGGGTTTTGAGCTATCTGAGTGTGCATGATCATTGGTGTACCTAATGAGGCTTGCCAGGCAAATCATGCGATGGCTCTGTAATTCTTACCTCTCACTACTACCGATGTTTGCAAAAATTCTAATAGGTCTATTAATGCGAGAGTTTAAGTAAGAGCATCACAAACCGTAAATGTCAAAGTTTTGTAAAAATCGAGGGGTTGACCATACGCGCAGCACCTTGTACAATCAACAGGCTGACGCTTTTGTGTAACGTTTTGTACTCGAATCACCTTTTAGGAATTAAGACTTGACAATGCAGCCTAAAAGATATTTACAATAGCTTTATTGGTTTAGAAAAAAGAATACGAAGAGGAGGAGGAGGAGATGAATAAACTAAAACTGGGACACGAAAAACAGTTTAGTCAATTCATGTTCGCAGCCAACAAGAAAGATCAATATGAAACTAAACACAGAATTCAAGGAAAAATAAACGTAAAAATAAGAAAACAGGAGAACAAAAGTAGTGAAAAAAGCAAGTAACGCAAAACCACACCAAATCAACAAGGGAAAATCGCATTTTTTTTATTAAAAAATAATTTATCATCAGTCGGTCGCAATATAAGACACCCCCGTCACAATCAAATTGAAAACCAGGAACAACAAAGACCATTTCCATTCCACCCGAACGAGTCTCAGCCGAATCTTTTGAAGCAAAATCAAAGTGTACGTACTTTTTCTGTGTTGGGGTCCCCCGGCTGACTGCACCACCAGCGCCGGCAGCTGTTCCTCGCTCTTCGCCGCCATCTTGGCCGCCTCCCTGTCCAGACCAATCAGGATGTCGCTCAGCGTTCGCACCGTTTCGGCAAAGGTCGGTCGACTCTTCGGCTCGATGGCGCAACATCGGAACGCCAATTCCAAAAATTCAGGTACCACGTTCGAACCGCACAGTTCGCTGAAGGCCAAATAGTCCAGACCGAAGTTGTCGGTCCTGGGCAACTGGTCGGGATCGGCCTCGACGCGTGCAATCAGTTCGCATAATACTATTCCGTAACTAAACACATCACTCTGTTGGTCGTAGTAGTGGCCTTTGAGGCACTCGGGAGACATCCAATAGGGGGAGCCCACAGTGCACAGCTTGGTCTTGCCGTCGGGGATCGTGCTGGCCAATCCGAAGTCACCTACGAGGGTTTTGAGTTCCCCGTCTTCCTGACGTTTGATCAAGACGTTCTAAGAAAGCAAAAAATTGAAATGTGCTCCGAATAGCTCGTGCCTACAACTCCTGCAGAAGTTTCATTTCGAATAAACTAAGTAAAAGCCGGCTGCAACCACAACAGAAGGATCACAAGATCTGGTAAGAACCTTTTGTAATAGTAGGGACGCTCTTGGGCTGTACCCTGCACTTTATGATTAAGGGCTGCTACTTTGCACACTTTTTACCAAGATGCCAAAGATCACTTTTTGAGGTGTTGCCAAGTTTGAAGCCTATACGGCCACTTGCTGTGGCAGGTTGCCTATCTCCGGGGCCTATACTTTCCGGAATTTTAATTTAAAATGCAAACCCCCATTTTTCACGTCACCATAAGAAAGGCTTTCAAATTCTGCTTCTAAAGATTTATTCCCATTTTAGTGCCTTTTTGACAAAAATTCAAATATTCGAGATTTTTTAACGTATTTTAAAAAGGTGATACAGGTTTTTGAAAATTTTATTGTCACCATCAGAAGGGTCTTCAAATTCTGGTTTTGAATAATACAAAATTCATTGGCATTTAGTGCCCTTTGGATAAAAAAATTGAAATTTGGTAACAACATTAAAAATACATTATAGCCCAAACTACTGAATCGATTTGGTTGAAATTTGGTACATGGAGATTGGGCGACCCGTTGAAGAGCCTTGATAGCGAAAAAAGCTGGCTAAATAGGCGATTTCGGGAAGTACGCCCTAGAGATAGGCAACCCGCCAAAGCAAGTGGCCGCATGGACTTCAAACTTGGCAACACCTCAAAAAGTGATCTTTGGCATCTTGGTAAAAAGTGTGCAAAGTACCATCTCTTAATCACAAAGTGCAGGGTAACGGTAACCCTTATCAAACTCCCAAGAACGTCCATACTATAAGGTTGAATCTTCGAACAAGACAAATTATTCACAATTTTAAGAACAAAAAGAACTAGATTTTTCATGTTTTTTTGTAAATATCTCAAAAGCTAAACAAGACAAGCGAAAAAAGTACAAAAAAATACTTATACTTTTTATAGAGCATAAAATTCTCTATAAGAATGAACAAAATAAGGCAGAATGGGAAGCTGGTAAGAAGGATGAAAGAAATATATAATGAAACAAAGAATGTAGCCAGAGTGAATGGGCAAGAGAGCGAGTGTTTTTCAAGGAAAGGAGTAAGACAGGGATGCCCACTCAGCCCAACGCCGTTTACAATGTATATAAACGATATTGATGAGATGTTTTAAATGGCGCAAGCAGGGGAGGCTGTGGTGGGCAAAGACAAAGTGTGGTGTTTGGAATATGCAGATGATTTGGTGATGGTAGCGAACGAGGTGAGAGGAATGAAAGATATGATAAGAAATGCAGAGAGATATACGACGAGAAAAAGGTTGGAAGTAAATGTGGAAAAAAACAAAGATTATGGTTTTTGGGAAAGGGAGAGGAAGGACAAAAGAAAGTGAGTGGAAGTGGAATGAAAGAAAAATAGAGCAAGAAAGGGAATTCAAATATTTGGGGTACGTATTTAATGAGAGGAATACATACATAGCGCATGTAAGAGAGTTGGTTAAAAAAGCAAATAAAGTGATACGGATGATTTGGGGAATTGGAGAGAGAAAGTGTAAGCTTGATTTTAAGAGAAGAGGAATGATGTTTGACAGTCTGGTGAAGAGTATGTTGATGAACGGAGCGGAAATCTGGGGGTGGGAAGAACAAGAGGAGGTGGAGAGAGTGCAGGATAAGTACATAAAATGGGTGCTGGGAGTAGATAGGGAGACACCCGGATACATAATAAGGGAAGAAGCGAAAAGGAGTAAGTTAAGAGTGGAGACAGGGAAAAGGGCGGTGAAATATGAGAACAAAATGAGAGAAAGAGGAGAGTGTAAGATATTACAGGAGTGTTGGAAAGAGAAAAAGGGAGAGAAAGAGAAAGGGAAGGAAAGACAAAGATATCAGAGAGGAGGAAAGGGAGCGAAAGAGTATCCTGAATGAATGGGGAGAGAGAATAGAATGGATGAAGGAAGTCGCAAGAGCGAGAGAAAGAAAGGGGGGGGGAGAAGAGAAAGCAGAAGACAACAGAGAGAGAAAGAAGTAGCCGAAGAAGAAGGAACGAAAAAAAACTAGACCAAAATATGTTTTGCAAATATTAAATTATAGTCTGTCCGGAATGAATCGCCATGGAAATCGGGTGAATCTCGGTCATGTGGATCCCGGACAGAGTTTATAGTTGTATTTTCTCGTACAACGAACGTGAACTTCGTTATTGAGGTCCAAAGTTTCGATCTCACCTTGAAGCCTCTTCAGGCTGCAACAGTACAGGCTGTTCCAGAAAAAAGGGAACAGAAATATTAATTCACTTCAACCTCAAAGGGTAAAATGTGAACATTTCACAGGTTATAGGAAAAAAAACACTTCCGTGATCTTGGGACCTCGAAAAGTAGTCTTATTTTTAATATCCAATTTTGAACTGATTGCAGTAACCTCCCATTTTTAGTGTGTCATAAATAATTTTAGTAGTCAACCAATAAATAATAAGCGAGCTGTTGGAGACGGAAAAAGCAGCCTGGCATTGCAATCCACTTCCGCTTATTCTAGGCGCATTCCCTTTATACATTTATCTGAGGAACCTCAATTAATCTTAGCAACTTGATTGGTCAATATTGAAATGAAGCAATCAAATTGCTGAGATTAACTGAGCTTCCTCAGATAAATGTGTATAGTAGTCCAAATGCTGTAAAGTTATATGGCAGCAATAAAATTTGTAAATAATCCTAATAGGTCATTATCTGGAGTTCTTCCCGACTGCACGTTTGGTAGCTTCGCAGGCCCGGCTTCAAAATATCTTTCCCCAATGAAATAAAATTAATACCAGAAAAATTTATTTATTTAATTAATAATTTATTAAGTCTATACCTACAATTAATACATCAAATAATTGCGGAAATAGAACAAGATATGCGCTGGAATCGTATATAATCGCTGCGGTCTCGACTGGCGCTAAGTTGGAGTACGGCTCTGGCAGCTCAGCAAAGGCTTTACCTGGTTTGTTTACATTATCATCACTGGTGGCCCATTGTTCCCTCAATTGGCTTTCAGACAATGCAAAATTTTTATGAGGGCCATATAACCTTACAGGATTTGGACTACTTATAAATGAAATGCGCCTTGAGTTTGACTCAAATGTTTAATTGTACAGCAGGTGGCCAGCTCTGCGAAACTGTGTATTACTGGTTATAGCCCTACATACTTAGTATACAAATTAAAGAAAGACTCTTCGGATTTAGTGAACCTTACTGAACGAAACGTAGGTCGTACGTAAACAGAAACTGGGAAACGAAACTTTCGTCTTACGCAAAGATTACAAAATTCCAACGGTTGCTTTATTATGAATTTTGAGTCCACCCACACAAAAAGTCTGAAAAATTACTTCTCCTATAATAGCCTTTACAGGCAGAAATTCGTAATAATTGTGTGAGCACCTTGCTCGGAAGTATTTCTTTAATCGCACTATGTATGTGACAATTTTACACCTAAATAATAAACCCCAGGTTCGTTGCATGAAAAAATATGCAACAGAGAGACTGGAACCTCCCCATCGCGTGGGCCTTTGTTTTCCGTGTAGCCAATTGAACACGAAATTTTTAGACCGCTCGTCATTGTGACACTTTCTGACAAATAGCCATATTTAAGGTTAATATCTTGCCACATTTGTTCTTGATTTTGATTATTTTCCGACGAACAGTTGCTCCCAAAAGATTTCGGCTCTTCAACGGGTCACCCAATCTTCATGAACCAAATTTTAGCTAAATCGATCCAGTAGTATAATGCGTTTTTAGTGATATTACATAATTTCGATTCTTTTTACCCAAAGGGCACAAAATGTGAATGGATTTTATCTTCAGCAAAATTGGTCCAGAGGTTTAGGCTGTATCGTGTTTTTAAAGTACGTTAAAAATCTCAAATATTTCAGTTTTCGTCAAAAAGGCACTAAGAGTGAATACATCTTTAGAAGCAGAATTTGAAGGCTTTTCTTAGGGCGATGTCAAAAACGGGGGTTTGCATCTAAAACTTATTACAAACGTATGTACGCCTCGATGTAAAATTTTAGTAACCTTCCATTTTTTTAAATGGTGGGTTTGGAGAGGTTGAAAACTACAAGAGTTCTTTTTTTCTTGCAATTTCGTCGATAATAAAATGCATTTGATTAGAATTATTAAGTCGCCTCAAGTGGATTCTAGAGCCTTATCTAAACAGCAATGACTGTTGACTGCAAAATAAACAAAAAAGGCTAAAAATATTATTGCGTCATGAAAAACATTGCTCAAGGTCCTCAGAAGATATGAGTAATTTGTGGCGTTGTTAATTTTGTTTCTGTAAAAATAATGTAACTACACCCCCCCGACGTAAACTTAAGGACAAAATCGCAAATGTCCAGCAATTTAGTGCTTCAGCTAACAGTGGACGGGCAGTATTTAGTTTACCAATCTATCTTTCTTAGTTTTTGAGATATTTTGAGTTAGTTTACCAAATATTAAAACCTATATGGGACCATTTTGTCGTCGTTGCAGCCTGTTAGCACCTAGTCACAGCTCCAATGTTCGTATATAATACCACGAGTGACACCAAAATTTCCGGAAAGTTTTTGACATTTACGACAGATTTCCGCGGCAAAAAATCTGGAGCAATTGTCAAAAATAAATTTCCGGAAATTTTAGAAATCACGAGCGGTATTCAGCAAGAAAATTTCACTTTAAGTACAAAATCCTGACAGAAAAATTTTCACTTATAATCTCATAAGAGCATTAATTCTTTCCGGAAATTTTTGGAGTGCATTCCAACAACGTATTAATCGGCCCGAGTGGAACACGAGGGCCCGATTACGTTGTTGGGATGCACGACTAAAATTTCCAAGAAATGAATTAATGCTCGAATGCAGATTCGGTAAGAAAATAGCAACGATACAGCCACAGAAATTGAATAGAAATGATTTTTGACATTTAATTTGACATAAAAATTTCCACTTATTAATTTCGCTTAGGTTGGTCTAGGTAGGTATCAAAAATTTCCAGGAAATCCTCGAGTTGCCATGGTAAACACACAGAAATCAATTTTTCTATTGGCTAATGATTAGTATCGTGCGATTTTCGATATAATTTTCTCTTGATTGGTCAGAATCCATCGTTCCTCGTTCATAATTAAATCAAATTTTTAAAGTGGAATTTTCACTTATAATCTCATAAGAGCATTAATTCTTTCCGGAAAATTTTGGAGTGCATTCCAACAACGTTATTAATCGGCCCGAGTGGAACACGAGGGCCCGATTACGTTGTTGGGATGCACGACTAAAATTTCCAGGAAATGAATTAATGCTCGAATGCAGATTCGGTAAGAAAATAGCAACGATACAGCCACAGAAATTGAATAAAAACGCTTTTTGACATTTAATTTGACACAAAAATTTCCACTTATTAATTTCGTTTAGGTTGGTCCAGGTAGGTATCAAAAATTTCCAGGAAATCTTCGAGTTGCCATGGTAAACACACAGAAATCAATTTTTCTATTGGCTAATGATTAGTATCGTGCGATTTTCCATAAAACATGACTCAACTAACAGGTAAAACTTTTATGCGAAAGGTGTGCAAGCATTTCCTAATCACTTGTCCCCACCGTGCCCATAGAAGTTTCACTTCAAAAAAAAAAAAGAAAAAATTGACTCACTTTACTGGTCAAGTCCCGATGGAATACGCCCTTCGAATGCAGATAAGTCATGCCCCTGGATATATCTCTGGCAATTTTGACTCGAGTCGTCTGTGGAAGATCTACGCTCCGATTTTGGATCAATTGTTCCAAGGAACCGCCGTTTATGTATTCGGTGAGGGCGTGCAATTGGCCCTCGTGGACGCAAACGCCCATCAGACTCAAAATGTTGGGATGGCAGAGTTTGTTCATTAGCTGAACCTCCTTCAGCATGTTGCGACGGTTCGAACGCAACAAATTCATTTTCAGGACCATCACGTCGCCCGTCACTCTATGGGTCACCTGTAACAATAATCGAATAAAATGTTAAGGCTTAATGATTCAAAAGTCAAAAGTTGCTAAATTTCATTGCGAGTTTGAGAAAATGCCAACACAGGAAAAGTAAACAAAGAAATAGGTAATATCATTATTTTTCATCGAGGGGTGAGTCGCAGAGGAAAGCTTTGTAAACAAGATTTCGATGTGGAAAGATTTCCCCGCCTGAACGCCTAATTATCTTAACCTGGCAAAAAATTGCACCAATAATCCTCCTAATAAATAACTTATCTAACAATATATTTCTACTAACTACAATCATTTCATCACTAGATTTCCTCAGATTTCCCCAAGATTTCCTCTGATTTGTCGGCATCTTTTTCGCAAGATTTCCCCAGATTTCCTAGAGATTACCTCAGATTTCCCCGAGATTCCCTTAGATTTCCCCGATTTTCTCAGATTTTCCAAGATTTCCTCGGATTTCCCCAAGACTTCCTCAGATTTCCCGGCATATGTTTTCGCACGATTTCCCCGAGATTTCCCGGCATTTTTTTCGCAAGATTTCCCCAGATTTCCCCGAGATTACCTCAGATTTCCTAAGATTTTTGAACATTTCCTCGGATTTCCCCAAGATTTCCTCGGATTTCCCGGAATTTTTTTCGCAAGATTTACCGAGATTTCCTCAGATTTTCCCCATTTCCTCAGATTTCCTCGGATTTCCAAGATTTCCCGGCATTTTTTTCGCAAGATTCCCCCGAGATTACCTAACATTTCCCCGAATTACCTCAGATTTCCCAAGATTTCCTTAGATTTCCCGGCATTTTTTTCGCAAGATTTCCTCAGATTTCTCCGAGATTACCTCACATTTCCCAAGATTTCTTTAGATTTATCCGAGATTTCCTCAGACTTCCCCAATTTCCTAAGATTTCCTCGGATTTCCCCAAGATTTTCCTAGCACCTGTACACCAGATTTCCCCTGCGGCTCACCCCTCGTTTTTCATTAACCAGAAAAGTGTCATTGGCAACTAGTGTTTATCATTTTTGACCAGCTTCTCTCTACAGGGTGTCTCTTTTAAAGTGTCAGTTAGTGATATTTAGAGGATCATTTTGAGCAGCTAAACGAAAATTCAAATTCACTGCCCATCGAATGAAAATATTTTCAGCTCTGACGCATTTCCGGTTATACCGGAAGTGGCCGCCATCTTTGTTATTTTAAATGGAAAGCCTATGTTTCGACTCTAGATCCGGATTATTGGCCTCTTAATTGTGAGTTTATTGCACCCCCACATTGCCTAGCTAACTGTCATAGTTTTTGGCATAATATGTCAAAATTTGTGTAAAAAAATTGATTTTCATAAGGGCAATAGAAATTTTTTATCTTCCAGACTGTCGAAGATTAAGAAATCAAGCTTGGAGGGTTGAAAGTACAAGGTTTGAGCTTTTGGCTGATGGCTCACTCGTTCTTTTTGGCATAACAATATGGCGGAAATTAATATTCAGAAATTGCGTAACGAGATTGTCCAAAACTCAATTTTTTCAAATGTACCATAGTACCATAATTTTATGTATTCAAAAGATGCAAAATTAAATTCCCTGTAAGCTAGTGTTAGCATTCCCTATACTTACTTTCAATATTTTTGAAAATATTTGAAATAAATCTATTTGTGCGAATTAAAAAAATTGATCGCAGCAAGCTTTGGATCAAAAATTAGTAATAGTTCATTTTTCACCTTCAAAAATTTGTTTTGAAGCTTGCTGGGTTAAATTTTTTTAATTTGCACAAATACATTATTTCAAATATTCTCAAAAATATTGAAAATAGGTATAGGGAATGCTAGTACTAGCCTAAAAAGAATTTAATTTGGCAACTTTTGGAAATATAAAATCATTTTTCGTTAAGCCATTTTTAAAAATTATTTCCCGCCATATTGTTAAATCAATATGACCAAGTGAGACATCAAAAGAAAGCTCAAACTTTGTACTTTCAACCCTACAAGTTTGGTTCCTTAATCTTCAACCGTCTGGAAGACACAAAGTTTTCTATTGCCGGCAGAAAATCAATTTTTTTACACAGAGGTCGCGGTTTTCGACACAACACTCTTAGTTCGTCACAAATTTTGACATGTCAAAAGCTATGACAATTAGGTAGGTAAAGCAATAAACTGTAAATATCGCTGACTGACATTTTAAAAGAAACACCTTGTATATGAGGCTAGAAATGTTACATTGAAATTTGAAGGTTCGGTCTTTTATTCTACTTTTCTGACATCTGACAAATGCAAAATGGATCCATGCGGAAACGCACCCTTCCACAAGCATTTGAAAATTCGCTAATTTGCAAAAAGTCAAAAATTTGTCCAACATTTTTGTCAAGTTTAGCGTCAAAGTAACTTTTACTGGTGGATAACGTATTTCTTTATTCTTTGTAAAAGCAGCTAATCTTGTTACAACATTTTTATGACAACCCTGTAGGTTCAGAAATAAGGTTAGGAGAATTAATGACGTCTTTTCACGTGGTCGATCCAACTTTTTCATATTTGACATATGACAACCTACAACTGACACAAAACGGATGCGCCTGGATGTTTCACGTTGGTTGGCAACACTGATAACGAAGAATTAATGAACCCTTTAAAGTTATGACCCTTTTTTGCGCCATAGAATACCAATATCGGGTAATCTTCCGAAGTAACAGGTATCACTGAAACACCCTGTACATAACTGCATTTTTATTTTCTCAAGGTGGCAATAGCCCAGGTAAATGAGTTTGCAAGAAAAGAAGCTTTATAAAATTGGTCAGAAAATCTTTATCTCCTAGGAATAAAATAGTATAGAGTCTTATTAGCAGTAAAACGGACACTTTTTGTGATGAGACCGAAAAAACAATTCCGGGCGAAACACAAAAAATGCGTTTTACTCCGAATGAAACATATTATTAACCTCCCCACTCCACTTCACCATTTAAAAAAAAGGGAGGTTACTGCAATCACTAAAATTTTCGAATTCGAGACAACACCAGATCTTCACGTTTTGAGGTCTCGGGAACCTAAAAAAGTGGTTTTTAAAATGTGTCTGTGTGTATGTTCGTACGTACGTTCGTACGTTCGTACGTACGTTCGTACGTTTGTAAACACGCCACAGCCAAAACTACTAGACCGATTTGGCTGAAATTTGGTACGTAGGCATCTCATAACCCAACTTAGATCTGAAAAGCTTTTGGAGCCAATCGTGCAACCGGAAATGCCATTTTGGCACATCAACTTTTAAATTTTAAATGCAAACCCCCATTTTTCACGTTACCATAGGAAAGGCCTTCAAATTCTGCTTCTAAAAATGTGTTCACTCTCAGTGCCTTTTTGGCCAAAAATTCAAAATTTTTACATTTTTGTCGGATTTTAAAATCGCTGTACAGCCCAAAGCCCTGAACCGATTTGGCTCAAATTTTGCACATGGGAATTGAATTGCACGTCGAAGAGCTGAACAAATTTTGGATTCAATCGGTCTACGGAAAGTGCCGTTTTGGCACACCAATTTCCAAAGCTAAAATTACTCACTCATTTAACCATCCAAAACAAATTTTTGATAGATTTATTGTCACCATCAGAAAGGTCTTCAAATTCTGGTTTTAAATAAGACAAACTTCGTTCGCATTTAGTGCTCTTTGGGTCAAAAAATCGAAATTTTGTAATAACGCTAAAAATACATTATAGGTAGCCCAAATTAGTGAATCGATTTGGCTAAAATTTGGTACATGGAGATTGGGTGACCCGTTGAAGACCTGAAAGGCTTTTGGAAGCAATTGGTCCACGGCAAGTGCCATTCAAGCATATCAACTTAAAATTTTAAATATAAGGCCTCCTTTTTTATGCCGCCAATAGAAAGACGATCAAATTCTGGTTCTAAAAATGTATTCACAGTTTCTGCCATTTCAGTGGAAAATAGAGAAAGAATTCTTTTTCAATAAAAGGGAGCGGGCTGACAGTGGATGACATAAAGTATCCAGTTATTGTCAAAAGGGTGGCAAACTGTTAACCTTAAAAGGAACATATTGTCAAATGTAACGGGTGATGTACGAGGTGATGTCGGTATTTGTCAGAAAATTAGTCACAGACGATAAGCATAAAAAAAAATTTGTTGAATTGCCTACTATCTACACAGAATACAAAGATCCACGCGATGGGGAGGTTCCAGCCGCTTCTCTGCTGCATTTTTTTTTTCTTCGAATGTGGAAAAATAAAGAAAAAGATTTAAAATTACTTGAACGCAAGCTTGACATCTCAATTTCACTGACGTTTGATGATTTTATTAAAAATTTAAGAATTTGAAGTTTCTCAATGACAAATAACACCCAAAAATGTCGGGTTATAAATTTGTGTGTGCAAACGTTGAAAATTGTGGAAGAAGCAAAATATTGCTATTTGCTATTGAGAATTTAAAAGGTAAAAAGGTAAATTAAATCTGTACGTAAAAAGACCATTTCATAGTTTTCAACTTTCAATTTTGATGATCTACATCTAACTCGTCGACGGAGCCCAAAGATATTTTTCGCCGGTAGTCACTAAAAGTGCATTTTTACTACTTCTTTTGCAGCATTTAAGGCCTAGGCAGTAAAAGTGGATTTTTTACTGCCGGCGGCAGTAAATATCGCGGCAGTAAAAATTCACTTTTTTAATGACAATCGACGATTTACTGCCGCGGCTGAAGTTTCATCGCCGAGGCGATAGCCGATTTTTTTTGCCTTGTTAAACAAGTAACTATTAACTCGATCCTCATTTTTACTGCTGCTTTTGCGGCATTTACTGCCTAGGCAGTAAAAGTGGAGTGTTTACTGCCGGCGGCAGTAAATATCGCGGCAGTAAAAATGCACTTTTTTAATGACAATCGGCGAAAAAACAGATTTACTGCCGCGGCTGAAGTTTCATAGCCGAGCCGATAGCCGAGTTTTTTTGCCTTTTTAAACAAATTACTATTAACTCGATCCTCATTTTTACTGCTTCTTTTGCGGCATTTACTGCCTAAGCAGTAAAAATGCACTTTTTTAATGACAATCGGCGAAAAACTCGATCCTCCCGTCAGGGGATTACAAAATCTTTTTACTCCACCCAGCTATTTCTGTTAGTTACTAAGACAACGTTCGTATTATGTCAAATATGAAAAAGATAAACTTCTAGAAAACATGCACATTTGACAAATGTCATGCTTCTATGACGTTCGAGGCAAAAAATTTAGTTTTTAAATGATTTGGTTCGGTCTGCCTGTATCACGCTTCTGTATAAAACTACTGAAGATATCGAAATGAAATTTATTACAGATATACAAGGGGTCAGTTTTGACCGAGATTTTGACAGAACTTTTGCTTTAGTTAAAATTCGAGAGGTATACAGGGTGTCACAGGATTATGGTGCACCCTCCTTTTTTCCATACTTTTACCAGAAGTGACAAACTTTTTATTTTCAAATGGGATACCCTGTATAGCAATACATTTTTGGAATCTACTTAATTTTCTGAATCAAATGACCACATAAGTGACATTTCAAGTGTCAAAATAATTTTTGGGCCCCATTTTATCTTTCTATCTAGAGGGTTGTGACCTCTCCATTGTTATTCTAACGGACCATAGTAGAATAGGTAAAGACAGCAATGAAAAACAAAAAAAGAGTTTAACATTTACAACATTTGTGGTGACTAGAACGAGGGTTGACAACTTGAAAATTTTGGTGTACAAGTATGAAAAATTTGTACAATTTTTTTCAGGAATTTTGGATATTTTTACATGATTTTGCACATTTTCTGGAAATTTTTTAGAAATTATATATATATATTATATATTATTACCCAGTTGTCAACCTCTCGGACTAGAATTTTCCCAGGGTTACTATGGACCATTAGAATAACAATGGATGGGTCATAATCCTCTAGATAGAGTGATAAAAAGAGTCCCAAAAATTATTTTTGACACTTGAAATGTCATTGGATTCAGATGTCAGAAAGTGGCCTTTAATAAGTACATTCGATTTTGCAAGTTTCAAAAATGTATTTCAAAAACTATGGAAAAAAGGGGGGTGTACCATGATCCTGTGACACCCTGTATCGGTAAACCCGTTGCTAAAGGTTTGACAAAATTGCTAAAAAGTAAAAATTATGCTCAACCGTGCTCAACTTTTATTACAGAGGCAATGCTCCTCTCATTTTTACCCCACCCCCCCCCACAACTAATTTAAAAATGGAAGGCTACCTACTGCAATCCCTTTACAATTCGAAATTGAGATAACACCGGATCTTTACGTTTCGAGGTCTCAGGATCACGAAAAAGCGGTTTTTAGAAAAACATGTCTCTACGTATGTATGCAAGATTCCAGGGGCCCTATCCCCGACTTCGGCGGATCTCGTTTCGTGCGAAAGTGACGCGATTTGCGCACGAACCTTCAACTTTGGCATTCTCGAGATCCGTACCATTCGAATCTCGGGCGGTGCGGAACTTTTCGTACGACCGTCAGCATCGCATGATAATTCCAGGCGGATCGAGGCATTCGCACGAAAGTAGATGCTTGCTCAACTCGGTTTTCAATTTTTATATCAAAAATCATTACTTTTCGATTATTTTGCTAATTCTTATTTTTTATGCTTAATGGGGCGATTAGGAAAATGTCTTCAATTTCATTTCCTTTGCTTTTTCAAATTTTTTCACTTCTCACAATCTGCCAAAATAGCAAAAATTATTTTTAACCTCCCCACAACCATATTTACTGCAATCACTCCAAAATTCGAAATTGAGATAACACCAGATCCTTACGTTTCAAGGTCCCAGGATCACAAAAAAGTGGTTTTTAAAAAATGTCTGTGTGTATGTACGTATGTACGTATGTGAGCAAGATTCCTCGAAAACTACCGAACAGATTTTCACGAAATTTGGTATGGAGATTAGTATTGGTTTTCTGGTGAGCCCAGTTAATTTTGTTGCCAATCTACAAACGCCAAGTGCCTTTTTGGCGTATCAACTAAGAAATTTTACTGATGAACACCAATTTTTCTTATCAGCATGTGAAAGGTCTTCAAATTCTGTGTCTAAAAATGTATTCACACTTGGCGCCTTTTTGGCATAAAATCGAAAAATTCGAAATTTCGAAGCAACATTAGATAATACGCTACAGCCCAAACTGCTTAATCGATTAGGCTGAAATTTGGTAGGTAGGGACACACAGTACCCCCTAAGAGCTGATTTAATTTTGGTGGTCATCGGCCAACGGCAAGTGCCAATTTGGCATATCAACTTTGAAGTTTGACTAATAAACTCCCATTTTCTTTATCAGAAAATGAAATGTCTTCGAATCTCGTTTCCAAAAATGTCCTCAAACTTAGTGCCCTTTTGTCAAAAAATCATAAAATTTTGAAAAATACCAGTAGTAATATTTAGGTATAGCAAGAAAGAAAATTTACTTAATTTTGGTAGCAAACGACCAATAACAAGTGCCTTTTTGGCATGGCGTCTATGAAATTTGAGATATGACTACCATTTGTTTTATCAGCACATGAAAAGTCTTCGAATTTTGTTTTCAAAAATTCAATTAAATTTAGTGCCCTTTTGGCAAAAAGTAATAAACATTTTTAAAAATTACCAAAACACTTAGGTAGAGACTGAATTGAAATTTATGGGTGGCAGAATTGAATAAAGTATGATACACGTTTCTAACTTTAAAAAATTCGCAGATTCCGAATCCATTGAGAAAAAAGTGTCATTCCATTTGAGAAAACTAAGTTTTATTCCAGACTTTACACGTTTACACCTGCTCTAATATGAACTATGAAGGTAAATAGCAATATTGAACATAGTCTTTTTTAAAAATTTCACTCAATCATCTACTGTAAAATTAGAACATTTGCATTTATTTGGGTTGCAATTTATGAAATAAATTCAAACTTGACCGCCGCGCGGTGCGAAACCGGTGCTCTCATTGGTTTTCGGATGCCGTTGCGCTACGGCATACGTTTCTCGTGCGGAAGAAACGATCGAAATGCGAACAGGCGGAGGGAAACTCGAGAATACCGTTTGACGTTCGGAGAGTCGCCCGTGCGGATTTCGATTTCGTGCGGATGTGCATTCGGATGAGATCCGCCGAAGTCGGGGATAAGGCCCCAGTTCTCGAAAACTGCGGAACGGATTTTAAGGCTCTACACTACCTTTCAAAAATCCCTTATTTGGTGTACGTTCGGTTGCATATTTCTACTAATCTTGCCAGCGCATGCCAGCTGTCAATCAGGATTACCTCTCTGCGGGAATCACCCCAGGTGGTCGTTTTTCAATTAGTCAGGGACAATGAAATGTCTTTGCCTTCGAAAATATAGAGATTCCATATTTTAACCATTTCAAATATTATTTGAATAATGTGCTACTTGTATTTAAATGTGCCTGGATCGCTTCGATTTTATTATATTATGTGTTCTATTGCATCAATTATTAAATACCTACCTACAGTTTATCAGGTATTTGGACTTTTTTATCAAAATCGACAGCTTCGCCGAAGTCGTCGAATTTTAACAATAAAAAAGTCCAATTACCTGATAAACTGTATTTAATTTATATTATATTCTACATTAAAATTTGTTTGATAGCTGTCACAATTTCCATGAAATGTTGCAAATAATTCGGCGAATTGTTATAAAGTACCTAATATAAGAAGTGGTATGCTTATTACCGATATTTTTTTTGCAAAAACGAATTTTAATCCCATCAACGACGAAAATACAACGACCCCGAAAGGGGAGATGTTTTTTCAAAGATTGGTACCTATTGAAATGAGTTGATTTGTAAAAAAATTATCGATTTTTAAGCATACCACTCGTTATATTACTTATGACAATAATTGGCCTCATGAAACGTGTTTTTTAATAAGTGCCTATGCAATTTCTTTCAATACCATATTCGAAAAAATAGAATGGTTATAAAATAATATAATAATAGAATTAAGTACCTATAAGGTTGGTTTATAAACATAATTAGGGTAGGTAATTAGGGATTTGCAGAATCCTGATCTGGTGCAACATTAGCCAGTATTTGAATAACTGAACAGACCTGGGAATAATAAATTATAATAATAGGCTTATTATGTTCAAATTTTATATTTTTGGTGAAATTGCTTGCTGATATTTGGAATGGATCAATTAGTCCCTACTTGGTAAATTGAAATGAGAAAAGTGAGAGTGGGGAAAGGGAAGGGTAGTTTTCCTTTTTGAAAATTAACGTTTTTGACTCCAATTGAAGTTCATACTTCGTGTCTATAAGATCATAGCTGTGTTTCACGTGTATTATTGGTGTTTTTACGACAGTAATAGCGATTACATATATATTTCGTTTTTTGATCTTTTTACGTTTTAGTGGTTTTGTTTTTGCAGTAGGTAGCTAGTGGTATTTGTTTGGTGTTTAGTTTTATATTTAGGTAAGTAAATATAGTATAGCTAAGCCGAGTTTCGGAGTACCCCATTGCATAAGTAACCAAATTCTTGCATTCAACTGAGAATGGGAAATCCATCAAAAAAACATCTTAGTGTGAGTAAGAAACGGAAAAGTAGAGCAAGTATCATGAAAAATTTTTGGAAGCGAAAAACTGTTGAACCTGCAGTCTTAGGACCTACAAGTGAAGTTTCCGTCAGTAACAATGTCACAGATTTGCCCCCACAGGAGCCAGAAGGTCCAATTTTTGCAAATCAAGCTAATGAGGATGAAGAGTTTAGTGACGAAGTTTTCGAGGTTGAGCCCGGTAATCCAAAAGAGCAAACAATGTTTCAGGTTAGCGGTCGCAGAATTGTTGACATTGGCTACTTGTTTAAAACATTGCAATCGATTAAACATAAAATATACGGTTGCAATTTTTCTAACGTGGAGATAGTCAAAGAAACTCAATTTGGATTTAAAAGCAAATTTACGTATAAATGTAACATGTGTGGTTTACTCGGTACATTTTATACCGAAGACAATCCAGGTGAGATAAATAAAGCAGCAATATGTGGGGTCATTGCTATGGGGGCCGGCCATACGCAATTGTCCGAGTTCAGTGCAGCTTTAGATATTCCTCAGATGTCTGAAAGAACATACCAGAAAAATGTAAATAAGGTTTATGAAATAGTAACGAGGGAAGCATTTAATGAAATGATTGAAGCGGGCAAATTGGAACACCAATTAGCGGTAGAATCCGGTGACATAGATCAGAGCCCGAATTCTGGTAGCTATCGTTGGTTCAAACGATTTCGTGGTTGCTAGGTCCTGACCAATAAGGAATGTTTTGCCGTAGCAACCTCGATATCGTGATCGACGATATTGTGGACCAGAATCCTGGGCCAGGATGGTAAACCATTTATTACTGTTATAGTGGATGGAGCCTGGAGTAAGCGATCTTATAAAAGCAACTACAATGCTTTATCAGGAGTAGGTTGTATTATAGGTGCTAGGACGAAAAAGGTTTTATTTGCAGGAGTTAAAAATAAAAGTTGTAAATTTTGTAGTCACTACAAAAAATTAAACAAATTACCACCATCTCACAATTGCTTTCAAAACTGGAACGGCACCTCCACTTCGATGGAGTCTGCTATAATTTTAGAAGGATTTAGAAAATCTATTGAAATGCATGGCCTCAGATATAAAAAAGTTATTGGGGACGGAGATAGCAGTGTTATTAAAAAAATTCGTGAAGCAAAACCTTATGGCCCTACTTATTTTGTAGAGAAAATTGAATGCAGGAATCATGTCTTGAGAAATTACTGCAACAAAATTAGAGAAATAAGTAAAATGCCAAGAACAAACATGACCATTCGAAATTTCTTTCGCGACAACCTGCTTAAATTTAGAACCGCAGTAACTATGGCAATTAAATTTAGGAAATCACAAGATATTTCGTTTGACGAAAAAGTTGGTCACTTGAGAAGGGACATTTTGAACGGTTCTCGTCATATATTTGGTTATCACCAAAGTTGTGACAGTTATTTTTGTAAAAAAAGCGGTGAACGGGGTCCTGATAATCTATATACCACCTTTCAGAATCATTCAAGTTTGTTTGAGGCATATAAGCATGCTGTAGTAAGAGTGGCAAATTTGGCGTCAAGTCTTCTTTTTGACGTTGACAATAACCCCGTTGAATGTTTCAATTCAGTTGTAAACAAATTTGTGGGTGGAAAAAGAATTAATTTCTCTCTTAGGGGCTCATATCAAGTTAGGTGTTTGGCAGCAGCTATTAGTTATAATAACAAAGGCCACTTTATTTCTAAAATTTTAAAGCAAATAAATGGTGGAAATGTGGGTATTTACACGGACAAATTTTGTGCTCGCAGATTGAAAAGATTTCAGTATGGAACTAAAGGCACAAAAAGAAAAATGCGAATTCAAAGTGCTGATTCCGATTATGGTAATACTGAGGGTGGCGAAATCGATATGTCTCAAAACGAATTTGAAATTAAAAAATCGAACTTTTTGGATGAATTATCTGAAGCTGACATTGACGAGATAGAACGAAAAACCAGCAACCAAAGGTTTTGCGAGGCATGGACTAAAGAACGATCCATTCGTTTAACGGCAAGTAATTTTGGAAAGGTTTGCAAAATGCGTAATGACACAAATACGGCAAACACTGTAAAAAATATGTTGTATTCTGTACTTTCTGACAGAAGGACATTGCCCAAACCTTTACAATATGGAATTGACAACGAGCATAATGCTATAAAAAAGTTTGAAGAACTTACAGGACTTGTTGTTTCAGCAAGTGGGCTGTTCATTGATCCGGAAAAACGATTTCTAGGTGCATCTCCTGATGGTTTAATAGGCGAAGATACCATTCTTGAAGCCAAATGTCCTTTTGCGGCGCGCGATAAAAATATTGTGGAAGCGATTCAAGAGAAATCAATCAGCTTTTGTGTACTGGATCCTCATGATCGTAGTAAAATTTTATTGAAACCCTTCGATAATTATATGTATCAAGTGCAAGGACAATTGCATATTACAAAACGAAAATTTTGTTACTTTGTTGTTTATACGCAAAAGGATTGCCAATTCTGCATCATAGAAAGAGACGACAACTTTTGGACGGCCAAGATGGAACTTCCTTTAGAAAAATTTTATATGCAGGCAATTCTTCCAGAACTTATTGACCCCAGAAAGGAAAGAAATCAACCTCTTAGAAAAATTTTAAGGAAGGATCTTTAGTTGTCAATGTTTGTCTGTTGCACCAAAATGTTTTCTTACCGCCGCGCGCCGTTTGCCTCTAATCTTTTTATTGGTACTATTTTTTGTACTTACTGGTCAAAATAGCAATCTCTTCTAAGAGATGAGCGCTATTGGCGCTTTGATCTGTTGCACCAGAATATTTTCTTACCGCCGCTTGCCTTTAATCTTTTTATTGGTACTATTTTTTATACTTACTGGTCAAAACAGTAATCTCTTCTAAGAGATGAGCGCTATTGGCGCTTTGATCTGTTGCACCAGAATATTTTCTTATCGCCGCCGCCGCCGCTTGCCTTCAATCTTTTTACACAATTTTTTATACTGGTCAAAACAGCAATCTCTTCTCAGAGATGAGCGCGCTATTGGCGCTTTGATCTGTTGCACCAAAATATTTTCTTACAGCGGCTTACCTTTAATCTTCTTACTATTTTTTATACTGGTCAGAAGATAAAACAACAATCTCTCGTAAGAATATTTATTCTTTTATACTGCAAAAATCAACAATGTTTAATTTTGACCTTTATATGAATTTCTGCAGGCATCTCACATTTATTTTGTATGCGGTTCTCGAGCAATCTATACGGCTGCTGAAACTACCTGGTCGCCACATGGGGTCTAACGCAGGGTCTGTTGAGGGGATTACAGTCATAAATCATCACCGGCCTCATTAAGAAATGTTAAATGTGTTGCCTAATTTCGATTTTATTCCAACTGTTATCATTAACTATTATTGCATATATTTCGATTATCACTTAATATGAACAAATTTTAAGATTTCTCCTCCATAGATTCAGATGTCCTCTACAAAATGCACTAAATTACAAAGAGATCAGTCAAAGCACTGAGGACTGAGAAGGAATTTTGGATTTTTATTCATTATGAAATAATTAAAAAACTGCTAATTTTTTTGACAAAAAAATATATCTGCTCCATAGATTCGGCATATCTCTACACGATAAAATAACGATCATCGCTTCAAACTTAGTTTTGAAACAGTTATGAGGAATTTTGTCTACGTATATTATCGTTACAGTCTCGTCGAGGGTAAGGTAGAGCCTTAATGAAATTTACAATGGGCCTTCTGGTAAGCCCAATTGATTTAGATAAAAAATAAAATGAAATTTACAGAGCCCCAAATATTTCTTTGCCAAAGACACAATCATCTGTTTAATTATAGGATTTTGTTAACATCCCAGAGAATTTTCTCTCATTCTCTCATCCGCCTGGGATGTGAATGACGCAAGAATACCTGAAACAATATCGACTATAGTTACGTGATATTTATCAAGCGCGCTACGCGAAAACAATGGAATCCGGCAGATCCGTATCGGCAAAATTAAGTCGTCGGTTTTGATGAAAGAAAAAATCCGAGGAAAAAATCCTTGATCCGTAACGTCTTTCTTCCGACCAGAGAGCCTTCTTTTTCCTCGAGCAACTTTCCATCGAAGAAAAAAAAACCGCCTATTAAGCATTCCATTGTCACCATAGTAACAAAATAATGAAATTATTATCGGTTCCATTATTACTATCATCGTCGAAAATTAATTGGTTCCGTTCGAGGAATTAGTAACGAAAGGATTTTTTCGGTGATGGTCTGCAAGCACGGTCTACATCTCATTCGGGGGAATGTTTTAGAAACGAGACTTTCACCGTTTTCCCGTCCTTTTGAGCAAAAGAAAAAAAAGTACTCGTCCTACGCACCCCCCGAAATAGCGTGAAATCCGAGAGTAAACATTTCGGTGTGTTTTCAGATTCGGACCAAGTCGATGAGTCATTCCGCTGAAAAACTCAAAAAAACGATCGCATCGGCGTTATTCGGTTTTTCGGAAATCATTGATCTGGGGGGCATCTCTTGATGCAGGTGAACATTGGACAACTGCCAAACCACCTGACCCGACTAAATTTAAATTCACGCAAAATCTGGTGGGCTCAAACATCTGATTTTTTGTCGAAAACAACCGCCTCGGTCAGGGATGCCAACTGTTGTTGTTGATGTTGTTTTTAATTATTGCACTCTTTTTATTCCTGTTATAAAATGAACGGTTTTACGTTCCCGTGATAATTGGTGTTTTTTTATCGCACGTAATGAGCCGTGTTTAATTTTTATTGTGGAACAACAATAGCACAATTAGAGAGATAATTGCAGATAAGGGGGCTGTGGAGTTACTTTTTAGAATGTTTGTAAGGCGAAAAATTCCTCACGTCTATCTGTGATGATGATTAGGAATGATCGGTCGCATTAGGACAGTTGATGCCAAAGGTTGGTACTATTGTAATCAAGAAAAGAAAAAAGGTAAACGTCACTATTCCCTAGATAAGAAAAAGCGAAACAATGGTTTAGAAACTTTTGAGAAGTCAGGTTTTCACAAGGTTTTCAGCGAGTCTTCTTTGGTATTTTTTGGCGACTTTAACATTTAACAACTTTTAGCAAGTCTCTTACAAATCGAGATTTAATATACACAAAATTCTACATACATGTAGGATGTAGGTACCTACAACGTGTCCCAGGCAGTAGTGCCAACCAACAGGGTTACCAACTGAGGCGTATTTGTAAGCTTCTTAAGTTGTTAGCGAGAGGTTGCCCATTTGAAAATTGCCGTGTACAGGGTGTTGCCAATTTCATTGCCCACTATTGGAATCTCGGAAACCATTAGAGATAGAAAATCGGTTAAATTAGAAAAAAATAAAAACAGAAATTTTCTAGACCTCCTAGATTTTGAGTAACATCAGTCAATCTTTCTTTTTTTATGGCCGCCATATCGGATTTTAACATTACATACACAAAAACTGAACTTTTCAAAAATGTGACCAACTTGGACAGATCGTCAAAATTTGAAATTTGGTGCGAATAATTTGTATAATCAAGGAATCAAGGAATAAACTCTAAAAAAGTACACCGACTTTTTCAATTTCTTATGACGTGAAAGGAATTGAATTCAACGATAATAAAACACGTCTTGGCATCGTGTGACTCAAGCTTTGGATTTTTTTTGAAAAAGCCTGGATTGGTTAATTTTTGAAAAGCCGTCTTTTATGTGTCTAATGGTGTGAAAATCCAATATGGCGACCATGAAAAAAAGAAAAGTTGACAGTCGTTACTCAAAATATGGGAAGTCTAAATAATGTTTGTCAATGCCATTGAATTGACAGATGTCAGAAAAAAAGAAGTTCCAAGTTTCATTTAAATAGCATCAACTGTTAGGGAGCTATGAATTTTTCTTTAGAATGTCAATTTTCAGTTTTTCCAGAATAACTCAGGTACGAATCAAGATATCGAAGAATTCTTTACAGATTCTTAATCACTTTAAAAAATAGCAACTTTTATCCAATTTAACCGATCTTCTAACTCTAGTTTCCGAGATCCCAATAGTGGGCAATGAAATTAGCAAAATCCTGTATATGTATGCATGAGAAATTGTGGAAATTATTCGGAAATAGTTTGCAAATTGTTTGAAAATTATTCTGAAATTGTCGAAATGATTTCGAAATTATGGAACTATACTCTGTCCGGGATCCACACGACCAAGATTCACCCTATTTCGAATCATTGTTGTCAACAATGAGTGTGGATCCCGGACAGACCATAGGTACGTATTCAGAAATTGTGGAAATTATTTATTAGAAAATCGCACGATAATCATTAGCCAATAGAAAAATTGATTTCTGTATGTTTACCATGGCAACTCGAGGATTTCCTGGAAATTTTTGATACCTACCTAGACCAACCTAAACGAAATTAATAAGTGGAAATTTTTATGTCAAATTAAATGTCAAAAATCATTTCTATTCAATTTCTGTGGCTGTATCGTTGCTATTTTCTTACCGAATCTGCATTCGAGCATTAATTCATTTCCTGGAAATTTTAGTCGTGCATCCCAACTACGTAATCGGGCCCTCGTGTTCCACTCGGGCCGATTAATACGTTGTTGGAATGCACTCCAAAAATTTCCGGAAAGAATTAATGCTCTTATGAGATTATAAGTGAAAATTACGAGCAGTTGAAATTGTGGAAATTATTCGGAAATGGAGAACATGAATAATTTTTTTTATTACGCATAAAAAAGAGGTCGCCAAAATACCTTGGGTTTAATTCATGACTTTGCGATTTTCTTCAATGTTTTGGAGAAAATAATTAATGAATATCCGTCATCCCGTCATTTATCAGGAGCTAATGCATTGAAAAACCTATAGTGACGTCACTTGTTCGATTTTAAATAAATGCTTGTTTATTGAAATGTATCATTATATTTAATTTCATTATTATTATTATTATCGACTTTTTTTGCTCTATTTCTGTTCCTTGTAATACAGGGATTCCAGCGCCAACTTTGCAAAAATAAATGATAAAAATGACTGACTAGTTCCAAACTAAATTTCAGTCTTACCATCCAAAATTGGACGTGGATTAGACAAAAAAAAGTTGGTAGCAGAGCTTTGTAGCAGAGTCAATATACAAACTAGTACCAACTGTGAAAGTGAGTTTAGCGAGGAGTTTAGTTTAACAATCCAGGGCAAATGTTGGTAGCCTTTTGGCTCGGAAAATAAGAGTTAAAAATATGATAAAAATCTAATATTTACTAAACTGATCAATGTTTTATGAGTAATATTACTAAACCCGAAGACTTTTAATAGAAAGGGTAGGTACCTATGTCAGTGGGACCTAGAGTAGTGCCAACCAAAGGATTACCGGGTTATAAGAAAAATAGAGCTAATAGGCCATTACGGTATATCACATTTTTTTTTATTATTGGAATAATTCAAAAAATAATCATGTTTGATTGAAATCCATCGTTTTTGTTTTAGATTTTATTAGGTATTTCCGAGGGTATTTCCCTTCAAAAAGTAATTTTTAAAAAATTATGACGTATGTGTTAGTGATCTTACCTTTCTGTACAATAAAAACACAGATAACAAATACACCCTGTTCTCTTTCTATGTGACTAAAGGTGCAAAAACTCCATGGCAATCCATTGTTGCAACAATGGGTTACTATGGATATTTTCCACCTTTAGTCACATAGAAAACGAACGGTGTAGATGACAGTTGGGTCACTTGTTTCAATTAGAAAATTAGATCTGACATTGACGAAATGAAACAGGAATGAAATGGACAGGTTGGCTCGTACTTTTCGTCAGAACGTAGCTCATACGTCATCAAAATTAATATTTCATTTTGTGGCCTAAGGAATAGTTATATTCGAAAACGTGCCACTTTAACTAAATTTCAGTGTTACCATCCAAAATTGGGCGCTGATCAGAAAAATAGTTGGTAGCACTGTCAACATATAAACAACTGTGTGGTAGCACTGTTTTCAGTTTCCCGGAAAATAAGGCTTGCCACCATGATAAAATTAAATACTACCTACTTATGAAGTTTATGAGTAATTTTACCAAACCCGAAGCCTTTCAATATCCTTATAAAAGAAATATCAGTAGTGCCAACTAACAGGATAACAAACTGGAGAGCATCTGTAAGCTTTTTAGGTTGGTAGCTATGGTAGGTATAATTACGCAACATTTTTTTCAACTCAGGACTACCAACATTAACTAAATTATCACCAAAAATTGGAAGTTGATTAGAAAAAAGAGGTAGTATGTATACCTAATGGAAATGAAACTTTTGTCTTACGAACAGATGAAAAAATTCCCCCGTTGTCGTATTTTGAATTTTGAGTTCAATGTGAATACCTACAAAAATAGTTTGAAAAATTACCTTTCGGATAGCCTTTACTGGTAACAGCTGGTATTAATTGTATTAGCGGTAGCAATTATTTTAGTTGTGACGTAGGACAAAAGTTTCATTTCCATTAGGTATAGTAGGTAATGTCAATATACAAACTACTACCAACTATGAAAGTGAGCTTAGTTTAACAATCCACGGCGAATGTTGAAGCCCTCTCTCGGAAAATAAGAACTGCCAACATGATAAAATCAAATATTACTAAACTTATGAAGTTTATGAGTCACCAAACCCGAAGACTTTTTATATCCCTACGTCAGCAGTACCAACTAACAAGATTACCAAATGAGGCGCATCTGTAAACTTTTTACGAGGCTTTTTAAGTTGGCAGCTATGGTTTTAAGAAAAACAAAGCTAATTACAGCGTAGACAAATATTTATCAACTCCGACTACCAAATGTGTCGTTGCCACTTTAACTAAATTTCAGTGTTGCCACTAAAAATTGGACGTTGATTAGAAAAAAAGAGTTAGTGGTAGGGACCGTCCATATACAAACTAGTACCAACTGTGAAAGTGAGCTTAGTTTAATAATCCACGGTGAATGTTGGTAGCCCTGTCTCGGAAAATAAGAGTTGCCAACATGATAAAGTCAAATATTCACTAAACTGATGAAGTTTATGAGCAATATTACTAAACCCGAAAATTTTTAATAGCTCTAATAAAGGATATGTCAATTGTATCAACCAACAGGATTACCGACTGGGGCGCATCTGTAGGTAAGCTTTTTAGGTTGGTAGCTATGATCCCAGGACTATTTGCCCTGTCTCTAGAAGCAGTTAGTGAACCGATAAAGTTTTGATATGATTAGAATGGTGGGGGTACTAACTTTACCAGGAATGTCTCTCACCATTCTAATCGCATGATAACTTTATCGGTTCTAGAAAAAGGGCACTACTAATGTTAAAATAAAAAGCTAAACTATGTTTCTCTGTACCTATTGCCGTTTCGCTATTATAAAGGTTCTCAACTCTACAAGGAATCTCCACTAAATAAATTTTGCCAATATGATATGGCGTAATCAATTACTGCTAATAAAAAATTCAAAGTACATAGTCTAACCACTGTTATCACCTTGAATTAAGGTCTCATGCAACGAACACACACATATTTCCTGATGACCCCACATTGACGAGATTTAGGCGAAATAATTTCGGTAATTTCGGCAACTGATATGCAAATCCAAAGTTTGACGCCATTCATAATAAGCTAGATTATCCCTCGGTTTAGCCACAAAATGAAATTGTAGTCGATCCTTGCAATCACAAAAAGCAAGCATACAAAATGAAAAACTTGCTCGCATTACCATGCGTTTTTAATGTTTAACCTGCAATTATCAGCCACTCGAAAATCCTTCACAAAGGTGATAATGTAAATACATTTATCACATATTTTTCTTCGCGCATATAAATACGGGAGTTTGTTTTGAGGTTGACGCAAATATCATTATCAGTGCCAGTCACATTTCAGCTCGTTAAGGTAAACCTCGAACGAGGTGGAAAAAAATTCCCTGGGAAACTGGAGCAGAGGTGTTCACCTCCAGATTTTTCGGACTTTTCTACCATAGTCGATTTTCTGGGTCGTTGCAATGTAATCACACGTCATAACAGTTCTAGTCACTTTCCAGCAGTTTAAACGTGATCGTACTGCACAACTAATTAGCCTTGTTTGCGTACTTAGCCGTTCCTATTTTGGATTATACGAGGTGATTCACGAAGACTCATTATAGTTGTATCAAAATTTTTTATTTTGATATCAAAAAATGCAATATTCTTTATTTTCATCCTCGAGCACTAAAAGATCGAGAAAAGACGAAAATTCTTATTCTAGTGAGATTGGATCATCGCTCGGGTATATAATTTTATAGGCTTAAAAAAACGTGAGGGTAAAGGCCGGTTTACACGAAGCCAGTAGAGAAGCAAGTCAAGTGAGCAAGTGACTTGCTACTTGTTACTTGCTCCGTGTAAACATCTACTTGTCTCATATGTGGATAACGGTTTGTGTTCTATCTTGGTTTTGTTGGATTTTAGTAGAGCCTTTGATACCCTGAATCATCAATTACTTTTGAGCATCTTAAAATATGTAGGGTTATCTGAAAAAGCAGTGAGTTTGTTCGGCAGTTTTCTTACGGATCGCTCACAGATCGTCAAATTAAATGAACAGTATTCTAGGGCCTTGGACTTGAAAACAGGCGTTCCACAAGGCTCTGTTTTGAGCCCTCTATGTTATACAATCTATACCAGTTTTTATCTAAAGGGTATGGAATACTGTTGTACTCATTTATATGCAGATGATACACAAATTTACCACTCTTTTTTGCCTCAACACGTAAGAGATGCATGTGCCAATGTAAACGAAGATCTTGATAAAGTTATAACAAGTGCAAGATGTCATTGCCTACAAATTAATTCTAATAAGTCCAAGGTCATAGTTTTTTGTAGGAAAAAGGACAAAGCTGAAATTCTACATAAAATTAAAATTAATGTTGATGGCGCTGCATTAGATATTGTTGACGAAGCCAAAAATTTAGGTGTTTTAATCGATTCGGAGTTGAGATTCAAAAGCCATGTTAACAAACTTTTGCAGAGGGCATATTCAGTGTTAAAAATTCTATATGGCACTAGGCGGCTGCTACCTTTGTCTACTAAAATCATGCTTTGCGAAACACTGGTATTGTCTCTTTTTACTTACTGTTCACCTGTATATGGTCCCTGTTTAGATGCTATATACAAGAGCAAAATTGAAAAAGTTCAAAGATCTTGCCTTAGATTCATATACGGTATTCGAAAGTATGATAGAGTAACTTACAAACTAAAAGACACGGGTTGGTTGAGTATGGAAAAAAGGCGTTTTCTTGCTTCGGCCACTCTATTCCATAAAGTCATTCATGCAAAATCCCCCCAATATCTATATAAGAAGATATCGTTTAGGACGGACGTTCATAATTTAAATATAAGATTTCGAGGTTTGTTAACTATTCCAAGGAGAAAAACGGAACTTTTAAAAAGATCGTTTCAATACCAGATTGCCAGTGTTTATAACTCACTGAATAAAGGTTTTAAAAACTTAAATAACCGACGTTTCAAATATGCGTTAAGAAAAAATTTATTACAAGAATAATTACACACCTATCCTTTTAGATCACATTCCGAATATTTTCGCACATAAGTACATATTGCGTTTTAAATGCTTAGTTATAGTTTGCTTATATACTTTTTTTGTCAGTAGGCACTTTCATTTCCTTTTAATAACAATGTTTAATTGCTACTCAAATTGTTATGTTGCTTTCTGTGTCAGGACAAGTGGAAGATCAGAGTTGTTTTATAACAACTACTGAACTTGTACCTTTTGATTCCTATTTTACACTTTCTTTTTCTTTTTAAGTTGGGATTTATAAGCATATTGTAAAATCGAGAGTCAATAAACTATTATTATTATTATTATTATTATTATATTTCAGGTAAGGCAAGTACGGCAGGCAAGCTGATAAGACAGTCAAGTGAATAGAACCAGGTTCTATTTACTTGCCGACTTGCTTTCCCCTTCTACCAATTTATTACCAATCTACCAATCACACTGGCGCATTACAGAAACCTTACTGAACTTGCTTCAAATACTTGCCCACTTATGAGCTGGCACTTGCTTTGACACTGCTGGTGATAAATTCAAGTCAAGTCACTTGCTCACTTGACTTACTTCTCTACTGGCTTCGTGTAACCCGGCCTTAACAGCACTGAGATTGGTACCGGCATGTCAAGTTTTAAGGCGTGATTATTTTAAGCATTAAGTATTGAACTAATTCAAAGCAGCATTTAGTATACCAGTAACCAATCAAATCCTGATTACAGCGATAATACTACAACGCCAACTTGACACTACCTACTCAATACTTTAATGTATAAAATGATCTGTAAAATACGATTCGTAGTCTCTTGGTTGCCTTGTTGAGTCCTCATGGATGCACTACTTGTCAAATGGTAGATTTTTTTCGGCCAAAGAAGACTCACGCGTCGCGTCCTCTTTTTACGCAAAAAAAATCTACCATTTTGACTCGTAGTTGACAGACGTCAAAACCCGCGCAATCAACAGACTACTCGTCGTATTTCTATTGATAATTGTACGGCCATTACCAATAAGGATCCAAGCGGGAAAAATGCAATCTCACTCAAAAATGCTTTGGAAAGCCTAAGATTAGAAAATAGGTAAGCGGATAATATTCGTTTTTAAGACTGCGAAAATTTTGGCGCTATTGGCTACTATTGCTAATTACTTAATTACCTACACAGGGTGGGAATTATTTCAATGCTCACTATTGGAATCTCGAAAACTATAAGACATAGAAGTTGGGTTAAATTACAAAAAAGTTGCTCTCTTTGAAGATGATTAAGAGTCTGTAAAGAATTCTTCGAAATCTTGATTCGTTTCTGAGTTATTCCGAAAAAATTGAAAACTGACATTTTAAAGAAAAAATCATATCTTAATGCTATTTAAATGAAACTTAGAACTTTCGTATTTTTGACAGCTGTCAAGTAAATGGCATTTTCTGAAATTTCCTAGGCCTTCTAGATTTTGAGTAACGACAGTTAACTTTTCTTTTTCTTATGGCCACCATATTGGATTTTAACAGCATTGGATACAGAAAAAATTTGCGTTTCAAAAATGTAACAAACTTGGACTTTTTTGACAGATCATCAAAATTTGAAATTGGTATGAATAGTTTGTATAATCAGCCTAAAGTTATGGGAATAGCAATTGCAAAAAGCACCCGACTTTTTTAAATTTCTTCTAACAGGTGAAAACAATTGAATTCAACGGTAATAAAACACGTATTGGCATCGTGTGACTCAAGCTTTGAAATGTTTTTTTGAAAAAAGTCCAGGTAGGTTACATTTTTGAGAAGCTAATTTTTTTGTGTCCAATGGTGTTAAAATCCAATATGGCGGCCAAAAGAAAGAAAAGTTGACTGTCGTTACTCAAAATCTAGAAGGCCTAGGAAATGTCTGCCAATGCTATTGACCTGATAGCTGTCAAAAATATAAAAGTTCCAAGTTTCATTTAATTAGCATCAACTGTTAGAAAGATATGATTTTTTCTATACAGGGTGTTTCACGACGAGCGGCAGTTAGCCGTATCTCGAAAAGTACTTCGATTGGTGTGGAGAAAATTTGCACACTAAGGTTTCAGCGGAAGCCGAATTCAATGAAAATATTTTGAGTTTGATGGCACTTCCGGTTTTACCGGAAACAGATACTAACTTTGTTATTTTAAATGGGACACCCAGAATATTATTGCATTTTTGGATTCTTTGTTGAATTTTAGGTAAAGTTTCATCCGAAAGTGGTATACCTAAAGTCAGCCGTTCTTGAGAAAATTAAGTCTTTCAAAAATTTTTACCAAAAACAATGTTGACTTCAAAAAATTACATCTTCGCTGTGGTGCCAATTATGGAAACGAAATTACACCGTCCTTTAAACCAATGCATGTGCTAACTAATGGTGTATTGCGAACTTCCTTTTCTCAAAGAGGAGGCGCCTCACGATTTTTTAATTTTCGGGAACTTTGATCATAAAAATCTCCGTTTTTCTAAATGGAATGCCATAGAAATTGAGTATTCATAAGAAAGAGAATTAAATTCTCTTTCTTTTGATTATCTCATTCCTATACCTAACTATCTTAGATTTTGTTTTATTTTAGATTATTTGTCATTTTGCTGCATTTTTCAATAATTTTCCCTTTAACAATCTCACAATCATGATTTCTATAGCAACGCCACTGTTACCAGTCGTAAGAAAACCTTTTTTAATTGTAGTTTATGTACGTAATTTAAAACATTCTTGTTGCACTCACTTAATCTCAGCAATTTCATTGGTTAAATTTAAATGAACCAATCAAATTCATGTAAAAAGGAGATGCTTTTTATTTGTCAATTAATAACCATACAAAAAAGAGGGAAGGGGTCCTGGCACTACTGGCTAATTGGTTAACAATCTTCCGGACGAGGGAAGGACACTGCATTAAAGCCAGCACGATAAAAATTAAATGGATTTCGAACCTTTTCATAAAATAACAAAGTTTGTATCTGTTTCCGGTAAAACCGGAAGTGCCATCAAACTCAAAATATTTTCATTGAATTCGGCTTCCGCTAAAACCTTAGTGTGCAAATTTTCTCCACACCAATCGAAGTACTTTTCGAGATACGGCTAACTGCCGCTCGTCGTGAAACACCCTGTATGTAGAATAACAATTTCCAGTTTTTTCGGAATAACTCAGGAACGAATCAAGATATCGACGAATTCTTTATAGATTCTTAATCACCTTCAACAAGAGCAACTTTTTGGTAATTTAATTTAATCTCTTATAGTTTCCGAGATCTCAATAGTGAGCGTTGAAATAGTTCCCACCCTGTATAACCTTATAACCTAAATAACTTTTCTGTTAAAGACTCCTCGACACCGGGTAAATAATGTTCATTTATGCTCAAATAGTCAAATATGCCAAATTTATTTGAAAATTATTAACCGTTTATTAAATGAGATGGGCAAAAATTTTACTAATACTTTTTTTATCGTTCTGTATGTTATTATTAATGCTTTAACACTTTTCGAATGAATGATTGCATAAATAATTTTTTTTCTATAATAAATAATTTCGGAAATAATTTTAAACTATATTATTATTTTTTTTTAGAATTTGACCACAACTTGGTCAATTGACCAAAAAGAATTTCACCGGTCAAATGCACAACCCTAACTAGCTTACTTAGAGCTAGGGTTTTCAATCCCGGGATCCCGGACGATTTTCGATCCCGAAAATCCCGTCATTTAGAACCGGGATTTTCGAGATTTTCGGTATTAGATGAACAAGCACAAAACCAGTTACAAGCTTTTAGCGTGTTTATTTAATATTTAGTATCAAATTTCGACCTTTCTGCAATACACGATACACGCACCTATAAGTATAGCATTATTTTATTATATTTTTTTTGTTTATTAACTGAAGCCAAGTTCCTTCAGTTTAATAATAATAATAATAGAATTTATTTTCCAACAGACAAGATGTCTATAAAAGGAAACAGAAACCAAACAGTTTTAAATACTTATACAGGGTGTCCCAATTGTCTGTATTCGGTTGATAACTCCATTACTGTTAGAGATAGCGAAAAATTGTTAAATACAAAGTTGCAGAGGGTAAAAAAAGGCACATTTTAAAAATACAATCCTGTATACAAGCTGTCCCACTAAGGAGTAAGAACACAAACATAGGTTTTTTTAAATGGAACACCCTGTATTTTAATTTTTTATTGGATTCTATGATGAATTCCAAGTAAAATTCATTAATCATGTTTTTATCTGAAGCTAATGGTTTAGAAGATATTGGCAATTTTGCGGGAGAAATTACATTTGCAGTACTTATTTTGAAAAATCACCCCACAACCAATTTTCAACCTTTGGTTTTGGAAATTTAGCATGTCATTAAGGAAGGTTTGGGCTATCTTTCAAGTGCTTGAAAACGGTCTTAGCTTCTTAAGTTCGTCTCCAGTAACATTATGAACCTTCAAAAATGTAGAGGTTTAAATTTCGAAATTTTTAAATGGCACCACTATCAAATGTTATAGCCATAAGCTGTAACATTAAATTTGCTTTCGTTTGATATAAAATGTCCCTATATCCAAGTCTCGAATTTTTCGTTTGATTCAGTAAATTATGATTTTTAGGAATTTCCATTTTTATCTTACAATAATGTTTTTGAAAGGCTGCTAGGACACATGTCACAATAGGTGTCACAAATTCTGTCAGCCGGAATCCTGCGTTAATTAACCATAAATTGTGATCAAGTGCTTTTTTTAATGTTCATTTATGGAACGGGAGAATGTACCTACTCAAAAAAGTTGCAGCATTTTCAGCCCTTAGGTACTTACCAAAATGAAATAAATAGATAAAAATTGCACTCTTAGAATAGGTAGGTACATTTTTAATTACTTACCGACTTAATTTTTTTTTGTATTTTTTGGGTCATTTAAAAAACAACAGATGAGTTGGCTTTGATGATGAGCAGTTTGTGTTCGAAACACGTTAGCTGTTGAAATAAACCTTTTCGGTATAGTGGGCGTTTCTGGTGATTGTTATAATTACACTTTGTTTTTACAGACACAGAATTTATTGCAGGTCCTGTTTGTAGCCTAAAGGCAATTGGGCAAATTATGAAACGCAACTTTAAATATTAGATCTATAGAAATTGTAGTTCGACTGATAACGCATTTTACACCTACAATGAAATGTAGTCAGGGCCAACCGTCTAATAACATCAGGAAGAAAAATGTGAAAATTGTGTGTTATTAAATAAATCGAAAAATACTAAACTTGGATATAGGAACATTTTATATTAAACGAAAGCAAATTTAATTTTACAATCTATGGCTATAACATTTGACACTGGTGCCATTAAAAAATTTCGAAATATTAGCCTCTACATTTTTTAAGGTTCATAATGTTACTGGGGACGAACTTGAGAAGCTATGACCGTTTTCAAGAGCTTTGAGTATAGCCCAAACCTTCCTTAATAACATGCTAAATTTACAAAACCAAAGGTTGAAAATTGGTTGTGGGGTGATTTTTCAAAATAAGTACTGCAAATGTAATTTTTCCCGCAAAATTGCCAATTTCTTCTAAACCATTCGCTTCAGATAAAAACATGATTAATGAATTTTACTTGGAATTCATCATAGAATCCGATAAAAAATTAAAATACAGGGTGTTCTATTTAAAAAAACCTATGTTTGTGTTCTTACTCCTTAGTGGGACAACCTGTATACAGGATTGTATTTTTAAAATGTGCCTTTTTTGACCCTCTGCAACTTTGTATTTAACAATTTTTCGCTATCTCTAACAGCAATGGAGTTATCGACCGAATACAGACAATTGGGACACCCTGTATAAATCAAACTAATATAAATTATAAATTATTGTAGAGATGCAGTAATTGTTTTTTTACAGCGGGCGAACACAAATTGAGATGAAAGATGTCAAAGCCTTCATTGGCAGAAATCATATTATATAATTTGAAACATGACATTAGTGGACAATTGTAGTGGTGATAAGAATTTGGTACAAGATAGTAGAAAGTTGTGGGCGCACGACAGATCATTCTCGGCACAGTAAAGTAAATCATAGACAGCAAACTCGGACATGACACCGAGTTTAGAGTCTATTATCAAAAAGGAAATGACCCTATTCGAAAATGGAGGTGATGGAGGAAAAATTTGCAGTGTGGATTCGGAACGTGCTTTTTCGAACGCTGGCATCAAAAATTCGCAAAAATTAGATCTATGATGGGGGACGGCACTTTGGACGCATTGTCGTTTTTAAGGTCTTTTTTCCAGGAGAAGGCAACACGAAAATAGCTTTACTTCCTTTTTTTTAATATTACTTTGTTTATCACTGACACTGTTCATCCTTTTTTTCATGCAATATAAATAGATAATAGATATTTATCGAAACTAAATCTAAAAATAAGTATATTGGCGGCTGAATTTTTATAATTTGTAATCTAATCCCGGGATTGAAATGTTGTAATCCCGAAAATGCCGTGAGGCCAATCCCGGTCCGGGATTGAAAACCCTAACTTAGTGCCGATTTCATAATAAAAGTTAAAGGTCCTTCAAAGTTAAAGTCGGCTTTAAAGGGGAGTTTGACCAATCAGGTGCTGCCGTTTTGAACTGATATAGGTAGTACAATAATAGTTTTTGTGTTTTAATTTTTTGTAAAAATCGGTTTGACTGTTTGTTGTAGGCTATTCTTCAGATACCTATATGCTGTCGCGGACTTTTTGGTAGATCTTTTCGTAGCCAACAATTCTTCCATTTATGATTTTGTTATATCTTCAACCGTTTACTCAGCGTTCACGTTTTAAATGTTAAAGCGTGGTTGACTTTTATTCTATTTTAACCTCCCCACTCCACTTCACCATTTAAAAAAAAGGGAGGTTACTGCAATCACTAAAATTTTCGAATTCGAGATAAGACCGGATCTATACGTTTTGAGGTCTCAGGAGCCCAAAAAAGTGGTTTTTAAAATGTGTCTGTATGTATGTACGTACGTTCGTACGTACGTTCGTACGTTCGTACGTTCGTACGTACGTTCGTAAACACGCCACAGCCCAAACTACTCGACAGATTTAGCTGAAATTTGGTACGTGTGCATGTGATAACCCAACTTAGATCTGAAAAGCTTTTGGAGCCAATCGTGAAACTAGAAATGCCATTTTGGCACATCAACTTTTAAATTTTAAATGCAAACCCCCATTTTTCACCTCACGATAGAAAAGGCCTTCAAATTCTGCTTCTAAAAATGTATTAATTTTTAGTGCCCTTTTGATCAAAAATTGAAAAAAAAATTATTTTTATCCGACTTTAAAATCGCGGTACAGCCCAAGCCCCTGAATCGATTTCGCTGAAATTTTGCACATGTGGATTGTATTGCACGTCGAAGAGCTGAACAAATTTTGGAATCAATCGGCCCACGGAAACTGCCGTTTTGGCACACCAATTTGTAACTTTAAAATTATTCACTCATTTAACCATCCAAAACAAGTTTTTGAAACATTTATTGTCACCATCAGAAAGGTCTTCAAATTCTGGTTTTAAGTAAGACAAAATTCGTTCGCATTTAGTGCTCTTTGGGTCAAAAAATCGAAATTTCATAATAACACTAAAAATACATTATAGCCCAAATTAGCGAATCGATTTGGCTGAAATTTGGTACATGGAGATTGGGTGACCCGTTGAAGACCTGAAAGGCTTTTGGAAGCAATTGGTCCACGGGAAGTGCCATTTAGGCAAATCAACTTTAAATTTTAAATACAAAGGTCTCCTTTTTATGTCGCCATTAGAAAGACGATCAAACTCTCGTTCTAAAAATGTATTCACAGTTTCTGCTATTTCAGTGGAAAATAGAGAAAAAAATATTTTTCATTAAAAGGGAGCAGGCTGACAGTGGATGACATAAAGTATCAGTTATTGTCAAAAGGGTGGCAAACTGTTAACCTTAAAAGGAACATATTGTCAAATGTGATGGGTGATGTCGGTATTTGTCAGAAAATTGCGAAATTAGTCACAGACAATAAGCATAAAAAAAATTCTGTGGAATTGACTACTATCTATACAGAATACAAAGATCCACGCGATGGGGAGGTTCCAGCCGCTTCTCTGCTGCATTTTTTTTTATATAAATTTAACATTGTGGTTAAAATAAAGCTAGTAAATTCGGGTAAATTCCATGCTACTTTAAACTTTAAAACACAAACGTGACAAAACACTATTCCCGTGTTGTGTAGTCAAGAGGTCTGACTGAGTGAGTCTGAGGCACAAGGCCAAAAGAGAGGACAAGACGTGAGGAAGTTTCGGTTTTTGTAACAATGGCGATAAGGTCAATAATAAGGTCGAAAACCTTAGATGTAGGTACCATTTTTTTGAAAAATGCCATTCTAATGGCGATAAGCTTCCTTGACATTGTTGCGATAAATTGGCGCGTTTAATCGACAGAACCTACCTTTAGCGATAACCTGATCATATGGTTGGACAATTTATCGTTTTGAAATACCCTGTACACTCGGTTTAAAACTAAAAACGGCGTAAATAATTGGAATAATTAACGATACCGCTTAATAACAGGATTAGTTATTATCAGGAATTGCACAGCCTTGCAGAACGTGCCAGAAGGTCGTTGAAATCCAGTGAAACTGTGATCTAATTGAATTCGGCTATGCTTTCTTCAGAGTCCCCGGGACGAAATCTAGCACACAGCACGATTATGCCGTAAAAATATCACGATTGTTCGTCATTAATTTGAAGCTGCTGGAAAGTGCCGCGTGCATGTTTTCTTTATAAATCTGTCGCGATGATCATCATCCTCGTGGAGTGCACCCGGTTGTTCCACTTTACGAAATCGAGAAATTCCAATAATTCGCCCACAAACTACATAAACTAATTGCAGTTCTTACGCAACGGTATCATTACAACAATCACCTTATAACGATGCAAATCGTATTCCGTCCGACTTTTCAAACATTTTTTTAAGGAAATAATTACGGCGAATTGGAAAAATGGAAATAACGATCCAATTCGCTGCATTCATCTAGAACGATCCGACATCTGCTCGGCGAGGATTTTTGATGTTATTCAGAAAGATTTCTCGTTTCTTTCAATTTATTTATGTATACACGTCTCGGAAGTTAATTAACAGGAAACGACTTAACCGGGGGACGAAATTAACTCGTGGTGGGTACCATCAGTTCATCAAAGCCGATCAATCCACTGATGGATGACAGCATCGTGGATGACGATTTTTATGTTTTCGTGAGTGATTCAGACGATTACACTCCCTTTGAGGTTTTAACACATGATGTCAGCTGAAAATACGGACAAGACTTGGGTGGGCCCCGATGACTCTGAAACGGCGGAATTCCGAAATTTTCATGAGATAACATCCTCTACGATAGTTTTGCGAGTTATGAAAATTTTAATTAAGCTTTCCGCTTCATAAATTGACGCGTTGGTACAATAAACATTACACCTCTCCTCAATGGTTATGCGACAAAAACACGTTTTGCAGATTCAGTTCCGAAATTGTATTCCCAATCACATAATTATGTATTGGAAGCTTTTCGTAAATGAGGCTTAAGACCTCCCTTGAATCATTTAGCGGGAAATTTCGAGTTTCAACCCCTAATTTCCACCCCCGTTCCAAAAAAAACACCTCACAGAAGTTCCAGTTACATAACTCTACCATTTCTCGAGTTATTACTTATTCCCCCTAGCAATTTTTAGAACATGCATACCTGATGTGTGGGTAAAAAAGTTTCAGCTCAATTTTATGAAATAAACTTCAAAATTCTAATTTATTATCTAGTCATTTTTTGCTACTTTTCATCGAATGTCGTAAATGTCAAGGCATCCTCCTGAAAACAAACATCTGATAAAATAATAAACAATAATAAACTCGGTTGTCGGTTCCGTTTTTGGTTTGTTTGAAAATCTTCGAAATGGCTAAAGTTCATAAAAAATTAACGGAAAGTTAAATGATAGAATGGAAGTGATAAAATTTTTATTATTCTAGCTTCGGATCGAGGCGGATTAGTCCAATCGTTTAAAAAAAAATGTGGAAATAATTAGCAGACAACGGTTTTTTGCTTTGAAGTGTTCTACTTTATGTACAGTTTAACATACTAAAAGTCCTGACATTTTTCACGTGAATAAACTGAAATCTTAAAATTTGCAACAGAATGAGTATTGTATACTTGCATTCATGGCTTCTTCTGTTATGCAGAAAAAAAATGTAAATTGCAAAATTTGATGCGTATTAGAATTTTTTTATGCAAATGTGGGAATAGTTAGAAGACAATGTTTTTTTGAGTTGAGATGTTCTACTTATGTACTTTTTACGAGACTTTTTACGAGGGGGTATTCACTAAGAAAAATTGTGTACACCAAATGCCGATTCGGCATTTTTTCGGCATTTAATGCCAAAAATGCCAAATAATGCCAAAAATGCCAAATAATGCCAAAAATGCCAATTAATGCCAACTAATGCCAATTAATGCCAAAAATGCCAATTAATGCCAATTAATGCCGGTTAAATACCAAAAATGCCACTAACAAGAAAGGCGGCGAGTAAGGTCATTCAACGCAAAAAATTCGATCCCACCAACTCCTGTATACAGGGTGGTCGTTTTATCTTGAGACTGGCAAATATCTCGTAAAGGAAGCATTTTAGAAAAAAATGTTTAGTATAAAAGTTTTATGACTTCGAGGGGGAAAATAGATGGCATCGACGCCATTTTGATTCAAGGTCAAATTAAGGTCAACTTCATTTTTTTAAATGGAAACCTACATTTTTTATTACAGATTTTTATTCCCCGTAAAAGAACAAACAACTTTCATCTAATCTATTTTTGAATCCTTTTCGCTCTCTCCATCAGTACACGTACATTGAACCCTTGGTTATTGTCAAAATATAGAAATTAATTTTCACCCGGTGAATTCACTTTTGGGTGAAAACATTCGTTTGCACCCAAGGCATACCTACTTTTTGAATAATAAATTAAAGTATTAAGCTATGGTTTTGAACTTATCATTGAAAATAGAATAGTTTTAAAATTTTGATGTTAAAATGCGATTTGGAAAAGTTAATACATATCCTTAAAAATCGGTTTATAAATTATAATATGCCTCGCAAATAGTGACGTCAGCGGCGCACCCAGAAAAAATGTTTGGGGGGGGCAACGAGAAAAAGAGGGCAGCCCCGCGGAAAAATTAAATTTAGGGGGGATGCAAATTTTTAAGCTCCCCCCCTTCCGTATGCGTTTGTTATCAGAGTGTGATGCGTTTAAGGCTTGAAATTTTCACCCTTATCAATGATTGCCGTGTTGCAAAAACCTTCTGCACCCTACAGCTTAATTAAACTTATCATATATTTACCATTTATCACTTTTTATTTAAATACTAATAATATGTACCTATCATTTTTTGAAAGTATAATGTGGTTAAAAAAAAGTGGGGACAGCCGGGAGGGGGGGTGCGCCACTGGTGACTGTACTGTTTGTTACTCGACACAAAGCCGTCAAATAATTTCACATTTATTTGGAAAGGAACTAAAATCACCAGGTAAACATGGCGGGTAAATGGCGCGAAATTAAAAAAAAATATTTGCACCAATCGTTAGAAAGATATGAATTTTTGTTAAAAATCGCAATTTTCAATTTTTTCGGGATAACTCAGGAACAAATCAAGGTAAAGTAGAATTCTTTACAGATTTCTAATCACCTTGAAAAAACGCAACTTTTTTCTAATTTAAGCTACTCTCCATCTCTTATGGTTTCCGAGTTCCGAATGGTGTGCGATGAAAAATCCGCCACCCTGTACACGCTATTTTTTGCACTCCCGTTCAATTTGAACCCAAAATTGTTGAAAAATGTTAAAATCTCACGTTGACGGAGTTTAATCAGACAATGCAAGAATCAATGGATTATTTTGTAAAATTACCTAGCAACAGCACTTCAGTCCCTTGGGAGTGAATGACCCACTTGCGTGTTAAAAGCGATTTTATTTTGTTCGAAGGGATGGGCCATTCCGCTGCGCGTCGTGCCCCAAACTTTCCTTCTCACAAAATAAAATACTACTTTTAACACTTTAACTACCCTAACGGCGCCTGTACTGACGCACGGCAAGACAAGATAAAGTTTCGCCCTTATTAGAGCTCATCAGTGCAAGATATTGTCTTTACCCCACCCCACCACATATTTTGAAAGACACTCCAAAGCCTAAATGCGAGACTTCGCGCCGTACCCAAGACTTTGTTCACTTTTAATCTTGGCGAAGCCTCGCATTTAGGCTTTGGAGTGTCTTTCAAAATATGTTCCCCCGGTGGGGTAAAGACAATATCTCGCACTGATGAGCCCTAATAAGGGCGAAACATGTGTCTGTGAGTTTGTATTTCCCCCACCGGGGGAGCGAGACTTTATCTTGTTTTGCTGTGCAGTATGTGCAGACGACTGACGAGACGAGACTTCGCGACCTTTAGAGCATTAAATTCCGAAGACGCCCGATTAATGCCGGACGGAAAATGCCAAAAAATGCCGATTAATGCCAAAAAATGCCGATTAATGCACAAATGCCGATTAATGCCAATAAATGCCAATTAATGCCATCAATGCCGGTCGAGTGTACACCAAATGCCTGTAGTGAGTAGCCCCTCGACTTTTTAACATAATAAAAGTCCTGACAAATCCTGTGTGTGCGTTAGCCCCAATCTTCAAAAAATGGTGGAAGACAGGGGTCTCTCCGAAGTTTTTCCCCCGGTTTTTCCTTTATATCTCGAGAACAGAAGAAGCTATGAATGCAAATATATGCAAATATATACCAATTGTGAGAAATTCACGTAGGATCAATGGTTTTCGAGATATAAAGCAAAAACCTAAGAAGCACCCACATCCTCCACCATTTTTTGAAGATTGCAGCCGAGGGGTTGGCCACATGCGTAGTACTTTGTACAACAGGAGAGCAGTACGCAGTACTGTAGCAGTATCAAGCAGTACTTTAGCAGTATTGCGCAAAACCTAGCAGTATTCTGCGCAGTACCAAGCAGTACACTGTACAGCACCGAGCAGTATATTGCGCAATATCGAGCAGTACGAAGCAGTAAGACACTAGAGCAGTACTTTGTACACGAAAAATCCGCGTGGCCAACCCCTCGATTGCAGCTAACGCACACGCAGGATTTGTCAGGACTATGTTTAAACAGGACATAAAGTAGAACATCTTAGCGCAAAAAACTATTGTCTTCTAATTAGAATAATAATAAAAAAAATAATTATTTCCCGAGCTATTTCCACATTTACATAAAAAAAATTCTAATACGACTGGACTAGATAATAGATATGTTGTAAGCTCGGTTGTAAGTATTAACCTCCCCACAACCAATATAAAAATGGGAGGTTACTGCAATCAGTCCAAAATTCGAAATTGAGATAACACCAGATCTTTACGTTTCAAGGTCTCAGGATCACGAAAAAGTGGTTTTTAAAAAATGTCTGTGTGTATGTACGTACGTATGTATGTACGTATGTACGTATGTGAGCACGATTTCTCGGAAACTACCGAACGGATTTTAGTGAAATTTGGTATGCAGGTTAGTGTTGGCCTTCTGGTGAGCCCAGTTAATTTTGTTGCGAATCCGAAGAAGCCAAGTGCCTTTTAGGCATGTAAACTATGAAATTTGACTGATGAACACTAATTTTTCTTAACAGCGCATGAAAGGTCTTGAAATTCTGTATCTGAAAGTGTACTCACACCTAGCGCCTTTTTGGCATAAAATCGAAAAATTCGAAGTATTGAGGAAACATTAAATAACACGCTACAGCCCAAACTGCTGGATCGATTTGGCTGAAATTTGGTAGGTAGAGATACCGTCACCCGCCGAAGAACTGATTTAATTCTGGTGGCAATCCGAGGGCGGCAAGTGCCATTTTGGCATATCAACTTTGAAATTTCAATAATGAACTCCTATTTTCTCTATCAGCACATGAAAAGTCTTCAAATTTAGTTTTCAAAATTGTACTCAACCTTAATGCCCTTTTGGCAAAAGATCGTAAAATTCAGAAAACTCACAGAAAACACATTTGGTTTGGTGGAGTAAAACTTAGGCATAGTAAATAGCGAGGTAAATAGTAAAATTTAAGTGATATTAGTGATAGGATTGGATCATTCACCAAGTGGGGAGGTTTCAGCCGCTTCCGCAGCTGCCCATTTTTTCTGTATTGAATATTGGAAATTGGAAGTGCTTTTTAAAACAAGTGAATTAAACTGGAAGTTAAAAGTTCCAAATTAACGTACATATCAAGGCCATTCTACGTTCATTGCAGTACCTACATAAACTGCATACTTCAAAAGTTCAAAATGAAATTAATTGAGATGTTACACCACGCCATTTGAAAATTGTAGACTTCATAGCTGTACACGGCATTCATTATATTCACGTTAATACGTATAGATACCACACAATTACGGAATTTAATAGAAACCTATCATGAGTTAAAATAAAAGTTAAAACCATGATAAATTAAAAGGGAGATATTCTGACCATGATTTTTCCTATTAATCCACACTTTCTCTACTAAAAGTTTTAAACCAAAGATTAATCTTCGACGAGGTTCATTAATTCTCATTGTTAGGATAAAAAATTGGACACACGGAATACCTGCTTTTCACTCTCAATTCGGGTTTTCTAATAACATTCCTCAAAATAGACGTCTCTTAATCTCGAGCTTAATCTCTTCAGGTATTTAAAGATTTCGCAATTTACGAGGGGTAATCCATTGAGCCGGGGTAAAACCAAACTGGAAATGAGGGAGAGGCGGTCCACCAAGCCCTTGTGGAGTACGAGCCTTAAAGATTTTAACCTCGCATTTTACACTTATTTTGGATCGAAGGGTGAGTCGCAGGCGAGGTCACAGGGGAAAATTTTGTACACTAAACTTCCTTTTGGAAAGATTTCCCCAAGATTTCCTCAGATGTCCTGTGATTTCCCGGAATTTTTTTTCGCCGTGAAAAAAACCTATGCATAACTGTATAAGTATTTTTATTACCGGATTTGATAGCTGATTTTTTTCAAGTCGAAAACCCTAATGTATTTTTTTTCGAAAAATGTCATTTAAGTGGCAATAAGGCCCTTTTTTCAATTTATTTTAACAAAAGAGCATTTCTTACTATCGAATTCGATAGCTGTTGCATTGCCAGATCAAAAATGTTAGTGTAATTTTGTAGAAAATTGACATTTTAGGGGCGAAAAGGCCCCTTTTTGAATTTTTCTTAGTAAAAGGGCATATGATTATTATCGAATTCGACAGCTGTTGCATTGCCGGATTGAAAACCTTAGTGTATTTTTTTCGAAAAATGTCATTTTAGTGGCAAAAGGGCTTGTTTGAATTTATTTTACAAAAAGCATATTCTTAAACCTCATTCACAACCACTTTACGTACGTGACATAACAAAGTTTAACAATCGTCAACAATTACTAGAAAAGTCAGAGGCTGTCATGAATAATTGTTGACCATTGTTAAAGCTTGTTACGTTACGTACTTACGTAAAGTGGTTGTGAATAAGCTCTTACTGTCGGATTCGATAGCTGTTGTATTGCTGGATCAAAAACCTTAGGTTTTCGAAAATTTCAATTTTAGGGGCAAAAAGGCTCGTTTTCGAATTCGATAGCTGTTGCATTGCCGGATCGAAAATCTTAGTGCCATTTTTTCGAAAAATGTCATTTTAGGGGTGAAAAACATTTGTTGACAATATCAGCGATCGACAACCGCCCGCACGCTCGACCTTGGTTAAAGTAAGTAATTCAAATTATGTCCTCTTTCCTGCCGCCGGAGATCCAGAGGAGCATTTTCATTTATTACCGTTTATTACATTTTGTGGTTTCACGAAACACAACGCAAAATCAATGACAAAAATGCGTCTGCCTCATTGATTTAAACCACAGCGAAGACCCAAGGTGGTTTCACCACACAAAAATTGTTACAAAAAGCGCTGATTTAACACAGTTTTTAAATTAGCAGCGAACTCAACGAGATGTAAAATGTAAACAATGTAAACAATGTAAGCAAGACTCAGAATTAGCTGAGAAAAATGCTCGGAAAAATGTGAGTTTCAATTTTAAAAAACTATTTTAGGGCCGTTTCAGGCTAAACCGGAAACGGAAAAAAATATTTAACAGCACTACCGGGCTCAATTTAAAGGATTCAACTCAAGAAATCAATGTTGAGGTTTTGGCTGATTCTAGTGAGAAAGGAGCCTCTGAGTCCAATGGTGCTATCAGAATTTAAAAATTCTTTACGGTTTTGAAGAAATTCAGAAAAAACAGCGGGAAAGATGACGTCATCTTTCCACGATTTCTTGCCCATCTTCAGGATATTTTCAGATGCCGGCTGAGTGTTGGTTTGTCCTAACTCTTACGTGTTTTCTAGGGAGTTGGGGCAGCCAATGTCTGGAAATATCCTCAAAATGGCCTAGAAATCGTAGAAAGATGAGGTCATCTTTCCCGCTGTTTTTTCTGAATATTTTCAAAAAGGTAAAGAATTTTAAAATTGTGATAACACCAGTGGACTCAGACGCTCCTTTCTCACTGGAATTAGAAGGGGGTGAAACAATTTTTGAACCTCACTGTATAATCCGACTTGCAATTCTCCCTTAGCAGGTATAGTACCTATAATCTGTCCGGGATCCACACGACCGAGATTCACCCGATTTCCATGGCGATTCATTGTTGACAACAATGATTCACCATGGAAATAGGGTGAATCCCGGTCGTGTGGATCCCGGACAGACCATAGGTAATTAATCCTCAAGTATGATCGATATACTCAGGAGATTAAGTTTCAACCGGAGGCGAGTGCATTCTCAGAGCAAGGTAGGTTGTGACTCGGGTTGAGAATAAAGGTTGTCCGTTGTCCGACTCGATTCGTTTCAACAATGAGCTTTTCACGCCTAATTTTAATTCTTTTGGCATAATAATGTAAATTAAGTCAATAAGCCACAAATTCTTCAACTTTCACATTAAATCTCTAAAAACTCCTTTTTGAGAATTAAATGACAGTTTGTTTTAAACTTTGAAGCTGATTTACAAAGATAGTTCAATGTCCACCTTGACAGTCAATGGGATTGTTAATGACAATCGTTGTCTAGTTTATGTTGTAAACAAAAGAGGTGCGCTAAATGAGTACATTTGAGTAGACACTCATTTCGGTGCTGTAAAGTGTTCATTACGAGGGGTTAACCACATGGTAAATTTGTGTACACAAAATAGCAAATTGTAAGAAAATCGCCAAAGGCGTTAGAAAATCCGAGAGCAAATCGCTAAAATTGCCAAAATCGCTAAAAACTGCCCAAAGTTGCCAAAAATCGCCAAGTTGCTGAAAATTAACAGAACAAACGGAAATCGCCACCAAAGTTCCCATAAAAAATAATAAAGTTCGATGATAATCGTCATAGAATACCTGATATTGCTAAAAAAACATAAGCTGTTTGATGTGGCTCTTAATTTAATCTTAATAAGAAAGAGGGTCTAATTCATGACTTTGCAATTTTCTTCACTGTTTTGGAGAAAATAATTAATAATAATCGGCAAAAGGGCCTATTATCATTATCGAATTCGATAGCTGTTGCATTGCCTGATCGAAAACCTTAGTGCCATTTGTTCGAAAAATGTCATTTTAGGGGTGAAAAACATTTGTATTTTAGATTTTAATAAATGCCATCGACAACCGCCCGCACGCCCGACTTTAATTAAATAAAGTTAATTGCTACATTTACAAATTCTGTGAAAAAGTAGAAGTTTCTACCGTCTCCGAGACTGCCAATTTTTTTAATTCATCCCTTTGTTTTGTTTTCACAACTTTTTTTGGCTGAACAAGCAAACTTTGCAAGAGATTGAACTACAAGTGTCTTGGAGAAGGGGATTGTCGAGGGGATTGTGGAGAGATTTGTCAGGAAAAAACGGCAATTCAACCCTTTTTGAGTCGAAGAAAAGTAATAGTAAATGACTGGGATCTATTTTTAAAATTTGTCCAAAATCAGTACGGGGTTTTTGAATCTAAAAAAACATTAAACATCACAGAAGGAGCTTAAAAATCGCCGAAATTGCTAGAAAATTTCCAAGTCGCCAAAAAAATATGCCAAATTCGCTCGAAAATCGCCAAAATTGCTGCAAAATCGCTGGAAACTTGCTTGAAAATCGCCGGAAACTTGCTTGAAAATTGCCAAAGTCGCTAGAAAATCGCCAAAATCGCTAGAAAATCACCAAAATTACAGGAAAATTGCCAAAATCGTTAAAAATCGCCAAAATTGCTAGAAAATTGCCAAAGTTCCAGTGAACCGTACACCAAAATCGCTAAGTGGTTAACCTCTCGGTTCATTAAGGAATCGGTTGAGGCATTTATGCGAGGGGTAGGCAACTGGGTAAAAATCTGTACACCAAAATTTTAATAAGTTCTAAAAAATTTCCAGAAAATGTCCAAAATCATGTAAAAATATCCAAAATTTCCAAAAAAATTTCAAAAATTCCTGAAAAAAATTGTCCAAATTTCTCATACTTGTTGTCAACCCTCGCAATTATGAATTGAATAAGTCGAGGGGTAAATCTATGGGATAAAATCAGTGTACAAGCTAGGTGAAATCAGGTGAAATCGGGCGAAATCAAGGAAAACCATGTGAGATCAAGGGAAATAGGGTGAAATCACCAGGTGTAATCAGGTGAAATCACGCAGGAAGGTGAAATCCTCGGTGAAATCAGTGTACAAAATTTAGCTCATAGATTTGCCCCTCGGAATAAGTAAAAAGGAAGTAGAGGTAGTGAAGAGGAAGTAGGGGAAGTACGGGGGAAATATAGGATGTACGAGGGAAGTATAGGAAGTACGGGGGAAGTAAAGGACTTACGGGGGATGTAAAGGAAGTATGGGTGAAATAAAGTAAGTATACGGAGCAAGTATCAAGGAAGTACAGGAAGTATGAGAAGTAAGGAAGTATTCGGCAAGGAGGAAGTTTAGTGTACAAATTAACATTATGCGGTTCGCCCCTCGGGAAAATCTGAGGTAATCTTGGGAAATCTTTCCAAAAGGACATCTAGTGTACAAAATTTTCCCCTGCGACTCACCCCTCGTCTAATCTATTGATGTTATTATGGAGTTACAACCTATATTGAGACTTAAGCAGTGTGAGGGGCCTCCGTCAAAATTTAATCTCCCGAGTGTACCACGTCGTAGGCACTTTGATACTCTTGCACGATGTCAACAACAAAATTTGACATCAAGAGATCTGTGACTATGACAGAATCGGTAAAATTTCACCGTGACATTAAGATTGCAGGGCCCTCTTGATGTCAAATTTTGTTGTTGAAATACCTAGTACTTTATTGGCTTGATTTGATATTAGCCGGTTTTTGGCGATTTTACGGTTTAAACCACAAATAATTAGACAAACTTCTTGGGAGATTTGGCAAATGCACCAATTGCAGCTGTGTTTCAAATCGCAAAATCCGAGGCAACATGTGCGACGGTTAAACCCGTTAAACCGCTAATTATTTTTCGTAATTTATAAAATTGGGCTACAAAGGGTACCACAAAACACGTTGCCATGGTGACAGTGTCTATTTACTAGCCCTTGGGAGATTCCGTGCCGCCCCCAATAAACCGTAAAATTTAATGACACCCATAAACAATTGTTTATCACAGTCGGCTTTGCAACATACAAAAGCAGCAAAGGCAACTGCGATTTTGACCCCGTCGTATATGGAAGACGCGAGGTTAATCCACCTGATGACCCACTTGTGCCTAGTGCTTACCTTGAAAACCTCGGAGAAAAACCCCGAGCCGATTTTTTCCTTGTGGAAATCGTCGAGACGATGAAGGGAGGAGACTGCGAGCTTCAGAGCTTGACAGGAGGTTCCCGTTTTGAGCCTGTCACACCTGGACCTGGGGGGCGCCGAAAGTGCGTTATTGGGGTTGAAGACCTTCTCATAATCGGTATCCTTGGGGTCGCAGGGGGTGTCATAAATCGACTGATCTTCAACAGCACGGGATTCATTGTTGCTTGAGTGGTGCATCATGGAATTATGTTACATTCGCCAATATCGTACATTTTTCTGTACGATACATTCGAGACGTCTCGCCGTAAACACACATAATAATTTCGATTTAAAAAACACACATAGCACTGAATTAAATTTAGAAATGCACCGAGAAATCCAGAGCGAAATAATACACTAACAATTGTTCACTTTAGATTTAGGCACTGAAATCACCGCCAGTTTACAAACCAAACTCAATTTGATAAAAGTTTATAATGAAATGACAGTGCAAGCTTTCACCCGAACGTTCGTAGCTGCCATGTTTTCATTGCGAACCTACCCATCCACTTCCCTCTCATTTTATTTCACGCAAAACCGCCGAGATGGAGATATAAACATCTAGTGGACGCTTTCGACAGATGGGCGCGACACATGCGCACTGCGATAATTCTACGCGCCAATTTCAAAACCTCGATAACATTTTATCCCCACATTTAAAACAATTGTTTACGTTTTAGGTAGTTACGAAATAATGGACAATACAATTCGGGTTCTTTCTTTCAAAAAAGTGAAATGCTCCCAGGAAGCGTAATTCACACACTCCGCTACTTTCTTTTCTCAAATCGCACAATTGTCCGCAATTACCATAATGAAAGTGTCCGATTCAGTAAATTTAATTAACAAAATTCCTACTTAACAATTACTCAACTACTTTTTCAAGTATTTTAAATATTTATTAGCATCGTAATGGTCTTCGATGTCGTCTTGGATTTTGACTTTCTGGCGCGGTTTTCTTGCGCTCAGTCTGGCTTTTCTTTCGGCTTCACTTAACGTCCAGACATTTAAGGGGAGCTGAAAATACGTTTTGTAACGTTAGGAGAATATTTGGGGCTTACTTTTATTATTTGGCTGGGTTCGTGGTAGCGGATTGTGATGGTGGATCCATTGGGATTCACTAAAACTGTGGGGTAGAGGCGCTTGTAGGTCAGTCTGTGAGGGCGGGTGATACTAGCTGACCAGGAATTTAATTGGCGCAATTGGGTTAAGCTTTTCAGTATCATTTTTGCGATCGAGATGGAAATTTTGAGGTTAGATTAATGTCATCTCAAATGTCAACAAGCTGACATTACATTGTAAGGTAGGCTACCCAAATATCGCCAGTATCAATGAAGGTTTTCAGTGTGTGGGACAAAGAGGGTACCAATGCAACGTCTAATGTGTCAACATGAATAAGGCAAGATTCCACCGACCTTACTTAACTTTAAGAGAGCCTTAAAATGACAATTATGACGTTTATACCATAAGACAAACGTCATTCTTCATTTTTAAGTCTAACTTAAGTGATGTTTGGTCCGTGGGATCGGCCATAAGAATATAATGCGCGCAGGTTGATTTCCAAGTTTCAAAGGAAACATACAGGTAAAAATAGACTGTGACAGACCGCCAGCCAATGAGTGAGCACGCTAGAGAACCAACATACGCGTGCCGCTCATGTAAAACTGAAAACGGCCATTATCGCACAAGTAAAAAAAAATGTTTGGTACTGCTAGAACATTAAACGTAATATAGAATATTGATTGGTCGTCTCGCCTTTGTTTTTTCAAAATTTAAATTGTGCGTCCAAAATTACAATCGTGCATCTTGGTGACATCATGCAGGCGATAGTTATAAAAGCTACGTCGAATCTAACATAAACCAAAATACAAATGTTCAACCTGGTTTCGGGTTGCGGATTCCAGGCAAAACAGTCCTTTCCAGCTATTCTGGTAGCCGATATGTTTTTTATTGTTTTTCTCATTTTTAAATGCTGTGTACATTTTAAAATTTATGTCTTTTCTATGCTGTTTTTCTGTTCTTCGCAAGTTAAAATTTGAAGATTTAATGCTGCTGTGCTGTTCTTTCTAACTAGGCAGGTATCTTATTTTATTGTAATATAAGTATGTACCTAAAACGCTGTTTACAAATATATTTTTGCTTTGGTAGTTGATATTCACATTTGCCTCGACAATACGGCTGTAAAGACCCCTAGCAACGCTTTACAACTTTGCCACGGCAAGTTTTTCAAGACTAGAAAAGAAAACTGTAGCAGTTAATAATCATGCCAATGTTTTGATCGATATGTATACCTAATAGACAAGGCTAGAATTTCAAAAAACGCTTCCTATATTATGCTAGAAGCAAATCGGAAGTCCGTAATTCCAGATGGCGCTCAAGGCAGATCGTCATATCCAAAATAGCATGAAAAATATACAGTTTTCGACCAAAGACGTGGTATACAAAATTAAAGATCGCTTTATTCTCTACAAGAAAGGCCCTAATGATTTTTTTCGTACATACGACGGTTTACCCCTAGCGCTGGCAAGAATGTTGCGCTCGCCGCGCGGCTTACGCGCTCAACGATTATTTTATCAAAACACTTGTTTCTTAATTTTTATGGAGTTTTTCAATATATTTCCCCAACATCCACCTTTCTTGTAGAGAATCAAGCGATCTTTAATTTTATATACCACATCTTTGGTCGAAAACTGTGTAATTTCTATGCTATTTTGGATATAACGCTCTGCCTTGAGCGCCATCTAGAATTACGGACTTCCGGTTAAGATTTTGAAGTGCCGACGGTGATTTTCGGATTCAGCATGGTCCAATTAGTCTAGAAACACTTGTCGTCAAATTGTTATCCGATTTGCTTCTAACAAGTCGCGAAACTCAAAACTAGCCTGGTCTATAATGGAAATGAAACTTTTGTCTTACGCACAGATGAAAAAATTCCCCCGTTCTTGTATTTTGAATTTTGAGTTCAATGTGAATATCTAACAAAAATAGTTTGAAAAATTACCTTTCGGATAGCCTTTACTGATGGTTACAGCTGGTATTAATCGTATTAGCGGTAGCAATTATTTTAGTTGTGATGTACGACGAAAGTTTCATTTCCTTTACGTATACGTCGCGTTGCCAAAACAGTTTGAATATAATTCTTTTTTTTTTCTTATTTTTCTCTGGTGGTATGAACTACATACATAGACCACAGGGCTGAGTTTCGAATGTTCATATTCTCTTTCGACCCAACAGGAAAATATTTACTTTCTCTCCTAAGTTTCGATTGAAACTTCCAAGTTTGCTTAATTACCGTCATCTGGGGGGTATTCGGACAGTTTTTGGAGTTTTTGGTCAGTACATCGTCAACTACCTAATGGTTGAAAATTCTGAAAAAAATAATTTGGATACCTCCATCCTTCCCCTTTAAGATGGTGTATCGAATATGCCGATTTTGTATTATTTGTTGCCATTTCTTTTTAGGTCTATGGTGTCCGAATCCGGACACTAGTTTATTTTCCCTTATTAACGATCGAGAACCATCACATGTAGGGGTGAATTACGGACAGCAAAAAGTTAAAAAAAGTTTTGCTCGCATCATTCATCAATGAAAAAAGGGGAAAGGGTGTCAGTATGGACAGATAGCAGCTCACAATGTACAAATAGCTATTAAGACAACAAATTGAAGGGTCCAATGCTAAAACTGGCTAAGTCCATATTATATAGGTAATTTATCAGGAGGCGAAGAAATATTTCATGCTGACAATGACAATGTATAGGGGTTTTGAAATTTACATACGCTTTCTTTGTCTCTATTTTCACATATTTATGCAAATTATTTTACAGGACGATGCAGACATTTTTTAGACGTAGGTAGGTATCTGCAGGAATAACTCATTTTCGCAAAAAAGTGGACAGCCAGTTTTAGCATTGGACTCTCGAAATGTTTTATAGACAGTTTAAAAATCGAGGCCGTAGTTTATATTTGAGCGAAAATAATATAATAGATCGAAATTTTTAAACTATACATTTGTTTCTAACACTAACCATATTATCACGATATTTTAATATTTCTGTTGCATTTTCTTTTCAATTCAAGTGATAAATATCAAATATTGTCAAGTAGGTACGACATACCTCCTTTCTAGTATGACGTATTTTATAGCAAAATAATATAAGAAGCGAATTTAAATGCAACGTAGAAACAGTATAAAATGTTATAATAGTATGTATTATAAAAAAAAATATTTCAATTTAAATTTTTTTGTGCCTGTAGATAAGTCACGTTCTTCTTTGGTTGACAGCAAAGTCTATCCACCCTGCTTTTTGGCGTGTTTATCATTCAATTTATCAGTTAATCACGATTTGGGAACATTATCTAAAAGACCTCTTTTCGGCTTAACGTCCGCTCTATATTACCTGTATATTACATGAATTTTGTTGTTATTTTCTTTCGGTAAATTCGCCCCATTATTGCGTGTCCGAATTAGACCCGTCTGTAAGTATACCTACATTTTTTATTTACCTTCAAATAATAAATAAAATATAAAAGCCGAAATAATAAATTTATTCTCAGTGCATTCACAATGAAATAAGACGTCGAAAATTGGTTTCTTTAGTTTTGGCAAAAATTCCAGGACTAATTTACAGATGTTTTTTTTCGGCATTTGTTAAAATCGTGTATAAGGCATGTTATACGAAATTACTAATTAACATGTTAAATAAACTTGAATTTTAACGGCGATGTATCCCGGGATATCAGGCGAAGTCAGAGTGATCTTTTTGAACTTGTTGAGACATTTGTTCACATGTAAGTTTGCAACAATTTAAATAATAATGCGCAGCTGTCCAAATTCACCCCGTCTGTTCGAATTCCTCCCAGATGACGGTACTTATTTTTTTACAGGAAACTTATGGCCGATCCCACGGAACATACTTATCCCTTAAGTTAGACTTAAAAATGAAGAATGACGTTTGTCTTATGGTATAAATGTCATTATTGTCATTTTAAGACTCTCTTAAAGTTAAGTATGGTCGGTGGAATCGTGCATTAAAGCCATGCTTAAAGTGAATATTTGCCGTTAATCCAAAAGACCTCAAATGGGAAGAGAATTTGTTTCAACTCATTTTAGAGAATTAATCCGAGTTGGTGACGATAATTGGGCCACTCACCTTACACCTTCGATGACTTTTCCCGAAGGATCGTGTATGTCTGGTTGCATAATCGCATTGTTATTAAAATTCCCAGGAAAAACATTAATAAATATGTGTCATCAACTGAATGATTAATAACAGCAATTAGCATGTAAAATTGTGAAATTATTCACACTTTAACAATACCTGCCACAACACAACCGTACCTGCCACTCTTGTCACAGTGACAGTTTGAGGTTATGTAGTCCTGTGCAAAATTGCCACTTTATTGATTTTAGTGAGACCTGCATTGCAGCTGAAGGAACTCTGTTAATAACAAACACAAAATGGTATTAAAACGTTTTTTCCGCCCCAAAATTCGTAGATTGAATTAAAATTTTTGTCTTGCAGACCTTCAAGGTGTCAAAGTGCCCCTCCGACGAGCTGTCATTGACTAATTGTGCAGTTGTAAACAGTGAGGATTTCCCACCATCAGTTGAGTAAGTTTTCCTTTTAATTTTCCAGCATTTACGTTTGTTTTAAAGACACGTTGTCGTTAATACTGGAGGGGGGCAGAATTTCGTTTTCTCCATCAAGCGAGACTCCAGAATACAGAGATATGAAGTTGGCTTCAGTTTACCCCAAAGGAAATGGGCTGTATTGTCCATCAACCAGGATATCGATGTTAGGCCTTACAAAGAGGAGGATTACCTGTCATCAATTGTCTTCGAAGCTGATTACATGCAGAAAAAAACGTAAGGGTGTAAATAAACTAAGCTTTTATTAGTATAGTCTAGTCATATTAGATCTAAAAAAGACTAATAGAAGAAATAATTTATATATTTTTGAAATGTTGGCTATGAACTCCTGTTGGCACCTGAAATGAAGGGCCGAAAAGTTCCGACGCCTCAAGTGTGCGCTTCATCCCTTATTTGGCGAAAACCACCCCCAAACGTGACCTGGCGCTAGTCTTTAGCATTTTTCGGCGAAACTATCTGACAAAAAAATTATTCTAATCAAATGCATTTCTTATGAAATTCTGCATTAAAAAAGTCCTTTTGATTATTTTGCTTATCCCCACATAATTCTCCTCGCAAACGACGTCTGAAGTTGTAGAACAGTCAAATTAGATTTTTTAGTAGAACATATTTATATACAGGGTGTCCCAATTGTCTGTATTCGGTCGATATCTCCATTATCATTAGAGAGAGCGAAAAATTGTTAAATCCAAAGTTGTAGAGAATCGAACAAAGCGCATTTTTAAAATACATTTATGTATACAGGGTGTTTGCCTAAGGAGTAACGACACAAACATAGGTTTTTTTAAATGGCACACCCTGTGTATCAAATTTTTTTTAAATTCTTCGATTAATTCCAAGTGACATTCACTAATCATGTTTTTATCTGAAGTGAATAGTTTGGTAGATATTGGCAATTTCGTGGGAAAAATTACTTTTGCAGTACTTGTTTTAAAAAATCACCCTACAACCAATTTTCAACCTTTAATTTTGGAAATTCTGCATGACCTTAAGGGAGGTTTGGCCTACCATTCAAGCTTTTAAAAACGGCCCTAGCTTGCTAAGTTTGTTTCCTGCAATATAATGAACTTTGGAATATTCAGACCCCAAAATCTCAAAATTTTCAAATGACACTACCGTCAAATGTCACTTGTAAAATTAAATTAGCTTTCATCTGATATATCATATCCCTATATTGACGTTTTGTATTTTTCGTCTTATTCAATAAAATATGATTTTTAGAAAGTATTATTTGCTTAATGTTTTTTAAAAGGTGGCTTGGACACGCCATAGTAGGTGCTCGAAGTTCTGTCAGACGTATGTGGTCATAGCCACCGTCTAAAAATATCACGAAGGCAGTAAAAAATTATGAAAATTGTATTTTAACGAATAAGACGAAAAATACGAGGCTTGAATATAGGGATACGTTATATCAGATGAAAGCAAATTTAATTTTACAACTGATGGTTATAACATTTAATAGTGGTGTCATTTGAAAATATCAAGATTTTAACGTCTAAACATTCAAAAGTTCATAATGTTACTGGATACGAGCTACATTTAATAGTGGTGTCATTTGAAAATATCAAGATTTTAACGTCTAAACATTCAAAAGTTCATAATGTTACTGGATACGAGCTTAGCAAGCTAGGACTGTTTGCAAGAGCATGAAGGGTAGACCAAACCTTCCTTAATAACTTGCAGAATTTCCAAAAGTAAAGGTTGAAAATTGCTTGTTGGGTGATTTTTTAAACAAGTACCGCAAAAGTAATTTTTCCTATAAAATTGCCAATGTCTTTCAAACTATTCACTTCAGAGGAAAATATGATTGGTAAATGTCACTTAAAATTCATAGTAGAATCCAAAAAAATATATACATGCAGGGTGTGCCATTTTAAAAAACCTATGTTTTTGTCGTTATTCCTTAGGGAAACACCGTGTATACATTAATATGTTTTTAAATATGTGCCTTGTTTGATCCTCTACAACTTTGGATCTGACAATTTTCCGCTGTCTCTAATGGTAATGCAAATATCGACAGAATACAGGCAATTGGGACACCCTGTATTTCTGAAATTTTTAGTTTTTTCGAAAAATTTTAAGAGCCAAAAAAGTTTTAGAATTGAACGGGGAATACGGCCGCATAGGCAAATTATTTTTAAACATAGAAAAGTTCAAGGGCAAATAACATCGGGGCCACCCTGTGTAACAGGGATCCGCTTTTTGGATAATGTCTTAAGTACCATCAGTAGTTGCAGCTTGGTCTGTAACAATGCTGTGCAAAAATTAAAAATCTTACGATACACCTTTCGAAAGATATTTAAAAAGAACGTTTAAAAATGAAGATCTTTGGCGGCTTATAACATCAAGAGGAATCACAATTGACCAATAATTTTTGCACCAAGCTTCATCATTTGAACAGTAGATTCTGTGGTATAAAGGATGTGGAGTCTTTCAGACTCACCCTGTGTAAATAAGTTCTACTCAAAAATCTATTTTGACAGTTCTACAACTTCGGACGTCGTTTGCGAGAATTAGGTGAGGATAAGCAAAGTAATCAGAAGGACTTTTTTAATACAGAATTTCCTAAGGAATGTTTTTGACTAGAATAAATTTTTAGTATGATGGATAGTTTCGCCGAAAAATGCTAAAAACTAGCGCCATGTCACGTTTGGGGGTGGGTTTTCGCCAAATAAGGGATGAAGCGCACACTTGGGGGGTGGGAACTTTTCGGCATTTCATTTCAGGTGCCGTCCGTAGCCAAAATTTCAAAATTATATAAATTATTTCTTCTAAAAAACCTAACTTAACTGGACTATAATCTATTTCAGGACTTCTGTCGAACAGTATGATACTGATGAAATGGTGAAGGAATTTTTTTACACATTCCCGAATCAGATGTTTTCCGTGGGGCAACAATTAGCGTTTTCATTTAAAGACAAGAAATTGTTATTACTGGTTGTTAAAGACGTTGAAATTGTTAATATCCAGTCATTGAAGCAAGGGGGTGATGCTAAACCCCGCAAGGGTCGATCTGGGAGACTCACCCCAAACACGGTGGTTCAGTTCGAAAAAGCCGAATCTTCATCCCTGAATTTAGTGGGAAAAGCAAAGGGGGTGCAAATACGTCAGTCGATTATCAACCCCGACTGGGATTTTCAAAAAATGGGCATCGGGGGCTTGGGCAAGGAATTCAACGCAATCTTCCGGCGAGCCTTCGCCTCGAGGGTGTTTCCAGCCGAAATTGTCGAGCAATTGGGGTGCAAACATGTCAAAGGTATTCTTTTGTTCGGCCCCCCTGGTACGGGTAAAACTTTAATGGCCCGACAAATTGGTCAAATGCTAAATGCCCGCGAGCCAAAAATCGTCAATGGCCCCCAAATCCTCGACAAATACGTGGGGGAATCCGAAGCAAATGTCAGAAGATTGTTTGCAGAAGCTGAAGAAGAAGAAAAGAGGGTGGGTATAAAGATGTCCAGGGGTTTAAAGTGGTTCTTTATGTCTACTTTTAGGCTGGGCCCAACAGTGGCTTGCACATTATCATATTTGATGAGATTGATGCAATTTGCAAGCAAAGAGGATCCGTGGCTGGGAATACCGGTGTCCATGATACGGTAGTGAATCAATTGTTGTCGAAAATTGATGGGGTGGAACAATTGAACAATATTCTGGTGATAGGGATGACGAATAGACGGGATATGATTGATGAGGCTCTGTTGCGTCCTGGGAGGCTGGAAGTTCAGGTGGAGATCAGTTTGCCCGATGAGGAGGGACGTTTTGAAATTTTAAATATTCACACCAGTAGGATGAGGCAGTTCAAGAAGATACATCCAGATGTGGATAATAAGGTAAGTTTGAGTTGACCAATCATGTGGCACGACAGAAAGAGAAGTTTTCTATTGGGCCACAGGCTTTTTGATAAAACCAAAAATATGACGTCACGAGGCTTCAGACTCTTTTAGAGTAGTTAATTTTGACGTCATCTGAAAGAATTGTAGTTTCGAAATTTACAAAAATTCTGTTTTTTATTTAACTTGGCGAATTGCCACTTTACATTTTTTGGAAACGACATTTGAAGACATTTCATGTTCTGGTAAAGAAAATGGGAGTTTATTAGTCAAATTTCAAAGTTGATATGCCAAAATGGCACTTACCGTTGATCGATAGCCACCAAAATTAAATCAGGTTTTAGGCGGGTACTGGTACTCCTACCTACCAAATTTCAGCCAAATCGATTAAGCAGTTTAGGCTGTAGCGCATTATCTAATGTTGCCTCGAAATTTCGATTTTTTTGATTTTATGCCAAAAAGGCTCTAAGTGTGAATACATTTTTAGACGCGGAATTTGAAGACCTTTCATATGCTGATAAGAAAGATTGGTGTTCATCAGTCAAATTTCTTAGTTGGTACACCAAAAAGGCACCTCGCGTTTGTAGATTGGCAACAAAATTAACTGGGCTCACCAGAAGGCCAACACTAACCCTCGTTCCAGATTTCATTAAAATCTGTTCGGTAGTTTTCGAGGAATCTTGCTCACATACGTACATACACACAGACATTTTTTAAAAACCACTTTTTTGTGATCCTGGGACCTTGAAACGTAAAGATCTGGTGTTATCTCAATTTCGAATTTTGGAGTGATTGCAGTAACCTCCCATTTTTATATGGTTGTGGGGAGGTTAATAAACATATGAAAACTAGCTTTGATTTGGCATTAGCTAAAACTAAAACAAACAAAAATATGTATATCTCTACATTGTACAAGGTGTCCCGAAATTAGGGGGCCAAACTTTACCAGTAGATTCTTCTATGGAAAATATGAAAAAAAGTTCCTATGAACATATGTCGAAAAATGCCTCCTAAGCTTGGAGCTAAGGCCCCTTAAAGGGGCCACTTTGAAAGTGTTTTTTTTAAATACTAAAGACAATAAATCTAGAAGGCCTAGAAAATTTCTGTGGATGCCATTCAATTGACAGCTGTCAAAAATACAAAAGTTTCAGGTTTCCTTTCATAAATAGCATCAACCGTTAGGGAAATATTAATTTTTATTTGAAATCGCAGTTTTCAAATTTTTTGAAATAACTCAGGAACGAATCAAGATATCGCGGAGTATTCTTCAAATTCATAATAGCAAAGAATAAAAAATGGTAGCTACGGAAGCGGCTGGAACCTCCCCACTTAGTGAATGATCCAATCCTATCACCAATATCAAGTAAATTTTACTATTTACTATATACCTAAGTTTTACTCCACCAAACCTAAGGTGTTTTCTGTGATTTTTCTAAATTTTACGATCTTTTGCCAAAAGGGCACTAAGCTTGAATACAATTTTGAAAACAAAATTTGAAGACTTTTCATGTGCTGATAGAGAAAATGGGAGTTCATTATTCAAGTTTCAAAGTTTATATGCCAAAATGGCACTTGCCGTTCGCCGATTGCCACCAAAATTAAATCAGCTCTTCGGCGGGTAGCGGTATCTCTACCTATCAAATTTCAGCCAAATCGATCCAGCAGTTTAGGCTGTAGCGTGTTATTTAATATTTTCTCTAAATTTCGATTTTTTAGATTTTATGCCAAAAAGGCGGTAAGTGGGAATACAGTTTCAGATACAGAATTTCAAGGCCTTTCATGTGCTGATAAGAAAAATTAGTGTTCATCAGTCAAATTTCATAGTTTAGATGCCAAAAAGGCACTTAGCGTCTGCGGATTCGCAAGAAAATTAACTGGGCTCACCAGAAGGCCAACGCTAACATACATACCAAATTTCATTAAAATTCGATCGGTAGTTTCCGAGAAATCGTGCTCACATACGTACACGTACATACGTACGTACGTACATACACACAGACATTTTTTAAAAACCACTTTTTTGTGATCCTGGGACCTTGAAACGTAAAGATCTGGTGTTATCTCAATTTCGAATTTTGGAGTGATTGCAGTAACTTCCCATTTTTATATGGTTGTGGGGAGGTTAAGAAATAGCGCAATTTTTTCTAACTTACCCTACTCAGTATCTCTTACCGTTTAGAAGATTCCAATGGTGAGCAGTGAAAAAGTACCATGCTGTATACCTTAATCCTAAAAGCTAAATTACAGGAACTAATAGCACTGTTGACTTCAGCCTTGAATCTGCTGAGTAGTTTTATTTCCTGTAAGTAATCCGGCAGTTGATTAAATAATTTCAAATCCTTGAAATCCCGATTTTGAAATAAAAATTATTACGTACATTTTCTTAACGTATTATGGATGCACTTCGTTTGCTTTGATTATTTTTTTTACCAAGTTAGAAGACGCTAATCCAATTTTTGCTTAAAAAATAAAGCAGATAACCTGATGTTTGATCCTATCTTCCATCGGCATCGGCATCTAGCATACTCTGAATTTTTGTAACTCTGTTACATTTCAATTGATGTTTTGGCTGAACCGATTTGGCTGAAATTTTGCACATGAGGATTGCATTACACGTCGAGGAGCTGAAATCGACCCACGGAAAGTGCCGTTTTGGCACACCTATTTCCAAATTTAAAATTACACTCATTTAACCATCCGAAACAGGTTATTGAAAGATTTATTGTCACCTTTAGAAAGGTCTCCATATTCTGGTTTTAAATAAGACAAAATTCGGGTAAAAAAAATCGAAATTTTGTAATAACACTAGAAGTACGTTGTAACTCAAACTACTGGATCGATTTGGCTGAAATCTGGTACATACATGGAGATTAGGTGACCCGTTGCGTTGAAAAGTTTTTTAGGATTTTAATGAAATTTGGAATGAGGGTTAGTGCTGACCTTCTGGTGAGGCCAGTTAATTTTGTGGCCAATCCACAAACGCCAAGTACCTTTTTGGCGTATCAACATTGAAATTTGACTAATGAACACCAATTTTTCTTATCAGCATATGAAAGGTATTTAAATTCTGTGTCTAAAAATGTATTTCACGCTTAGCGTCTTTTTGTCATAAATTGGTAAGTAATTTGGTAGGTAGAGATACCAATACCCGCCTAAGGGCTGATTTAATTTCGGTGGCAATCGGCGAAAGGCAAGTGCCACCAAGTGGGGAGGTTCCAGCCGCTTCCTTAGCTGCCCATTTTTTATTAAGCAAAAAAAAGAATTGTTGGACAATAAGAAAAGTGAGGAGAAATTATGGTAGTTATTATATCGGGTGTCCCATAAAAACCGGACAAAATATTTTTGGGAATATGTTAACCTTTTCTTAACCGATTTGGATGAGCGTGGTCTTAAATGAAAGCTAAAGAATCACACTTTTGAACCTCACAAGAAACTGCGACAGATGACCCGACCGTAGTATTCCTATTGCTACTTGTTTTTAAGGCTTACTTTAAGCGCGTGGGGGTTGGTCAGATAAAAATCAATCGTTATGAAACTGAAGGGGCCTTGAAAATCGTTCTTTTTTCTCTAGAAATCTTTTTTCAGAAGTCACAAGTAAAGTTTGTGATGCACAAACAGCCTAATTTTCAGTAATAACCCCAATTTGTTCCTCACTAGAAGTCACACCTATGTTTTCATCAAATTCAATAATTTTATTACCAAAAATTAGGTTGTTTGTGCATCACAAACGTTACTTATAAGTCATTAAGGCATAAAACGACACATTTTTAACAAATCACAGAAAATTATTTGGTAAACCAAATCGACTTCTGAAAAAAGATTTTCAAGGCCGCTGGACTTTCATAACGCACCTAATTGTTGTGAGGTTGGAAAGCCTGATTCTTTAACCTTAATTTAAGACCAGGTTCATTCAAATCGATTAAAAAATGGCTGACTTATTCCCAAAAATATTTTGTCCGGTTTTTTTAGGACACTCGATACATACATTTGCGGACAACAAAAACCGGGCATTTTGACACAAATCCGTCCCGGATTCTGTTGTCCGCAACTGTATTTGTAATTGTAAAAACTGCTATAAAATGTAATTTCCTTCCTAATTCTCGTTAGAAAACCTACTTTTTGACTTATTTCCTTGCAGATCTCTTCAGCGTATTCATTAAATCTCAATTTATTGTCTATGATAATTCCAAGATATTTTACTGTATGAATTTTAAGTCCATTGTACTATTGGTAATTAGTATTTGTTTACTTTTTTTAACATTTAAGAGTTTGTTAAAATCAAACCATTTTTTCAAATTTTCTGAGACAACATTTACATTTTTACCTGCTGTATTAGTATCATTATGACTCGAAAATACCAATGTTTCATCTGCAAACATGTGAAATTGACTTTTATTTACGTCTTTATCCGGATGTTTAATATACAAGATAATAATAATAATAATAATGCATTTATTTAGCCTCTTCAGCTATACAAAATCACAAAATAAATATATATGTCTATTTACGTCTTATAAACTAAACACAATTGCAACAAAATAATAGGTACTAATTATATACTAATATAATTCTTACAAATTTAACAGTTAACTTACTTATTATCCTTCATCTTTGGACTTATCAATATAATACTGCTTTATTGCTACTTTAAAACGTTTACAATTACTAGTGTCTTTCAAGTATTGCGGTAACTTATGATATAAAGAACATAGGACTTAGCGCGCTACCCTGAGGTACTCCTAACTGTACTATTCCCTTTGTTGATAATTTATATCCACATTAGAGTAAAATTGCTTCTTCTCAATTCTTCTGGTGGGTCTAATTTCCAATCTCAAATAATAATAAACATATTTTGCAGCACATCGAAACTTTAATGTTGCTTTTTATATTCTGCGCTGCTTAAACTATTGTTTTGTTAGTGAGATGTAATTCTGTAGGGATCGAAAAGATCTCGACGTGCCATTAAATTTTCCCGGCCGTCCTGATAATCATAAAGATTTGTTTTTACTTCTTTTTGAGAATTCAGAAAACAAATAGTTAACCAGGTTGATTCAGCCTCAAAAAACGACCTTCTTCTGATTTTTTTTCATTTTTCCTTCTTTTCAGGAACTAGCCAGCTTGACAAAAAACTTCTCCGGCGCTGAACTCGAGGGCCTCATCCGTGCCGCCCAATCCACAGCCATGAACCGCCTGATAAAAGCCTCGAGTAAAGTCGAAGTCGACCCCGAAGCAATCACTAAACTAATGGTGACCAGAGGCGACTTTTTTAACGCCCTCGAAAACGACATCAAACCAGTAAGTCCCTTTTTTTCTTTTTTTCCACTCTAAAAATTGATTTTTTCGCCGGTGGTCATTAAAAGTGCATTTTTACTGCCTCTTTTGCGGCAGTAAAAGTCGTTTTTTTACTGCCGGCGGCAGTAAAAATGCACTTTTTTAATGACAATCTTTGAAAAAAACAGATTTACTGCCTTGCCTGGACTCTTAAATCTGCAATTTTTTTGCCTTGTTAAATAAATAACTATTTCCAGGCATTTGGCACCTCGATGGAAATCCTCACCCAGTTTTTAGCCCGTGGGATAGTCAACTGGGGCTCGCCAGTCAGCAACATTATGGAAGACGGGATGCTATTCATACAACAGGCCAGAGCCACAGACACTTCCGGTTTAGTTTCGGTCCTCTTGGAAGGACCCCCAAATTCAGGCAAAACCGCCCTTGCCGCTCAGTTGGCCAAAAACTCGGATTTTCCCTTCGTCAAAGTTTGCTCCCCCGAAGAAATGGTGGGGTACACAGAAACCGCAAAATGTTTGCATATCAGAAAAGTCTTCGACGACGCTTATCGCTCAACCTTAAGCTGTATTTTGGTGGATAACATTGAAAGATTGTTGGATTATGGTCCCATCGGTCCGAGGTACTCGAATCTTACACTGCAGGCGCTTTTGGTTTTGCTCAAAAAGCAACCCCCGCCCGGCAAGAAGCTGCTGGTTCTTTGTACGAGCAGTAGAAGGTTCGTGAAAAACATTCAATTAATTTTGGGGCAAAAAATTTTTTCTCCGCCTGTAGTCATTAAAAGTGCATTTCTCTACTGCCTCTTTTGTGGCAGTAAAATGCCTAGGCAGTAAAAATGCACTTTTTTAATGCCAATCGGCGAAAAAATTCTGTGGCTGGATTATTAGCCTCGGCTATGAAACTTCAGCCGCGGCAGTAAATCTGCAATTTTTTTGCCTTGTCAATTAAACAAATAACAATTTTTAGACAAGTTCTCGAGGATATGGAGATGTTGTCAGCGTTCACGGCCATTCTTCACGTTCCCAATTTATCCAAAGCGGAGCATTTGTTGAATGTTTTGGAGGCTTCGGAGGTGTTCAGTGCTCAAGAACTGAGGCAAATCGGGCAACATCTACATGGGAAACGGTAAGTGCAGATGTCTCTTTCTTGCAGTGAGTAATATTAGGTCTAAAAAGGGCGAATAGAAGAAATAATTTATATTTGTTGAAATTTCGGCTACGGACTCCTGAAAGTGCCGGAAAGTTCGCACCCCTAAAGTGTAACCTTCATCCCTTATTTGCTAAAAACCGCCCCAAAACGTGACATGGCACTAGTTTCTAGCATTTTTCGGCGAAACTATCAATCTGACGGAAAACATTATTCAAGTCAAAAATATTCCCCATGAAATTCTGCGTTAAAAAGTTTTTATGGTCATTATGCTTATTTCCACATAATTCTTACAAACGACTTCCGAAGTTGAGGCTAGTTTTTCGCTCGCGACCGAAACTCAACCTGTGAATTAGTGTGAATACACCAAAAACGGTTTGTGCTACAAGAACAGTGCTATAATATGAAATTAAAGAGCAGAATTTTCTACAAAGTAAATGCATTTTATCATTTTTTAAAGAAAACAATTTTTTGGACTTCGCTGCTCGCTCCAGCTGTCATGGACAAGGGTGCCTAAATGCGACAGTCCAAGATGAAGTAGTTGCAGATTACCCCGAGAAAAATAGCTAAAAAAATTGACAGTCTCGGAGACCTTAGAAACTTGTATTGTACCGGGTGGACCAACACTATTGCCCACCTCAAAAATTGCCCTTTATTTTAAAGCTGGGACTTCGAAATTTTTACAGTGTATATGGCTACCAAGGACCCTTCAAATGAGGGCAAAAGTTTATCTGTCATTCAAAAACTGTGACGTCACGAAATTTTGAAATGTCGTTTTTCCAAGAAAAAAAAAATTTTTACCCATAAAATCGTTTTTTGGGCTAATACCTTTATGTTAAGCCCATTTTTTTAAATTTCCGTCATCAGATTAGCCAACTGTAGCAAGCTAAAAATGGTCCATTTTAATTCACAAGTCGGCCACGTAAACAATTGACTACTATGCGAGGGCTTTCTTGGATAACAGCGTACGCTTTTTTCATCTGTCACCAGTTGACAGCGACACGACGTGGCCATTGAACTGCGAAATTGTTTTTAATTTTAATAAACGTGGATTTTTGTAACGAATAATGTTGAAATATGGGTTTAAACTGGGCATCCACCATTTAATTCGCCCACCCAAGGTGCCAGGAGAGGTTACGAACACGGACATTTAATCAGATGGCGGCGCGGCGTGAAGAGGGGCTCCAGTTTGTGTGAAGGGCTCCGGTTTGTGTGAGGGGGTTTTTTCAAATAGCCATTTCCATAATTCGCATTATTCCATACTTATGTAATTCCACAGGTAATTATTTTGTTGTTATGGCCTGTTTTTTAGTTGGCATTTTTAGGTTAAGTGAGTCGACTTAGTTTGCCCCGTTGAGACTAATATCGAGGACTAAGATATTCACAGCCCAGAATTTAACAGCAACTCGTGTCAAATAAGGACCAAGGAATCGTTTTGCATAACAAAATTGATATTTACAGCCTCTAAATTTAACATCTGATCTAAATAAGGGCAAAGGAATTGTTAAACTATCGTTTCAACTAACATAATTAAAATTCAGAGATAAACTGTAGCCGAAGGTAGAAGAATTATAGCCCGATGCCATTTCTTAACTAGTTGGGTTAAATTGTTTGGTAAATTGTAGGGTGATGTAAAACCAAGTGTTTTTAGCTGGCGAAAGTGTGTTGCTGTAAAGTTGAAGTTGCAATCACAATAATTATAATTTTTCAAGGATATAAATTGAAACTTAAATCCTGTATGATCAAACTAACAACAATAAATTGAATTTGATTGACTGATTGTGTTACATAAACTATGGTCTTTTAGCTGTTTTGGATGTCTCAGAATTGTGGATCCTTCAAATATTGTGAAAGAGCTCTACTAATCATCATAGACAAAATTGTGTACAAGGAACTTACGGCTTGTACTTACCTAAAGTGATGCATTACTCACTACCACAACCCATCACTACACAATCATCACCAAATTCACTGCACTGCAACCACTATAGCACAGATCACTTCACAAAAAGTACTTACCTGATTACAGGTACTGCTCAAAGTGGTGGCCTTCTCTTTCGATGCACATCTGAGCACGTCGCTGAAATGAATTTTGGACTGTAGCTGCTGTATTTCGTTCATTGATTGTCTGGAAGGCATCTACGAGTCGTTGCTGCATGTCTTGTCTCGTGGTTGGCTGTGTTCTGTACACAATTTCTTGCACAACTCCCCATGTGAAAAAATCCATAGGTGTGAGATCGGGAGATCTAGCTGGCCAAGCAATTGGACCACCACGACCAATCCATTTATCTGGAAACTTTTCATCTGCCACACCACGAGCTTCTCGACTGAAATGTGGAGGCGCACCATCTTGCTGAAACCACAAATTTTGGATCACATTTAATGGCACATCTTCTAGTAAGTCATCTAATGAATTTCTTAAGAACTCTGCATACATCGCACCAGTCAGATGGCCTTCAAAAAAGAATGGACCAACTAATCGGTTGTCAATAATTCCTCCCCACACGTTCAGTGACCATATGTCTTGTGTTTTTTCTTCTCTCATCCAATGTGGGTTAACCACCGACCAATAGTGCATATTATGCCTGTTTACGTGCCCATTAGATTTGAATGTGCATTCATCGGTGAAAAGCACAAACTTGAAGAAGTCCTGATTTTCCTGCAGTTTCTCTTGGGCCCACGTGCAAAATCTCACCCTGTTCATAAAATCCTCTCCATGTAGTTCCTGATGCAGTTCGATGTGATATGCATGGAATTTGTGCCTTTTTAATATTCTTAGAATCGATGACTTACTTATGCCGCTTGATTGCTTCATTTCTCGACTGCTGACTTGGGGATTATTTTCAGCTATGTTCAAAACAATAGCTTGATTGATTTCATGAGTCACAGCGGGATTTATCACTGTCTTTTTCTTGGGCTTCAAACTGCCTGTCTCTCTAAGTTTCTCTACAATTCTTTTAAATGTTCGTCTATCTGGTTGAAGTCTGTCTGGGTAACGTTGGGCATACAATTCTGCTGCTTGCATTGCATTTTGCTGGCATTCTCCAAAAATCAAGATCATGTCGACCTTGTCTGAAAAGGAAAGATGTTGCATCGGCATGATAAAAATTAAATGCACTCCACTAAAATAGAATAAAACTATTAATTAACACTAGGTATAGGAAATTCACCAAGATTCACTTCTACACGTAATTATAATTAACACTCACAACACAGAAAAACGCGTGAAAGCTTCCCTGGAGGGAAACCAGGATAAGAGCTGTGAAAACAGCTAACAAGAAGGTATGTAAAACTAAGTTGGAAAACACTTCTCTTCAAGAGGTTGAAGATTTCACAAAATAGCAATTTTTCTCAAAATTAGCAACCTAAACACTGCAACACTATTGTAATTCACACACTAATCACACTAGTGGGTGACTAATGATTAGCTAAAAGGGGTTGGAAGAGTTTGAGCGGGAAATTAACGCGCGTAATGAAATAAATGCGCGAAATTCAAGTAAAAATATGAAAGCCTGATTTATTAAATTTACTTAATAGGCAATTATTGTTTAATAAACGAAAGAATAATCTCAGTATTCTTAGTTCATTCTAATGACAAAAATTGAAACTAAGGCACACACACACGTCTTGTTTATGCACTGGATGGCTTGTCGTGTGATCAATGATTAATTAGTCCTTATTTGCCCACCATGATGATGATTATTAAATTCCACATTGCACCTTTTTGCTTCTGCTGTTCAAATAATAACTTGAGCTTCACCAACTTCAAAGCATCAATTATTAACGTCTTGATTTTGTTTAGGAGGTACCTACGAGGTATTTGCCAATCGAAAACTGACACTTGCACCACCTTCGATTACAGTTTATCTTTGAATATGAATTATGTTATGCAAAACGATTCCTTGGTGCTTATTTGACACGAGTTGCTGTTAAATTCTGGGCTGTGAATATCTTAGTCCTCGATATTAGTCTCAACGGGGCAAACTAAGTCGACTCACTTAACCTAAAAATGCCAACTACAAAACAGGCCATAACAACAAAATAATTACCTGTGGAATTACATAAGTATGGAATAATGCGAATTATGGAAATGGCTATTTGAAAAAACCCCCTCACACAAACCGGAGCCCTTCACACAAACTGGAGCCCCTCTTCACGCCGCGCCGCCATCTGATTAAATGTCCGTGTTCGTAACCTCTCCTGGAACCTTGGGTGGGCGAATTAAATGGTGGATGCCCAGTTTAAACCCATATTTCAACATTATTCGTTACAAAAATCCACGTTTATTAAAATTAAAAACAATTTCGCAGTTCAATGGCCACGTCGTGTCGCTGTCAACTGGTGACAGATGAAAAAAGCGTACGCTGTTATCCAAGAAAGCCCTCGCATAGTAGTCAATTGTTTACGTGGCCGACTTGTGAATTAAAATGGACCATTTTTAGCTTGCTACAGTTGGCTAATCTGATGACGGAAATTTAAAAAAATGGGCTTAACATAAAGGTATTAGCCCAAAAAACGATTTTATGGGTAAAAATTTTTTTTTTCTTGGAAAAACGATATTTCAAAATTTCGTGACGTCACAGTTTTTGCATGACAGATAAACTTTTGCCCTCATTTGAAGGGTCCTTGGTAGCCATATACACTGTAAAAATTTCGAAGTCCCAGCTTTAAAATAAAGGGCAATTTTTGAGGTGGGCAATAGTGTTGGTCCACCCGGTTACAGATCGTGAACCAACCATATGATCAGGTTATCACTAAATGTAGGTTCTATCGATGGAAGGCGCCACTTTATCGCAACAGAATCAAGGAAGCTTATCGCCATTAAAATTACATTTTTCGAAAAAATGGTATCTACATCTAAGGTTTTCGACCTTATCGCCATTAATACAAAGAAATTAAATCACTTTAGTTTTTAGTCACTTTTTGCCACGACTGTATACGTCCGAAACTTCCTCATGTCTTGACCTCTCTTTTGGCCTTGAGCCTCAGACTCACTCAGTCAGACCTCTTGACTAAGCAAGACGAGAACATTGTTTTGTCACGTTTGTGTTTTGAAGTTTAAAGTAGCATGGAATTTATACGAATTTACTATCTGGATTTTAAATGTTAAATGCTAGAAACTAGTGCCATAACACGTTTTGGGGTGGTCTTTGGCAAATAAGGGATGAAGCTTACACTTTAGGGGTGGAAACTTTTCGGCACTTCATTTCGGGCCCTTTCAGGAGTCCGCGGCCGAAATTTCAACAAATATAAATTATTTCTTCCAAAAAATCTAACTCGACTGGACTAGTGTGTTCGTAAGTGAGAAAAAGATGGAGATACAATGTAAATTGTCAAAATCATAAGTTCTAGATTTTGTAAAAAAATATGTTTGAAGTGTGATAGTAAATCACACCCAACCAATTGATTGGTTATACAGGCTGTCCCAGAACGCTCGCAAGGGATTTAAGAGAACCAATCAGATTTCAGCTCTGAACTGTAAGAGTTAGAAGATCGGTTAAGTTAGATAAAAGTTACTCATTTTTAAGATGATCAAGAATCTGTAAAGAATTATTCGATATCTTAATTCGTTCCTGAGTTATTCCGAAAAAACTGAAAATTGACATTCTAAAGAAAAATTCATAGCTCCCTAACAGTTGATGCTATTTAAATGAAACTTGGATCCTTTATAGTTTTGACAGCTGTCAATTCAATAGCATTGACAGAAAATTTCTAGGCCTCCTAGATTTAGAATAACGACAATCAACTTTTGACTTTGATTTTAATACCACTACTAGATACACAAAAAAATTAGGTTTTCAAAAATGTAACCAAGTTGGACTATTTCGACAGATCGTCAAAATTTGAAATTTAGGACAAACAATTTGTATAATCAGCGTATAATTTAAAAAAAGTACACCGACTTGTGCAATTTATTATTACATGTGAAAGGGATTGAATTCAACGATAATAAAACACGTCTTGGCATCATGTGTGACTCAAGCTTGGGATTTCTTTTGTTCAAAAAGCTCGGATTAATTACATTTTTGAAGAGCCAATTTTTTTATACATATATCTAATGGTGTTAAAATCCAATATGGCGGCCATAAGAATAAAAAAAGCTCAAAATCTAGAAGGCCTAGAAAATTTCTGTCAATGCCATTGAATTGACAGCTGTTAAAAATATAGAAGTCCCAAATTTTATTTAAGTAACATCAACTGTTAGGGAACTGTGAATTTTTCTTTAGAATGTCAGTTTTCAGTTTTTTCGGACTAACTCAGGAACGAATCAAGATATCGAATAATTCTTTACAGATTCTTAATCACCTTAAAAATTAACAATTTTTGTCTAATTTAACCGATTTTCTAACTCTAACACAATGGTGGGCAATGAAATTAGCAACACCCTGTACAGGGTGGTCGTTTTATCTTGAGACTGGCAAATATCTCGGAAAGGAAGCATTTTAGAAAAAAATGTTTTCTATAAAAGTTTTATGACTTCGAGGGGGAAAATAGATGTCATCCACGCCATTTTGATTCAAGGTCATTTTCAAGGTCAAATGAAGGTCAACTTCATTTTTTTAAATGGAAACCTACATTTTTTATTACAGATTCTTATTCCCCGTAAAAGAACAAACAACTCTCATCTAAACTATTTTTGGATCCGATGGATAATTTGTCAGATATTTAAATCAAAATTTTAATCTTCTTCGAAATCCATTGCCTTCCCTAGCAACAGCGGCATGGCAAAAACAAAATCTACAACAATTTTTGTGGTTTATTTATCTAGAATTAATCGTTGCTAAGTTACAACGGTTGTTCATTTGTTTTGTCTTGCCGCTGTTACTAGGGAATGTCTAGGGATTTCGAAAAAGGTTAAAATTTACATCCATCGGATCCAAAAATAGTTTAGATGAGAGTTGTTTGTTCTTTTATGGGGAATAAGAATCTGTAATAAAAAATATAGGTTTCCATTAAAAAAAGTCAAGTTGACCTTCATTTGCCCTTGAAAATGACCTTGAATCAAAATGACGATGATGTCATCTATTTTCCCCCTCGAAGTCACATAACTTTTATACAAAACATTTTTTTCTAAAAGGCTTCGTTTTCGAGATATTTGCCAGTCTCAAGATAAAACGACCACCCTGTATACAGGGTTAATCAAATGTATGGAAACAGCCGATTATTTCCCAAACTATTCACTGTATCAAAAAATTCTTCAAATAAAAGTTGAATGGTCAATTTCAGCGCACGTTTTGAGTTAATCAAGTTTGTTTTGACATTGATATTGCCAAGTAATGATGTCATGGATTTTTTTTAAATTACAAAATATGTCAAGCGATATCAATATGTCATTGGAAAGGCAATTTTTTTATCTTTACAACGGTGTGAAAAAATCATGCTCTTACATAATGGGAACGAGAAAATGTCAATTGAATGTGTTCTAAAAAATATGGATTTGGCCGTCTATTTGACAAACTATGCACTTTATCAAAAAAATATTCCAAAAGTTAAAAAGCAAATTCAGGCGCATATTTTTGATGAGATTCACTTTTTTTGACGTCTGCTTCACTGAGTCATACCCATTTTTCTAATGACAAGATCATGCCGAGTGAATCGCATCAAAAGATTGCTTTTCAACTTTTATTGGAACAATTTTTTGATAAAGTGCATAGTTTGTGAAATAGACGGACAAATCCATATTTTTGGGAACGCATTCAATTGACATTTTCTCGAAATCTCCATTATGTAAGAGCATGATTTTTTCACACCGTTGTAAAGAGAAAGAAATTACCTCTCCAATGATACTACACTTGACATATCTTCTCGTTAAAAATGTCGATGACGTCATGATGACTCAATACTTGGTAATGTCAGTGTCAAAACAAAAATTGATTAACCCAGAACGTGCCTCTTTTACCATTCAAACAAACAAATTTTTGATAAAGTGAATTGTTTGGGAAATAAACGGCTGTTTCCATACATTTGATTTACCCTGTATAAATTTTCATTGTTAGTATCCTGAAGCAATGAAGGTTTCCAAACTTGTAGATCTCTCTCTATTCCGTGACGTAATTTGGAAGCAAAATTTGACAGTGACAGACTCTTGCAATGCTTTTACATACTGGGCTCTGTCAAATTTTGCCTCCATATTGTCAGTCTCTTTTAATTGGAAACCCTTATTCAGAGCTCAGGGCTTTCAGTTAGCAGACGATTACAGCACTCGCCTTTGGTTCGTGTTTCCTCTTTTTCCCATAAGCTGATCTTCAATGTTGCCAACTTGATTTCTAGTAGTACGCACATAAAAATGGGTACGTTGGCCGCACTGCTTAGGGCATTCGATTGTAATAAAGTTGGGATCAACCTTTGGTTCAGTAATATTGAACGTGTGTGGTTGAACCACAAAATCGAGAAAATTCACTTAATAATAATTTACTTGGGAGGGAAACTTAAAAATTTTAAATCGTCAATTTTCAGAATTTTTATCGGCATAAAAAAGCTGCTGGCTTTAATCGACATGTCCCGACAAACAGAGGAACGATCGAGGGTAATTAAATTAGTCACAAAACTGGAGGAGGACGGTGCTGTAGAAGATCCTGGAATGGCTTAAGTAGGTATATAATGTCTTACTACCGTGGAGAAACATTCCCAGCAATACCCTGAAGTTAGTCAATTGAAAACTAGTTGAATGTTAGCTTTAATTTATTTATTCAAGAGATTTGTTTTTAACGAAACGTTAAGGGTATTGATTTTATCTTATATTGTGATAACAGTATTTGTTCAGGTCATTGTTGAAATCTTGTAACCAACAAAGTTTACAATTTTGAAATCTGTATACTACATAAGTACAATTTAATCAACAAAATTTATGTTCAAGGCCGTAAAACTTCAGTGGCACGTACGTCCCAAATTTTGTTGATCAAATTGTACAATCACGTGATGGGACTTTAACAGCCCTAGTCCCGTAGTTTTACAGTGTTCGTCGTGTATGTAATTGTTTTCTATTCGCTTAATTCTGGTCTCATATAGCCGAAATCTTAGCAGTTTACGGATTAGAAAAAAACAAGCGGCTAATTAGCTTAAGGCGAAAAGTACAATTTATGTGAATGTTGTTGAATTTAAAAATTATAACGATCGAGGATGTGCAAATGGTTATTTATTGATGAGTGGGATTTGTACAGAAACGAAGGGATGTTTGTTTTTGTGCAGATTCTACATTTTTGTTGTATTGTAGTATATTGTATTTAACTATTTACAACGCAATATAGTTAATTAAGAATGTGTCTTGATTTGCCTACATTTATATTTTATCATTCCTTATCTGAATCCTATTGGTGACGTCAGCACAAGCTCTCATGCTTACCGCTTACCCCACTTTACCGTATCTTTATATCGAAAAATGTTATTAAGGAAAGTTGCTCAGAATGACCACATTGGTAATTCCGAAGTTTCTGGCAAAACTTTTGAAAATTCCTCGAAAAATTCATTTTTGCAACAAAAAGGCGGTTGTAAAATAAAGAACAATTGAAATGAATTTGTTTGACATTCAATTATCTTTTATCATTTTTTCTCAGTTCATCTTTTATACAATGTGTATACATATACCGGGTGTCAACGAACCCATGTACCTAACACCTCGCCATTTCTCTATTTTATGGAATATCAACTTGAAACTTTTATAGGTACATATACCTATAAAAAGCTCTAATTTTCACATATTTCACCGGAAGTGACGTTAACTTTGTTATTTTAAATAGCAAGGTGACGATATTTTAACACGATTTGAAAAACATTTTAATTCTCTTTACAATCATATCAAAAAATATTACCATAAGTTTCAAAGATGTCCGCCAGAGGGCCGAAATGTTTCTAGTCAAGTTGGCTGTGATTTATGCCACTTTAAGTCAAAGTGAATATTCAGATTAGTGCATATTGCCTAAATAATAAACATTTTTATAAATTTTCTAATGCAAAGTTGTTCGTTTTTTGGAAAAGGTGTAAAAATATCTAATTTTCAGAGGTTCTCAAAATTCTCAATTAAGAATGCTGCCCGTTTGATATATCCGTTTGTTGACGTCCATTAGAGAAAGAATTAGAACCAAATTTTTGTTTTAGCTTAAAAAACGTGTGTACCTTTCCATTTAAAATTAGCGTACTGTTACGTTCCAAATTAACACTGGATAAAGCCACTCGTAACAATTATTCTTGGACAGGCGTATTGGAGGATTTACATAAACACAGCTGTAGTTCTGTTAACTAAACCTAATTTATTCACAGTATGTACAGTTTTTGGATTGTCGTTCCCCAGGAACTCCTTAATTCGTCCAACAGGCTCTATACAAATTAATAATAGTAAATGCTAACAAGAACTACGTGATTGATAACTGCCATCGGTTTTACAGTGGTGGTTCCTATTTATAATTATTAAAAACAGTCTTCGTTAGACACATAAAATTTATATGAACATAGGATTAGCAAAACACTTATCTTCGATAAAGAGGTTGCTGACCTCTTCGATTGGATTCCTCCTTCGAACTAGGGATTTGGAGTTGCTCGCGCTCTCATACCAAACTAGGGGTGAACTCATTCAGAACTATTCAGAACTTGAAATGGTTGATCTCAGTCTCAGTCTCAATGTCCTCATTTCGGCTTCCAAGGTCAATTTCCGTTTCCAGATTACAAGGAGAAAGTTATTCCGACATCGATCGTATTTATCGATGATGAATAATTAAAGCAATTAGTACTTCTCGTACAGACAGTACAGAAAGGTACAGAAAGACAGAGAATTTATGTCACGTCGTAGATCTTGAACATGTGCTCGTTAGCTATTTTCTTGGGCCTAAGCCACGTTCCTCAAACTGGAACTATTTCGTTAATCGGGTTTATTGGGCATACAGCCATATGAACGAAACCGGTCTAATTCCACCGTTCGTCAACTATTTCCAATTAACGTTTAGCAAAACGAGACGATGCACACACCACGAGCGATCGCTGCAGAGAGAAAGAGCCAGGAACCAGTCGCCGACCGTTGACACATGAATCACGTGGTCAGGCAAACAGTGGCGTACTAATTAAATCGAAAGTAATACAGGGTAATAACCAGTGGCGGGGTAATAAATCGCAACCGTAACAGTACCTATACTTAATGTCGTTTAGAAAATCAACGTTTCAGCGAAAATAAAGAATTACCCAACAAAGTTAAAAAACGAAAACTTTTCATTACTAGTAATTAAGTAACAATAAGGGACTAAAAAAGTTTTTATTGCTGAGGGGTGTTTAATATCCCTTAGAGAATTAAAAACAGTTTAGTCCTGTGCTACTTATACTATTTTTTCTGAAATAATGTCACCTACTTACACCATTATATTATTGTAATTATATAAGTAACAAAAGCTTTGTAAATGTGTCAAATTTAGTGCTTTTGTAGGTATATGAATCCATAAAGATATGAAGTCGATATTCCAAAAAATTAAGAAATAGCGAGATGCATGGGTTTCGTTGACACCCGGTGTATACATACAGTGTCTCATTTTAACTGAAACCACTCAAATATTTCGGTTAATCAAAAGCAAAATAATTCATTCTTTATTTCGACATGAAGATCCCTAAATCTGCAAAAATTTTATTAAGAAAAGTTGCTCAGGGGTAAAACCAAAGTTTCAGGCCAAAATAAAAATGTTGAATTTCTGGAAGAAAAAATTGAAAAGTACTATATTTTTACAACAAAAGAGTTGCTGTGTAATAAAAAACATTTGAAATGAGTTTAACATTTGCTGTTAGCTATGATAGCTGGGCAAAATTTAATAATCCCAGAAAAAGTTGGAATATTTAAATTTTTTTTTGATTGTTAAATTTTGCCCAGTCATTCTAACAGTCAAACAAACCCATTTCAATTATTTTTTTTACACAGCAACCCTTTCCTTGCAAAAACATTGAAGTTTTCGATATTTTTGATTTTTTTCTCCAAAAATTCAACATTTTTATTTTGGCCTGAAACTTGCGGTCATCCTGGGCAACTTTTCTTAATAAAATTTTTCGATAAAAAATGACTAATACGATTTCGCTATTTTTGGCCTCTTTAATTAATCGCAGAGTGAGTTGAGATTTCGGGATGAAAAAAGGTTAAGTATCACACAGATGCAAATTTTGAAGCTCTCTACATGTAAAAAAGTAAATTATTTGCTCAATATTAATCGAAATATTTGGGTGGTTCCAGTTAAAATGAGATACGCTGTATACAGGATGGTCGCTTTATCTTGAGACTGGCGAATATCTCGAAAAGGAAGGATTTTAGAAAAAAATGTTTTGTATAAAAGTTTGATGACTTCGAGGGGGAAAATAGATGGCATCATCGACATTTTGATTCAAGGTCATTTTCAAGGTCAAATGAAAGTCAACTTGATTTTTTTAAATGGAAACCTATATTTTTTATTATAGATTCTTATTCCCCATAAAAGAACAAAAAAATCTCATCTAAACAATTTTTGGATCCGACGGATGTAAATTTTAACCTTTTTCGAAATCCCTAGACATTCCCTAGTAACAGCGGCAAGACAAAACAAATGAACAACCGTTGCAACGATGAATTCTAGATAAATAAACCGCAAAAATTGTTGCAGATTTTGTTTTTGCCATGCCGCTGTTGGCAATAGATTTCGAAGAACATTAAAATTTTTATTTAAATATCTGACAAACTATCCATCGGATCCAAAAATAGTTTAGATGAGAGTTGTTTGTTCTTTTACGGGGAATAAGAATCTGTAATAAAAAATGTAGGTTTCCATTTAAAAAATGAAGTTGACCTTGAAAATGACCTTGAATCAAAATGGCGCCGATGCCATCTATTTTCCCCCTCGAAGTCGTAAAACTTTTATACAAAACATTTTTTTCTAAAATGCTTCCTTTCCGAGATATTTGCCAGTCTCAAGATAAAACGACCATCCTGTATAGAGTGTTCCCTAAGTAGACCGACAAACTTCAGGGTGTTATTCCTCACATTATTTTATGACGTAAACTTCCTATGGACAAAAGTCCTAAAGTGCTTAGTTTCCAAGATACAGGGTGTACAAATAAACCTAAAAAAAATATTTTGCTAATATTTCTAAAACTCGTTAAAATATTGTGTTGAAACTTTGTAAACATTTCTACCACCTAAAGATCATCCTGCGGCGTAAACTGCGAGTCCAGTGGCGTAGGTGTAGGTTACCAGGTAGATAATTTTCTTGGCGAGTTGGGTACGCCCGAGGGGTGAATCACCTTGGTAATTTGGTGTCCCAGCCCTTGTAATTTTTGGTAATTTTTAGTAATTTTTGGTAATTTATTGTAATTTTTGGTAATTTTTAGGAATTTCCAGTAATTTTTAGTAATTTTTAGGAATTTTCAGTAATTTTTTGTAATTTTCAGTAATTTTTAGGAAATCGAATCCTTAAATTTTTTTGTAATTGTTAGTAATTTTTGGTAATTTCTGATAAATTATATTGAATTTTTGTAATTTTGGTAATTGGTGTCCTCAATTTTTCAAGGTACATCACCCCTCGGTGAATCACCTTGGTAATTTGGTGTCCCAGCACTTGTAATTTTTGGTAATTTTTAGGAATTTCCAGTAATTTTTAGTAATTTTCAGTAATTTTTAATAATTTTCAGTAATTTTTAGTAATTTTCAGTAATTTTTAGGAAATCGAATCCTTAAAATTTCTTGTAATTGTTAGTAATTTTTGGTAATTTCTAGTAATTTCTGGTAAATTATTGGTAATTTTTGTAATTTTGGTAATTGGTGTCCTCGATTTTTCAAGGTGGTTCACCCCTCGGGTACGCCACTGTAACACTCCATATTCCCATAATTCCTGGCAGTCTTAAGCTGAATTTGTTTCTGATAGCTATATTCTAAAAGTCATTCCGGTTTCAATAATTTATTAAATTTTGTACAAATAAACTGAATACAAAAAAACAACTGTGTGGTTTTGTTTTATTATAAGTTGTAATTAATACGCTCAATATTAACAAAAATCAGTCAAAGAAATTGTACACACTATCGAACAAAACACTGCACACGAAGATATAAAAATCGTCTCTTTCTTGAACTACACTCACAACTCATCATGATTTTCCTGTAAATAAAAATTTCTGTTAGACAAACAAAACAAATAAATAATTTTACCTCTTCTACTTGTGGTACATGCTCTTCATCATCCGCATCCTCATCATCATCTTCATCTTCATCCTCGTTATCTTCCTTCTTTTCCTCAGCTGCTGACTTTTCCCTCTCAGCCTTATCCTGTTCTTCTTTCGCTTTCTTCTCCCCTTCTTGCTTAGCCTTCAAAGTGGAAAGCGCTTCTTTGGCGTAGTTAACATCGTCCGTCACCAAAACGTTATCAAAGATCGTACCGGACTTGACTTGCCACAAGTCAAAGCCCACTGCGCAAATCTCCTTCTGTTTGTAGAGTTCGGGTTCGGGGGAATATTCGGGATTGTCGATTTCCGGGTGGATCCACGGCCCTTTGTAGGCGGGATTATCGATTTGTTTCGGGTGCCATTCCCCTTTGAAATCGGGATTATCGATCATTGGCGGTTCCCATTCCCCGTCCATCTCGTCGTCCCAATCGTCGGGCTTGGTCGCCTCGGGATCGGGGATATGTTCGGGCTTGTCCCAATCCTCGGGTTTCGTGTCGTCGGGATCGGGGATGGTCGCGCGATCGTCCCAATCCTCGGGCTTCTTCGCCTCGGGATCCTTGATCTTTTTGGCGGGAAGGAGATCCCAGTCGGCCTCCAAATCTCCGCCTTCGACACGCTCACCGTCTATCTGTACTTCGTAGGTATTGTCGGGTTTGACGATTAGGGTGTACGCATGCGTGTAGACGTCATCTTTACAACGGATGTCCTTGTTGATTAGATGGTTCTTGTCCTTGTGGTTGAGGATGACGTGGACTTTTTTCGTGCCTGGACCGCAAATGTCGGGACCGAACATCAGCCTGTAGGGGGATTCCCCGTGCATGTCTTCCTGGTCGAGGCTGCAGTCGAAGACTTTGACGTAGCCGCCGCCGCAGTCGATGTTCTGTTCGTGCTTCACCGTGAACTGGACGACCAAGTCTTTGCCTTCGGTGGCGAAGGGTTTGAATTTTTTGCTCAAGGCGTAGAAACGGGCGTCCTGGGACGTCTGGATACCTGCCAAACAATTGTTCATACAGAAACTTCAAAAAGTGTTCTTCGCTTGTCTACTACTTTCTGACTGTACAAAAACTAAAGACTTGAATGTTAATCAAAAATTTGGTCTTATTGCGTATTATTAATGAATTTCTTGCAGATGGAGTAGAAAAGTTAACGGTTCACAAAGTTCTAATGTCACTGGATTTCTCTCTTTGGAGAGGTACCGCAATCAACCGGAAGTGGGGGCAAATATAAAAAGGACAGAGGACATACCCTTACAATAAGTAAGAGAGAAATAACTTGCTTCCATTGTTATTTTTTGACACTGGCAATGGCATTATTTGTCAGTTTGCAGTTGTCATTAACACTAAAGACAAAAGAGGACCCTATACGCGTGTACGAGATAAAGTGAACAGAACACTCAGTGAATTTTCGGACTGGTGTGCTACGAACCGACTTATTATCAACTATAGTAAGACTGCAATTATTGAGTTTCATAGTAAATATAGACCAAGTTATAACTTTGAATTTACTTTTGGGGGATCTGAGTTGGCTCTGGTCGAAACAACCGGATTTCTTGGGGTGACAGTAGACTCCGGTCTCGGCTGGTCTACTCATGTAAACAACATTTGCTCCAGATTAAATAAATCCTACTACTTAATTAACTCCCTAAAACAATCTGTCGATCTGCCAATAATAATGAAAACATACTATGGAATAGTTTATCCGACTCTGGCGTATAATGTTCTGGTGTGGGGAGGATCACCAGAAATAGATCGAGTTCTTAAATTTCAAAAGAGACTCTTAAGATTAATATTTGGCCTCAAGTACAATGAATCCTGTCGACCGACATTTAAAAAATTTAATTTGTTTACCATAACTTCAATCTACATTTTTAAATTACTAATTTACATATATAAAAACAGAACCACTTTTACGCGTAATTCCAATTATCACGGATACAGTACCAGAAGAAGGAGTGATATTGTTACGGTGAGTCACAAACATGAGTTCTACAAGAGGTCTCCCACATATGCTGGCTGCAGAATCTTTAATTTGCTACCACCTTTGGTAAAGAAAGCTACTACCCTAGATCAATTTAAAAGAGAATTAAAGAAATTGCTCCTGAGGGACGTTTATTACACAGTCGATGAATTCATATGTTCCCTTTGTGATTGACTTATTTTTTGTTAAAATTTTTGGTTACGTCTTGTATTGTACCTAATTTACTTAAAATGTTTATGCCTATATTATTTATGTATCTATGTATTTTCTAAATGACTTCTCTCATCTATTAATCTGTAATAGTCTCCAGAGAGCAATAAATATTATTATTATTATTATTATTATTATTATACGATAGTGGCCCAGGAAAAAAATTGATCTAGACGATATTGAACTTTGATTTCTGGTGTGGAGGTATAATAGAGTGTACTTACATCATTGAATACAAAAATATAGAAATTCTTCCAGGCGGTCATATTTTTAATGTGGGTCTAACCATTTTTAGACCTCGAAAATGCAATTTTCATGAATTTTTTTCTCAGAAACTAAAAAATACTGAACTTTCATTTCTCGATAAGACATTCATCTGTCCCTCGCTTACCACAATCTAAAATTTGGTAAAGATTGGCCCAAGCGGTTGCCTTATTGTATAGGGTCCTTTGTTGATTTATCGTTTATTAATAATTGTACCTATTTTTATTAATTGGGGAAGCAAAACGAAGTAACACTAAATGGCCAACGTCCATCACCGAGAAGATAAAGTATCTGATCGATGGATTATGTGGTTGTCATAAGTACGTGTTTTGTGATGTTTATAGAGAAATTAAGGACGCCTGTACGCCTGATTGCCTGTGTCTTTGACGAAGGAAAACGTGCGATTTACAGCCCTTAAAACTCAGTGGTCGTCCAAGTAGAAATTAAGTTCGGTTCGATGGTGACTTTGTCTTACTCATTTTGACAGCGAATAAAGTGCACTTCGAAATTTCTAATTATAAACAGTGATGAGTGTTTATAGTCAGTTGAGGCTAAACTCAAGCATATTGTTGTTGCTGCACTACTGCTATATTTAGACAATAAAACGAAATTAAGTTGATTTAGTCTTTATGAAACCAATTATTGTTGCAAGGAAACCCAAAATCACAAAAAATGAACACGAAACGGTTAATAAGGGGATCCCACTATAAAACCACAACATAACAATATGGGAAATATACTGCAAAATTTAGTCAAAAATAGACTTTGTAAGCACTAAGCAGCTACTTTACAAACAACTGTCAACTTCTCAACTTTAGGCAATTTTTCTGACATCTAACGTCATTTTCGTACAAACTTAAAAGAGAGAGAGATATGTTTCCTATTATATTTCCATACCGTTTGCCGCACCTCTCCAAAGAGAGAAATCCAGTTACCTTACAAAGTTCACAAGCTCAACGCCATCTATGATCAGTAATGTTAAATGTAAATTGTATTCCGGATAATTTTGGGTTGGCTATGGAGGACTGTATAAAGGTGGCGACTCGGTATAGGCGATTCGATGCTTGTCGTGTCCCCATTTTTAGAATAGTTCACAGTTGGCCGCTGCAGGCGCTGGAAGCACGAGCGACCCTTCGATTAACGTGTGTCTTACGGGGTTAAACCTGATTTTTGCATGGTTTTCGTTAGTTTTTAACCAAAATTTTAGTGAATGCTATGTTATTGTGGTTGGGTTTATTTATAATGTCGCTACACACAAAGTTTTAAAATAATGTCTACAGGTAGGTAGTGCTTTGTGCTGTAACACAGAGGTTATGATGAGGCAAAACTCGAACAAAACAATCTTAAAAAAAAAAAGTCTGTTCAAGGCCTCAAAGATCAGATGATTGAAAACTAGTACAGTATTGTGTCAAGTAGGCAATAACTAGTAAATTTTAGATAAATTTTTGCTAGATCAACCTTTTCTACTTCGTGCTGTCAATCTTTCAACCTTCAATCCGATAATGACCACATATCACAAAAAGTGCTAAAATTATAGCTTTACATAAATCTCTTTTTATTAAAAAGCCTTAAAACAAGTACATTTTAGGACGAGTTTCTGTTGAAGAAGTGGCAGTAATTGTCAAGCAGTTAAAATGATTGATTTAATCATTTTAACTGCTTGACAATTACTTAGTCACAAACTGCATTTGTGGATTTCACAAATGCAGTTTGTGACTTTTATTTCTTAGAAGAGGATATTGTTCGAAATTTTGTAACCAAACTTGCACATGTTTTTATCTGCAAACCCATACCTCCGATATTTGTGTTAAGGAAAAAACAAAGCGATTGCGAAAACAGGCTCAGTAGTATTAATATTTTCGATTCTGATTACAAATGCGTGCCCTCGTGCTTGCCTATTTCTTATGTAAAGTTGTTCGTTTTCACTATTTAATAATTTAATAATTAATAAAATTTATTTGAGAACTGACTAAATGTTTTATTTCCTATAACTCCCAGTACCAATATGAGTCTTTGCAAATGTCGGGCCGCTACCGCCACTTGCGCCTCTAGGGGCGTTTTTGGAACTTGATTTACGATTGTAAAAGGGGGAAGGTTTTCATTGTACGGCGAGGCGTCTCCTTCATATAGTCCTCCATAGGGTTGGCTTAACTGATTGTAAACTGTCACTTGTCAAATGTCACTTTTGTTTCACGTGTTTACATCCTAGCTTTCAGTCAATCCAAACGGAAATAGAGCACTCAAAATGTAAGTGAGAGGCACATCATACCGTTTGATCATCAAAAAGTAAAGATGTCAAAGGGTGTTATGGGTGTCAGGGTGCCAAAACCTATGACATATATTGGGTGTTCCAAAAAGTAGAAACAACCAACCTCCATATAGGTCCTTTAAGCGTGACGTCATGCCGAAATGTATGGCCGTATGCGCAGTCATTTTGTGATCTAATGACAGAATTTACTTGAATGTCTACTGTCAGTTATGTGTCATGTATCATCATTGTAGGTTAAAATAGAACGTGGTAAATGTAAAAGGTCTCAGATTCTGCTGACAATAGTGACAAATGACGTATAGATGCACTAGAAATGACACAAGATCAACGCATGCGTATCATGTGGGGCCAAGGGCAATAAACCCCCATTAGTGCTTTCTCTTAATTTAAACTGACAGGTATTTTGACGAAACTGAAAACCCGTTTACAAACCAATAGAAAAAAAGCCTGACTCACAACGCACGCGTTTCTTAGAAAGTGTCGCGACTTTACTTCTTATTGGATATAATATGGGAAAAAAAGTAATGTTTTTCATTAGTTCAGCTGTCACGAGTGTCTAGGTATTAAAATAACCCTGACATATCTATAATTGTTTCGATCTCACAGTATGAGAGATTTCACTATTGGCTTTCTGACAGTTGTCATGCGCATTCGACAATGTTAAGCTGGTTACCTGGAATTGAAATACAAAGCTACCTAAGGCAAATTTTCTCGATTTTGTGATACAAGCCATAAATGCTTAGCTGCTGTTGGTTCATTTACCAAATTTCCTAGAAAGTTGATAAAATAGTCAAACTACTGTCAGTTTCAAACCCTCCTCCGTCTGTAGGCTTGATACAGGCAAAATTATGACGCTGTCGTTAGGCAACAGTCTCGATAATGGATGAAAACACCAATAAGAGTTAAGTATTTGTAGTTTCAACTATAAAATCGCGAAAATTTACCTATAATGTCTTAGATTAGTTCAGCCGTCACCAGTTGACTGAAGCAGGACCTGAACTAATCAAAGACAGGGCATTTGTTTCCCTTGGCCCCTTTACATCTGTAATTTTTCATGACGTCGGTGTGTCGTGACGTCACGTTACTTATCTACACTATTTGCGATTCAACTAATTTTGTGACGTCACGTGGTAATTTTGTTGGAAGCGTCCAATCAAATATCACCAAATGTCTGTCATTTCATTTCAGGGCTCCTCATTGGCTCCTTTCGCATTTGTGACATCACACACCAGAAGGCGCCTTCTTTAGCTAGAATCGCGAATTGGTTTCTTATAAGAAAATTCAAATCACAAAATAACGATCTAGAAATTCTAGAAAAATATTGACAGGGTCTCTTATATTAGCCAGCCAGTATTATAGTTGGAAAGGATCTAGTCGACCAGTTTTTATTAGTTGCTATGAAACCTATTGTGAAATTAACTTCACAGATAAGTAGTCTCCTCTTAATTACATTTTTATCACTCAATGATTGAAAGTTTGATGAAAGTTAATGACAAGGGCGTTGCATCTGTCTTAGAAAGTTATTACTGTGACCTTAACGACCAAATTGCAATTCTTAAAAATTCTATAAGCTACAAGAGAAAGTTGGCTACCTCATAACAACATAACCTTAAAACTAACTGTCTTACCATGATTTTAATTAATAAAGGTTTTCTGGACAATGATTTTAACACAAAAGCTTCCGTAATTGGTACGTATGGTAGGATGTGTACCCACTTTGATTTTTTAAAGCACGGTAAAGGTTCTTAGGACCGGCTGGTAATAATGACTACAACCTTGATTAAATTTTACGGATTTAGAAAATTAGTGATCAGGAGAGCCGTGGTCAGGAAAGTCTTATCGCTTTTATCATTATCAAGGGTGCGCTGAACGTACCTTTGTCATCCTCTTCGTCGTTGAAGAATTTTCCAGCGGAACGAACGAATTTCCCGAATTCTTTTCCAGGATGTTTGCTGTAGATCCAGTTTTTCTCCCAAGAATCTGTAAAAAATCCATTGAACCTGGGTCAGCCCTAAACCGGCGAATCCCCCGAAACTTACCATCTTGGAATTTTTCTTCCAAAAAAACCTCCGCATTTAATGCGACCAAATACGCACTTACAAGAAATAGAAACAGACACGTTTTCATTTTACTTATTTTACTAAAAATAACAATTTTCTGCAAATACGTCAAAACCTCAACACGAACCTGCCGCAAATGCCACAAAAATAGTGAGAGGACAACATACAAACATCAACTCTACGCGTCACCACCCAGCATTTATCCTTTTCCACACAATCGCACAGAAAGAGAGAGAGTATCCGCAAAAATCTTTGATTGATAGTCTCTTCGACAGATGGAAGAATTTGATTGGTTAAAAGCAAACACCGTGGACGATTTATCTCTCTTTCAAGCAGTACACCCGCCAATAGAAAAGCTACAAACGTGCACCCAAGAAATTCCAATTTGTTGTACAGCTGTTGATTTTCTATTGGCTAATAAACGCGCGAGGATTTAAATTCAAACTTGAAATTAAAACTTTCGAGATTCTCTTTTAGAAAACTCAAATGAGTAATTTTCAAGTGAAAATTGAATTCTTGGAAGGAGAAGAAAGTCGAAGCGAGATTATCTTGCGCTAGTTTCAGATATCCCTAATCCCTCGCCTCAAAACAATCGATTTTAGTATTACGAAAACATTTATCTCCGGTTTAAATCTACCGCTTCCATTTACAAGGAAAGTAAAAAGATCGCGTCTTTGAAAACAAAGAAATAAACTCGATCGCCTACATTTGAAAGTAAAAGTTCACAGTTAGAGTGCATTTAACGGCGAACGAAATTAGTGGCAGCATCATGTAATAAACAGTATAAAGGGTAAGTACAAGCTTGTTTTAGTAAAAATTTCAAAGAAAAAGAATTAACGTGAAACTATAAGCCCCCGCTTCGAGTCGTTTACCTTGAACTAGCAAAGACATAAAGAGCTGAGTAACATTAACTTAAGTCATGTCGATCTGTTGTTATACATAAACGAAAATATGAGGTAAGTCTTAAATTTAGATGTATACTTGACACACGCGCGATTTTTGTTCGGGAAAGTATAAAACTTTCGCTCTTTTTTCGAGAATTTGCTTTAACTTTCATCGTTTTTGTTGCAGAGACAATAATGAAAGATGTCTTCATCAGTCAACGACAGAAAAATAAGAGACGTGCGCGATGTTTGGAGCTGCAAAGAAGTGGATAACAAGGAGAATCCTCCTAGAGATAACAATGTCGATAATAGGACCAAACACAAATATAAGACTCTAGAAAGGCATTTAAGTATGAAAAAGACTATTAGGAAGAAGATGATGAGAGACTTAAGGGAGATCGGCGATGCCACAGTCGAAGCAAACTCCCCCACACAGACTGCAGGGTTCTTAGAACAGATCAAGAATGATCAACCACCCCCGGCCAATATTGATAAACCAAGTTTATGGAAAAGACTTACGAAGGGGTGGGGACATTCCTGATTTTTTTGTGATTAATTTAAGTATCAGTATTTAGTAGCTTTAGCTTTAAGTTGACGCTGTTCCTATCTAATGCAAGTAGTTTAGCGTTACCACAGATCTTAAATTGTAAATAAGTTTTGTTGTTTTCTATTTAACCCACAAGAAATTCTGTTAAGTTTACAGCAGATTAACTGTAAGTTCGCTTTATTATTATTTTATTGTGCACGTTCCAATAAAACCTTCAGAAGATTTATCGTTGCTTTTTATCTTGAACAAATATATTATTGTACCTGGAAGAAATATGTCGACTATCTTATCACTGAGAAACCTGGATGTAATTGGTAGTTACAGTTACGCCTTATATCGTCAGCCGCAATTAATAACTACAAACTGTAAAAACAGTTTTTCACTGAAAACCAAAGGGAAACTTTTAATGAGCCTTGACACGACTAAATAACATTAAATTGCATAATTTTTAGTTCAAAGTTCAATGCCGTCCGGTTTGCAGTCAGGGTCAAAAATAATTTCCAAAAGACAAGAGACGTGCAGGAAAAGGAAAGCGCTGTCACTGGGTAACTCCCCGCGTGCCGCGAGCTATTCCTTTTGGACATTATTTTTAATAGCGGCTGTACCAGAACGATAGAATCCGTTCACAAACCATAAAATTTGTTAAACTCTTTGTTTATTTGACTCACCGGGACCCAAAATGGCGGAGAATGAAGCTTCTCAATTTTCAGACTTTCAGCTATATCATCCCTTCATTTCAAAGCTGGAAGAACCAAAGTGCGAGAAGACAATCAGGACTAATGTGTTAGCCAATAGGGTAGGATCAATTAAATGGCAACCCTCGCCATTTTACAGTTTTTTTTATATCCGTTCATCCCCGAGCGCGTTACGTCTTTGACTTCTAAGTTTCATTCGCTTGATATCATATACATACAGGGCTGTCCCGTAATTAGGCTGCAATATTTTAATACTAGTGTGTTCTACGATCAAAATTACAACTAAAAGTTTAGTAAACATTTTTCGAAAAATCCATCCTAAGGGTCCCTAGGGTCCCTCAAAGGGGGTAAAAAAAATAGTTATTTCTTCAATTTCTGAGGAACGGCTTACGATAGGGTCACGAAATTTTGAACTTTGTCGTCGATTTTTTTGCTGAACAAGACTAGTGTAATGGTTTTTGGCAAAAGCTTCAGGGACGTGCGTGAGTGGAGGGGTCGCGGACATCTTTGTATCGAACTTTTTTGTACGACACCTTGGGTCAATTGTGAGCACAAATTTGAATTCCCCGTACATTTTTACGTAAAAAAGGTGTTCTAGTTGAAACTCGATTGCTTAAGCCGTTTTCGGGGAAAATCGATTTGAAAGTTCAATTTCGTGGTATAAAAGTGGGTAACTGTGGTACTCAAAATACCTAAAATTATCAGATTCTGCGTGATCAGCAAAAAACAAACAAGTTTAACCTACTTGCTTCTCATATGCTTGAAATTCCAATGAAAATCACAAGAAAATTGATTTTCCATACTCTATCCCATCAATTTTGCACATTTTCAGCGTGCAAAAAGGACTTCAAATCGATTTTCCTCAAAAACGACTTGAGCTATCGAGTTTCAACTAGAGCACCTTTTTTACGTAAAAATGTACAAGGAATTCAAATTTTTGTTCATATACAAAAAAGTTCGATAAAAAATGTCCGCGGCCCCTCCACTCACGAACGTCCCTGAAACTTTTGCCAAAAACTATTATATCAGTCTTGTTCAGCACAAAAACCTACGACAAAGTTCAAACTGTCGTGACCCTATCGTAAACTGTTCCTCAGAAATTGAAGAAATAACTATTTTTTTTACACCCTTTGAGGGGCCCTAGCCCTGCTAGGATGGATTTTTCAAAAAATGTTTACTAAACTTTTAGTCCTAATTTTGATTGTAGAACGCACTGGTAAAATATTGCAGCCTAATTACGAGACACCCTGTATATTACTTAATTTTTTACATTAAGGGCCCTTTGTGATACGCATCATTTGAAAGAGTATGAACAACTTGTCAGCAGAAACAAGCATATTTTAGAAATTTATCCACTCCTTCAAAAATTATTACAGTGAAAACATTTTATTATTTATACAGGGTGTTGGCAGTTTCATTGACCACTATTTGGATCTCAGAAACCATTAGAGTTAGAAAATCGGTTAAAGGAGGATGCAACTCAAGAAATCGATGTTGAGGTTATGGCTGATTCTAGTATCAGGGGAGCGTCTGAGTCGAATGGTGTTATCAGAATTTAACAATTCTTTACCGTTTTGAAGATATTCGTTACAAAAAAAGAGAAAGATGACGTCATCTTTCCCCAAATCATCGGTAACTTCGATTCTGTTTCTGAAAGCATTAAATTGTATTGTTGGTGGCAGTGGTTTTCTGTGTCTAATACGACGTCTCAACTTTGTAGACGTCAGGGCGATTATGTCAATTGTCAAAGCGACTCTTTGACATTTGGTGTGTAAGCAATAATTAAGAATTTTCGATTTTCACTCTTCAGTGAAAGTTCAAGTTAAAGTTTGTAAAGTTCCTATTCCTAATATTCTACCTCAAGCGCAATCATGGCTGATAAGCCAGCGATGAAGAGAATGGCGAGGGAGTTCAAGTCTTCAACCCGATACCATCTCCAGAGGCTACCACCCGGATAAGTAGTAGTTCATCATGATTATGTAATTTAAACTGGTGTAGATGTGGGTTTTGTAAGATAATGTTGCTAAAGGAAGAATGTTTTTGTTGCAGGGAATCGACTTTAATTTCAAAACTGGTAGAAGAAGGCAACGAATGTGTTGTGCAACATTCTTCTTTTTACAGTGTTGTATTGGATGCGAATGTCTTAAAAGATGCCAAGCAGCAGGCCTTATACTCATGGCAAAAGACAATCCAGAGAAAATGGCTGTTTTGAAGTCACCATCGAATCGGGTTTGGTATTTTATTGCTTATAAACAGTTTATTTTTTGAGTTGATGCTTTTCAATCTTTAGGCAAGTTCCAAAGAAGAGTTGTTCCAGCATGTGTTGTGTCATAAATAAGAGAACAATTTCCCGAAAAAGATGGAGTTTATAGTGGATTTAAAGCAGCTGAAGGATTTGATTTGAAGTATTTCGATTAATTATTGTAGTAAGTAACTGTTTTTCAAAACATTATGTGGACTAACTTATTGTACTTAGTTTGTGGAATAAAATGAAATTACTAAAATACTGGATTGTTTCATTTGTTGCCAGTTGCCATATAATAATTGACATAATTTCTTTCAATTCTCCGGAACTCCATGTCATAATAAAACGCGCGAAATTTTTGTGTAATCAAATTGCGGCTGTTTATGAACATAGTCCGTAGATTGAATCTTTCCTGACCTTGAACGTTGGGGTAAATTTTGAGGCTCGTAATCTGGGCTTCTGCAGCTGTATTTTTGTTAAAATAAACTAATGAAATGGGTACCTAAGTATACATGTATTGTGGAAGTGGTAGTGGTGTGCTGTCGAGTTTTATAGTAGAATCATTTGTGATAAGTTTTTCTTAATGCCGAAATATGCCATGGATCTTGCTGAAGAATTGCGGTTGCGGTGGAAGTTACTGAATAAACGAAGGTGGTGAAAGATGTTTGAAACGCTTCTTGTCCTCAAAATGTCCTTGTGTGATTTTTTTAAATATTAATTTATGCATCAATAATATTTGCCGTCAAACATAACCTTAAAAAATGGCTTGGCATAATTTTGAGAGATGTACCCCTAATCACAAATTGTTGCCAACATGACGAATAATCATGTCGTAATTGACGCAATTTTAAGATCTAGATGCCTGGAATTCGAGAATTCTTAATTTTCAAATAATTCTGAAAATAGAGGTTTTTTCAACATTTTAATGTCACCATTAGATTCAGGAGACTAAAATTGACCAGAAACTGAGGTAAGCCAAAAGTCGAATTCTTGAGTTGAATCCTCCTTTAGAAAAAAGTTGCGCTCTTTTAGGGTGAATAAGAATCTGTAAATAATTCTCCGATATCTTGATTCGTCACTGAGTTATCCTGAAAAAACTGAAAATCGCGATTTTAAAGAAACAATAATAATTTCCTAACAGTTGATGCTGCTAAGCAAATGAAACTTGGGAGTTTTATATTTTTGACAGCTGCCTATTCAATGGTATTGAAAGAAATTTTCTAGGCCTCCTAGATTTTGAGTAACGACAGTCAACTTTTCTTTTTCTTATGGCCGCCATATTGGATTTTAACACCATTGGATACACAAAAAATTAGCTTTTCAAAAATGTAACCAACTTTTACTTTTGACAGATGGTCAAAAATTTGTGAATAATTTGTATAATCAGCCTAAATTTAGAGAAAAAAACAACTGTAAAAAAGTGCACCGACTTTTTCAGTTTGACAGACGTCAAAAATATAAAGGTTCCAAGTTTCATTTAAATAGCAGCAACTTTTCAGGAGCTATGAATTTTTGTTTATGTTTTTTTTATGTCAACTTTCAGTTTTTTCGGAATAACTCAGGAACGAATCAAGATATCCAAGAATTCTTTACAGATTCTTAATCACCTTAAAAAAGAACAACTTTTATCTAATTTAATCGATCTTCTAACTCTTACAGTTTCCGAGATCGCAATAGTGGACAATGAAATTGGCAACACCCTGTAGGCCTAGAACCAGTTCGGCGTAACCTTTGAACGAGTGGATGGATTTCAAAGATTATTGTATCGACTTTCAGAAATTTTCACACCCTTTCGAATGGTGAACGGATATAAAAAAGCTTAACATTATTGGATTTGTGATGCAACACAAGTGGGAGGTTGCCATTTGAAATTTTGAAGATGGGGCTGGTGGGGTTTAGGGGGTGCGTTGTGAAATTTTGGCAAGTATAGATATAGATATCTTGGATTTCTCTTCAGATTCTTATTCTACATTGAAAAATACAATTTTTTCTAAAATAATCAAATTTCGTATCTTCTACCGTTTACAAGATGTCAATTTTTGGAAAATGAAAATGACCGCCATTAGCCCCTGCCCCAGAAAGTTTATGGCAGACTTCCGATTTAGTATTCTCCAACATGAAAATAACTATAAAATTGCTAAACTAAGTTTTCTGAAATGACATCCCAAAAATGTTCACTGCCTCCCGGACCATAATAAAAATGGAAAATATTATCGGAAAACGTAAGTTTATTTAAAAAACGGGTGGTTATACAAATTATTGTACCATCGTAGGTGGCTTTAAAAACAAAAGAATTGACATTTAACGCATCACAGTCACCTACGATGGTACAATATTTTGCAACAACCCTGAACCCTGTAGCTACAAAGGAAATAGGACATGAATTGATAGGAAATAAAATTTGCTAATGTTCCTTACAGAGACTTATGACGGCTATGAGGGTATTACGAGACTTTATCGCCTCTAACAATGAAAAAAAAAATTTACACTTGGCTGTAGGGTACGAAACATCAAAATTCTCATTATTAAATGTAGAATTGGAATATAAAATGAAAGTAGGGGTGTCCTATTTACAATTACGAAGTTGATGCCGACTTCCGGTATAACAGGGAGTGCGGCCATATTGAGAATATTTTCCTTCAATCCAGAATCCACTGAAACCACCGGATGCAAATTTGCGCGATTATGCCTGATTTTAATAAAAGAAAGGACATTATGAATACTTACTCCACTCGAATCAAAAATAACGGTCGTCAGTCTAAGGGTTGCCAATTTTGGTGCTTAATGCACTAGATCTGGTGCTTTTGGACGCTCTCATCTCATGTCACTTTGTGACAGATTAGTTATTTGTCATTCTTGTGTCAGCAATCTCAAAACTGGCAGAGCCGATAATACAGCCGGACTGTTTTACCTACTGAACAGACCGACCCCTTCACCCACTGGAATTATTGAAATCATCAGTAGGGAATGCTGATAGTATCAGTCTAAAGGAGATTTCATTTTGCATCTTTTCGCTACATAAAATTATGGAAAAAATTGAGTTTAGTCCGGGAGGCAGTGAACACTTTTTGGTATGTCATTTCAGCAAACTTAGCTTAGCAATTTTATAGTTTATATGGTGAAAGTCAGCCATAAATGAGGCCATAAATCTTGTGGGACAGGGACATGCTTTAATTTTTCAAAAATCGACATCTCGCAAACGGTACAAGATACGAAAATTTATAAAATTAGAAAAAAGTAGTGTTTGTCAGTGTAGATTATTAAGAATCTCAAAAGAAATTCAAGATACTAATTCCAGAAATGTACCGGAAACGCTAAAAAATGTCACATTATAATCTACAGCGTCTCATTTAACTGGAACCACCCAAATATTTCGGTTAATTTTAACCGAATCAATGCGTTCTTTTTTTTTGCATGTAGAGCTCCAAAATCTGCACCTGCGTGATACTACACTTTTTTTATAGACCGAAATCCCAGCCTACTGCGATTTAATAAAGAGGCCAAAAATTACGAAATCGTATTAGGCATTTTTTTATCGAAAAATTTTATAAATAAAAGTTGCTCAGGATGGCTCCAAATGGCGAAATCCCAAATTTCAGGAAAAAATAAAAATGTTGAATTTCTTGAGGAAAAATCGCAAAATAACGAAAAGTTCAATATTTTTGCAAGATAATGGGTGCTGTGAAATAAAAAACCAATTGAAATTAATTGATTTGACATTTGACATGGATGAAACTTTACAATTGCAGAAAAAGTTGAAATTTTTAAGATAGTGTAAGATTTTCGTTTTTCTTAACAATTTCAAGGGACACTCCAATCTGTTGCTGTGCCACAAACAGCAAACATATGCGCTTCCATTCTTTTTTTTTATTTCACATCACCCGTTATGTTGCAAAAATATTGACGTTTTCGTTATTTTACGATTCTTCCTCAAGAAATTCAACATTTTTATTTTTTCGTAAAACTTTGGATTTAGCCATTTGGAGCGATCCTGAGCAACTTTTCTTTATAAAATTTTTCGATAAAAAAATACCTAATACGATTTCGTCATTTTTGGCAACTTTATTAAATCGCATTAAAATTAACCGAAATATTTGTGTGGTTCCAGTTAAAATGAGAAACACTGTAGATAAGGCTTAGAAAAGTTTTCGACATCTCACTTTGAGCTTTGTGCAAGGTAATGTAATTGGAGCAAATTTCATTAACCAATCTAGATCTCTTGGATTTCTCTTCAGATTCTGAATTTACATTGAAAAACACAAATTTTTTCGTATTTGATAAAATTTCGTATTTTCTGCCGTTTTCGAGATGTCAATTTTTGAAAAATTAAAATGGCGGCCATTAGCTCCTTGTCAAACAAGATTTATGGCAGTCTTCCGTTTTAGGGTTCTCCTACTTGAAAATTGCTAAACCTTGCTACGTCGACAAGAACAAGTGAGTAATCAGAAAAAAACTCTTGACTTTCTAGTTTGCAAGGGTAGGTTTTTCATTAAAAATAACAGCGGCTGGTATCTAGTATATAAAATTTCAAAATTCTACTGTAAGAACAAGTAGATCCGCAAAAGTTTCTAATAAACGGACTTCGTGAATCTCCTATGGGGTGAAGTGGAGCAAATAATCCAGTAAAAACAGTGAAGTTCGCTACTCCCTTTAAATCTCTAAACTGAAAAAAGACTGGACCAGTTATGAAAATAATTTGATCACTTTATTGTAAAATTCTCACTTCCAACACCAACATTGTAAAAATATATTATCAATATAACGGCAATTTAAAAAATAGGAAGATGTTTACCCACAAAAGTGTTGTTCCTTAAAAGACTAGAAAACGTCCAATCACCTTCCAAGAGAGAAAGTAACGGTGTAAAAATTGCTTAAAATCCAAGAATAAAATCTCTTTAGGATCCGAATTGTTCGGCTTCTTCTATCGGCTTAAAAGTGTAACTTCCACGTCCGTCTAAATGCAGAACGTATTCGTGATGTTGCCATAGTGATTTCCTGTGCGACACCGTCAACAAAGTGATGCCAACTTCCCGGCAATATTTATACATGCTGCCCTCCACATCGACGGATACGGCACTAGTACATTCGTCCAAAATGGCGAACTGGGGTTTGTGATAAAACAGTCGCGCCATTGCGATTCGCTGTTTCTCACCCCCACTCAAAACATCCAACCAATCGGCGACCGCGTCTAACCCTCCCTCTCTTTCTAGCAAATACCCCAACTGAACTCTGTGGAGATGCTCTTCCAACATTTTATCGCTAGTTCCTCTCCTTTTAGCTTCCGAGCCGGAGTGGGGGTACGTCAACTGGTCTCTAAGGCAACCCAAAGTCATGTACGGTCTTTGAGGGATGTAAAATAACTTGCCACGTGGCGGTTTAGTGACAACTCCCCCGAACAAAGGCCACAACTCCCCTAAAACTCTGAACAGGGATGATTTTCCAGCCCCGTTTGGGCCACAAACGAGCACGTTCATCCCTGATTTGATCTCAAAAGAGATTTCTTTAATCAAAACGTCTCCGTTGGGGGTCACCAGAGGGACTTGATCGAACTTGATTAAATTATTTTGAAAAACTAGTTTCCCGCCGTTCGTTTGTAGGTTTTCAGAACCGGAAACCATGGTTCTTTGGTACTTTCCCTCGTTTAGTTCGTTTAAAACTTGCCTCAGTTGAGTGACGCGCGCAGTGAATCCCGCCAATCGCGTCAATTCCCTCCCCGCCAATACCAATCGACCAATAGCCTCAGCCAACTTCACCAGCATCCTACCGTACGTATAGTACAGTCGAGACCTTTCGTTGTGTTGTGATGTGGACAGCGTGTGTGTCTGTGATAAAAATGGAAGAGAAACAGCCCAAAACCCTACGACGCTCGCGAAATATTTCGCGACCAAATTGTCGATAATTCCCATTAAAACTCTGAACTTTAAAAATTTCCTCAAATGATTGAGCAACTTGTTGTAACTCGACAAAAGGGTGACTTTTTCCCTCAAGTTTCCGTTGTAAAAAGCGATTTCTTCGGAGTGCGTTATCAGCCTTGAATTTATATGTCTGAACTCCCCTTCGAGTTTTTGTTCGCCGGCTGTCAATCGAGCTGTGGGTCGTCGCAGGTGTGTCAACAGAGCCCCCGAAACTAACAAATACCCCAACATCAAAGCAGGGGTGCCACCCCCCAAAGTGGACGACAGCTTATAAACGTAAATCCCTATGTCCAGCAAAGGTTTGGCAGTGTTGCAATATAGTTCCGAGATGCTTTCGCAGAATTTGTCAACGTCGGTGGTGAGGAGTTGGTCGGCGTTGGAAATGCGATTGTCCAAGTTCGACATGCGATAATACGTGAAATTTTTTAGGTAGTCCTCGTATAGGCGGCGCGTCATGTTCGTGCGCAGGCGTAACTTTAACTCGCCTATGGAGTACTTTAAGATGTTGTTCACTACCGAGACTATCGGTAGGGCGAGCAGGAAGTTGAACAGGCGGCGCTGGAACAGCTTCTTGTCCATTGTTACTATGGCGCTGAAACAAAACAATTCGAGTTGAGACGTACGTTATGGAAATGTAAGTAAACGTAATACGTTGCGTTAAAGTTGTGCTTCGAGAATCACGAAGTAACTAACGGTGATAACTAGAGAGCGGATTTTATGCTAAATGCATATTGCATGCATATTTTACATATTTGGTAATTTTTTGGCATTTTCGCTTATTTGGAGCAAAATTTATGCTTATTTCGCAAGATTTCTGTTAAAACCACCTTTAAAAATTGGGACGGTTCTTCGAAAAACTGATTTCATGAATTTACCTACCCATTTATTACCTGCATCCCTTACCTGCTTAAGACAACTCGGGTCAGACTCGGCTAATGACAGGGTAGGTATAGTATGTAAAGAGGGAAGGTGTTATTGTGGGGGTTGATTTTTGCAGTTATTTTAAGTGAATTACTCTTAGTTCTTATCAGCCACGCCTAAGGACAAGATTGCCCTCATTTCAAAAGCCATTCAGAGTTAATTCTTACATATGTTTTAACCTCCCCACTCCACTTCACCATTCAATTTTTTTCTAGAATGATAACTCGCGTGTTTTTTTAGAATTCTACGTGCTTATTTAGTGCTTATTTCGCTATGTTTTGGCGCATAAATACGCGCCTATTTGGCGAAAAATTTTCTCATATAAATCCGCCCTCTAGTAATAACTTGCTATTCACAAAATATTTGATAAGGGGCGGTTATGGAAACGGAACATGTCATATGTCATTTTACTTGTTTGGGGACATGACATAATGTCATTTTATCTGGGGACTGTACGAACTAACTTAAGACAAACGTCCTTTCGACAGATATCACATATTTTCTGAAGAGCACTGTACTATGTCAAAAATTATGTTACCCCATATTACTACCATGCAAAATGTGTCCAAGAGGTAACGTGGGTAGTCAGACAGTCAGTTTTTGTGAAAAATTTACATTGTTTCTGGTTCTAAAAGGCTCTTCTCACTTAAATATTCCCTTCTTTACAAAACCAAATTTTGTTAATTTCGGATACAAAGCATCTGAATGTATGCAGGGTGTCCCGAAATTAGAGGATAATATCTTAAGGGCGTATTCTACGATCAAAAATATGAAGAAAAGTGTTAATAAACATGGGTCGAAAAGAAAAATGATGCCTCCTAAATGAGCTACAGGACCCCTCATTGGGGGTAGCAGAAAAATTATTGTTCTTAAATTTATTAACTTGTTTTATCAAAAAATCTTCGATTTGCACATTTATCAGAGGAGCCTCACTTAATTTCAGCAGTTCTATTGATTCAGTAAAATTTGTAGGCATCAAATTGCTTAGATTAATGCCCGGTTTCTGAAAGCACATTTATGAGACCGATAAAGTTGTTGGACCGATAAGCGTCCAATAAGTCCAAGAATCGTTTCCGAAACGTATAATACCAGTTAACGGTTCCATAAATCTCCTGCTAACTTATCGGACCTCTACCGTCGAGATAACTGTTCGTTAGCTATGGACGCGTGCGCATTACGGGTTTAGAGAAAGATGCAGATGTATCGCCAACGCACAAGTCAAGTCGCACTCGTCACTCGCACAACCGATCAGTTGTCATTTCAAACAATTTTTGGTCCTGTAACATTTTTTCTTCAATAGCTTGTCGTCTTAACTTGAAGATTTCTAATTCTTCACTCATTCTTTGGTCAACTTCCTCGATCTATTTTCTCTTCAGCTTTGGTCCTAGTGTAGAAAACAAATGAGTTCAAATGGGATTTCAAACTCAAGTCTACAGGAAACGCAATTTCCCACCCCATAGCATCCCTCATTCCTATACCATTGTTTGCAACAAATCTTTCCGCGAATATTCGGCACTAAGCAGGAAATGGGTCATTAGCGCCGGTGTAAATTCTTACCTACCTACTTAAATGAATAATTTCGTTTTCCCCAATATCTATAATACCGAGGTACATTGTAGGCGCTGTTTGTAAAACATATCATTTGCAAGTGTTGACAATGTCGCTATTTTTAAAGGGATGAAATTTAAATTTCCCTCGTTAAACTTGTAGGATGAAGTCAGCCGCGAACACTCCGACATCTGTTGGTATGCATAGTAACTGCTTAATCAGCCTTTAGCTATGCGACCAATAAGTTATGGAACGATATCTTTCAGAAACGATTTCATAGGTTATCGGCTCAATAACTTTATCTGTCGGTTAACTATGGAACCAATAAGAGGACATTTCAGAAACCGGGCATAAGTGATGAGGCTCCTCAGATAAATGTGCAAATAGTAGACATTTGTTGATGACGTGCAACGGAAGTTTTGTTGATATATATGACTATGAATTTTTTTATTTATTGGCACTGCGTAAATTATCCAAAAAAAATTCAATTTTCTCGAAAACGGCTTGAGCTATCGAGTTTCAACAAGAACGCCTTTTTTTACGTAAAAATGTACAAGGTATTTCAATCTGTGTTCATAATTATTGATCCGAGATGTCCTAAAAAAAGTTCGATATTAAAATGTCGGCGGCCTCTCCACACACGCACGTCCCTGAACTTTTGCCAAATAACATTACATCAATCAGCACAAGAATTTACAACAAAGTTCAAAATTTCGTGACCCTATCGTAAGTCGTTCCTCGGAAATTTAAGAAAAATCATCTTTTGTTACCCCCTTTGAGGGGCCATGTTTATTATTATTAAAACTTTTCTTCATATTCTTGATCGTAGAATACTCCCTTAAGATATTATCCTCTAATTTCGGGACACCCTGTATAAAACTATGATAAAAGTGCTAGTTTAGCACTAAAAAACATGGCAGAATGAACGTGAAAATTAACACGAAATTAATTTGCTTTGTTTACCGATGAAAAGCTTTGCAAAATGGAAGCTTTCAATTTGATCCTTACCCCTCCCCTCAATCTTTTAATCAAATCTCTTCTACTTACACCTTTTTCCAGCAGAAAAAATATCATAAAATGACAAAAATTGAATTCAAATTACTCCAAAGAGTCCGATTTAGTCCAGTTTAGTCCGATTTAGTCCAGTTTAGTCCGATTTAGTCCAGTTTAGTCCGATTTAGTCAAGAGCTTGGTCCCTTTTAGTCCAGTCTAGATTATGTAAAATTGCTGGAAATTTAAAAAAAGTGGCAGTCTCGGAGACGGTAGAAACTTCTACTTTTTCACAGAATTTGAAAATTTATCAGCAAGAATAAATTAACTTGTGATGATATTTTTCACCCCTAAAATGACATTTTTTGAAAAAATGGCATTAAGGTTTTTGATCCGACAATGCAACAGCTATCCAACTCAATAACAATAATATGCTCTTTTGGTAAGAAAAATGCAAAAAGAGACAGTTTTCCCCCTAAAATGCCAATCTTCAAAAAATGGTACTAAGGTTTTTGATCCGTCAATGCAATAGCCATCAAATCCTGTAAAGTCCCGTCGCATATTAACGAAAGCGGGGGTTGTGTGCCTCAGGCTTTTTTTCTGTTGGTTTGTAAACGGGATTTCACATCCGTCAAAACTCCCGTCACTCACTGTCAGTGTCAATAAACAGTAACAATGGAGGTTAAAAGGAGTCTTTGTTGTTAATTATTGTCCATGACAGGAATTTTGACAGAACTGAAATCCCGTTTACAAACCAATAGAAAAGAAGCCTGAGACACACAACCCCCGCTTTTTTGCCTTTTTGCCACTAAAATGACATTTTTTGTAGAAATGGGTCTAAGGTTTTCGACTTGAAAAAAAATGAACTGTCCTGTCCGGTAATAAAAATATACAGTTATACAGGGTGTCCCGTCTCAGAGTGCAAAAATTTCAGCCACAGATTCCTTGCATGAAAATAAAAGACCCGTATTTTTTTGTTTCGGTAGATGGGCCCCCATTTCGTCACTAGGGCTCCTCAAAAGTGAGCCCCAAAAATTGAAAATAAATTCCCACGTTGTAACGATTCCACCGATTTTGCTGAGATTTTCCACAAGACCATTACGAACGATGACGATTTCAATAATGGAGCTGATGATTTCGTGGTGCCCACCATAGGCGCCCCCGGGGCCGCCTTCGACATTTTTGGCCCAATATCTTTGTTAACGTAATTAAATTTCCTATTTAATTACACATCATCCGATGCTCCATTGAATTTAGAAACTACGTTACCTCTTGCACTTTTTCTGTAAAATGCACCATTTCCAAGTAAAATTAAGAAATGTGAAGCCATACACCATAAATTAAATGCATATCTGTATACTCCGAATTTGCAAAATTGGCTGCAATTATAATATTTACAAAAAAAAAACAAACACAGTGCCACAGTGGTGCAAAACTGACAATAATTTAAAACTTTAACAAAGCCCTGACATTAATCGCGCTATAGCTATCTTGACAAGTCTGCCAATAAGCACGTGTATGGCTCCACATTCCTTAATTTTACTCGGAAATGGTGCATTTTACAGAAAAAGTGTGTAATTAATTACGAAATTTAATTACGTTAACAAAGATAATGGGCCGAAAATGTCGAGGGCGGCCCAGGGGGCGCCTGTGGTGGGCACCACATCATCAGCTACATTATTGAAATCTTCATCGTTCGTAATAATCTTTTGGAAAATTTCAGCAAAATCGGTTGAATGGTTAAGACTAGGGCTGTGCGATATCGGAATTTGAATATCGAATATCGATATTTAAAATTTAATCGATATACCGATATATCGATAAACCGATATACCGATATATCGATAAACCGATATATCGATATACCGATGTATCGATATATCGATACACCGATTTATCGATATACCGATAACTAAATATACCGATTTATCGATATATCGCCTTATCGGTACTTATACTATTGTATCGATATCGTTACTGTGGTATCATATCTGTAATCGAGTAATCTTAGTTTTAAGAGCTAGATAGGTATGAATAGGTAATAGACCTTTTTCTGTGGTTTCTTGATGTTAGTTAGTTAATAATATTGAAATAAATTATTGATTGAATCGATTGGATTGGAGCGCTCAAGCATTATTGTTTACGTTGTGCCCTGGAAAATAACGTAGGATTCAAAATAAACGATATTAGGGCCCAAGGGCGCTTTGAAAAACATCAGTTGCGTTGCGATGTCCAATTTTCTACAAGTCGTTTAAATAAGTATAGTAGTTCCTACCATCACTTGTTTAAATTGTTTATATACTAATTGTTTATACACTGCACGAAAATATTGATATCTCCAAGACGTATACGCAAATATTCTTCAATTTTGTCAATTCATTTCAATGTTAGCCAGTTGTCAACAAATGACTAAGTCAGGCCGAATACCTACTCCTACATTTAAAAGAAGTCAGACCTTCAGAAGTATCATTATATGTATCGATATACGGGACACCGGTTATCGATATACCGCTATATCGATATATCGGTATATCGATATATCGATATATTATCGATATGTTATCGATATATCGATATATCGATATATCGATAACACACTTTTATCGATATATCAATTGAAAGTCGCAGGCCTAGTTAAGACGTGGGAATTAATTTTCGATTTTTGGGGCTCACTTTTGAAGAGCCCTAGTGACGAAATGGGGGCCCATCTAGCGAAACAAAAAAATCCGGGTCTTTTATTTTCATGCAAGGAATCTATGGCTGAAATTTTTGCACTCTGAGACGGGACACGCTGTATAGTATTAGGAAACGAAACTTTCGTCTTACGCAAAGATTGAAAAATTCCAACGTTGCTTTATTGTGAATTTTGAGTTCAATATGAATATCTGCAAAAATAGTTTGAAAAATTACTTCTCGGATAGCCTTCACTGGGAGCAATTCATAAAATTGTGTGGACAGTAGCAATGATTTTAGTTGTGAGAAAAGACGAAAGTTTCATTTCCTAAGTATACATAGGTAACATAGGTTTCTTTCACGGCACTGATTTTTGACCGGATGGGCACCAAGAGTGAATACATTTTTAGAAGCAGAATTCGAAGAGTTTTTATATGGTAATGTGAAAAATGGCGGTTTGCATTTATTTTTTTAAAGTTGATGTGCCAAAAAGGCACTTTCCATGAACCTTTGCGACCCAAGAACCTAATCAACACCTACACAGAATATGTGTGATAAATTTCATCTCGATACGTTCATTATTTTGAGCTATAGTGTGATCACAGACAGACACAGGCATTTTTCAAAAACCACTTTTTCTGATTCCTCGGACCCTACAACGTAAAGATTTGATGTTTTGCAAGGAAAACAAAACATCGACAAAAAAGAACCAAGACTTGAACAATAGACTAAAAATACAAATGAAATAACGTAAAAATTACTGATGCCGATTGTTCCGATACACACATTAAAGAAATGCAGCAATAGCATTCCACATCGCAAGCTCGATCGCACAAGTATGCTTGCAAAAGTGTGCAATCCTAACCTAAAATTAATCGAGAAACGAATAATAACAACTCGGAATATTGGGCAATAAAGATAACCTGCCTTTTTTTCCCTAGGCTTTTCCAAATCCTTGCCACTGTCGTCACATCGGCCGTCACCCATTGTAATTTTTTCTTTTTTGTCTTCACTTGATCAAGAGCATCTAAACATCTGACAGCTACCCGGGGCTCGAGTACACGACTGTATCGAAAGAAACGATGGAAACGACACTGTGATGTAATGCAACACAAAGGCACTCACAGCTGAGTAGCGCAGCAGCAATATTTTTAAATGCTGCATAACTCACTTTAGTCCAGTTTAGTCCGACTTAGTCCAGTTTAGTCCGATTTAGTCCAGTTTAGTCCGATTTAGTCGGCTTTTAGTCCGCTTTAGTCCGCTAGTCCGATTTAATCCAGTTTAGTCCGATTTAGTCCAGTTTAGTCCATTTAGTCCCGCTAGTCCCATTTTAGTCCGCCCTAGTCCTAGTCCGTGGTACATTTCTTTCATGAGTGGTTGCCCCCTCGAATTTATTTGATTGATTTTGGACGAAAATAGGAGATAAACAACTAGAACTCACGATATTTTACGGGATTTTACGTCGGCACAGTTTGATAAGTGACATTTGTTCAAAGTTCATTACCCGCAAAATTACGTATTCGCGATTCAAATTAATTTTAGAACGTCGCACAGGAACATTTTGTTGGCAGCATTCAATAAAATTTCACTAAAAATGTCTGTCATAATATTATAAAATCGCGAATAATAAATAGTTAAACCTCCGAAAACAAATAGCAAGCACGTTTCATTCGATTTTGATTAAGCTTTAGCGCAGCAAGTTACTAAAATCGATCGAAAAATCGAGTCGCCATAAATATCAAATCTTTACGTTTCAGGATCCTGGAAACCCAAAAAATGTGGTCTTTGAAAAATGTCTGTGTCTGTAAACACGCTACAGCAAAAAACTACTGGGCCGATCTGGCTGAAATTTGGAAAGTGGACGTCTTATAGATTTCAGAAGAGCTGAAAAGGTTTTGGGCTAAATCGGCCTACAGGAAGTGCCATTTTGGCACATCAACTTTAGAAATTTAAATGCAAACCCCATTTTTTACGTGGGTTTTGGTCAAAAAAACGGTGCCGTGAAAAAACCTATGCATAACTGTATATTTTTATTACCGGATTTGATAGCTGATTTTTTGAATTTATTTTAGCAATCGGATTGCTGTTGCACTGCAATTTTTTCGAAAATTGACATTTTAGTGTCAAAAAGGCCCCTTTTTGAATTCTTCTTAGCAAAAGGGCATATTATTATTATCGAATTCAATAGCTGTTGCATTGCCGGATCGAAAACCTTAGCGCCATTTTTTCGAAAAATGTCATTTTAGAGATGAAAAACATTTTTATTTAAATTAGTGCTGTATTTTGGGTTTGCCGCATCCCACCCTCGTCCGCATAGTACGGACCGGATAGTGATACGGGGGTGTTTTACGCGGTCCACGTGTTTATCATAATTCTCATGATAAAATTCTTCGACACGTTCAACCCGATATTTTAACAAATTATGTGAAAAAGTAGAAGTTTCTACCGTCTCCGAGATTGCAAATTTTGATACACTTTTATTGTGTGAAACTCCAAGGTAAAATAAAATGTGAAGTAGTTTCCGGATTTATTTCAGTTTGAGCAAAATGCATTTCAAATAATGACGTAATTAATCAATCAAATGCATTTTGCTGTTTCATTATATTTCGGTTTATTTTAAAAACACTGAAACAACACCCAAATGATACCTGCAAAAACTGGCAGACACAACCCTGACGCTTCATTGCCATTCTATCTCCGTCTCTCCCCGTGCGTTAGAATGAGAAAAAAGATGAAACATTTAGCGTTCCTTGAAATGTGATATTGCGCACACTAAAGGCGCTTTCCATTTAGACATTTTCTGAGGAACCTCTGTTAATCTCAGTAATTTGATTGATTGGTCAATATTCAAATAAACCAATCAAAATACTGAGGCTCTTCAGATAAATGTGTAAATGGACAGCGCCCTAAAATTTCATCCAATAGGTCCCGTCGGGGTCGGGCACCGGGGTGTATAAAGGGTTGCCTAAGTTTGGTGTCCAAAGTGCGCAAGCTTACTGAAATTTGAAATGTCAAAACAGCGATACGGTACCACCAAACATGGCGGACGAATGTGACGTCACGCCGACGGGACCGATCACTACATGCTTTTTATACAATAGATGGCGCCAATCGCTGAATATTTTAAATATTGTGAATTAGTTCGTTTATTGATTTAGCGTGCGATTAATAAGGTCTTTACAATTTAATTGGGCAATTTTGTATTTAATGACGTTGAGGTGAGTATCTATTACACCCTTGAAACTTAAAGTGACTTATCTTATAAGATTAACATAGTGAACTTTAAAATTTTGCCATAGAGTTTTACGATATCTTTTCCAATAATCATTTGTTCAGAAAATTTAATCAAGGAAACAATTGACCTTTCAGCTTCCTCAAAGCCAAATTGATGTCGCTGATTATTAATCGGCGGTCTGTATTAACTATTAAGCACTAAAATCATAATAATTATTTATTTTTTATTATTTTTTTTAATAATAAATATCAATACATACTTATACATTAAAATAAAAAATTGGCAGCAGAGAAGTGGCTGGAACTTCCCCACCGCTTGGATCTTTCATATAAAATGTACAAAATGTACAAATGTACAAAATGTCAGCCAAATCGGTCAAGGGGCTTCGGACTATATCGTGTTTTTAAAGTTTGTTTGTATTGAAAATTTCAAAGTTGACGTGCCAAAATGGCACTTCCGGTTGCACGATTTGCGCCAAAAGCTTTTCAGCACTATTCCGTGTTATAAAATGCCTATATACCAAATACCAAATTTCAATCAAATCGGTTCAGCAGTTTAGCCTGTAGCGTGCTTACAAACGAACGAACATACATACATCAAATTCGAAAATTTTAGTGACTGCAGTAGGTAACCTCGCATTTTTTACATATTTATGTGGGAAGGTTAAAATACCCATATTTTTTATTTTGGAAAATCCTCCGTAATAAATCTCAAAAAGATTTTGAAAATTTGAAAAAATTGGAGAGATTCGTGACGTAACCGTTGGCGATCCAATCACATTGTCAAGGCGTTTGGGTAAGATATTTAAAAAGAACGTTTAAAAATGAAGATCTTTGGCGGCTTATAACATCAAGAAGAATCACATTTGAGCAATAATTTTTGCACCAAGTTTCATCATTTGAACAGTATATTTTGTGGTATAAAGGATGTGGAGTCTTTCAGACTCACGCTGTATACAGTGTGTCTCATTTTAACTGGAACCACCCAAATATTTCGGTTAATTTTAACAGAATCAATGCGTTCTTTTTTTCTGTATGTATAGAGTTCCAAAATCTGCACCTGTGTAGTACTCAACTTCTTTTATAAACCGGAACCCCAGCCTACTGCGATTTAATAAAGAGGCCAAAAATGACGAAATCGTATTAGGCATTTTTTTATCGAAAAATTTTATAAAGAAAAGTTGCTCAGGATAGCTCCAAATGGCTAAATCCGAAGTTTCAGGCAAAAATAAAAATGTTGAATTTCTTGAGGAAGAATCATAAAATAACGAAAGCGTCAATATTTTTGCAACATAACGGGTGATAGGAAATAAAAAACAATGGAAGCGCATATGTTTGCTGTTTGTGGCACATTGCAACAGATTAGTTGGGGTGTCCCTTGAAATTGTTAAGAAAAACGAAAATCTTACACTATCTTAATAATTTCAACTTTTTCTGCGATTGTTAAGTTTTATCCATCCATAGCCGATAGCAAATGTCAAATCAAGTCATTTCAATTGTTTTTTTGTTTCACAGCACACATTATGTTGCAAAAATATTGAACTTTTCGTTATTTTGTGATTCTTCCTCAAGAAATTCAACATTTTTATTTTTTCCTGAAATTTCGGATTTAGCCATTTGGAGCTATCCTGAGCAACTTTTCTTTATAAGATTTTTCGATAAAAAAATGCCTAATACGATTTCGTCATTTTTGGCCTCTTTATTAAATCGCAGTAGGCTGGGATTTCGGTCTATAAAAAAAGTGAAGTATCACGCAGGTGCAGATTTTAGAGCTACCTATACATGCAGAAAAAAAGAACGCATTGATTTGGTTAAAATTAACCGAAATATTTGGGTGGTTCCAGTTAAAATGAGACACACTGTACATAGAGTATCAATAAAAAATTAAATCAAACCAAAAGTTGTTACAGCCTACTTGATGTAGTGTATTTTTTATTATCCTGTACTTTCAGAAATTCAATCTGATGGCACCTAATTACCATTATACCCATATCATAATTTCCAATTCCAAATTTCAGTGTACGTACAAACATTATCACTCAATTTTTATGTTCCAACAAGGTCAGCAATAAAATTTTGAACGTTTCAACAGCATTAAATCCTGATTTTCATGTATTACCATAAAACACGAATCACCTTAAATTTTCCACATTTCAATTATTTGGATTAAGTAGCCAAACTCTATAAAACTAATTACCTTTCAATTTTTGTGCCATTATCAATCAACCATAAATCACACATTGACCTAGCGACCAAACTGACGGCCACCACAAACAGGAACCCCGCCTCCGGGGAGCTCCATCCAGGTACGACAATTTTGAGTAGCTGCGAGAGTTGTGCAAAAAACTGTTTATCAACTTGAGCTTTGATCTTTTGCTCGGTCTTTTCCGATATGAGATACTTGACTTCCTCATCCTCCACCGTCCGAACTTTCCTCCTGCAACCACCAATTAAAAATGGAATCTAACTACTGTAATTACCTGTCGGGATGCAGGGATTTCTTTTGTTTCTTGGACAGTAAAAGCCATAGGGCTGCTGTGGTTACCCCCGCGGCTGCGAGAGCGTTGTTTCTTGTGATGAGTTTACTGTAATTTGGGGCCATTTATTTTAATTCAAATCTGAAAACGGAAGGTGACAATGCAAGAAATAAACATTGGAATGGTAGGTGAAGACTTACTTAACCAATCAGCGACAAGCAGGAACTAACTTAAGTCAGTTTTTGTTTGATTTAAGAATAAATTGAGGATTACATGACAGCGCGAAAGTGACAGACAGAATCAGGTGATCGATAGCAGCGCCATCTGTTATGTTTTCACGTGTCTTTGAGTACCAACATTGGCCAGATAAATAAACTGTTCAATTTTTTTTTTATTTTTTTTTATATTTCGTAATTTACCGTAGCTTCGATAATTTGCGCTTTAATTAATTCGGTAAATTACTGTTTTACATCCCCGTTCCAAAACAATGATTACTTGATTTGAAATCCGTGCATCAGCTACTTTTAACCTCTATAAGATGGCAACACGTTGACGTATGTCATATGCAACATTGCCAACCGTACGATTATTTTTACTGATGTACGATATATACGATAGGAAAGGACTGTCGTACGTCAAAAATACGATAATATCAGAATATCAGAATTCGTTGTAGTTTTCCCTTAACTTAAAATAAGAAATGTAAATAAAATTCTTAAAAAAATTAAAATAATCTTGTGTTATTAAGTTGGTCATGACTCATGACAATTGTGACAACACTGGCTGTCAAGTGTCAATGTCGCGCTGTAATACGGCGATTAAACTATAGCCGTTTTCTGGCGGTCGGTATGTTTTTGAAAACAACTTGCATTGGAAAACATACGGCGAACGGCTATTTTGTATTAAAACAATGTCAAAATAATGTCAGTTTTGAATACATTTCCGAAATGAATTTGAAACTGACAACAAAGTGACAGTATATATTAATTCAAAACAAGAGTTTATCCTATGCTTCCAAATGCAAGTTTGTATTTGAAAACATAACCACCGCCAGAAAACAGCTCAAGGTGTTGATTAAACGGCGATTTTGATTGTCGAGTCTCTGTCATCAGTGTCATCCGTCAATTACTTAAATCCCTCGTCCGTCTTTTACTCGAAGAGAATTTATTTTTTGTTGTTTTGTTTATTATAAAGCTAAATAAAAAGTATTAAAATTTATTTGCGTATGGTAATAACACAGCAGTAGGTCAACGATTTTGAATTGGAGTTAGTTCCAGGTTCGCATGAGTAGATGTCTCATTTAGTGTCGATGGTTCGCCAATAGTTTGTCGCCGAGGTAGGGAATAAGTTACTCGAATATAGATAGCGCTAGCGTAGTCCAATTCGTCAGTGCACTGATAGCTAATTGTTGACGGAACTAAGTGCAATACTGCATTGGCTTTCTGCCCATTGTTCTCCTCACACTTGCCAGGTTGTGAACAGTTTCTTGGAATCTGTGGCTGGAAACGAAAACATTAATCCATTATTGGGATATTTATTATGTAAACATGAACCAAATGACTTCCAACTCGAACTGCAACATTCCTTATCGCCTATCGGAATGTGTTTTCTACCTACCGATTAGGTACCGATTCTTTAATAAGTAAGAATAACTCCCGTGGTTCGCCGAAAAGTTGATCGCGTGGGACTTTTAATTTGATTCATTAAACACTAAACTTTAATTATTAGGGAAACATCGAAGGGATGTACTTATGTAGGAACCTCCACCGTTACCTGTACGAGATGATGACGGTTCATGTCCCTCAATTTGATTTGGTACACAATAATCAACAATAACAATGCTAGGACAGTTAGAAAATAGTTTAGGTATTTTTTGCTCGGCTTTTGCTAGCTATTTATAGGGTCATTCCAGCTCAATTCGACGGATCGCATCCGCATCGATCTTTCCGATTGGAATGAGATTTTCTTACAATAATCCACACTAGCTTAGAATACCACAGCCACAATAAAACATTTCTTGGATTATTGGTTTTCGAGAAAATTAATTAAAAAAAAAATTTTTTTTTCAAGGTAGTTGTAACTAGAAATTATTTTAAGACCAGCTATTGATCACCATCTTTGCTTTCTCGTCTGCAAGTTACTGTAGGTAGAAGGCTCTCCTTCTGAAAAAATTGACAGCCGTCTGCATGCGTTCTGTCAATTTTTTTTCAATGCCTACTTAATGCAATTTTTTTTCATTTTCCGATTTTTTTATCTCAGGTGTCTTTGAAAATGAGTCAATTGTAATGATGGGTGTTTGTAGTCGTACAAGTAGAGATTAGAAAGCAATCAATGTTTGGTTCGTAAGAATTCATTTCTTTCTGCAAAAAAATTTCAAACATGGCAAAATCCCAAAAGTAAGCCTAATTCAAGGTCACGGTACTCCGGTCTCGAAAAATATTTTTCACTTCATTTGGCTTCAGAAGATAAGGTAGGCCTTTAGCAATTGCCCACAAATAATTTCGTTATGCTACCGTGATTTATAAAACTGTAGTGATTATTATTGTAACGCCTGACAATCGCTTGACCATCGCCGTAATAATATTTTATGAATTTCTCTGACAGGACTACATGAAAAAATATGAATACTAATGTCGTTTTCTGTTTATTTTGCAACCGAAAATCGAAAATCTGTTTCATCCTCTGATAAATATTTAGCAAATACCACCTTTTCATTTAGGTACAGTCCCGGTTGGAAGCAATGAAATTTATAACTTTTGCACTGCAAAGTCGTTGCTCGAGTTCTTTGCTATGCGCTTCCACTTTTTCGCTAGTCACCCAAAAATTTCTGAAAACAAACATTTGAGCCTATACAGGGTGTTATTTTTAAAACTTCCCACCTTGAATATCTTTGGATGTAATAAAGAGATCGAATTGAACTAAACGCTGATCAATCCCGCACGGAGGGGGACACTTGTGCGTATATAGAGGGAATTTTTTCCACTTCCGGTTTAACCGGAAATGGCCTTAACTTTGTTTTTTCAAATGGAATGACACCTTTTTCTCAACGGATTCGGAATCTACGATTTTTTCTGAGTAAGAAGCATGTATCATACTTGACCGGAAGTGCATTCACGGCCACCTTACATTTTTAAAAACATCGAAGAAATCGGTGAAAAATTGAGATTTTCCAAAAACGCAAAAACACGTCTACTTTAATTATTTGAGGCAAATTCATCTGCCCATCGACATTTTCTTTTTATTTACTTTTTAGTTTTTGACAGATTGTGAGGTAAGAGAAAATTTGATAGAAATAAGAGAAATCAAAAAATGAAATTGCTCAGCTAAATTTGCATCAAAAAAACTAACTGGTGCAGTTTTTGCGTTTTTCGAAAATCTCAACATTTCACCGATTTCTTCGATGTTTTTGAAAATCTAGGGTGGCCGTGACTGCACTTCCGGTCAAGTGTGATACATGTTTCTAACTCAGAAAAAATCGTAGATTCCGAATCCGTTGAGAAAAAGGTGTCATTCCATTTGAAAAAACAAAGTAAAGGTCATTTCCGGTTAAACCGGAAGTGAAAAAAATTCACTCAACATACGCGCAAGTGTCCTCCTCCGTGTGGGATTGGCCAGCTTTTATTTCAATTCAATATCTTTATTACAGCCAAAGATATTCAAGGTGGGAAGTTTTAAAAATAACACCCTGTATGCATAAACTATGGACATTATGGATTAAACATTTTTTAATTTTTTTTAAATTTTAAATCTTACTTGATTCCTTTTATATTGTTTGAAGAGAACTGATACATTGCATTCACAAAATATTATGACGATGGTCAGGCGTTACAATAATAATCACTACAGTTTTATAAATCACGGTAGCATAACGAAATTATTTGTGGGCAATTGCTAAAGGCCTACCTTATCTTCTGAAGCCAAATGAAGTGAAAAATATTTTTCGAGACCGGAGTACCGTGACCTTGAATTAGGCTTACTTTTGGGATTTTGCCATGTTTGAAATTTTTTTGCAGAAAGAAATGAATTCTTACGAACCAAACATTGATTGCTTTCTAATCTCTACTTGTACGACTACAAACACCCATCATTACAATTGACTCATTTTCAAAGACACCTGAGATAAAAAAATCGGAAAATGAAAAAAAATTGCATTAAGTAGGCATTGAAAAAAAATTGACAGAACGCATGCAGACGGCTGTCAATTTTTTCAGAAAGAGAAGCTACTACCTACAGTAACTTGCAGACGAGAAAGCAAAGATAGCGATCAAAAGCTGGTCTTAAAAAATTTTTTCAGTCACAATTTCCGTGAAAAAACATTTTTTTTAAAATTTATTTTCTCGAAAACTAATAATCCAAGAAATGTTTTATTGTGGCTGTGGTATTCTAAGCTAGTGTGGATTATTGTAAGAAAATCTCATTCCAATCGGAAAGATCGATGCGGATGCGATCCGTCGAATTGAGCTGGAATGACCCTATACCGATTTTTAGTGCCGTAGCAATATGCCAGGCACCCTTGTTTTAAAATATTCCCTCGCTCGCTCGTCGTATCGATCGCTCCTCATGTCTGTCCGTCGCATAACTTGAGAACGGATTGAGATATCGGGCTGAAACTTTGTCTCCCGAAAAGTAAGGCGGGGATTGCTTTTGGGCCATATCGGACCAAGGGGGAAGGAATTAGGGGAAAAAAACCGAAAAACTATTAATTGCAATAACTCGAGAACTAGTGGAGGTATCTTGCTGAAATTTGGTATGCACGTTCGACCCTCAAGTCTGTTGAAAGTGAGGGGGTGGCAATTTCGGGGGATGAAATTTAGGGGATGAAAACCACAAAAAATATGATAGCTCCGCAAGGGTTGCACGCAGCTCTTAGAAACTCAACGTGCACACATATATCGGTGAAATTTTCGTAAAATCGAACAGATGGGGTGGAAATTAGGGGTTGCAACTCGAAATTCCACTTGATAATAATGGTCGAAATTGGCGTCATTCGATAGCTTTCCATTAATGATGCAAAAAAGGCGTCATTCATATTTTGAGAAAAACCACCCCTACAGGCGTAAACCCCTTACATGCAAAAACACAAAAATACCAGAACTCAAAAACTACTCAACGTATCAAGGCAGAATTTGGTGTGTCAATTTTCAGTGACATTGTGGGTGGATGGACAAATTTTCACTAAGATCTAACAGGGGGGATGAAATTTAAGGGTTGAAACTTGAAATTCTTTCAAGTAAATGGTAGCATAAAATTACGGGGTTCGATAGATTTCGGTCAACTATTGAAAAAAGGTCTTACGAGTTTTCAACCTAAAACCACCCCTAACTCTTTGCAAGCGGATAAATATATTTTATTGATTTTTTCTGAAACCATATTGAATTATTTACGAAGAACTGAAGCCAGTAAATACGGAGGGAGTTATGTAACACCGGAAAAATTAACTCACCCCTGTAAATCATAAAGGGGTGAAATCATGAAGGGTTGAAAACATAAATCTACAAACCACCGTAATTTTTCAACGAATTGAATTAGGCTGGTGAAGTTGAAAACACAACTTCCTTTAGGGCATTTGGGGGTGGTGAAATAGGGGGTTGGAGTTTAGGGGTTGGAACGTCCATGAAGCCCTGTAATTTGACACGGAGAAGCAATATCTTCTGCAAAACTGTAAGATCTTACACACTGCATCTACGAGAAAGGAAGAGTATGTATTTTAGGAGAAATTTTTCGAATGGGATGAAAGTTAGGGGTGAAAACTCAAATTTTTCACTGAATAATGTAGGGTAGAAATTAATAAAGATCGATAGCTTTCTATTGATGGTACAAAAAAAGTTTTATTCATCATTGGCGAAAAATGACCGTTAAAGGCGGTACAACCCCCTAACATGCCGAAACTCAAAAATGCGAAAACTCAAAAACTGCTCAACGTATCAGGACTGGAGTTGGTGTGGTAATTTACAGCGCCACTGTAGGTGGATGGGCAAATCTTCATTATGATCTAACAAGGGGGATGAAATTTAAGGGTTGAAACTGGAAATTTTTTCATGTTTTTCGATAGTTCTAATTCATTTTCATTACTTTTTAACCCATCCACAATTCTTCAACCTCTTTCATGATGACCCTCAAAAAGCAAAATTTACCCAGGCCGCTCCTTTTTCGTGTGATTTTCGCTAGTTCTACTTAACTACAGTTCATTTTCAGCCCTCTTGATTTTTCATCCCCCGTGACAATTTTTCAACACCCGCGCGTTAATTTTGAAAAATTCGCTCAGTTTTGCCTTTTTTCGGTAATAAATTTTACTCATATACATTGTTCTTGCTGGGGGGATTTCACAGTCGGCAGTGGTGTACAAATTTTCGGCAGTGTTAGTGGGAAATGTTAGGCAGTGGTTGCAAAAATTGAGCAAATTCGACAGTCGGGGGACTTCACAGTCGGCAGTGGTGTACAAATTTACGGCAGTGTTCTTGCCTTTTTCACTTTTTCGACCCGCTTCGCAATATTTCAACCCTCAGAAGCCAAATTTACATAATTGGCTTATTTTCATGAGTTTTCATCCCCCTTTACGATTTTTCAACCCCCGAAGTGCTAATTTGGCAGAAGGACCCTATCTGATATGCCCAGTTTTTGGGCCCCTCTTAGCTGGCAATCTTAACTTTTTTCATAAACGAGTGTTTGAAACACTGGGTGGGAACCTCATGAATTAATGTAACCAGTGCAGCGTGCAGCGTACAGCTTGAGATTACTCGGCTAATAAATAAAGCGTTCTTAGCGGCAGTTTTTCAATAAATTGAACAAATCGTCTTTAATACTGTTACTAAGTGAGTGGGTGATTGTTTTTGAAAAGTTTTGAATCTGGAATCGACGTGGTTGTGCCGTTTGGACCATAGTGATACTTATGTACAGTGGATATTGGGTGATATTGGCGTGCGGTCGTTGAGTGGAAAAACTTATCTCAATCAGCGTTGTTTGTATGCGCTTCTTCGCACTCATTATTTATAAACAATACCATAGCTATCTCTTTCGCTCCCGTTGAAGTCAGCAGAGCGAGCGAACGAGCCCTTGCTTCCGTTTTCTGACTCGAGCGGTCTTGCTTCGAAGCAAACTCAACACTGAATAAGTTGGATACACCGCGACGAGTAGGTATTTCTAAATGACGGAAGTCACGTTGGAACAAATCCAAAAACTGCTGCAGGCCCAAACAACAGAAATAAACAAAAATATTAAGGATTGCATCAGAGAGGTAAATTGTGATATCCAGAAAGTGAATGGTAAAGTACAAGACCTTGAGCAAAGAAATCTGCACTTGGAAAGAAACATTCGGAAGAATAATATTATCATCTTCGGGCTCGAGGTCGGTGATGGTGATATCGTCGAGAACACATTGTCAAAAATAAACGATCTACTTGATGTGAATATCTCCAGGCGCGATATAAATAATGTTTATAAAGTTGGACAGAAACAGAAACCTCCCATTGTGGTTGAATTTATCTCCTTTTTGAATAAGCTGGAGTTATTTGGGAATAAAGAGAAATTTAAGGCACTAAAAGGGACGAACATCACAATTGCTAACGATCTGTGCAAAGAAGACATTGAAAGTCAAAAAATTCTAAGGAAACATTTGCTAATTGCTCGCCGTAAGGGTATCCCCGCGCAGATAAAAGGAAGAAAGCTAAAGGTGCAGGACAAACTTTACTCACCGAACGAACTTGAGGTTACCGAGCCCGAGGCTAGCGAGGCTTCCGAGGCTGAATATGAGTCAGGAGAAGAGGGAAAAAGGGATGAGGTCGTAATTTCAGAAAGGGAAAAGGAGAGGAAAAACGAAACAGCGAATCGACCAGATTCAAGAGTAACCAGGAATAGAAACAAGAGCAAGTCCTGAAATTGTAAGCTAAGTAAAATCCGTAAACAAAACAAAACTTAAGTTATTTAATTTAGGGAAATATATTGTACTTTTGCTGAAAATTAATTTTAAGTTAGATAGGGCAAAAAAAAAAAATTAAAACTAAAAAAAAAAAAAAATAAATTAAATTTAAAAAAAAATAAAAAAAATGAACGATTACGTTAGGAATTTCAATGTAAGCCAAATGGAAACATATGTAGCTGATACTTGTGAAAAATGTGTAGACCTATTGCAGAAGCATGATTCTAGCAATGTTGATGATTATAGTCTTAATGTTTACCACATGAACATAAGAAGTCTAGGCAAAAACTTAAACGAGCTTAAAATAGTCTTGCATAACTTGAATCAAACGTTTGATCTGATAGTGCTCTCTGAAACGTGGAGTATACCAGATCTTAATCTGTACCGTATTGCAGGGTATGATTTGTTGTATAATAATGGCAGCTTGAATCAAAATGATGGTATTGTCGTATACATTAAACAAAATTTATTATATAGTCATAAAATTGTTAAAATTGGGATTACTAGTGCTCTGCAAATAACAATAAGGCAACAAAAATTTAAAGTGATCATGGTCTCTGCTCTGTATAGACTCCCATCTAGTTGCGCAAAAGAATTCAATATAGCGCTTGCAGATTATCTCAAGGTAAACAGGAAAGCCTGTGACACACATGTGTTAGTAGGCGATATCAATATAAATATTTTTGACAATAAAGAAGAAACACATAATTACTTAAATATTCTAAACGAAGAAGGCTTTAGCTCAGCCATCAATCGCTGTACAAGGATTGAAGGCAATACTGGGAGTTGCATTGACCATTTATTTACTAAATTTAAAAACGATAAGTACAAGTGTATACCAATCGTCCTTGAGACTTGTATTACAGACCACTATTCCCTGGTTGCAAAAATAAGTCTACCTGGAACGAAAGTAGAACACAGGCTTATGGAAAAGGTCACGAAAAAATACTTAAATACAGACAAACTGAAGTCCCTATTAGATGATGAAAGTTGGAGTGCAGTATATGAAGCGGGTGGTATAAATGAGGCTGCAGATTGTTTCATGTTACGATTAAGTCAATTGACTAAAAACTGTACAAACAATGTCGTATTAAAAAATAAGGAGTTAAAGAAAAACCCTTGGATAACTAACGGTTTAATGAAATCAGTTAATGCGAAAATGAGACTGTATCGTATCATGAGACAAGATCCTACAGAGTTTAATATATCAAGCTATAAACGCCATCGCAACTTACTAAACTCACTAATAAAAAAAGCAAGAACTGATTATTTTCAAAATTTCATCTTAGCCAATAAAAATAACTCAAAAAAAGTATGGGAATGTGTCAAGCAAATTTCATGCGATAGTAAGAGATCTGAGATTAGAGAGATTTATACTGAAAGCGGTGTCACCAATAACACTGAAACTATAGCAAACACGTTTGTAAATTTTTTCACGAATGTTGGGCGAAATCTAGCTGGAAAAATAAAAAAATGCGCTCATGCTAGCCCAGCAAAATCAAATAGGCTGCCCAACTCTATGTTCCTTTTACTTACAGATGAACAAGAAGTAACAAAAACAATGTTAGCTTTAAAAGCAAATAAAGCGCCTGGTCAAGATGGCCTTAAATCAGAAATGTTAAAACTCATAGCACAACAGATAGCAAAACCGCTCACGTTTCTAATAAATAAATCCTTTGAAACAGGTGTATGTCCACAAATCTTCAAGGAAGCTGTCATAAAACCCCTATTTAAAGCTGGTGATAAGCGGGATGTAACCAACTACAGACCGATTTCGCTGATTACAAATTTCGCTAAGACTTTTGAGAGGATATTAAAAACCAGAATGACAAATTTTTTGACAAAGTACAAGGTTCTCTCGGAACAACAATACGGATTCAGGCAGGGGAGATCGACGGATGATGCTATTGTTCATCTCACAACTAACATTTATAAAGCATTGAATAACAGAGAACCATCAATGGCGGTTTTCGTCGATCTCGCCAAAGCATTTGATACAGTCGATCACGCTCAGTTGTTGGACGTATTGGAGAGTATTGGATTTAGGGGAACGCTACATAATTTAATGAGATCATATTTGGAGCATAGAACGCAGAGGGTTGCTATTGGGGAAACATACAGTGAGTGTAAAATTGTGACATGCGGCGTACCACAAGGTACAGTTTTAGGACCGATTTTATTCAACATCTATTTGCATGACCTCTATAAAATTGAGACAACAGGGGATATTATAAGTTTCGCAGATGACACAGCAATATTTTTCAAAGATAGCAATTGGAACAGCTTAAAAAACCAAGCTGAAAAAGAAATGGTAACGGTTATGCATTACTTTAATAGTAAGAGCCTGACAGTTAATGTCGACAAGACTTATTACGTGCCATTCGCGTCATATTCCAAAAGCTTGCCTTCATACTTGTCGTTATCAATAGAGGATGTGTGTATGAATACGAGCATCACAAGCGCGTCGAATGTGAAGTATCTTGGTGTCTATATAGATAACCATTTACGATGGGACATACACATAAATTACACAGTGAAAAAATTGCGGTCTATATTATATAAATTCAAATGTTTTAAAGAAATTTTTTCACTGCAGCAACTGCTGACGCTTTACTATGCGCTTGTAGAGCCTCATCTCAGATATGGGATCATAGCTTGGGGGGGGACAACCAACAATTATTTAGATAATCTGCAGAAAATTCAAAAATGGTTTTTAAAGGTTATTTATAATAGAGAGTATACCTACCCTTCAGAGAACCTCTTCAATGAGGCCAAAGTATTCGATTTGAGGCAGATCTTTATGTACATCGTGCTTGTGAGGAAATTTCTACATAGAAATAGCGATTTGAGATTACAGCACGCGTACCACACAAGGTCTAAAGAAAATGCAACTCAAGTACCTAAACCAGACAAGACAATAACTCAGAGGAGCTATTATTATCTAGGGCCAAAATTATTTAATCTAATACCCCCTGAGATCAAAAATGTGAATGCAGTGAGTACATTTCAGTTTAAAATTAAAAAGTGGATAGAAAATAAGACCCGCAGCTACGTACACAAGTTGATTGACCCAAAAAGTTATTATTAATATATAGGAATATTTGCATTAGTTAACTGTTATAATTTATAATATATAGGATTGAAGTAATATACCTACACAAATTACTATAACATTTATTTATTTATTTCATAAAGTGTATTATATAGTTTGTTACTCCTACTGACAAGTCCTAGGACTTTTAGAGTAGTCGTATTATTTATTTATGTATTGGCCAGATGTATAATTTGCATAATGTAATCACCTAACCGTAAATAAATATTATTATTATTATTATTATTATAGTGTTAAGTTGGTTGAAAGCTTGGTCCATTTTTCAAAGAGGAACTGATGTTTGATTCCACAAGGTAGTTTCACAGTCTCGTTCCACAAAATTTACTTACTGTTTAGGACGCGTTTCGGAGTGTTACTCCATCTTCAGCTATAAAGGAAATTAACACAAAATACAAAACAATTGCCTCGAAAATGAAAAAACGTTTGGGTCAAAGAAAAATAACAGCTTTTGGGTCGCACTGTAAATCGATCGAAAGACGCTCAAACATTCAACCATCATATAGTGTTAGGTGAGAATCGCAAAATTATGATGTTTTAAGTTTTGGCATAATTTAAGAAAAATTGTTTTGTAATAAATGGATACGTTAAAGGCTTAAAGAACAATAGCAGCTGGCATGACTGATTCAAAAAAGGTCCCTCAACCGAAAGCTTCGTTCTTCCTGAGTTTGTGAGCAAAAAAAAATGCCAGCTACGGCCAGCTACATAAGCGGCCCAAATATGGGGCACATCCGATAGGGTCCTTTGTGTAATTTCGGTAATAAATTAAACTCAATTGAATGATGTTTACATATTTCACTTTTTTCATCTCCCTTTGTAATATTTCAACTCTTCAAACGCTAAATTTACATAATTGGGTTATTTTGGTGTTATTTACGTTATATGCGTAATTTTACTTAACCACGGTTAATCCTCAGACCTCTTGACTTTTCATCCACCTTTACCCCCTAAGTGCAAAATTCGCATATGTTCGTTTTTCGTCGGTAGGTAATAAAATTGAACTCATTTGGCCAAATCTTGTTTTAATTCCGGCAATTCATTTCATTTAGGTACTCATTTGGTTTATATTGTCATCCTTTTTACTTTTCAACCCTCTAAATTTTTGTGTTTTTTCTGTTCATTTTCTACTTTTTAATTCTGTAACAACAATTTTTATCATTTCGCCTTTTTGACACATCTGTGATCTGTGCGTCTGCGGAGGCACTACTCTAGTAGTGCAGATTGCTAAAATCTGTACCCGCCCCTATTCATACACATTAACGTGATAAACATCTACAGGGATACACATAGCATTGATATACATCTTCCTAAAAAACATTGCATCGAACTTGGTAGGTAGGTATTTCTTTATTCGTTGCATTGTTTCGGTAAACCGCACGTATCTAGCAAAAGTCAAAATGTGTAGGAAACAATTAGCATTTTTTGAAATTATCTACTTAATTAATTTAGTGATGTCTTTTCTTAACCACTCTCAAAAAGCGCAACATTTTGCTCTACCCTGATGGGTTATATAATTGCTGGAAGATTCGTAAACGAAACTGAAACATTACAGTTACAATCTTCCATTGTTTTGTTAATTACCCAGATATTCTTTTTTCTGCATTTGGTGGGTTTGTTTATATTTTTAAACAAAAACATAAATGCGGTGTGCGGCGTGCATAAGTAGGTAAAACCAATGATAGTACGGCAAGCACTCGTTCAGCTAGGATCTGCCAGCATAATTTATTGCGAATGTTTACAGAAAGAGTAACGAGCTCCTATTATATCAGTTCCTGGAACAATAATTTATTTTAGACACATAGGGAAATAGTCACGTCTTGCTTTAAATAAAACAGATTGAAGAAAACCCAATATTCGGCTGCTTGCATACAGATGGAGCCACATTTTCTCAAGTTTTTTATCCGCAAAAAAAATTGGCGGGAAACGGTTGTTCTACTGTTTATATTATACTGTGGTAATAAGTAGAAATGTAACACCATAGACACATGTAACACTTTACGAACGCACTCCTGGAATCTAGCGATTACAGAATTATATAATACCGACTGAGGAACGTTGATTTTTGCAAGCGTCTTGCCTGTTTGTCTTGCCAACAAAACACCATAAATGATTCCTACCTATAATTTGCTTCGCTGTCAAAGGAGGGCGCCCCTTAGAAATTATCTGGCGCCATCTAGTGGAAAAGCGTCAAACTATGTGAGTTGCTTAGTTTGCCATTAATTTTGCAGCAGAAGAATCATGCGATTTTCGCCTTTATCAAACACATGAATAAGGATAATTTTTGGAATCAAAAACAAGCCATTTTCGCCTCTATGCTGCTTGCACATAAGGTTTTCTTTTGCATTAAAAGGAATGTGATTTTCGTCTTTATCGACAACATACATTAGGGTCATTTTTGCATCAAAAAGATTGCAACTTTCGCCTTTATCGACTACGAGCACAAGGATCATTTTTGGAACAAAGCACAAGCTATGTTCGCCATTACCTTAGATTTTTAATTTTTGAGTGTTGCTGGCACAGTTAGCTGGCGCAATCTGGTGGAGAAGGTGGGAACTGTTCGATCGCTTAAAAGATTCCTATCTGTAGCTTGCTTCGTTGTCAAAAGAGGTCGCCCCATTGATATTATCTGGCGCCATCTAGTGTAGAAGCACCAAACTATGTGAAGCGCTTAGTAGTTTGCCATTAATTTTGCTGCAGGAAAACCAAGCGACTTTCGCCTTTATCGACCACATACATAAGGATAGTTTTTGGCACAAAAAGCAAGCAATTTTCGTCTTTATGTTACATGCACATAAGGCTCAATTTTGCATCAAAAAGAATACGATTTTTGCCTTTACCCAACATGTACGTATGGGTCATTTTTGCATCAAAAGAATTGAAATTTTCGCCTTTATCGACCATGTACATAAGGGTCATTTTTGCATCAAAAAGAATGAGACTTTCGCCTTTATCGACTATGCGCTTAAGGATCTTTTTGGGAACAAAGCGCCAGCTATTTTCGCCTTTACGTTAGATTTTTAATTTTTGAGTTCCTCGCACAATTAACTGGCGCCATCTGGTATAGAAGCAAGGAAATGTCCGATTGCTTAAAAGATTCCTACCTGTAGTTTGCTTCGTTGCGGAAAGAGGGAGCCTCATCGATATTATTTGGGGCCATCTAGTGGAGAAGCGCCAAACTATGTGAGTCGCTTAGTAGTTTGCCGCTAATTTTGTAGCAGAGAAACCAAGCGATTTTCTCCTTTATCGACCACATTCGTAAGGACAGAGAGTAGGGAATAGGTAGAGGACCCACTATACAGTCACATTTGTCAACAAAAGAACACATTGAACACCAGGGGGAGCTAGGGAAGAGCTAGGGAAAATCCTGGCGGGCAATGTTCGTACTACTCCCAAATTACAGGGAGGCTCCGGACGTTGCAACGACGGTGCCGCCATATCATGGTCAATAGCGTAATTAAAACCAACGAAATCCAAACAAAAATCAGGCTATTTTTAGCACGCGCTCTGACATCGGGCATCGGGGCTGTTTTGATCCAGGTCATTGCCAACGAGTTGCCGCCCGCTCCGCTGAGTGTTCAGTGTTATTGTTTATTGTTTTCATAACAAATAGGGTCGCATTAAAAATGATACATTTTTGGCTTACGTTCTTGTTATTTATCCAATAGCCAAAAACAGCAAATCTGCGTTTCAGGGTCCTGGGAATCCGAAAAAGTGGTTTTTGAAAAATTTTGTGTGAGAATATTTAGTTTATTTAACGACATTAATTTTGGATAAAACTTCGCAAGTTCAGTACAGTACAATTGGCCATTACGGTATGTCACAAATTTCTTTATCCGTATATAATTCGAATTCTAAAAATAATCAAAGATTGACATCCATCGTTTTGTTTTAACTTCTACGCTTCGCGAAGCAATAAGTTAATAAAAACCATCGAAAAATCGAATCGCCAAAAACATCAATTCTTTACGTTTCAGGGACCTGGGAAACCGAAAATGTCTGTGTGTCTGTCTGTCTGTGATCATGCTGCAGCTCAAACTACTTAACGTATCGGGATGAAATTTGGCACACATACTCAGTGGGTAATTTGTAGGTGCTGATTAGATTTTGGGCCACATCGGTTCACGGAAAGTACCTTTTTGGCACATCAACTTTAAAAATTTAAATGCAAACCCTCATGGTCTTCGAATTTGGCTTCTAAAAATGTATTCACATTTGTGCCATTTATTACAGAATTTGATAGCTGACTTTTTTTCAAGTCGAAAACCAAAGTGCTATTTTTTCGAAAAATGTAATTTTAGTAGCAAAATGGCCCTTTTTTGAATTTATTTTACAAAAAACCATATTCTTACTATCGAATTTGATAGCTGTTGCATTGCCGAATCAAAACCCCTAGTGCCATTTTAGAGGCAAAACGGCCCATTTTTTAGTTCTTTTTAGCAAAAGAGCAATTGTTATTATCGAATTGTTGCTGTTGCATTACCGGATCGAAAACCTTAGTGCAATTATTTCAAAAAATGTCATTTAAGGGGCGAAAAATATTTGCCTTTTAGATTTTAGTAAATCAGCGTTCGGCAACCGCCTGCACGCCCGACTTCTGACTTGGTTATAAAGTTAAATTCTACATTTACAAATTCTCTTAAAAAGTAGAAGTTTCTACCGTCACCGAGACTGCCAATTTTTTTTCTGAAATACCATACCTTTACCTTACGTCACAGATCTACGGTAACCATAAAGTAATAAAAAATCTGAAGAAAAACTTATGGGCCATATCTTCGTCTTTTAAATGGCGTAGGAAAAGCGTGGTAGGAGATTGTCATCTCTTGTTTTTTGGTGATGACTATACCTATGTGGTGAAAACATTCCAGTACATGTTCCCGTTACACCCTATTCTGGCCTGTATGATTATACATTATACAGTACAGGGTTATGCAAAAGTATGGAATATGGAAGGGAGGGGGCACAAGATTTTTTGCAGTCTGGGTCTCATGGTGCTACTGTAAATTTTTTTGGCTGTCATTTTTGACATAAGGACGTCTACGATTCTTTTTTAGACATAAGCATGTTTCATACTGCAGTCACAGCCACCCTTAGGTATACAGTGCTTTTCAAAACTAAGGAATAAATCCGAGAACTTTTTCGAAAGAAATGTCCTCGGACAGATCAACCTTATTCTTTTGTACTTCCGGTTTAACTGGCAATGACCCTATTTTTGATTTTTTTAGATGAAATGTTGCTTATTTCTCAATGGATTCCGAATTTGCGAAATTATAAACATGCGTCTCATACATGACCGGAAGTGCAATCACGGCCGCAGACAAAATGAGTTTTTTGAAAGATGAAAATACTTAAATTTTCTTAGCAATTTTGACAAGTTTGAAAATTCAAGAAATTTTAAACAAATAAAAAGGTTTCTTTTTTAGTATTCAAGAAGAAAAGTTAGTGTCTGTGCATAAGTTTTTTATTTTAGGAAAAATACAAACGTGCATACTCACCGCAATTAACAACAAAGAAGGTTTTTTTTTTTAATAATTGCTTAGTTGAATTTATATCGAAAAAGCAAAGTTGAATTTTTGTATTTTTCACCGATTTCTTCGTTATTTTTGAAAATCTGGCTGTGACTCCACTTCCGATCAAGTATGACACGTTTCTAAAGGTGCACGTACATTGAGGAGGCATGGCAGGGTGCGTCGCAGAGCGCTTAGAAAAAATTGCATGTGATCAAATGAGGCGCCGTACTTTGGAGCGATGCGGCGCGACGCGAAGCGTCTCATTTGATTACATGCAATTTCGAAAAGTCGCGCCGCGCCGCGTCGTTAACTTCCGCGGATATTTCCGAAATATTTCTCTCGAAAAGATTCGGGTCACCCCGTTCAGCGGAAACACGTTCGACGGAAACAGCGGGGAGGATCATGGAGAAGGAGCAATGTGTTTATTTTCAACGTCCATTCTGGTCATTGTCAGGTAAGGTTTGCTGCTCGTTTACACACGCAGACAAATATAGCACGGATTTCAACTTCCATTTTATTCCTTACTTTTGAAAAGCACTGTATATTTTCAAAAACATCCAAGGAATGACACGACGCACCCACGCACCGCATACGTACAATGCAAAAATCTATGCTCCTCAAGAATTTTTGCAGAAAATTTACGATTCAAGAATTATGGACATTTTTCATACTTTTGCCCAACCCTGTATAATCAAAGGTGGTGTTAAAAAATATTCCTCAATTATTAGTACAACTTCTACTTTTTCACAGGATTTGTAAATGTAGCATTTAACTTTATTTAAAGGTGTCGTGAACTCGTTGCTGGCGGCTCGCGGTGACGTCATTGGTGCAAGCATCGAAGCGTGAGTAGCGCAACCTGAGGTTTTTAATAATATTGTCTGGGTTTGTTACGGTTCGATTTGAACAGATCGTTCTAATTTAATATTAAAATATTCAATGTAAATAACAAATAATTATTTTAGGCACTTTTAAACTATAAACATTTTTTATTTTATCCTATAATGTTATACTATGAATAACTCCTTGGTAACGGGTTGTGTTAAGACACATTTAACAGCACTCAGAGTTCTGTCAAATAACAAAGTGAAATAAACGAATTTCTAGGATACCGCAGGGTATCCATTGTCGGCTTTCCGTCATTATGAAAGGTAAGATGTGTCATCCAAATTCATTTTAACATTTTTTAAATATTTAGGACAAAATAAAACGTGTTACAACACACGTAACGTTATTAAGTTTCTACATTACTCGGGAATTTTAAATCACTCGCTCCTCCGTCGCGCGTTCTTCAAATATATTCCCTCGTATGTAAAAACCCTAATAACGTTACTTGTATTGTAAATTACTATTACCTACTTGCGTTTTGAAAAGTTGGATTTTACACAATTAGGTAAAATGTTGTACGGAATACGTAATGAAAAGCCTAAATTGTTTGACTCGCATAATGTTGCAAAACTCGCTATCGCTCGTTTTGGCAAATATTATGACTTGTCAAACAATATAGGACTTTTCTTAACTAATTACGTAAATAACTATTAGAACATTAACACATCCTAGTATTTAAACCGATTTACTCGCCAATTTACTCGTGTAGGAAAAGAATGCATTATTTTGCACTTATTTTTTTAGAATTTGATAATATTCACCTGTTTACTTTTACTTGTCGAATCGATTGAACATACTATCAATTAACTCCTTCAGTCCTTCCTCTGCCTTCTCGCGTAATTATTATATGCTCGTTCTTGTAATGGCTGATGCTTCTTGTCTTTGTCGTTATCAATTCCATTTAATATTGTATCGAAGGAACAACATCTTTCTTTAAAAATAGTTACGTTTTACCACCAAGTACCTAATTCTTGTTCCGACAATGAAGTTTTCTCGAAATCGTTGTCTCTGCACTCTGCAGTGAGCCGAGCATTTTCGAGTGTTCTTTGCGCGGGAACGAAATTTGATCTTTTAATTTTATCCAACCACTGTTTGGAAACTTTCCGATGCTTATTCTTATCGGGAAAAGCAAAAAAAACTGTATTACCTGGATTTTTCGTTATTACTGCCACCGTAATCACACCACGGGGCATTTCCATCGATTTATTATGATCAAGACAGTGCAATTCTTACGCAGCGCTTGCAGTGGCTTGCACCAATGACGTCACAGATCGTATTTCTCCACATTCAGAGGCTTATAACTCATTTATTACTAATCGTATTTAAATTCTACATGCAGCGTAAGAATCGTATTTTTTTACAGAATTTTTTGATGAAAAGTTGCCCAACGAGTTCACGACACCTTTAACCAAGGTCGGGCGTGCGGAGCGGTTGGATGGCTGATGCATCCGGCGTTCATTTACTAAAATCTAAAATACAAATGTTTTTCACTTCTAAAACGGACATTTTTTCGAAAAAATGGCACTAAGGGTTTCGATCCGGCAATGCAACAGATATCGAATTCGATAATGATAATATGCCCTTTTGCTAAGAAAAACTCAAAAAGGGGCCTTTTTGTCCCTAAAATGGAAATTTTTCGAAAAAATTGCACTAAGGTTTTTGATCCGGCAATATAATAGCCGTCGAATCCGATAGTAAGAATATTGTTTTTTGTTAAGTAAATTGAAACAAGGGCCCTTTTGCCACTAAAATGACATTTTTCGAAAAAATGGCACAAAGGTTTTCGGCTTGAAAAAAAATCAGTTATCAAATCCGATAATAAAAATATACAGTTATGCATAGGTTTTTTTTCACGGCACCATTTTTTGGCCAAAATTAGAAGCAGAATTCGAAGAGCATTCATATGGTAACGCGAAAAATGGTGGTTTGCATTTAAACTTTTAAAGTTGATGTGCCAAAGAGGCACTTTCCGTGAACCGATGTGGCCCAGATTCTAATCAGCACCTACAAATCCCCCACTCATCTCCATACGTTCAGTAGTTTGAGCTGCATCGTGATCACAGACAGACACACAGACATTTTTTCAAAAACCACTTTTTTGGGTTCCCAGGACCCTGAAACGTAAAGCTTTCATGTTTTTGGCGATTCAATTTTTTTGAATTTTCCGATCGATTCCAGTAACTGCTTCGCGAGCGTAGAAGTTAAAATTGGCAATCTCGGAGACGGTAGAAACTTCAACTTTTTCACAGAATTTGTAAATGTAGCATTTAACTTAACCCAGGTCGGGCGTGCGGCCGGCGCTGATTTACTATGATCTCAAGTACCTACAAATGTTTTTCACCCCTAAAATGACATTTTTCGAAAAAATGGCACTAAGGTTTTCGATCCGGCAATGCAACAGCTATCGAATTCGATAATGATAATATGCCCTTTTGCTAAGAAAAATTCAAAAAGGGGCCTTTTTGCCAATAAAAAGGAAATTTTCGTATATAATATCCCGCGTGTGAGGGATATTTCCGGAATAAAAAACAAGCCATTTTCGCCTCTATGCTGCAGGTACATAAGGTTCAATTTTCCATCAAAAAAAATGTGATTTGCGCCTTTATCGACCATGTACATAAGGTCCATTTTTGCATAAAAAAGAATGCGACTTTCGCCTTTATCGACCATGTGCATAAGGATCATTTTCGGAACGAAAAGCAAGCAATTTTCGCCCTTACGTTAAGATTTTAATTTTTGAATGTTCTCATGCAATTAGCTGGCGCCATCTGGTGGAGAGGGTAGGAACTGTTAGATTACTTAAAAGATTCCTGCCTGTAGTTTACTTCGTTGCCAAAAGAGGTCGCCTCATCGATATTATTTGGCGCCATCTAGTGGAGAAGCGTCAAACTATGTGAGTCGCTTAGTAGTTTGCCATTAATTTTGCAGCAGAGAAACCAAGTGATTTTCTTTTTTATCGACCATACACATAAGTAGAGCGCGGATTTCAAAAATAACCTTTAGGGAGCCCGAATTATGACGAAAGCATTAATTGAACCAAATTTTTATGTGCTTATTTTGCTTTTTTCCTAGTTTTGTGCTTATTACATTTTTTTGCGCTTTTTTGCCCTTTTTGTGCTTTTCAAGGTTCTATTTTGCAATTTTTTAACGTTATTTGGTGAAATTCGGTAACATTTTTCTCAAACTATTTCATTTCTCTAGCACAATAAGAGCATTTTCGAATCTCTCGAACTGTTTTGCACGCGGTGTTACTAGACAACCACCAATGAAATTGCATCTACCGTAGTGATTCCACATACGAAACTGTTTGTATGATATTCTCTGCAGTCCGATGAAAACAAAATTTAAATTCATCCAAGTGTTTCAAAATTGCAGTAAATACTTACATGAAATTGTATTATTCAAAATGCTTCTTTTAAAGAAGTGAATAATGGAAGGATTAAAAAAAATGGATCTTTCTATACATAGTTGAGTATAAAGAGCACCATGGGTGAGCGCATATCGAAAATTTTTACAGCATTGTATTCGTAATGAAATTTGCTTTAAAACAAGGTATCATATGTGAGTGGTGATTACTATATAAAATTTTGTGCTATTTTTAAGCTTTTTTTGCTTTTTTGAGCTACCTTAGAGCTTTTTTTTGTGCGATTTTTATGTTATTTTAAGCACTTAAAACGCCTTTTTTTGTGCTTATAAGTCCGCGCTCTACACATAAGGATCATTTTTGGAACAAAAAGCAAGCAATTTTCCCCGTTATGCTACATGTACATAAGGTTCAATTTTGCATCAAAAAGATTAGCAATTTTCGCCTTTATCGACCATGTGCGTAAGGAGCATTTTTTGAACAAAAAGGAAACAATTTTCGCCTTTATGTTAATTTTTGAAATAGTTATCTACGTAAATAGTATGGAAAGTGATCTTTCCTGGACGAATAGGCAGATTTCAGGCTGACGCCGTAGGCGGAAGCCTGAAAGCCTGCGAGTCCAGGAAAGACACTTTACATGTGAGTTACGTATTAAATTTTTTAGGTGCTCGCAACATATTTTCTGTGTGAAATTAAATATTTTAATTCAAATTATCTACACTGAAAAATGTGAGGAGCCTAGTAAAAATTAACACGATAACAAAATCCATAATATTCACTTATAATCTCATAAGAGCATTAATTCTTTTCGGAAATTTTTGGAGTGCATCCCAACAACGTATTAATCGGCCCGAGTGGAACACGAGGGCCCGATTACGTTGTTGGGATGCACGACTAAAATTTCCAGGAAATGAATTAATGCTCGAATGCAGATTCGGTAAGAAAATAGCAACGATACAGCTACAGAAATTGAATAGAAATGATTTTTGACATTTAATTTGACATAAAAATTTCCACTTATTAATTTCGCTTAGGTTGGTCTAGGTAGGTATCAAAAATTTCCAAGAAATCCTCGAGTTGCCATGGTAAACACACAGGAATCAATTTTTCTATTTGCTAATAATTAGTATCGTGCGATTTTCCTGTGAAATTTCACTTTCTAGAATATTTCGGTGAAATTTCACTTTCCCGGACTTCGACTTTCCCGGACTAGTCCGGGAAAGTTGATTTCCCGGTCCCAAAATTGACCGGGAAAATTATTTTTTCACTTTCCCGGACTAGTCCGGGAAAAGCCACTTTCCGGTCCTAAAATTGGCCGGAAAGGTAACCTTTCCGGTCGAGCGCCTAAAAAATGTATTTTTTGTACAATTAGCTGGGGCCACCTGGTGGAAGAGGCAGGAACTATTCGATCGCTGGTTCGATCTACTGTTCGATCGTGGTTTGCTACGTTGTCAAAGGAGAGCGCCATCTAGTGGAGAAAAGCCAAACTACCACAGGTTCTTAATAGTTTGCTATTTTTTTTTATAGCAGAAAGAATACGATAATTATTGCGGAAATATGAAGCGCTTTCCTTTTAGGTGTTTGTTGCTCTAGAGCTACAAGCACTGAAGCAATTTCGAGCTGCCCTAAAAGGAACACGTATTTCAGGGGATTATTCACCGCGTGAGTGACACTTGCGTTGTTTGACAGATAACCTAACCGCATCAGAAGTCAATAGTAAAATAATCGCCCATTTCGCAAGCTGATGCCATAGTGGCGGAGTAGAGATGAAGGCGATGCAAAAATTTTCAAAAGGCACAGGTAAAATGTTGGAGAAAACCACGGAAAACTACTCAGCTCATATTGACAATGACAAACTACGCACTGCGCATGCGGGGGCTTGTTGCACCAGCTCCAGCGTTGGTGCTTGAGGGGAAGGGGGAAGGCAGATCGAGTAACTTTGGAGCAAAATGCACAAGTAAAAGGAACACGGGGCGAATTATTCTTGAACAGTTCGGAGTTGCACCCTGTGCTAAAAGGAAAGCGACTATGATAATTTTTCCTCCTGCATACGTAATGTCATTTTAAAAGGTTGGCAACACTGGTCATATGTCAAATTGAATTGACGCGACCGCGCTTGACAGCAGTGACAGGTGTCATGACTTGTCACCGCACTGCATTTTTATCATCTTTATCACCTAATTAAGGTGTTTTAAGGTAGAAACCATGCCCCCGAGAATGATAAAGTACAAGGCGAGGTAGTGGTGTGACAAATTAATGGGTGACATGACGCCAGCCGCAGCGGAGCGCTGGTCCCTTTACGCCGCTGCTCAAAACCTTCCCGCAGTGCTAAACGACCCAAACCGAGGCAAGCAATCCAACTTCCTGACTAAAACATGGGGGGACACCTTCGTCGAAAAAGGCCACATCGACAAAAGCCCGTTTTTACCGGAAATTACGTACGCACACTTCGAAAATTACACCCGAAGGTTCAGCAAAAGGCACAAGAGACACACGAGACTATCTCAAACCAGACTCGAAGCAAACCACGTCAAAGCTCGAACGAAACCCGATCTGAACAGTGTTGATAACATTCCGGAGATATTTTTACGAGTGAATTTCCCGTTAAACGATCCGCAGGTGTTTTCGCAAGTTTTTCACGACAGCGATGAACATAAACTGCAAGAGGAGATGAGTTATTACTTGGATATTGTCGAGGAGCAGATTGCCAAGCAGGTGTCACAGAAATCGGGGGCTTTTTTCCACGCAATGACTTCGCATGACACCATAATGGAACAGATGGGGGTTGCTTGTGAGGAGGTTCGATTGCTTCGAGGCAAAGTTCAAAAAGTCGATAAGACTCTTGCCAAAGACTCTTTAAAGCTAATCGGATTGGCTCAGTCGAAAAGTAACCACAGCAAACTGTCGGATAAGTTGAAATTAATGTCGACGGTTCTTCAGACGCAGCCCACTTTACAGCTACTTTTGAGTTCTTCCGATTATGTGGCAGCTTTGGAATTGATTTCTAGTACGCAGGAAGTTTTGGCGAAGGAACTAGCGGGGGTTAAAAGTTTGAGACATTTACCATCACAGCTTAAAGAGATGTCGAAATTAATAGATAAAATGTTGACTACTGAGTTCGAGAGATACGCAGCAGCTGATTTGCATCGCCCTCTGGATTCTGATGGGGGTGTGTTGGAGCCTGATCGGTTGATTAGTTTAGTCGCGGGGTTGCTGAGGCAGAACCATTTTCAGTTTTTAGATGCTTATAAGCAGGAGGCTGTGACGGCTACTCAGGCAGTGTTGAAACAGCTTTTAATTGAGGAGTTGGCTGATGCCGAGGATGATATGGAGCACTGTTTGACTGGGTCGGGTGAGGTGGCCCCCTCGATGGATGCCTCTCATTGGTTGAAGGTTTTGACCTTGGCTTCTGAAGCTTTCGGTAAGTTTTTTATGTGTTTTCAAGTTCTTCCTAAGGCCCAAATGAGTTCAAAAAGGACAGAGGTTACCTAGGAAATACTGCATCTAGGATTATGAAGCAATTCAGCTAAAATCTGATTGGTCCTCTTAAATCTCTTATAACTCAAGAACTATTGGACCCTAGAAATTTTCAAAAACACGGATCAACTCAGGTTCTGGGACTGCCTGAATACAGTGAGGTTCAAAAGTTGTTTCCCCCCTTTCGAACTCTATCGTGGAGGAGCACTTCGGAAAAAGCTCTGGGGCACATAACATTTATTTATATATATCTACGAATTTTTCTAGGTTAAAAACACGTACCACACTTGACCGGAGATTAAGTCACGGCCACCCTAGATTTTCAAAAACATCGAAGAAATCGGTGAAATACGAAAATTTTTGAAAATTGCAAACACACGTCAACCTTATTTTTTTGATGCGAATTCGATTGCCCGATTACATTTTTCTAATTTCTTTTTGTAAAAATCACCAATCGTAAAATATCAGAGAATTTGAAAAATTCAAAACGAAGTAAAGAAGAAATTTAACTGCCGAGTTGAATTTGCTCGTGAATTTGTATCAAAAAAATAAGGTTGACGTGTTTTTGCAATTTCTTCGATGTTTTTGAAAATCTGGGGTGGCCGTGACTTGATTACCGGTCAAGTGCGACACATGTTTTCGACTTAGAAAAATTAGTAGATTCCGAATTTGTTGAAAAAAATGTGGGTATCAATTTAAAAAAACAATTTCAGGGTCATTTCGGGCTAAACCGAAAGTGGAAAAAAGTATTTGACAGCACCCTCAGACTGCATGAAATTAATAAAGGTTATGTGCCCCAGAGTTTTTCCGAAGTGCGCCCCTCCACTATAGAGTTCGAAAGGGGGGAAGCAACTTTTGAACCTCACTGTATAATTTAAAGCAATACAAACTATTTCTTATGATTTTCAATTACAGTAATTTATTTTCTCAATAATATAATTTGACAATTTTTTAACACTTTGTGCACGATGCGAGTTTAAAATAACAAAAAAACAAAGTTAGGGTCATTTCCGGTTAAACCCGAAGTGAAAAAAATTACAGGTGTCCCCATCTAAAGCCGATTTGAAATTTATAGAGTTTATTGGCATTATCTCACCCACAGGATGACAAATTCAGTGGGTGCGACATGTCAGAATGACCCTGTATAGTATACAACAAAAAATCAAAATCAAAGGCTTTCACTCAATAATTAATAATTATGTACATATTTACAAAGAGGGCAGATATGTAAACCCCAAGGCAAACATTTTAAGATTATAAACGTGTTCGTAATTACAAAAGATTTTGGCACACCTTCTATAGTTTGCAGTTTGGGGTGTCCCTTGAGATATTATTAACATATGGTATTTATTGTTATTTTTCAACAGAGAGATACGTAATTACGTATAATAGAATAGAAATACAGGAAAAAATTGGAAGATTAAAAAACCTGCTGCATAAACGAGTGCATAAATTAAAATTTTGTTGGGGGGAGTATGCCCTCAGGGCAATTTTTTTTGTGTGTAGTATACCATTGTCATTCAGATATGCAATTACTTGAGCATTAGCCGCCTTCTCCAAAACTTTCTCCAACGATCCTTTTTGTCCCAAAGATTAACAGAACGTGGGTAAAAAGTATTCGCAACGCTTTCTAACGTACGCGCGGGGGTTGTGTGTGTTAGGCTTTTTCTCTATTGGTATGTATGTAAACGGGCTTAAGAGATGGAGGGTAGGTTAAATTAGAAAAAAGTTGCGCTTTTTCAAGCTGATTGAAAACCTGTAAAGAAGTAAAGAATTTTCATGTATCTTTATTTGTTCCTGAGTTATCCCGAAAAACCTGAAAATCGCAATTTTAAGGAAAAAATCATATCTTTCTGACGATTGGATTGGTGGTAATTAAATGAAATTGGGAATTTCTATATTCTTGACAGCTGTCAACTCAATAGCATCGTCAGAAATTTGCCAGACTTTTTAAATTTTCAACAGCGACGGTCAACCTTTCTTTTTTTTATTGCCGCCATATTGGACGCACAAAAAAAATTATTTTTTTTAAAATGTACCCAAAAAGGACTTTTTTAGCAGGCCGTCAAAATTTGAAAATTGGTATGAATAATTTTAATTTGTAAAATCAGCCTAAACTTGGACTGCAAAAGGGTACACCGATTTTTCCAATGTCTTATGACATGTGAAAACAATTGCATTCAGTGGTAATAAAATACGTCTTGGCATGGTGTGACTCAAGCTTTGAGTTAATTTTTCAAAAAAGTCCATATTAAATTTTTTAAAAGCAATTTTTGTGTATTCGGTGGATTTAAAATCCAATATGACGGCCATAAAAAAACGGAAAGTTGACTGTCGTTTTAATTGACAGATGTCACTAATATAAAATTTTCAGTTTATTCTAGTTTAATTCAAAAACGAATTAAGGTATCAGAGAATTCTTTACAGATTTTGAATCACCATTGACAAAGTGCAACTTTTCTCTAATTTAACCTTACGGATTAATTTTTTTTTTGGTTTTTAAGATCCCAATGGAGGGTAACGAAAAATTCACCACCCTGTATATCCGCAACAATTTTCTAACGGACCACGGGCAGTGTAAGTCAGGTTTTTTCCTGCTGCTTTGTTGTTATAATGTCAAATTTCCTGCCAAATAATGGAGGACAAGTAACAACAATAAAAGCGCCTTTAACACCGCAACCGCAAAAACACCTGACTCACATTGCCCCAGTGTACGAATTTTTTAGGAGCAATAATTGGTAATACTATTTGAAACGAAAATTGCCGAATTAACAATGTTGACAACTGCGCAGTTACATTTCCTTTTATTTGCTTTTGTTTTTCAAATTGCTTTCACTTTTCACAATCTGCCAAAATGGCAAAAATATTTTTTTTTAAATGTAATCTCGCAGTTGAATTTGTATCAAAAAAATAAGGTTATGTATTTGCAATTTTCAAAAATCTTTATTTTTGACCGATTTCTTCGATGTTTTTGAAAATCTAGGGTGGCTGTAACTGCACGTCCGGTCAAAAATGATACATGCTTTTAACTCAAAAAAAACTCATAGATTCCGATTCCGTTGAGAGAAAAGCAAAATTTGGGAGGGGGCGAAGAATGCAATTTTTTTAAATCCTCACCCCCTTCCATAGGTTCAGTATGCGTCAGATATTTTGCTCGATCGTTTGTTACGCGACTGAAAACTTTGCGGAACAGACTCGGCCATGACGCGTGAAAGCCATAGTTACCTGAAATCCAATCATTGTCGTATGGATTCAAAGTAACTGTCACGACCGAATCTGTTCCGTAAAGTTTTCAGTTACGTAACAAACGATCGAGCAAAACATCTGACACATACTGTACCTGCGCGTAAGTATTGTCATAGCTTGATGCGTTCAAGGTTACGTAATTCCAAAATTTTGGAAAGTATGTGATTAAAAAAATGTGGAGGGGTAGGGGGGCCCCAGGCTCCCAGCCTGCCCCTGCGTGCGCCACTGATTTAAAAATGTGGAGGAGGCCTGGGGGGCCCCAGACCCCCAGCCCGCCCCTGAGTGCGCCACTGATTTGCACATGAGGAGCCCTCGGAGGAGCCTCACTTATTCTCAGCAATTTGATGCCTAAAAATTTAAATGAATCAATAAAACTGCCGAGATAAAGTGAGGCTCCTCAGATAAATGTGGAAATCGAAAATTCTATTAATGACGTGCATCGGAAGTTTTTTTGAAAATAGAAATTCTATACAGGTGTTCATTCATAGTCCTAACTTCCGGACGTTATTCCTTACATGATTCTAGGAAGAAAAATTTCTATGGACATATGTCCAGAAATGCTTTGTAGGGGAATTACGCCCCTTCAATGGGGTACTCAAAAAGTTAAATTTTTTAAAAGGACCCCGCACCATCCTTATGGAAAATGGCTTTCTGTCGGATTGGCTGAAATTTTAGTATGTTGTAGATTTTGACCTCCTGATCAAATGTTATCATTGCCCCAAAGAAATCGTACGGACAGTTTTTGATATAGTCTGCCGAAGATAAACTTTTCCCCATAAGGACTACCCATTTTTCGGACAGTCGTAATATCTTTTTTTTCAGCATAATAAGCAAACACGCCCATAAGACTCCTGTATAAAAGTATGCTATTATGATGGCAAAAATGCAAATTAATTTTCGCTGCATGTAATTCTTATGGGAAAATTTTATCTTCGGCATCCTCTGGAGCAAAAACTGTCCGTACGATTGCTTTGTGGCAATGATAACTTTTGATCAGGAGGTCAAAATCTACAACATACTAAAATTTCAGTCAATCCGACAGAAATCCATTTTCCCATAAGGATGGTGCGGGGTCCTTTTTCGAAAAATATTATGAATAGAATTTTGAAATTTGGAACAATCGTAAGTGTAAAACAATGGTGTTATAAACAGCTTTCTCCTTACTTTTTTCAGATTTTTAATAACATCACAGGCGTGCGTTCTTGGGGGGGTCTTACACATGTTTTTGCATGTTCTTTTGCTGTAGTCATTTTTCTCACCAAATAATAAGATTTTAATCGGTGGTTGATTCTACCCAGAAAAGACAAAAAATAAAGTACAATAAATTAGTGATCATAACAAAAATTATTAATGGAACTTAATGCGCACACTGTAATCTTAAAAGTTGTTTTTTGTCATTAGGGGAGGAAAAGTTGACATAAAAGATATCAAGTGACTTTGATTGGTTTAGAGTGCGAAAATTTCTGTTATAAGATTTATTTTATCTACCTAATTAGAAGAGAAAGCTCTTTACAGCACCAACCATTGCATTGCTCTGAATTTCAAAATTCTATTGTTCATATTTTTCGAGAAATTTTCAGAAAACTGATTTTTTGAGTACCCTTTTAAAGGGGCGCAGCTCCCTTATAAAGCATTTCCGGACATACGTCCATAGGAACTTCTCTTCCTAGAATGATGTAAGGAATACCGTTAGGACTATAAATGTAAGAGCACCCTGTTTATAGCGAATTTATAAGGAATTATAGTAGGATCACGGGCAATTATCGGTAAGTTTGTATATCGATAACCATACCGATACATCATTTCGATAAATTATCGGTATATCGATATATCAATAAAAAGTCGCGCAGGCCTAAACAGGGCTGCCAACTTAAGAAACACCTATTTCATACGAAGTTTCCTTTACGTCTTTACGCATTTGCTGACGTCACAGCTTGCTATACTATAAGTTCAAATGGGTAAAGAGCCCGCTGAGTCGTTAGCGTTTGGGGTGTGAGGTTATATTAGTCTGCGAACACTGGTGCGATGCTGTGTTTGAACAATTTTATGTTTATTGTAGATTTTGCAACTGAAAATTAAAATGATTTATTAATTTCCGTAAGCGATCAAATAATAAAAATTTAGTAAATTAATATGAACGTCAGTCGATTTTTCAATCTTTTGTACTCCTTTGTATGAGCAGCCTTTCTTAATAGTGAATTGCTAGCGAAAGAGTGATTGATAATGCAGAAATTATTAATAAACGTAAACTAGTTTAAAATGTGCATGAGTACGTCGTAACTTCATCGAGAACGTGTGTAGCGTGCGTTTCATCCAATAAGAACCGAAATATGTCGTCGTCGCCAGTTTAATGTTATCTAATTGAAGAATGTTCTTTATTAATTCTAAAGTGGTTGTTAATGAGTAAAAACTTCAGTTTAGGGAGTACTTGTGGTTGGACTGTTAACCAACATCAATTTCAAATTATTCCCGGTTAATTTTTTTTTTATATTTCTAAGTTGTACATACACCACACATACATTTTTTAAACACCTTTTTTTCGTTATGCTGGGACCTCGAAACATAAAGATCTGGTGTTAATTCAATTTCGAATTTTGGACTGAGTTCAGTAATCTCCTATTTTTATGTTGGTTGTGGGGAGGTTAAAAAAGCCTGACTGACACAACCCCCGCGTTCGTTTAAAAGGTGTACGACTTTACATTTTTGAATCCCCCATGACTGAGCACTGTTCTAATGACAGATGACAGTTGATATTGGTTAACTGTCATCTGTCATTAGAACTAATTCTGTGACTTAACAGTATGTAATGTTAAGTGACAGATTGCTAACCTTACATACTGTTAAGTTACAGAATTAGTGAAATGTGGGGTATCAGTAAAGTTTCGACGTGCCGTTCAACTTTCACGGTCTTCTGGATGTTTACCCCATATATTTTGGTACAAGTATTGGTTTTGCGTATATTTTGCTGTAACAAACCTGCTAAAACGGCCTATCTTTTCAGGCAAGTTGGTCCAACGAGTAAAAGCAGTACATGACGTCATCAAAGAAACGGCCGACACCACCGCAGGCCTCACATTCCCTTCCCCCTTCTCCGACGCCGACAATTTCTTGTCGATGGAAGACCACAGAAGAGTCGAGATCAAACTAAGAGATCTGCTTACCTCGATCTGCGATTACTGCCACGAACGCTTGGCGTCGCTAGTGAGCACCCAATCGGAGAAGCAAACCGTGACAGCCCTACAGATAACTGAATTATCGACAATAGTGGACAGCTTCACGGAACTGTGCGAGTCGATCTGCGGCCGCCAGAGCGCGGCCTTCAGGGCGGCCTTCAAAATCCAGGCGGGGAATTACGCGCAGAAATTCCACAGCCAACGCAGGAACAAGCTGACTCTGCTCTTGGACGCGGAAAGGTGGAAGGTGGCTGAGGTACCGCACGAGATACAGATTCTAGTCGACAAGTTGGCGTCGGGACACGCACTGACGTCACTGCCTACTTCGCCGGGGACGAAAAAACAATCGCCAGTGCTCCAAATCGGAGCGCATGACTACAGCACAGTCGGTACGGTGTTGATATTGGTTCAATTGGTTAGTGAATATTGCGTTTGTGCCTATAATCTTCAGCTGCTGGCGCCGATGATCGGCAGGAATTTGGCGGAGCTTTTGCGAACTTTTAATTCAAGGTCGTGTCAGTTGGTGCTCGGCGCGGGGGCTCTTAAGACCGCCGGACTTAAGACGATCACTAGTACCAACCTCGCGTTGACTTCTAGGTCCTTGCAGGTTGTTCTGTGGATGATTCCACATGTTCGTGCGCATTTCGGTACTTTAACGAGTGATCCTTTGCCGGCTTTCGATGGGGTTGAAAAAGATATCGGACATCACGTTCAACAATTGGAGACTAAAGTATTGTCCATCATGAACAGTTTAGTGGGTGACCAGTTGAACGATTGGGATGCCAAACCTCCCGTTCCTTCCAAAGCATTCCGAAATGTCTCGAGGCATCTCACCAAACTGCACGAGGCCGTTAGTTCAGTATTGCCTGAGGAGCAGGTGATGGTTTTTTAACTTTGACAAACTTAAATGATTAGGGGAGGAGTCAACTATTTTGGATTACCTCAATTTCTGGTCGATTTTAGTTTCCTGAATCTAATGCTGACGTTGAAATTTTTAGAAAATCTCTATTTTTAGAATTATCTGAAAATTAAGATTTTCCAAATTCCAGACATCTTAGACCTTAATCGACTCAGATTGTAATGCTGAATATCCTAGGAGGCAGACACCCTGTATAACACATTTCTAATATGACATAGTATAATTTTTTTTGTCATAGGTATGATAGGCGTTAGCCATTTCAATTCGAAAAAAGTCCGAGAAAGCTGAAAATGCATTTAATCGAGTCATTTTAAGTCTGTTATGAGTGTACTAAGTTATCACCCTCCAGCGAGGTCTGCGTTCCGCACGGCAAAGAGCTTTTTTGAGAATATCTAGTTAACCGTTAATTTTTTTACGCCAAAATGAATCTAGCTAAATTATTCAGGAGAAAATTCTTTATAAATGAAAATGAAGTTCCGAGAAAATTTTTCCATGACAAATACTTTCCAAAATACAACCGATCGAAAAAATTTATTTTAAAAAAAACCAGAAACATGGGGCTTCCCATAGGGTATGACAACACTCTGCCAACAAACTTACAGAATGGGTTCTATGACGGAAAATAAGTCAAAATTGGAAAAATGTCTTTTTCGATAAAATGCTTTCTAAGGGCGATACGCGCCCCCAATGTCTAAATTGAAAATTGAATTTCCTTGGAAACACAAAGCCGCAGAAAAATCAAATTTGCGGATTACGTTACTGACATCAACACGGTTTTTGACAATATACAATTTTTTTTTCAAGTTGACAGGGACTTTTGGGAGGTGTTTCACCCTTAGAAAGCATTTTATCAAAAAAGTCTGCTCTTCAAATTTAACTTATTTCCCTTCCTAGAATCCGTCCCGTGAGTTTGTCAGTAGCATTTATTTTTATTTTTTTACACCGTGTATACAGGGTGAGTCTGAAAGACTCCACATCCTTTATACCACAGAATCTACTGTTCAAATGATGAAGGTTGGTGCAAAAATTATTGGTCAATTGTGATTCCTCTTGATGTTATAAGCCACCAAAGATCTTCATTTTTAAACATTCTTTTTAAATATCCTTCGAAAGGTGTATCGTAGGATTTTGAATTTTTGCACAGCATTGTTACAGACTAAGAAGCAAGTGCTGATGGTACTTAAGACATTATCCAATAAGCAGATCTCTGTTATACAGGGTGGTCCCGATGTTATTTGCCCTTGAACTTTTTTATGTTTGAAAATATTACTAATTTGCCTATGCGGCCGTATTCCCCGTTCAGTTCTAAAACTGTGGCTCTTAAAATTTTTCGAAAAAACTAACCACTCACGAGAAAAATTGAAAAAACCGAAAACATGATGCAGTTGTTTCTTCAGTTGTGAGCAATGGTTCTGGGCACCGATGTAGGACAACACCTTCAATGGAAAAAACAGTTGAAATGTAATGCGTGTCAACGTACACTTTCTTTTTTATTGAAATTGTAGGTTTATCACGATGGTCATGTTTTCGGTTTTATCAATTTTCCTCGTGAGTGGTCAGTTTTTTCGAAAAATTTTTAGAGACAATAAAGTTTTAGAATTGAACGGGGAATACAGCCACATCGGCAAATTAGCAATATTTTCAAACATAAAAAAGTTCAAGGTCAAATAACATCGGGGCCACCCTGTATAACAGAGATCCGCTTTTTGAATAATGTCTTAAGTACCATCAGCAGTTGCTTCTTGGTCTGTAACAATGCTGTGCAAAAATTCAAAATCCTACGATACACCTTTCGAAAGATATTTAAAAAGAATGTTTAAAAATGAAGATCTTTGGCGGCTTATAACATCAAGAGGAATCACAATTGACCAATAATTTTTGCATCAAGCTTCATCATTTGAACAGTAGATTCTGTGGTATAAAGGATGTGGAGTCTTTCAGACTCACCCTGTATGTGCATTTATATCAATCATACTTTTGAAAGGCACATTAGTGTACTTAATGCGTAATTTTAGCATTAAACATTACATTATCTGAGACTATTTTTATTAAAGAAATAATGTCATAACTCATAATATACCTCATACATAAGTCGGTATATTACATTAATGCACGATTCCACCGACCTCACTTAACTTTAAGAGAGCCTTAAAATGACAATTATGACGTTTATACCATAAGACAAACGTCATTCTTCATTTTTAAGTCCAACTTAAGTGATAAGTTTGGTCCGTGGGATCGGCCATAATAGCTATTATAAGTACATCGGTAAGTACTTCTGTAGGCCTAATCCACTAATGTTTTTCAATTGTCATTCATTTTTCTACGCTTAGATGTTGAGTGCTGATCAATGTTTTCTTCTTCTATTGGAGCGACTTCGTCTGTTCCTTCTGAAATATTGCCATTTAGTAGTTCTTCATCGATTATTTTGTCATTTTCTGTATTTTCATCGTTTGCAATGTGTGCACCTCTGTTCGTGCATGATTGAGACTGTCCCTGGCAATAGCGTATCTTTAGGTGATTTCCCTTTATCTTTACCATATGTTACTAACATAATGAATTGAATTCCCTTTACACCTTTGCACATACGATGACGTCACAGCTTACTATAGTATATAATTGTAATGGTGGAAAAAGTGTAAAGAAGGTCCATAATGAATAACGGTTGGGAATATATTAAATCCACTCCTTCTTAAAAATTGTATATTGATATGGGGTGACTAGTTTCGACAAATTTATGCCATCTTCAGACCTGAACACAAGATAAGGAAAACATATAATCTAGGAAAGGTTATGTGCTAATAAGGGTTTTTAGTATAAGAGGGTCCTTTTCTAATTGTGACGTCAAGCCAATCAAGCGGCAGCGCACTATGCGCAGATGGTATACTGTTTATGGCGGCGCATAGGGGGTCTGACATGGCACATCTTCCATCCTTTTATGCTGAAAACCCTTATTAACTAATATTTTGTCCAAAATTCTCAACTAATTGTAAAACATAGTTGGATTGTTGGTTGCATATACCTCGTTAGAACTTTACCTTATTTAGTAATAAGTACTCACTATGTGTGACAAGTAACCAAACTCTCTTCCTTTCTTAAAATGGCTGCGAAGCAATAGGTAATAAATTGTCGGTAAGAAATTTTAATGTTTAATATGTTTTACAATTAGTTGAGAATTTTGGACAAAATATTAGTTAATTAGCACAACCTTTCCTAGATTATATGTTTTCCTTATCTTGTGTTCAGGTCTGAAGATGGCATAAATTTGTCGAAACTAGTCACCCCATATCAATATACAATTTTTAAGGAGTGGATTTAATATATTCCCAACCGTTATTTACTATAGTATGTTCAAAGGGGTAAAAAGCTCGCCGAGTTCTTTAGACCTCGTTAGCGTTGATTGAGGTGTGAACCTAATGTCTGTGGTTGAATAGTTTTATGTTTATTAGGTATGGATATTGCAACTGAAAATTAAAGTAATTTATAAATTTCCGTAACCGATCAAAGAATAAGTAAATAATAATTGTCAGTATTTAATCTTCAGTAAAATGAGAATGTTTACCACTTTATATCTCTTTTAAGAGTAAAAAAAACTATGATTCATCTATTTTGCAAATAAGAACCATTAAGCACCATAAAGTACTGACTTGTAGCGCATTCACTTGCCAACCAAATGTGAACAACAGCCCATCAACTGTTCCTGTCGTTTGTCAAATAAGTTAGAGTGACGTCATAATATGTGTTAAAATTTTAAGCATCTGTAAGCTAAAGGGAAATCGCCTTTTCTTAAAAAAACACAATGACTTGAATATCAGCATGATGTCTGAGGTCTAGATTGAGAAATTTGTGCCTACAGTAAAATAAAATTGCTGCCAAATTAAAAACTTTGATTTTTAAGGTCACCCATTCTCTCTTTCCTTCACAAGTCCAAAATATGTGGTTAGAAACGAAACGAAAAGTCATGTAAGTGCACATATACACGGTGTAAAAAAAATTCTACTGACAAACTCACGGGACGGATTCTAGGAAGGAAAATAAGTAAAATTTGAGAGCAGACTTTTTCGATAAAACGGTTTCTAAGGGTGTTACACCCCCCCACCAAAGGTCCCTGTCACGTTTGAAAAAAAAACGTATATATTGTCAAAACCCGTGTTGACGTCATCAGTAACGTAATCCGTAAAGATTTTTGTGCGGCTTTGTGTTTCCAAGTAAATTCAAATTTCAATTTAGACATTGGGGGGCGCGTATCACCCTTAGAAAGCATGTTATCGAAAAAGACATCATTCCAATTTTGAAGCTTCAGTTTTTTTCAGCTGTTTCATGGTTTTTACATATTTTTTTTACAAAAATTGAAAAACCCCAATCTTGGGGTAAATCACCCCTATAACACTTTGGCACCCTACGATCGATCGATCGACAGTCTAGAACAGAGCAAATGCCCACTCGGGAAGGTGGGGGCCAACCACTGCATGCCTGGTCCGCTGCAGCTGCAAGTCAAGTAGAAGAAGGTATCGATCAGTTTTGTGACGTATGCTTCACCACCAATTCACTTTAAGTTTGGCGTTTCGCCGGTTCGCACCAGAATAGGGTTTTCTGTTTTTAATTTAAATTTGAGGACTAGCAGCTTACAGTTCCTTTAATACTTTGATGGTTTTTCAAAGTACGATAATGTTTTTAACCTCCCCACTCCACTTCACCATTTAAAAAAAAAGGGAGGTTACTGCAATCACTAAAATTTTCGAATTCGAGATAAGACCGGATCTATACGTTTTGAGGTCTCAGGAGCCCAAAAAAGTGGTTTTTAAAATGTGTGTGTATGTATGTACGTACGTTCGTTCGTACGTACGTACGTTCGTTCGTTCGTTCGTAAACACGCCACAGCCCAAACTACTCGACCGATTTGGCTGAAATTTGGTACGTGTGCATGTGATAAACCAACTTAGATCTGAAAAGCTTTTGGAGCCAATCGTGCAACCAGAAATGCCGTTTTGGCACATCAACTTTTAAATTTTAAATGTAAACCCCCATCTTTCACGTCACAATAAGAAAGGCCTTCAGATTCTGCTTCCAAAGATGTATTCACTGTCAGTGCCCTTTTGACCAAAAACTAAAAATATCGAGATTTTTATCGGACTTTAAAATCGCGGTACAGCCCAAGCCCCTGAACCGATTTGGCTAAAATTTTGCACATGGGGATTGTATTACACGTCGAAGAGCTGAACAAATGTTGGATTCAATCGACCCACGGAAAGTGCCGCTTTGGCACACCAATTTCCAAATTTAAAGTATTCTCTCATTTACCCATCCAAAACAAATTTTTGAAAGATTAATTGCCACCATTAGAAGGGTCTTCGAATTCTGGTTTTAAATGAGATAAAATTTATTCGCATTTATTACCCTTTGGGTAGAAAAATCGAAATTTTGAAGTAACACTGAAACCACGTTATAGCCCAAACTACTGGAAGGATTTGTCTGAAATTTGGTACATGGAGGTCAGGTGACCCGTTGAAGAGCTGAAAGGCTTTTGGGAGCAATTGGTTAACGGGAAGTGCCATTTAGGCATATTAACTTTAAAATCTTAAACACAAGTCACGGAAATCAAAGACCCACGCGTTGGGGAGGTTCCAGCCGCTTCTCTGCTGCCTTTTTTTTGGCGCGCAATCGGAAAATTATTAACATCTTGAAAAATGGACAATGTTTATCTACAAATACCAGTATGTACATAGCTACTTATTCTAAAAAATCGCATTAGCGCAAAATGTTTATTAAGGGTCTAAACAAATATATTTAGCTGTGGTGTACCTCACCTCCCGCTATGTTTTCCTGATATGACGTCTTATAAAGTGGCAATTACTCCGAATTTCCTATAAATGAGGCAATTTAAAGTAAGCCTCTTTAAATTGTCTAAAATAAGGCTGGATATTGCTTACAATACTTTAAATGTTAGGTATATATTCTTAAAAATGCGAACATTTTGGCCTTAAGGCTGTAGTCAAATATTTTTTTGCCGAAATGCCCTTAATTTAGTTTGCCAAAAAATTTTCGTAAAATGTTAAATAACTAACCATTTTACGAAATTCGGAATGATCGCCATCTTTTATGACGTCATATCCGGTTTCTACATTCATTAAAAAATTTAAAACAGAATAATTTGTGCCCTAAAAGTTTAAATCAAATCTGTAATTTGTCCAATTAGAACAAGCATGTGGAAAACTTTGCCACTAACTGCATAAACCCACAGCATATTATGTGACGTCACATATACCGACTTGGAAGATTTGTTATTGAAAAACTAGCACTTTTGAAACATTTTATTTGCTGAGGAAGCATGGACTAAGTGTATTATTCTTTATTATTTTATAATTTTCAATAATGGCCTAAAAGCTTGTACTTTGAAAAAAAATCGACAGATTACTTCATGTGGTCAATATCTAAAATTATCATGCGTCTCGTGTTATCATGTTAATATAAAGCAGGAAGACCGTAAAGATTCGTCAGGCATACGCCACAAAAACCGATCAACATTTCCCTCTCCTTCTCGACTTGCACCTGCAGCGGACCAGACATGCAGTGGTTGACGCCCACCTTCCAGAGTGGGCATTTGCTCTTTTCTAAACTGTACAATTCGTGTCCTTATGAAGTGGCCTAAGGTGGCTTTCTATAGCTATAGCTCAATAATTCAAATTTCAGCAAGCTGTGAAAAAAATTGATGCAGTTTCGACCGCGGTTCAAACCCGGTACATTCGTGTCCCGGGTTCAACCCTGAACCAGAACTGCACACATTTTTTCCACGAAATAAAACTCAAATAATATCTTTTGCAGGTCAGTGATATCTACGAGGTGATCCACAAAAACTTCAAATCGCACCTGCGGGACCAACTCGTAAAAATGAATATTCAAAATAACGGGGGAGTTCAGCACGGAGTTGTCACGACGGAGATAACTTTTTATTTAGAGACTATGAAGACGCTGAAAGTATTGCCGCCAAAGTACTTATCTGATAGGGCCATGGACGATATTTGGGCGAGGTAATAAGACTCGTGTGTTTTAATAAAAATCGAATGTTTTTGTTTTCTTGTTATGTTTTTGATTAAAGTCTTGTACTTAATATCTGATGTGGTGTTTGTTCAAGTTCAAAGATTTGTCTTTTATATTTCGGTTAAAAACAGAATTTAAGGATTATTTAATAATTTGCCTATGGCTAAAGAAACTTGGCGTACGGCTGCTGGCTGCACCCCCATAATTTTCATTCTTTAAAATGAGTATGGGATAGCCAGTCAAAATAAATTAACCATATACATCCATTGCCTCTCTTTCACACCCCAAAACTCACCCCCACTCCCAGTTACCCCCTGAACACCAAAAATTAGAATACATGACATTGAAGTTGAACCCTACAAGTTGAAGAAACTAATTGACCGTACATAAAAAATTTCACCTCAATAGTTCATTCATTCAACCATCTAAAAGCAAATTTTGCCAATATTAGTATAGTTGGTGTTTTCTTTGATGATTACTTATTAAATTAGCTTTTAAACCAATCACGTTAAATCATTTTAAAACTTCTACCCAATCAGATTCACTTGAGAGCGGTTATTGCATTTAATCGTTCCCCCGACGACTTGAATCTTCAATGATTTTTCTCTTGAAAATCAACACGTAAACAAAAATATAGAAAATAAAAGTCCACAATTACGACGAACAGACACAGCTTCAAGGCACACGTAATGTTTTCCTTCTACAAACCATATTTTATGTGTTTTTGGACTTTTTGTCTTGATTTTTTAATCATCTTCAAAGTATTTTAGGTAGCCCTACCCAATCGAAACATTTGCATATTTGGTTTTGTGGTAAGTATCTACAGTGTTATACATCGCACTGATAACGTCTAGATTGTTAAAATCTGCACTCGAAATCAAATAGTAGATCCACGCGATCCTTTATCGTATCACATCAAAGTTATAAACGTCTACAGAGATACACATCGCATTGTTAAACATCTTCCCAGGCTTTTAAATTAAAGATCAATAAAAAAAACACTGTCAAACGAATTTGGCTATATAATCAAATTTAGTGAAGTTCACCCGAATTATACATATTATGTGAACCTATATCTATCTATAGTAGAAATATAAACTATTTAAAACTTAAACACTAATAAGAAATAAATATGGCATAAATAATGGTAATAGGGTTACACTTTTAAAAAATTAGAACCTCTCTTGATGTACTGCAGTTCACAGGACCCCTCTTCCGGAATCAATACAACGAATTGTGCTTTACACAAAACTACAAAGAGGGCTCGATCAAAAAAAGTTGAACTATATACAGGGTGTCACGAAATTAGTGGTCAATACTTTACCGGTACATTCTTCTATGAAAAATATGAGAAAAAGTCCTTATCAACAGATGTCGAAAAACAAGTCCTAATAAGGGAGCTAAGGCCCCTTAAAGAAGCCACTTTGAAAGTGTTTTCTTCTAAATATCTTCAAAACTGTTAAAGATAGCAACGTGAAATTTGGTATCTTTACTAAGTTTTTGATGAGGAATTTACTACTGTAGAGAAAATTTTGATCATAAGCGTCTCCTACAGGAGGGGCTTAGGACTAGGGGAGGCGAGGGTAATATGGTAGATGGGGGTAACAGTGGACGAGCATTACATTTATTCTGGTGGGTAACTCTACTTCGTTATGTAATTTCCAACGTGCCAAGTGCCGGTAAGTTCAGTTTTTAGTAAAAATAACCACCGTCAAGTTCGTAACTTTGCTTAAACAAAACGATATATTGAGCCAGGAGTTGGTTTCATAAATAAAACAATGGTTATATGTCAAAGTACGAATGTGAGGTTATGTTGCAAAGCCGTTATATTTAATTTCAAATATCTTAACCCATGTTCATACTGGAAGGGGGGAAAAGTGGACGTACATAACTGAACACATTTCTGTTACAGATCATGCTGAGAAATTACAGATCTCAAAATAAACGCGCGTGTTATGACACAGGAACACCGGAAGTTTTAGAAACAAACCGTGATAAAAAGCACAATATTAGTTGTATGAGGAATTTTATAAGGGTAGCGAAACTACTTTCATTTTTCAGGAAGTGCCTCATGAATGCACCGTTACCTACTGAAAAGCAGATTATTGCTGTTCTCAAGCGGCCAAAAATGAGAAGAGGTCTCCACACGTTCAAATTTTAACTGAAGGGGACAGGGACAGTGGCAAAAGCCGAAAATGCTAGGGTTTTTTAGAGACTATTGTTAATTTAAGAATGAATTTTACGTTTCCATTAGTTTAAGCCTCATATATTTTTCTTAATGTTGATCAGAATAAAAAGATTTATGCACGAATTTTTTTTGGTTTAACTTTGTCAATATTGTCCCCTATAACCTGCATCACTGAAAACAGCACTCTATGGGAGTAAAGCGCGGCGTCTATAATGACCCCCTGGGGGTAATAATGGAGAAGGGATGTTGCAAAAATATGACATTTTTTTATCGATTAGCTAATCGTTTTGTTAAATTCAGAAAAATTAGTATAACACTTGGGTATACGTAACGGAAGATTTTTTATAAGCAACCTTATATTTTTTTCCCTAACATTCTGCTGTCTACTATTGCCAGGTTGGTCCACTATTACCCCCGCCTCCCCTACATTTACTCAAACATCTTTTTAAGTAGCGTTTTCTCCAATGTCTGAAAATTTGAGGTTTTTTAAGTAAAAATGGAACTCTTGTTTGACATCGATAGCATGAGCCCTTTTCGAAAAGAATGGCTTTTCATTGGTTCATGGCTCGAAAATTTGTGACAGAAGACATCAAAATATCGTAAACTTGGTACCTATTCTCCAATAACAGTGGTCTTAAATTCATTAGCGCCCAATTAGTATCTTCCAGTAACAGGTAGTTCTAAGGGTTAAATTTCCACCGAGTCAATTTTTTATGTTTGTGAATTTTTCGTGTTTGGAGGTTGAAGGGGGTGGTTTTCGGGGTTGCAACTTTTTGCGTTCAGTTAGTCTGTTTCTGTTATATATAGTCCAAGGGCTCAATTTCATCCAAGTCAATTATTTGTGTTCGAGGGTTGAAAACTGTGAATTTTGGGGGTACAATTTTTTGCGTTCAAAATAGTCTCCTGCGATAATGAGTGGCAAAAGGATTAAATTCCGTCCAAGTCATTTTTTTGTGTTTCAGGGTTGAAGGGGTTGAGTTTTAGGGGCGTAGTTTTTTTGTTCAATTCAACTCTTTCGGTTGTAGGCGGTGCGAGGGTTAAAGTTCCTCCAAGTCAAGTCTTTGTGGTTGGGTGTTGAAGGTGGCGAGTTTCAAGGGTGCAATTTTTTGTGTTCAATTAGTTTCCTCCGGTAATAGGTGGTCCAAGGGTTACATTTCCTCTAAGTTAAATTTTTGTTTCAAGGTTGAAGGGGTTGAGTTTTAGAGGTGCAATTTTTTTCTCTTCCTGTCGTAGGTGATCTAAGGGTCTTGAATTTCAAGCAACATTTATGCGAAATTTCGAGTTTCAGCCCCTAATTTGCACCCATTTCTGTTTCATCTTGCAGAAAAAAAACCATGCCTTATCAAATAATGTCAAAATATATATGGTTTCAGACCTCCATGTGCGAAATATTTGAGAAGTTTTCGTATTTTTGTGATTTTAAACCCGTAAATTTCATCCCCCAAAATTGACACCCCCTCACCTTCAACAGACTTGTACGTCAAAAACGCATATCAAGTTTCAGTAAAATATCTCCACTGGTTCTCGAGTTAATGCAATTAATAGTTTTTCGATCCCGAAAAAAACCTCGTATTCTCGCGCTTTTACTGCGACCGCTGCCTAACCGCTTGAAGATGGATTAAAATCGTATAAGGGAGAAATGTCGACAACGAATAAACCTACAAAAAAGTCCGCGACAGCATATAAATATCTGTTACGGATAGCCGACAATAAGCCACTGAAGCTATTTTCGTCAAAAATTAAAACACAATAAACGATCTCAGTGGGCTACCCCTCGTAGATAGCTATATGCCGTCGCTGACTTTTTTGTAGGTCTTTTCATTGCCGACAATTCCTCCTTACAAACTTTTGCTTTAGTTTCAAGCGTTGAGGCAGCGTTTGCGATCAAACGTCGAACAAAAACAATCCCCGCCGAGATTTTCGGGGTATACATCCGTGTACAAAATTTCAGCTCGAGATCTGCTTTCGTTCTCAAAGTGTTCTCAAGTTATGCGATGGACAGAGTAGACGGACGGCCGAGCGAGCGAATTCACTAAACTGCGCATATGCTTCGGCACTAAAACTACTTACAAAAATGTTTAAGTAAATTTAGTCCTAAGTCCCTCCTGTACGAGACGCTTATGATCAAAATTTTAAAATTTTCTCCACAGTAGTAAATTCAGCATCAATCTTTAACCGTTTTGAAAATATTTAGAAAAAAACACTTTCAAAGTGGCCTTAGCTCCCTTAGGGCTTATTTTTCGACATATGTTCATAGGGGCTTTTTTTCATATTTTTCATATTAGAATCTACTGGTAACTTTTTGACCACTAATTTCGGGACACTCTGTATACTTGGAACACTATACATACCCAGCAAATCATTAAAACAAACAGCGACGTGGATCCTTCCGATTGGACGCTCTGGGATCAGATCCTCCACTGTGAAATACTCGGCGTTGCTTTGAGACAAAGCGTTTATGATCCGTTGACGTCTAAAATTTCAAATCAGCTCAGATTATTTTCAATCTTTTCAAACCTTTTCTGCTCAGCGCTTTCTGCGAAATCCTCTGGAAAGGTTGCTTGTGGGACCGACACTGAATAAGAATAATACGTGGAGACAACAGGTTCATCCCTAAAAAATCGACATTGAAACATTTTAAAAACGAATAACGGAAATTATTTTACATTTTAAGCTCTGAAGGGGCGTCAATTAGGGGTGTCTCTTCTTCTCTGCAAAAAAGCAAACATCACTATGAACAAAAATGACTTGATCTCTGATTCGCATTAGAATCAACGCAGTTCAGGTATCAAGCTAAATTGGTTGGTGATATTTATTTACATCATTAGCTGAGGGACGTCTTGGGGTCTGGCTGTAATGTCGGCCTCCATGAAACTCGGCGTTGATTTCCTCGACAGCTGCAGTGAATCTTGCAAGGGGGTTGTCAAAAGTGAAGGTCGTTCACCTGCACCCCTAACTTGTGAGACACTCGATGAACCTTTTGAAGCAGCTGAATCCCTAGTTCTGAAAGTTTACGTGGTTATGTGACAATGTGTTGAAGTGTGCGTTACCCCTCAGCCCCAGGCACCTGAACGACGTATTCGTTGAGTAAACGAGTCAGGATTGGTCCAACTCTAGGAGACCAAAATCGAGGCAAAGGTAGACGTTTGTTCATAACTTCATCCTGAAAGAGAAAGAGGGTAAATCAGGATCGGAAGAAAATAATACTAACATCTCGATCGATTAGACGAGGGGTGCGCCGCTTTGGCTCCTGGAGTTTCAAAGGTTTTTGAGAAATTTTGCGTTTCTTGGGGGTGGACGGTGATGCCGGAGGGATTTTTGCTCGTCGGGGTGGTGCTTTCGGTTTTCTGCAGAGAAATTTCCAAGTTTTTTTCTTCTTTTTTAATAAAAAATGCTTACTTTGGTATTGCAGTCGCAGGAACGACTTCAATGGGGGTAGGTGTTTCTTCCATGGGGGGTTCAATGGAAGGAACTGCTGCTATGGAAGGTATTTCTTTCGCTGGTACATCTTCCAATGAGATAACATGGATAGGCGATCCAGTCGCTGTTGCGTGCACTTCCGCTTGTACTTCAAAAAAAGTGGCACCACTTGGGGCTTCCAATGAGATAACATGGATAGGCGATCCAGTCGCTGTTGCGTGCACTTCCGCTTGTACTTCAAAAAAAGTGGCACCACTTGGGGGTGAGTCTTCTGTTTCCATACCCACAGGGGGTGGCCTAAATCAAAAATTTACATTTCTTTACACATGAATCCTTCATGCATCGAATGAGATCATTTCAATTTTTAATTGGAGTAGACATTCGGCTATTCTGTAATTTATTGGCCAATTCAATTTTCTCAATTTGATTTCATTGTTGGCTAAAGTCAATAAGGTTGATTTAGTTTTGATGTTGAGCCTAGCCTAAAATTTGGTTTCAACTTTTGAGGGATAGCCACAGGGCCGGATTAAACCATAGTGAGGCCCGGGGGCTGATCAATATGAGGGGGCCCCTAACTGCCATTAATTTTTCACGTGAAAAACCGAAAATGCCAATTTCAGCAAGGTGATTTTTTTTAAAACCGTTAGCGACCTAAAGTGTGACCCATCTTGCTTCCTCAAATTTAAGGGAGAATCAATTAGCGTAAACATCTAAGAGCCACCCACTTCGAGAAAAGTAGATTTTCATTGGTTTAAAACTTCAAAATTCAATAAAATCAATAAATCATGGCAAGTTTTGATTAAAACCGGATTTTGTATTATAAAGAGATGCTAGTAAAACCATTGGCACCAGTTTTTCCAAGAAAAAGCCTTAGAACGCCGAAATTCAGTAGAAACTACACATTTTTACGTTTTCTAAAAGTTTTTTGCGACCGCAAGTGTGACCCATCTTATTTCCTCAAATTTGAAGGAGAACAGATTGGTGCAAATTTCAAAACTTCTAGGACTCACACTTTCAAAAAAGTAGGTTTTCTTTCATTTGAAATTCCAAAATAGAATAAAACTAATAAAAATTGCATTTTGTATTACCAAAGACTCTAGTAAAACCAATTTCCAGCAATTTTTCTGATAAAAACTTTAAAACGCGAAATTCACTAGAAAGCATAATTTTGTACAAGTTTTTTGCGACCCCAAGTGTGACCCATCTTATTTCCTCAAATTTGAAGGAGAACAGATTGGTACAAATTTTAAAACTTCTAGGACTCCCACACTTCCAGAAAAGTAATTTTCTTGCATTTAAAATTCCAAAATAGAATAACACTAATAAAAATTGCATTTTGTATTATCAAAGGCTCTAGTGAAACCAATTTCCAGCAATTTTCCTGATAAAAACTTTAAAACGCGAAATTCACTAGAAAGCATAATTTTGTAAAAGTTTTTTGCGACCGCAAGTGTGACCCATCTTATTTCCTCAAATTTGAAGGAGAACAGATTGGTGCAAATTTAAAAACTTCTAGGACTCCCACACTTCAAAAAAAAAAGGTTTTCTTTCATTTGAAATTCCAAAATAGAATAAAACTAATAAAAATTGCATTTTGTATCATCAAAGACTCTAGTGAAACCAATGGCCAGTAATTTTCTTGATAAAACTTTAAAACGCGAAATTCACTAGAAAGAATAATTTTGTAAAAGTTTTTTGCGACCGCAAGTGTGACCCATATTATTTCCTCAAATTTGAAGGAGAGCAGATTGGTGCAAATTTCAAAACTTTTAGGACTCCCACACTTCAAGAAAAGTAGATTTTCATGCATTTAAAATTCCAAAATAGAATAAAACTAATAAAAATTGCATATTGTATTATCAAAGGCTCTAGTGAAACTAATTTCCAGCAATTTTGCTGATAAAAACTTTAAAAGGCGAAATTCACTAGAAAGCATAATTTTGTAAAAGTTTTTTGCGACCGCAAGTGTGACCCATCTTATTTCCTCAAATTTGAAGGAGAACAGATTGGTGCAAATTTCAAAACTTCTAGGACTTACACACTTCAAAAAAAGTAGGTTTTCTTACATTTAAAATTACAAAATAGAATAAAACTAATAAAAATTGCATTTTGTATTATCAAAGGTTCTAGTGAAACCAATTTCCAGCAATTTTCCTGATAAAAACTTTAAAACGCGAAATTCACTAGAAAGCATAATTTTGTAAAAGTTTTTTGCGACCGTAAGTGTGACCCATATTATTTCCTCAAATTTGAAGGGGAATCGATTGGTGCAAATTTAAAACTTCTAGAGCTCAAGACACTTCGAGAAAACTTGCTTTTCTTTAACGTAAAGTACCAAAATGTAATAAAACCAATAAATATCTGCAAGTTTTAATCAAAACTACATTTTGTATCATCAAAAACTCTAGTGAAACCAATTGCCAGTAATTTTCCTGATAAGACTTTAAAACGCGAAATTCACTAGAAAGCATAATTTTGTAAAAGTTTTTTGCGACCGCAAGTGTGACCCATCTTATTTCCTCAAATTTGAAGGGGAATCGATTGGTGCAAATTTAAAACTTCTAGGGCTCACACACTTCGCGAAAAGTAGCTTTTCTTTCATTTAAAATTCTAAAATGCAATAAAACTAATAAATATCTGCAAGTTTTAACTAAAATTACATTTTGTATTATCAAAGAGTCTAGTGAAACCAATTGCCAATAATTCTCCCGATAAAAACTTTAAAACTTCTAGAGCTCAAGACACTTCGAGAAAACTTGCTTTTCTTTAACGTAAAGTACCAAAATGTAATAAAACCAATAAATATCAGCAAATTTTAATCAAAACCACATTTTGTATCATCAAACACTCTAGCGAAACCAATTGCCAGTAATTTTCCTGATAAAACTTTAAAACGCGAAATTTACTAAAAAGCGTACATTTTGTAAAAGTTTTTTACGACCGCAAGTGTGACCAATCTTATTTCCTTTTTGAAGAAGAACCGTTTCTTGCAAATTTCAGATTTCTAGGACTCGAAACACTTTGAGAAAATCCTATTGGTGTAAGTCTGTCTTTGATTTGAGTCGATTTGGTGTGTTATTCTTTCCCTTTTTTGTCAAAAAAATCTTCTTTTGACAAGAACTTTAACCTAAAATTTAAATTAATCAATAGATGCCAGGGATATTTTGTTGCAACTATCTTGCTGCCATCATATCACCAGATTTTCATGGCCGACTGGCGTGTAGAATAAGTTTGAATTTATAATATTTTGTATACACTTGTATTTGTGTGTAGTTATTTCTTTAATTTTTTGTTATTGTTATTCATGTCGCAGTTAGGTTATGTCAGACATTTCTAGACTAGAATATCTGCACTAAATTGAAACACTATCTGTCATCCCGCGCGCAGCCTGCTCCAATTATAAATTTAAAAGGTCTCATGTTACTAATATGTATACCGCTTTCGAGTTGCCGCTGCACTTTACTGCTGCGTAGTGTAGATGACATCATAATATACCTAACACGCCGAGATTGGTCGTTTACGAGGAATCTTGGAGAAAAGACAAATCAGCGTGCTGCGTGATTTTGACTGCATCGCGCAGTGCAGTGGAGCCCGAAAGCGGCATATTCGAAACTAATTTTCATCCATAACTACCTACTCCCATTAACTAATAATTATTATTCTTACTTTAAAAAAAAACATCCTATTTAAATCTGCTCACTAGTTGTTTAAAAGTGTTACTTATAAATTGTAAACTTTTTGTTAGGTGCAACAAAACAATTAATAGCGTCTTCGACCCAAGCATACTAATACATGTTTTTGTTTCTATCGATCACCAAGACAAAAAATGAGAAGGTAAATGTATACAGGGTGTCACAAGTCTTTTTTTCCTTGTATTTTTGGAGAACAATTTTTTAATTTGGAACGTCGAATGGGTACCTACTTATCAAAGGCCCCTTTCTGACAATCACATTTTTTCCATCTCCGGTTTTACGCCAGAAAGTGACATCAACTTTTTATTTTCAAAAGGAAACAGCCTGTATATCATAACATTTTTGGAATCTACAAAATTTTCAGCATCCAATGATAAAGTGACATTTCAAGTGTCAAAAGAATTTTCGGGGGAGTAGGTATACTTGGGGTGTAATTCCAAGTCAGTTTATGTCAGTCACGTGATGACATAAGTCTAGTTAGGTGCACAACTCAGCACGGGTCGTTGGTTGCAAATTTTTGCAGATTTCTGCAATATTACATCTCACTGGCAACTATTTTCATCCTATAACTGTATGCAGGGTGGTCGTTTTATCTTGAGACTGGCAAATATCTCGAAAAGGAAACATTTTAGAAAAAAATGTTTTGTATAAAAGTTTTATGACTTCAAGGGGGAAAATAGATGGCATCATCGCCATTTTGATTCAAGGTCATTTTCAAGGTCAAATGAAGGTCAACTTGATTTTTTTTTAATGGAAACCTATATTTTTTATTGCAGATTCTTATTCCCCATAAAAGAACAAACAACTCTCATCTAAACAATTTTTGGATCCTATGGATGTAAATTTTAACCTTTTTCGAAATCCCTAGACATTCCCTAGTAACAGCGGCAAGACAAAACAAATGAACAACCGTTGTAACTTAGCAACGATGAATTCTAGATAAATAAACCACAAAAATTGTTGTAGATTTTGTTTTTGCCATGCCGCTGTTGCTAGGGAAGGCAATGGATTTCGAAGAAGATTAAAATTTTGATATAAATATCTGACAAACTATCCATCGGATCCAAAAATAGTTTAGATGAGAGTTGTTTGTTCTTTTACGGGAAATAAGAATCTGTAATAAAAAATGTAGGTTTCCATTTAAAAAAAAATTAAGTTGACGTTCATTTGACCTTGAAAACTTGCAAGCAACGACCCCTGCTGAGTTGTGCACCTAACTAGACTTATGTCATCACGCGACTGACATAAGCTGACTTAGAATTACACCCTTATTTACACTTTTATCTTTCAGTCTAGAAAGATGTGACCCCTCCCTTATCATTCTAATGGACCATAGTAACGCTAGAAAAACTGAAGTCACATGAAAATTAAAAACATTAAATTTTTTTACTTATGACGGGTTTAAAGTTTAAGTTTGACAAAACGCTTTTTTGCTCAAAACTTAATTTTTTCAAATGAAACCGAAAGCACAACTTTCTTTTGAACATGTGGGGTTGCAACTTAGGGGTTGAAACGTTCATAAAACACTGTAATTTAACACAGAAGACCAATTTTTACTGCATTGTACTTTTGAACGAAAAAGAGTGCATTTTTAGAGGAATCCGACGAAGTGGCTGGTATTTTTTAGGGGTTGTAATTGGAATTTTTCCTCAATGACCTAGAGTCGAAATTCATGCTATTGGCATTAGATACCTCAGTGGTTCAAAAAGGTCTTATCTGTAATTTGCCGAAAACCACCCTTAAGGGCACTACAACCCTCAAACTGCAATCACTAAAATTTTCGAATTCGAGATAAGACCGGATCTATACGTTTTGAGGTCTCAGGAACCCAAAAAGTGGTTTTTAAAATGTGTATGTTCGCACGTACGTACGTAGAATGATCTGCAGTGAATATAAATATCTACATGGATACACATCGCTTTGATATACATCTTCAGTTGGTTTTTCCAATAGTTCTGTGTCTAATTTACGATGTAATGGGCACATGGATAGATTTTATACACGATTTGAAAAAATAAAATTTTGTTTAAAAAATCTTCATAAGTCAAAAATTTTAATGTTTTTCATGTGACGACTTCAATTTTTCTTCGATTATCCTGGGAGGGGTCACAACCTTCTAGTTTGGGAGATAAAAATGGTCTCAACAATAATTTGACATTACGATATAGGTACCTACTTATCATGGGCTCTAAAAATTATATACAGAAAATTTTTGAAGGTGATTAAGAATCTGTACAGAATTCTCCGATACCTTGATTGTTCCTGAGTTAACCCGAAAGAAAGTTAAAAATTTGTATTTTAAATAAGAAATACTTTTCCTTTCCTAGTAGTTAATGATATTCAAATGAAATTTGGAACTTTAATATTTTCGACAGCTGAATAACTCTATGGTATTGACAGAAATAAAAATTTTCTAGGCCTTCTAGACTTTGGGCACCATCGCACACGCAAAGAAATTAGCTTTTTAAAAATGTAACCAGCATGGACTTTTTTTTCAAAAAAACTGTCAACCCTGGGATCCCACTGTTTTCATATGTTATAGGAGATTGAAACAGTCGATGTACTTTTTTTCAATTGAGGTTCATCGAAGCTTAGGCTGATTTTATAAATCACTCTATGTACTATTTTTCAAATTTTAACGATTTGTCAAAAAGCTCCACGTTTTTGAAGAGGTAATTTTCTTGTGTGTGCGATGGTACTAAATTCCAATATGACGGCCATACTTAAAATTATGTAGTTTCCAAAAATATTGTGATACACAATAAAATCAAAAGTTGATAATATGCCACTTCCAGTAAAACCGGAAATGGAAAAAGTTAGCGTTATTAGATAGGTATGTTAGAAGACGGAAGAAGGTAGGTAAAGTCGTGTCACATACATATTAACGAACGCGGGGGTTGTGTGTCTCAGGCTTTTTTTTTGTTGGTTTGTAAACGGGATTTCAGCTGACAAAATTCCTTTCATGGATAATAATTAACAACCCCTTTTTTACAAACCAACAGAAAAAAAGCCTGAGACACACAACCCCCGCGTTCGTTAATATACCACCGGACTTTAGATACCATCGTGATCAGAAAAAACGAGTACAAGACAAGACTTTAGGCACGAGCACTTTCTAACATTTTCGATGGAAAAACCTGCGCCTGTACTCGTTTTTTCTGATCACTATTGTACTTACACCAAATTTCTAAATTTTACTCAAAAAAAAAGAGGGATGTACCTGTCATTAGCTATTGCGACAGCCTGTATACAAATAAAGGGATGCTAGATCAAACTACTTGGTCAGTTTGTTTGACAGGATGACAACACTAAGGTAAATTACGAATAATCATGCAAATTAGTTAGGTATTACATATAAAGTTAAAGTTACCTTGTGATCAATACAAAGACGCGATTTTTATAATGATCACTTGTTAGGTAGGTACTCTAAATGAGGACTTGGGGGAAAAACATCTATCAATGTAGGACTATTACTTAATAGCTATTAGTAGGTAAATAAGGAAACTGCACGTTATGTGGAAAATCAAACCAGAACCTCCATATAACACTGCAGTTGGATAAAACGGAAATAAAAAGGTAACTAACTGGAAATCAGCCCCATTCAGTAAATGCTCCATCTGCTCATCCGTAATTACAAGCCCAAACCCGAAGTCTTCATCACCAGCAACCTAAGGACAACAACCAAGCAACAAATAACATGCAGGAAGGAATTATTAATCACTAAATTTCTATCCCACCGTTTGAATAGGGTCCGGATCCCGGAGTGTGATTTCATCCACTCTTGCTACATTTGCAGAGGGAACATCCATAAAACCTTCCGGATGTTCCGGTAATTCTTCATTCAGCACTTGAGCGACCATCTGTTGAACCACTTGTTCCGGAGATTCCGGAGGCTTTTCCGCTGATGCACGTTTTCTCTTACGTGTCCCTGTTACTGGCGTCAGTGGAGTCTCTAAATCACCACTATCAAGAGCACGGGGTTTCTTCTTTATCTTTTTTCTATGATGAAACATCTTTTGTTTTTAAGTAACCGCTAAGTGTTACTACTTACCCTGGGGGTGGTTTCACAGTAACAAATGGTTTCGACAACAAGCTCACAACTTCGTCCAAGACTAATGTCACCTGCCTGTCATAAATTCTGAGGGCCCCCGTGACTAGAACACACGACAGCCTCAAAGAGAACCGTTCTCGAGGTTTCATCGATCCGTTAACTAAATACCTCAGAATATCGTCACTGCAATATAAAATGGTTCGATTTTATTGTGAAAATAGTTAGTCGATGCTTACCAGAGTGCGACAATTTTGACCTCGACGATTTGCTTTTTCTGCAAAAATCGCGCCCCTCGGGTGGCCGCAATCCAAGCGACTCCGAGAGTGGCTCGGTGTTGCCGGAAGAGGAGAATTTGATCGAAAAACATTCTGGAAAACTAGCCGAAGGGGATACTGTACAGCGAGTGATAAAAACCGTCTTAGCGCGATTTACGTTTGAATCAAAGACGTTACTTAGTTTTTATCGGTCTTTTTGACACTTTGTAGTAAATTTCGTTAGTATATTTGGGCAAAATTAAAACGATTTTGGTCGAAGAAGCAAAGAACGCGCAACATGAAAAATGGCGGGAAACGAGAACGAGAACGAGAGTGATTTTCAACCAGTGCGACCAACAACCGACAAGGTAAAACACCAAAGCCCCTGCCATAGTCCCCTGCCGTTTGGTTGGTGCTCAATTCAAACTTCAACTTTTAAGTTTTACCTATGAGTTTTACCTATGTACAAAAAGTAAAGATCGCGTAACAATGTTGTTGTTGCTAGGTGTGGGCCAATAGGGAATGTAATTTCTTAGTAACAATAGGCGCTTTCCTTTTGCAGATTTATCTCAGAAACGTGACTTAATCTCAGCAATTTGATTGGTTCCTTTGAATTTTGACCAATCAGATTGCTGAGATGAACTCAGGTTTCTGAGATAAATGTGCAAAAACTACCAAGTTCTATTTGCTAAATAAATAATAATAAGTAGGTAAGTGTAAAGGCAATTTTCGGCTTGCTAAACTTATTGTTGCTAAATTTTAGGGTGTCCATTTCCAGTGAGTCTGCGGGTCAAGAGTCTTTCTTTTTTCCTGTAGTGGCAGTTCCTACTTATTTGTCAAATGTCAAGTGTCAAACTGACGGAAGAATTTCATTGGTATGGTATAAGGTATAGTTTGGAGAGTTTTCACGAGACAACTGAGACATGTAAGTCAATAGGCAACTTGCATCAATTTTGTTTTTGATGTTAAATTGAAGTTCGGGATGCATTTAATCCTTCCAGATACTTTAAGTTCCAATATCTTGTCCGTGGAGCTCAGAAAAAAATGAGAAGGTAGCATTTTCAAACTTCGCGCCAAAAAACACCCCCAGCCATTCGAACTCAATTTTCTTACATGTGACAACGTCGCTGTCTAGATATTCACGCCGGTATCCAGGCCGGATGGCACCGGATGTGCCGTATTCGTGGATCTTTTTCTAATTTCGATTTAATTATATCTACCAAAAAAACTTTTCGGTTGGTGTTCAGGGTAGGTCTTCGAGACCGATCCGTCGTCCATCCTTCTTCGCGGACCCCGTTCTTCCTTAATTCTATTTTCGCCTATCTACCGGTGGGGCAACCCACACCTGGGCTAAATAGCCTTGATGCTGAGGCCCATAAAACTCGTAGAAGAAGAAGAAGAACGTCGCTGTCTAACCTGACCCGACGTCTTTCATTCATAAATCTTAAATATTTTATTGTAGCCACCATTACTCTTTGCCAGTGGGTACAAAGGTACAAAATGCCAACCCAAACAACTAATAACATTCTACTTACCGCCTTTTTCAACGTTAGAGGTTACTTTTGACCCCTCTTTTTGTCAACTGTCAAGGTTGACTTTTCAAACTGATTATTAAACGTCACCCTCAAATAAATTGTTGTCAGATTGCATCGGCTGTACGATTTATGACGTCACAAGTCGTACAACGGCGTTTCTGATTTATTTATTTATTTACAAATAAACAAACGTTTTTAAAATAAAATTGATGTTCGCGGACGATTCCTTGTATCTTTATTGATGCATTTACATTAAAATAGCCCGAAATTATGAAATGTGCAAGATGCCTTTATCACAATGATTTATCTGAGAAGGCTAACTTAACTCATCAATTTGATTGGTCAATATTCAAATGAACCAATCAAATTGTTGCGATTAACTGAGGCTGCTCAGATAAATGTGTAAAAGAAAAGTGCCTGTTGTTGTAAAACTGTGCGGCGCAACAGTATGGGATTAAACATTAAACGCCAAATCGAAACCTTTTTTGTGGTTCTTTTGGATGCCAAAAAAACGTCACTTTGACTAATCCCCATCAATATTTTCAACTCAAATCTCAAATTTTACGCCTTTGAGCCATGGAGGCCGACCGAAAGCACGAACAAGAAGAACATAACGAGCTATACCACAATCGCATCATCTACTCGTTACCGGTGCGTGCAGGCCAATGGTCGAACGAACTGGCCATCAAAGAACAAACCGAATTTCTCTTCGCCTACAAGAAGGACCACTGCCAACTCCTCATCCAGAAGACTCGAAAAATGTTTCGCAATCTTCTAAAATCCACGCATTTAGCAGCAGAAACCACCTACATCAACTACAACGAGCCCTACCAAATCAAGTCTTACGGGATTAAAGAAATGGATCAGTGCGGAAAGGAGACTTTACGGCCCTTGTACCTGTCCGGGGTTATAACCGAAAGGGAAATCGATTCCACTCAGCATTTCACGCACGGCTGTCTTTTAACAGCGTCTCCAAATCGACCTTCCTGTGTTAGAAATACTTTTGTCTTTGTCGGAAGCGATAGGGAGAGATCTGGACCAGTCAGCTTTGGGGAAGACGTTTACATAAAAATTATGGAAAGTCAGTGCCTACCACTTTACGTCCAGTGCGAAAATTCAACCGTAGACACCTTTGGAAGGAATTTAGCATTGAGGCTCAGCCAAAGCCCGGACATCTACTGCAGGTTCAAAATTTTACACTGGAATCCAGATCTGAGATACGAAACTCAGGGCACGTTTGTTCTGTACAATGCCTTTGTAATTATCCAGCATACAGCGTCTGGAAATAATTTGGCGGCGGAATTTAACAAGTGGCTTCCAACTTTTTTTGGACCTGAATGTTCGATCTCCTGTCATACGTTCAAGGATCCGCACCGTTTGGAGACTGCTGAGAATCTCTGGAAGGTTGTGGGCGTGGAGAAGACAGACTTGGACTTTGTGCAAATTGCCAATCTCAAAAAGCACTGCTGAATAGCGAAAATCCAAAAATAAAACAGTTTTTTCATTTATGCAGCATTACAGAGCACTTAAACGTGTCTTATCTGTTTGTTTGTTAAATAACTTTTAACTTTTACGCTTCGCGGAGCAGTTAGTAAAAACAATCGAAAAATCGAATCGCCAAAAACATAAAATCTTTACGTTTCAGGGTCCTGGGAATCCGAAAAAGTGGTTTTTGAAAAATGTCTGTCTGTGTGTCTGTAAGCACACTGCAGCTCAAACTCGTGAACGTATCGAGATGAAATTTGGCACACATACTCAGTGGGCAACTTGTAGGTGCTGATTAGACTTTGGGCCACATCGGTTCACGGAAAGTGCCTTTTTGGCACATGAACTTTAAAAATTTAAATGCAAACCCCCATTTTTTGCGTTACCATATGAATTCCCTGATGCGATTTTAATTTCCCTCCTAAATAATAATTGGTTGCCTATTGTACCGGTCCACTCAGTACTCGATGTTGTTTTTAATTTCTTGAGGATGACAAAAAACTCTGGACGGTAATTGTTATCGCTCGCGCGACAAAAATTGGAGAAAATTCATTCCGTGGTTTGAGTGCGGTTAGTATCTTTTAAGGGATGAGTACCCCCAACATAATCGAATTTCCCTTCGTCGAGAATTTTGTTCTTGGGAAAATTTGATTCCTTTATGGGAAAATAGAACCACGTGATTTGTTACATTTTTTTTGAATCGTCGTCGCTGAGCCCTCTTAAACCGAGGTAAGTCCCTAATCTTTGGTAAGGTAACCTTCCCTTTGATCAGACAATTGTGTTATTTTCCTCATTGTAATAACTAGGGTCCGACTTACGGCTGAAACCTTCCACTTTACGGCTGAAAACCACCCCGTAACAGTTTTTTCGAATTCTGCTTCCAAAAATGTATCAACACTTAGTGCCCTTTGGCAAAAAAATCTTCAAGGACGTTATAACTGCGACTCATACGGTCCGATGTGGCCCAAAAACAATCCCCGCCGAGATTTTCTGAATATACACGTGTAGAAATTTCAGCTCGATATCTGCTTTCGTTCTCAAGTAGACGGACGAGCCGCCGGCCGAGCGAGCGATTTCACTAACACTACAGTGCCTGCGCATATACTTCGGCACTAAAATCCAGCTAGTAAATTCGGGTAAATTCCATGAAGGGAGAAGGATATTCAAGTAGCTCTCCCACCAAAGCATTTCACCAAAGATCGCTGACTGTGTTTGGTTAAGCGCGACAACTGGGAAAAGTGGTGTACTTCTAACCCGAGTTCAAACCTGGACGAGGCTTACTTTTTTTTTATGGTTTTGGCTTGTTTTCTACATATAACGGATGTGTGGGTATTGAACCGTCCATTCGTTCAGTCGAGATTCTTGATGTGCCTTTCTCTCCCCTAACTCTTAATAAAGCAGGGAATGAAATGAAGTTATTCAAATGCATCTTTGCGTTAACCAACAATAAAAATTGTTTTCAATACACTCAATTGAAATGAGAACATCTTTCTTCTGAAAATGTATTGACAAATGACAATGGTGTCCTTTCGGCTAAAAAAATCTATCTTACAAAAAAGCATATTCCTAATCGTTCAAAAATTCTATAGCAACAAATTGTTGACAACAATTGTTTCTATGGTACCTATCGTAAGGGGCTTAGCGTTAAGTCCAGGATTAAATGTTTTATACAACCCGCCCTCAGTGTAATTTTTTCTAAAATTGACATTTTAGAGGCAAAAAATGTCATTTTAGGGGTGAAAACCATTTGTATTTTATATTTTAGTAAATTAGCGCCGGGCGCAATGCTCACGACAATATCAGCGATTGGCAATAACCGCCCGCACGCCCGATCTCTGACTTCTGACTTGGTTTAAAGTTAAATGCTACATTTTATACAAATCCTGTGAAAAAGTGGAAGTTTCTACCGTCTCCGAGACGGCCAATTTTACTGATATAGGGTAGTTGATATCTGGGATTGATAGCTTTCGAGAAAAAAAAATACTAATCTGCGCGAAATTTCCGTATGAAAATGGCAATCATGTTGAAATTTTTAACTTGTATTGTTTTAAGGTGAATATGATTGCCATTTTCATTCGACATTTCTCGTAGTTTTGGATTTTTTTTCTCCAAAACTATCAATAGTCCAGTCAAATTAGACCTCCAGGGGACCGGAGGTTACAATAAATGTTTGAAAGCGGGAGATGATCTTAAACCCTTTAGTAGGCATCTAATAGAAATACCCTAGTTTTGCAACTTCCCAAGATGTGTGCGTATGATAGGGCGTCCAAAAAAATACGAAATTTTCGGACTTTTTTCATTTTCTCGCTTATAATTTTTAAAAGGTGCTTCCTAGCGAAAAGTTCACTATTTTCGAAATTAAAGCGCATTAAATTCTGCGTCGAAGGAGCCCCCCAAACGTTAAGTTCGACCATGTGGTAGGGTAGCAAACCATGGTCAAAAACGACAATTTTGTGAAAAATTAATAAGTAGTGACTTTTCGTCGTCTGTAACGTCCAAACGGCTACTCTAATTTAAACAACTTATAGCTTGAAAGTTGTAGACCATCAATCGCTGATTTCAAAAGGCATCACAAATTTCAATTTTGGTTAAAAGTATTCAAAAAATTATTTATTTATAAATGTAGTTAAGAAATGAGACAATGAATAAAAGATCAATTTCCTGGAAATCTTTTGGACGTGGAAGGGCCAGGGTCGTTCGCAGGCTCGATGAATAGTGTGTCGCCTTCAAATAGTTGAGGCTTTAGATCTAGAAAATCAAAATAGAGCAATCCATAAACAGTCATAAGTCACAACACAACACTCTTAGTTAGTCATAAGTCAGTACCTAAGCCTCAACTATTTGAAGGCGACACACTATTCATCGAGCCTGCGAACGACCCTGGCCCCTCCACGTCCAAAAGATTTCGAAGAAATTGATTTTTTATTTGTCTCATTTCTTAACTACCTTTATAAATAAATTGTTTTTTGAATACGTTTAACCAAAATTTAAATTTGTGATGCTTTTTGAAATCATGGTCGAAATTAACGTTTGGGAGGCTCATTCGACGCAGAATTTAGTGCGCTTTAATTTCGAAAATAGCGAACTTTTCGCTAGGAAGCACTGTTTAGAAATTATAAGCGAAAAACTGAAAAAGTCAGAAAATTTCGGTTTTTTTTGGACACCCTATCATACGCACACATCCTGGGAATGCCTACTAAAGCGTTCTCCGCCTTTCCAACAATTATTGTAACCTCCGGTCCCTATTTGACTGGTCTACAACCCCGGATATCAACTAATAAAAACTGTACATAAAGCAAAGTCGCGTTTTTTTGGGTGTCTGTCCGGATAAGGAAATCGGCCTTCCCGATGAGATGGCGAGTTGAAATTTAGCATACCGATAGATGATGCTGTCAATAGAATGACAAAAATCTTAAACCCACAAAATGACGTTTCGTTTGCGTTTTGTGACCATCATCAGGTTTTCGACCTTAAATCGCCAACGCTGCGTGAACGCTTGAAGATGGATCAAAAGTATGAACAGAGGAATTGTCGACAATGAAAAGATCTACAAAAAAGTCCGCGACGGCATATAGCTGTCTACGAAGGTTAGCCCACCGGGATAGTTTTTTCTGTTTAAATTTTTGACGAAAATCGTTTCGGTCGCTTTTAACCTCCCCACTCCACTTCACCACTTAAAAAACAGGGGGGTTACTGCAATCACTAAAATCTTCGAATTCGAGATAACACCAATCTTCACGTTTTGAGGTCTCAAGAACTCAAAAAAGTGGTTTTTAAAATGGGTCTGTGTGAATGTACGTACATACGTTTGTACTATCTGCGCTGCGGTGATACGACAAATCAGTATAGGCAACCACTGTTGCGCCGCACAGTTTTACAACAACAGGCACTTTTCTTTTACACATTTATCTGAGCAGCCTCAGTTAATCGCAACAATTTGATTGGTTCATTTGAATATTGACCAATCAAATTGATGAGTTAAGTTAGCCTTCTCAGATAAATCATTGTGATAAAGGCATCTTGCACATTTCATAATTTCGGGCTATTTTATCCAAAAGAACCACAAAAAAGGTTTCGATTTGGCGTTTAATGTTTAATCCCATACGAATTGTTGAAAAAGTTAATGCCACCATTAGAAAGGTTCACAATTAGATAAAAAAGATCGAAATTTTGGAACAACATTAAAAACACACAGAGCCGATTTAATAATCAATATTGTTTTGTACCCTTATATATTTGCCTAGCAACATTTCAAAGCGGCTGCTCCTGATTGGTAAAAATTCCCTTAAAAGTCGACTTATGACCTTTACCTCAGATTTCATAATCATAAATAATTCCACGAGTGCATACCATGTTATCGATAATTTTACTTCGGTCAATTTTGAATGCGTGTTACGTGTGAAAACTGCACGTCGTTATGGATATTTTCCGTTCTGGCTGCTTTTCGTTCTACATCTCTCGAGATACTTTCCGTTCTACGTCGCTCTGAATCGAACTCTGAATAATTTCTTTAGTGAATCGTTCCGAAAACTTTCCGCCCGTCCGCATAGTGCGCTTGCAGGGGTGGCGCGTAAAGAGAGATAATTAAATTGTTAGACACGCAAGTTAGCACGCAATAGGAAATGTACCACCTGAGCTCAAGCACCAATTACCTCGTAGTACGCTAGACGACGTCACGATTAGAAAAGGACCTTCTTATACTAGAAACCCTTACTCGCTTATTCCTACCTAATATTTGCTATCGACGTCCGAAGTTGAGCGAGTTTTCCGTTCGCGATCGAAAATCGACATAACGGCTTTACACCTCAAGCCTTCAAATAGGTACCATAAAATCTGTTCCGTGTTACCAAAAAAATTGTATAAGTAATATGAAATTGTAGAGCAAACTTTTTATTATTTGTAACATTATACAGGGTGTCTCAAAACTCGCGCACTTCCGGCCAGAGGCACAGGCGCTATGCTATACCTCTAGAGTAGCTTAAGGCAAAAATAAAACTTGAAATTTCTCTAAAATGAGTTATCCAATTGATTTGTTTATCAGTGTTTATGAAGCAGTGCATGAACGTGAAGCATAATTGCTGATTATTTCCATAATCTGTCAAATTTTCATAAACAACCAATCAAGTGCAAACTCTCAACCAATGAACGAGGTTTATCTCGGATAAATTTTATTGTCCTCTGGGGGGTCGTCATAGCGACGGGACGACACTGATTAAATTTTGACGTTTCTCTTGGCATCTTTAGCTTAACATTTGTAAATTACTCGAAATTATGCTCGCTTTTGCATATACCTTACCATCCATTGTGAAAATTGTAAGTTATTCCGTCCCTGATGTAAAACTGAAATTTCAGGGCAAGCTATTATTAATGCGTCCTCCTTCAAAACGTCGAAAGGTTCAGACCATCAAACTATATGTGGATCGGTTTGAAGATTTTGAGTTCAAGCGATGAGCTTTCGATATTTACTTACCTATGGATCATCCATTTGGCTAAGTGCATGGAAAACTAAACCCTTAGCAAAATATAAATAAACTCAAACAGTTAAAAATTATCAAAATAGGTACCGTAGAGTCGGGTGACTTTGGTCCACTTTGAAACTTTGACGTTCTGTAACTTTTCACAGGATAAGGATATTTACTTGCTACTGGTGTCAGTATTATAGTCTATGATAGTATTTTCAATCAGGCAAATTACAATAATGTGAAAGCAATTTTATTAGGTTTTTTTTTTAAAAAACAGGGTGGCCAAAGTTACCAGGTAAAGTTGGGATACTTTGGCCACCCATTTGTTTTACGCGTAAATGTAAAGACAAACATGCCTAAGCCTGTGTTTGGCCACCAAAAAAATTCCGTTGCCTTGCATGACGAATTGGGAGCAGCAAACAGAAATTAAATGTATAAAAACAAGTGGCGGGCTATTCAAAATTCAAACTTTATTAAAAAATACAAAATTTTATGCATAGGTTTCCATTTCAGGTATCTTGAAGAAGCCCTTTTGGAAGGTTGGGGGGGTTTCTATCATTACCACAATATCTAATAATTTCGGCTTCCTGCTGGTCTTTTGTAACGACCCATTTTTCCAAAGCTATAGAAATTGCCATATTATGCTATGATATACTAATAAATAGACTGGTTACTTATATAGTGCACTCAACAATTTGAAAACCGCCTAAATTTCATCCATTTACGACTGGCCAATGTCACCCGTTTAAGTAGCAAAATCTGATTGGGCGAGTTTGGCCACCCCCTACTGGCCAAGCCGCTAACTTTTCGGTCGTAATTATGGAACAGAAATCTTCCCAGAGGTCTACTCATCACATGCTGTTAGCAAAAATTGATAGCTGCCGCTAGTTAAATTTCCGCGACAAAAGTTTTTTGCGCCTAAACATCGCCTATTTCTCACAACAGGATTCTAAATTTAATTACGTTAAATTGAACTTATTAATTTATTCCGATTATTAATTTTTAGCATACCTATAGTATGTACTATCATATAAAATCATAAAACCCACAATTATTAATCAATTTAATGTGGACATGTACAATAGTAACAAATTCCGAAAAACGGCCAAAGTGACCTAGGCAGGCCAAAGCCACCCAACTTTACGGTAACTATACGATTATATTATGCATATTGAGCAGATAAATGTAAATGTCAAAATGAACAAACGGGATTCTGGAAATAATCTTAGCAAATATAATGCGACCATTGATTTTTTATCGGCAAAATTTTCCAAAGTCAGACTCTAAACTTCCGTTTTAGATAATTTTGCTCGTTGAATTTGGACATTTATATTCGGCGATTAAAGCCCTCGAGCTTCTAATCAGAATATAAATGCCCAATTCAACTCGCAAAATCATCAAACGGAAGTTTGTCACTTTGGAAAATTTATCCGATAAAAAATCAAGGTCTTGTTATATTAATGTCGACAAAATCCTGGTAATTTTTCTAATTATTGGAGTTATTCGCATATTGTCCAATTGCGCGGTGGTGCCCATAAAAAGAATTTACTATTACTTTATGCTTTATTCATGATCCCCCACAACGCCTCGGGTCCGAAGTGCCCGAGTTTTGAGACATCCTGTATTTGCAGCAGTGAATATTGTCTTTTTGGATAAGGCGTGCATTTTGTAGATAAATTCCTGCTCTACAATTTCATATTACTTATACAATTTTTCTCGTAACAGAAATCCTTGTGGTGTATTCGCAAAATGAAGTTGCGCTATGTTGCTGTTCGACTGCGGGCAGAAAACTACCCTCAAGTTCATAACTATTTACACTAGAAACCAGATCTATAACTATGTTTTGTTTTTTTGACACCTGGCAGCAGTTTTGACGCAGATTGTATAGCCTGTGTTTATATACACAGAGGGGCAGAAAGAGACCCTCATACACTTCTACTGTCCGTTAGAAAGTTATTGGACTTTATACAGGGTGTTCCTAAACCTCGTCCAGGTATTTCAGGGTTGATTTTAAGTCAAAAATGGTAGAATTTTTAAATTTGAGCCAATATGGTCTTTCCTTTTATGACATTTCCTACGCGCCTGCTGAACAGTAAAAATCAAGAGATTTTTTATAAGCAGGTTCAAAAAAAAACCCTGTGAAATAATAGAGGGGTTTGGTGGCCCGATATTTCAAGAAAAATATAACAGTTTTACTCGACTGCAGTCAATTGCCAATTTTCTAAAATCAAAAGGCACTTCGATAGTTTTGAATCGACCAGCATTACCAACTTAGCGGTACACAAAGTCCGTTCATTTTCTATAGCAGAACTAACATTTTTCTGGAACTGTACATCAACCCTAATTTGTAAGGGCCTGTACTTTTGACAATTTGATCGAAATTTACCGGGAAAGCAAAAACATTACATAACCCAAATCTTCTAGGGTTTATTTTTATTATTGTAATGGTGGAAAAAGTGTAAAGAAGGTCCATAATGAATAACGGTTGGGAGTATATTAAATCCACTCCTTCTTAAAAACTGTATATTGATATGGGGTGACTAGTTTCGACAAATTTATGCCATCTTCAGACCGACAATTTATTACCTAGTGCTTAGCAGCCATTTTAAGAAAGGAAGATGGCATAAATTTGTCGAAACTAGTCACCCCATATCAATATACAGTTTTTAAGAAGGAGTGGATTTAATATATTCCCAACCGTTATTTATTTTTATTGTTAGCAGCAGTGTCACAGATAAACGTACCTGAGGCTTTTTCGTGAATATTTTTCTTTGCACTTTACTCAAAACTGCACGCAAATAAAGGCCATTTTGAGCCAATTCAGAGCAATTGCGCAAAATTTTGACATTTGTCATGTTTTCTGACGTATCGCATTGAAATCGCTTCTACCAACTCACCTGTTAGTAAAATTCCTTGCAAAATTTCCTCATACCAACCGAAAATTCAAATTTTGACGTTCTGTCACTTCAATAGAAAATGAATGGAGAGTAGTTATAACGTGTGATCAAAAACTTTGCTGATCTAGTAGCCCTTGCCCTGCGGGAGATAGGACGTAGACAGCTCAAATTATCATCCAAAACCAAATCTGACGTGACGTTCTCATTAGAGTTGGGGAATTGTTACTTTTTTCCGGAACAGTAGCAACCTGTTCCTGTTCCGTGGGAGGAACAGTTCCAAATAACAGTTATTTTTGGAACAACTGTTCCTGTTTTCTGAGCTGATGTGCCGTCGTGCCGATAAAATTTTGAAACGGGAAAGAGTAGGTATCGAGGTAGGTATACTGGTACTGTATAACAAGTAACAGAAACGATATAACAGGAACAGGCAGAAACAGGTGATCTGATTCGGTGTCCTTGTCTAGACTAGGGGAAGGAGGGTAACAGTGAGACGCTTTTTTTTGAACCCCACTTTTTTAACCTCCCCAATCCACTTCACCACTTATAAAAAAGGGAGGTTACTGCAATCACTAAAATTTTCGAATTTGAGATAGCACCAGATCTTCACGTTTCGAGGTCTCAGGAACCCAAAAAAGTGGTTTAAAAAATGTGTCTGTGTGTACGTACGTACGTACGTGCGTACGTACGTGCGTACGTTTGTAAACACGCCACAGCCAAAACTACTAGACCGATTTGCCTGAAATTTGGTGCGTAGGCATCTCATAACCCAACTTAGATCTGAAAAGCTTTTGGAGCCAATCGTGCAACTAGAAATGCCATTTTGGCACATCAACTTTTAAATTTTAAATGCAAACCCCCATTTTTCATGACACTATAGGAAAGGCCTTCAAATTCTGCTTCTAAAAATATATTCACTCTCAGTGCCCTTTTGACCAAAAATTAAAAAAAAAATGTTTTTTATCGGACTTTCAAATCGCGGTACAGCCCAAGCCCCTGAACCGATTTGGCTGAAATTTTGCACATGAGGATTGTATTGCACGTCGAAGAGCTGAACAAATTTTGGATTCAATCGGCCCACGGAAAATGCCGTTTTGGCACACCAATTTCCAAATTTAAAATTATTCACTCATTTAACCATCCAAAACAAGTTTTTGAAAGATTTATTGTCACCATCAGAAAGGTCTTCAAATTCTGGTTTTAAATAAGACAAAATTCGTTCGCATTTAGTGCTCTTTGGGTCAAAAAATCGAAATTTTGTAATAACACTAAAAATACATTATAGCTCAAATTAGTGAATCGATTTGGCTGAAATTTGCTACATGGAGATTGGGTGACCCGTTGAAGACCTGAAAGGCTTTTGGAAGCAATTGGTCCACAGGAAGTGCCATTTAAGCATATCAACTTTAAATTTTAAATACAAGGCCTCCTTTTTTACGTCGCCATTAGAAAGACGATCAAATTCTGGGCTGCAATTCTCCAAATCGTTCGACTTTGTTCGTATACGGACAACTCGAACGAATGAAAATCGAATGCGAAACAAAATCGGGATTCTTGGAGCCCCTACGAGTTAAACCTTCGACGTGACTCGAACGTTCGAAGAGTAACAACGGCAACGCTGTTGAAAATACAGTGTGCCATTTAGTTGCAGGCGTTTTAATACGAAATTCCCCAGTATCTGTCATATTGTCATTTCGTTTTGAGAACAGAGTTGATAATAAAATGAACAAAAGGTGAAACTTGTCGGAAATACTTCGAAAATTTCATTTTTAATGGCTGCATTAGGCTCACGGAACATTAGTTCTGAACAAAAGCACGAGATGCTGGAATTTATCCAGAGTCACCCGGAGCTAAAATCAGGAAAATTTTCAAAACAATTCACAGCTAAAAGTGCACAAAAGCTGTGGGAGTCCTTGGCGAACACACTCAATGCAATGCCCGGTGCAAAGAAAGAGTGGACTAAGTGGAGAAAGGTTAAGGCGGAAGCTCTGCTTGGAGCCACCATGTGAGGTTCCAAAATATCTATTAAATTTGCAGTTAACTCTTTATTAAGACGGTATCGCTTAACAAATTGTGTGTTTGACAATTCAGTGAAAGGGTCACCTTTTGGGGTGAAACCTTCTAGCTGGTTGATTGGCTAATATTTCTGCTTCTTCTAATGCCCCCACGGCGGCCAAGTTAATTAAATCATCCATTTTGCCTTACACTTCGTTGAAACAAGTTTAAAGAGGCCACTGCACTAACAATTTCTCACTATAACCTCAGAAACTTGACACATGCCGTACACGACTTGAGTTTCCGAACAGTCCGGACCACTCGTTGCGTTTCCGTACGGAGAAATCGTATGCGAATCAGCCGATGGCATTCGAGAATCCACGAATAGTAGAATCCTTCGAAATTGACCCGCTTTCGCATACGAATACAACTCGAAGACACTGGAGAATTGCAGCCCTGGTTCTAAAAATGTATTCACAGTTTCTGCTATTTCTGTGGAAAATAGAGAAAAAAATCTTTTTCATTAAAAGGGACCAGGCTACTGACAGTGGATGACATAAAGTATCAGTTATTGTCAAAAGGGTGGCAAATTGTTAACCTTAAAAGGAACATATTGTCAAATGTGATGGGTGATGTCCGAAGTGATGTCGGTATTTGTCAGAAAATTACGAAATTAGTCATAGATGATAAGCACAAAAAAAATTCTGTCGAAATTAGTCATAGATGATAAGCACAAAAAAAATTCTGTTGAATTGACTACCATCTACACAGAATACAAAGATCCACGCGATGGGGAGGTTCCAGCCGCTTCTCTGCTGCATTTTTTTTTGTTAAGAAAACGCGCTAGACGTTTGAAACTTTGCATGTACCTTCCTTGAAGACACTATTTAATAATAATGGTACAAAAAAGCAAAAATGCTACTGTTAACCTTACTTAAAAAATTAAAACCCGATTGGGGCTCTGTCTCACTGTACCCCAATGCCCTGGGGTAGACTGAGACAGGGTGTTGGGAACAGTGAGACGTGTCGTATAAGCTGTTACAAAATATCTTCAAAAATAAGTGATTTTTATTTTTTATTCATTAGAAAACCTGCAAAATTAAAAAATGTTAACATTTGAGATTTAATTCAAACGCGTAGAATGATTTTTGGGGCCTGGTGGTGACTATAGATTCAAGTGTAAAAAATTTTTACTAGTACATCAGCAGGCTCAAAATAATTATAAGACAACTTGTCTACTTTATATTGCAAGTTGTTTGCCAGCCAACCCACAAATATATCAGAATCTGAGCATGTCTCATTGTTCCCCACATTGTCTCAGTGTTCCCCACACAACTTTGTCTCATTGTTACCCAGGGGTCCATAAAACAAAAAATAAATGATTAAAGTCTATCCTACAAAAATAATACGGAAAACTTCATCACCACATTTATCCCTAAAATAGGACTGATAGTTGATGCCAGTGTAATATTTATAAAATGTATCAATAAAGAATAGTGGACTTCAGTTTCAAAGTCTTGAAATTTAGTTCACTTATCAAAAACCAGTCACCATTATCTTGAACAAAGACTTTCACAGCTATGCCCGCTAAATCACGTCAAGCGCATGGGATCTATAGGTACTGTTTAAAGGGTAGGTTGGTAGCACTCTGTAACTTGTACACAAACCGCGAAATTGGAAAAGTCTCACTGTTCCCCGAGTCTCACTGATACCCTCCTTCCCCTACTGGCCGATGCAGCACGCTGTCGCGCTCGGGATAACAAATCGCGGTTCACTCGGTTCACTCTTCACAAAATCACAGATCAAGATCAAAATCAAATCCAGCTCCAGAATCAAGTAGAGCAGTTTAGAAACGAGCCAGTTCGGGTGTTCCATTACTCTAATCTGTTATTTTGATAACTGTTATTTTCCCATCGGAGGAACAATTTGCTATTGCTCCTGCTCAATAACAGTTCCAAAATAACAGTTCCGTTAAATACTCCCCAACTCTAGTTCTCATACAATAATTTCCGCAGTCTATGGTCTACATCCTACGTCTCTCATGGCAAGGGCTACTAGATCGGAAAAGTTTTTGATCACTCTTTATAGTTATTACACTATTCACTCAAAAACTGACGCAGACTTGTTAAATGGTGCCAACTTTTACTAGTCACTAATAAATAAGTATTAAAAACTTAACTCTTTAAAATGAAATCGTCAGCTCGAATTTGTAAAGAAAGTAAAGAGTCGACAAATCATAAGATTGTACTTTACATACTACAACAGCCATATTTTAAAATAATTATGTTGGCAATGCTAAAACTAAAAAGACAGGGTGTCCGGAAATAACGATGAAATATTTCGGGGGGTGATTCTGCAGCTCAAAATATGCAAAAAAGTTCCTATAAACATGTATCCGGAAATCGTTCCTAAGGGGGCTACGGCCTTCTGAAGGGGCGCCTCAAATTCGATTTTTATTAAATAAATCAGGAACCGCTTAAGATACAGTGACGACTTTTTGCACATTATCTAACATCAGTAAGCGCCATCAGATTATGGTACAGTCGAGAAAGTAAGCGTAAGTAAGCGTTACGCTCAGAATTTAGAAAACCAGCCTTCGATAGTGGTGCATTTCCATATCGTTAGAACCGGCACCAATTAGGGGTTGTATTGCTGGGTCATAAAACCTAGGACTATAAGCCAGTTAAGAATGATTCGCTCAAGAATTTGGCATAAAGTGCATTACTTAGTTTTTCGACTGTACCTATCTACCAAAAGCAGATTCAACCAGGGGCGTGGAAAATAGGGGGGGGAAGGCTTCAGCTTTCCCCACCCAATTTTTTTACATGTTATTTTTTAGACAATTTCTCACCGGAATATGGTTTCTTGACGAAAATTACATAAAAAAGCCTCTCTTGTTATAACACCGTAGGATCAACCGTTTTCGAAAAAATTAGATTTAAAAATCCATTTGCATTTCCTAGGCTTATCAAACGATGTTTATTAAATTACAAAACTGAACGGATTTTAAAAATTAGTATCTAAAGTAATCTAATGTTGCTTATCGATGTCAGATAGTATGCAAAAACTTAATAATTGACAATATAAAAATCGAATTTTGAGCGATTTCCGGACCCATGTTTATAGGAACTTTTTTTCATATTTTGAGATGCAGAATCACCCCCCGAAATATTTCATCGTTATTTCCGGACACCCTGTATGTGTGTAATGTAAAATGATTTTTTAACGAAATCATAGGTTGTGCGAGTCAGGCTTCTTTTGGGGCTTTCAGTTCCGTCAAGATTCCTGTGAGTGTCACTGTCGATAAGCAGTATGGGAGGTTGGAAGAGATCATTGTTGTTAATTGTTGTCCATTGTTTCTGTTTTCTGTACACTGATAGGATTTTTTTGTCGACACTGAGAGCTCGCTTAACAAAACAACTGAAAAAAGCCTCGCTCACACTGTTCCTGCTTTCCATAGGGCGATCAATAGAAAATCACCCTCAATTATTGTCGAAAATGTCAATCAACTATCAGGGACGACTTGCTATATGCTTTCTGCCATTTCGATACGTCATCAGGTGATTTGGCAATAATTATTCTCAATAGTTGCACGCCAGACGCAGGAAATTAACCGGCGCCTCCAGTACTCTCAGCCTTGAATAAATTCACAAAAAATACGTTTGTAACATTTTACTTCACGCTATAAAAATAATTACAAAGTGTATATGTATAAATTGCAGCACTTATACTAATAATAATAAATAAGCGTCTTCCATACGAAAATATTGCAGTCTGATTACGATTTATTTACAAAACAACTTCCGAGCACCGCGCTCGCTAAATACTTTGGTAGTCCTGTTAAATGGGATGTTTAACGCAAATCTTCTCATCGTCCAAATATTTACGTTCACTGGATCTCGCCAAGTTAATTTCGGAGCACTTTGGTGGATTTTTCTCGATTTTGAAGATGACCGAAGCGGAATCCCTGCTGCAGTCGTGCATCAAATTCAGTCTCGCATTCGTCTCGTTTTTCTGCGAGACGATCTCGTTTTGGATCAAGAGGGGTAGTTGGATCCTGTGCAGGTCTTGGTGGTGGTGGTAGACTGTCGCCAGTTTTCGGCTGGAATTGTTCTGATTTTCACTGCGGAGGATTTTTACTGCTAGGGCGATGAGGAGGAAGAGGATGAGGGCTCCGCACACTGGTACTGCTATGGTGGCGGCCCTGAACCAAACTTGGGAATTCGAGTAGTCTAGTGGTTCCTGGATGTTTGAGATTCCGGGGGTTGGCTGGCCTGAAAATTATTGCAAATGTCAAAAAATGCAAGCAGAGTCAACGAAAACGACGTGTACAGAGTCAGAGTGTCTAAAAAGTAACGAATATTGCCCAAAGTTTCAAGAGGTTGGAAAAAACGCGGAAAATCTGGAAAAAACAATGTTTTTTTCCGAAGCACCGAACTGGATTTTTTCAGATTTTTCTTTCAAAGCTAATGAAAGCACATCTGGAGCTCAGAACCTTACGGCATTAATCATTTTCTTAATAAAACGGTGGTTAAAACCTGTCAACAAGTCTTTCATACTTACGGTCGGCAGTTCAGTGTGCTTGGTTAAATTATAATCATAATTAATTTTCCTAGAGACCAATATTGATACAATCGTATCTAAGAAACTTAATCATGTTTATCATTTAACTAGGCACTGAAATTGTGGGGGTTAAACCTCATTCACAACCGCTTTACGTACGTGACATAACAGAAGTTTAACAATCGTCAACAATAGCGAGAAAAGTCAGAAGCTCTCATGAATAATTGTTGACCATTGTTAAAGTTTGTTACGTTACGTACGTAAAGTTGTTGTGAATAAGCTCTTAAACCTCATTCACAACCACTTTACGTACGTGACAAAACAAAGTTTAACAATCGTCAACAATAGCGAGAAAAGTCAGAAGCTCTCATGAATAATTGTTGATCATTACTAAAGTTTGTTACGTTACGTACGTAAGTGGTTGTGAATAAGCTCTCACTTCATATTCCATTGAAAAGACAGAACCAACGTCAAAATTTGAATTTTAGGTTAGTATGAGGAAGTTTTGCAAAGAATTTTACTAACAGGTGAGTTGGTAGAAGCGATTTCAATAAGATACGTCAGAAAACATGACAAATGTCAAAATTTTGCATTAGGTCATGGTGGTAAACACATGCGCACTAGTTTGACAGCATCTTGGAGGGATAACAATGACAGCTGTCGCTCGTTTTGGCAAATATTACGGCTCGTCCAACAATATAGGACTTTTCATAACTAATTACGTAAATAACTATTATTCATCCGTAGACCGTAATTAGTACAGTATGGGATAAGTCAAGCAAAAACAAATAATATATCTTACAAAAAGAGTACAAGCACAATGATACAACATGCAAAAACATATTAAAAGATAAATTTCAGAGCCTCAATCGCGGTCGTGAACTGAGCCGAAATCTGACATGTCAAAATGTATGTATTCATCGATGGAATAAAAGGCTTGAAGGACAAGAAATTCCATAACTTTGAATTCTTGAATCGTAGTTTTTGACATATTGACGTCATCATCGTTTTTTTTTTAATGGAAACCCACATCTTTCGCAATGGATTCGGAATCTACGATTTTTTCTAGGAAGAAAACATGTATTCCACTTGACCGAAAAAGCAATCACGTACTCTAGATTTTCAAAAACAGTAAAGGAATCAGTGAAAACCTAAGATTTTTGAAAAACCAAAACACAGCTCTATTTTTAACTTCTACGCTCAAGGCGGAGCAGTATATAAAATCGATCAAAAATTCGAAATTGAACTGACATCAAATCTTTACGTTTCGGGGTCCCAGGAACCCAAAAAACCTATTTTTGAAAAATGTGTGTCTGTCCGTGTGTCTGTCCGTATGTCTGTGGATACGCTACAGCCGAAACTACTGAACTGATTTTGATGAAATTTGGCACACATATTCAGTGGGAGATTTGTAGGTGCTGATCAGAATCTGGGCTACACCGGCTCACGGAAAGTGCCTTTTTGGCACATCAACTTTAAAAATTTAAATGCAAACCCCCATTTTTCGCATTACCATAAGAATGCTCTTCAAATTCTGCTTCTAAAAATGTATTCACACTTGGGCCCTTTTGACCAAAAAATGGTGCCGTGAAAAAAAAACTATGCATAAATGTATATTTTTATTAGGTACCGGATTTGATAACTGATTTTTTTTCAAGCCGAAAACCTAGTGCCATTTTTTCGAAAAATGTCATTTTAGTGGCAATTTATTTTATTGTCTGTGCGGGAGAGGAGCTGATTAGATTTTGAAGCCGATCAGTCAACCCGAAGTGCCCTTTTGGCATAGCAACTTTCTTATTTTAAATATTTAAAAATTTAATAAATGCTGCTGTTATTAATCCAATATGCAGTGCGGCGTAGAAGTTCCTGCCGTCTCCGAGACCGCCTTTTTTTTTTGATACAAACCAAGTTGCTCAATTACATCAATGATTACATTTAGTTAAATTCTTGTTGTAATTTTTACAAATTGCAAACGCTGAAGAAATTTTTAAAAAAGGAAAATGAAAGTTCGAGTGTTTTAGAGTTTTTGAAAAATCTTGATTTTTCATTCATTTCTTCGATGTTTTTGAAAGTCTAGGGTGTGCTAAATGTTATTGTCCTAGAAAAATTCGTAGATCCCGAAACCGTTGGGAAAAATGTGGGTTTCCATTTTAAAAAAACGATGATGACGTCATTATGTCAAAAACGACTGGGCCAAAAAAACCGGCAATGGCACCGTCGGACACAGAACAGAATGCATAAAAAACCCTATACCCCTTCGTGAATTTGTGACTTTCTTCACTGTTTTGGAGAAAATAATTAATAAAAATCGGCGGTGACGTCATTTATCCCGGTCTAATGCATTGAAACGCCTATGGTGACGTCACTTATCTGGGTCTCATGCATTGCCGTCACAGACAATTTTTTAAATGCGCTTGTTTATTAAAATGTATCGGCTTTCACGGCTTTTTTGTTCAATTTCTCTTCGTAATAGCAGTTGTGCGTATTGCTGAACCAGAAAATATACAGGATGTCCCAACGAACGGTGAGTTAAAGTCAATTTTTATGTTCACGTCTTTAATAATATCGAAAATTTCTGTACGCCAACCGTTAGCGACCGAAAATGTGCCTAATCTAAAATTACGATGAACTCACATGGGCGGCTCGTGTAGGGGGGCAGCGCAAAATGACATTTTGTTAAATGGAACACCCCATATATCACGGGTCAGTCTGTGCAAGTTTTGTCAGGTGTGCCCCATACTTAAATTCACTCGTTTTTGAGTTATTTAATAAAAAGTGTAGAACTTGGCAAAAACAAAACTTATTCAGTTAAAAATTCATATTTTCGAAGCCTTGAGGTTTTTCTCTTCCAAACTTGTCTCACATCCTCACATCTCACATCAGCTATCTGATGACCCACTTGGATGTCAAGTACTCAAGTTTCATGTGTGTCTCCGGCAAATTTTCAAATTAACAGAAATTAAAAAGACAAAATCTCTGAAATTTCAAATAGAATGACCTTGAAATTTTTTCGCCATCTAATAGAGAAGTAAATTGTAGGTCGACTTTCTCAACAAATCCCTATACCTAAATTGCATGTTTTTCAAGTTATCACCAGCTTTAAGTTCGCGTTGTGGTTTTATCCGTTTCCGAGTTACTCTTGAGAGTGCATGCCTCTAAAAGGACCAATTCTACTATTTCAAAGAGAAAATTTTCAAGGCTTCGAAAATATTAATTTTTAACTGAATAAACTCTTGTTTTTGCCAAGTTCTACACATTTTATTAAATAACTCAAAAACGAGTGAATTTAAGTACGGGGCACACCTGACAAAAGTTGCACAGAATGACACGTGGAAACCAAAAATGCATTGATATATGGGGTGTTCCATTTAGCAAAATGTAATTTCGTACTGCTCCCCTCCCCCCTGCACGAGCCGCCCTTGTGAGTTTATAGTAATTCTATTAGATAAGCACATTTTCAGTCACTAACGGTTGGCGTACACAGATTTTCGATATTATTAATGACGTGAACGTAAATGGACTTTGACGCATCGTTAGGACACTCTGTATTTAGTTCCTCATTTCAGAATTCATTCATGTAAGTACCCCATTCCTCATTGAATTTTTTTTAAATAACTGACCTCACAAAAATTACGTTCTTATTCAGTATACCTACTGTCAACTGTCAGTAATACTCCTTCTGACAACTGCAAAAGCATACTCTTTTCAAGATACTCTAAAGAAAACTACGATTTTTAGAATTTCACCGCTGTAAATTAATTTAGGGAATTTTTTTTTCTCAATCACTCGTTAAGGATACCAACCAATTGCTTCCATAACAATAAAATACTCAAGGTAGGTACCAACAATGAATATACAGGGTGAGTCTGAACTACGCCACATCCTGAATACCACAGAATCTACTGTTCAAATGATGAGGTTTGGTGCAAAAATTATTGGTCAATTTTGATTTCTCTTGATGTTATAGGTAAGCTGTCTAAAATCTTAATTTTAAAATGTTTTTTCGAATCGTGTATCGCAGGATTCTAAAATATATTTTTCAACTATTTACGGGTAGTATTTTCACTTTTTTATGGGGTTAACTTACCATTCGTTTTATGGTGATTACTTGAAGCATGTTTTCGGTTTTTCTTCAACGGTCAGTTCTTTTAAAAATTTGCAAGAGCAAAAAAACTTTAGAATTAAGGTTAAATTCCATGTGCGATTATTCGCAAAAAAATTTGCGACATATCGCGACTTCTAGAGAATTTCACTAAATATTGACGGATTCTACTAAAAACCCCCCAGAACATTCTACTCAAAACCCCCAGAAATTGCGTTATATCCCAAAAAAGGTGTGATATGTCGAACATAGAATACGCCCTTTAATGAAACAATAACCCTGCATAGGCAAATCAGCAAAAACAGACATGAAAAAGTTTGGAGACAAATAACATTGGTGCCACCCCGTATCTGTAATAATTATGTGCAAAAATTCTGAATCCTATACGAAACGCCGTTCGAAAGATATTTAAAAATTATAAATTAAGATCTTTGGCGGCTTACATCAGAGGAATAAAGATTGACCAGTAATTTTATCCCTAATCTCATCATTTGAACAGTAAATTCTGTGGTATGAAAGATGTGGTGTAGGTAGTTCAGATTCACCCTGTATTTCTGCGATTTCAATCGCAATAATATTAGGTCAGTACTATCAGCTGCATGCAAATAATCCAATAATACCTACTCCTTTTCATGATATTTGCCAACTTCTGCAAATAATACGCTCTTTATAGCTATTAAGACAAGGTGTTTTATAGGCAGTTTAAACCGAGTTTAAAAAACCGAGGCCGTGTAGTTTATATTTGAGCGACGTTAGGAGCGAAAATATAATAGGCCGAGATTTTTAAACTACGAAACATGATTTTTTCTAATACCTTCTAACCATATTAACACGACCTCTTAAAGTTTTTTTTATTTTCCTGCCAATTCAAGTGATAAATGTCAAAAATTTTTGATATATTAGCATTAAAACACGTTGCCACGGGCGTGTTTGCAAATATAACCAGCTATTTCAAATGTAATATTTTTTATAGTCACTTGATGCAAATCGACAGCAAATTTTCTGTAGATTTTGAATCTGTGAACAAAAAAATAATTGAACGTCAAATTTTCGCGATATACACAAGACTTCACTTTTTTAAATGGGATACCCCGTATATTTTGACACGGTTGAATTGATCCTTCTTTAAGGAATTTGAGATATAAGCGCAAACGTGATTTAATTCTACGCAGTACCCTCTGGTGTTACCAGTTCCGTGACGTCACAGAGGGGAAAGGAACCAATAAGAATCGCTGAAATGAACGACAAACGTCATTTTTGGTGGCATTTCATTTTCTACTAAACTTCGGAATATTTTTTTTTTAGTTAGCGCAAATCATCCCTTAATAAGTGGAGATCATCGTCAAGTTTTGTGGTTTTGTGGCCCTAGGACGCCGTCGTAGTGGATATTTCCATCAGGAAACTTACCGAAAAACGTGCTATTTTTGATGAGATGTTTGGTCTGGGGGCTGTCTATGTGGTTGCACATGTCGTGATAGCAGCAGAAGATCAAAGAATCCTTCCTCTTGTGCGAAATATTCTCGACTTTCCCAGGACTGTTCTGACAGAACGATCTGTGCTCGCTGGAGAAGAAAAAAAATACCATTAGCAGTTATCTCTATAAATAACCCGGGAAATGCAAATAATACTCGCGCAAATTGCAACTTTTACAATGAGTCAGGAAATACGTATAGCAATTCACCGTTAAATACCACTCGGTTATTAATAAATTAGCTCGAAAAACCTGTAAGCGGCGAATATGGACTGGAACGTGTCTTTTTCTGCAGGAAGCAACGGACGGTTGAAAGAAATTCGCCTGGAATGTTTTAAATTACGATCTTTACAGAGATGATTTGCTCCATACTTAGACTCTGGAGGATGTTAATAAAATAAAACGACTTCGTACATAATAACTCGCCGAGGAGAAAGACCGGTGCGTAAGTGGGAATTTGCATAACGGGGTGTTTTTTGCCGAGCAAGTGTTTCCTTAATTATCATTATTGTAACTAATGGAACTGTTGGTGGCCGTTTTATGGATTACAGAAACAGCCGGTCAAGAAGGCAACCTGAATTTTACGATTTTGACTTAAAAAATTCTTCATCGCTTTTTATCACTTATCCAACACAATAATTAGGTACCAATTTATTATTTTAACAACAACAATTGGCAATGATAATATAGTTAAATTGATTTCCAGTCGGTAATATAATGCCTATACAGGATGTCCCGAAATTAGGGGGCCAAACTTTACCAGTAGATTCTTCTATGAAAAATATGAAGTAACGGTTAAAGATGGCAAAGTGAAATTGGGTATCTTTAATAATAAGTCTTTGAATGCTGAATCCACAGTAATCTGGAGAAAATTTTAAAATTTTGATCATAACCGTCTCGTGCAAGGGGTGCTTAGAACTAAAATTAGTCAAAACTAATTTGTAAGTAGTTTTTTTCTCAAATTTGATTCCAGAATTTGAACATCTGAAGTTTTTACGTAAAAAAGATACTCTTGTTGAACGTCGCTAGAACACAGTTTTTGAAAAAGATGGTTTTTCATTGATTCAGGGCCAAGTACAAAATGTGTAATTGAAGACACTGTAAACAAACTTACATCATTCTAGAAAGAAAAGTTCTTATGGACATGGGTCGAAAAATAAGGAAGCATTTTCTGGAATAAAATTTGAAAAAAAACTGCTCACAAAAATGTTTGAGCAAATTTAGTCCTAAGGCCTTCTTGTACGAGACGCTTATGATCAAAATTTTAAAAATTTCTCCACAGTAGGTTCAGCATCAAAGACTTAAGATACCAAATTTCACGTTGCTATCTTCAACCATTTTGAAGATATTTAGAAAAAAACACTAGGTATCAAAAGTGGCCTTAGCTCATTTTTTGACATATGTTTGGCCCCCTAATTTCGGGACACCTGTATACAGGATGTCTCAGAACTCGTGTAAGAACCAGTAACAATAGATCGTAATAAATGCCTATAATAAAATAAAATATCCATCAGTGATCAAGCAAAGAGAAAAATTCATCGATTTATTTACTAAGTTGACGCTGCCTTTCTTTAACACTTAGATACTATTTACAGTGTAACTTTTGACGAGACATAAAGCGAAAAGTAAGTAAAAATGCCGTCCTACCAACTAACATAACGACTAAACAAAAAAGGTCTTAATGATCCTTCGTGAAACACCACCCTTCAAGGCGGATGAGCAAATTTTCATTATGGTCTAACAAGGGGGGTAAAATTTAAGGGTTGAAACTGGAAATTTTTTCATGTAAGAGTCTTTAAGCTAAAACCAACCCCTAACCCTTAGCAAGCACAGTAAATAAATTTTGTCTATTTTTTCAGGCTTTTTTGTGACTTTTCGGTAATTCAAACTCATTTTCATTAATTTTTAACCCATCCATAATTTTTCATCGACAGCAGTTTAAATGAGACAAAAGTTGCGTTGTTTCTTGGCGATTAAGAATCACAAAAAAATGTAGCCAACATAAACTTTTTTGACAGATGTCAGAATTTCAAAATTGGTATAAATAATTTGTAAAATCAGCCTAAACTTAGATGAAAAACAATTGCAAAAAAGTAAGCCGACTTCCCCAGTCTCTGAATTCAACAATAATAAACTACGTCTTGCGGTCGTGTGACTTAGGCTTTCACATATTTAACTGGCGGTGTTAAAATTCAATATGGTGCACATAAAAAAAAGAAAACTTGACCGTCTATTCAAAATCTAGAAGGCCTAGAAAATTTCTGTCAATGTCATTCAATTGACAGTTGTCAAAAATATAAAGTTAAAAGTTTAATTTAAATATCATCAATTGTTAGTAAGATATTATTTTTTCTGTAAATTGTCAATTTTCAATTTTTTTGTAATAACTCAGGAACGAATCAAAATATCGGCGAGTTCTCTTCAGATTCTTACTCGCCAAGAAATAGCGCAACTTTTCTCTAATTCAACCGACCCCGTATCTTTTACCGTTTAGGAGATCCCAATGGTGAGCATCGAAAAATTAACCACCCTGTATATTTCAACCCCCACAAAAGTCTAAATTACATTATTATCGGCTTATATTTGTAATTCTACTTAATCACAGTTAATCTTCACCCCTCTTGACTTTTCATCCCCCTTCGCAAGTTTTCAACCCACTTAAGTAGCACAAGTGGTATAAAAGACGTATAACAAGCATGTTACCTTTTTGTATATAACACGTATGCGCCGACCCTTTCAAAATACTCAGTAATGTCCGCCGGAAAGACGTACATTTAATGTAGTTCATAAACGTGTTTAATGCTACCAAAATTATACGTTACGAATCTACTGAATAAATCCGTAAATTTAATGTAGTCCATAACCGTATTTGTGCTACCAGAATTATACGTTACGAATCTATCTACTGAATAAATCCGCATATAAAGTATTATTAATGTATTTGAAAGATATATAGTATATTTAGTTATTTATACGGCTTATTGTTGTATATCAATTACGTATTCTATCCGTATAAACATTTTAATTTGACAAAATTAGGTCGTCTATACAGGGTATCCCTCGACGAGCGTCAGTTAGCCGTATCTGGAGAACTGTTTCTAGCATCGTCTTGAAAATTTGTACACAGGGGTCTCAATGAATTCTGAATCGACGTAAAATATTTTCATCAATGGCGCACTTCCGGTTATACCGGAAATAGGTACTAACTTCCTTATTTTAAATGGAACACCCAGTATATTATGATATTTTTAGATTGTACGTTTAATTCTAGGTGAACTTTTACTAAGAATTGCTATACCAAAAATCAACCGTTTTTGAGAAAATCAAGAATTTCGCTTTTTTATGTCAAGTGCAGGCCTAACTTTCAAAAGCTGTAACATCCTTACAGTATGAAATGAGAAAACGATATTTATTTGACAAGAAGTTTAATGTACGGTGTATCCGCCCCTGGACTCAAATTGGGTCAAATACATACAGGGTGGCATACAGGTTGTTCTCTGCAAATTTTTGAACATCATCAACTTCATTGGTCAAAAAGTCAATTTTTTCAAATGGAATGCCCCAAATATTTTATGGCACATCGATGCAGAATTTAATAGTCTATCATTTTAGTCTGCATGTTTGCCATATTTAAATAAACTGTGCCTGTGATATTTCTAAGTATTTGGAATTTGACCGAAATTTCATATTTAGCACGATTTAATAACCAAAGTTAGCTATGATTTTAGGAGCCTTTATTGTTCCTTAAGGCTGCTCAAATGAAAATTTAATCCTATTTTAATCCTGTTTTAACATATGAAATTTTGGTCCAATTCCAAATACTTAGAAATATCACAAAAACTGTTTATTTAAATATGGCAAACATATAGACTAAAATGGTAGACAATTAAATTCTGCATCGATGTGCCATAAAATAGTTTGATTTTTGGCATAGCAATTCTTAGTAAAAGTTTACCTAGAATGAAACGTGGAATCCAAAAATATCATAATATACAGGGTGTTCCATTTAACATAAGGAAATTAGTATCTATTTCCGGTATAACCGGAAGTGCGCCATTGATGAAAATATTTTACGTCGATTCAAAATTAATTGAAACCCCTGTGTACAAATTTTCAAGACGATGCTAGAAACAGTTGTCCAGATACGGCTAACTGACGCTCGTCGAGGGATACCCTGTATACGTTTTTTTCGCGTATAGTCAAATTCGTATTATTTCAGAATTATAAGGACGTATTTTTCTCGTCTATAAATGGTTGGCATTTAGATTAGGTTTATTAAATACGTTTTAATTTAATTTATCAAATACTATAACCATCTATATACCAGTTTTTCGCATAAAAGACGTATATTAAACGGTGGAGTGTTACTTGGGCACTGATGAGCGCCATTTTACAAAATTCGCCGAATTTTGTTTTTTCCGATAACTACTCATCATTTACTCCTCGCATTTCTCTTACAACTTTTCCACCCTTCTCAGTCTTCACAATATTTCATCGCCTCCAAAACATAAATTTGCACAATTCTCTGATTTTCCGTGTTACTTTTGGTATTTCTACTTAACTGCAGTAAATTTTTCTTTGCCTGTAGTGCTAATTCTGTGCTTTTTTTGTTCATTTTCTACTACAACAAACAATGTAAAAGACTTTTTCAGGTTTTTTATCCCAATTTACAGTTTTTTAATAATGTATTTTTGAACAATTCGCCTTTTTGACATATCTGTGCGTCCGCGGGGGCACTACTACTAGGTGCAGTTTGATAAAATCTGCACCCGATTCCACCAGTAAATTCAGGCGGCCCCTACATACCCATTAACGTGATAAACATCTACAGGGATACACATCGCATTGATGTACATCATCCGGTGACTTATCTTCTTGCGTTGCGTTTCTTGCGGTTGTCCGATGAAATTGCAGTAAAAGTCGAATTTGCTCGAGCATTCCCGATATGTATGCTGCAGTCTGCGCAGTGCTGCACGCTGATGTTAAAAAAAAAACAACCCAACAATCGTTTATTTTACTAAATGATTACTTAATTTTCAATAATTATGTAATTTAGTGACTGGCAAGGTTAGGTTAAGGTTAACGTTAGTTTCATTTGACGCAGTAGAAACTAGAAACGTTAGAAACTGAAAGTCCCTATCCAATTGCGTGACCTTGCGCAAAACTAAATCGATCCGATTTCCTTGCGGCTTACGCTCTTGCGTTGCGGTGATTCGCTTACGTGTGAACTGTAAATCCAGCTTTAGCTAGAAGGGATACCAATTAATTTATTATTATTTCAGTAACAGCACGCAAGACTCCACATATTATCTAATAATAAATTAATTATCGACTGTCCTTAATTGGCTCTAATAACGTTTTGCAACCCAACAATAAAAACAGCCATAATTTCAATTAAGACACAAATTAAAATCAGGAAAGTGCGTAACGTGTTTTAGAAACTTGTGGGAAAATCCTCGATGGGTACCTCCTAGTGGCCGTCAACTTCTTGGCGAAGAAGAAGAATATAATGAAATTTTAAGTGCGGTTATTTGCATTTATAGCGCTGAGGTCAAGCAGCATGCCAACAAGAACAAAAAGTCGCTGACGTGCCTCTCGTGATGGCTCCAGAAAATTCCCATTCCAATTATTTCACCATTTGACGGTCGAATTTATTGCGACTTATTAGGAGAAAACGCGAAATAACTTTTCTTTTTTGTTGTACGGTAATAACGATTACAGGTGCACAACGGACAGAACCTGTCGCGAAGTGGGACACGGCGATTTGTTGCGGAGATATTCTTACGTAACAACCGCACGATTCTTCAAAATCGGAACTACGGGATTGTTATAAATAAATGCAACATCGTAGAAAGCTTTAAGAGCAGAAGATTTGAAGTTTAGATCATCCCTGTATTTTTTTCTGGTGGTGCGGTATTTATGCTATTATTGCATCGTAGAAAGTTTGATACTAGACAAAAAGGATAAGGGTGCAAATAGAAGAAACTTTAGAAGACACGCAGTATGGGTTCAGACCAAACAGAGGAGTTACAGACGCTAATTTTATTCTAAGGCAAATAAGTGAGAAAATCATAAGAGAAGCTGGAGAAATACATCCATGTTTCGTAGATCTGGAGAAAGCCTTTGACAGGGTAAATAGAGAAGATATTTGGAGAGCACTGAAGAAGAGAGGAGTAGACAAAATCTTAATCAGAGGGGTAAAAAGCTTGTACAAAGGAACGAAAAACTTTGTAAGATCAAGACACGAAAAATCAAGCTTATTTGAAACAACGAAAGGAGTGAAACAGGGTTGTATACTGAGCCCACAACTATTTGCCTTAGTCCTAGATGAAGCAATTAAGGAAGCAAAAGAAGATGTGAAACAATACCAAATAGGACACTGGAGAATGAAAGAAGTAAAGATATCGGAAATATGCTACACCGACGATATGGTGCTAATAGCCAAGGATGAAAAAACACTTAACGAAAACATAGTAAGATACAACCGAAGTTTGAGCAACAAAAGCATGAAGATAAACACGAACAAAACTAAATGAATGATAAAGAAAAGAAAAAAGAAAAAGAACACAAAATAAGGGTAGACAATGTGACTCTGGAACAAGTAAAAAAGTTTAAATACCTAGGAACGATGATTATGACTAAATCAGTTTTTGAGTCATAGGTAATTCACAGTTTCTTCTGAACTTCTGCATGTGTTATAAAATAAAAGGTGACTATGAATTATCTATAATTCACAGTTTTTTCTGTGAATTATAGCTAATTCATAGTTTAATCTGTGAATTCTAGCTAGTTCACAGTTATAACTGTAAATTATGGCTAATTCACAGTTTTATCTGTAAATTATCGATAACTGGCAGTTTCTTCTGTGAATTATAAAATAAAAAGTTATGTGGCCCTTCTACGCTTTCGCTATAAACAAAGTAAAATAAGTTTTTCAAAAACCCTTTGATGTATACTCACTTATCACTAAGAAGTTCTAGGCACCCGTGTCGCCCTCTATAATCCCTCGAATGGTGCCCAAAATGATCCAAAAAATTGGAAAAGCACCCCCCTGCCTGGGACTTGCACATGTAACCAGTTATGACGCACTGAGGCAGATTGCAAAAGCATCTCACGTTATCTGAAAGAAAGCAACACAATTAAAATGAAATTCAGCATTTTATGGTGGAAGGCGGTTGGTAAAATCGCGGGGGTTCTGAATATTATTATTCGATCCTGAACATTCCGTATTTTTTCGTGCTTAATCGTTACGAGCGGTTTATGCAGAAAACGCTCATCTGCAATTACCGAGACTGCCTGATATAAATTATGTTTCCTGCGAGGACATGTTTGCAAATTTAATCGCCTTGTTATTTCAGAAAAATGCGACGTGTGTCAAATTTCTGCAGTTTTTGTGGGTAGGTACTTCAATGGGACATACTGTATATTCTTTATTTTGAGGACTAATAAATCTCGCTAAGCGTAAATTGGGCTTAGGGCCACTTTTACAGTTTCCTTTTTACTTTTTTTCGCAAGAGTTAACACACAATTACAATACAGGGTCACGAGTCTTATTGCAGAATTCAAACAAGAGCACTTTTTTATGTTTTATGGACTGATAATCATGATTTCGAAATTATTTTGTAAGGAAAATGTTAAACGAAAAATGTGCAAAGCCCTCCCCAAGAACGTTGCGCCCCTGTTCAAAATTAAAATTTGAAGATAATTCAAAAATAGCCCTTACACCTGTAAGTCTCCGCTCGAAATTTTAGATTCGTATTCGAATAAATTGAGAGGGGTAGCTAACTCCCTTGCTTATACAGGGTGAGTCTGAAAGACATCGCATCCTTTATACCACATAATCTATACCATTGAATTGACAGCTGTCAAAAATATAAAAGTTTCCAAACGTTTTTCTTTAAACTGGAAATTTTCAGACTTTCTATGATAACTCAGGAACGATCAAAATATCGGGAAGTAGTTTAAATTGGAGAAAAGTTGCGCTATTTCTTGGCGATTAAGAATCTGAAGAGAGTTCCTCGATATTTTGATACGTTCCTGAGTTATCTCAAAAAATTTGAAAATTTGCCAATTCAAAAAAAAGTAATATCTTCCTAACGATCGATATTATTTAAATAAAATTTGGAACTTTTATATTTTTGACATCTGTCAACTAAATGGCATGAAAATCCACATTTTTCTTAACTAATTCCGAATCTACGATTTTTTCTGAGATCGAAGCACGTGTCATACTTGACCGGAAGTGCAGATTTTTGAAAAACGGAAAAACAGGTTAACTTAATTTTTTTGATACAAAACCTATACAGTTACATTCCATTTTATTTGCTTTTGCTTTTTAAAATTTTTCCAATTTTCACATTTTGTCAAAATTGCCAAACGAGCTTAAGAAATTGTAATTGCGCAGTTTGCTTCAAATCAAAAAAAAATAAGTTAACGGGGTTTTGCGTTTTTCAAAAACTTCTTCGATGTTTTTGAACATCTAGGGTGGCCGTGACTGCACTTCCGGTCAAGTATGGTATGACACATGCTTCTATCTCAAAAAAATTCGTAGATGGCGAATTCATTGAGAAAAATGTGCGTTTCCATAAAAAAAAATTCACGATTCAAGAATTACAGATATTATTCCATAATTTTGCCAAAGCCAGTATATTATAAACTTCTTATGGAAAACCAAGGTGTTAGCATTATTTTAAAATTGAAGTTCCTAATTTTCTGATAACTTATGGTGGGTTTATGCTCATTTAACACCTAACATTTAACATTTATGATTTACCATTTAAGATTTAATCAAAATCTGCGACGTTTATGTTGAAAATTAAAATGTTAAATGTAACCAATCACAAGACCTTTTGACATCACATGATAGCAAGGTTCAACGTTACTCTTTATGTTTTTTAAAATTGTATAAGGTTGGGGAGGATAATAAAAAATGTCCTACCACTGGGAATTGCCATTATGCAAGAAATGGATTTCCAGGCATTTTGTTTCTATTCTTTGTTTTTGAAGCTAGCCGAATCTTTCTTCCATAATTGTGGGAACTGCCGAACTAACCCAATTAATTAATTGTTCATCATCCCACTCAGTGTCCATTATTATTGTTGTATCGTACACTCACCACTCACGAAAAATGAAAAATAAGGAAAAACAAACAATGGGAAAACAAATTCAAATCAAAAACCCTTAAAAAAATCACCAATTTCACGCAAGCGCACATGTCATTACACCTAAAATTTAAGATTTTAGATTTAAGAAAGTTCAAGTTAACGATCTTTCAAGGCCATCCCCTAAATGTTAAATACGGTAAATCTTAAATGTTAAGTCTTAAATCATGCGTAAACTTGCAATGAGTACTTCTATGTAATAACCTCACTTTTAACTACATAAATCTTAAGTGGTAAATGTTGAATGTTAAATGTTAAGTGAGCATAAACCCACCATTAGTGTTCAAATCGGAGGAATTAATTTTGCTACGCAATGGCCTTCTAGATTTTGACTCTCTTATGGCCGCCATATTGAATTTTGAAAAAATTGGCTTTTCAAAAATGTAGTCAACATGGACTTTTGTCAGAATTTGAAAATCGGTATCAGTAATTTGCAAAATCAGCCTAAAAACAAATGCAAAAAAGCACGCCGACTTTTTTAATCTCATGTATGACACATATTTTTTCAAAAAAGTCTATGTTGGTTACATTTTTGAAAAGCTAATTTTTTGTGTATCCGGCGATGTTAAAATTCAATATGGCGTCCATAAGAAACAGAAAAGTTTACTCTCATTGCTCATTGACGTCTTAAAAAATTTCTGTCAATGTCTTTAGATTGACAGCTGTCAAAAATATAAAACTTCCAAATTTTATTCAAACAGCGGCAATCATAAAAAAGATACGAATTTTCTTTAAAATTGCGATTTTCTGATTTCTCGGGATAACTCAGGAACGAATCTCTAATTTAACCGACCCCGTATCTTTTACCCTTTAGGAGATCCCACTAGTCAGCATTGAAAAATTAAGCCCCCTGTATACTAACGCTACAAAGTTTCTGTTAAAACAATAACAGTTTCCAGAAAATTCCAAAAATGCAAACATTCTTTTTTTTACCATGCAAGAAGATTAAGACAATTCTAATACAGGACCACCTTGTTTTCCTTTCTCAATTTTAATTCATAATGTTAAAGCCAAATCTTAAATAAGTGCCTCAGCTAGCCTTGAAAAAGAGAAAAATATACATTCTCGAATCGTCGGCAAAGCTAACAAATGTGTTTTTTTCACCAAGAAATCCAAAATCCCGTGAAATTCTTCAATTCTTTTTTACAAAAAGATTACAACAAAAATGAAATAATTTAAGCCATATGGATCTGAGAATAGTTATTTACGTAAATAGTATATGGAGACACTTTACATGTGAATTACGTATTAAATTTTTTAGGTGCTCGCAATATATTTTCTGTGTGAAATACACGTCTTCAGCACAGTATATCGATGATGTTGGTGTTCCCTTCAGTAGGGACAGCTCGTGTCGGCACCTTTGATCTCGTGGAAATATTCTGAAACTGTCATGGCTGCCATGGGTGTTCGTACAGCTACTCTCCGATAGCTGGCGCTGGGCGATTTGAAAATTAGCGCGCAACTTCTCTTTCTTTTTAACCGCCATAATCGTTAAGTTATAAAGGCGAAGACGTAACAAAATAGCGTTTTATAAACGGTACTTGTTACCCTTATAACAATTCCAGTTTTTTTACCAATGTTTTATTAACAAAATACTTCTTTGAGATATTGAAACATTTTCAAAGTGATTTCCAAAGGATTCTCCAATTGAAGGTCGGCAACAATCAGTTCTCCAGATGGTGGAACTGCAAATTGCGGGAAGTTTTTCATGTAGTGGGAGATTTAGTGTGGGAAGACTATTGTCCACCAACCGCTTTGCACTTTCCAGTACCTGAACAATTTAATGACATAAAAAAAATCAAAAAGCCGCCTTGCCGTCCTTACCCCATGACTTAAACATTTTTTCCGCAAAATGTAGGTGGCATGCTTTATACCTGGATGTATTCAGAGACGATAGAGGTGTATCATTTAGGAGGTATTCGTATGCGGACAATTTTACCCTTTGCTTGCATCTAAAACTTAATTTATTAATTTATTAGAGAAATCCACAATCATGTCCTAAACTCACCTCTTCTCAAAGACATACCTCGTCAAAGACGTAGGTACCTAGTTTTACATCCTCGTACTGGAACTGGAGACACTGCACTTATAACATTGCGGGCTTTTTTCAGCACAGCCATTCGGACTTATTACGGTGTCGGTGATTTTCAAAGATTGAGATTATTGAGAAGAAGCGACAGCAACGCACATTGTTGTAACAATTATATCCATAGCAATTTTCCAATTATTAGAAAATTTCCAATGATTGAGTTTGTCAGACGCAGACGACTAATGACGAGTGAAGACATGAGCGAGCGCCATCTAGGGGTACAATAGCCAACGAACACTCATGGAGCTTCAAGGCCAACGAAAACAGTTTGCGTTGACAACCGAGCTGTCCCTACTGAAGGGAACACCAACATCATCGATATACTGTGTCTTCAGTTTGTAAGATAAAGAGGAAGCTAACACAGCGTCTAATGTGTCAACATGAATAAGAATATAATGCACGCGTAGGTTGTTTTCCATGGAAACACACAGGTAAAAAAGATCTCATTGGGTAAAAATCAGCTGTGACTGACCACCAGCCAATGAGTGAGCACGCAAGGGAACCAACATGCGGGCGCCGCTCATGTAAAATTGACAACGTTTATTAAATATTTTAATTTAAATTATGTAAACTGAAAAATGTGAGGAGCCTAGTAAAAATTAACACGGTAACAAAATCCACAATATTTCGGTGAAACTTCACTTTCCAGAATATTCCGATGAAATTTCCCTTTCCCGGACTTCGACTTTCCGGTGCTAAAATTGACCGGAAAAATTAATTTTTCACTTTAGTCCGGGAAAGGCTACTTTCCGGTCGAGCGCCTAAAAACTTATTTTTTACTCCCTCTTAATTTGTGTAACATGCACATTTGCGTCTATAGTTTAGTACACACTTGCCCTATGCTCAATTTAAAACGTAGCAAATGTGTACTACCCAAAAATACGCACAAAAAACTCATTTGTAAGAAAAATAAAAACACAGTTCAAAATTTCATTCTCTTAGCTTATCTACACACAACAATGGGTTACAAAAGGAATGAAGATTTCTGCTTAATTTAATGTGACAACGTTAGCTTACGTGGCTTTCTCTACGGATTCATAGGTGACAGTAGTGGTACTATCGCGGGCAAAAACATTTCATTGTCCATAATCTGTGAACCGGCATTTACGTAAAATTAACCTTACTTTCAAATTTTGACTTGGGAGGTACTGTCACGTGTCACGACACGAGCGATTTGACAATGAAAGGGCAGCCAAGGGCAGCCATCACAAACTTCAATCAATTTCAAACATCAGTCATAATGACAATAAAGCTTGGACTATGGCTTGAATTCTTGATTTCTTTAATTTTACGTGAAATAATTAAAGAAATCAACTTTTTTTGTGGTAACGTACATTTTTACTGCATCAATTCACGTTATTCGGGAGTTTTACTGCGCATGTGTCGAATTTCTTGGATGAACTCCCCAAAATTACTGAAGCAGGGATTTTGTTTCGTCACAATTTGAAAGTGACACTATTGACATTTGATGTGGTTCATTATCTTTTTTATTGCCTGTAGAATTTCATTATAATAAATGTTAGGTCTTCGAAAACAAATCGCAATCGCGTTTTAGTCAAATTCGATAATAATTGTCAATCTGTATGCTCTGGAATCTTGTGATTTCCTAAACAAAGTCAAAACACTGCAAAACACCCAGCTGACAGCTGACAATACTGACACACGCTTCGATGTCACTCTATCTCGATCCCTCTCCGTGTATTAGTAGGAGATAAAAGATGAAACAATTGACGTCTCTTGCTCAGAAAGAGGATTCTGCGCACATTAGCTTCCAACCAATTATTACATACTCTGTTTAATAGATGGCGACAACCGGTGAATATTGTGAATTAGAATTCAAGCCTATATTGCATTTTTTGAACTGACAGAAAATTTGAAGGCCCGTTTATTTTACCCGCGATAGTAGATACATTAACGAGTCACGAAATATCTTCAGGTTTCACAATTACCCCACCTTACCTTATCTGCGAAAAGGTTAAGCACTTTTTATTTCTCTAGTTTTTTTTAAGTCTGTCCACAAATTGGCCATAATTAATACACGGAAAACAAAAGATCCTAAAAAAGTCGCGTTATAAAGAATAGGAAGGACACACCGGACGCATTTAACAATCGTAAATTACGGTTTTGCTCCAATGACTTTGCGTGCAGGTAAAGGTAATTGCAGGCGCAGACCTACTTTGATTACACATAATGGTCAAATGGCGCCTGTCTAAGGGATGAGCAGGGTTACCGGTAATAAATTCAAGTGACAACTCGAAGACGATCTCTTGACAAAATTTTTTCAGCTTTACATTATTTACAAAGTGGATCGTTCCAGTCTTCTCCCCTATAATTTCGCGGCCGTACCTGCGTAAAGGTACGTCTCTAGCCATGCTATTATTTACCTGCCCTGATGGTAAAAGCATGTTTGGACCGGTCTCCCTTGGGTTACTCGTTAACTATAATGAATCTAAATCATAATTAGGTAATAATAATCCGGCGGCTTCTTCCAGACCGATTATTATTGTCTCTATTGATGGGAAAAGCTTCGTCAGCAATCAAACGCGAAACTTTTTCGAGTTATTTCGAGAATGTCGGGGCACTAATTTACTGAAAAAAAAGTAAAACCAAAGCGACTGCAGAAGAACCAGATCGCTGGCTGCCTCGTTGGGAGGCGAGATAAGCAAAAACCACAGTTATCTCCAACAAGGTAAAGCACTTAGACAGGTAAGTCAAATAATGGAGAGGATGAACAACCGTAGATAATGATGTAAGAGGGATAATAATTTATGGGCGCTGTAAAGTCGAGAAGCATTTCTTCGAAAAAAAATGGACTCATCGAAAATGCAGCCAACAGGATAATCAGGCCGCGTAACGACAAAATATCTTATTTTCATAATTGGGGAAAAAACTGCACGTGAAACGAGATTGACCAGATTCTCATACACTGGCACTTTTACTTCGAGCTGGTTTCACCTCAACGACCGAAACTAATCGCATATTGGCATCATATTTTAGGATAAGCGGACTATCTGCGGCTTTGCGCTTATTTCCGGGTGATAATACTCAACTTTATGTTTATTTATGCATCAAGGACGTAAAGAAGCTATTACTATCCGTCAAAGGCGCTAAAAATCCTTTAAATGACTTATTTTTTAGCGTGTGTGACACAAAACGTGACGTCATGAGGTTTAAATAGTTTCTAAATCACATCATAAAGTTTATTTTTTGGTAACTAGGAGATGAACACAAAGTTAAACTTTATGGTACATACTAGTACCGGAAAGTAATCAGTTTATAGTACTAGTACCGTAAAGTGAAAAATACAGGGGTGCTTTATGGTACTAGTACTGTAAACTAAACACTTTACGGTACTAGTAACGTAAAGTGAAAAATACATGTGTGCTTTATGGTACTACTAGTACTGTAAACTAACCACTTTAGAGTACTAGTACCGTAAATTTGGCTAGCTTATTTTTCAGTTTTAGCAATTCCAACTAAGTTTTTTGTGATTTACAATTACAAAAAAATGCAGCAGAGAAGCGGCTGGAACCTCCCCATCGCGTGGATCTTTGTATTCTGTGTAGATAGTAGTCAATTCAACAGAATTTTTTTTATCCTTATCGTCTGTAATTTCGCAATTTTCTGACAAATACCGACATCACCTCGTACATCACCCATCACATTTGACAATATGTTCCTTTTAAGGTTAATCTTTTGCCAAATTTTTGACAATAACTGCCACTTTATGTCATCCACTGTCAGCCTGCTCCCTTTTAATGAGAAAGAATTTTTTCTCTATTTTCCATTGAAATGGCAGAAATTGTAAGTACATTTTTAGAACCAGAATTTGATCGTCTTTCTAAAGGCGACATAAAAAAGGAGGCCTTGTATTTAAAATTTTAAGTTGATATGCTTAAATGGCAGTTCCCGTGGGCCAATTGCTCCCAAAAGCCTTTCAGGTCTTCAACGGGTCACCTAATCTCCATGTACCAAATTTCAGCCAAATCGATTCAGTAATTTGGGCTATAATGTGTTTTTACTGTTATTATAAAATTTCGATTTTTTGAACCAAACAGCGCTAAATGCGAATTAATTTTGTCCTATTTAAAACCAAGATTTGAAGACCCTTCTGATGGTGACAATAAATCTTTCAAAAACTTGTTTTTAATGGTTAAATGATTGAATAATTTTAAATTTGGAAATTGGTGTGCCAAAAGGACACTTTCCGTGAGTCGATGGAATTCAAAATTTGTTCAGCTTTTCGAGGTGTAATACAATCCCTATGTGCAAAATTTCAGTCAAATCGATTCAGGGGCTTGGACTGTACCGCGATTTTAAAGTCTGATAAAAATCAATTTTTTTTTATTTTTGGTCAAAAGGGCACTAAGAATGAATGCATTTTTAGAAGCAGAATTTGAAGGTCTTTCTTATGGTGACGTGAAAAATGAGGGTTTGCATTTAAAATTTAAAAGTTGATGTGCCAAAATGGCATTTCCGGTTGCACGATTGGCTCCAAAAAGCTTTTCAGATCTAAGTTGGGTTATGAGATGCCTACGTACCAAATTGCAGCCAAATCGGCCCAGTAGTTTTGGCTGTGGCGTGTTTACAAACGTACGTACGTACGAACGTACTTACGTACGAACATACACACAGACATATTTTAAAAACCACTTTTCTGGGTTCCTGAGACCTCAAAACGTGGAGATCTGGTGCTATCTCAAATTCGAAAATTTTAGTGATTGCAGTAACCTCCCATTTTTTTAAAATTGTGATGGGTTTGGGGAGGTTAAAAACTGTTGTATGCATCTTGTACCAAAATACGTTTTCAGTACTGCCTTGGTTACAAACCGCGGTTTCGTATTTTCGGTACTTGATACATAAATAACTATTATAATATAAGTGTTAAAAGTGGCTTTTCATTTTGCGAGAACAAAATAAAATCACCACGCATTTCATACACTATTTTTCCTACAAACACTATTAAAAGCAAAAGTCTTCTAATCATTAATTGAAAGCGTCCATGAAATTCGCTGTAACCATTGCTGTAACTAAGGTATAGTGACAATTTGTTGCCGCGGCTTTTTTAATTGTTGTTGAATTGCCACATTTAACACAGAGTCTAAAAAGTAAATCATTTTTAACACCAGTGTTAAAAATATGACTTTTAATACTGGCGTCATAAAATGTAATTTTTAACAATTGTCAACAAACGTTAAAACAACCGTTTTTAACAGTGTTTTCTATGTTTTGGGATTTGAATGTCATAATCCAAGCACGTATTTTAATCGAGATTTTAACGAGTTTTCATTCTTAAACAATTTTTGGTGATATTATTTGTTTTCAGTAATGGGGGATTACGGTCCCTATGAATTATTTTTCTGACTGAAAAACTTTTTAAAATGAGCTCTGACGTGTTTTTGCATTCTCGAAAATACAGTACTAAAGCCATAAAATGAAATATTAATTTTGATGACGTATGAGCTACGTCCTCACGAAAAGTACGAACCAACTGTCCATTTCATTTCTGTTTAATTTCGTCAATGTCAAAATAAAATTTTGCAATGGAAACAAGTGACAGAACTGTCATATATAGGGTGGGTAATTTTTCGATGCTCACCATTGGGATCTCCTAAACGGTAAAAGATACAGTGTCGGTTAAATTACAGAAAAGTTGCGCTATTTCTTGGCGATTAAGAATCTGGAGAGAATTCTCCGATATTTTGATTCGTTCTTGAGTTATCACAAAAAATCTGAAAATTGTCAATTTTAGGAAAAATTAATATCTGCCTAACGATTGATGTTATTTAAATGAAACTTGGAACTTTCATATTTTGGACAACTGTCAATTGAATGGCATTCGACAGAAATTTTCTAGGCCTTCTAGATTTTGAATAACGACAATCAACTTTTCTTTTTCTTATGGGCGCCATATTGAATTTTAACACCGCCGGATACACAGAAAAACTAGCTCCTCAAAAATGTAACCAACATGGACGTTTTTCAAAAAATATGTGAAAGCCCGAGTCACACGACCGCAAGACGTATTTTATTATTACTGTTGAATTCAATTGTTCTCACATGTTATAAGAGATTGAAGAAGTCTGCGTACTTTTTTGCAAATGTTTTTCATCCAAGTTTAGGTTAATTTTACAAATTATTCAGACAAATTTTCAAATTTTGACATCTGTCAAAAAAGTTTATGCTGAGTACATTTTTGAAAAGCCAATTTTTTTGTGCATTTGAGGGTGTTAAAATTCAGTATGGCGGCCATAAATGAATCAAAAGTTGACTGTCGTTATTCAAAATCTAGAGGGCCTAAAAAATTTCTGTCGATGCTATTCAATTGAGAGCTGTCAAAAATATAAAAGTTTCATTTAAACAACATCAATCGTTAGGAAGATATTAATTTTTCTTTAAATTGGCAATGTTCATATTTTTTGTGATAACTCGAAAACGAATCAAAATATCGGGGAATTCTCTTTAGATTCTTAACCACCAACAAATAGCGCAACTTTTCTGTAATTTAACCGACCCTGTATCTTTTACCGTTTAGGAGATGCCAATGGTGAGCATCGAAAAATTACCCACCCTGTATGTGTTCTTACACCAAGAAATTTTACAGAAAGGTGAGATCGCTAGCACATACGTCATCATTTTTTTTAAAAGTGCTTTTTGAAGTAGAATTCTTAATAAAATGTAAAACAAAAACGATGGATAATAAAGAAATTTGTGACATATTCATGCTGAGACGAAGTGCCCTTACGTATCAGTTCATAAGAAACTTAGACTTTTTGGATTTTTTGCCGATGCTGATAGAAAATAGTTATTTATACAATATATAGCGATGAAAGTAATGCTTTTTTTGAAGTTTGATGCAAAAAATACCTTCATTACGTGTTGTACACGTAATTTTTTTGTATATTCATCTCCCTCATGCGCGAAAAAGTGAAAAAGAGAAATTTTCAATAAGTAAGAACATCAGGCCTCTCATATCAATTTTTGATATTTTTTTATTAATATAGGAGATTTTTTAAAACAAAATTTTAGGAGAATTTTTGGGGGTTTGTACCGGCTGACTCAGTTTGGTATTCTCCACCTGAAGCTGTTTTATTTTAACAGAAAGATATGTAGAACTATAAATAGATTTGTAAATCTCATGACAAACTCTATTAAATGGCGTCATTAAATCATCTACAATGATGACATGTCAAAAGTATGATAATCAACTTTTTTTCTTCAAATGACAGACTGCACATATTTTGTACACATTTTTTTTACATTCAAATATCTAATAGAAAGTTTACACTTTCGTTAAGAAAAATTTCGAGAAAATAAATAATTTTATAAAATAATGTTACTATTTTGTAGTCAATAAATGTAGTTTAGCCATGGAAAAAATGAGTTATGGTTTGAACTAACGTCACTCTTGTTGTAGCACCATAACTTCTCAAAAAATAATAACTTATATTTTTTATCCTTTATGCGCTCGTTTATGCGTTAACACCATATTAACTCGTTAATAACAATAACGTTTATTTATTACTAATAACGATGGAAAGGGTAAATAAACTATAATTAAAAAACAAAAACCCTTTTTTTAGTCAACACAAGATAATTCAATTTTTTCCAAGGGCTAACTACGTTTATTAACAACAAAACTGCCAAATTGTTTTATCAAATTTTTTTTCGGAATTTTTATAATTTATAAAGTATATACTTTCTTTACATATTTGAACGTATAAAAAAAATGTCTCTATAAGAATCCGCTAAAAAATATACAGCATGTCATGTTAAAACCTGTCTTTCACAAAAGAGGGAATAAAATTGTTACTCCCTAATTTTGGAAGAGGGGTTAAAATAAAATTTTAACATACAAACTAAATTTAAAAAAATGAAATACAAACCCCCATTTTTTGCGTCACCACATGAAAGTTCTTCCAATTCTGCTTCTGAAAATGTATTCACTATGTTGCCCTTTTGGCCACAAAACGGTACCTTGAAAAAACCTGTGTTTTTATTACCGGATTTGATAGCTGATTTTATTTCAAGTCGAAAACCTTAGTGCCATTTTTCAAAAAATGTCATTTTAGCCCTAAAAAGTAAAAACATTTATATTTTAGATTTCAGTAAAAGAGTGCCGGGCGCAATGCGCACGACAGCATTAGCGATCGACAACCGCCCGCGCGCCCGACCTCTGGCTCACAAATTCTGACGTCTCTCTCTTAATTTTATCCCGAAATCTCAGCCCACTGCGATTCATTAAAGAGGCTAAAAATAGCGAAATCGTATTAGGCATTTTTTATCGAAAATTTTTTTAAAGAAAAGTTGCTAAGGATGACCGCAAATGGGTAAATCCGAAGTTACACGCGAAAATAAAATTGTTCAATTTCTGTAAGAAAAAAATCGAAAACTTCAATATTTCAATATTTTTACAACAAAACGGTTGCTGTGTAATAAAAAAAATTGACATCAGATGACAGATGATATTCGAAAGCTTCCTAATTTATTAAATGAGCTCCTTAGGAAAGAGTATTTCCTGGCACACGTTTATAGGAACTTTTTTATTTTTTCGATGTAGAATCACCCCTAAAAAAAATTACTGCATACCTGAAACACAATGTATATTCAACAAATTTACCTGCAAAATCATTATTTTCGGGTTATTGAAGTCTTACCTAATTTAAGGCGAGATCAACAAAGGCGCATTCAAGAGAGAAAATTTTTCGAGTTCTTAAGCTCTGAAGGTACCTGTCACAAACAGCCAGAAATCGATATTAGATATCTTTGTGACGAATTGTTTATTTTCGTGATTTGTAATTTGTAATGGCAACGGTTTAGCCATATTTAACCCGATTTAACCCTCAGCCTGAAACCTTGTTGTTGTTAATGTGAATTACGGCGTCCTTGCAGTTATTTTTCAAAATGCCACTACGACATATTTCTCTTCAAAAATAGCTAAACCCTAAACCTCTGCGAATCGTTCTCTAAGGCGACAACGGTTGTTTTCTCGTTCATTGAACGTTCTTGATCTTCGACCTCACATTACATTGCGTTTTCATCCGCATTGAAAAATTCTCGCAATTTGGTATCAGTCCAATTCCAAATAGATCGATAAAGAGATCTTCATTTTAACACTTCATAATGGAATATTATCCTGACTTTTAGATTTTGATGCAAAATCCATTCATATTTCTCTTATCTTTTAGTTGAATAATAATTTATTGGTAAAGTGTTAACTTGGCTTATTATACGAAGGCGTAGAGGGGCCACAACTAAGTTTTTAAAATTTGCAGAAAAAGAAACTTTGTTGCAATAGCAAATTGTCACTTGTATAACTGACAATTGTCACTTGTAACTGACAATTGTCTCACTTGTAACTGACAATTGTCACTTGTAACCGACAATTGTCACTTGTAGCTAGCGATACTTCATTGATGGAAACAGACCAATGGCATACGCCGAAGGGGGTTAGGGGGGTTACGATTTCTGTGATTCCAGAAATTTTTGTTTTTTTTCAGTTTTTAGAAAATAACGAAAACGTAAGGATTTATGCTCTTTTAGTAGTTTTTGCACACATTCTTTTGACACCCCCACTTTTCATGACAAATTTCTGCGCACGTCACTGAAGCAGTTCGAAGCGCCTGCCAGTTACGACCCCAGCAGCACCAAATATGGGGCCAACGTAGAGCCTACGTTGGGCCAATATATTAATCGTGGCCCAATATTTCAAACTTTTAGCCAATATTGGCTATGCATTGGTGGAAAAATGTTTGCCAATATATATAATCCATGTTTGACCAATGTAGGTCCTATATAGTATCTTTGCATGTTGAAATCATAAACATGCCCCCAATATGGGTAGAATGTGGTAGAATATTATTTCATAAATAGTAATTAATGCACTAATTTAATTACTCAGAAAATGAATAGGTACCATAATACATGCACATGAAAATTACCGAATGCAATACATATATTACATATTTATTAAAATTTTATTTGATAATAAAGATGAATTACGGATATGGGGATCGGGAGGTTAGAAGCAGGATGCAGTTTATTAATAAAATTCGTTCGGTACCTATGTGCAATAAATATTTGATTTCATTAATCAAACAGCACATATACCTAAATTCTAAATTATAAAATATTTGTTAGGGCCTGCATTGGCCATTATGCTTGGACGATGCACGCAGGCTGGTCACAGCTGTGCGCGCAGTCGCAGATGGTGTACGTGACTTGCTGGTCGGACACTCCAGTCAAGTCCAGACAGGAAAAAATTGCGCTAACCTAAAAGCCGGGGTGTGCATTAAGTGCATTTGTCTGGTTTTGTTTTAGTGCTTGTGGTATTGAATCTTTTGTGGGGTAAGTAACTCTTAAATAACGATGTTTTAAGCCAGACAGCATGTAATTTTGTTGGGTTAGAGTTGTGCCAGTTATCAGCTATTTAAAGGCTATTTTGCCATTCAGTGCTTTAAATATTGTGAAGCTGCTTTATTAGGATATCTAATTATTGTATGTTGTACATAAAAGTACATGTCATTTACGTACTTTTTGATTACTCTTTTATATACAGGGTGGTTTTGAAAGGGTTCGTTGGAAACTGTTTGACTTCCTAACAGATGACGTGATGAGGATCTTCGAATTTGGTATGCGACCATAATCGATCATGACGAATCGAAGTCAAATATTTTCAAGATGGCAGCAGAAAAGATGAATACATTGGTAACTATGAGATATTGTTTTGCAAAATTCTTCAATAATGTGTTTTCAGGTGAATCATCTTTACCTTTGTGGAGGTGACACTGTCCACAAGGCTGTCTTTTACCAAATGAGATGCCGTGGGGCCATACTACGTAAGTTAATTTTTTGCAAATCTACTTGACAGTTGCTGATTTTTCGTTCTAGGTGCCGTTAGAAAGAGGTGCCCGGAGGCTACAGAGGTCGAGGTGCAACGATCAATTTCCCTGCACTTACCTGGCGAGATCTAAAGACCGTGAAGGGGGAATGGGGGAGCGATAAAAATCAAAAATTTGTAATTTTTTATACAAATTAATAATAGTAATTAGTAATAATATATTTCTAATGATTTCCTATTACATTGCTCCTATGAAAGAAACCAATCTGGGGCGAATATTTAAAAGATATATTGGCTAATGATTATTAAACAATGTTTCCCCTATAAAACAAAGGCACGTTGGGCCAATATTCCTGTAAATATAGGGCCATTAAAAAAAAATCTGACGTTTACATGTTGCCCCAATATTTGAGAAATATGTTGGGCCAATAAAAGTGTGCTGCTGGGGGAGTGACAATTGTCGATTACAAGTGACAATTGTCAGTTGCAAGTGACAATTGTCAGTTACAAGTGACAATTGTCAGTTACAAGTGACAATTGTCAGCTACAAGTGACAATTGTTAGTTGCAAGTGACAATTGTCAGTTACAAGTGACAATTTGCTATGGCAACAAAGTTTTTTTTTCTGAAAATTTGAAAAACTTTGTTGTGGCCCCTCTACGCCTTCGTATATTTCTCTTATCATTCAGTTGAATAATAATTTATTGGTGAAGTGTTAACTTGTCTTCTTAACACCAAATCCGATCGACTCCGAAAATTTTAATGCAACTGGAGAGGAGCAAATTGTAGAATTTTAAAAATAAAACTGCTTGAAAGTATTTAGACTGATGACGGTAATGGGGGTGTTATTTATGGGTGACATTAATATAGGCAGAAGTGGCTCCTGCAAAAAGTCCATCTGACGGCATTCGAAGGACAAGTATTTAAATGAAGCAGATATTCCACTTAAGCAAAGTGTGTTTTGTGTTTCCTCGTCACTTTGCGATAAACAGAGTCCCCAGACTAATTATAAAAGACGAAAGAATCACCGGATACAGTATGAGATAAAGCCACCGGCACCACTTAAAACGACATGCAGAAGTACTCTTTCAGACGTTCATTTTTGGCCGTGGCGCCACTCTTTCCCTCTCTCTTCCGCGTTTTAGGAAGCGCCGACGTATTTTTTTTACCCCCCGTATAGTTGTCTGACGAAATTATTTTATCGTCTTGTTATTTCAATTGTAATCGGGCATTTATATTCAATCATCGACGATGTTCTTCGTCTGTTATTGATGAATATGTTTGTTTGTTATTTTTCACATTGTCAACTTTCTCACGACATTTTACCGTTAATAAATTTTTAACGGGTCGATTTCCTAATAAAATATTATTTATGTCCGCCTAAACGAGAGGCCGAATAATCCGCATTCCAGAATGTCATCGGCAATGTCTTCATCTCGACCCAATTAAATCGCATTAATCAAAACTGTTTTGTTTATTTTCCACTATTTAATTTAGAGATTAATTGTTATTTATTGCTGTAAACGATACCCTCTGACATTCCACTCCATTGTTTCCAAGTGTCGTTATTATGTTGTGACTATAAACGTCTTTATAAATAGCTGTTTTAATTTTTATGCGTTTCCACCTCAGAAAACGTGATTGCGTAAATGAATTGGAACCTGTCTTTTAAATCAAATGCAATTAATGTTTCATTATTCATAGTTATTTAATGAGAAATTATTTAGTCACGACGAGGAGGGTTGGTGAATGTGTTTTTCCTGGCGCCAACGGAACCATCGGCTGACAGACTGTTGAGTGTTGACGAAGCGAAAATAAACGCCGAGAATTGGGGAAAGGAATTTCCTAAATATTTTATTTTCAATTATCTGTTTTAAATGGTAGTTACCTTATCGGTTTAGTGGCATTTCTATGCACATTCCTGAAAAGACTGTGTCAAACAGTTATTTGTAATTACAACTAGAATATGCAACGGATTTTTAAACAATTTACCTAGTAATTTCCGTTTCTGACTATTGGGTAGTACCTATCGTAAGTTTAATAAATTTTGCCCTCGATTTTGCCTAATATGCCAATTTCATTGTCGAACTATTGGGATCTCGGAAGCTAAGAGGTGGAGAGTTGGTTAAATTAAAGAAAATTTGCGCTTTTTCGAGGCTTTCTTAAGGTAATTAAGAATCTATAAAGAATCTCCTTTATCTTGATTCGTTCCTGAGTTATTCCGAAAAAACAGAAAATAGCGATCTTAAACAAAAACTTATATCATTCTGAACGATTGGTGGTAATTAAATGAAACTTGGAACTTTTATATTTTTGACATCTGTCAATTGACATTGACAGAAATTTGCATTTAATATAAAATAAGTTTTTTTGTTTTTACTACAATTTTAAACCGATTTATCGAAGAAGAAAAAGTAAATTTTGTTCGAATTTAAATTTAAACTTCACCACTCGCTTAGTTAGCTCATTTTAGCTAAAAGTGATTGATCGGAAAATACTATTTTGGCACATCAACTTTTCAATTTTAAATGCAAACCCCCATTTTTCTCATCACCATAAGAAAAGCCTTCAAATTCAGCTTCTAAAAATGTATTCACTCTTAGTGCCTTTTTGAGAAAAATTGAAATATTCGGGATTTTTAAGGTACTTTAAAAACACGATACAGCCGAAACAACTGGGCCGATTTGGCTGAAATTTTGTACATGGAGACTGTATTATACGTTGAAGGGCTGAAAAATGTTTGGAGGCAATCGACGCACGGAAAGTGCCGTTTTGACACATCCATTTTCAAATTTAAATATACTCCCATTTTACCATCCTAAACAACTCTTTTAAAAATTTATTGTCAACATCAGGTAGGTCTTCAAATACTTGTTCTATTCTAAATAAGACAAAATTGAGTTAATTTACTGCCCTTTGGGTAAAAAAAATATAAAGAAAAAATCTTTACATTCTTAATTACGTTTAAAAAACGTAAATTTTCTCTAATTTAACTAATAACCCTCCACCTCGCCCTCCACTTTTTATAGTTGCAGAAGATCCCATTAGTGGGACAATGAAATTGGCAACACCCTGTATAGTTCCAGCAAAGTTGAATCATTTTCCAGGGGGCACAGGCTCACAGAGACATTGTGAATCAGGCTTTTTCTAGTATTTCTTGTCAACAGATTGCCATTTAGGTAAAGATTCCCGTCAGTGTCAAAAAGCAGAAAAAATCGACATCCAACTTTCATTTTCCATTGCGACAGAAAAATCGCCTGACTTACACTGCCCCTGTATTTCTTTAGAATGTGAATCTATTTATACATTAGATCGCATTAGACAAAAACTTGCGGTTTTCTTTATTACATTCCTCTTTGATTGCTCATTCCCATTCTAACTCTACTTGAGTTTACGATACGACAAAATAGAAATGTCTCGAGAAGAACAGTACCTACCTATTAACCACCTACCTTCGGAACTAAAACAAATTGAACGTAAAAATATATTTGTAAATAAGCTTAAACATTTTTTAATTGATCGCAGCTATTATTCCTTGTCTGAATTTTTTGAATGTAAAAATTGATATTTTTTGTGTTGTGTAACATTTGTTATTCGTCTGACGTCCTTATATGCTGTACAGTGTTTTTAAACGAATAAACTTTATTATTATTTATAATATGACAAGTCGTCTGTGGATTACCGCGGGTTTATTTTTGACGCCCGAATGTTTCAACTACGAGTCAAAATGGTAGATTTTCTTTGGTTAAAAAAATGTACAGATTATTTTATAAATTGAAGTATTAAAGCACAGGGTGTTTCATTTGAAATGTCCCCCCTTTTATTTTCCTATATGATAGAATTAAGAAATAATTGAAGATGTAAATCGATATAGCAATTTTTGCATCCATAGATTTTGAATCTGTGAACAAAAAAATTATTGGAAGCCAAATTTTTGCCATAAACATACACAAAGTTCACTTTTTTTAAATGGGACACTCAGCATATTTTTACAGGGTTGAATTGATCTTTCTTCAAGGAATTCATTAATATACAGGGTGTTCCTAAACCTCGTACAGATATTGCAGGGTGTGGTGTTATTGCCTTATTGATTTGAAATCAAAAAGTTCCTATGGACATGCATTATGTCCGGAAATGCTTCCTAACGCCCCTTCAAAGAGTCAAAATTTTAGTTTTCTTTAAATTACTCGAAAAGTACGAATGATGGGATTTTGAAATTTGGACCAACAGTTAGTGTCATAATGGGCTTTCTAATGAATTTTTTTCAGATTGTTCCTAACATGAGAATGTACGTTCTTGGAGGGGACCTCCACATTTTTTGCAATTTTTTGCAGTTGCGGGCGTTTTCCACCCTAAATAGTAACAAGATCATCATAAGATAAATTGATTTATCAATATTTTTAAATTGCAAATTTAATGTTAGTTTAACTATTATCCTATTTTGTTCAATTTGGTGCACCTTTGGTCTATTCTGCAAAATAAAGGAACTCTTGTTAAATGTCGCTAGTACGCACGGTTTTCGAATAAAATGACTTTGAAACTCTTCCAAGCGAGAAAACTTGTGGCGCAAATTTTGTTCATTTTGGCCTAATTAGTGAAAATAAAGAAATCGGATGATTCCTTACCTCAATTTAGGAAGAAAAGTTCACATTGGCACTGTCGAGTAATTTGAAAAAAAACTGAAATTTTGGGTACCCCTTTGAAGGGGTCTGTCTTTCCAGACAGAACTTTTTGACTTAAAATCAATAGGGCAATAACACCCTGAAATATATGTACGAGGTTTAGGAACAGCCTGTATACTTTGACGTTTTTCTCTTTGACATCTCTTGAGATATAAGCACAAACGTGATTTAATGCAGAGAGCTGTGATTTGACAAATTATCGCCGTACTATGTGTAATGATCAAGTCGGCATGTGCAGAAAAGAATGTCAGTTTGTAGTTATCTGTTAAAATATCTAATAAAAGTGTTACGATGCGGTATTCCTTAAGCTTTAGATAAAAAATGAAATTTTACAAATATTTATATAAAAAATAATAAAAATGCCTCGATGTGGGGTGGGGTTATCTGCTCAAAAGCCAGCAATTTAAAATTGATGTTCATTTATTTGCTACCGGTCCAAAAGACAACTTAGTTGGGGTCTTTTGGAAGGCCGGGTTGGTTGGGAGGTTTCACTTGTCATGTGTCAGTTTGTGTCACTTGTCATTCTCAGTCTTCCAAAAGAATTTATTCATATTTCCACAAAATTTATTCATTTTTTCCACAAAATAATCAATTAACATCTTGCGATAATAAGGTAACCTATTTTTCATGTTTTCAAATCGTGTTACAACAATTTTGTCACACATTTTAGATATTTTCTCTTCAAGTGCTGTGATACGAAAATTCGTCTCCTTCCGAATTTTATACCATAGTAAGTTGCCTGAAGATGGCCTAAAATGGCCGAAACCGGTAGCAAATAAATGAACATCAATTTTAAATTGCTGGCTTTTGAGCAGATAACCCCACCCCACATCGATGAATTTTAAGCCAGTAGAACCAAAAATACCTCGTAATAAAAATGCCGTTGTTGCTGTGAATTCTTATGACGATGTTGTGAATCGAGTCATCAGTGAATTTTATTGTTGTCTAAGTCTAATTATCAAAAAAAATAAGAAGTTGTCAAAAAGCAACTTTAATTACTCAATAATCTGGTAATTGAATATTGGTTCCAACATAATAAGAATTCACGGCAATCAGCGACATTTTTATTATTTTTTTTTATGTGTAGATAAAGGAATACCCTCGGGAATACCGCATTGTAATACCTACTGTTAATTAGATATATATTTTGACAGATTGACAGTTTTATAATACTTTATGCAATTCAGCTTAGCTTACAAAACTGTGCCTATTTGTGTTATTGTTCATTTCCTTAAAATATCAGAATACTTACTATTTCATAATAAGTAGAATACGAGGGGCTACTCACTACAGGCATTTGGTGTACACTCGACCGGCATTGATGGCATTAATTGGCATTATTGGCATTAATCGGCATTTTTGGCATTAATCGGCATTTTTGGCATTAATCGGCATTTTTAGCATTAAACGGCATTTTTTGGCATTAATCGGCATTTTTTGGCATTTTCCGTCCGACATTAATCGGGCGTTTTCGGAATTTAATGCTCTAAAGGTCGCGAAGTCTTGTCTCGTCAGTCGTCTGCACACTGCACAGCAAAACAATAAGATAAAGTCTCGCTCCCCCGGTGGCGGTGGGGGAAATACAAACCCACAGACACATGTTTCGCCCTTTTTAGGCCTCATCAGTGCGAGACATTGTCTTTACCCCACCGGGGGAACATATTTTGAAAGACACTCCAAAGCCTAAATGCGAGGCTTCGCCAAGATTAAAAGTGAACAAAGTCTTGGGTACGGCGCGAAGTCTCGCATTTAGGCTTTGGAGTGTCTTTCAAAATATGTGGTGGAGTGGGGTAAAGACAATATCTCGCACTGATGAGCTCTAATAAGGGCGAAACTTTATCTTGTTTTGCTGTGCGTCAGTACAGGCGCCGTTAGGGTAGTTAAAGTGTTAAAAGTAGTATTTTATTTTGTGAGAAGGAAAGTTTGGGGCACGACGCGCAGCGGAATGGCCCATCCCTTCGAACAAAATAAAATCGCTTTTAACACGCAAGTGGGTCATTCACTCCCAAGGGACTGAAGTGCTGTTGTTATTTCATTTTACAAATAATCCATTGATTCTTTGTCTGATTAAATTCCGTCAACGTGACATTTTAACATTTTTCAACTATTTTGGGTTCAAATTGAATGGGAGTGCAAAAAATAGCGTGTACAGGCTGGCGAATTTTTCATCGCCCACCATTCGGAACTCGGAAACCATAAGAGATGGAGAGTAGCTTAAATTAGAAAAAAGTTGCGTTTTTTCAAGGTGATTAGAAATCTGTAAAGAATTCTACTTTACCTTGATTTGTTCCTGAGTTATCCCGAAAAAATTGAAAATCGCGATTTTTAACAAAAATTCATATTTTTCTAACGACTGGTGGTAAGTAAATGAAACTTGGCACCTTTATTTTTTTGACAGCATTAACAGAAATTTTTTAGGCCTTCTAGATTTTGAGCAACGACAGTCAACTTTTCTTTTTCTTATAGCCGCCATATTGATTTTAACACCATTAAATGCCCCAAAAAATTAGCTTTTCAAAAATGTAGCTAACATGGACTTTTTTGGCAGATCGTCAAATTTTGAAAATTGCTATTAATAAAGGGTGTCCCAAAAAAACCGAACGATTTATTTTTGGTTATAACTTTATTATTGTGGGAACGATTTTCCACAATTTTATACGGGACGTAGCCAAAAGATGAGGCTTTTAGAATCTGTAACCATTTTGTAGATGGCGCCACTAATAAATTTTTTGTGGCAGTTTTTTACAGGAACACTTTTTGATTGGCTGGAGTTGAACCATCTGTGAACCGATCAAAATGAAATTAGTATAGGATGAAAGCGAATGCTTTTCTTTTCTAAAGCAACTTTACAAAATTTTATTCTGACCGTTCCTGATTCATAAGCTTACGCTATTTTCATTTTAATCGCTTCACGGATGGTTCAACTCCAGCCAATCAAAAAGTGGCCTTGTAGAAAACTGCCATAAAAAATTATGAGTGGCGCCATCTGGAAAATAGTTGTCGATTCTAAAAGCCTCATCTTTTGAAAGATTGGGGAAAATTGTTCCAATAATAATAAAGTTATAACCTAAAATAAATCGTTCGGTTTTTTTGGGACACCCTTTAGTTTGTAAAATCCACCTAAACTTAGATGAAAAACAATCGCAAAAGACTACACCGATTTTTTTCAGCCTCTTATGACAGGTGAAAACAATTGAATCCAACGGTAATAAAGTAAGCCTTGGCATGGTGCGACTCAAACTTTTGACATATTTTTTCAAAGAAGTCCATATTGATTACATTTTTGAAAAACTAATTTTTTTGCACATCCTGTGGTGTTAAAATCAAATATGGCGGCCATAAGAAAAATAAAAGTTGACTGTCGTTGATCAAAATCTGCATGGACTAGAAAATTTCTGTCAATACCCCAGCTGCCAGCTGTCAATAATATAAAAGTTCCAAGTTTCATTTGAATACCAACAATCATTAGAGAGACATAATTTTTTCTTTAAAATCGCAATTTTCAGTTTTTTCGCAATAACTCGGGAACGAATCAAGATATCGGGAAATTCTTTACAGATTCTTAATTACCTTAAAAAATCGTCGCTTTTCTCTAATTTAACCTACTCTTGATCTCTAATGGTTTCCGAGTTCCTAATGCTGGGCAACGAAAAATTCACCACCCTGTATACCAGAGGACTGAAGTGACATTTAATCCCTCTCGATACTGGTGTCAGAAAATGTAATTTCTAACAATTGTCAACAAACGTTATAACAACTGTTTTTAATAGTGTTTGTAGAAAAATAATTATTGTTCGTTATTTCCTTTTATTTTATTGTCTGGCCAATAAGTAGTTTCAGAAACATTTCGTTTTTATTAAAATTTTTGGCCGAATTATTACAATATACAGAGTGTCTCAGAACGCTCGCACCACCTTTTAGTGGAGTATTCATTCAGAATTAAATTCTTAGTCCCTAGGTACAGGATACTACGGGATACTATCCATGAAAATTTAATATTGTTGATGTACCTTGTTACCTAGGAAATAGTCGGAAATAGTGCATCTAACATTAAGTTACCTCATGAAGCAATTCAGAGCTGAAATCTGATTGATCCTTTTAAATATCTTGGAGAAAGCGAAAAGGATTCAAAAATAGGTTAGATGAGAGTTGTTTGTTCTTTTACGAAGAATAAGAATCTATGATAAAAGATGTAGGTTTCCATTTAAAAAAATGAAGTTGACCTTCATTGACCTTGAATCAAAATGGCGTGGATGCTATCTATTTTCCCCCTCGAAGTCATACAACTTTTATACAAAACATTTTTTTCTAAAATGCTTCCTTTACGAGATATTTGCCAGTCTCAAGATAAAACGACCACCCTGTATATACAGGAGTTGGTGGGATCGAATTTTTTGCGTTGAATGACCTTACTCGTCGCCTTTCTTGTTAGTGGCATTTTTGGTATTTAACCGGCATTAATTGGCATTTTTGGCATTAATTGGCATTTTTGGCATTAATTGTCATTTTTGGCATTAATTGGCATTTTTGGCATTATTTGGCATTAAATGCCGAAAAAATGCCGAATCGGCATTTGGTGTACACAATTTTTCTTAGTGAATACCCCCTCGGTAGAATATATTTTTGCCCTCTTCCCCAATCAGAATGCTTATAGCTATCCTATAAATAGCTAGAACTATCTTCATAAGTCGATAAGTTGAAAAAATAACTATGTATATGTATAATAGTTGAAAAACATGAACTGATTAAGTATATCCAGCTTATAAAAAAAAATAATGTTAACTCTTTTTTGTTTGCTCGTGATTTTTAGGAGAATATTTCAGGGTTCGAAGGATATATCACGTTATATATCACGATATATAATATATATCGTGATATTTATGGGCTGATACATATTATTGACATTTATTTTTAATTTTCTTGACCATTCTTGACTAATGCCGCTAAATGCGGTGACGTTGCACAACAAAACTTCGTCGCTGTCCATCAGTGTTGCAACTACTGGGTAATTACTCAATTTCAGTGATATTATTACTCAAAAATTTAAAGAGAAAGTGGGTAATAGTTTTTAATTCGGGGAATTTTTCTAATATGCGACTATTTGCAACTTTTTGCTATGTTTATTCATAACTTTTTGGGAGTTAAATTTGGGAATTTGGGATTTCTGTTGAAAAATTCGGAATTTTTGTTGTTGAAAGGTTTTTTTACAGATTTTGGGATTAAATTGGACAGGAGAAAAATTCAAATATGTGTAAATATCGAGGTAAATATCAACTTTTGATATATATCGGATATTTTGACATTTATATAAATATCATGATATTTTCGAACCCTGGAATATTTATATTTAGAGTGTTTCAAACGAGGTTTCAAAATTACATTCCGAGAGTTGATATCGTCGTTGTAATTCTCCTTGTAATTATAACGAGATACCCGCAGTTTAAAATTACCCAACATTTTTCTGTACAAATCTGGTACCCATACCCTTTTTTAAATTCATTACTTTGCGTAATTTTTATTTTTGTTAATTTTGTAATGACAGTATAATTAAATGTCAGTTTTTGGAGTATTACCAGACCAGTTGATTTGAACTATTTCTATAAACAAAATCTAACTTTGGATTGGATCAATACTTAATGCTCGACTTAATGCATAAAATAATCAACTCAATTTATAATGTCTTTTGGAAAGGGATTTTACTCGGGATTTTATTTTCTATAAAATAAAATAATATTAATTAACAATAAATTACCTCATTGGGCTTCGTTCGAGGTACATGAAACTGAAAAATGGAGTTTCAATAATTCAAAAGCTCACCTAAGATAAGTATGAGTTTTTGTCTTAAAATAATGTTACAATTTTTTTCCATTAAATATCTTGGGCACTCACTCATATTTAAATTTAACTTTAGACAATGTTACACAAAAACAAAAAATGTATTGTCATAAATAATGAAAGCACCTCACCTAACAAAAAAGTAACCTACCTAAATGTATGCAAGGATTAAGATTATAAAGTTCGCTTTAATAGCCGGCACATTGTAAATACAGACATAAAGAGTGACATTACCGCAGCTCCGACACAAATTGTTTTCAAATAAGGAAAGCTAAATATCTTATTTTTATGGCTAAACACATCGTACTTGTCAAATCGCACCGCGTGCTGAACATCCTTCTTTATTTTTTTATGCAGTCGTGTAAATAAACGGCTTCAACATGCTAATAAGTAAAATAAATGGGAAAATTCTGTTTTAATTGTCTGCAAGTTGCAAGTTCATCGAACCAATAAACAATTTATTGATAATTACCTGCGGCCAGGCCGAGCTGAGGGGTCCTGATTTTGTTGATGGTGATGTGTTCGCTTTCCATTTTATAAACAAGACATCGAACTCTCGATAACAATTGTTAGAATTTCGTTTGTTTGTTTAAAAATTCTTCGCGGTGGCGCCAGCCATTACAAACAAAATTTAATTGCCCGAACCAGTCCCCCGTTTCGGAAAACACGCACGCACGAGCCGAAGGACCGCTAGCACAACCTCTTCGTACGAGTTTAACTCAAGAACTGAAAAGCAAAACAGCTCCGTTGAAACAAAACTGAATGTTTGCCTTCGCTACATGTGAGCTTCCAAGCATGCGCTTTCTCTTTTTTTACCTGGGGGTTATCCTTGTTTGTCTTTGGGAGCTCACTTAATTTATTGTTATGGACTGCAGAATGCACCTAATAAAAGAAGACAAAAAAATGAACTACAGGTGGGCAAAGCCGCGGAGGAGTTCTTGGGATTCTCGCAGCGTCCTTTGTTTAATTTGCGTATATTTAAACGGTAATGGATTTGTTTTGTCATCTTTGGCACTAACAATTACAGATGCTGCTGCAATGATCTTTATCTCCATAGATTTCTGCGTTCATAGTATTTATATTATTATTAATATTTTCAACATAGAGACGGTTGAAAATGAAATATCAATTATCGTCTGTAATGACTAAGGCCCGGATTTTAGGTGACAAAAAATACAAAAAAAGTTAACTAAATTAGGTTTGATAAAATAGCTATTTAGGTGAAACTAGGTTTGATGAAATAGCTATTTAGGTCCTCACCTCTGACAAAAAGGTTTTTTAAAAATACCCGAAGCAACGAAATAATTGACGTTTTTGAAAACAAATGCGAATAATTTTATTGTGTAAACTGTAGGATACAAATATTTCAAAGAAAAAGCTCTAATTGCTTAAACTAAACAATGCTAATGGTGGGTTGTATAGAACATTAATCCTGGACTTAACGCTAAGCCCCTAACGACACCATCATAGAAACAATTGTTGTCAACAATTTGTTGCTATAGAATTTTTGAATTATTAATTTTAAGGCAGGATTAAATGTTTTATACAATCCGGCTTTAGTATTGTCTAGTTTAAGCAATTAGAGCCTTAGAGCTTATTCACAACCACTTTACGTACGTAACGTAACAAACTTTAACAATGGTCAACAATTGTTCATGACAGCTTCTGACTTTTCTAGTAATTGTTAACGATTGTTAAACTTTGTTATGTCACGTACGTAAAGTGGTTGTGAATGAGGTTTTAGGCTTCAAAAATTCTATAGCAACAACGTGTTGACAACAAGTGTTTTTATGATATCGTAAGGGGCTGCTTAGCTTTAATTCCAGGATTTATACAACCCGCCCTAGGTATGACGGGATTGAGTAAGCATGTGTAACGAAATACTTGAAGACTTGATGCAAGATCAAATGGAAATGCGAATATGCTAGTGACATGACGTTGCCAAAGTTTCGAAAAATAAAAATTTCAACCTAAACACATCATATTTAAAAAAAAACTACTTTAGGTTCTATAAAACAAAATTAAGGTGACAAAATGTAGTATTAGGTATATTACGTATTTAAGGATTTATATCACATTTAATTTGCAATACCTTTAGAACTTCTCAATAGGTATTTTAACCTCCCCACAACCATATAAAAATGGGAGGTTACTGCAATCACTCCAAAATTCGAAATTGAGATAACACCAGATCTTTACGTTTCAAGGTCCCAGGATCACAAAAAAATGGTTTTTAAAAAATGTCTGTGTGTATGTACGGATGTACGTATGTACGTATGTATGTACGTATGTGAGCAAGATTCCTCGAAAACTACCGAACAGATTTTCACGAAATTTGGTATGGAGATTAGTGTTGGCTTTCTGGTGAGCCCAGTTAATTTTGTTGCCAATCTACAAACGCCAAGTGCCTTTTTGGCGTATCAACTAAGAAATTTGACTGATGAACACCAATTTTTCTTATAAGCATGTGAAAGGTCTTCAAATTCTGTGTCTAAAAATGTATTCACACTTGGCGCCTTTTTGGCATAAAATCGAAAAATTCGAAATTTCGAAGCAACATTAGATAATACGCTACAGCCCAAACTGCTTAATCGATTTGGCTGAAATTTGGTAGGTAGGGACACACAGTACCCCCCTAAGAGCTGATTTAATTTTGGTGGTCATCGGCCAACGGCAAGTGCCAATTTGGCACATCAAGTTTGAAATTTGACTAATAAACTCCCATTTTCTTTATCAGAACATGAAATGTCTTCAAATCTCGTTTCGAAAAATGTCCTCAAACTTAGTGCCCTTTTGTCAAAAAATCATAAAATTTTGAAAAATACCAGTAGTAATATTTAGGTACAGCAAGTAAGAAAATTTGCTTAATTTTGGTGGCAAACGACCAATAACAAGTGCCTTTTAGCATGGCGTCTATGAAATTTGAGATATGATGACCACCATTTGTTTTATCAGCACATGAAAAGTCTTCGAATTTTGTTTTCAAAAATTCAATTAAATTTAGTTCCCTTTTGGCAATAAGTAATAAAAAATTTTAAAAATTACCAAACAGAGGTAGAAACTGAATTGAAATTTATGGGTGGTAGGATTGAATCATTCACCAAGTGGGGAGGTTCTAGCCGCTTCCGTAGCTGCCCATTTTTTTTACCTATAGAATCCAGGCCTTAATAATGACAAGAGCTTCCCCTCAGCTTAGGTGTTCGGTAGATAAAATTTGTTAAAAAATTGGCAATCTCGGAGACGATAGAAACTTTTACTTTTTCACAGAATTTGTAAATACAAGAAAATAAAACGTAAAGGTTTCTTGTTTTTGGCGATTCGATTTCAGTATCTGATGTTCCGCGAGCGTATAGATATAAGTTGGAAATTCAAAAAATAAGCCTCGTCCAGATTTGAACCTCGTCTAAAACGTAAAGATTTGAGGTTTTTGATTTTGGCGATTGGGTTTTTCGATAGATTCCAGTTAAAAGCCTCCGGAAGATGTACATCAATGCGATGTGTATCCCTGTATATTATGTTTATCACGTTAATGTGTACGTAGGGGCGGCTGGTCTTATTAATGAAATCGGGTGCAGATTTTATCAATCTGCCCCTAGTAGTAGTGTCAAAAAGGCCAAATGTTAAAAAATTGTTGTTACAGAATAAAAAGTAGAAAATGAACAGAAAAAACAAAAATTTTGAGGGTTGAAAAGTAAAAAGAATGGCAATATAAACCTAATTAGTAAATGAAAAGAATTGCCGGAATTAAAACAAAATTTGGCGAATTTTGAAAAATTAACACTCGGGGCTGAAAAATTGCGAAAGGGCATGAAAAATCAAGAGGAATGAAAATTAAGTGTGATTAAGGGGAATTACGAAATATAACACGAAAATAACCAAATTATGCAATTAAAACTTTTGTGGGGGTTGAAAAATACATGCGTATACCTAGGTACCTACCTATTGCCAACGAAACTGGAAAATTGTAAGATACACTGGATCCCAAGTAAGTTCAATTTTATTACCAACGAAAAACGAAATTATTCGAATTTGAAAAATTATCACTTAGGGGGTTGAAAAATCGTAAAGGTGGAAGTCAAAGGATATGAGGATTAACCGTGGTTAAGTAAAATTACGGAAAATAACACCAAAATAACCCAATGATGTAAATTTTGCGTTTGAAAAGTTGAAAGATTGCGAGGGGGGATGAAAAAAGTGAAAACTCATCCAAATAAGTTCACATTATTACCGAAGAAAAACGAAATTACGCAGATTTTGCCAAACTAGCACTTAGGGGGTTGAAAAATCGTAAAGGGGGATGAAAAGTTAAAAGGGATGAAAATTAATCCTAATTAAGCAGAATTACACAAAATAACCCGAGAATAAGCCAATTACGCTAAGTTGAAGATTCATAAGGCGTTTTTTCAATGGTTAACTGAAAACTATTGAACCCCGTAATTTTATACCACGATTGATTTGAAGAAATTTTTAGTTTCAACCCTTAAATTTCATACCCGCGTTGTTAGATCCTAGTGAGAATTTGTCTACCCGGCTACAGCGTCACTGAAAATTAACACACCAAAACCTGCCTTATTACGCTGAGTATAGTTTTAGAGTTCTCGTATTTTTGTGTCTCTGCTGTTTAGGGGTTGTAGCGCCTTTTTTTTGTACCATTAATAGAAAGCTATCGAACGGTATTAACCCTAAATTATTCAGCGAAAATTGGAGTTTTTACCCTTAAAATTCATCCCCTTCGATAAATTTCTCCTAAAATTCACTCCTCCTTTCGCGAAAATGCAAGTTTCACGGAAGATATCGCTTCTCTGTCTCAAAATGTCTCAATTGTCTCAAATTGCGACGATTTATTAGATTCATGTTTTCAACCCCTACTAATTTCACCCCTTTATAATTTACAGAGGTGAATTTATTTCTATGGTGTTACATATCTTCTGACGTATTTACTTATTTCGGTTGTTCATAAATAAACCAACAGGATTTTAGAAGAAATTAATAAAATATATTTATCCGTTTGACCGTTTGCATAGCTTTAGGGGTTGTTAGTAGCTTAGGGGTTGGTTCTTAGTTGCAGACCCGGACCCGGGGTGTTCATAGCGGCCCAGGTCCGGGCCTGTCTCGCAAAATTCACCGAAAAGTCGAAAACGCCGCTTCCCGATTCTGCAATTCGCAAAATCACTGAATTCAAAACGTAAACGCGCAACACCCCCATTGTACCAAATACCATATATTCCAATAATGTAATTTCGAGAATCACAGATTATTTCTTAAAAAACACTCTGACCTTTTTTGTCGAGGAATCACTTTTTTTAGGAAAATAATCGTAAAATCAGTAAAAAAATCGCTTTGCTAAAGTTAAGTCCTATATTTTCTTCCTTGCGTTTGTATTCTGAAGTGCTGGAAAAATGCGTGGCCTTGAAAATTTCAAAAATTTTTGCCTTCGGCGCCATTTTGTTTTTTCAGTTACGGATTTTTTAGGGAGGTTTAAAAAAATCATTACTATTATTATTAAGGGGCCCGCAGATTTCAATTGCCCCGGGACATGCCGTGGCTCTCGACGGCCCTGCTTAGTTGAAAATTCATAAAGTTTTTACAATGGTTGACCGAAATTTATAGAACACCGTAACTTTATACCACCATTTACTTGAAGAAATTTCCAGTTTCAACCCTTAAATTTCATCCCCTTTGTTAGATCTTAGTAAAAATTTGTTCATCCACCTACAGTGTCACTGAAAATTACCTTACCAAATTCTGCCTTGATACACTAAGTAGTTTTTGAGTTCTCGTGTTTTTGTAATTCTACATGTTATGGGCGCCCATAAGGGTGGTTTTTCTCAAAATATGTTTAACACTTTTTTGAATCATTAACAGAAAGCTATCGAATGACGCTATTTTTGACCAATACTTATTAAGCGGAATTTTGAGTTACAACCCCTAATTTCCACCTCATCCGTCCGATTTTATTGAAAATGCATCCACCGAAAGATTTCATCGAAATACTATGTGTGTATGTTGAGTTTAAAATAGCTGCGTGCAACCTTTGCGGAGTTATCATATTTTTTTTCAACGTGCATAAACAAATTTCAGTAAGATACCTCCAGTAGTTCTCGAGTTTTTGCAATTAATAATTTTTCACCCATAGCTCCCACCCCATTGGTCCGATATGGGAGACAAAGCCGTATACCAAGTTTCAGCCCGATATCTCAATCCGTTCTCAAGTTAATGCGACGGACAGACTTGAGGAACGATCGATACGACGAGCGAGCGAGTGAGCGAATAAGCTAAAACAACTCATCCCTAAATGATGCTCCATCGCTTATAATCAAATAAGCGATGGAACATCATTTTGGGATGAGTTGAACCTTGTGAGAGTTACTCCTTTTTAACCTCCCCAACCCCATCACAATTTAAAAAAAATGGGAGGTTACTGCAATAATCACTAAAATTTTCGAATTTGAGATAGCACCAGATCTTCACGTTTTGAGGTCTCAGGAACCCAAAAAAGGGGTTTTTAAAATGTGCCTGTGTGTATGTACGTACGTTTGTACGTACGTTCGTACGTTTGTACGTACGTACGTTTGTAATCACGCCACAGCCAAAACTACTAGACCGATTTGGCTGAAATTTGGAACATCTCGTAACCTAACTTAGATCTGAAAAGCTTTTGGAGCCAATCGTGCAACCGGAAATGCCATTTTGGCACATCAACTTTTAAATTTTAAATACAAACCCCCATTTTTCACGTCACCATAAGGAAGACCTTCAAATTCTGCTTCTAAAAATGTATTCATTCTTAGTGCCCTTTTGACCAAAAATTTGAAAAAAAATGATTTTTATCGGACTTTATAATCGCGGTACAGCCCAAGCCCCTGAACCGATTTGGCTGAAATCTTGCACATCGGGATTGTATTACACGTGGAAGAGCTGAATAAATTTTGGATTCAATCGGCCCACGGAAAGTGCCGTTTTGGCACACCAATTTCCAACTTTAAAATTATTCACTCATTTAACCATCCAAAACAAGTTTTTGAAAGATTTATTGTCACCATCAGAAAGGTCTTCAAATTCTGGTTTTAAATAAGACAAAATTAATTCGCATTTAGCGCTGTTTGGTTCAAAAAATCGAAATTTTTTAATAACACTAGAAATACATTATAGCCCAAATTAGTGAATCGATTTGGCTGAAATTTGATACATGGAGATTGGGTGACCCGTTGAAGACCTGAAAGGCTTTTGGAAGCAATTGGTGCACGGGAAGTGCCATTTAAGCATATCAACTTTAAATTTTAAATACAAGGCCTCCCTCCTTTTTTATGTCACCATTAGAAAGACCATCAAATTCTGGTTCTAAAAATGTATTCACAGTTTCTGCCATTTCAGTGGAAAATAGAGAAAAAAATATTTTTCATTAAAAGGGAGCGGGCTGACAGTGGATGACATAAAGTATCAGTTATTGTCAAAAGGGTGGCAAACTATTAACCTTAAAAGGAACATATTGTCAAATGTGATGGGTGATGTCGGTATTTGTCAGAAAATTGCGAAATTAGTCATAGTCGATAAGCATAAAAAAATTCTGTTGAATTGACTACTATCTACACAGAATACAAAGATCCACGCGATGGGGAGGTTCCAGCCGCTTCTCTGCTGTTTTTTTCAATACAACCGAACGATCCTTATTTTATTATCATTATTATTATTCGGGCCAAAATACAGGGTGTTTCAAAACCATTTCAAAACGCTCGCACCATGTTTTAATGGAGTATTCAGGATTAAATTTTGAGTCGATTCGTGTTTTTGAAAATTTTCAGCGTCCAATAGTTCTCGAGTTATAACATATTTGAGGGAACCAATCAGATTTCAGCTTTGTATTGCTTCATGGATCATGGTTATAAGAATATTATAAGTACCGGAAGTCGGCATCAACTTTGTTATTTTAAATGGGACACCCATATTTTCATATCACACTCCAATTCCACATTAAATTATGGGAATTTTGGTGTAAATATGGCTAAATATGATAGTTTCCGAGAAAAAAAATATCTCGTAATTTTACTTAAAAATTAAAATATGTTCCAAAAAAAGAAATGAGTATTGAAATTTTGACAGCAGTAAAAAATGTTTTGGGAACATCGGACTGTGGCTTAAACAGCAGAAAATTCCTCTAGGTAGGGTCTACAATCAGTGGCGTTCGTCGCAGTTTAGAAAAAACAATAGCAAATTTAATTCCCTATCAATCCATTCAAATATTCCTATACCTATCCTCATTAGTTTTGGAGTTACCTATTTAACATTAATTTATTACCGTTTGCATAGACGTTGCTTAACTTTAAGCGGCACTCAAATTGACAGAAATTACATTTTTCTTATTGTTTAAACGTCATTCTTGTCACTTTAAGTTCCGCTTAAAGTTAAACAACGTCTGTGCAAACGATCATAAATTAATGTTAAATAAGTAACTCCAAAACTAATGAAAGTATAGGTATAAGAATATTTGAATGGATTGATAGGGAATTAAATTTGCAATCTACTGGGATCATAAAAAAGAGGCATTCCATTTGAAAAAATTGAGTTTTAATTGTTTTTCTAAACTGAGGAACGCCGCTGGTTGTAGACCCTCCCTAGAGAAATTTTCTGCTTTTTAAGCCGCAGTCCGTTTTCTCAAAGACATCTTTTACTGTTGTCAAAATTTCAATACTCTCTTTTTTTGGCACACATATCAATTTTAAGTTTACGAGGTTTTCCGTCTCTAAAAATGAAAAATATTTTTTAACCTCCCCACTCCACTTCACCATTTAAAAAAAAAGGGAGGTTACTGCAATCACTAAAATTTTCGAATTCGAGATAAGACCGGATCTGTACGTTTTGAGGTCTCAGGAACCCAAAAAAGTGGTTTTTAAAATGTGTCTGTATGTATGTACGTACGTTCGTTCGTTCGTACGTACGTTCGTTCGTTCGTTCGTTCGTAAACACGCCACAGCCCAAACTACTAGACCGATTTGGCTGAAATTTGGTACGTGTGCATGTGATAACCCAACTTAGATCTGAAAAGCTTTTGGAGCCAATCGTGCAACCAGAAATGCCGTTTTGGCACATCAACTTTTAAATTTTAAATGTAAACCCCCATTTTTCACGTCACAATAAGAAAAGCCTTCAGATTCTGCTTCCAAAGATGTATTCACTGTCAGTGCCCTTTTGACCAAAAACTAAAAATATCGAGATTTTTATCGGACTTTAAAATCGCGGTACAGCCCAAGCCCCTGAACCGATTTGGCTAAAATTTTGCACATGGGGATTGTATTACACGTCGAAGAGCTGAACAAATGTTGGATTCAATCGACCCACGGAAAGTGCCGTTTTGGCACACCAATTTCCAAATTTAAAGTATTCTCTCATTTACCCATCCAAAACAAATTTTTGAAAGATTTATTGCCAGCATTAGAAGGGTCTTCGAATTCTGGTTTTAAATGAGATAAAATTTATTCGCATTTATTACCCTTTGGGTAGAAAAATCGAAATTTTGAAATAACACTGAAACCACGTTATAGCCCAAACTAATGGAAGGATTTGTCTGAAATTTGGTACATGGAGGTCAGGTGACCCGTTGAAGAGCTGAAAGGCTTTTGGGAGCAATTGGTTAACGGGAAGTGCCATTTAGGCATATTAACTTTAAAATCTTAAACACAAGTCACGGAAATCAAAGACCCACGCGTTGGGGAGGTTCCAGCCGCTTCTCTGCTGCCTTTTTTTTTTCTTGGAGCCTATCATATTTAGCCATAGGGTAATGTCACACCAAAATTCTCATAATTTGATGTAGAATCGGAGTGTGCTTTGAAAACATGGATGTCCCATTCAAAATAACAAAGTTGATGTCGACTTCCGGTATAACCGGAAGTGCGGCCACCTTGAAAATATTTTCCTTCAATTCAGAATCCATTGAAACCCCCGGCTACAAATTTTCGCGACTATGACGCCAAAACTTCTCGAGACACGTCTAACGGACACTCTTTGTAAATGACCCTGTATATTTAACAAAACGACAATAATTAAGATAAAATTTACAGTTTAAATGGTTACCTGATAAAAATTTGCTGTACATTTACAAATTATGAGAAAAAGTAGGTTTTCACCGTCTGCCAGATTGCCAATTTTCTTATAAATCCGAAAGTAACAGAAGCCAGAAGCCAATTTCGGCAGCATTACAGCCATGCAAATGAGATTTTTTCTTATTCTTTAACCGTTTCGTAAATTATTCCGTCTGGATTTGGACAGCAGTACAAAAACCAGATGTCAACACAGTCGAATTAAATTAATTAATTAAGGTAAAGTGCATTAAATTATTTTTTAAAAAGAGAAGTCGGGCCGTGATAAATTATCCTGTTATTTAAGGCTAAACCATGTGGAGCGGCGGTGCGTATTTGCCTCCATCTCTTCGGCTGATTTCACAGCGAGGGGTCCGACCAAACCAAACAGACCACTTTACTTCTTTTTTGACCGTCCTTTGTTTATAGCCCCTACTTAGCGACGATGAGAGAAAGAACGAGTCCCACAAGCTCAAATCATCACTAAAATACTTACAATACGTCCTTATCAGTTTTTCATAAAACCTCTCCGAGACATCGAGAACCCTCTTTATTGTCCCAACTTTTCAAGTTTGTTTTAAAACAGCTTTTTAGAATCAATTAAACCCCGATGATGGGCTAAAAAACGAGGCCCTCCAGTCACTATTATCAAGCGATAAAAAAGATATTGATGAGTGTGTGTTCTTGTACCATAATAATAATTATAAACATCTCAGGTCGAAAAAACGAGCAACAGATATTCACTCTGCAGCATACCATCTCCGAAAAAATATGAATAAAGGGGCCGTGCACTTGATGGTTTAATTAGTTGGAGTGACTTGGCTGAAACCGCTTCAGGTAACCATCATCATTGCACGCATTCTTCTGGTTTCCATCTACCGGCGATTCATTATCTTCGACAATAATCCGCCACAATACCATAAATATTTTTTGAATAATCGCGCACAAGAACTGACAACGCGATTGATCGTCGCCGATAAAAACCGATTCCTGCTCTATTAGCTGCGTTCGGATTCCTCGTGGTTGTTCCGTGAAATTTTTCATTGATTGATGTCATTCGCTATGGCAAACAAATTCATTATCTCTGCTTCGCGTCGTTTATTTAATTTGTGGTTTAATTTTTTTGTTTTTTTGCGTTATTCTCTTCTATTGACCTCTCTACGCAGATGAGTGGAAAAATGTGGTTTTGTGGAATTCGTCAGTTTCCATTGATTTTAGATTTTAACTAAAAAAAGTCTCGGGGACGGTAGAAACTTCTACTTTAATTGAAGGCGCCAATTTATCGCAACAGAATAACCTACAAGGTCAAGGAAGCTTATCGCCATTAAAATAACATTTTTCGAAAAAATGGTATCTACTACTGAGGTTTTCGACCCTATTATTGACCTTATCGCCATTATTACAAAGAAATGGAATCGCTTTAGTTTTCAGTCACTTTTTGCCACGACTGTATACGTCCGAAACTTCCTCACGTCTTGCCCTCTCTTTTGGCCTTGAGCCTCAGACTCACTCAGTCAGACCTCTTGTCTTGACTACACAAGACGAGAACAGTGTTTTGTCACGTTTGTGTTTTAAAGTTTAAAGTAGCATGAAATTTACCCGAATTTACTAGCTGGATTTTAACCACAATAATTAAGACATCAAAAAAGACAACCCTTTGAAATTTGAGACATCGAATTTACTAATCAAAAGCCACTTTCTGGCGAAATAACCAAATTTTTTTCATTTCCAGTTTCACCCGAAGTGGCATCAACTTTTTATTTTCAAATAGAACATATATGTATACAGGGTGATTCAGGTATGCAGTCATTAATTTTCAGGGGTGATTCTACATCGAAAAATGTGAAGCACTTCGGTTATTATTGAATAAATCAGGAACCGTTTAGGTTAAAGCGATAAGTTTTTGCACACTGTCTGATATCAATAAGCTCCATCAAATTATGTTATCAGCAAAAAGCGAATTTTACCAGGGGCGTTCGAAACAGGGGGGCTTATGGATTTTTTCACCCAATTTTTTTGATGAGCCATTTTTTGACATTTCCTCACCGGCATATGGTTGTCTGACTAAAACTACATAAAAAAGCTCCTCTTATTGTTTCTCCATAGGACTAACCGTTTTCGAAAAAAGTCGAATCAAAAATTTATCTGTATTGACCGGGCTGATCAAGAAGGGATTATTTTATACATTAAGTATTGAACCAATCCAAAGCTAGATTTTGTTCACAGTAACCTAGCAACCTCTAGATTACAGTGATAAGACGACAGTCGTAGTTCAAATCAACTGGTAATCCTACGACATTTAACACAACTGTCATTGAAAAATGGCAAAAGTAAAAATATACTCAAAGTAAACATTTATGTATGGTATCTTGTTATAATTACACCAAAGTCACTTGCCGGAATGTAAATTTGTAGCACTTTATAACATTCTCCTAAAACTCACGAGCCAACAACAGGAACTTAACATTATTTTAAACACTGGATATGAGCAGGTCCTCCTCTTTTTGAGCTATCAGTTATTTTTTCAATTTATCAACTTTTGAAATGCAAATCTCTTCTAATAAACTCTCCCCGGTATCCTTCGGTCTTCCTGTGTCGCGTCTAATTGGTCTTCGCTTCCTATATCCTTCGTACCAGTTTTGTTTCGTCCATTCTTTTCATAGTAGGTAGATGCCCCCGAACAAGAGTTCACCTAATAAGTACTCCATTGTAAAGTTTTAGGTATTCTACCAAATTTCATACCAAGAATGTTATAATGCGGTTAAAATAAAACTCAATCGCCGTAATCAGTCGTAGGTAAACATAAATGTTTAAATCTTGTTGAAAATAAATAATTTCACTTCTATTTTGTGACGTGACACTCAGTTGACAAGTGACTGACAACTGACAGCGATGATCCAACATTTTTACACTACCTAGATTCGAACGTCTTTGGAACTACTTCAATACTTTTAATTTATAAAATAATCTGTAAAATATGATTCGTCGTCTCTTGATTGCCTTGTTGAGTCCTCATGGATTCACTACTCGTCAATGGTAGATTTTTTTTAGGTCAAAAAGACGGCGAGAGCTTGCTCGTAGTTCAACCATTCGGACGTCAAACCCGGGGCAATCAAGAGACGACTTATCATATTACCAATGACAATTTATTTTTATTAAATTACAAAACTGAATGGATTCCAAAAATTAGTAACTAAAGTAATCTGGTGATGTTTGATAATGTCAGATAGTGTGCAAAACCTTAATGAGTACTAAATAAAAATCGAATTTTCGACGCCCCCTTCAGGGGGCCGTAGCACCCCTAGGAACGATTTTCGGACACTTGTTTATAGGAACTTTTCTTCATATTTTTCGACGTACAATCACCCCTGAAAATTCATGACTGCATACCAGAATCACCCTGTATACATGATTTTCCATTGATACCACATAAGTGACATTTCAAGATAGCCCAGGCTTTCCACTTTTTAAAACGCTGCCATGATTGCTTTCTTGATCTTCAACCATTTCTGAGATATTCAATTTTTTCAGAAGCCCAGCAAATCGATTTTCCTGTAAACTTTTTGACATACATAGGTCAAAAAATATGACAGTCTTGACATAACCAAGAGTGGAATGAACTTACAATTCAGTGGCGGTTCCAACCGTAGAAGAAAACAACGTATCTCCATTTAAAATAATGAAAATTCGTGGTCGATGATGGTAAGACACCAAACCACAACGATCTCGTAAAACTTGATCGACAGTTATGGACTGATCCCGCGCTGTTGACTCACCCTGTATACCTATTGCGAAGGGGGTTGAAAAATTGTAAAAGGTAAACTGAATCCAAATGAATTCAATTTATTGCCGAAGAAAAACGAAATTACGCGAATTTAGCAATATTACACTTAATGGTTGAAAAATTGTAAAAGGGGATGAAAAGTCAAAGGGGATGACAATTAATCGTAATTAAGAAGAATTACAGAAAATAAGCCAATTATGTAAATTTGGCTTTTGGGGGTTGAAATATTGCGAAGGTGGTCTAAAAAGTGAAAAAGGCAATCAATTAAAAAAAAATTAATAAAAACGTAACGTATTACCGAAAAAAGGAATTTTACAAAATTGACGCTCGGGGGGTTGCAAAAATTGTGAAAGGGGATAAAAATTAATTGTAGTTAAGTAGAACTGGCGAAAATTACACGCAAAAGAAGCGGTCTGCGTAAATTTTGCTTTTTTGAGGGTTCACATTATCATGGAACGGGTTGAAAAATTGTGGATGGATTAAAATGTTATGAAAATTACTTTGAATTACCGAAGAATCACAAAAAAGCCCGAAAAAATAAACAAAAATTATTTACACCGCTTGCTAGGACTTAGGGGTTAGTAGTCTAAGGGTTGATTTTAGGTTGAAGACTCGTAAGACTTTTTCAATGGTTGACCGAAATCTATCGAATTTTATTCCACCACTCGGATGAAAACATTTCCAGTTTCAACCCTTAAATTTCATCCCCCTTGATAGGTCATAATGAAAGTTTGCCCATCCTCCCGCAGTATCGCCGTAAATTAACGCACCCGATCCAGCCTTGATATAATACCTACATTGAGCAGTTTTTCAGTTTTCGCATTTTTGTGTTTCGGCATGTTAGGGGTTGCACCGCCTTTAAGTGTCGCTTTTCGTGAATATGATGAGAAAGACCTTTTTTGTACCGTGAATAGAGAGCTATCGAATGGTATCAGTGGCGGCTCGCGGGGTTTCAGGCTGGTACAGCCACGGTCGGCTATGGGTGAGGTAAGGGGGAGTCTGGGGGGCGGAAGCCCCCCGGAAATTTTTTTCATAATAATAATGATAATAATAATAATTTTTGCGACACCAGATGGACAAACAGTTTTACTGTTTCATGACAGATTTGACAGTTCTGATAGCGTTTTTAGGCGGCGGATTATGGCAAAAATAATAGTATATTAAAAAACACGTTTCATTAGGCCAATTATTATCGCACGAGAATGTTTGGACAACGAGGGCGAAAAGCCCGAGTTTTACAAAATCCGAGTGTGATAAGAGCCTCAAGAAAAATTCAGATTGTCATTTTCAAAGACTGGCTTGTCAGTTAATTCGATTGTTAGACACAATAGTTGTCTAAAGTTACGATGTAAACAAAAGCCGTGCTCTAATAGAGCGCATTAGAAAACGCGTTTGGGTGCTATAAAGTGTTCATTAGGAAACCGAAATAGAAAAAAGTGCTTTGCATTTTTGCAGAATGTTTGCAAGACAGGAATGAAGCTCTGAACACGTACTGTGTAGAAGCGATCCTCAGCAAAGTGTCTGATCTGATGGTGAACCTTTAACTACTTTTACCGGGCAAAAGTAATGTGATGGAAGTGACTCGTATGGCTGCTTTGTGAACAAGAAAAACTAAAAACCCTTCTGCAATAAACCTATTTGCAAAACCCACACGAACACCGGCACAAAGTGAAGTCTTTCTGAATTTTTGGCATTTTTATTGTCACTGTCACCGATGACACCCGGCCCCCTAACGGTGCCTGAGGATCGCAAATACAAATAGTCACTTAACTTTTAAGTCAAAATGAACCAAAACCAAACACTCTAAACGTACCACTGCACTGCCACACTTAGAACTGTTTGACGCAAAAATCCATCTAAACACAACAGCTTGCTCGAAATTCCCCTCATATTAAAATGATGGAAACTGTCAAAGTACTCAAAGTGTACAAAAATTATTAAAAATGTAGTTGGGTCGTTAAAGCAGAGACTACCAAACGTGGGCGCCAATTTTAAATAGCAGGTACAGCTGGCTGTACCCGGGCCTCAGTGCATCGCTGTGTAAGGATAAGAGGCTTGATTGGCAGTGGGGTTTTTAAGCAACCTTTTCGATAGGCTTTTTGAGGGAATTTGAAAATAAAATGGAACAGTTAATTTAAATTTTATTTCAATATTCCATAACTTTTCCCGATAAATAATTCAGAATTATTGTTAGAAGTTAGAATAAAAAATCCAACGTTCGTCATGAAATTATCAAACTAAATATCTCAATCTAATTTATTTTCACACTTTCATAGTCTAAATTAATTACTGGGTTGATTAGTTAGTCCTGAATCCCGATAATTCAATCAATGGGATGAGATTAAAATGCATTTGACCATTGCGAGAGCCATCGCCGCACCGGACAGTACGAAGGCGTAGAAGGGCCATGTTGTGCTGCTTTATGTTAATTGACACTTTAAGCTTGCAATTAGCTTAACTGACACCTTAAACTTACAATTAAGCCTTAATTGACAGTTTAAACTTGCATTTAGCTTAACTGACACCTTAAACTTGCAATTAAACCTTAATTGACGCCTTAAACTTGCAATTAGCTTAATTGACACTTAAAACTTGCAATTAGCTTAATTGACACTTTAAACTTGCAATGGAGGTTTCCAAACTTGTAGGTCTCTCTCTATTTCGTGACGTAATATGGAGGCAAAATTTGACAAGGACAGACTTTTACATTGCTTTTGCCTAGGCTTTTGCATACCGGGCATTGTCAAATTTTGCCTCCATATGGTCTATCTCTTAATTGATGGAAACCCTAATTAGCTTAATGGACAGTTTAAGCTGTCAATTAAGCTAATTGCAAGTTTAAAGTGTCAATTAAGGCCTAATTGCAAGTTCAAACTGACAATTAAGCTAATTGCAAGTTTAAAGTGTCAATTAAGCTAATTGAAACTTTAAGGTGTCAATTAAGCTAATTGTAAGATTAAAGTGTCAATTAAGGCTTAATTGCTAGTTTAAAGTGTCAATTAAGCTAATTGCAAGTTTAAATTGTCAATTAAGGCTTAATTGCAAGTTTAAACTGTCAATTAAGGCTTAATTGCAAGTTTAAGGTGTCAGTTAAGCTAATTGCAACTTTAAAGTGTCAATTAACATAAAGCAGCACAACATGGCCCTTCTACGCCTTCGTAGGACAGCCACCATAGGGTACGCTAGCTGTACTTGAGTGAATCTATCCACGACTGTTGCTTTAGACGTCCACTTCAGTTGTAAACGCAAGTTAGCGCGCGCGTATGTGTTTTATTAAAATGCTTGGCAGAACGTTCCCGTATGGCAGGGTCTGCTGGCTGCCCCGGCGTCCCAGGGATGCTTGAGTGCCTACGCTCCACTACTCAGCGGAGTATAAAGGGTTGTCGATTATGTAAAGAACTTGGAAACGCATTTTTGCTGAAGTAAACTCCTAAAACCACAATTTTTTGAACGTAAAATAATTTTTTAAAGCTATAAGGAGAGGACTGCGCATTGGTACAGCCCGGCTGTACCTGCTGCCCCTGACCAGCCGCCACTGAATGGTATTAATTTCAACCCTATACATTATTCAGTGAAAATTCGAGTTTCGACCCCTGTTGCGTCCACGCAAATTCTTTTTATTTTTTTGTAATTATTTCTTTTTTTTTGGAAATTTCTTTTTTTTTTAATTTTTATAGTCCAAAAATTGAGCAGATTCACCAGCTCTAGGGCGGTATTTTATTTTTGAATTTGCCTGAAATAATAATCTTTCTTGTCGAGCAGTAGAGAGTTAGACTTTTTTCCTTCTTCCCCGCTAACTCTCCCAAAACCAAAAAAGAACATATCCTGGGTAAGTCTTCCTCCCCCGCTGGTCCTTCGAGAAATTTTCACCGCATATCAAACAACCCCTAAATTTCATCCCCTTCTATAAATTTCTACTAAAATTCGCTCCTCCTTTTTCGAAGATGCAATGTTTAAGACCTCACAGTTTCACAGAAGATATTGCTTTTCTGTCAAATTACAGGGCTTCATAAACGTTTCAACCCCTATTTCATGTGAAAACATGTAGTTCATTAATCACCAAAATTGGCAACACTTAGACCGGACGACCGTTATTTTCGTTTAAACACGTTGTTTCGAGTAAAATCAGTAAAATCATCAATAGAACAGAGATTTTCGTTTCATTATTTATTAGGTACTTCATGAATGATGAAATAAACAACCAACAAGCACTCACCACTCACGCTAAAATAAAAATTGGAAAAAATTTCAAAGGAAAGCTCTTTATAAGTATTGTACCCGTACCCCTTTGGGGGGCTGTTAAGCGTTAAATTCAAGAGATCACGACGGTCGGCGGTCGTTCAATTAAGTTATTATAAGATCATGCAATAAAAAAGAAAATAATATCACAAATCCTTTTATTTTTAATGCTGTGAAGCAGCCAGCAATACACTTGAATAATTTTAGGTCGTAGCACCATTCTTATGAGCAATTGAACGTATGAGAATGGGTATGCTCTTGCGCGTTGAAAGATAACAATTTTACCATAAATTTATTCTGTCAAAGAGAAAAATTACGTTCCATACTGCCTAACAAAAATGTCTTCCTTCCATCTTGTACAGTTATATTAGGTTTGTGTATTTGCGTCTGAAAGTTGTCTTTAAAGGTAAGTAAGATAATAATGATTTATTGTTAGTCACAGATTTGGAATTATTGTATGTAAGAATTTTTTTTTTGTAAATGAAGCACTTCCACGTCTACTGCTTTCTTTTTTAAGTGCATGCCTCGGTGCATGCGTACGTGATAGGTGAGGTGTATTTCCTTTTAACCCAAAGCAGCTTTTTTTACAACTGCCAAATCTTTTTTGTTGTCCTTTGTGTCGACCCTAAACTGAGTTGTTTTCGAATCTCAAAATACTGTACATTATGCATTTTGTCGGAAAAATGTGGAAAGAGTGTATTTTTTACTGTTTTTCTACGCAACGAAAACTGGGACTGACGCAACGATACACAGACATCATTGGCACTATAATATCGCTTATTTATTTGTAATATTTGAACAGAATCTACTACAGGGTCTACCATTTAAAACGAAACACCCTGAATAACTCCTGGAACAGCGATTTGAGGGAAGAACGCTGAAACAAGTCGATTTTTGTTTGGAAGGGGACCCTTAAATCCGTGCTTGGCGAAATTTTCCAATGCACCCCCTACCCCTTACCAACCCCCTCTTCAGAATTTTAAATATCAATACCCCACTTGCGTTACCTCATCTGAAAGCTAATTTCGTTGCGAATTCAATTTTGTAAAAATTTTTGACTTTCGTTGAACTCCAGCGCTCTCTTCGGACGAATTTTGAACTACGTTAGGGCTCTTTGTGATATGTACATCATTTGAAAGGGTTTGAACTTCTCTATAAACTGATGCAAGAATTTTTGTAATCCATCCATTCGTTCAAAAGTTACAGCTTAAAAAGGATTTCTAGGCTTAGAACCAGCTAATATTTTTCAGTGTAACTTTTGAACGAGTGGATGGATTAAAAAAATTCTTGCATCAGTTTACAGAGAATTTCAAACCCTTTGAAATGATGTATCACAAAGGGCCCTAACGTAGTTCAAAATTCCACCGAAGAACAAGAAGATGGATCAAAAATTTAAATGGAGGAATTGTTGGCAATGAAAAGATAAAATAGTCAAACTACTATCATTTTCAAACCCTCCTCCTTATGTAAGTTTCAAACAGTACAAAAATCTACTATTCTAATTTTTTATGAAAATAGCTTCAGTCGCTTATTGTGGACTATCCGTAACAGATATTTAATATGCTGTCGCGGACTTTTTTGTAGATCTTTTCGTTGCCAACATTTGTACCTTATAACTAAGCTTCGGATTATATGCAAGCAAAATACTGCAAAATATGCGCATATTTATGCAAGTTAGGGTACTTCCGGTTATACCGGAAGTAGGGTCCAACTTTAAAATTTTAAATGGCAACCCCCATTTTTCATTACAGACTCGGAGAGAGGAGGAAAACCTAAACCTAAAACACCTAACAAGTAATTTGTTTGCACCAGCCGCCTAGATTTTATTAACGTTTTTAGAGAAAAGTTCCGCAAAACAGTGCTACGTAAAAATGGTCATAACTTGTAAACCGCGGGCGATAAAAATAAATAAAGAAATTGAAATGTTGGAAATTTAAAAGCCGAATAACATTTTCTTCTTATGGAAAAAACAGCGATTTTAATCGTTTCCTTTTTTGGCACTTTATGGGTACCGTTGAAAAGAGAATAAAATTCTGCACCCATCCATGCAGAAAAACTTGTATGCTGCATTTAAGAAAAAAATGTTATTCGGGTTTGAAATTTCCAGTATTGCAGTTTCTCGAAATCAACTTTCAATTAGTTTTCTTAGGATTTTTGGCACTCATAATGTAAAACAGTCCTTCCGCTTTACAACGGTATGACCATTTTTACATAGCACTGTTTTGCGGAACTTTTCTCTAAAAACGTTAATAAAAACCTAGGCAGCTGGCGCAAACAAGTTACATGTAGGTGTTTTAAGCTTAATTTTGCTTCCTCTATCCGAATCTGCAATGAAAAATGGGGGTTGCTATTTAAAATTTAAAAGTAGGACCCTACTTCCGGTATAACGGGAAGTGCCCCACGGTCGCCAATATTTTCAATAGATTCCTAATGTGTCAGTTTCTGTAAATACCATATCTTACAACTGTATCTTCCTTAAGCCCAGAGATATCGATACTGCTCCATATTCGTAAGACACCCTGTATACATATGCAAAATATGCTTGCCGGGTATTGCGAAAAAAGTAATAGTTTTATGCAGCTTTATTTGAAACCAATTTTGTTAGGGTATAAATAGTTTATAATTATCTTTTTAAAAAAATGGGCAGCTACGGGAGCGGCCGGAACGTCCCCACTCGGTGAATAATCCAATCCTATCCAGTTATGTAAATTTTATTATTTCGCAATGTACCTAAATTTTACTCCACCAAACTTAACTTAAAGCGTTTTCTGCGATTTTTCTAAATTTCACGATCTTGTACTAAAAGGACAATGTACTCAGGTAACATCTCCTTAAATACATTTCTGCCAATGTACTAATCTTGGGGATGAGAAGGTTTCGTTGTGCAGCTAAAGGGAAACAACCCAGTTAGCTTTGCGAAAAAATGCAAAATATACGCCCATTTTAAGGATTAATGCAAATTAATCGAAAAATGCATAAGATATGCTAAAAATGCAATTCTCAAGTTCACTATGCCCTAAGCACGTATTGAGGCGTTCGGTTGTTTTGTCCAGTAGTCCAGTAAGTTGCTATTGAGGCCCTAACAACGTAACTATTATCTTTATACATGTCCCGAAATTAGACAATAATATCTAATAAGGGCGAATTCTGCGATCAAAAATATGAAGAACAGCTTTAATAAACATAGGTCGAACAATGCCTCCCATCAGGTGAGCCCTCAAAGGGGGTAACAAAAATAGATTTTCCTTAAATTTCTGAGGAACGTCTTATGATAGGGTCACGAAATTTTGAACTTTGTTGTACATTTTTGTGCTGAATAAGACCAATGATAAGACTGACACAGTTTCTGGCAAATAATAATAATAATAATGTATGTTGGTGCTATTTTAGACAGGTCAATAGAAAAGGGTCAAAACGATTACTAACAATATTAAATTTAACTGTTAAGTTACAGTTTTTTTATGGTAGAATCTTTCAGAAAATGATTAACATTGTAGAAGGCCTTTGACAATAGATAACGCTTTAAAACATGTTTATATTTGGCTAAAGGTAAAGTTTTTATGTGAGTAGGTAGAACATTATACAGTTTGATAGAATAATAGTCAACCCCATTTTGTAATTTGCTTAATCTTAATTGTTTGAGACACAAGAATAATTGCATGCCTACCTTGTTAAACATCAATTTTCTCGAAAACGGCTTGATTTATCGAGTTTCAACAAGAAAAAGAAAAAAAAAATTTTTGTTACCCCCTTTGAGGGGACTTAGCTCACTAAAAGGCATTTTTTGACCCATGTTTATTAAAACTTTTCTTCATATTTTTGATCGTAGAATATACGCCATCTAATTTCGGGACGGCTTGTATGTATAAACGGACACGGCCGACACGAGAGCAGCGTGAATCAGCTTTTCCAGTTGTTGTGTCAAACGGGCTTTCCATTTACTTCAAAATTCCTATCAGTGTCAATAAACTGTTTTTTCCAAATAAGTAAAATAAAATAAATGACTTTTTGTTTGTTATTCAATGCAAACAACCTGAGCAACGCCGGGGGATTCAGCTAGTATTTTATATTTTTTCTGGTTAGATTTCCGAGTTGAATTTGGTTTAAACTCTTTACTACGCTTTGGCAGTGGTATAAGAGAAAATAATCTTGTAGGCAACTCGTGAGTAAAGTGCCTTTTTTGCCCACTTGTTACATAAATAGGTATAGGTACCTAACTATATTTTATCGCAAAATTATTTCCAGAACTAAATCACCACCATGAGTCAAAAGGTTACACTGCAAATTTCCGTGGACTTATTAAACCAACTGAACCTAAACGCACCTCCAGCCAAGCATCATAAAAAGAAAGATCAATCTGCCACTGAAACGAATAAGGGGAAAAATGAAATGAAACCAGGCAAATCTCATTATACCGATACTAAAAAGGGACACGAGAAAAAACAGCAGTTCGAACAGAAACCCCAAAAACAGAACCCACAACGACAAAACATTCCAAAGTCAAGTAATGAGTCCAAGATCAAAGTCAACCTTGTGCTCGAGCAGCCTAAACCACGTACGGAAATGAAGAAGGATAAACAGAAGGAACAAAAATACAACAAATCAAAGTTAGAAGGGGATAAGAAAGAAAAGCTTCAAAAACAACAGCATCATCAGCAACGCCAACCTCGCGAATTGCCCCCTCCTTATCCAGGACACGAACGTCAAAATCCACCCCCACCCCCTCCAGCCACTCCAGTTGTGATTAATTATTATTGTTCACCGCAGGGACCTTTAGGACCTTATCCGAATTATCCAACACAAGGATTTCAGCATTTTCAGCCAGCAGGTTTATATGGTGCTCCGCCCCCTCCCCCTTATGATCCCCGCCCTACTCCGGGGCAGTATTCAAATAACGGTAAACATGGCCAAATGGGTAATGCTGCCGGAAAGCCAAGGGGAAACCAGAATTCCAAGCAAGGTTTTCCAAAAAAGTATCCCACTACTGTGCAAAAAAAATGTAAGATTAACGTTACGCTTGAAGCAACGTCTATGACAACGTTAAGGTAAAACGTTCTCGTTACATTATTTCAAAAAATTTCTTGAATTCGTTGCATGGATGTAACGTTACTTTATATAACTTTTTAAAAACATATCTTTGTTGATTGTTGTTTTTTTGTGGTTCTTGTTATTAACGTCACAGACGCATTTTTTACGTTTCTTGCACAGTGGGATATGCCCAGAAGAAACCCTAGAAAATTTTTCGAATGTTATTTTAATACTTTTTTAATTGTATAGAAATCTGTCCACTTTAATAAACAATATCGTCCCAGTACTTAATTACTATATTTAAGCTTTAAGCAAAACCAAAGTGTCGGTCTTTCAAAGAAATGTATATATGTATAACATAAAGTACTTCATATTGAAATTTGACCTTTTCAAATTTCCCGCGAAAACGTACGAGTACGTCCAACGTTGCGATAGTGGTGTTTCATCAAGACCAGAAATCTGTCTTGCTTGATGATCATTTCTTGTCTTATCTTGATAATTTAAAAACCAGGGGAAGATGTTTATCAATGCGATGTGTATCCCTGTGAGACTTACACGGTTAGTACAAAGCAGAGTTGGCAGAAGTTAAAACCCACTTGGGTTTTTGGGTGGGTTTTTGACACAAAAACCCAGACCTCAAAAGTCAAAACACAAAAACCCAACTTTCTTAATTGAAAATCACAATGAGCCTAAAGCAGTAACATCAAGAGAGAAACGCTCTGTACAATGCACAATAGTAAAGAGTGATCAAAAACTGTTCCGGTCTAGTATCCCTTGCCGTAAGAGACGTTAGAGCGTAGACTGCGGAAATTATATGATAATGTTACTGTCAGATTTCGCTTTGAATAATAATTTCAGCAGTCTAGGCCTTCCTCTACGTCTTTCAGGGTAAGGGATATACTAGGTCGGAAAAGTTTTTGTTGACAGGTTACTATATCATTTACCGTCTAAACAATTAATTTCTCCTCGCCTTCTTCGAGTAGAGACCTTTACTCAATGAATAATGATTACAAAAATTATAATAGAAGTAATAGAACCCCTTATATACTTACTTTATTCTTAATTAATTCTAAACAACCAGTAAGTAGGGTTAGGTTAGGTAGTTAGGTGTGCTGTGTGTGTGCCAAACATGTCATTACAGATTAAAAAAGTGTCAAAACTGTTAAAATGATAACAAAAACCTAAAAACACACAAAAATCTAAAAACCCATGAGGCTGACACCCGGGTTTTTGCCAACCCTGGACTACAAAGTCCCGGGACGGTCATTTATCTCCGTTATTTCTTAAGATTTTACTTTAAAGCTTGGTACCCAGGCACAATTAAATACAGGAAATTCAAAACTGTTTTTAAAAATTTTCTTGGACTTCCGGTTAAACCGGAAGTGACCCTAAAAATCGTTTTTTTAAATGGAATCATACTTTTTAACCTCCCCACAACCAATATAAAAATGGGAGGTTACTGCAATCAGTCCAAAATTCGAAATTGAGATAACACCAGATCTTTACGTTTCAAGGTCTCAGGATCACGAAAAAGTGGTTTTTAAAAAATGTCTGTGTGTATGTACGTACGTACGTATGTACGTACGTATGTACGTACGTATGTGAGCACGATTTCTCGGAAACTACCGAACGGATTTTAGTGAAATTTGGTATGCAGGTTAGTGTTGGCCTTCTGGTGAGCCCAGTTAATTTTGTTGCGAATCCGAAGAAGCCAAGTGCCTTTTAGGCATGTAAACTATGAAATTTGACTGATGAACACTAATTTTTCTTAACAGCGCATGGAAGGTCTTGAAATTCTGTATCTGAAAGTGTACTCACACTTAGCGCCTTTTTGGCATAAAATCGAAAAATTCGAAGTATTGAGGAAACATTAAATAACACGCTACAGCCCAAACTGCTGGTTCGATTTGGCTGAAATTTGGTAGGTAGAGATACCGTCACCCGCCGAAGAGCTGATTTAATTCTGGTGGCAATCCGAGGGCGGCAAGTGCCATTTTGGCATATCAACTTTGAAATTTGAATAATGAACTCCTATTTTCTCTATCAGCACATGAAAAGTCTTCAAATTTAGTTTTCAAAATTGTACTCAACCTTAATGCCCTTTTGGCAAAAGATCGTAAAATTCAGAAAACTCACAGAAAACACATTTGGTTTGGTGGAGTAAAACTTAGGCATAGTAAATAGTAAAATTTAAGTGATATTAGTGATAGGATTGGATCATTCACCAAGTGGGGAGGTTCCAGCCGCTTCCGTAGCTGCCCATTTTTTCTCAATGGATTCGTAGTCTTCGAAATTTTTAAAGTTAAAAACATGTAAAGTCCCGTTGCATATTAACGAAGGTGGGGGTTGTGTGTCTCAGGCTTTTTCCTGTTGGTTTGTAAGCGGGATTTCACATCCGTCAAAACTCCTGTCACTCACTGTTATAGTACCTATCAATAAACAGTAACAATGGAGGTTGAAGGGGGTCTTTATTGTTAATTATTGTCTATGACAGGAATTTTGACAGAACTGAAATCCCGTTTACAAACCAAAAGAAAAAAAAGCCTGAGACACACAACCCCCCCAGGCAGCATTGAAATATTTTTAAAACATATTTTAGAAGATATTTAAATGATATCCAAAACGACAGATTTTTATATATATGACAAATGTATATTATGAATATATTTCAAATATTTGTTTGCGAATATGATGGTAATATTGCTAATGAAATATAGGCAGAAGATGTTTATGGAATATTTATTTATTATCAAAAAATCTACATAAAACAATATCCTGCGTTTCAGAAAAAACTCATTTGTAGTGGGCTGTGGGCTATGGCAAAGGACGTCCTTTGCCATAGCCCCACAGCCCACTTCAAATGCGTTTCTTGTGAAACGCCTGACATTCAGCACTTCCCAGCAGTTATAATTGGTCCTAAAAACAAACATTTTAAATCAATAATTTAACTGAAGTGTTCTTACCAAAGGTGTAGCTAGGTAGGTATACGCATAACTGTACAGAAAATCGAAAAATAAACGCTCTTCTGGACTCGTTTCTTCTAGGGGAGTGAAATCACGGAGATCTTCTAGGTACTAAAATGTCGTAGGTTGATGAACAGTGCGTTCTTGAAAATCGACATTAAACAATAATTTAATGTGTTGCTTACCAAAATAGATGTACCTATGGGTATGCTGGAATGCATCATTTAAGGCCCACTCGTACAAAAATATCTTTAGAAATGTTGACCTAACCTACAAATTTTGCAAACAGTTAAAAATTAACATTAGCAGCTCACCGCAAAGCACAAGGATAAAAGTAATCAGAACGGCACGAACAGTAAAATTAATATGTGGAAGTACACCAAATCACAAAACGTGCACAAACACAAAACGTGAACGCAACAGCCGCCATGATGCCATCAGCTCGTCTGGTAGCGCAGGCGCAGAAGCACTCCGTGGAGACGTGTTTGAAAAGTAACATTAGGAACCCTATATTGAATAAATATATGACAGCAAATATATCTTTAATCCGATATTTGCAATATATTCCATATAAAGGATACATCTTGTACAGCAAATATTCAAATTTTTTTCATAAAATATAATTTTACAAATCTTATAAATAGAAATTATAAAACGACAACATATTTAATCAATAAATTACTTGAAACATATTTACTTTTAATTCGCAATATAAAACATGTAATATATTTCTGGTAAAGATAACATATTATGTAACAAATATTGGATTTTTTATAAAAAAATGTTATTTGTATAATATTATAGAACAAATATCATTTTCATCATATATACCAAATATTTCTCAAATCTTTTAAATATTAGAAAACATTAGAATATTACCCTTATATAAGGCAAATATTTATGAAATATTCCGTGCTGCCTGGGCCCCCGCTTTCGCTAATATGCGATGGGAGTTTATTATACTTGACCAGACCAGAAGTCAAGTCGCGGCCACCCTGGATTTTCAAAAATATCGAAGGAATCGGTCAAAAAGCAAGATTTTTCAATACCGCAAGTAATAAATTTCAAAAAAGCACTGGATAATGAACGTTCGCCATGTGCCTCTTAACACAAATAAATGAAAATGTGCTACTGGTTGCATAAGTGATTGCAAAATTGCAATAAATAACAAAAAGCCCGTATCACGGCACCGGCAGTCAGTATCAACCAAATTTCAAAATAAAAATCCACCATCTCCCGTAAGAATAACATTCAAATCTCCATTCGCGCCAGAAAAAACGCTACTTCCAAAATGGTCGCCTTTACTGGCGGAATGTCCACCAGAGGGCACCTCTGTTTTGAATTTGGTCAATTTCTTCGAATTTCCTTGCAACTGTGCTTGCAACAAACATGACGACATATCGAAGGTGGTCGTCCTCGTTCGTATTCGCGGCAAATTTGAAATTGTTTGTTGATTTTATCAATAATAATTTATGAAGTATAGAGCCCTATATAGACAGCCAACAATACACGCGTACAATTTTTTAAGGTCATCGTGCCGGTTATCCCTTTGCATATCACCAGTCCACTGCGTTTGCGCAACGTTTTTGTTTTCTATTTTACTTTCATCGTTGAGAAGTGATGTGGACGTGATTCCCCGTCTTTCCAATTTTATCTAATTTTATTTTACCAATAAACACCGGCATTTCTTGAAAAATTGTGTTTTTCGTGTTTATTTCATGATTTAGTAGGTATTCTTCTTTCATCTCTCTTCATTAAGGTAAGATAACAACAATTTTAGTTAGGTAGCGGTACTTCCACCTATTTTTGCACTTATAAAACGCCTTCAATGGATGATAAAAATTTTTTCACGTTAGTGGGCTTTGAATTTTCGAAATGGAAACTTTTGTCTTTGATTGGTTCTTTTTTTTTGTGTCGTAATTAAAATAAAAGTTTGGTTAGATATTTTTGAGTGAATTAATTTTTAAACGTTCCTGTTAATTGTTTGTTAGTATGTAATAACATTACATTCCGGTTGTGTTATTTATTATAAATAAAAATAATGAAATAATGCAAATGCAGCAGTTCAGTTCCGTTCAAAGTGCATTATTTTTATATCCATAGTTGAGTCACTTTTCGATTTAAGTAGGTATTATCTTTAGATTAAAGTAAAAAGTTAAAAACTAGAGCAAAGCAGTAATTTATTTTCTCAAACAGGAATGAATTAACACGCCCCGACAATGAGCGACAACATAACCTCACTTTCCCAAGATGTGAAAAAACTAGCCGTAAAAGACTCCAAACAAGTCAACATTCTGCTACTGGGTGAAACAGGAGTCGGAAAATCCACTTTCATCAATGCAATCGCCAATTATTTACACTTCGAGAAGTTCAAAAGGGCTGAAAAGGAACCCCTTCGAGTGCTCATCCCAGCCACAATCACCATCACGGACGACAATTTCCAACAAAAGAAAATCTCAGTGGGGAAATCAGATAAGAACGAATTCCTCGCTGTGGGAGCTGCTGCCACTCAGGGGGTGAAATCCTACGTCTTCCAGATAGGGGATGGGAAAGTCAACTTGCGTCTAATCGACACTCCGGGAATGGGAGATCCCAAGGGAGTGGAGCAGGACAACAAGAACTGCGAGAACATTTTGGCTTACTTGTCTCAGCTTCAGGATTTGCATGCCATTTGCTTTTTGATGAAGCCGACGAATCCGAGGATTACAGTTATGTTCGAGTATTGTTTTAAGCAGATTTTGTCTCGGCTGGACGCTTCGGCTAGTAAGAATATTGTTTTTATTTTTACTCATACGAGGAGTGAGCATTATAGAGGGGGAGAGACTTTTCCCTGCTTGGAAAAGGTCGTGAAGGAGATTATGGATAAGCAGCCAAAAGTCAAGATAGCCATGGATAAAAATGTGTTCTATGTGGACAATGAGGCTTTTAGGATTTTGGCTGCGATGTCTAATGGGGTTACTTTTGGCGAACAGACGAGGCCGTTGGCTGTGGAAAGCTGGAAGACGTCTTCAAAGGAATGCTGGCGGTAAGAAAAAAACCTTACACATACTTGAATTTTCACAAATTTTATTATAAATAAATCGTTTCTTCTTCGTTTTATGTATTGAAATGCAAACTTGCATTTGAAAGCAGAGGAAATAATCTTGTTTTGTATTGAAATACCTTCAAAATAATGTAAGATTCGAATCGTCCTTCTGAGAAAAATTTTAAACACAAAAATGACAGTAGGTATTTCAATACAAATATTACAAAATAGTAAGCTGACCAATCACGAGAGCCTATTTGTATTAATTTGTATTAAAAAACATAAAATCGAGAAAAAACGGCTGTAATAATACTTGTAATAAACAAATGGTGTGCCTATGCTGACGTCATGCGGGGACGCTGCAGTGATGTAAGCTTAATTTTTTAAAGTTATTTGGGCCTAAAGACATCATGTGACTAAAATATGGTTGGCAGCACTGAGAAAGGCTTTTATAAAACACAAATTTTAGGTTGGCCAAACTGTTTTTTGCTGTCTTCGTCTTATTTTCAAACAAGCTATTAGCTATTATCTCTCTCGTTTTAGTCTACCCTAAAATGTACGATTATTCAGGGTAATATTTCTGAACGCAGTCCTATTGGTTGTTGGTTACAGGCTATTTGGGGTGCGTTCGTAAAATGTCACCCGGTCAAGCTGGGGTTATTTATTTCCTGTTTCTTTTTACACTTAGCAAGGGGAACATTTTTGAACATAGTCCTGAGAAATGTATGGCGATAGGCGCTTTCCTTTTGCGCATTTATCTTAGAAATCTAATTTAATCTTAGCAATTTCACTGGTTCGTTTGAATTTTGACCAATCAGACTGCTAAGATTAACACGTCTCGTGAGATAAATGTTCAAAAGGAAAGCGCCTTATGTTTACATCGACAACTAAATTCACGGACTAAGAATCAAACTTGCTCTACGGCGTGTCCCGAAATTAGTGGACCAGTAGATTCTTCTATGAAAAATACGAAAAAAATTTCATATGAGCATATGTCGAAAAATAAGTCCTAAGGGAGCACTTTGAAAGTGTTTTTTTCTAAATATCTTCAAAACGGTTAAAAATAGCACCGTGAAACTTGGCTGTAGATACGTAACATTAAATTTAAGTCGTGGGGAGCTTTTCCCTCAAGTTTTAGGTTGTGTTGTTGTTACACAAACTAAATAGAAGTTTTTACAGAGTAAGTGACAAATTTTTCTGAACCTTTTAGGTTCACTTTTGTTAAGTTGGTAGTGTTACAGTACCATCTAGTAGTAGTAATTTGAGAGTCTCTGAGTTTGGTATTACAGGCAAAAAGTAGTTTTACCAACTTAAAATTCGTCTTTTGGAATATTTTCAGTATTGCCAACCAAATTTTAGTTTGCTAAAGTGTTGCATTTTGTTTATTGCAATTACCATTAAAACCAAATTTTACCGAAAGCTAATTTTGCAGATTTTAGTTTCTTACTTTAGAAATTAAATTAGTGTTATCAACCGTCTGCTATTTACTATTATTATTATTTATGATAATTAATTTTTCCATTTGCTTTGGATTATCCAAGAAAGATTTCTTATATTTTTTCAAATGCTTACGTCCGAAACCTTTTTTGCAAAACATAATATGTTAATTTGAAAGACATTTCTCATGATACTAATCAAAATTTACAACTTGCTCCTCATTTGTTAGGTTATGTTACTCCAACTAATAGTGAAATGCTAAATATCAAAATGTGATAAATATCATTTTGCTAAATGTAATCATTCACAACACTAGTTATTTGTAGTCAACGGCTTCTGCATTAGTTGAATGGTTGCATTGTGGTGATTTAATTTTCCAATGAAAAAGGCAGATTTCGGATTTCCTGTTTGTGATAACAGGCAAGTCAGACTCGCGATAATAAAAGCAAAAATTCGGATTTGTGCGGTTTAAGTAAATTCAATTGTGGTCATTTTGTTTCTATTATGGTTAGAATTTATTATATTACCTACTTCACTGTTACATGAACACCTAATTTTCTCTTACAATTTATGAATTAGCAAGTCAACAAAGCAAATTTTGTCGATTTTGTGGTTCAAACCACAAATGCTTAGCTGCTATTGGTTCATTTACTTTTTCTAGAAAGTTTTTTGATAAAATAGTCAAACTACTGTCAATTTCAAACCCTCCTCCGTCTGAAGGTTTGAAACAGGCAAAATTATGACGTTGTCGTTAGGCAAAAGTCTCTTAATGGATGAAAACACCAATTTGTGGTTCAAACTATAAAATCGCGAAAATTTACCTATAGGCTCACCACAAGCATAACCACGGGTGTGGTCACGTAATTGACAGATGTCAAATCTTGCTTTTGTCAAAATTGAGATGTCAACTATGAATATACAGTGTGACTCTAAACTTACCCCACATCGTTTTTGGTTACCAGGAATAGGTGCTATTTAAAAATTGGTAGTTACTCTCCATTCATTTTCTATTGAAGAAATTTGGCAAGGAATTTTACCAACAGGTGAGTTACTAGAGGCGATTTCAATGCGATACGTCAGAAAACATGACAAATGTCAAAATTTTGCAATTGCTCTGAATTGGCCCAAAATGGCCTTTGTGTGCGTGCAGTTTTGAGTAAAGTGCAAAGAAAAATATTCACGAAAAAGCCTCAGGTACGGTTATCTGTGACACTGCTTCTAACAATAAAAATAAACCCTAGAAGATTTGGGTTATGCAATGTTTTTGCCTTCCCGCTTTTCTATCAAATTGTCAAAAGTACAGGCCCTTACAAATTAGGGTTGTACAGTTCCAGAAAAATTTAGATCTTCAATAGAAAACGAATGGAGTTTACAGAAGTGGCTGGAACTCCTATAAATTTTACTCCACCAACCTTTAAAGCGTTTTCTGTCGGTTTTCAAAATTCTACCACTTTCGCGCAAGTTCCGAGTACATTTTGGCAAACATAATTGTTGATATGCCAAAATACCACTTACCGTTCGCCAAATGTGACCAAAATTAAATAAGCTCTTCGACGACTGATGGTTAAATTTCAGCCAAATCGACCCAGTAATTTTGGGTTGTAGCGTGTTATTTCGTGTTCCTTTCAAAAGGGCACTAAATGGAAATACATTTTTGGAAAAAGAATTTGAGAACCTTTCATGTGCCGATATGTATTGGTGTTCTTCTTTCAAATTTCATAGTTGATGTGTCAAAAACGCACTTGCCGTTTGTGGATTGCAAAAAAAATAACTGGGCTTATCTGAAGGCTAACACGAACCCACATACCAAATTTCATGAAAATTCGTTTGGTAGTTTTGGATGACTCTTGCTCACATAAGTACTTTGTAGTTGGCGGTGCTCGGAGCGACTCCATGATGAAACTTAGTTATGTTATATTATCAAACAAGTTGACAGATTTTGATATCTGCACTAAATTGAAACATACGTCATTCCGGAAAAGTGTTGTTTCTCTTCTTCTTCATTGTTAAAAAGTGACAGATCGAAATTATTTCTACTGTCACATGAACGTCAACATAATACCATTGCCGACTCTAATTCGTTTTTTTAAATTAGATCTCGCGGTATTACTGAATTGGTATTGCTTAGTTTAGGGTAGTTTTGTTGGGTTCTGACGGGTGTTCGTTGGTATTCATTGGGTAGGTTTTGGCTTAAAACATGGTTACGTCAACTGAAGAATTCTTTTTTTTTTAAGAATTAGCCTTATTACTAAATACAATTTCCCATTTTTGGAAGATGCAAATGTTCGGAATCAAAGTATTTGCGCCTATTCCGCTTTAACATAAAATTGAAATCAATGAAATAGGGATGATATCACCAGATTTTCATGGCGTACCGGCGTGGGAAATAAGTTTGAACACAATATAATCACTAGTGAGTTATTCTAGACAGTTTGATTCTTCATAGTCCGGGAGGCAGTGAACATTTTTGGTATGTCATTTCAGCCAACTTGATTTAGCAATTTTCTACTTATTTTCATGCTGTAGATTACTAAAACAGAAGTCTGCCGTAAATCTTGCTGGACAGGGGCTAATGTCAGCCATTTTCATTTCTCAAAAATTGACAACTCGGATACCGTAAAAGATAAGAAATTTCATTAAATTAGAAAAAAGTACTTTCAATGTAGATTTACAATCTGGAGAGAAATTGAAGGTATCTGGTTTGGTTTCTAAAATATACTGAAAAAAGTAATAGTTTAATGTTTAATCTAGAAAGTTTAGAAAAGTTTTCGTCGCCTCATTTTATTCGTGCAAGGTAATGTAATTGAAGCAAATTTCATAATGATCTGCCGATTAGCAATCAAGTTATAACACGTTGTCAATTTTCAGTCTTTTCAGTATATGTCAGTAACCAATCTAGATATTTTAGATTTCCTTTCAGATTCTAAATCTACACTGAAAAATACAACTTTTTTCTAATTTAATAAAATTTCGTATCTGTTGCCGTTTTCGAGATGTCAATGTTATAAAAATTAAAATGGCCGCCATTAGCCCCTGTCCCACATTTCCATTTTAGTAATCTCCAGCATGAAAGTAACTATAAAAGTGCTAACCCAAACTGACTGAAATGACATACCAAAAATGTTCACTGTGCCTCCCGGACTATCATCTGTGTGTAGGGCTATTGCCTAAGCCTGCTAAACAACTTGGCAGGGTTGCCAAATTGTTCACATAACTGCCAGTGACGTCACTACACGCCGCTCCTCTCATTGGTTTATTTTTCCCCACATGAAACACCTTCTTGTTGAATAGTAATCTGATTGGTCCACTAAAAACTATCTTTCAGGTTAATCAACTACATACTGGGCGATCCTTCGAACGACCCCCTCCCTCCGCATCAACTTCGCAATTCAACGAGCATCAACGAGGCCCGAAGATTGATAACGCACCTTTCCCAACCCCTCGTTGAAATCACCCAACTCATCTCCGATAATATTCGCATTTTAGACAGACACAGACACGACTTGAACGTGCAGAGCGAAAGTTTGGACGAAATGAAGAAAAAAATGTATATTCCGGTCGTTAATTTGAAGGTCACCAGTTTGCCGGAGCCTGCCACCGTCTGTACCAGCAGCAAATGCGTGGACTTCGTCAAGGTAATTCGGAGTTTTTTGAGTTTTATCAACTGTCAGTCAAATAAAACTATTATTATTATTATTATTATTAACCCTTACTCTCACGAGGGGCACTAACGCAATCAAAGAAAAGGGTTTTGGGATTATTAGAGATAATTTTATGAACTTCCATAGCTACCCATGATCGTTTTTTTATTTGATCACCCTGTATTAAAAATGCTGTTCAAATGAAAACTACACAGTACACGTCAAGTTAGCTTTGATTTATTCAAAACATTTTGACGTATGTCACTTATGACAAATGTTATATTTTAGGTCCTGCGCAAGCGCAAGAAATCATAGTATATTTGGGCTTCTGTAATATCGGGAATAGGAACAATAACAAAAACACATTTAATGGTGTAATTCCAAGTCAGTTTATGTCAGTCACGTGATGACATAAGTCTAGTTAGGTGCACAACAACTCGGCAGGGGTCGTGCTTGCAAATTTTTGCAGATTTCTGCAATATTACATCTCACTGGAAACTATTTTCATCCTACAACCATATACAGGGTGAGTCAACAAGGCGACGGCTGTTCATAACTTCTGAACCCTTCCAGATACGAAATCAATTCAAACGCCATTATGTACAACACCGCTAATTCTACATCCTAAAAATACTTTCAACTATACAGGTGGTCCCAAAACACTTGCAACGCATGGCAACTTGATTTTTTTAAATGGAACACCACCATTTTGATGCCATATTCTGGATCACCTATAACATAGCTTTACATCAACATAAGACATTCGATGTTTTTTTGTTCTGAAGTAATTAATTCTTTTTGGGAAATTTCGATCATTGCGGGTGCTTCTTAAAACAATTCCTGAGAACTCAATTTTGTATCTAGAGAGCTGAGATTCGGTACGAATATGAAGGAAGGTCTATTCTACCTACCTAACATGATAACTATCATTATCACTATACAGGGTGTTAAAAATTCTGTGTCAAGTTTGTAAAATTTCAAATATGCGAAACTTCATTTTTTCAAACGGCACCCCCTGTTATTATTGTGCCATGGGGTTCGTCTGTTGAATTAATTTATTTTTTATTAAGTATCTCCTATACCTAAAGTCAATACTTCAAAAGATATGCTTTGTCTTATTTATTTTGAAGATTATTACGATCTCAATTAAAGAATGCCATGGACTGTATGACAGTTATGATTAACATTGTTTATTTACATGGTTGCCACACAGTTTGTTTTGATTTTTATCGATTTCAACTTGAAAGTCAACTGGATGTCAACTTTTGATTTTCAAATGGACATACGCAATTTTTTTTACTCAATCCAACAGATAATTTTTTCTACGTCTTCTGATGTACACTAAGTTAACTTCGGTTTATAATAAATTTTGAAAATAATTGAAATTATTGTCAGTCTTTCAATCTTTTTATGCAAAATTTTCAAGTGCGCCTAGAAACAAACTCTCGAAATGCATTTTACATGTTAGAAAATAACATATTTTTAAATGTTTTGTTAAGTTTCTATCAGATCCACAGCACATTCGAAAATTGTTAGTAAAAAATATTCTAATTTTGACAAAAATTATAATTATTTTCAGAACTAATTAAAAAAACTTAACTTATTGCACATCAGAAGACGCAGAAAAAAAATTACCTGTTGGATTGTGGCAAAAAAATTGGGTATGTCCATTTAAAAATGAAAAGTTGACATCTTGAATTTGTAGCGTTTTATGAGCAATTTCATCTGGTTTTTAGTTCACTAAAATCGGACCACAAATAACAAAGTTATAGCGTTCTGGAGTGCCAGTGAGATGTAATATTGCAGAAATCTGCAAAAATTTGAAACAACGACCCCTGCTGAGTTGTGCACCTAACTAGACTTATGTCATCACGTGGCTGACATAAACTGACTTGGAATTACACCCTAAGTCAACGTTTCGATCATCTAATTTGGGGTCTACCAGGGCCACAAATTGTGGACAATGAAATTACAACATAACCTTAAAAAACCTACTTACCAAAACTTCAATCATTATACAAATCATCAAAAATTGAAAAATTTTAACGCAATTTTTTCAATTTAAAGTTTTTTCTAAATTGGCGCCGTTTTATGAACCCTTTTAGGACTTGTAGAGTGTTTTTTTTAAGGTTATGTTGTAATTTCCAAGTAATTTCATTGTCATCAATTTGTAGCCCTGATAGAAGACCGCCAATTAGATGGTCGAAACGTTGGCTTAAGCTTCAAATGTGTTTTTGTATCTAAGAGGACGATATTTTTAAAAGTTAACTTGAACTTTTTTGTTACTAATGCGTTTTCGTTTCTCTGTTTCACTTTTTAGATAATCTCACTGTAAACGGGAAAAGGACAGAAATACTTGAAATATTTGCATCCTTTTTCCTTTTACTACGAGGAAATTGGAAAAGTGAATTACAGATCTAACTCAAATGAAAATGCAATAACATAAGAGCGACGACATTTTATAAGGTTGTTGTAAATATTTAGTTTCCGAATAAAAACGCCTTCCGGTGAGAAAGAGATACGCAATACAGGGTGTCCGGAAATTAAAGGATAATGTCGTAAGGGCATATTCTACGATCAAAAATATGAAGAAAATTTGTAATAAGCATGGGTCGAAAAATGCCTACTACAGGAGCTCTTAAATGGGTCATTTTGAAAGTGTTTTTTTCTAAATTTCTTCAAAACGGTTAAAAATAACAACGTGAAATTGAGCATCTTTAGTAAGTTTTTGATGCTGAATTCACTACCGTGGTAAAAAATTTAAAATTTCGATCATAAGCGTCCCGTACAGGGGGGCTTAGGACTAAATTTGCTCAAATAATTTTTGCAAGTCGTTTTTTCTCAAATTTAGCATCCGAATCTGCATGATTGCAGTTTTGTACGTAAAAATGGTTCGAAATCGCTAGGGCGCTCCGTTTTCGAATAAATTGACCCTAGTAGTTTTAGAGCACGAAAATTTGTCACAGATTTTATTTAGTTATTTACCAAATTATCAAAAATTAGTTCAGGGGTTGATTCCTTGTCTTATTCTAGTAAGAAATGTTCGTATGGACATATGGCGGAAAACGCTTCCTAAGGGAGGTATGGGGTACTGAAGAACGTCAGCTTTCCAGGACCCCATAGGAAGCATTTTCCGCAATATGTCCATACGAACCCCCCCCCTGTACGGGGCGCTTATGATTGAAGCTTTAGAATTTTTTCCACTATAATTAATTCAGCATCAAAGACTTACTAAAGATATCCAATTTCACGGTGTTATTTTTAACCGTTTTGAAGAAATTTAGAAAAAACCACTTTCAAAGTGTCCCCTTTAAAGGTGTCGTGAACTCGTTGCTGGCGGCTCGCGGTGACGTCATTGGTGCAAGCATCGAAGCGTGGAGTAGCGCAACCTGAGGTTTTAACAATATTGTTGGGGTTTGTTACGGTTCGATTTGAACAGATCGTTCTAATTTAATATTAAAATATACAATGTAAATAACAAATATAATTATTTTAGGCACTTTTAAACTATAATAGTATATTAAAAAACACGTTTCATAAGGCCAATTATTATCGCACGAGGATGTTTGGACAACGAGGGCGAAAAGCCCGAGTTTTACAAAATCCGAGTGCGATAAGAGCCTTATGAAACACGTTTTTTATACAATTTTTTCTATTTCGGTTACCCAAACCTGTTAAAAAACCATTGGTTTTCCATTTTCATAGACAGGTCAATGTTCGCTTGACAGTTGGCGATTGTTGGACATAATCGTTGTCTAGGTTATGATGTAAACAAAAGCCGTGCTCTAATAGAGCACATTAGAGAACGCGTTTGGGTGCTATAAAGTGTTCATTAGGAAACCGAAATAGGAAATAGTATATTAAAAAACACGTTTCATAAGGCTAATTATTATCGCACGAGGATGTTTGGACAACGAGGGCGAAAAGCCCGAGTTTTACAAAATCCGAGTGCGATAAGAGCCTTATGAAACACGTTTTTTATACAATTTTTTCTATTTCGGATACCCAACTTGTTAGAAAAAAATTTGGTTTTCCATTTTCAAAGACAGGTCAATGTTCGCTTGACAGTTGGCGATTGTTGGACACAATCGTTGTCTAGGTTACGATGTAAACAAAAGCCGTGCTCTAATAGAGCACATTAGAGAACGCGTTTGGGTGCTATAAAGTGTTCATTAGGAAACCGAAATAGAAAATAGTATATTAAAAAACACGTTTCATAAGGCCAATTATTATCGCACGAGAATGTTTGGACAACGAGGGCGAAAAGCCCGAGTTTTACAAAATCCGAGTGCGATAGGAGCCTTATGAAACACGTTTTTTATACAATTTTTTCTATTTTGGATACCCAACTTGTTAGAAAGAAATTGGTTTTCCATTTTCACAGACGGAGATCAATGTTCGCTTGACAGTTGGCGATTGTTGGACACAATCGTTGTCTAGGTTACGATGTAAACAAAAGCCGTGCTCTAATAGAGCTCATTAGAGAACGCGTTTGGGTGTTATAAAGTGTTCATTAGGAAACCGAAATAGAAAATAGTATATTAAAAACACGTTTCATAAGGCCAATTATTATCGCACGAGGATGTTTGGACAACGAGGGCGAAAAGCCCGAGTTTTACAAAATCCGAGTGCGATAAGAGCCTTATGAAACACGTTTTTTATACAATTTTTTTTATTTCGGTTACTCAATTTGTTAGAAAAAAATTGGTTTTCCATTTTCAAAGACAGGTCAATGTTCGCTTGACAGTTGGCGATTGTTGGACACAATCTTTGTCTAGGTTACGATGTAAACAAAAGCCGTGCTCTAATAGAGCCCATTAGAGAACGCGTTTGGGTGCTATAAAATGTTCATTAGGAAACCGAAATAGAAAAACATTTTTTACCTACTTGCGTTTTGAAAAGTTGGATTTTACACAATTAGGTAAAATGTTGTACGGAATACGTTATGAAAAGCCTAAATTGTTTGACTCGCATATAATGTTGCAAAACTCGCTATCGGTCGTTTTGGCAAATATTACGACTCGTCAAACAATATAGGACTTTTCATAACTAATTACGTAAATAACTATTAGAACATTAACACGCCCTAGTATTTAAACCGATTTACTCGCGAATTTACTCGTGTAGGAGAAAAATGCATTATTTTGCACTTATTTTTTTAGAATTTGATAATATTCACCTGTTTACTTGTCGAATCGATTGAACATACTATCAATTAACTCCTTCAGTCCTTCCTCTGCCTTCTCGCGTAATTATTATGCTCGTTCTCGTAATGGCTGCTTCTTCTCTCTGTCGTTATCAATTCCATTTAATATTGTATCGAAGGAACAACATATTTCTTTAAGAATAGCTACGTTTTACCACCAAATAGGTACCTAATTCTTGTTTCGACAATGAAGTTTTCTCGAAATCGTTGTCTCTGCACTCTGCAGTGAGCCGAGCATTTGTTCTTTGCGCGGGAACGAAATTTGATGTTTTAATTTTATCCAACCACTGTTTGGAAACTTTCCGATGCTTGTTCTTATCGGGAAAAGCAAAAAAAACTATATTACCTGGATTTTTCGTTATTACTGCCACCGTAATCACAGCACTGGGGCATTTCCATCGATTTATTATGATCAAGACAGTGCAATTCTTACGCAGCGCTTGCAGTGGCTTGCACCAATGACGTCACAGATCGTATTTTTCTACATTCAGAGGCTTATAACTCATTTATTACTAATCGTATTTAAATTCTACTGGCAGCGTAAGAATCGTAATTTTTTACAGATTTTTTTGATAAAAAGTTGCCCAACGAGTTCACGACACCTTTAAGCTGTCCTAGCTCCCTTGGGCTTGGGGGGCATTTTTCGACCCATGTTTATTAAAACTTTTCTTCGTCTTTTTGATCGTAGAATACGCCCTTAAGATATTATCCTCTAATTACCGGACAATAAGCTTTTAGCGTTTGTCTGACGAGCGAGTAAAGCGAGTGAGCGAGTAAAGCGAGTGCGCGAGTTGTGTACAGTCGAGAAAGTAAGTCATGCACCCAACTCTTGAGTGTTATGCTCAGAATTTCGGAAACCAGCCTTCTATAGTGGTGCATTTCCATGTAATTAGGACCAGCACCAATTAGGAGTTGTATTGCTGGGTCAAAAACCCTAGGACTGTAAGCCAGTTAAGAATTATTCGCTCAAGAGTTTGGCATAAAGTGCATTATTTAGTTCTTCGACTGTACAAAATGTTACGGTATTTTTTCTGAAACTAGTCATTTTTAAGTGGTGTACATTGACTGTTTAAGATCGGAAATGAGACCTTGAAGCATTACAAAAGGAGATGCCACGAACGCTGTTACCTCCCGTCGATCACACAGGAAATGATCGGAGAACCGGGACTGGTCTATTGCGAAGCGATGGAGAATAAAATGTGCAAGAAGTGCACCTGCGATTTTTCCGTCCACATGCACGTTTACTACCTGACGACTCCGTTCGACGATAAAATCGAGGACATAAACGTGGTGCAGAACATAGCCACCGAGGAAAGAGCTCTGGAAGAGACTTTGAAACTGTTGGAGAAAATCGACGATCGCAAAAAAGATTTGGAGAAGGAACGCGACGCCATCGTGAACGCTACTGCCAAATTCGCCAGTTTTCTTCAAAACAACGCCATCACTCCTTTCAACGATTCTTACAAGGCCTACATTGAGTACATGATCACACGGTGAGTAACTAAAAATGTGTGCCAAATTTTATCTAGATATCTTCAGTAGTTAAAACGTTGTTGATGATGTTTTTTGTAGTGTTGTAAAATAACGAGCTATTTACTTATACAGGGTGATTCACGAAAACCGTTCATTAGAAACTTTTGGGGATCCACTTGTACTTGTGGTTCTATACCATAATCGTTCACGCACATTCGGTTTTACAGGAAGTGGCCGCCGTTTTTGTTATTTTAAATGAAAAGCCCTCGTTTTGACTTTAGATTCTACGGAAGCGTAGAAGTGCCACGTTTTTCTCTTTTTTTATTTCCAAATTACCACAAAAAATGTGTAAAGTTCTGAAGAAAAAACTGTAAATTTGCACAAAAACTGTAAATTTACACGAAAACTGTAAATTTACACAAAAACTGTAAATTTACACAAAAACTGCTAATGAAGTGTATGGGATAAGCCACTGTTTTGGGCCAAATATCAGGTTAAATAAAATATTATATCTCTTTACACCGAACAAAGTCATATTAACAAAAAAAAAGAATGAAAATAGGGTACAATGAAGAAGAAAACCCATAGAGGGTATTGAAGTTTATAGGGTTACTGCACTTAAATTAAGTTCAATTAAGAATAAATGTTCAATTTTGTCTTATTTCCAACGGTGTTTTCAAAATACCGCACACGTGATTTTTTGTGCATAGTTTCCTTATGTGTTCTAGAGTATCATATGCCAAAACTGTAGATTTACACAAAAACTGTAATACACAAAAACTGTAAATTTACACGAAAAGTGTAAATTTACACAAAAACTGTCAATTTACACAAAAACTGTCAATTTACACAATTTTTTTTAAAATTCCCGCCAAACAACGGTCGTCGCGCGGCACGGACAATGGGTACGGTGTAAATTTACAGGACAGTTTTTGTGTAAATTTACAAGTCTTTCTGTAAATTAAATTTACAGTTATTGTGTAAATTTACAGTTTTTGTGTAAAACAGTTTTTCTGTAAATTTACAGTTTTTGTTTTACAGTTTACAGTATAAATTAAATGGTGGAGTGGAGTGGGGAGGTTAAAATAATTTGCCTACTCCTGCAAACAAAAATACCAAAATTTCAAATGAAGTTGTTAAGGAAGGGTAGTGGAAATGTCTTCATGAACAAATTAAATTGTTCATAGTACTATACAGTATTAGCCTGAGTGCTTATGTTGCAATTTTAGAAGTTAAAATTGTCTGCATATAAGAAAATCCGAATAACTCGAGAACGGATGAAAATAATTAACATGTTTATATTAGAAAAAATATTCGCTTATAAATTCTACATTACACTAGCTAAACATATACAGGGTGTTCCATTTGAAAAAGAAACAACTTCAAAGTTCTCAAATTTTGAAAATTAATTTTGAACACCCTGTACGTAGGGTGACAACTAAAATTGAATCAGAGGTTTCTTCGAGCCTCTACAATAAGGTCCTCGACATATTTTCTTATAAAAACTGTACCTGTGTAAATGGGGAATTTTTAGGCAGAATGTAACCCCCCATTTTTTTGAAAATATTTTTTTTACGCCCAAACCAGAGGTTCAAAAGCAGTAATATTTTAGGGGTGAATAAAGGCTCCTAAGGGGGTTGCAAATATGCTAAAATATACCGGGCATTCCGTTTAAAAAAAGACGACTTTTCCTCCTCAAAATTTTTCGGACCATCCTGTATAATTACAAATATTTTCCTGAAATGCGCCCTCATTAATGGAAACCCGACGCACTGTTGCAGGACCCTGTATATCCTGCTATACCGGGTGTCAACGAATCCATTTCTCGCCATTCTTTATTTTTGTATCAGCTTGAAATTTTTGTGGATTATGGTTATGGGTTTATAAAAACGCTAATTTTGACATATTTACAAACTTTTTGTTACTTCCGGTTTTACCGGAAATGACGTTAACTTTGTTATTTTAAATAGCAAGGACGGTTTTTTTACGCGATTAGAACAACATTTTAATTCTCTTTACAATTTTATCAAAAAATGTCACCATATGTTTCAAAGATGGTCGCCAGAGGGCCGAGATATTTTTAGTCAAGTTGGCTGTAATTTCTGCCAGTTGTAAGTTAAAGTGGTTATTCAGATTAGTAAAATGCGCATATTGTCTAAGTAATAAACATTTTCATAAATTTTCTAATGCGAAGTTGTTCGTTTTTAGTAGGGACGCTCTTGGGTTTTACTCTGCACTTTATGATTAAGCGATGGTACTTTGCACACTTCTTACCTAGATGCCAAAGATCACTTTTTGAGGTGTTGCCAAGTTTGAAGCCTATGCGGCCACTTGCTGTGGCAGATTGCCTATCTCCGGGGCCGATACTTTTCGGAATTTTAATTTAAAATGCAAATCCCCATTTTGCACGTCACCATAAGAAAGGCCTTCAAATTCTGCTTCTAAAAATGTATTCACTCTTTAGTGCCTTTTTGACAAAAAATCAAATATTCGAGATTTTTTAACGTATTTTTAAAAACGAGATACAGCCGAAACCTCAGGACCGATTTAGCTGAAATTTTGCATATGGAGGTTGCATTACCCGTATTACAGCTGAAAATTTTTTGAAGGCAATCGATACACGGAAAGTGCCGTTTTCGCACATCAATTTTCAAATTTAAACATACTCTCATTTTACTATCTTAACAAGTTTTTGAAAATTTTATTGTCACCATCAGAAGGGTCTTCAAATTCTGGTTTTGAATAAGACAAAATTCATTCGCATTAAGTGCCCTTTGGATTAAAAAATCGAAATTTTGTAACAACATTAAAAATACATTATAGCCCAAACTACTGAATCGATTTGGCTGAAAACTGAATCGATTTGGCTGAAATTTGTACATGGAGATTGGGTGACCCGTTGAAGAGCCTTGACAGCGAAAAAGCTGGAAAAATAGGCGATTCCGGGAAGAACGCCCTATAGGTAGGCAACCTGCCAAGGCCAGTGGCCGCATAGAATTCTAACTTGGCAACACCTCAAAAAGTGATCTTTGGCATCTTGTTAAGAAGTGTGCAAAGTACCAGCCCTTAATCATAAAGTGCAGGGTAACCCCCCCCTATTTTCCCAAGAGCGTCCGTACTATTTTTTGGAAAAAGTGTAAAAATATCGGATTTGCAGAGGTTCTCAAAATTTTCAATTCAGATAGCTTCCCGTTTGGTATATTCTGTTTATTGACGTCCATTAGAAAAAGGAAGAATCAAAATTTTGTTTTAGCTCAAAAAACATGTACCTTTTCATTTAAAATTAACGTAAAACTTGGCTTAGAAAAAAAACAAGAGTTAGCAAGGTTAAGAAACGAACAATTTCATTACAAAATTTATGAAAATATGTATCTTTAGACGATAGGCACATTTTAGAGGATTCCTGTACTAATCGTGAATAGTCACTTTAGTCTTTAACTTAAAATGACAGTAATCGCAGCCAACTTGAGTCGAAGCATTTCGCCCGTCTGGCGGTCATATTTGAAACATATGATGAGCTTTTTTGATATGATTGAAAAGAGAATTAAAATGTTTTTTGAATCGCTTAAAAAAACCTTCACCTTGCTATTTAAAATAACAAAATTTACGTAACTTCCGGTCAAACCGGAAGTAACAAAAAGTTTGTGAATGTGTCAAAATTAGCGTTGTTATAGGTATATGAACTTATAAAATTTCCAAGCTCATATTTCAAAAAATAAGGAAATGGCCGAGGGGAAACCCACTTACGAAAAAAATGTACCACGGACTAGGACTAGGGCGGACTAAATCCAAGAAGTGTACCGGGGATTAACGCAGTGGTTGCCCCCTCGGAAATGGCGGAGTGTTACATGGGTTCGTTGACACTCGGTATATCACCGGAAAATAAACAGCACGCTATTTTACATTACCATTTCTTTGTAATTAAAGTAAAACTAATTCAAGGGTGTTTTTTTAGCGAAAAAGGGTTTGGATTGAACGCCGATCCGAGAGTGATAAAAAACTTGGAGAATTTAATGTCGTCCCATGACGAACTTAAAAAGGTTTTTGATGAACAAAACATTGATAAAGGCGATGACGATGTAGCGACCAATCACACTGTAGCTAGGACTGTGATGGACACAGTTTTTAATCTGTACAAACTGCCTCTTTATGGTAAGCAGATTCGTAAGTTGATGCAGAATCAGGTGGGAAGCAGAAAGTACGAATATAACCAAAACTGCGAATACGTCCACCCCGAATACGTTAAAAGCGTCTCAGTTGACAAGAAGAAGGATCAGTCTGATGCTGAATCGAAAAAGAAGAACAAGGAGGCGAAGGATAAAAAGAAGGAGAAATCTGAGGGTGATTCAAAAAAGGGGAAGAAAGATGAAAAAGAGGGTAAACCTGATTCGAAAAAGGGGAAGAAAGATGAAAAAGAGGACAAACCTGAATCAAAAAAGGGGAAGAAAGATGAAAAAGAGAGCAAATCTGATGGTGGGACTAAGAAGAAGGAGCAGTTTAAACCGAAACCTCAACAGCAGCAGCAACGTCGTGAACCCCCTCCACCTTACGCAGAACAGCAAAATGTTCAAAAATCGAATGATAACGATTCCACGATCAAAGTCAATATTCAGTTGACCCAACCTAAAACAAAAGAGCAGTTTCCCCCACCCCCACAGCATTACCCTCCTCCCGCTTATGGGCAACCCCCTTATGCGTATGGGGCACCAGGAGGGAATTATTACGGGCCTCCAGGCCCTCAGGGGTATGGCCCCCCACCACCTCCACCAGGTCCCCATGGTTATGGCCCCCCACCAACTCCACCAGGTCCTCATGGTTATGGCCCCCAACCACCAGCCCATCAGGGGGGTTTACCGAGTTATCCCCCACAATGGTATCAGCCACAACCACCACCAGCAGCAGCTTCGTACTGGCCTCCACCATACGACTCTTCTTCTTCTTATCCACAACCCCCAAGTGGTGGCCAAAAGAGTAACTCCAACAGAAAACAGGGGGGGAAACCGGTGGAAAAGCAGCAAAATAAACCTAAAAAAGATAACACTAAGAAGAAAACCAAGAAGTCTTCCGATTCTTCAGAGTAATCAAATTGTTTTGCTGATTTTAATAGAATATATTTATTTCTATTTTGCGTCCAATTTTGAGAGCTTAATAGAAAGGGTGGGTACGCTTTACCCGATTCATAACTTTATTCTCGAAGTAGTGCCGCTTGCAAGTTAGTAGGTAGGGGAGAGCAGGTAACAGTGGCAACCTTTTCACAAAAATTGACAATAGGTGATTTCCATTTTTGACAGACTGACAGTTGACAGTCTGCTCGTAGGATAAACAAACGGATTTCTGCATAGTTGCTGTGTAGTTTCGGGGGTAATTTTATCAACTTTTTGGTGGAAGAGGATCATTTTAGTGGGGTTTGAGCTATTGCCAGGGTTCTTCTGATATCAGTGGACATCGTTTTATGTGTAAGGTACGAAATTCCTGTAATTATTAATAATTACTACCTACCGAACAAAACCTATAAAACGTATGTTCAATCACAAAAGAAGAGTCTTAGCATTAGCTCAAACCCCTAAGAAAGGATTTTCTTTCACCAAAAAGTCGATAAAATTACCTCCGAAACTACACATCAACTATGCAGAAATCCGTTTGTTTATCCTACGAGCAGACTGTCAACTGTCAGTCTGTCAAAAATGGAAATCACCTATTTATGTTTCTCGTCCAAATCTTGGTCCAACAGACTGTGCAGCTTGCCAGTTGAAACAGTTATTTTAGGTTAAGAGAGCAAAGCGTTGAATTTTAGATTTTTTTTTAGAAAATTTGAAAAATGTGCTCCGTGGGAAAGAACGGATGATCGACGTCGGCTCTATGATTTGTTTAGGTCTACGATAATTATTTCAGTACCTCTCTACTTATCTGACTTAAAATTACAACTATGAAGTTCGTCAACAGTCTACATTGAAAAGTCAGTAGAAGGGTAAAGGTCTTATGATATCTTGAATCGTTTCTAAGTTATTATGAAAAATCTGAAAATTGCGATTCTAAAGAAAAATTCAGAACATTCTTGCGGCTGATCTCATTTTGACATTTTTTGACAGCTGCCAATTCAATGACATTAACAGAAATTTTCTGGGCCTGCTAGATTTTGAGTAACGATAGTGAACTTTTCTATTTCTTATGGCAGCCATATTGGATTTTAACACCGTTGGATACACAAAAAAGCTTTTCAGAAATGGAACCAACTTGGACTTTTTTAACAGATCGTCAAAATTTCAAAGGGGTGAATCGAGTGCCCTAAAAAACTGCGCAATTTTTTAACCGATTTGGATGAACGTGGCCTTAAATGAAAGCTGAAGAATCAGGCTATCAATTTGTGACAGATGGCGCTGCCGTTTGCGATACTTGTTTTAAATACTTATTATTTTAGGTGCGTGGGGATTGGTCAGTTAATAACCAATAATCGTTATGTATGAGACAAAAATAACCTTGAAGCACGTTCACTTTTCTTCAAAAATATTCTTTCAGAAGTTAATTTGATTAACGCATTCACTTTCTGTGATTTTTTAAAAATCATCTTTTTTCGCGTATGTTTAATAATAATAATAATAATAATACATTTATTTGCCAAACTCACAACAAAACACAGACTTTCAATGTACCCTACCTAGATACATAACATTTTTGATATGGCAAAAGGGGAACAGGTTCAGACACTCCAAAAGGGTGTTAAAGCCGAGGTGTTAACCCCTAAGGAAAGGTCTGATCTTCCACAAGCCACACATAGTGACAGCAAAAAAGTGCTGGAAGTAGGGAGGACTGCCACTTACCTGGGGGTAGTTCTTCTATGGGTGTACACGAGCGTCCAGGAGGGTCCAGATGCCCATCAACAGCTGCTGATGTTCGAAAAAATGCGAGGGTGTTAACACCGAAGAACAATTCGGACGTATGGTAACGGCCTTGCGGCGATTCTGACTAAACTACTACTGCTTGTTGGAAGATAAGAGGTTTGGCAAAAAAAGAATTTTTTTTCTGTGAGAGTTCGAAAATAAAAATAAAAATGAATTAAGGGCTGCCTAACGACCGCTTCAAAATTAAAAATGAAAATTCATGAAATACAAATGAACCTCCCCACTTGGTGAATCATCCAATCCTACCACCAATATCAAGTAAAGTTTACTAATTACTATACTTAAGTTTTACTCCACCAAACGTAATGTGTTTTTTGTGACTTATCTAAATTTTACGATCTTTTGCCAAAAGGGCACTAAGGTTGAGTACAATTTTGAAAATGGGAGTTCATTATTCAAATTTCAAAGTTGATATGTAAAATGGCACTTGCCGTTCGCCGATTGCCCCCAAAATTAAATCAGCTCTTGGGCGGGTAACGGTATCTCTACCTACCAAATTTCAGCCAAATCGATCCAGCAGTTTGGGCTGTAGCGTGCTATTTAATGTTTCCTCGTAACTTCGAATTTTTCGATTTTATGCCAAAAAGACGCTAAGTGCGAGTACACTTTCAGATACAGAATTTCAAGGCCTTGCATGTGTTGATAAGAAAAATTAGTGTTCATCAGTCAAATTTCATAGTTTACATGCCAAAAAGGCAGTTGACATCTGCGGATTCGCAACAAAATTAACTGGGCTCACCAGAGGGCCCACCTGCGTACCAAATTTCATTAAAATCCGTTCGGTAATTTCCGAGAAATCGTGCTCACATACGTACGTACACACACAGACATTTTTTAAAAACCACAGTTTTGTGATCCTGGGACCTTGAAACGTAAAGGTTGTTGTTATCTCAATTTCGAATTTTGGAGTGAATGCAGTAACCTCCCATTTGTATATGGTTGTGGGGAGGTTAACAATAATAATAATACACTTTATTGGCGAAATAATAACATTACACCAAAGGGTGACAGAAAAAAACTGATTATTCTATACCCGAGAGATACTAAGCAGCGCAAAGGAAGTTAACAATTCAAAAAAATATAAATATATGTATAACGAAAACTGAACAAAGTACATATTGAACATAAGAAGCAAAAATAGCTAAGTTGAAAAAGAGTAAGTATAAGCAAGATAAAAGCTCAAAACAAATTTAAATTTAGGTCCACTCCAAGATCCGCATCAGACAACAGAAGTTCTACCAATTAGGCAGCAAGGTATGAAAAGGACGAAGAAATCGGTGAAAAATTGAAATTTTTGAAAAACTTAAAAACATGTCTACTTTAATTTTTTGTTGCAAATTCATCTGCCCATTGGCGTTTTCTTTTTGTTTACTTTTGAGATTTTGACGGATTATGAGGTAAGAGAAAATTTGCATCAAAAAAACTAACTTGGCGTGTTTTTGCGTTTTTCGAAAATCACAATATTTCACCGATTTCTTCGATGTTTTTGAAAATCTAGGGTGGCCGTGACTGCACTTCCGGTCAAGTATGAACTCGGAAAAAATCGTAGATTTCGAATCCGTTGAGAAAAAGGTGTCATTCCATTTGAAAAAACTAAGTTAACGTCATTTCCGTTTAAACCCGAAGTGAAAAAACATCCCTCAGTGTACGCGCAAGTGTCCCCCTCCGTGCGGGATTCGCCAGCTTTTATTTCAATTCAATATCTTTATTACAGTCAAAGATATTCACGGTGGGAAGTTTAAAAATAACACCCTGTATGTAAAATCTCCACTTTTGCCATTACCTTACCTAGTACAAAGATCTGTAGATTCTGCTTTTAAAAACGTCGATTAAAAACTTTTGGAGTTGCGGTAAAAAATCCAAGAAAATTGGAGAAAACAACGGACATACTTTAGCCTTTTTTTCGCGATTTCGTCCGGTTGACCGCAAATTCATAACTGTGATTGGTGCACTTACCACATTTCCTAGAAATTTGTTTCATAAAATTGTCAAACTAATGTCAGTTTCTAACACACCTCCGTGAGAAGGTTTCAAGCGGTCAGCGTTATGACATTGTCGCTAAACAACAATCTGCAAAATGGCTAAATGCACCAATCACAGTTATGAATTTGCGGTCAACCGGGCGAAATCGCGAAAAAAAGGCTAATGAAAGACTAATGATAAAGTGACAGTTGGCGACAGCGAGGTTGTCATTCTGACATTAACGTTCGGTCAAAAGCGAATTATTGCAAGTTTTATTAGCTTTCATGGGTTTTTGGACTGTTTATTAAAGGACAACTTAGAATAGCGACAAGCAGACGATATTCTATGCCTCTGGAAAGAAATTCCGTGACGGAAATGCGAGAAATGTCACGTCATAAGGCATCAAAGGTAAAAAGCAATAATATTCTTAAGAGGCGACCAATTCACAGTAACTGTTGTTATTAGGAAGATCCTGGTCAATTAAGAAATGGGCGCTGGCTAAATCAGGAGCAGATAGGTCTGTTTATGTCTAATAATGGTGAGGTCTGTGGTGCGGGCTACCTACATTTTATGGAGGAAGATATTATTTACCATTATATGAGTCAAAATTGGTTGATGTAAGAAGAGATCAAGTTCGTAGAGGCAGAGTAATGTTATGGCACGCAGCTGTCCCATGTATTTTTCCAAATTTGTCACGAAATTGTAATTTTTCTTTGAAATGTTGTACGATGTTTTTCTAGATAAAGATAAAAGTAATGTGAAAGTAATCAAATCCATTGATCTGGTGCGTATTTTATCTAATTCTTTTCCACTTACGCTCGTATTAAAGAGCTTTCTTTCGTGAAATAAAGAATTTTATATTTTTTTTCCTTAATCGCATACGAACGCCGCGACATCTGGTGGAAACTGCGGAACCCGAATTAAAATTAAAAAGTGGGTACATTTTTGTTGACGGAGTGCGTCTTCCTTAGTGGAGTGTTTCATAATCACAAAGAAGGTAATGTCGGCAAAAGTGTCAAATTTGTGACTGTTAATATTATTTATAAGATTTATTTTATTCCACGGTTTTCCCGCGAAATGGCAACGTTGAAAAAAAAAAACTGGTGGAAGCATGAATCTGATGGTTGAAAACCATCCAAAATCTGACAGATTATTGTGATCAGCAGACAACCGAAAAAGTCACAGAAAACAAATAAATTGGTTGTGGGGTGATTTTTCAAAACAAGTACCTACTGCAAAATAATTATTCCCATAAAATTACCAATATCTTCTAAACCATTCGCTTCGGATGAAAACATGATTAATGAATGTTACTTGGAATTCATCATAGAATCCAATAAAAATTAAAATACAGGTATTCCATTTAAAAAAACATATGTTTATGGTCTTACTCCTCAGTGGGGCAGCCTGTACACAGGATTGTATTTTTAAAACGTGTCTTGTTTGACCCTCTGCAACTTTGTATTTAATAATTTTTGCTATTTCTAACAACAATGAAGTTATGGTATTTAATACTACGAGTGACACCAAAATTTCAGGAAATTTTTTGACTTTTACGACAGATTTTTTGCCTAGCGGAAATCTGGAGTAATTGTCAAAAATAAATTTCCGGAAATTTTAGGGATCACGAGTGGTATTCAGCAAGAAAATCGCACGATACTAATCATTAGCCAATAGAAAAATTGATTTCTGTGTGTTTACCATGACAACTCAAGGATTTCCTAGAAATTTTTGATACCTACCTAGACCAACCTAAACGAAATTAATAAGTGGAAATTTTTATGTCAAATTAAATGTCAAAAATCATTTCTATTCAATTTCTGTGGCCGTATCGTTGCTATTTTCTTACCGAATCTGCATTCGAGCATTAATTCATTTCCTGGAAATTTTAGTCGTGCATCCCAACAACGTAATCGGGCCCTCGTGTTCCACTCGGGCCGATTAATACGTTGTTGGAATGCACTCCAAAAATTTCCGGAAAGAATTAATGCTCTTATGAGATTATAAGTGAAAATTTCACTTTAAGCAGACTTTAATACAAAATCCTGACAGTAGGAGCCTGACAGAAAAATTTCCGATATAATTTTCTCTTGATTGGCCAGAATCCGTCGTAAAGATTTAAATCCTCGTTCGTAATAGGGCAAAATTTTTAAAGTGGAATTTTCGATCGAATACGTACAATTGGGACACCCTGTATAAATACGATAAAAGCCCATTAGTTTTGTATCGGGTTTAATGTGAATTTTATACCAGGGATATAACTTCCTCAATGAAAGATATCTAGTATAGTAATGAAAAACATCAAATTCATTCAGAAAATATTTACTAATAAAACATGAAGAACACACGTTGATCTGGATAACACCTATAATAGTTATTTGTACCCAACCCTCAATTTATCAAATGAAATAACATTTGGTAATCAAAAGGTGGCAAACTAAAAGTTAATGGTCTACCATAACTTTAGAAAATAAAAAAAATTAATTATCAGAAGAAGATTCCTCAGAATCAGACTCCTCTGAATCAGACGACTTCTCAGTACTGGATTTATTTTGTCCACCCCCGCGTCTCGCCTGCCCTTGCCCTCTTTTCCCCCGCCAGTTATTCCCCCCACGACCCCTAAAACCCCCGCGACCCCTCCCACGCCCACGTCCCCTCCCAAATGAATCAAAATTACCACTATTGGGTCTATTCTTCTGGTTTTGTAGAAACTGATCTTGAGGAGGAGGCCAATAATTTGGAGGAGGCATATAAGGACCTGGGGGTTGAAAATTCGGGAAATTTCCCGGAGGTGGCTGAGGGGGGTAGCTTGGAAATTGACTTGGGGGAGGGGGGTACTGAAACGAAGGGCCTGGTCCTGCTTGATACGGTGGAGGTGGAGCCTGATTCTCAGTTTTTGGTTTGTTAAATTCAATTTTAACTTCAACCTTAGGCTCGTTTTCAGAATTTTCCGGTTTAGGGTCTTCTCTTTGACGATAAGGGTTGTAAGTCTGACGATTAGGATTTCCCCTAGTGTTAGTATTAGAATATGGAAATCTTTGATGGGATTGTGTATTATATCTGCTTTCATTTTGCCCACCTCTGGGTTGATAGGTTTTATTATGAAACTGACGAGAATCAAGATTTCCACCAAAACTATGATGAGGCTTTTTAAAGTTTTCGTTTTGCGTTTTATTTTGATTTGGTGTGGTTTCCTTTCTATCTTTGTAATCATTTTGCGTCTTCTCAGCATTCAGACTTGCAATGTTCAGAGCAAAAGGCACTAAAGGCTCATTTGAAGCATCCCCCAGAATATAATTGACCAATCTGAAACATAAAATGAACACCAAGAAGGCTGTGAAGTTGAGCAGCACGTCGAGACTTTACTGATAACCACTAACAGTTATACAGGGTGAGTCTGAAAGACTCCACATCCTTTATACCACAGAATCTACTGTTTAAATGATGAAGCTTGGTGCAAAAATTATTGGTCAATTCTGATTCCTCTTGATGTTATAAGCCGCCAAAAATCTTCATTTTTAAACGTTATTTTTAAATATCTTTTGAAAGGTGTATCGTAGGATTTTGAATTTTTGCACAACATTGTTACAGACTAAGATGCAACTACTGAACTACTTAAGACATCATCCAAAAAGTTGCCCTTGAACTTTTTTATGTTTGAAAATATTGCTTATTTGCCTATGCGGCCGTATTCCCCGTTCAATTCTAAGACTTTTTTGGCTCTTAAAATTTTTCGAAAAAACTAACCACTCACGAGAAAAATTGAAAAAACCGAAGACATGATGCAGGTAATCACCTTAAAACCAATGATGAGTCTACCTCATAAAGAAGTGAAATTACCATCATTGTTTTTTCTTCAGTTGTGAGCAATGGTTCTGGGCACACATGTAGGACAACACTTTCAATGCAAAAAAACAGTTGAAATGTGATGCGTGTCAACGTACATTTTGATTTTTATTGAAATTGTAGGTTTATCACGATGATCATGTTGTTGGTTTTTTCAATTTTTCTCGTGAGTGGTTAGTTTTTTCGAAAAATTTTAAGAGCCAAAAAAGTTCTATAATTGAACGGGGAATACGGCCGCATAGGCAAATTAGCAATATTTTCAAACATAAAAAAGTTCAAGGGCAAATAACATCGGGGCCACCCTGTATAACAGGGATCCGCTTTTTGGATGATGTCTTAAGTACTATCAGTAGTTGTATCTTGGTCTGTAACAATGCTGTGCGAAAATTCAAAATCCTACAATACATCTTTCGAAAGATATTTAAAAAGAACGTTTAAAAATGAAAATCTTTGGCAGCTTATAACATCAAGAGGAATCACAATTGACCAATAATTTTTGCACCAAGCTTCATCATTTGAACAGTAGATTCTGTGGTATAAAGGATGTGGAGTCTTTCAGACTCACCCTGTATGTACAGGGTGAGTCTGAACTACACCACATCCTTCATACCACATAATCTATTGTTCAAATGATGAGATTTGGTGCAAAAATTTTTAGGTCAATTGTGATTCCTCTTGCGGTTATAAGCCACCAAAGTTCTTAATTTTTAATCGTTTTTATTCAAGATCTTCCGAATGGTGTATCGCAGGATTCTGAAATTTTGTACAGTATTGTTGCAGACCAAGAGGCAACTCCTGATGGTACTTTAGACATTATCCAAAAATCGGATCCCTGTTATACAGGGGTCCTAATGTTATTTGTCCTTGAAGTTTTTTGTTTTTAAATGTTGGTAATTTGTGTATGCGGTATTATTCTTCGATCAATTCTAAAGCTTTTTTGGCTCTTAAATTTTTTTGAAAAAACTCACTATTTACCAGCAAAATTATAGAAACCGATAACATGCTTCGAGGAATCACCATAAAACCAATGGTAAAATTTCACTTAAAAAAAGTGAAATTACCACCCAAGTCTTTCTTCAGTTATGAACACGAATTATTCAGGACACAGCTCCCTTGCATAAAAAAAAATTGATCGAAGAATAACACTTCATAGACAAATTAGCAACATTTAAAAACAAAAAAGTTCAAGAACAAAAAACATTAGGACCATCCTGTATAACAGGGATCCGATTTTTGGATAATGGTCTAAAGTACCATCAGCAGTTGCCTCCTGGTTTGTAGCAATGCCATTGAGTAAATCAAGAGGAGTCATACAATGGTATGGAAGCGTGTGCTTGCCCATTAGCTATTTTTATTCATTAATAGGCAACACATAAAACACCATGTTACTTTGGTCTATTTGCGCCCAATTCTAATTATCATATGTTGAAGAAACCTGTAATACAGCTGAGCCCCCTCTCTGCACCAAACGCAAAACCTGTTAGCAGCGCGACGTCAAAGCCAACAATGACGTCATAGTGTTCCTATGACGTCATTGTTGGCTTTGTCGCACGAGATGTTAGAGGAGGGGGCAAAATAAAAATGTGATGTGACTGATGGGCTCACGCCGCGCCGCCGCCGCCGTGGCATCGTCGGTGATTATTATAATAACTCCAATCCAAACTCGACTAACTCACGAAGAAAAGTTGAACAACGCGGTAGTACACACACCACCTGGGCCCCTAAGCCGATTTCGTTAACAATATTTTATTATATACCTATACGAACAAAATTCAAAATTACACCAGTCACAGTAGCGTCCTTTCAAAAATCTGCATTTTCTATCCGTGACTTTTTGGGGCCCAGGCCCATAGCACAGAACTCTAAATATTCCCTCAGGTTTCAGGAATTAACAATAAAGTTGTGATGCATTACGCATATGTTCAAGTAAATATCCCATAATGCACACATCTACTTTTTTTTGCAATGAAAGAGACACGTGTTTCGTGTTTATATTTGGGCGAAAGCTAGCACAATACTTATTGTTTTATAATTAATTTACGACTGTTTTTCTTCGTCCAGCTTATTCAGTCAGTCCTCTTAGCGGTATCGCCCAACAAATTAGTTTTAACAATTGATATCCTTACCTTTCTCAGTGTTGCCAGAGTTAGTACTTTAGTACTCTTCTAGTACTTTTTAACTTGTACGCTTAGCGAAGCAAGTTAATAAAATCGATCGAAAAATCGAATCGCCAAAAACATCAAATCTTTACGTTAAAGGGTCCTGGGAATCCTTAAAAGTGGTTTTTGAAAAATGTCTGTCTGTCTGTGATCGCGCTGCAGCTCAAACTACTGAATGTATCGAGATGAAATTTGGCACACATATTCAGTGAGAGATTTGTAGGTGGCTGATTAGAATCTGGGCCACATCGGTTCGCAGAAAGTGCTTTTTGGCACATCAACTTTAAAAATTTAAATGCAAACCACCATTTTTTGCGTTACCACATGAATGCTCTTCGAATTCTGCTTCTAAAAATGTATTCACACTTGTGCCTTTTTGGCCGAAAAAATGCATAACTGTATATTTTTATTACCAGATTTGATAGCTGATTTTTTTTCAAGCCGAAAACCTTGGTGCCATTTTTTCGAAAAATGACATTTTAGTGGCAAAAGGGCCCTTGTCTCAATTTATTTTATAAAAGAAAAATATTCTTACTATCAGATTCGACAGATGTTATATTGCCGGATCAAAAACCTTAGTGCAATTTTTTAGAAAATTTCCATTTTAGGGACAAAAAGGCCCCTTCTTGAGTTCTTCTTAGCAAAAGGGCATATTATCATTATCGAATTCGATAGCTGTTGCATTGCCGGATCGAAAACCTTAGTACCATCTTTTCGAAAAATGTCTATTTTAGGAGTGAAAAACATTTGTATTTTAGATTTTAGTAAATGAGCGCCGGGTGCATCAGCCATCCAACCGCTCCGCACGCCCGACCTTGGTTAAATAAAGATAAATGCTACATTTTACAAATTCTGTGAAAAAGTAGAAGTTTCTACCATCTCCGAGACTGTCAACTTTTTTGCAAGGAAAGAGACACGTGACACATGTTTCGTGTTTATATTTGGGCGAAAGCTACTACAATACGCATTGTTTTATAATTAATTTACGACTGTTTTTCTTCGTCCAGCTTATTCAGTCAGTCCTCTTAGCGGTACCTATCCCCAACAAATTAGTTTTAACAATTGATCCTTTGTCAATTTTCTCTGCGGTTCTTTCATAAGAAATATTTTCAGTTTTCCTCTTCACAAGTATGATCATCCTTTGTTTAACGTTTGTGAGTGTAAAAAACTTTTTCTAGGGAGCGGCGGTAACAAATACCGCGGAGGGCATGCATTTAATAAGTTGGGCTAATTATTACGTTATTGAAATACATTCTAAAAATTTACCGATAACAATCAATGCACTAAGGAGATTTTACAATATTTATAATGATTGTTATGTAAAGAGAGGTATCAATAATGGTATCATGACCACAGATGCTGTGGTAACCAAATATGCCGTCGCGGACTTTTTTTTAGATCTTTTCATTGCAGCGTTCGCAATTAAAGCGTGGAAATGGAGGTGAAAACTTGATGGTGGTCACAAAAAGCTAACGAAACACCATTTTGCAGGTTTAAAATTTTTTTCTCGTTCTATCGACGGCACTATCTATCCACATGCCAAATTTCAGCTCGTCACCTTCGGGAAGTCGTATTTCTTTTCCGGACACTCACCAAAAATCTGGGCTTAGCTTTATACATAATACATGCCTACAGGGGTATTATTTTTAAAACTTCCCACCTCGAATATTTTTGGACGTAAAAAAGAGATTTAATTGAATAGAAATAAACGCTGCTCGTCTGGACACGGAGGGGGACACCTGCGCGTGTACGAATTCGGGACCTACAATTTTTTCTGAGTTAAAAGTATGTATTATACTTGACCGGAAGTACATAATCACGGCCACTCTTGATTTTCACAAATGTCGAAGAGATGGGTGAAAACTAAAGATTTTTGAAAATCGCAAAAAGGGGTGTATACTTTATTTACTTTTTAGAGACGTATGTGATGGTATAATTGTCTAACATTTGTTTTCAATTCCGGTTAGGAAATTGAGGCCTCCGATAGAACTCGTTTCTTATAAATTAATGAAATAAAGACATAAAGCAAAATGTAATTGCACAGATGAATTCAGAGGACAAAATGTTTTTGAAAATCTGGGGCGGCGGTGACTCCACTTCCGCTCAAGTATGATACATGTTTCTAACTCAGAAAAAATCGTAGGGTCTAAATCCATTGAGAAAAAACTATAATTCCCTTCCATTTGAAAAAAATTGGCAGTCTCGGAGACGGTAGAGACTTCTACTTTTTCACAGAATTTGAAAATGTAGAGTATTACCCTATTACCTAATAAATTAACTTGTGTCGATATTTTTCACCCCTAAAATGACATTTTCTGAAAAAATGGCATTAAAGTTTTTGATCCGCCAACGCAACAGCTATTGAGCTCAATAACAATAATACACATAGTGGAAATTTTCTAGAAAATTGCACTAAGGTTTTTGATCCGGCAATACAACAGCTGTCGAATCCGATAGTAAGAATATGCTTTTTTGCTAAATAAATTGAAACAAGGGCCCTTTTACCACTGTAATAAAAATATACAGTAATACATAGGTTTTTTCACGTCACCATTTTCTGGCCAAAAGGGGACCAGTGTGAATACATTTTTAGAAGCAGAATTCGAAGAGCATTCATATGGTAACGCGAAAAATGGGAGTTTGCATTTCAATTTTAAAAGTTGATGTGCCAAAAAGCACTTTCCGTGAACCGACGTGGCCCAAATTCTAATCCGCACCTACAAATCTCGCACTGAATATGTGTGCCAAATTTCATCTCGATACGTTCAGTAGTTTGAGCTGCAGCGTGATAACAGACAGACAGACAGACATTTTTCAAAAACCACTAGATTGCTGGAAACGAGCGCTAGCATGCCGCAGAAAGAGAATTATTTTATTTTCAACTCCAAACAGCGTCGCAAAGATCCGTCATGACGCCATATGTGATAAGCGCATAAGCCGCGTGTGCTTGCACTTGGAAAGCATTTCCTAATTTCGAGCTTCAACCCCTCACTTGCAATACATCATTTGAAAGCTAATTTCAGTACCAATCAAATGCTGTAAATATTTTTAATATCCGTCTATACCTTCCAACCCGTTCAACATGTAATGGTCACTTTTGACGCTAAACACTTCTTCATGGGAAGCGACGTAGGCAACACATTATTACACACATTATTACATTATTTACACCCCGCTAGCTTCTGCGCGGTGGGCGTTGACACTGTTGACAGCCTCTTCCATTTTCGTTCGTTGAATGGCGTGCGTCCGATTTAATTAAATGTGGGGCTAAATTTGTTAAATCCACATTCATCGAAGTAATCCATGTTCATCGAAGTAATCGGCGAAGATAATAAGTTGGCTGCATGGTCAGGGATTGTTGGAATCGTTACCCTTACGATGATTAAGGATCGTTGTCTAGGATCGTTGTCTAGGATCGTTGTCTAGGATCGTTGTCTAGGATCGTTGTCTAGGATCATTGTCTAGGATCGTTATCTAGCTAATTGAGAGAACGTGATTCAACCCCTCGATTCCACTATCATCACCACGTCATAACTCCAGTCCACGAAGTACCCCCAGGGTAGTGTTCCTCGATATCTTCAGGGCTCTCGGGTTCCTGAAAAGGACTCGGTTAGGAGGACCTGACGTTGACCATCGGATAAGGAGGAACCATCTAGCCAGGCCAGATTTATTATTCATAATTTTAAGATCAAGTCTGATTTGCACGATAATTCATTTTATCCTTCGGGATCAAGTCAGCGAGTGGGTAACTACGCTAGCTACCCCTTTGTTATACCACGTGTTATAAGTAAGACTATTTCGGATTAATTTTAGTGACGTCATTATTATACTATGAATGTTATTGTCTAGTGTCGGATCAATACCCTTCGTGAAGTCTCGTTAAGAGTAAATGCGTTAATCGACGAAGGAATGAGATAGCTATCTTACTCAAGCGGTTAACTAGGGATCACTCGAGCAGTTGTGCTCTTAGAAGGAGATTTTCAGGGTTGGGGTTGCGCTTGCACGCAGTTTCAATACTCAATAAATATTGTAAATAAGGTTTTAATCCGGAGTGTTTATTTTGCAACCCTCACAGCTGATCCAAATCCTTTTTGAGAGGTCCCAGACTCAATGCACCTACTGCAGGGTGTAAGTTCTTAAGTAGGTGGCGCCCCTTACCATCTTTTAAGGGCTAATTTCAGATCACATAAGCTAGCCGGGACAACACCTGAGTCTGGAACATTCGTACCCATTACAAACAGTAAAATTTTAAATTAAATTTGACCATTTGTGATGCATTATTTTAAAGAGTATGAAATCCTTTGTAAATCAATGCAACAATTTTTGAAATCCATCCACTCGTTCAAAAGTTACAGAAGAAACAATAATTATTTCTACGGGGCGAGATCCATGATCACTGCCGGCTGACAAGCACGAGCGGACAGGTGTATCATAGCGGTATCTCAAATGACGTCACGCGCCTCACCCAAACAACGAATTGGAGTTCTTTGGGGTAATTTTATTTACGGCAACATTTATAAAATGCCCTACACCACGGTGTGGTAACAGGAAGGGCACTGTGATTAAATAAAAAAATATAATCTATCAATTGGACCAATTTTTGAAAAATTAATATTTTTGAGTTTACTGTTCCTTTAAGTTTCAAGGGTCTTATAAACCCAAAAAAGTGGTTTTTGAAATATGTCACGCTACAGGCTACAGTCCGCTTCTGGACCTATCTGGCCGAAAATTGGCATGCGCAGCTTACATGAAAAAAAAGGAAGAACTGATGATTAGATTTTGGGTCAAATCCACGGAAAGTGCCATTTTGACACATCAACTTAAAAAATTTTAGTGCAAACTTCCATTTTCACCACACTATAATATGAAAGCTCTTCGAACTCTGCTTCTAAAAGTATTCAGTATTCACACTTGGTGCGTCTTTGGCCAAAAATCGTTGCCGTGAAAAAGACATGTATAACTTCCCCACTTCACTTAAAAAAAGGGAGGTTAATGCATTACTGCAATCACTAAAATTTTCGAATTTGAGATAACAGCAAATCTTCACGTTTTGAGGGCTCAGTTCAGGGACCCAAAAAAGAATGTTTTAAAAATGTGTCTAAAATAAATAAATTTTGTCTTATTTAAAAGCAGAATTTGAAGACCTTTCTGATGGTGACAATAAATCTTTCAAAAACTTGTTTTCAGCTCGCCGACCCCCATGTGCAAAATTTCAGCCAAATTATAAAGTCCGACAAAAATCTCGATTTTTTTAGTTTTTGGTCAAAAGGGTACTGACAGTGAATACATCTTTGGAAGCAGAATCTGAAGGCCTAGCAACGAATTGAAGTTCTTTGGGGCAATTTTATTTATGGCAACATTTATAAAATGCTATATAAACTATCAATTAGACTAATTTTTGAAAAATCAATATTTTTAAGTTTACTGTTCCTTTAACTTGCTTTGGGAAGCGTAGAAGTTAAAAATAGCAAGTTGCATCCACAGCGCTTAAGATCCGACGGTGATCGCTGAGAGGAGAGTAAGGTCCAGAACAAAACTTGGGAGTACGGTCTACGGCCTACTCCAATTTAAAAGTGGGACAATAATGAAAAAATACCGTGTACCATTGGGTGAATCTAATAATAAAGTGTAAAAAAGCAGTCCGATAAAATTATTGCAAGCGAAGCGACAATGTTCCGTCATCACACATTTCAGGATATCAATGAGCAAAAATATCCGATCCGATCCTCGGTTTGCAATAGGGAACAGGTTTGCTGCAGCTGCAACTTGACCTTCGGCGTTCCTAACCTTCCCCAACCCAAATAACTTCTATTGTTCCAAGGTTCGCTTAACGATGACGTCACGATTTACGCCCCTACAGCTGCATCTACTATACGATAGGTGGCTCCGGTGCAAGGGCCAGCTGTGTTAGTAACAACTATGATTCTCAGGTGGCGTTAGTTGAATTCTTAACGATTTTTAGTAGCGACACCTGAACATGAAAGTGATCTCCACACACGGGTTTCGCCTTTTAAATAACTCCTCTTGATTTACTCAATGGCAATGCTGAGCAAAATTTCAGAATCCTGCGATACACCGTTCGGAAGATATTAAATAAAAACGATTAAAAAGCCAACGGAAGATGTATATCAATGCGATGTGTATCCCTGTAGGTGTTTATTCACCGAGAATGATTCATTCATATATGGAGTTGGACTTGGTGGTTTTGGGTGCAGATGTAATCTGGCACCTAGTAGTAGTGCCGATCGAAATTTCCACCAAGTCAATTTTTGTGTTGGGGGTTGAAGGGGGTGCAATTTTTTCCGTTCAATTATTATCCTCAGGGGTTGAAGGGGGTGGGTCTCGGGGGCGCTTACTTGGTACCTATCTTTTCGTACTTGGGGGTTGAAGAGGGTGGTTTTCGGGGTTGCAACTTTTTGCGTTCAGGTAGTCTGTTTCTGTTGTAGATAGTCCAAGGGCTCAATTTCATCCAAGTCAATTATTTGTGTTCGAGGGTTGAAGACTGTGGGTTTTGGGGGTACAATTTTTTGCGTTCAAAATAGTTTCCTGCTTTAATGAGTGGTAAAAGGATTAAATTCCGTCCAAGTCATTTTTTTGTGTTTCGGGGTTGAAGGGGGTGAGTTTTAGGGGCGTAGTTTTGTTGTTCAATTCAACTCTTTCGGTTGTAGGCGGTGCAAGGGTTAAATTTCCTCCAAGTCAAGTTTTTCTGGTTGGGGATTGCAGGGGGCAAGTTTCAGGGGTGCAATTTTTTGTGTTTAATTAGTTTCCTCCGGTGGTCCAAGGGTTACATTTCCTCTAAGTGAATTTTTTGTTTCAAGGCTGAAGAGGTTGAGTTTTAGAGGTGTAATTTTTTTCTCTTCCTGTCGTAGGTGGTCGAAGGATCTAAGAACTAAACATATGCTCAAAACTTTAAACTTTAAAAGTTATCGAATTGCTTGAATTTCAAGCAACACTTATGTGAAATTTCGAGTTTCAATCCCTAATTTGCACCCCTTTCGGTTTCATCTTGCTGAAAAAAACCATCCCTTATCAAATAATGTCAAAATATATGTGGTTTCAGACCTCCATGTGCAAAATATTTGAGAAGTTTTCGTATTTTTGTGATTTTCAACCCCTAAATTTCAGCCCCCAAAATTGACACCTCCTCACCTTCAACAGACTTGTACGTCAAAAACGCATATCGAGTTTCAGTAAAATATCTCTACTGGTTCTCGAGTTATTACAATTAATAGTTTTTCGGTCCCGAAAAAAACCTCGCATTCTCGCGCTTTTAGTGCGAACGCTGCCTAAACGCTTCAAGATGGATAAAAATTGTATTAGGGAGAAATGTCGGCAACGAATAGACCTACAAAAAAGTCCGCGACAGCATATAAATATCTATTACGCATAGCCGACAATAAGCCACTGAAGCTATTTTCGTCAAAAATTAAAACACAAAAACGATCTCGGTGGGCTACCCATCGTAGATAGCTATATGCCGTCGCGGACTTTTTTGTAGATCTTTTCATTGCCGACAATTCTTCCTTACAAACTTTTGCTCTAGCTTCAAGCGTTGAGGCAGCGTTCGCGATCAAACGTCGAAAATTGTAATTTCTTTCAGTTTTTCACCCCTAACTCCCACCCCCCTGGTCCGATATGGCCGAGATTTTCGGGGTATACACATGTGTACAAAATTTCAGCTCGATATCTGCTTTCGTTCTCAAGTTATGCGATGGACAGTGTAGACGGACGGCCGAGCGAGCGAGCGAATTCACTAAAACCACAGTGCCTGCGTATATGCTTCGGCACTAAAAATGAAGAACTTTGGCGGCTTATAACATCAAGAGGAATCACAATTGACCTAAAAATTTTTGCACCAAACCTCATTATTTGAACAGTAGATTATGTGGTATAAAGAATGTGGACTCACCCTGTATAAACTCTGTTGTATCAGTAAAGTCTCGACGTGCCGTTCAATTTTCGTGTCCTTTTGTTGATTCACTTACCGCGTACATTCCTCCGCAGATTGTTTCCAGCTTGTCGCAGCTTGCTTCTTAGTATCTTCACTGAAAGTGACACCATTCTGAGTAGCAGTCAAGATCCTGAACCCCTCGTTATCAAGAAAGAAAACATTTTTATCCAAAGGAATCCTAAGTTTTCTTTCTTTTTCCGAAATTTTCTTCACAGTCTCCTCCAAGCAACTATAAGTCTCTCCACCCTTATACTTTTCAGGCTGGGTGTGTGTGAAAATAAAAACCAAATTTTTATAAGCATCTTCACCCAATCTGGACAAAAAATTTTCGTGATAAAACTCGAACGTGGATTTTACCCGAAAATTCGTTAGTTTCGTCAAGAAACAGACGGCATGGATTCTGACGTGTAAATAATTTCTCAGTAGAAAATTGATTATTTCTGTGCAGTTTTTCTCGTCGACCTCGTCGCCTTTGCCAATTCCTGGTGTGTCAACAATGAACAATTTAACGCGTCCCTCCCCTAATTCACAGGAGTAGTATCGCAGGGAACTGTTGGGCTGGGAATTGAAGGGCGAAGAAGCAGGAAGAAATATTTCCTTCTGTTGGAAATTGACGTCGGTCACTTTGAATTTTGTTGAAATTTTAATGGTTGGAAAAGAGGATTTCGCCTTTTCGTAGTTTCGAAATTTGAAATAATTGGAGATTGCGTTGATCAAAGTGGATTTTCCACAACCGCTTTCCCCGAGAAGTAAAATGTTAACGTTTTTAACGTCTACGCTTTTTCTATCTCCAATTTTTAAATTGCCCAATTTGGATGAAACATCTGCAGTGGTCGAGGCAGTGGTCTGAGTGTTGGTGCTTGTGCTTTGATCGTTCCCCATTTTTTTCCCCCTGGAAGAAAAATTAATTACAGAAATTGTCATACCGTATCTACATACGTCCTACGTGTGAAAATAATGCTTAATAATGGCAGTTTTCGGGGTAGGCGCTTTTAAATATGATTTAAAATATACAGGATGTTCCCTATACCTACACCGACAAACTTCAGGGTGTCACTCCTCACATTATTCTAAGACGAAAACTTCCTATGAACAAATGTCCTTAAGTGCCTAAGTTTCAAAATTCAGGGTGTGCAAATTTAAAAAAAAAATAAATTTTACTAATAATAAATCAGTGAATAAGGTATTCATACTACTAAATCAACACTTAATTACTTATTGTGGAATGTAAACAAAAGATTTAAATCTAAAAGCCAACGAAAGATGTATATCAATGCGATGTGTGTCCCTGTAGATGTTTACCTTGTTAATGTGTATGTAGGGGCGAGCTGAATTTACTGGTGGAGTCGGGTGCAGATTTTATAAATCTGCACCTAGTAGTAGTGCCTCCGCAGACGCACAGTGGTGTTAAAAAGACGAAATTATGAAAATTGGCCGTACATAATTAAACAGTAGAGAGTTAACAAAAAAACATCATATTTGCGAAGTAGGTATGTAGAATTAGCACTAAGGGGGTTGAGAAAGGGAATGAGAAGTCCAAGGTAATGAAAAAAGGTGATGGAAAGTCAAGAGGAATGAAAATGAAGTGTGGATTAAGTAGAATTACGAAATAAAACACTAAAATAACCAAATCATGCAATTAAAACTTTTGTGGGGGTTGAAATAAGCACTTATACCTACCTATTGCGAAGGAAACTGAAAAATTGTAAAAGGTAAACTGAATCCCAAATGCGTTCAATTTTATAACCGTCGAAAAACGAAATTATGCGAATTTTGCAAAATTAGCACTTAGGGGGTTGAAAAATCGTAAAGGTGGATGAAAAATCAAAAGGTATCAGGATTAACCGTGGCTAAGTAAAATTACGAAAAATAACACCAAATTAACCCAATTATGTAAATTTAGCATTTGAAGACTTGAAACATTGCGAAGGGGGATGAAAAAAGTGAAAAATTTAATCATCATCCAAATGGGTTCAATTTATTACAGAAGAAAAACGAAAATATCCGAATTTGGCAAAACTAACACCTAGGGGGTTGAAAAATTGTAAAGGGGGATGAAACGTCAAAGTGGATGAGAATTAATCGTAATTAAGCAGAATTACAGAAAATAACACGAAAGTAAACCAATTATGCAAATTTAGATTTTGGGGGTTGAAATGTTGCGAAGGGGGTTGGAAAAGTGAAAAAGATAAACATAATCCAATTGAGTTCAATTTATTACCGAAGGAAAACTAAATTATGTGAAATTTGCAAAATAAACACTTAGGGGGTTGAAAAATTGTAAAGGGGGATGAAAAGTTAAAAGGGATGAGAATTAATCGTAATTAAGTAGAATTACAGAAAATAACACGAAAATAAGCCAATTATGCAAATTTGACTTTTGGGGGTTGAAACATTGCGAAGGGGTCGAAAAAGTGAAAAAGGCAAGAACAATTCATAAGGCAAAACTGCGCGAATTTTACAAAATTGACCAGCGGAAATCACCCGAAAAAGAAGCGGTCTGGGTAAATTTTGCTCTTTGAGGGTTCACATATCATGAAAGGGGTTGAAAAATTGTGGATGGGTCAAAAATTAATGAAAATCACTTTAAATTAATAACAAATTAGAAGAAAGCAAAAAAAAAATAAATGAAATATATTTACTCCGCTTGCTAGGGCTTAGGGGTTGTTAGTAGCGTAGGGGTTGGTTTTAGGATGAAGACTCATAAGACTTTTTTCAATGGTTGACCGAAATCAATTGAACCCCATAATTTTATTCCACCACTTACATGAAAAAATTTCCAGTTTCAACCCTTAAATTTCATCCCCCTTGTTAGATATTAATGAAAATTTGCCCATCCGCCTACAGTGGCGCTGTAAATTACCACATCAAATTTAGCCCTGATACGTTGAGCAGTTTTTGAGTTCTCGCATTTTTTTGTTTCGGCATGTTAGGGGGTTGTACCGCCTTTAAGGGTCGTTTTTCGCGAATGATGAATAAGACCTTTTTTGTACCATCAATAGAAAGCTATCGAATGGTAATATTTTCAACTATACATTCTTCATTGAAAATTCGAGTTTCCACCCCTAACTTTCATCCCCTTCGATAATTTTCTCCTAAAATTCGATCTTCCCTTCTCGAAGATGCAGTGTGTAAGATGTCACAGTTTCGCAGAAGATATTGCTTCTCTGTGTCAAATTACAGGGCTTTATGGACGTTTCAACCCCTAAACTCCAACCCCCTATTTCACCGCCCCCACATGCCCTAAAGGAAGTTGTGTTTTCAATTTCACCACCCTAACCCAATTCGTTTAAAAATTAAGGTAATTTGTAGATTCATGTTTTCAACACCTCATGATTTCACCCCTTTATGATTTACAGGGGTGAGTTTATTTTTCCGGTGTGACATGACTCCTTGCGTATTTACTCACTTCAGTTGTTCATAAATAAACCAATAGGGTTTCAGAAAAAATAAATAAAATATAATTATCGACTTGCAAAGAGTTAGGGGTGGTTAATGGCCCAGGGGTTGGTTTTAGATTGAAAACTCATAAGACCTTTTTTCAATAGTTGACCGAAATCTATCGAACCCCGTAATTTTAGGCTACCATTTACTTGAAGAAATTTCAAGTTTCAACCCTTAAATTTCATCCCCTTTGTTAGATATTTTTGAAAATTTGTCCATCCACCTATAATGTCACTGGAAATTCACAAACCAAATTCTGCCTTGATACGTTGAGTAGTTTTTGAGTTCTCGTATTTTTGTGTTTCTGCATGTTAGGGGTCGTAGCGCCTATAAGGGTGGTTTTTCGCAAAATATGAATGACACCTTTTTTGAATAATTAATGGAAAGCTATCGAATTACGCCAATTTCGACTAGTACTTATTAAGCGGAATTTCGAGTTGCTACCCCTAATTTCCACCCCATTTGTTCGATTTTACGAAAAAACGCATCCCCCACAAGATTTCACCGATATATGTGTGTACGTTGAGTTTCCGACAGCTGCGTGCAACCCTTGCGGAGTTATCATATTTTTTGTGGTTTTCATCCCCTAAATTTCATCCCCCGAAATTGGCACCCCCTCACTTTCAACAGACTTGAAGGTCGAACGTGCATACTAATTTTCAGCAAGATATCTCCACTAGTTCTCGAGTTATTGCAATTAGTAGTTTTTCGGTTTTTCACCCCTAGCTCCCACCCCCTTGGTCCGATATGGCCCAAAAGCAATCCCCGCCTTACTTTTCGGGAGACGAAGCTGCCTACCAAGTTTCAGCTCGATATCTCGATCCGTTCTCAAGTTATCCGACGGACAGACTGAGGAGCGATCGAGCGAGCGAGCGAATAAGCTAAGACAAGAGTACCTCCGCATTCTGCTACGGCACTAAAAACGAAGCAATTGGTGGATTCGCATTAAAAGAGGAACAATAAATGGTCTCCTTCGTGTTTGTTTGCGCGATATAATTTTAGTGCCGTAGCAGAATGCGGAGGTACTCTTGTCTTAGCGTATTCGCTCGCTCGCTCGATCGCTCGCTCGCTCGATCGCTCCTCAGTCTGTCCGTCGGATAACTTGAGAACGGATCGAGATATCGAGCTGAAACTTGGTAGGCAGCTTCGTCTCCCGAAAAGTAAGGCGGGGATTGCTTTTGGGCCATATCGGACCAAGGGGGTGGGAGCTAGGGGTGAAAAACCGAAAAACTACTAATTGCAATAACTCGAGAACTAGTGGAGATATCTTGCTGAAAATTAGTATGCACGTTCGACCTTCAAGTCTGTTGAAAGTGAGGGGGTGCCAATTTCGGGGGATGAAATTTAGGGGATGAAAACCACAAAAAATATGATAACTCCGCAAGGGTTGCACGCAGCTGTCGGAAACTCAACGTACACACATATATCGGTGAAATCTTGTGGGGGATGCGTTTTTTCGTAAAATCGAACAAATGGGGTGGAAATTAGGGGTAGCAACTCGAAATTCCGCTTAATAAGTACTAGTCGAAATTGGCGTAATTCGATAGCTTTCCATTAATTATTCAAAAAAGGTGTCATTCATATTTTGCGAAAAACCACCCTTATAGGCGCTACGACCCCTAACATGCAGAAACACAAAAATACGAGAACTCAAAAACTACTCAACGTATCAAGGCAGAATTTGGTTTGTGAATTTCCAGTGACATTATAGGTGGATGGACAAATTTTCAAAAATATCTAACAAAGGGGATGAAATTTAAGGGTTGAAACTTGAAATTTCTTCAAGTAAATGGTAGCCTAAAATTACGGGGTTCGATAGATTTCGGTCAACTATTGAAAAAAGGTCTTATGAGTTTTCAATCTAAAACCAACCCCTGGGCCATTAACCACCCCTAACTCTTTGCAAGTCGATAATAATTACATTTTATTTATTTTTTCTGAAACCCTATTGGTTTATTTATGAACAACTGAAGTCAGTAAATACGCAAGGAGTCATGTCACACCGGAAAAATAAACTCACCCCTGTAAATCATAAAGGGGTGAAATCATGAGGTGTTGAAAACATGAATCTACAAATCACCTTAATTTTTCAACGAATTGGATTAGGGTGGTGAAATTGAAAACACAACTTCCTTTAGGGCATGTGGGGGTGGTGAAATAGGGGGTTGGAGTTTAGGGGTTGAAACGTCCATAAAGCCCTGTAATTTGACACAGAGAAGCAATATCTTCTGCGAAACTGTGACATCTTACACACTGCATCTTCGAGAAGGGAAGAGCGAATTTTAGGAGAAAATTATCGAAGGGGATGAAAGTTAGGGGTGGAAACTCGAATTTTCAATGAAGAATGTATAGTTGAAAATAATACCATTCGATAGCTTTCTATTGATGGTACAAAAAAGGTATTATTCATCATTCGCGAAAAACGACCCTTAAAGGCGATACAACCCCCTAACATGCCGAAACACAAAAATGCGAGAACTCAAAAACTGCTCAACGTATCAGGGTTAAATTTGATGTGGTAATTTACAGCGCCACTGTAGGCGGATGGGCAAATTTTCATTAATATCTAACAAGGGGGATGAAATTTAAGGGTTGAAACTGGAAATTTTTTCATCTAAGTGGTGGAATAAAATTATGGGGTTCGATAGACTTCGGTCAACCATTGAAAAAAGTCTTATGAGTCTTCAACCTAAAACCAACCCCTACGCTACTAACAACCCTTAAGCCCTAGCAAGCGGAGTAAACACATTTTATTTTTTTTTTTGCTTTCTTCTGATTTGTTAATAATTCAACGTCATTTTCATTAATTTTTAACCCATCCACAATTTTTCAACCCCTTTCATGATATGTGTACCCTCAAAGAGCAAAATTTACCCACACCGCTTCTTTTTCGTGTGATTTTCGCTAGTTCTACTTAACTACAGTACATTTTCATCTCTTTTGAGTTTTCATCCCCCTTAACGATTTTTCTCCCCCCCGAGCGTTGGATGATGATTAAACTTTTCACTTTTTTCATCCCCCTTCGCAATGTTTCAAGTCTTCAAATGCAAAATTTACATAATTGGGTTAATTTGGTGTTATTTTCCGTAATTTTACTTAGCCACGGTTAATCCTCATACCTTTTGATTTTTTCATCCACCTTTACGATTTTTCAACCCCCTAAGTGCTAATTTTGCAAAATTCGCATAATTTCGTTTTTCGTCGGTCATAAAATTGAACGCATTTGGGATTCAGTTTACCTTTTACAATTTTTCAGTTTCCTTCTGTAATTCTACTTAACTTGGGTTAATTTTCATCCTCTTTGACTTTTCATCCCCCTTTACAATTTTTCAACCCCCTAAGCACCCATTTTACTAAATTCAATATTTCAACCCTCCAAGGGCTAAATTTGCATAATTGTCTTATTTTTGTATTATTTTCTGTAATTCTACTTAACTTGGGTTAATTTTCACCCTCTTTGACTTTTCATCCCCCTTTTTTTCATAATTTCGTCTTTTTAACACCACTGTGCGTCTGCGGAGGCACTACTACTAGGTGCAGATTTATAAAATCTGCACCCGACTCCACCAGTAAATTCAGCTCGCCCCTACATACACATTAACAAGGTAAACATCTACAGGGACACACATCGCATTGATATACATCTTTCGTTGGCTTTTTATTAGGTAGTAACGTAAATATTTCAGGGAAGAAAAAAATTAAAGATTTTTAAACTTTTCATTGAACTGTCCTCATTTAAAAGTCCAGGAACATCTACAATTGAAACGCAACCTATAAATCCTCCAATCGCTCAGCTGTGTAATGACTTTCATTTAGGATGGAAATCCCTCAATTGACTTTGAAATATTGCGAATGGGGTGGAAAAAGTGAAAAAGGTAGGCATAAGCCATACGAGTTCAACTTATTGCCGAAGAAAAGCGAAATTAGGCGAATTTAGTGAAATAGGTGCTTAGGGGGTTGAAAAATTGTAAACAGGGGATGAAAAGTCAAAGGGGGTGAAAATTAATCGAAGTTAAGTAGATTTACAGAAAATAACACAAAAATTAGGCAATTATGCAAATTTAGCCTTTAGAGGGTTGAAATATTGGGAGGGAGGATGAAAAACTGAAAAAGGTAATCATTATCCAAAATAGCAAAATTTACTATTGAAGAAAAACGAAATTGCGCGAATTTGGCCAAATTAACGCTTGGGGGGTTGCAAAATTGTGAAGGGGGATGAAAAAGTGATTGTAGTGAAGTAGAACTATCGAAAATTACAAGAAAAAGAAGGTTTCTTGCGTACATTTTGCTTTATGAGGGTTCACATATCGAGAAATGGGTTGAAAAACTGTGGATGGGTAAAAAAATAATGAAAATGACTTTGAATTACCAAAAAATCACAAAAAAGCTTACTAGAGTTTAGGGGTTGCTAGTAGTCTACGGGTTGGTTTTGTAGGGACGCTAAGTAGGCCAGGAAGAAAAAAAAATAGACAGTCAGTTGTTTTAAATAATTTGTAGCAAAAGCCCACTTGTCAATTAGTTCTAAGTTCTAGGGGTTGACTCATAACACTTTTTTTAAGGGTTGACCGAGACCTATCGAACCTTGTAATTTTATGCCACCATTTTCCCGAAAAAATTCTAGTTTCAACATTTGAATTTCATCCCCCTTGCTAGATCATAATGAAAAATTTACCATCTCTCCACCCCTGTCCCTGTAAAGTGACACACCAAATTCGGCCTTGATACGTTGACCGGTTTTTAAGTTATCGTATTATTGTGTTTTTGCAAGTTGGGGGTTGTAGCGCTTTTAAGGATGGTTTTTCACGAATAATGATTAAGACCATTTTTGTCGAGTTTCCACCCTTAAATCCCCTTCAATAAATTTCTCCTAAAATTCACTCCTCCATTGCAGAAGATGCAATGTGTAAAGCCTCACAGTTTTACAGAAGATATTGCTTCCGTGTCAAATTACGAGCGGACTTTATGAACATTTCAACCCCTAGACTCCAACCCCTATTTTATCACCCCCACATTCTCTAAAGAAAGCTGCGTTTTCAATTTTACCACCTTAATCCAATTCGTTCAAAAATTGCGGCGATTTATAGATTCATGTTTTCAACCCCCGATGATGTGTTACATCACGTTAGCAGGGTTGATTTGAAAAAGCCACGTTGAATTTTTGGTGATTCTTGACACGACATTCTCTCGACGTGAAAATCACGTTTACTTTTGGTACATTTTGAAACGTCTACGTAAACATGACGTTTTTTGGAAGTTGAAACTTATTCGATAAAATAACGCCGATATAAAAACATACAAAACACGCTTAAAGTGCGTCAGCAACTATAGGTTGTGGAATTTTGGACGTTGCATAACGTTATAATAATAAGGTGTTTTAGTCGGGTAAGAAATGACGTCCAAATCACGACTTATTTGTAACACAATGTGTAAGGCCTCACAATTTCACAGCAGATATTACTTCTCTGTATCAAATTACAGGGCTTTATAGACGTTTCAACCCCTAAATTCCAACCCCCTATTTCACCACCCCCATCACATACTCTAAAGAAAGTTGTGCTTTCAATTTCACCACTCTAATTCAATCCGTTCAAAAATTGCGGCGCGTATTCAACCCTTCATAATTTCACCCCTTTATGTTTTACAGGGGTGAGTTACATAACTTCTTGCGTATTAACTTACTTCGGTTGTTCATAAATAAATCAATAGGATTTCAGAAAAAATTAATAAAATATACAGTGTGTCTCATTTGAACTGGAACCACCCAAACATTTCGGTTAATTTTAACCGAATCAATGCGTTCTTTTTTTCTGCATGTATAGAGCCTGCACCTGTGTGATACTTCACATTTTTTATAGACCGAAATCCCAGCCTACTGCGATTTAATAAAGAGGCCAAAAATGACGAAATCGTATTAGGCATTTTTTTATCGAAAAATTTTATGAGAAAAAGTTGCTCAGGATGGCTCCAAATGGCTAAATCCGAAATTTCAGGAAAAAATAAAAATGTTGAATTTCTTGAGGAAGAATCACAAAATAACGAAAAGTTCAATATTTTTGCAACATAATGGGTGCTGTGAAATAAAAAAACAATTAAAATGAATTGATTTGACATTTGCTATCGGCTATGGATGGATAAAATAACTTAACAATCGCAGAAAAAGTTGAAATTATTAAGATAGTGTAAGATTTTCGTTTTTCTTAACAATTTCAAGGGACACCCCAACTAATCTGTTGCAATGTACCACAAGCAGCAAACATATGCGCTTTCATTGTTTTTTTATTTCACATCCCCCATTATGTTGCAAAAATATTGACGTTTTCGTTATTTTATGATTCTTCCTCAAGAAATTCAACATTTTTATTTTTTCCTGAAACTTCGGATTTAGCCATTTGGAGCGATCCTGAGCAACTTTTCTTTAAAAAATTTTTCGATAAAAAAATGCCTAATACGATTTCGTCATTTTTGGCCTCTTTATTAAATCGCAGTAGGCTGGGGTTTCGGTATATAAAAAAAGTTGAGTATTACACAGGTGCAAATTTTGTAGCTCTACGTGCAGAAAAAAGAACGCATTGATTCGGTTAAAATTAACTGAAATATTTGTGTGGTTCCAGTTAAAATGAGACACACTGTATAATAACGCCTTTTTTGAATCATTAATGGAAAGCTATCGAATGACGCCAATTTCGACCAATGGTTATTAAGCGAAATTTCGAGATGCAACCCCTCTAATTTTCACATCTGTCAAATTTTGCGGAAAATGCATTCACTGCAAGATTTCATCGTAGTCAGGTTTCAAATAGCTGCGTGCAATTCTTGGGGATTTATCATATTTTTTGTGGTTTTCATCCCCCGCAATTGACACTCAACAGAAGGCCCAAAAGCCATCCCCGCCTTACTTTTCGGGACACAAAGCCGTATACCAAGTTTCAGCACAATATCTCAATCGGTTCTCAAGTTATCGCTCGGACACAGTGACGAGCGGTACGACGAGCGAACGAGCGAGCGAATAAGCTAAAACAAGATTGCGTGGCATTCTGTTACGGCACTAATGGCCGATCCCACGGACCAAACTTATCACTTAAGTTAAACTTAAAAATGAAGAATGACGTTTGTCTTATGGTATAAACGTCATAATTGTCATTTTAAGGCTCTTAAAGTTAAGTAAGGTCGGTGGAATCGTGCATTAAATTGTTAAGTAGCACGATTCCACCGACCTTACTTAACTTTAAGAGAGCCTTAAAATGACAATTATGACGTTTATACCATAAGACAAACGTCATTCTTCATTTTTAAGTCTAACTTAAGTGATAAGTTTGGTCCGTAATTTTAATTCAGGTGTTCACTTTGTCCGATAAAGAGGATGTCAAGCAGCGTCTAATGTGTTAACATGAATAATAATATAATATACGTGAAAGCTCACCTTGGTTAATGGTAACGAAACATTCAGGTAAAAAGACCTCATTTGGTTAAAAATCAGGATAAAAAAATCATTCTGAATTTATGCCGTATGTACAATTGTAGGGTTTCCCCATGCAAGGCTTTGCCTTTGGAACTACACTATTTAAGACTTATATACCCTTACCTACTTAATTTAATACGAATGTATTTTCCCATTTTTTACAAATATCTTACCCAAGTTTCCGGTTAACAACACATTTACACAATACATCTAATCTCTGTACTACAATGCACTTTAGTTGTATTATATTCTACGAATTTGTTGCCATTATCAAAATATCAGCCCTCTTATCAACTGAGATTGGATGTGGATATGTGGATAGACAAAGGAAGACGATATTGAAGAGAATGAAATGACTGAAATCAGCTGTACATCCCCACGTGGTCATTGGACAGATTATTCTAGCCGTAATACTCTACTCAGCGACGGACTGCCTATACTTAAGTCACATTTTGAGTTTTTTTTGAGACTGTGGCCTTTTCAAGCACATTTTTACGATTTAAAACAAGGGGTGAGTTCTAATTGTTGATTATGGAACTTCTAAAGGTATCTATAATAATTAAGCTGCAGGTTTTTTGCTTTGAGATTTTGAAATTGGTACATAGATAACCAGCAATTCAAGAGTGGAAGATAATTTTGATCATTAGGTGGTCTATTATTATCTGCTTATCTTGCTTGTGGTGCACAGCTTGTTATTTCTCTGTTGCAGGCTGTTGTTATTTTATTTTAGTTTACGTGGTTGTATGTGGCCCTAAGTAGACCGATTGTTTTTCTAGTTTTTCTAGTAAAAACAGTGCGAATTCACGTAAGTAGGTTTTATATTTAATAAGAAACATGGAGTAACAATAACTTTTTTGTGTTGTTTTTTGTTTACATCGAGGTCACGTCCTTGCTTCCACATTTTGTAGAAAGGGGATTCCCCGAAGCAAATCAAAATTATTAAGAAAATGCTTAAATAATGAGTTGGAAAGGAAATTTCAATTATTGTTATGCGTTTTCTTATCTTGTTGTACTTAAATATTTGGCGAAATGTAGAAAAACTAATCACCGATAAAAGAAACAGTAGGCATAACCTAGCTTGTCTGATTTTTCCCCGAATCTGTACTGTAATCAAAGTTAAGCACTGTTATCATACAGGGTGTCCTGAAATTAGACTGCAATATTTTACTAGTGCCTTCTACGATCAAAAATAGAACTAAGTTTCCGTAAACATTTGTTGAAAAATGCCTCCTAAGGGCACTGAAGTCCTTCAAAGGGGTACTCAAGAAGTCGGTTTTCTTAAAATTACTCGAACATTAAATTTGGAGCATAGGTTAGAAGGGCTTCGTTTTGAGTTTTTTTTTCAGATTTTTATTTTAGTCAGAGGCGTGCGTTCTTGGGGGGCATAACACATTTTTTCCTTATTATTTTGCTATTAGTGTTTATTTCATGAAATAGTAATGAAATTGTGATGTGATATGTGACCCTCAAAAAGCTAAATTTACGCAGAGCGCTTCTTTTTCGTGCAACTAGTTATACTTAACTACAGTTCATTTTAATCCCTCTTGACTTTTCATCCCCTTTCATAATTTTTCAACCCTCGAGCGTTAATTTAGTAAAATTCGCCCAATTTTGCCTTTTTTCGGTAATACATTTTACTCATATAGATTCTGTTTGCTTATTTTCGTCGTATTTTCTGTAATTCTACTAAATTTGGAAACCTTCACTGCCTACTTATTGCTGAAATGGAACACTTATTGCCGAAATTGCCCACATATTATATGTATAATGTAGTCTGATTCCACTAGCTACACATCATCCTGATGAGGCCATTCAAATCTCATATATTTTTAATATTTTGCAACTTCTAAACGATATTCCATGATTCTCATCATCGAATTCTTTTTCTGATATGTCGATTGTCGATTGTATCATGTAACTCATACTCGCAAATACAGAATCGGATGAGGAATAAATCCTTGGATATACATTTTATTTTCGAATTGTCCTTTTCTAATAAGGCAGTGCGTAATTGTTTTTCTCGCTTTGGTCTATCCTTTCCTTTAATGTAGAAAAGGATAAAGAATTATACACGAACGAAACGATGTTTAGACGAACTTATGCGATCCCGTCACAGCCAAGTTGCAAATGTCACACCTTTAGATTCCTCACAAATTCCTCTAAATTCTTCACATTACCTTGCAAATTCAACAATTGCCTCAAAAAGGCTATCAAATTCCTCTGTAAATTCCAAAAAAATCCTCATAAATTCCTCAAAATTCCTCGCGTGGCCAACCCCTCCCCTCGGCTTATTTCATAATTTCTCGTTTCACAGATTTGGTCGATTATTTTTGTTCAGCATTCAAAAGCTTTTTACGAGAGGGGGGGAATAGTTTTCGTGTGGGGGATTACCGCTCCCCACACCCCCCGAGCACTGTTTTGGGAGCGGTGGAGGGAGAACTTTTCGAGGGGGGTGGCGTACATGCAGGAGAAATGGCATAAATTGCTCGGAAATTGTGGAAACTTTGGAAATTATGGAACTTATTTGGAAACTGGAAATTGCTTGAAAATATTTAGAAATTATGAACCGTTGACCACTTGTAATTTGTGGTATACAAGCATGAGAAATTATAGAAATTATTCAGAAATTGTGGTGTACACGAAATTGTAAAAATTATTCGGAAATTATTTGGAAATTGTGGAAATTGATGTACATTTTTTCAACTTTCACGTCCACCTTAATTGCCAACCGTAAAGTGGGGTCGAATTGGCCACTTTTCAACCTTAAAAGGCTGTAACTTTTGACACAGTTGGCGGATTTATTCCAAATTTTGTGTATATACGGGTCTCGATGCGTACTTTCAGACTGTGCTAGGCATATTTTAATTTATTCAATATGAACAAAAATATTCCAAAAAAATAGGGTGGCCAATGTTACCTGGCAAGTGAGGGTCAAATTGGCCACGTATTCATTTTGCATGTTAAATCAATTTAAACCCTGTTAGATTTAAGATTGGCCACTTAAAAATTTTTTTTTTGTTTTTTGCAATTTTGTAACGCATACTTTCTGTGTTGATAAATGCATTAAATTCTATTGAACTTCAAAAACATAACTTTATTTATAAAAGTAGACAATAGTACCTAATATAAAACAAACAAATTTCTATCAAAAATAAGTAACTGTAGGTAGACAATATTATCAAAAACTTTAAAAAAACTACAAAAACTCCTTCATTTTCGGGATAAAGGCCAACCCCCTACTGCTAAATAGAGGTGGTTTAATGACCTTGTTAATATCCGTCCTATAGTACCACAGGATATCGTCCTTTATTGGGAATCTGTACTGCAAGCCACATCGTTTCATGGCCTTAATTTTGAAACGGTCATTTTTTACTTCCACCACTTGTCCAGCATAATATGAGTCTTCGTATTCCATTATAACAAAACTTTGTCTTGATATCAGTCTTATTCGATTCATTTGCTAGATCGTCAGTATTCTCGTTTTCCTCGATTAGAGACTCTATGTCTGCCTCAACTTCTGATTCAGCTTCTGCCTCAACTTCTAGGTCAACTTCTGGGTCAACTTGTGGCCAAACTTACCCTCTCAACCTGCAAAAATGTCCGTATAAGTTTGGCCACCCCCTAGGGACCAGGGGGGGATTTACCCCCCTTAAATTTTAGTGGTACTACAAGATGAAGGGTGTACAATCACATTGGCGGTGAAAAATTTCGGCTCCAGTCACTTATCTAGTGGGGGCAGGAGAAGTTTTTTGACTTTCAATTTTGGTCGAAATTTTGTAGTCTGGAAATTTTTTTTTTCCAATGACCAAGCAATTGATTACGAAAAAAATTATACTGGAGGTAAGAGGAAGGTATGCTCTACATGAATACATGAAACTGACAAATAATAAAAATCAAAATTGTACAGAGCGCCACTAACAAATTCTAAAAAGTGGCCAATCTCACACCGAAGGCCAAAGCCAAAGTGGCGTACAGTATTGGGTATTGTTTATATTTAGCTATTTTATACGATTTTATAGCTGTTTTGGTAATTCTTAGCAATTCTTAACAATTAACCTTTTAGTGTACACTAATTCGCCTTGTAGTTAATCCCTCACTTTCCTGCTTCATCAATGTTTGAGAAGTGAATAAATATCTTGCGTTTAGGCTGCCGTAATACTCGATTTAATATGTATAATTATCTCCTTTTACCACATTTGCTAGCAATGAGAGGGAAAAGGATACCAAATGCTTTAAACCAAGTTCCTCGAAGTCTTAATTTTATTTCATTTGAGGCGTTTATGTTGTCGAATACAAATTAAGCTGTGAAACGTTCTACCTACAATTCCCTAAACCGTGCCTTGCTGTTAGAAAAAAATTTGTGATTGGTGGCACAAAGTATACAGGGTGTCTTACGAATATGGAGCAGTATCGATATCTCTGGACATAAGCAAGGTTCAGTTGTAAGATTTGGCATTTACAGAAATTGACGCATTCGGAGTCTATTGAAATTATTGGCGACGATGGGGTACTTCCGGTTATACCGGAAGTAGGGTAGGGTTGCCATATTTTTCAAAACAGTAAGCGGGACAGCGGAGTGATAAGGAGGGTGCGAAAAATGTTTGCCCCCCCCCCCCTTCTCACCAGTGTTTTTCAGTTTTTTCAGTCCAAATTCAAATCAAAGTCTCATTGCGAAATAAAAAAAAAACACTTGGAAAATCGTGGGGTTAGGGTTAGGTCACAGTGTTACCATTGTTTAAGTATATCTAGTTAGTCAACGCGGGTTAGTTCGGGGTAGGGATTCGTAGGCGGCGCCCAGGTGCCACCATGCATTGGCATAGGGCGCCATGGCGCCATCTACCACATCCCGGCCCCGAACTAACCCCGCGTTGACTAACTAGATATACTTAAACAATGGTGTTACGTTAGTAGCCTTAGATAACGGAGATAACGTCTGTGATAAACCACCATCATTTATTTACAAACACGCAGTGCGCCTTCGTTGTCACTGGTAGTGCACCCAAATAAGAGATAGGCACAAGATCAGAATTGCGATTTTAACGCTTGCAACGAAGACGGAAGATGATTGTAACGGAAGATGATTGTAACGCATGTACGTCATTCGACATGCGTTTTAAACCCTGGTTTTCAATAAAAATTAAGGAAAATAAAGGAAAAGTCAGAAAGCAAGTCCAAAAATCGGGACAAATTCAGCACTAGGCGGGACGCGGGACTCATTATAAGGAATCGGGACAATCCCGCCTAAATCGGGACGGTTGGCAACCCTAAAGTAGGGTCCAACTTTAAAATTTTAAATGGCAACCCCCATTTTTCATTACAGATTCGGACAGAGGAGGAAAACCTAAACCTAAAACACATAACTAGTAACTTGTTTGCACCAGCCGCCTAGATTTTATTAACGTTTTTAGAGAAAAGTTCCGCAAAACAGTGCTATGTAAAAATGGTCATAACTTGTAAACCGCGGGCGATAAAAATAAAAATGACACCATTGTAAAGTAGAAAGACTGTTTTACATTATGCTTGCCAAAAAGTTGTATGAAAGCTGATTCAAAGTCGATTTAAAGAAATTGAAATGTTGGAAATTTAAAAGCCGAATAACATTTTCTTCTTATGGAAAAAACTGCGATTTTAATCGTTTTCTTTTTTGGCACTGTATGGGTACCGTTGAAAAAAGAATAAAATTCTGCACCCATCCATGCAGAAAAACTGTTCTTCGGGTTTGAAATTTCCAATATTGCAGTTTCTCGAAATCAACTTTCAATTAGTTTTCTAAGGATTTTTGGCAGTCATAACGTAAAATAGTCCTTCCGCGTTACAACGGTGTGTCATTTTTATTTTTATCGCCCGCGGTTTACAAGTTATGACCATTTTTACATAGCACTGTTTTGCGGAACTTTTCTCTAAAAACGTTAATAAAACCTAGGCGGCTGGCGCAAACAAGTTACATGTAGGTGTTTTAAGCTTAATTTTTCTTCCTCTATCCGAATCTGCAATGAAAAATGGCGGTTGCTATTTAAAATTTAAAAGTAGGACCCTACTTCCGGTTAACCGGAAGTGTCCCATGGTCGCCAATAATTTCAATAGATTCCGAATGTGTCAGTTTCTGTAAATGCCAAATCTTACAACTGTACCTTCCTTAAGCCCAGAGATATCGATACTGCTCCATATTCGTAAGACAGCCTGTATAGGATTGCCTTTTTTGTGATAAATGACAGTTATGGCTTCATAAATGTAATCGAAGGGATGGGAAGTTTTTGCATAACCAAATTTTATCTCCATATTGTCTACCTATATCTTTAAATTGGAAGCCCTAATTTTTCTTTGAATACCTTTAAAAAGCGCAATTTTTTTCTCATTTAACGAATTTTCAGGGCTTACGCAAAGCACAACGAACTTTTGGTTTTAGAAATAATTTCTAACTGGTCGTAATAAATTCATTATTATTACATGAAAATCGCTTTTAAATGAAACCTCTTTCACAATCGTGAACTTTTTAGAACTGAACCACCATGGACGACATACACTTCCAGAGGCTCAACCTCGGCGAAACAAAGGACATCAACATTTTGCTGCTGGGTGAAACCGGCGTCGGAAAGTCAACTTTCATCAACTCCCTCGCCAATTATCTGCACTTTGAGAAATTCAAACGTGCGGAAAGGGGTGAATTACGCGTTCTAATTCCATCCATCATAAATATAACCGATGACAAATTAAACCGAACGCGAATTTCCGTCGGTTCTGTCGATAAGAATGAATTCCAAGAAGTGGGTGCTTCGGCCACTCAAGACGTTAAGACGTACGTCTTCCCCATTGGGGATGGTAACGTGAGGGTGCGTCTCATTGATACTCCCGGAATGGGGGACCAAAGAGGGGTGGAACAAGACGATCAAAACTGTGAAAACATTTTGGCTTACTTGTCGCAATTGGAGGAGTTGCACGCGATTTGTTTTTTGATGAAACCTACAAATGCGAGGATTACTGTCATGTTTGAGTATTGTTTTAAGCAGATTTTATCACGTTTGGAAACTTCTGCTAGTAATAATATCATTTTTGCGTTTACTAATACTAGAGGAGAGCACTATTCAGGAGGAGAAACTTTGCCTTGTTTGGAAAAAGTCGTGGAAGACATAATGGTCAAACAACCCAAAGTTAAGATCAGAATGGACAAAAACGTGTTTTATTTTGACAATGAAGCGTTTAGAATTCTGGCGGCAATTCACGAAAAGATTGTTTTCAGTGAGCAAACTAGAACCACTGCTGTTGAAAGTTGGAAGAAATCCTCGAAGGAGTGTTGGCGGTAAGTAATAATTTGTTTTTCCTGCACGAAGTAAAACACTATTTTTCGTTCCAGAATGATATCCTACATCCTAGGGGATGCTTCCAATGAACCTTTGCAGCCCCATCAGCTGCGCAATACCACGAGCATTAATGAGGCCAGAAGACTAATTGCGTACTTGTCAAAACCTTTGGCAGAGATCGCGCAGTTGATTTCAGACAATATTAGGATTTTGGAGAGGCACAAGAAGGACCTCGATTGCCAGAATTTAAGTTTGGATCAAATGAAGAAGAAATTGTACATTCCCGTTGTCGATCTTAAAGTTACTAAGCTAACCCAGCCCACTACTGTGTGCGCGAGTGCCAAATGCATTGAAGTCGTTCAGGTAAGAGTCTGGTTTTTACAGCGGCTTTAGTCTTGTAGGGTTTGGGTTGGCAAAACTGAGTGAATCAGAGCGTGATTGGTTGAGTTATTTAATCACTTATTGGGCAACTTAGGTTAAAAATTGGGCAACTTAGGTTCATACAGATAACACGTTTCGAACACAATGTGCTCATTCTCAAAGCTAAACATGCAGAACCCTCGGAGAAACTGTCATATTTATGGTCGACCAACATAGCTCCGCCCCTCGCCTGTGACAGTTGGACCAATCACAGGCCGAGAAGCGGTTCCACGCGGATGAACACGTATAAATATGACGTGTCCTATAATAACGTGAACATATAGGAGAGAAAACTGTATTACCTGCATCACCATTCATGAGTCTATCTCTAGACTTATAAATGACGATACTCTCCATGGCATCTAACATCTGCACCTTGTCAAACCTCTTGTCAATTGAGGTTCAAAATGTAATGCAACAAATTTTAAGTTTTGTTTTTGTTCTTCGGAAACAAAGGTCGTGACATTTGCATTTCGCTATAACTTTAATTGTTTTGAGTCCTTACTGATATCTTTCCTTGTGCCAAAAAGTGGAAACTCGCTATCTTGTTTTATGCGCAATTATAGAAGTCTGTCGAGATATAGCGGAATGTGTTGGATTATTTCCTATAAACGTCAAATTATAACTTGATCATTATTTCTAATCACTCGTTGGAGTTTTATCAGCAAAATTAAACATGTGGAGTTAAAAACAGATGAAATACTAGTTTCTTTTGATGTTAGTTCTCTTTTTCCGAGTGTTCCCATACCACGAACACTTGACTCCTCTCCATTCATTTTCTATTGAAGTGACAGAACGTCAAAATTTGGATTTTTTGTTGGTATGAGGAAATCTTGCAAGAAATTTTACTAACAGGTGAGTTGATAGAAGCGATTTCAATGCGATACGTCAGAAAACATGACAAATGTCAAAATGCAAAGAAAAATATTCACGAAAAAGCCCCAGGTACGTTTATCTGTGACACTGCTTCTAACAATAAAAACAAACCCTAAAAGATTTGGGTTATGCAATGTTTTTGCTTTCCCGCTAAATTTCTGTCAAATTGTCAAAAGTACAGGCCGCAAATTAGGATTGTACAGTTCCAGAAAAATTTTAGATCTTCAATAGAAAATGAATGGAGTTTACCTAAGGAATTTACTTGAATCTGACGACTACAGTTGGAATTGGCAAGGAGCGACGAGACAAAGAAAAAAGGGGAGGGCAAAAGGGGGAATATTAATGGGAAAAAAGAAGGGATTAAACCAAATAAAAGAAAACTCAAAGAAGGTACAATGGAAAGAAACGTGATAATAAATAATAAGAAATGGCAAATAATGACAGTGTACAGCAGGGACATGAAAACAATGAAAAAGAAAATATACTCTGTCCGTCCTGCAGGCGACCGGCCCGCTTCACAATGGGGAACGATGGGAAAACTTCTCTAGGCGTTTTTTCGCCAGCAGGATTTTCTGATAAATGTCAAATTCAAATATGCTAAATCTGATTGGCTTGCTTAACGCGGGAACTTTAAATTGAAATTAAGCGGGTAATTTAAAGTAATCCTTGGGGCTCATAAAATTCAAAGTAAATCTTCTTTCAGTTTAAACGATTTGGGGTTTTCAATAAATACAAAATAGTCAGCTGACAAATAAAACGATTTATTACTTTCTACATTATCGAAAAACAAAGAAATCAGCACATCAATAAAGAGAAAGTAATATAATTGTGATTCAATTCTTCGTCCATCGTAATCTAAAATTGTCTGTATATCATTGAAGTTTCCCGTCCCATTCCCTGATACACAGACAATTTTAGTAATATAATTGTGCATTTACAAATCAGGTCACTCAAAATGGCAATTAGCCATAAAATGGATTATTTCCTAACATTTATAAAGAATCCTATACGGCATCGGCCCAGGAAAAAATTTAAATCAAACACTGAATAGTGATTTTTCGTGGGAAGGTGTATGAAAATGTCCTTAGGTGATTAAACACCGAAATATAAAAATGCTTACATGACGTTACATTTTTAATGGGCCCTGATCAAGTTTTGGACCAGAAAGTGCCATTTTTGATGAATTTTTATCTCCGAGGGGTTTCTAACATTTCCAGGACATTCGGACATTTTCCCTCACTTCTTTCTGACATTCCCGAGGGCATTTCCGATATTTCCTTATGATGCACTATCCTTCGCAACAGATATTTTTCATGTTCATCCAATACAATCTGCTGATCCCTTCGACCTACTTTGGACTGTGATAGAGTATTTGTACTACGCTCTTCCTTTAATAAAGCTTTAATTGTTGTTAAACATCGGCCTGAAAGATAACGTGTGGTACCGTTATCATGAAAGAGGAATGTGTTTGACCTTACCTGTAAACTCAGCGGTTTTATCCAGAAGCTGCCCTTGTTCAACTTAGGGAAATTTGTACAGACACACATGTGTTTATTATGAAGGAATTCGGAAAGATGGCGGCTTTCATAGCGGCAACTTTAAATAAGCCAATAGAATAGCCGCTTCTATCGCACCCATTGGCTATTACGTGTCGCAGGAATGATGTGACAGGCAGCAGGATATCTGTCATGAGAGCAAAATTTTTACTCGGCAAATCAATAATTTTGCAAGATTATAAAAGTAATGCAGCGCAAACGGTTTAAAATGTAACTTACATCGACCTGCGAGGTAAATTTGATTTTGAAACCTACATTCTTAATTCCTGCAAGCCACATTTTTGTTGCGATTAATTATGGCTGAATTTTAACGAATCGGCGACGTGGATTTCAAATTTCCCGGGGAGCAAAAGTCGCCTAGATCCCGGACAGACTATAGAAGCATTGAAACAGGAAAGACTGCTTATAGGGGGGGACTCTAATGCAAGGCTTTATGTGAGAGGGGGGCAAAAAATTGGATAGAAGACAAAGGGAAAGCAAAGAGAGAAACAAAAGACAAGACAGAGAATAAAGAAGGAAGAATCCTGAAGGAACTGGTGGAAGAAAAGGGGTGGGAGGTTTTAAACGGAAACAAAGAAGGAGATGAAAAGGGGGAATTTACGTATGTAGGACCAAATGGGAAATCGGTAATAGACTATGTATTAGTAAACGAAGAAGCGTGGGAAGAGGTGAAGAAGTTCAGAATAGGGGAAAGGGTACCTAGAATCAGACCACATGCTGATGGAGGGTGAAATTAAAAGGGAGAAGGGAAAACGAAATAGGGGAGGCATAACGAAAAAGGTAATAAAGAGAGAAAGGTGGAATGAAGAGGCAATCAACGAATACAGGCAAAAGTTGGGAAAAACAAGATTCGAAGCAAAGGGGGTGGAGGAAAAAATCAAAGAGCTGGAGAAAATTGTAAGAGGGGCAGTAAGAAATGAGAAAATAATACTAAGGGAAAATAGTCAGGGAAATGGAAGGGGATGGTTTGATACAGAATGTAAGAAGGCAAAAAGAGAATCAAGAAAATGGAAAACGAAAAGGGAAGAATAGATACTTAAAAGCCAAAGAAAAAAATACAAGAAGAAATGAAGCGAAAGAAAGAAACAAATGAAGGAAGAAGAAGAACAGACGATAAGAAGTATAAAAATAGAAAAAAAAGCGTGAAAATACATAAACGACCAAGAGAGGAAAAAACGGACAGAAGATGAAATGGGAAAGATAGAGATATGGAAATGGAGAAGCCATTTCGTAGAGTTGCTAGAGGGAGAAGAAGAAAAAGAAAGGGTAGAAGAAGGTGGAGTGAACAAACATGATATAAGAAGTACCGAAACAACAAAAGAAGTGAAGAGACAGATAGATAAACTGAAAAAAGAGAAAGCACCAGGAAGGGATGGAATAAGAAATGGAGGGTGGATTTACGGTACGGAAGACGTGATAGACATATTATTAGAGATTTTGAATGGAGTATGGAAGGGAGAGGGATTTCTCGGGCAATGGAGGGAGGGCGTAATCTGCCCTATATACAAGAAAGGAGATGCAAAAGAAGTAAAGAATTACCGGGGGATAACCCTCCTGAATACATTGTACAAATTGTATGCAATGATACTAGGAGAAAGAATGAAAGGGGAATTAGAGCTTACAAGATATAGCAAGAAAGAAATAAAGAAGAAGACCGGGAAGATGTACGCGTTGTTCGTGGACCTCAAAGCAGTGTAGACAGGATAAGATTGTAGGAGCACATGAGAGAAATAGGATTGAATGGGAATCTGGTAAGAAGTATAAAAGAAATATATGAAGAAACAAAGAATGCATTAGAGTGAATGGAATAGGGAGCGAATGTTTCTGGACGAGAAAAGGTGTAAGACAGGGGTGCCCACTCAGCCGAACGCTGTTTACAATTTTTATAAATGATATTGATGATGTGTTCCAAAAGGGGCAGGAAGGAGGTATTGTGGTGGACAAAAGAAAGTGTGGTGTTTGACGTATGCGGATGACTGATGTGATGGGGTGATCGTAGCGAATGAGGAGAGGGATGCGAGAAATGATGAGAATTGCAGAGAAATATATGAAGAGAGAGAAGTTGGAAGTAAATGTGGAAAAAACCAAGATAGTGGTTTTCAGGAAAGGAAGAGGAAGGGTAAAAGAAAGTGAATGAAAGTGGAACGGGAGGATAATAGAACGAGAACGAGAGCGCATGTAAGAGAACTGGTTAAAAAAGCAAATAAGGTGGTACGAATGGGGAATAGGAGAGCGAAAGTTTGGGCAAGATTTTAAGAACCTCAATTGTCATAATCGTGATCTAAAATATGTGTTGGTCAAACACGGAGGTCTCTCACCACCAGAATTAAGGACCACTTAACCCACCTTAGATATGGTAGGACGGAGAAATCCAGTGTTACCCTACATAGAACAAGTGATAAATGATAATATTAAGTTAGTTTGTACAACGTGCAAATGTTAGATGCCATAGGACACGTCATATTTTTACGTGTTCATCCGCGTGGAACCTCTTCTCGGCCACCACAATTTCAATTGTCATTTGTTACTCGATCGGCGCTGACGGCGGTTGGTATTAAAGTCGCGTCTCCTGCCTTACCGTTTCATTAAGGTAATAATGTAGAACTCTGTAAAACAGTACTACTAGCGACCTCTTCTGAGTTATGCACTAATCAGACTTGTGTCATTACGTCATGACATAAACCAACTTAGAATTAGCCCCTCAGGCCTAGTTAAATTGGCAGCCATATTTAGTCAGATTGTGTAGTTTGTTCATGCTGTTGTGTTCAGTGCTGTTTTCACTTCAAAGTGATCCAATTCTGTCTACACATGTTTAACCCTTAAACTGCTGAAGATACAAAGTCTGTTAAATTAGTAAAGAATTTGTATTTTTTTACGCTGATCACGATAGTCAATTAAAAAAAAACAAATCAACATCGTATTCGTTAAGTAATCATTAATTCAATTTTTAGCATATTTTATGCATTTTTCCATTAATTCGCATTTTTCCGCAAAACAAACTTGGTTTTTCCCTTTAGCTGCACCGCGAAACACAATGAGTTATAAACTAACAAATAAACAACCCCGTGTCGGTTCATTCAGTTCATTGCAGACAAACAAATCAAAAATATCAAATAAACTCCCATCAGAGATAATTCACAGATTTTTCTTGGCTGTTCTGCCATTTCTCAAATAGCAATTTTTTTAACGTACTTAGACCTGCCAAAAAGCTAACTGCAGATTGTAACCAATCAGAACGATAGTTGCTAGGCAATTCGCTTTCAGTTTGCGATAAGTTTTAAAAAGTCGAACTGTTAGACAAAATGGGCGTTCCTTTTGCACAATTATCTGAGGTGACTATTAATGTCAGCAATTTAATTGGTTTATTTGAATTTTGACCGTTCCAACTGCTGAGATTAAGTGAGGTCATAGTGAATTGTACGCTGTCACGATATTTCACACAGTCACTGTTATTTATAAAAAAGCAGAATACCCGCTAATAATTATAAACAGGGAACCGTATTTACGTAAAAATTCGTCGATGTTTAAAGTGAAATGGATGCGCTTCTTTTGCGAACGCTGCCTAAACGTTTGGAGATGGAACAAAATCTTAAATAGAAGAATTGTTGCCAACAAATAGATCTACAAAAAATTCCGCGACAGCATATAAGTATCTATGATAGGTAGCCTACAATAATTGTTTTTTGTAAAAATCGGTTTGACTGTTTGTTGTGGGCTATTCTTCGTAGATACCTATATGCTGTCGCGGACTTTTTGGTAGATCTTTTCGTAGCCAACAATTCTTCTATTTATGATTTTGTTATATCTTCAACTGTTTACTCAGCGTTCACGTTTTAAATTGTTAAAGCGGGGTTTTTGTCGCGGACTTGCACGCAACGAATAACTGAAACATTTTAAATAGAGTCAGTGGTTGACTTTTATTCTATTTTTATTTAAATTTAACATTGTGGTTAAAATCCAGCTAGTAAATTCGGGTAAATTCCACGCTACTTTAAACTTTAAAACACAAACATAACAAAACACTGTTCTCGTCTTCTGTAGTCAAAAAGTCTGACTGAGTGAATCTGAGGCTCAAGGCCAAAAGAGAGGGCAAGACGTGAGGAAGTTTCGGACTTTACAGTCGTGGCAAATGTTCACGATCTGTACGTTAACAAATTCTGTGAAAAAGTTGAAGTTTCTACCGCCTCCGAGACTGCCAATTTTTTTGTTTCTCCTGTAAAATAATTATGATTCTCACCACTTTAAAAGTGTAGAGTAATTTCCATGTTTCAAATTTAATCAGAATCGTTAAATTTTCAGGTGGACCAAGTAAAAAAGGTTCATTACAAGCAACGATGCCACGACCCCTGTTACCTGACGAACATCGCAACGGAATTAATTGGAGACCCAGGTTTGATCAGTTGTTGGGCCATGACCAATAAAAACTGTAGAATATGTACGTGCGACTTCACTGCCCACATGCATATTTACTACTTGACCACCCCTTTTGACAACAAAATAGAAGACAGGTCCATTCTTCTGAATATTCAGAGTAGGGAAAGAGCCTTGGCAGAAGCCAAAAAGTTAATGTCGCAAATTGATACTCGCAAACTAGAACTCACGAATGAAAGTGAGTTTATTGTCGAGGCTACAGCTCGATTTGCACATTTTCTTCAACGCAACGCCATTACGCCTTTTAATGACGCGTACAAGGCTTATATTGAATATCTCATTACACGGTAAGTTTTGCTGTATATCAATATACAGGCTGTCCCAAAATGAGTGGTCAAAACTTTACCAGTAGATTCTTCTGTGAAAAATATGAAAAAAAGTCGAAAAATAAGTCCTAAGGGAGCTAAGGCCATTGAAGGGGGCCACTTTGAAAGTTTTTTTCTAAATATCTTCAAATAAAGATAGCGACGTGAAATTTGGTATGTTTACTAAGTCTTTGATGCTGAATTTACTACTGTGGTGAAAATTTTAAAATTTTGATCGTAAGCTTAGGACTAAATCTACCCAAACATTTGTGTAAGTAGTTTTTTCTCAAATTTGATTCCAGAATCTGAAAATTTGAGGTTTTTTAAGTAAAAATTGTACTCTAATTTGACATCGATAGAATGCGCCGTTTTCGAAAAAATGGATTACAATTTCACAGTAGTAAATTCAGCATCAAAGACTTAGTAAACATACCAAATTTCACTTTGCTCTCTTTAACCGTTTTGAAGAAATTTAGAAAAAAACGCTTTCAAAGTGGCTCTTTTAAGGGGCCTTAGCTCCCTTAGGAGTTATTTGTCGACATATGTTCATAGGGACTTTTTTTATATTTTACATAGAAGAATCTACTGGTAAAGTTTTGACCACTAATTTCGGAACACGCTGTATAGGCTGGTCGTAAATTAATGTCCGCTGAAATGGATCAAACAGATTTTTGTGCGGCGTTGTCATTTCAGCGGACAATAATTTTTACGACCACCCTATATTAATTTATCAACACTTTCATATTAAGGTAAAAAACGTTTTAAGACCTAAATATCCAATTTTCAAATACTATCAGCACAAAACAGAAAAAAAAAGAAATCATTGTTTTAGCATTCAATAATACGAAAATAATTGGGATTTAGGATATACCTAATTGATTTACGGCCGTATAATAGCTTAGTAAGGGGTTTTCATTAAAAAAGTCATTTGGAGCAGGGGTTTAAATTAGAGAAAAGTTGCGCTATTTCTTGTCGATTAAGAATCTGAAGAGAATTCCCTGATATCTTGATCCGTTTCTGAGTTATTCCGAAAAATCTAAAACTTGCAATTTTAAAGAAACATTAATATCTTTCTAACAATTGATGTGATTTAAATGAAACTTGGTACTTTTATATTTTTGACAGCTGTCAATTGAATGGCATTGACGGAAACTTTCTAGACCTTCTAGATTTTGAGTAACGGCAGTCAACTTTTCTTTTTCTTATGGCCGCCATATTGAATTCTAACACCATTTTATTGTTTTCGAGTGTGTTAAGTGATTAAAGAAGCTGAGGTACTTTTTTGCAATTGTTTTTCTTCTAAGTTTAGATCGATTTTACAAATCACTCATACCAATAATTTTCAAATTTTGACATCTGACAAAAAGTTCATGTTGGCTACATTTTTGAAAGGTCAATTTTTTTGCGTATTTGGTGGTGTCAAAATTCAGTATGGCGGCCATAAGAAAAAGAAAAGTAGACTGCCGTTGCTCAAAATCTAGAAGGCCTAGAAAGTTGCCGTCAATGCCATTCAATTGATAGCTTTCACAAATATGAAAGTTTCGAGTTTCATTTAAATAACATCAATCGTTATTTCCTTCAGATTCTTAATCGACAAAAAATAGCGCAAGTTTTGTCAAATTTAACCGACCCCGTATCTTTTACAGTTTAGAAGATCCCAATAGTGAGCATTGAAATACCTCCCACCCTGTACACCGGGCGGCCCATTCAAGACGATCCAGTCGTAATAACTTTTGAACGGAATAAGATATCGACTTGCGGTCTTCGACAGATTTCTTGGCATTGTGGGGGACATGTTTCGCCATAGCTTTGACCTTGCTCAGTTTGCGCATTTCACCCCCACCCCAACCAACGTCAAAATCTTAAATGTCAACACACCCCGCGTCGTATATCAAATGAAAGCCCTTGGAAAATGCTATTCACTGTTCTAAGTAGTTTGAGAATTTAGCGAACCGTTTCCGTGAAAAGTTTTCAAAAACTCGATGAAAAATCTGTTGATATGTGGACTAAAAATGTGACTGATTAGATGTCTAATGAGTTTTATTTGTTATTAGCTTTTTTGGAGCATTAATTTTAGCATTCCCACACGGATCAACGAGAGAACCAATAGTGACCTATCCAAACAAAGCTAATAACGATTAAACTCGCTAGACATCTAATCAGTCACATTTTTAGTCCACATATCAACAGATTTTTCATTGAGTTTTTCAAAACTTTCCACGGAATTCCAATTTCAGTAAATTCGAATACAGTACATTTTTGTCTCTAACATGAAAAAGGTTCGCTAAATTCTCAAACTACTTAGAACAATGAATAGCATTTTTCAAGAGCTTTCATTTGATGTATGACTCGAGGTATGTTGCCATTTCAAATTTTGATGTTGATTGGGGTGGGGGTGAAATGCGCAAACTGAACAAGGTCAAAGCCATGGTGAAACATGTCCCCCTTAATGCCAAGGAACCTGTCGAAAACCGCAAGTCGATATCTTATTCCGTTCAAAAGTTATTACGACTTGAATGGGCCACCCGGTATTCTAAATTTCAACATAGAAATTACACTTTTTGTGTTTGAAAAAAACTGATGAGTTTTGGGGTTTCCATGTGAGGGGGTAAATCTCCTGCATAATCCATTTTAAGATAACTGCTCATTCTTACTTTTTGTCTAATTTTCAAGTAAGGAAACCGGTTAGCTGGGTCCTTATAATTTTGAGTCACCCTGAGTAAATTTAATTTCACTTTTGACATCAATCTGACAAAATTCGGGAGGATGACATGACGTGACCTTTTTATAGAGAATTTTATGCTCTTTGTTCATTTAAAAACTATCCACCCCGAATATCTCGTAAACGAAATGAAAGGTGAAAATTCGCTCGGACAGGTCGATTTTTATCTCGAGGGGGGCACTAAATCCGGGCGTGGGGATATTACATCGCACCCCCTAATCCCCAGCAACCCCAACTTTGAAATTTCAGACGGCGACCCCCCCACATTACATTATTTGAAAGATAATTTTATTACAAATTTTTTTGTTTTCGGCCACCTCCAGCGCCCTCTAAGCTCAAATTTTAATACGTACGACGCACCATTTTGAAGCACAAGAAATCTTCTGTAAACTGACGCAAACATTTTTGAAATCCATCGACTCGTTCAAAAGTTACACTGAAGAACATGAATTGCTTTTTGGCCTACAAATCGTTACTGTTTTTGCTGTAACTTTTGAACGAGTGAATGGATTTCAAAAATTCTTGCACCAGTTTGCGGAGGACTTCCTGTGCTTTAAAATGATGCGTGACAAAGGGCCTTCGTGCAATTTAAAGTTTGGCCGTAGAGGAATACAAGAAAAGATGAATACAAGAGAACTTTGCATCATTGGATTTGTAATAAAATTAGCTTTCAAATGATGTATCACAAGTGGGAGGTTGTTATTTAAAATTCCGAAATAACTGTTGGTGGGGGTTAGGGGGTGTATTGTGAAATATCTCCACGCACGGATTTAGTGTCCCCCTCGAAATAAAAATCGAACTGTCCGAGCGAATTTTCATGTCTTATTTCATTTACGAGATATTCGGGGTGGATAGTTGTAAAATGAACACCCTAATGTAACTATTTCTTCGATAAAATTAGTATTTCATGAGATATTTGCAAAAAACGGCACTTTACCTCTAGTTCACACCCGATCCTTGGGGACTTTTAGTATGTTCAATCGAATGGTTGAAGCTACAACTTTGGCCAATTTGCAAAACTGCAGTTTTTTTAATTGAATCTTAATTACTGCTCTATCAGAAAAAAATGAGCAGCTACGAAAGCGGACTAGAAACTCCCCACTTGGTGAACGATCCAATCCCATCACCTATTTTCGAACAGTTTTGCGAGTTTTTCAAAATTTTAATTTTTAATGCAATTTCAGAGAGAGGGGTCTTGGCCGTGACGCAGATCAGGAGAACATAATGCACTTCGAAGAACTGATGAGACGTCACGAAGAGCTGAAAAAATCTTTTGATCGCGCCCTTCAAATGCACCCCAGCAATTCAGTCAGTGCCAAAAACATTATGGATTCTATCAAAAAACTGTACAATTTACCCCTTCACGGAAGGAAAATCCGCGAAATGATGGAAATACAGCGAGACTGTAGACACAAAGAGTATGATAAAAATTGCGAGTACGTCCATCCGCAGAACGCAAGCTTTTCGGACATGGAAAGCAAGGAAAAAAGTAAGAAAACGAAGAAGAGTTATAAGTCGGATTCTGAGGTGAAAAAAGACACTAAATTGAAAGTGCATAAAAATGAGGGTGGGGGTAGTAATCAGTTCCGCCCTAAAGAGCAGAGAAATTATCCTCCACGTGGTGGTAATAATAATAATCAGTTTCGTCAAAGGGAACCTCCTCCGCCATATCCAGGACACGAACCTACTGCCCGAAAAAAACAAGAAAATCGCAATTCCTATTCTGACAATGAGTTTAAGGTTAGTGTGGAGGTTACGAGACCGAAGGAATCTAAGCAGGCGGGGACTTCCCGCCAACAATCGGGGCCTCTACCTTATTACAATCCACCACCATATGGACAGGGATACGGATATGGGCAGCATCCACCTTCTGCTCAATATGGCGCAGGTCCTCAAAATTACGGATATCCTCAACAGCCATGGTACCCACAGACTACCCCTAACGTGCCATACGGATATCCTTCTAACGTGCCTTATGGATATCCACAAAATCCCTCTAACGTGCCATATGGATATCCGCAGAATCCGTCCGCTGGATATACACAAAATACGTCCAGTGGATATACACAAAATACGTCCACTGGATATCCACAGCAGAATTACCGTGGACAGTACCATGGCAACCGTGGAAATCGTGGGAATGGGCGTGGGAGATCTCGCTCCAGGCCCAATTACAAAGGAGATTCTAAAAAAACCAGCGGAAAATCTTCAGAATCCGAATCTTCAGAATAAATTTAGTCAGTAACGAGGAATTGAAATATTATCTTCACTGTAAAAAATAAAAAGGTAGGATTATGCTGTCTTATTACTTGTTTATGATGGAATTAATTAATAAAATTGGTTTTTCATGTGGGAGGATAGGTGTGTCGATTCGTTATTCTACTGGTAACCTCATTCTTGAACGCCACTGTACTCACTATTATTCTTTGTCATCGCTGAAATCTAAAGTTCGTGAAGGAAAAGTATGATCGACATAAAAAAACTATAGAGTAATGCCCATAATTCTGGAATCGCAAAGTTTTTGCAAAAATATATAATTACGTTATCATTGTTTCTGAAATCGAAACACCGAATCCCATTTTCTGTCAACTAATTTACAATCTATGATTTTTTTAGACAGATGCATGTAGGTATGCCAGAATCAAGATTTTTGAAAGCGCAATAACACGGCAACTGCATTTTAACCTCCCCACAACTATATAAAAATGGGAGGTGCGAAAACTGGTATTAAAGCTTCAATTTATAAAGTTTTATAAATTGATATAAATTGCTATTGAAATGGCCTAAGTACTGCCACAAATAAAATTAAGAAAATCTACAGAATAGAAGGGAAAATAAATGAACTGTCCGAATGTGCCCCCCTCTCCCCTACATACATATGTACGTATGTGCGCACGATTTCTCGGAAACTACCGAACGGATTTTAATGAAATTTGGTACGTAGGTTACCGTTGGCCTTCTGGTGAGCTCAGTTAATTTTGTTGCGAATCCGCAGATGTCAAGCGCCTTTTTGGCATGTAAACTATGAAATTTGACTGATGAACACTAATTTTTCTTATCAGCACATGAAATGTCTTGAAATTCTGCATCTGAAAGTGTATTCACACTTAGCACCTTTTTGGCATAAAATCGAAAAATTCGAAGTTTCGAGGAAACATTAAATAACACGCTACAGCCCAAACTGCTGGATCGGTTTGGATGAAATTTGGTAGGTAGAGATACCGTTACCCGCCGAAGAGCTGATTTAATTTTGGTGGCAATCGGCGAACGGCAAGTGCCATTTTGGCATATCAACTTTGAAATTTGAATAATGAACTACTATTTTCTCTATCAGCCCATGAAAAGTCTTCAAATTTTGTTTTCAAAATTGTATTCAATCTTGGCAAAAGATCGTAAAATTTAGAAAAATCACTGAAAACACCTTAGGGTTGGTGGAGTAAAACTTAGGTATAGTAAATAGTAAAATTTACCACTTCCGTAGCAGCCCATTTTTTTTACAATAAATTACATTTTCTTAATTATTTAAAAAAATGTTGATTTTTCATCCATTCCTACTCAAAAACATTCAGCTGTTGAAAATACCGGGTGATTCAGTTTCGTATTCACCCCCTTGAAACTTCTTTGTTAAAAAAATATATATGAAACCAAGATGTGACATTTTAAAAATTTCTAATTAGAGTTGGCCGTGCTCGTAATGACGTGTGTTTCAATTTAGTGCAGTTATCAAAACCTGTCAACTGTTTTGACATAACCTAAATAAGTTTCAACATGAGCCAAATCGGGCACCGCCAACTACTGCAATTTGAAATTTAAAAAAAAGGCAGCAGAGAAGCGGCTGGAACCTCCCCAACGCGTGGGTCTTTGATTTCAGGGACTTCTGTTTAAGATTCTAAAGTTGATATGCCTAAATGGCACTTCCCGTTGACTAATTGCTCCCAAAAGCCTTTCAGCTCTTCAACGGGTCACCTCACCTCCATTTACCAAATTTCGGGCAAATCGATCCACTAGTTTGGGCTATAAAGTGGTTTCAGTGTTATTACAAAATTTCGATTTTTCTACCCAAAGGGTTCTAAATGCGAATAAATTTTGTCTCATTTAAAACCAGAAATTGAAGACCTTTCTGATGGTGACCTCGATAGTGACAATAAATCTTTCAAAAACTTGTTTTGGATGGGTAAATTAGAGAATAATTTTAAATTTCGAAATTGGTGTGCCAAAACGGCACTTTCCGTGGGCCGATTGAATCCAAAATTTGTTCACCTCTTCGACGTGTAATACAATCCCCTTGTGCAAAATTTCAGCCAAATCGGTTCAGGGGCTTGGGCTGTACCGCGATTTTAAAGTCCGATAAAAATCAATTTTTTTTTATTTTTGGTCAAAAGGGCACTAAGAATGAATGCATTTTTAGAAGCAGAATTTGAAGGCCTTTCCTATCGTGATGTGAAAAATGGGGGTTTGCATTTAAAATTTAAAAGTTGATGTGCCAAAATGGCATTTCTGGTTGCACGATTGGCTCCAAAAGCTTTTCAGATCTAAGTTGGGTTATCACATGCACACGTACCAAATTTCAGCTAAATCTGTCGAGTAGTTTGGGCTGTGGCGTGTTTACGAACGTACGTACGTACGAACGTACGTACAAACGTACGAACGTACGTACATACATACAGACACATTTTAAAAACCACTTTTTTGGGTTCCTCAGACCTCAAAACGTATAGATCCGGTCTTATCTCAAATTCGAAAATTTTAGTGATTGCAGTAACCTCCCTTTTTTTTTAAATGGTGAAGTGGAGTGGGGAGGTTAAAACGTTATTTATACCTATTTGTAATAACCCATATGCAAAAAATTTAATTATTGTGTTGACTAAATTATATACCTACCTATGTAGTTAATTTTACTTTTCTATCGTATAAGTTAGTATAAGTAATAATGTTATTCTCATTAGGTATAACCTAACTACTTGATAGGCAAAAAGGGTATTATTGTTATTTTTAAGGTGATAAACATCTACAGGGATACACATCGCATTGATGTACATCTTCGGGGGCTTTTATTTTCGATTGTAGCCAACAAGCCGAAGGTCACCCTTCGAATTCGGTTCAAAATTTTCCCCCCACAGCCAAAGTCTATTGCATTCTTATCTGACTGCATTTTCGATAATTATCCTCTCTGACTAGACTAGAATCGTACGTGACGTCATCGCTTAAACATCGCAGCATATGAAGGATAAGGGGGGCGATTAGTCTACTGCGAGTTGCCGTTTCGTTAAGAACTAAAATGTCTTTTATCGTTTACAATAAAAGAAAATAAATTTTTGGTGATTACGGAAAAATCGCGTTTTAATAAAATCAGCAGTTTCGTTCAACGAATTAACCTATGACCAAAAGCGGCAAGTAAAATTTTTATGGCAAAATATCATCTTTTGGGCCATGCTAAGGTTTACATTAAAGGTGCTTTTAAAGAATCCGCCATCTTAAAATACATCTATAACCGGCTGGAAGAAAATTTACCTGGTGATTGTAAATTTGGAACATATTTCGTTTATGTGGACCAATACTGCACCTGTGCCTGTTTTAGAAAAGGGTGTTCGCGGATGTCTATACCATTATTACAGGTTGTAGCCTTAATTATTCCCTGTATACTTACAATATAATTTTTTATTTTAATTAAATTTACAATTATTTCAATAATTAACTAAACGAAGAAAAATTGCCGATAAATATCCACCATTTGTAAAGTTTATTATTGCTATCAGCGGAAGACGTTGCGGTTTGCTGATATGATAAAGGCTCCAAAAAGATAAGCGTCCAACACTTTATAGCTGCTTTCCATTTACACATTTATCTGAATCTGAGAAAAAGGCTCACAACAGCAGAGTTTGATTGGTCAATATTCAAATCAACCAATCAAATTGATTAACCGAGGCTACTCAGATAAATGTGTAAAAGGAAAGCGCCTTATATTCGCTTATTATGTCGATCTAAACCCACACCAGGTATTGTCTTAAATATGGACACCTTAAGCAGCGGCAGCGGCCATCTTCTTAGACACCATTCACACAATTTTAAAATGCAGAAATTTTCCGAAACTGTTCTTCACAAATTAGGTGCTACGCTGTCACCCCCAACACCCTTTGCTGCTGCTGTAGTGGGATAATGAGAAAAAATCGAATTTTGGCAAAAAACACAAAATTGAATGCCATCGCCGTTGTGAGGTGGGGGTGGTTTTTGCATCGTATGTACAAAGGGCCGTTCAACCTCGGAGTTGTCTCTAAAGAATAAGATTAGTTAAGAGTAATTTTCAATAAACACTTACGTGATTGTCTCGTTGGTTACGGCGCCCCGACAATGTGCGATTACGTTGATTTAAAATTAAGGACTGACGCCCTGATGCGTTGATATTACAGGTTCCTACCCCTGTAATGCACCACTTAGTGCGCCACCAACTAAAAAAGTTGTTATTACAGGTTCCTACACTCCACCATCACCACCACCTCCTACAGACAGATGGTGCCACCAACTAAAAAAGTTGACTTTTTTTTTGACTCCTTACTGGCGTTCAACTCGCCTAGCCACCCTACTAATTTTTAGAGCTTTGTTATGGGTTTTAACTGGAGGGTGAAACAGTTAAAACCCGTTATAACCAACGGCCAACGGCGCATTTGTAAAAACTAGATTTCACTGAAATCATTAGTTAAAATAACACCGACTTACGGCGTTAAATGAAAATTATTCCGGTTTTTATTATGAGGCTCAAGGTCAATTAACTTCGGACCGTGTGCAGATAAAGAGTTATCCGGCCAACAGATCAACAAAAAGTGCATTATTTAGTTTCTCGACTGTACATAATGGTCATTATTTTTGCATCAAAAAGAATGCGACTTTCGCCTTTATCGACTATGCGCTTATGGATCATTTTTGGAACAAAGCGCCAGCTATTTTCGCCTTTAGTTCGATTTTCAATTTTTGAGTTCCTCGCACAATTAACTGGCGCCATCTGGTGGAGAAGCAAGGAACTGTCCGATTGCTTAGAAGATTCTTACCTGTAGTTTGCTTCGCTACCGAAAGAGGGCGCCTCATCGATATTATTTGGCGCCATCTAGTGGAGAAGCGCCAAACTATGTGAGTCGCTTAGTAGTTTGCCGCTAATTTTGTAGCAGAGAAACCAAGCGATTTTCTCCTTAATCGACCACATTCGTAAGGATCATTTTTGGAATAGAAAACAAGCCATTTTCGCCTCTATGCTGCAGGTACATAAGGGTCAATTTTCCATCAAAACGAAAGTGATTCGCGTCTTTATCGACCATGTACATAAGGGTCATTTTTGTATCAAAAAGAATGCGACTTTCGCCTTTATCGACTATGCGCTTAAGGATCATTTTTGGAACAAAGCGCCAGCTATTTTCACCTGTACGTTCGATTTTTAATTTTTGAGTTCCTCGCACAATTAACTGGCGCCATCTGGTGGTCAAGCAAGGGACTGTTAGATTGCTTAAAAGATTCCTACCTGTAGTTTGGTTCTTTGCCGAAAGAGGGCGCCTCATCGATATTATTTGGCGCCATCTAGTGGAGAAGCGCCAAACTATGTGAGTCGCTTAGTAGTTTGCCCCCAATTTTGTAGCAGAGAAATCAAGCGATTTTCTCCTTTATCGACCACATTCGTAAGGATCATTTTTGGATTAAAAAACAAACCATTTTCGCCTCTATGTTACAGGTACATAAGGTTCATTTTTGCATCAAAAAGAATGCGACTTTCGCCTTTATCGACCATGTGCATAAGGATCATTTTTGGAACGAAAAGCAAGCAATTCTCGTCCTTACGTTAGGATTTTTATTTATGAGTGTTTTCACGCAATTAGCTAGCGCCATCTGGTGGAGAAGGTAGGAACTGTTAGATTGCTTAAAAGATTCCTGCCTGTAGTTTGCCTCGTTGTCAAAAGAGGTCGCCTCATCGATATTATTTGGCGCCATCTAGTGGAGAAGCGCCAAACTATGTGAGTCGCTTAGTAGTTTGCCATTAATTTTGCAGCAGAGAAACCAAGTGATTTTCCCTTTTATCGACCATACGCATAAGGATCATTTTTGGAACAAAAAGCAAGCAATTTTCCCCCTTATGCTACATGTACATAAGGTTCAATTTTGCATCAAAAAGAATGCGATTTTTCCCTCTATCGACCATGTACGTAAGGGTCGTTTTTGCAACGAAAGATTAGCAATTTTCGCCTTTATCGACCATGTACATCAGGGTAATTTTTGCGTCAAAAAGACTATGATTTTCGCCTTTATCGACTACGTGCGTAAGGAGCATTTTTTGAACAAAAAGGAAACAATTTTCGCCTTTATGTTAATTTTTGACAAATGTTTTTTTTGCACAATTAGCTGGGGCCGCCTGGTGGAAAAGACAGGAACTATTCGATCGCTTAAAAGAAAGATTTCTGCCTGTGGTTTGCTACGTTGTCAAAGGAGAGCGCCATCTAGTGGAGAAAAGCCAAACTACCACAGGTTCTTAATAGTTTGCTATTTTTTTTATAGCAGAAGGAATACGATAATTAGGTGCTTTCCTTTTACACATTTTTCTGAGGAGCCTGAGTTAATCTCAGCAATCTGATTGGTCAAAATTCAAATGAACCAATCAAATTGCTGAGATTATGTTAGATCTCTAAGATAAATGTGCAAAAGGAAAACGCCTATTATTGCGGAAATACGATAAATTTTCCACCTGTATTCCTGTATACGATAATGTCATTTTAAAAAGTTGGCAACACTGGACAGGACAAATGACATGTGGTTTGTGGATGACATCTGACTGACACTGACAGTTGCTGACAGTTGATTTGACGTTTAATCGTACGCCTCGGGAAAAGTGAGAAAAATCAATAATTTCTCGCCGAATAATTGTAATAAATGTGAAATTCAACATTTCCAAACAGTTACGCTATAATATTCATCGATATTATATGAGTGACTGACAATGAGATGGCTGCCCGCAAAATGGATTTGTGGTTATGTTCTGGTTTGTTTATTCTGCCCCACACAAGCGGATTTAGGTAACCCCTACGAGATTCTTGGAATTCACAGAAAAGCCTCGCTGGCGGACATTCGAAAGGCTTACAAGCAGCTTGCGAAGGAATGGTTCGATAACTAGTTGTCTTCTCTGTTTATTCACTACGTACATTTCAGGCACCCCGATAAAACAAAAGACCCGCAAGCCGAAGAAAAATTTGTGGAAATAAAGCAGGCTTATGAGCTCCTATCCGATCCTGACAGGAGAAAGTTATTCGATGATAAAGGAATAACTGAGGACGATTTTCCTCACTATAAAACCGATGAATCATTTCACGCACATAATATCTTCGATGATCTGTTTAGCCAACATGGGGCCCACTTCAATTTCCAAGATAACGATATTACTTTTTTTCATAAACTGTCGATATCTACCAGGTAAAGAAATTTCAAAAAACATCTGAGTAGGCTTTGGATTTAAGTCATGGTTGACTGACAGTGTAAAACCAAAGCCTACTCGATTTTTTTGTCCTCAGTGGGCTTTGGAATGAAACGTCATGTGTGACAGTTAATTTTTGACAGAACTTGACAATAAACATTTATTTTCCTTTTTTTTTAATTTCAGGCAATACGATAAATTGATTGTTAGGAAGAGCGAAAATGTGCCCCATTTAATTTTTTTTTATACTGACTGGTGCTTTCCGTGTCTACAAACTGCACCTTATTGCCGCAAGTTGGTCGACAAACTAGAACCTCTGGGTGTTAATTTTGTAACGGTGCATTCAGGTCGAGAACCACTCCTAGCAAGACGTTTGAACGTACACACCTTACCATGCCTTGTTTTATTACTCGATGGCAATGTCTACGTCTACAAAGATACAATCACGAGTGTTCAGAAAATAATAGAATTCCTCCGAAGCAAGATGCCGTACAAAATGGTCCCCAGAATCTCCACGAGCAATGTCGCAGACTTTTTAAACGGATGGGAGGACAATCGAGTACGGGGGTTGATATTCGAGCCTCGACCAAATATGAGATTACGTTATCTAGTCACTGCCTATCATTACCGACATAGGGTAGCCTTCGGGTATGTACTATAGGGTGTATCGAAAAAAAAGAGTTTTGGAATTTCGTTTTGTAATAGTCGCCAAAGCTTGTCTTTTACTATCCTGAAAAGAAAGTTTGTTTAAGGTTTTGCTATAGTTCAACGTTTTCAGCCCTCTACCGCCCCTCAAATATTATGTTATTTTGAAATCTCAAGTTTACAATGAAAATTTTTTTGAAATGCAACATTTATTGTTTCTCTGTCACTAGTAGGCTCGGAGTAAATTTTAAAGATCACTAACAACCGTTTTAACTTCTACGCTCAAGGCGGAGCAGTATATAAAATCGATCAAAAATTCGAAATTGAACTGACATCAAATCTTTACGTTTCGGGGTCCCAGGAACCCAAAAAACCTATTTTTGAAAAATGTGTGTCTGTCCGTATGTCTGTGGACACGCTACAGCCGAAACTACTGAACTGATTTTGATGAAATTTGGCACACATATTCAGTGGGAGATTTGTAGGTGCTGATTAGAATCTGGGCTACACCGGCTCACGGAAAGTGCCTTTTTGGCACATCAACTTTAAAAATTTAAATGCAAACCCCCATTTTTCGCATTACCATATGAATGCTCTGCAAATTCTGCTTCTAAAAATGTATTCACACTTGGGCCCTTTTGACCAAAAAATGGTGCCGTGAAAAAAAAACTGTGCATAAATGTATATTTTTATTACCGGATTTGATAACTGATTTTTTTTCAAGCCGAAAACCTTAGTGCCATTTTTTCGAAAAATGTCATTTTAGTGGCAATTTATTTTATTGTCTGTGCGGGAGAGGAGCTGATTAGATTTTGAAGCCGATCAGTCAACCCGAAGTGCCCTTTTGGCATAGCAACTTTCTTATTTTAAATATTTAAAAATTTAATAAATGCTGCTATTATTAGTCCAATGCAGTGCGGCGTAGAAGTTCCTGCCGTCTCCGAGACCGCCTTTTTTTTCATCTCTAGTTAAATTTAGCTACCTACTAGATGGCCATTGCATTATAGTTTCAAAGACAATTAACTCACCAATCAAGTTGCTGGTGCATGCATGACAGAACTTATGTATGACAGTACTGGTTGACGTCTAAAGTTCAAACGTTAAATTTTTGTGCGTTTTTTAGTCTTTGAAGGCCCACCAAATATAGGCCACTCGAGACTATTTCTAGTGTAAATTGCCTTTGAAATATTCTTATTAACTCGAAAGGGAAGCACAGAAATTCGAATAAAAAACGCACGAAAATATAACGTCTGAACTTAAGACGTCAACCAGTAGTGTCATAAGTTCTGTCATGCATGCACCAGCAACTTGATTAATTAGAGTTAATTGTCGTTGAAACTATATGGCAGTAGGTAGCTAAATGTAACTAGAGATGAAAAAAATCGACCTTTAGTGGTCTTTAAAATCTACTCCGAACCTACTAGTGAAAAACAATAAATAATGAATTTAAAAAAATTATTCGTTGTAGAGTTGGAATTTCAAAATAATCAATATTTGAGAGGCGGTAGAGGGCTAAAGATGTTGAACTATAGCAAAACCTTAAATAAACTTTCTTCTTAGAATAGTAAAAGGTAAGTTTTGGCGACTATTACAAAACGAAATTCCAAAATTCTTTTTTTTCGGTACACCCTAATGTACAATTTGATCAACAAAATTTGAAATTAGGATCTACATACCTAACCTCACTTTAGTTTTGTAGATTCCTCCGAAGTTCGTGTAGAATATCAAGTGCCACATGACATGGATACTGTTCTTTTGTTTAATGAGAACACTTCTCGACCAATGGCGAGCGTTTCCATGAGGGACATTCCCACTTCCACCCTCCATCACGTCGTCTCGTCCAATCAGTTCCTTGCGCTTCCCAGGCTGTCTTCACAGGTTTTATGGAGGTTTTATAATAGCTTGAGTTTTATGAAAGTTTTAAGGGAGTTTTGGAGGCACTTTGTCCGTGTGAGTGGAACAAGCCCAGGAAACGATTGTGTGTTGTTTTAGTGACTGAAGCGAGCAATGGTCATGACAGTCACAGGCAGTCTTTCCGAGTTTATGCTCAAAACTCTCCGTACAATGTTGAGAAAGTGCGGTTTGCTTACATCTACCACGATAAACAGGCAGAGTTTGTCAACTCTTTGATTCCAGGTAAGAAAATGTACAGGTTGATCAACAAAAACCAAGAGTTGTATTTTTTAGTGATCACTCTTTTACTTATGTTATGTTTAAATACTGTGAGATCTAATAAAAAACGAATTACAGTTGGCAATGGCGGTAATGGTTTAGTCCATTACGTTGGCTAAACTGGGAATTACTTCCAGGTGACAGTAGAAATAAATTCGATCAGTCACTTTTTGACAATGAGGACAGAAAACAACTTTTTATTTTGATTATTGAATCAGTTTAGCCAACTTATCTGACTATTCCATGGCCCACTCTAATTTCGTTTTTTTATTACATACAAATCTTCATTTTTAAACTTTCTTTTTAAATATCTTGCGAAAGGTGTATCGTAGGATTTTGAATTTTTGCACAGCATTGTTACATACCAAGATGCAACTACTGATGGTACTTAAGACATTGTCCAAAAAGCGGATCCCTGTTATACAGGGTGGCCCCGATGTTATTTGCCCGTGAACTGTTTTATGTTTGGAAATATTGCTAATTTGCCTATGCGGCCGTATTCCTCGTTCAATTCTAAAACTTTTTTGGCTCTTAAAATTTTTCGAAAAAACTAACCACTCACGAGGAAAATTGAAAAAACCGAAGACATGATCACCGTGATAAACCTACAATTTCAATAAAAATCAAAGTGTACGTTGACACGCATCACATTTCAACTGGTTTTTTGCATTGAAGGTGTTGTCCCACATCTGTGCCCAGAACCATTGCTCACAACTGAAGAAAAAACATTGATGGTAATTTCACTTTTTTATGAGGTAGACTCATCATTGGTTTTAAGGTGATTACCTGAATCATGTTTTCGGTTTTTTCAATTTTTCTCGTGAGTGGTTACTTTTTTCGAAAAATTTTAAAGCCAAAAAAGTTTTAGAATCGAACGAGGAATACGGAATAGGCAAATAAGCAATATTTTCAAACATAGAAAGTTGAAAGGCAAATAACATCGGGGTCACCAGCTGTATAACACAGATCCGCTTTTTGGATAATGTCTTAAGTACCATCAGCAGTTGCTTCTTGGTCTGTAACAATGCTGTGCAAAAATTCAAAATCCTACCATACAACTTTCGAAAGATATTTAAAAAGAACGTCTAAAAATGAAGATCTTTGGCGGCTTATAACATCAAGAGGAATCACAATTGACCAATAATTTTTGCAACCAAGCTTCATCATTTGAACCGTAGATTCTGTGGTATAAAGGATGTGGAGTCTTTCAGACTCACCCTGTAGATTAGATCAAAAAAATAATAGCACGTTCGGGCTGTCCTGCCTCTGCAGGGTTAAATCGTCAAAAGAGGGAAAATGATGCAAATACTGTCAATCGCAGCAATTTCACTGCGCACGGCAATATCTGCATCCTTTTTTCTCTTGTGGCGAGGTAATACGTAGCACGAGAATGATAGATATACTTCGGCAGTACTGCCGCAGCATGGCAGGTCGAAATCGGCAAAACAAAATGTTTTTTAAAAATTGGAAAAAAACTCATTTATCTTGTGTCAAAATATACATCGTGTTTCCTGAATTTTCAGTTTTTACAATACATATACAAAGCTATCAATAAAAACTGCGTGCCCACCAATTTTTATAATACTTTGTACTTCACCTCATGAAGTATCAGAAATTTTCTTATGTGAAAGTTGGTATTCTTTAGTAATTCCCATGATACATACAGGGTGTTGTTTTTTAAACTTCTCACCTTGAATATTTAGAAGCAAGTATCATACTTGATCGGAAGTGGAGTCACGGCCACCCTAGATTTTCAAAAACATCGAAGAAATGGGTGAAAAACTGAGATTTTCAAAAAACGCAGAAACACGTCAAATTGTTTTTTTTGAAGAGAGTTCATCTTGATTTCATTAGTTTATAAGAAACGAGATCTATCTGAGGCTTCAATTTCAGATTAAACCGGAAGCTGAAAACAAATATCAGACTTTACCATCAGATACATTTCTAAAAAATAGAGTAGACCTGTTTTTGCGATTTTCAAAAATCTTAATTTTTCACCGATTTCGTCGATATTTTTGAAAATCTAGGGTTGCCGTGACTGTACTTCCGGTCAAGTATGATACTTGTTTCTGACTCAGAAAAAAACGTAGCTTTCGAATCTGTTGAGAAAAAAAACTTCCATTTGAAAAAACACAAAACACAGTTAAGGTCATTTCCGGTTAAACCGGAAGTGGAAAAAATTCCCTCAATATACGCGCAGGTGTCCCCCTCTATGCTGGGACGACCAGGGTTTATTTCAATTCAATATCTTGTTTACGTCCAAAGATATTCAAGGTTTAAAGTTTAAAAAAAAACAGCCTGTGTATGTCCCCGTGAAGTAGTAACAGTTTTATTTCTTTAACTTAGCATTGCTAAGTACTAACGACAGAGATACTTTGTGTTCAGAAACCAAGAGCTCAGAATTTCGTTCTGTCTATAATGAAATATTCAATGGATTTGTGTTGTAAGATTAATAATTTTCACCCCTTAAGTGTTTTTGCATTTTCGAATATAACCAGTATTGGTTATGACATAATGACGTATGAGCTACGTTCTCACGAAAAGTACGAGTCAACCTATCCATTTCATTCCTTTTTAATTTCGTTAGTGTCAAACCGAATTTTTCAAAGGGACACCCAAATGTCATTTATCTGTGTTCTTACACCAAGAAATTGTACAAAAAAGTGGGATCGCTCTCACATACGTCATCAATTTAAAAAAAAATTGGTGTTGATTCGGGTGACGTCATTTTTCGAAAACCATACACATCACGATCTAACCCCACCCCGACCATCATTCGCTTCGTTTTCAGGTGCCAGTTTTTGTCATCAACGTGTCATTCTGCATTCAGCCAACTATTTCTCTATGGAGAACAACAAAAAACGGAATTTTCTTCCCGTTTCACACTCGTTATTTTGTAAGGGGTGTTTTTGTTAATCTCTTTGAAGTAGGTCCCGTTTTATAATGATTTGACGTTGACTGGTTAGTGTGTTCTGCAAATTCATTCAGAATCGTAAAGTTCTCTTCACATATTATACTTACTTTAACTTCCTCGATATTTGACTTTCTTACAACACTTTTACGGCCGGAATTTCAACCTCAGGTTTTTTAATTTTTTTTTTCTTAAAGATGGTGCGGAATTCAGCTAATGACCTAGTATCCCAAATTATTGTACAGTTGGTGTCATTTTACCATTTCAACGAAGGGATGCTAAGTTGTCAACCGTGTTTTCTTCAACTTGGTGCAAGATTTAAAAAAATAAAAGACCGAAAATGCTACCGTTGTGAGAAAAAAGTTCAATAAATCAACTCGCGTACCCGGCTTCACCCTATTTTGGAAAGAATGGGAATTAACCAGACACTTTCGTATTTTACTATTCCAGTAATTAGATCTTCGTTGGCGGCCATCTTTTAAGTTGACAGCAGCGTCATGATTTAAAAAAAATGGATATTTTTTTTTTCCACCAAATTCTTTAGTAGTATTAGTAAAAAATTCGGAAATAATTAGGGACCAATTGTTCTTTTCGTTAAGATGTTGTACAATACGTATTAGCATTCCAAACCTAGCCAGACGTTATCGGTCGTGTAGCCACAATGTATAATGCCAGGAAGAATGTCTGTTATTGCTTTAAAATAATTGAAACACAATAAAATTGCGGCCCATTTTTACTATACAACATACTAAAAGCCCTGATAAATCCAGCCTGTGCGATTTTTTTCGCTTTTGTCTTGAAAACCGTTGATCCTACGGAAATTGTTAACATGACTAAATTGAAAGAGCATAAAATTTGCAACAAAATAATAAAATACGTGAAATAATTTTAAATTAACAACAATTTAAAATGTTTTGGCGAATGTAGCGTTGAAATGTACTTTATTTACGGTTTAACATACTGAAAGTCCTGACATTTCCGGCGTTTGCTTTAGCCGTTGATCCTACTGAAATTGTTCACGTGACCAAACTGAAAGAGCATAAAATTTGCAACAAAATGAGCATAAGCCTGCTTTCATCAAAAATTTTGTTTTGAAGGAAAAATATTCATATTTCAAAAACTTGTGTTTCGTAAAATGACGAATCAGCTATTAGAGAAGCGAGAACTGAATGATAGGAAACATAAACGACCATTTAGAAGAATATAAATAAAATTGCGCCATTTTACGAAACACAAGTTTTTCAAATATGATTTATTCTTCAAAACTAATTTATTTATGAAAACAAGCATATGCTCATTTTGTTGCAAATTTTATGGTCTTTCAGTTTGATCATGTTGTGAACAATTTTCCTCACGATCAATGGTTTTCAAGATGAAAACGAAAAACATCGGAGAGATCCACTTTCTGCACCATTTTTTCTAGACAACGGCTAACGCAGACGCCGCCGAATATGTCAAGGCTTCTTAGTATGTTAAACAGTAAGCAAAAAGCCATTTGCTTCTAATTATTTTTACGTTCGCCAATAAATTTTTTAACTTCTACGCTCAAGGCGGAGCAGTATACAGGGTGAGTCAACAAGGCGACGGCGGTCCATAACTTCTGAACCCTTCCAGATAAGAAATCAATTCAAACGCCATTATATACAACACCGCCCATTCTACATCCTAAAAATACTTTCAACTATACAGGGTGTCCCAAAACACTTGCAACGCATGGCAACTTGATTTTTTTAAATGGAACACCACCATTTTGGTGCCATATTCTGGATCACCTATAACATAACTTTACATCAACATAAGACATTTGATGTTTTAACGCTCTGTTCTAAAGTAATTAATTCTTTTTGAAAAATTTCAATCATTGCGGGTGCTTCTTAAAAAAATTCCTGAGAACTCAATTTTGTATCTAGAGAGCTGAGATTCGGTATGAATATGAAGGAAGGCTCATTCTATCTATCCAACATGATAACTATCATTATCACAATACAGGGTGTTAAGAATTCTGTGTCAAGTTTGGAAAATTTCAAATATTCAAAACTCCATTTTTTCAAATGGCACCCCCTGTTATTATTGTGCCATGGGGTTCGTCTGTTGAATTACTTTATTTTTTATTAAGTATGTCCTATACCTAAAGTCAATACTTCAAAAGATATTCTTTGTCTTATTTATTTTATTGAAGATTATTACGATCTCAATTAAAGATTGCCATGGACGGTATGACAGTTATGATTAACATTGTTTATTTACATAGTTACCAGACAGTTTGTCAGATTTATTGACATACACAACCAGGAAGAAATCATTGACATGGTTTACCGCTTATGGTTGAAATTCATTGTGTATGTCAATAAATGTGACAAACTGTCTGGTAACCATGTAAATAAACAATGTTAGTCGTAACTGTCATACAGTCCCTGGCATTCTTTAATTGAGATCGTAATAATCTTCAATAAAATAAATAAGACAAAGAATATCTTTTGAAGTATTGACTTTAGGTATAGGACATACTTAATAAAAAATAAAGTAATCCAACAGCCGAACCCCATGGCACAATAATAACAGGGGGTGCCATTTGAAAAAATGGAGTTTTGCATATTTGAAATTTTCCAAACTTGACACAGAATTTTTAACACCCTGTATAGTGATAATGATAGTTATCATGTTAGATAGATAGAGTAGACCTTCCTTCATATTCGTACCGAATCTCAGCCCTCTAGATACAAAATTGAGTTCTCAGGAATTTTTTTAAGAAGCACCCGCAATGATCGAAATTTTTCAAAAAGAATTAATTACTTTAGAACAGAGCTTTAAAACATCAAATGTCTTATGTCGATGTAAAGCTATGTTACAGATGATCCAGAATATGGCATCAAAATGATGGTGTTCCATTAAAAAAAATCAAGTTGCCATGCGTTGCAAGTGTTTTGGGACACCCTGTATAGTTGAAAGTATTTTTAGTATGTAGAATTTGCGGTGTTGTACATAATGGCGTTTGAATTGATTTCCTATCTGGAAGGGTTCAGAAGTTATGGACCGCCGTCGCCTTGTTGACTCACCCTGTATATAAAAAATCGATCAAAAATTCGAAATTGAACTGACATCAAATCTTTACGTTTCGGGGTCCCAGGAACCCAAAAAACCTATTTTTGAAAAATGCGTGTCTGTGTGTCTGTGTGTGTGTCTGTCCGTGTGTCTGTCCGTGTGTCTGTCCGTATGTCTGTGGACACGCTACAGCCGAAACTACTGAACTGATTTTGATGAAATTTGGCACACATATTCAGTGGGAGATTTGTAGGTGCTGATTAGAATCTGGGCTACACCGGCTCACGGAAAGTGCCTTTTTGGCACATCAACTTTAAAAATTTAAATGCAAACCCCCCATTTTTCGCATTACCATATGAATGCTCTTCAAATTCTGCTTCTAAAAATGTATTCACACTTGGGCCCTTTTGACCAAAAAATGGTGCCGTGAAAAAAAACTATGCATAAATGTATATTTTTATTACCGGATTTGATAACTGATTTTTTTTCAAGCCGAAAACCTTAGTGCCATTTTTTCGAAAAATGTCATTTTAGTGGCAATTTATTTTATTGTCTGTGCGGGAGAGGAGCTGATTAGATTTTGAAGCCGATCAGTCAACCCGAAGTGCCCTTTTGGCATAGCAACTTTCTTATTTTAAATATTTAAAAATTTAATAAATGCTGCTGTTATTAATCCAATGCAGTGCGGCGTAGAAGTTCCTGCCGTCTCCGAGACCGCCTTTTTTTTTACTGAACTAATGGAGTGATTTTAAAATTGTTGTGAAATCAATATGTTTTCACGTAATTGCTCATTTTGTTGTAAATTTTATGCTCTTCCAATTTAGTCGTGCGAACAATTTCCGTAGGATCAACGGATTTCAAGATAAAAGCGAAAAACATCGAGAAAACTTCGATGTCCACCATTTTTTCAAGATAGCGGCTAACGCACAGCCCGGATTTATCAGGACTTTTTGTATGTTGTATAGTACGTAAAGTACAGTCGGTGACGTTGAAAATGCCCATTCCATTGCGACGATTCACTTGGTCGATTGTACAGCTCAACGTGTTTAATGTTTGCCGACCTGTCAAACAAACATCAACAGAATTGCAGGCGATACAGTCGACCAAGTGAATCGTCGCGGTGGGGTGGGCATTTTCAAAGTCCCCGACTGTACAACACCTTAACGCGAAGAACTATTGGTCCCTAATTATCTCCACATTCGCATAAAGAAATTTCTCATACTTATTTACTACTGGACTGGGGGGGATTTCACAGTCGGCAGTGGTGTACAAATTTTCGGCAGTGTTAGTGGGAAATGTTAGGCAGTGGTTGCAAAAATTGGGCAGTGGTTGCAAAAATTGAGCAAATTCGACAGTCGGGGGACTTCACAGTCGGCAGTGGTGTACAAATTTACGGCAGTGCCCTGAAAACTCGGCAGTGGTGTACAAATTTTTGGGGTGTGAAATGCCCCCCATACTGGACTAAAAACGAAGTGAATTTTAAAAAATGGTGATTTTTTTTGATCGCTCTGTATTGAATAAAACTTCCAGTAACAAGGTCCACGTTTGTGTCCTAACACGACTTCTGGGTGTACAAAACTTCCATTGAGTGAATTTGGTTGGCAGCACTGGAAGTGTCTTTGAAATTCCATGCTTGAGTGTTGCCAACTGTATTTTAATGGCGGTCGTACATACTTTTAAGTCTATTGTCTAAACGAATTATGACTTCTTTAAAAATAGAAAGAGACAAATTGGTAGGGTTAAGACCAATTTGAGCAATTTGGGTAATTTCGCTCAAGTCCGCGGTACCAACCAATTTTTTAAAGAATTCAAAGGTGTAAATATTTAGCCGCCATTGAAATTGATAAATTCCTAGATCCTAAGTTCATTAGCAGGAATGCTGTTCGGGTCATTGTCAGGTTCGGTCCATATCTGTTTGTTTATAAAATTTGTGTACAGGCTGCCCCAAAACTTCCTTTAAATGGAGTGTTTACCATGAAATACTGAGTCGATCCGTGTTTTTGAAAATTTCTAGGGTTCAATAGTTCTCGAGTTATAAGAGATTTAAAAAGGACCAATCAGATGTCAGCTCTGAATTGCTTCATAACGTAATTTAATGTTTCCTAGGTAACAAGATACAACAATATAAATTTTCAGATAGTGTCTTGTTACCTAGGAAATAGTGCATCTAAAATTAATATTATGAAGCAATTCAGAGCGAAATCTGATTGATCCTCTTAAATCTTTTACAACTGGATCCTGGAAGTTTTGAAAAACACAGTGCGATAATTCCGGAACGCCCTGTATATAATTGCGGTTGTGTTGCTGAGAATTCGAATTTGCGTATTTTTATTTTCCAATAAACTTAATTATTTTTTTATACAACATAATTTTCTCACTGAAAATTTTTCATTTTTGACAGAAGGAGAATACGTCGAACCGTTACTCAGCATCGTAATTTTATGGCGTCGCGACGCCTCCCACGTAAAATACGAATGGATCAACGACAAATGGGAGGCTGAAAAAGACCTAAACGAAACTACCCAGAAACTAGAGAGCACCATCAACCGTTTGCTTCGAAATACTGAAGCCTTAACTTATGAAGCTTTAGTACAGGTAGGTAATTTTCCGTCTTTTTCTCTCTCGTTGCAGAGCGGTTGAGAAAAGAGACGAGAGATATTTTTTCAGGATTTGTTCGATGAACACGCCAAAGGAATATTCGGTAAAATCGCTAGTAAAATGGGGGCGTTTGTTGGATCCATCTATGATGGGATGAGCAGGGAGCAGATTCTACCGGCCTTGTCTTTGGTTGGCACCCTGATTTTTATTTTAGCAGTAGGGTACTTCATGGCTTATTTGGTGTAAGTTTTTGTGTTTTGTTGTTACATTTTTTTTAAGGGGAAAATTACAGGCGCGTGGAGGAGGAGAGTGTTCAAAATCAGAAAGCCAAAGAAAATTCTGGAAATAACAACAATTCTACTTATCAGCCAGAACTGCGACTGCACGAATTGAGGGCGGAAACCTACAATGGACTTATAAGACTTTTGAAACCCGGCTGTCGTACTATTCTTTTGGTAACCGACATGCAGTCAAGACAACATCTCATCCCGCCTTTCCATAGAGCTGTGTGGCCTTACAGAAAGTGAGTTTTAATCATTAAAATATCTTTGCACGTAAAATCTCTCCTTGGAAGTCAAATGTGCTTTTTTTTCACTTATTCGCGATGAGTATGCAAGAAAATTACCTGCAACAAGTGACGAAAGTGTCTTTTTTCGTTCGTTTGGTTGATGCACTCAACCTAAACTTCGAAACTCGCGAAGAAAACTACTTTTATTCCTATTTTTTAGGAACAAAACTCTGATGTTCTCCTACATGTACATTGAAAGAGGTCTCAGTTGGTACAAAGAACTGCTTCAGATATCTCTACCAGAAGAACGCGAATTAAATATCAACCCAAGAAATTGTGTGGGAACAGTTTTATCGCTGAATGGACACAGAAAATACTTTTGCATGTTCCATGCCAAGCACACAGAAAAACGTAAATTGTTAAAGGAAAAAACTGAAAAAACACCCGGAGAAAAGGACCCTGAAAGCGGCACTTTTATCGGTTTTGACTCAGACTCTTCAGAATCCGATCAGGAGATTTTGTTAGAAGGAAATTTGCTGGATGGTTTGTCGAATTGGTTAGATCGACTTTTTGAGGGAACAACACAGCGTTATCACATCAACTACTGGCCAGACTTTCCAAACAAATAGATCTTTTTAGATTGTATTGATTTGTGTACATATCTCTCCATTCTTAGTAAGCTATTTATTTATTTATGAAATGTTCAAGTTTTCCTCTAGTCAAATTTATAATAGGAAATTTTAGTGTTGTATTAAATTAGGTAATCATGTGGATTGTTGGAAGTAGGTTAGAATTTTTTAAGCCACAATAACTAGAAACATCTTGTTCTTGCTCTACTTCATTCTGCGTATGCTATTTGAAAATTGAAGAAATTTTAAGGGCTAAATGTACTGGTTTTGCTAGCATTTATGTTATTTTGTTGTTACCGAATAAACTGTTTACCATTGGCTGCTAACTGAATACATATTTGGTTTTACTGTACAACGTATAACAACTGCCACCCTCAAGTGATGGGTATTAGGGTGGGCCGAAATAAACAAATTTTGGAATTTCGTTTTGCAATACTCGCCAAAACATACCTTTTTTTTTATTATTCTAAGAAGAAAGTTTATTTAAGGTTTTGCGACAGATCAATATCTTCAGCCCTCTACCGCCCCTCAAATATTGGTTACATACATTGAAATTTCAAGTTTACAACGAAATACATACCGATGTTATGACCAATCGGTAACGTAACCAGAATTTCTGGTCAACGCGAAAAAACGGCTATTGTACTAAGGATATTCTGTCAATCTGACAGTGACAGTTTATGATCGTTGAGGTTATGTAAACGTCAACATTTCAGCTCATTTATTGATTTTACAGTAATTTGGTATTCTAGTGGCCCCAAAATGAATGCTGCTATAAATATTAGCGTGGAGGATATGACCGCAACTGTTGTCAGATACGGCCTCTACTTAGGGGCTTTATTTCAAATAATTTGTTTGGCTGCTTGCATTTTTATGCCCGATTCCTTGGAAGACAGCAATTCATACTCCAGGGTAAGTTTATTCTATTGTTCTGTTAAAGGATTCATTATTTTAGGGGGATTCGGATGACGAAAGTTCAGAGCAGAGCACCCCGCAAAATACACCCCGAAGACCGTTTCATCGAGTGCGAAAACAAGAAAAGAAAAAACGACGTTGAGCACAATCTCATTTTCAAAGCAACTTGCTTGATTTATAATTGGATATTATTTTAGTTGAGCAGCAAGAGCGCTTCTCTGAGTTGAATGATTTTTAAATTTAATCAACATTATTTATTTTTAATTTAACTTTTATTAAAACGTGTGGTAAACATTTAAAATTATCAACAAAAGGAAGCTTTTTATTTAAACTTACATCTAGGAAGCTTACCTACGTGAGACGGTTATAAAAATAGAGCTTCGACGCTTGCTTAGTGCCAAAAATTAATACTTATTGTTATCCGACAGCATTATATACATCATTTAAGTTTTACAAAGCAATTATGATTTAAGTGCGGCTAATCTACTTTGCATTTCTTCGATTTCCTCCTCGTCCTCAACTTCAGCCGGAGGGGTAACAGCCGCTGCCCCTTTCTCACCCACAGGCGGAGCTGGGGCCTCCCCTAATTTGCCTTCCGTGATCTCCCACAAAACTTTATCAACTTCACTCTGTGCTGCTTCCTCCATTTCCTCGCTATTATCTTCGAGTACATCCATAGACTCATCCAGCATTTCCTCGATAATTCCAGCTTTCATCATCTCTTTTGAAAGATTTTGCATTGTCTGTGCTACTTCAGGGATCCGTATTAAACGTTGCATGGCTTGCATCACTTCCGTGGACTTTGCCAGAGATCCCGCAACTCGTAACGTAGCTAAAAACTTAAATTAAACAAATCAACGGGTAGCACTTACCCAACTGATTCTTCATTTGTAACATTACTGAGTTGACGTGAGCTTTCGAGGTGTAAATTTTATTGACGGCTTTACGAGCGTGCAAAATCTCTTTCGCCAAAATCATGCACGTTTCTTTATCACTTTTCTTTGCCGCTTCTTTTAGAGATCTTTTGACTTTCTCTTCCTCCCTTTGAATTGCCCGAATCTGCCTGTCTAGCTGGTACCCCTCTTTTCGTAATTTGTGGTTCCATTCGTTGACCTTAAAATTTTTTTGTTGGAAAGAGATTTTTAATCAATTTTACCATTTCTTTAGGACTTCTCTCCGGGGATTTTCCAAATAAACCCATGATTGATTTTGCAACGACCTACCCAAAATATTGACGATTTTTGACAAGTTGACTCATTTCTGACAAGTGACAAGGTGCATGACTGTATAATTGGTTGCCTAAGACCGTGCTACCCCGCTTTGCTCAGTCGGTAAACAGAATCGATGAAGTAGCGCTCGCGCCGCTACAAATCCGCGCTCGTAAAAATTGCCGTGTGGTTTGCTGGTTTCACGTGTATCCACATTGCAATTAAATTTCGGATATTTCTTGATAAACGCCTTGTACGTCCTCAAAATCAATAGAGAAATTATCATAAACCCCCCGGAAGTGACATTTGTGAAAGTTATCAAAGCGTGCTTCGAAAAACAAAAGAAACAAGTGAAAATATGTAATAACCTAAAAATTGTTTTCGAGTCATAAAAGCGTCTGATTACTAGTATAATCGCGATAATTCTCTATAATCTTTATACAGTTATGTTATTACCGTCGATTTGTAATACTGGGAGTAGCTGCAGATGATATTTAGACTTTAACACGTGTTTGGTGTTGGGTGTTAATGACCGCAAGCATGGACACGGGCCTCCTAAATTTGGGGGAGGAGCACTTCTCCAGCAATTTCGACATATTCGACGAGGTATTTCAGTAAAGTTTTTATTGATTAAAAAAAAGGAATTTTACAGTATTTCAGTGCAGATGACTCCAACCGAGACTTTGCCGAATGGGATGCTGAGAGGGAGTATGTGGTTCTTTTGCCTGTTGCACTGTTTATAATTCACATTTGTTTAGAATTAACGGCGATATCGCCCTAATACCCGTTTCGAGCGATGTCTGTGGGAGTTTTACGAACGACAATGCATCAGATTTCTTTAGCCGCATTCCTGACTGGTCATCTTTCATCAATATTGATGTAAGTACGGTATGCAGGATTCTTATTTTTGAAACCCAATGCTCGTTAGTGGTGATTTTTATTCAGTAAAGTCATCACCTCCAAAACATTGGTAAAGTAACGTTGATGGGAAAATGGTGCCCATTTAATTGTTTGGGTTTGCTGTTTTTTCATTATAACATTGTACAATGGCATCAGATTTCATTTATCATTTTGTTTTCCATTGTTAGGTCTCATACTGGGTATTACTGGGTAATACTGGGTACGATGATTAGAATTGTGGTTGATTGTTGGATTTTGTGTTCGGGATGGATCCCATGTTATTTGGTTGGTTCTTACCGACGTTTTGTACAGTGTTGTAGGCTACATCTTCAGGGCTGGTTCAGCGCCAATCCAGCCCCGAAGATGTCGCCTGTAGCGGTGTACGAAACGTCGGAACCACCCGGGACCCAAAATCGAACAATGCTTGATTTGCTTGATCAGTCAGTGCTATTCATTGTCTACATGTCTACAATTACAAATACTTATAATAACGACATAGGTCGCTTTGAAAACAAAAAAACAATGACGTTTTACGAAGGACAAAATTTTGGAAGAGAAACGCGATTATTGTTTTTTTTTGCGATTTTGGGCATTTAACATGCTTTCTTAAAGTAGGTTCACTTTTTGTGTTGTTATTATCATTGTGAAAATTACGCCATTGCTGCCCAGTTAGACGTAGTCGAGGACGTAGTATTTTAGTGTCTAACTTGGAGTCTACTGTTGTTTTAAAAATATGTCATTTTGAAATCGCTTTTTGCTTTATTTTTACAGAATTCTCTATTGATTTTGTTGTTATGTTTTTCCCTGAAACTTCGCATTTGGAGTTATTTTGAACCACTATTCTTTGTTGAGATTTTTAACAAGTGGTCAACCCCTCATAGTTAACTTGTTATCTATTTTACCGTATTTTGCAGTAAGTATTCAAAAAAAGAAGTTATAACCAGTAGACATTTTTTTTATTTTTGCTTCATCGAATTTTGTGTTCTGATGATTCAAATGACTGCTCTGTCTGAGAACTTCCACTTCCACTGATTTTTTTAACGAAATACATCAATAAGGTTCTGAAAACAGTTGAAGATAAATCAAATCATTTAAAATTGTCAGAGCCTACTTGATGCCCGTTTTTTATTCAGTGCACACAGTCAGTCTTACTTTAGATGACATTGAAAACTTTTAAGACATTCGATTGGCTAGTTATCAATTCTTACAGGTGTTGCCATGGAAAATTGAAAATTAATGTCCAATTCAATTGAAAATCACGGCAACAGGTAAAACTTGTTGCTTGAGTTTTCAATTGAAATCGCTATTATTAAGAGTCGCTATAGCAACCGAAAAGATCACCAATCGGATATCTTAAAAGTTTTCAATGTCATCCAGAATAAGACCGTTTGGCCTCATTGAGGGCCTACGGAACAGTTTCATAGTGTGAATCTGAATTCACTTTCCGAAACTCTAAGTGATCTTTTATATTTCGAGTTTGAGTAACGTAATACGTTTTAGGCGTGTAAACGGCGCTGTTGATTTGCCCCAAAAATTGGCTTTACGAAGATGGCCTTTGTAAAGCAGACTTTCAGATAACTTTCTTTTCTCTGTGAAATATCGACATTAAGAGCTTATTTACAACCACTTTACGTACGTAACGTAACAAACTTTAATAATGGTCAACAATTGTTCATGACTTTTCTAGTAATTGTTGACGATTGTTAAACTTTGTTATGTCACGTACGAAAAGTGGTTGTGATTGAGGTTTAAGTTATGGTATTTTTGACATAAAAGGTTTGATAGCATTACCATGGTATTTGATCTTATTTGACTGTATAAAATATTGAAGCTTCGTGTTACGTGCAGTGTAAAACAAACACGGTTTCGTCTGTATAAAATGGATGTAGTGAGCTGCGTAAAACTGACTTGTCAAGGTTCAAATGGTTGTACATTTTGGAGTTACAACCCACTCACAGAAAATGGGTGGAATAAGTAAATTGTTAGAAGATGTGCATTAATAAAAGGTACAAGATAACAATTACAAGTTTCTCTTGCTAAAGAAGAGGATGAAACTATAGCAAAAAGATGCATCTTTTGAGGTAGGTACTCAAATCAAAGGGCCAGTTTTCAATATGTTGCTTCGCTATCAAAATATCGAAAAAAATTAAAAATAATTTAAAAAATTATAAGAATGAAAGGTTCCTCTTCAAAATGCATTCTGAATTTCCCAAAAAAATTCTTTAAAGCTCGATTTTGTTCTAGACGCTGTTGAAGATATCATCGAAATAAATCATTAAGGAAAGTTATTCAGAAGTCAATTTTGACCTCACTATGTTAGCAATTTAACTTTTCTTAAGATTTTTCAGCATTTTTCTAAAATTGAATTAACTCGGCATACAGGGTGGTTGATTTTACGTCGCTCACCATTGGGATCTCCTAAACGGTAAAAGTCGGTTAATCTGAAGAGAATTCCCCGATATTTTGATTCTTTCTTGAGTTATCACAAAAAATCTGAAAATTGCCAATTTAACGAAAAAATAATATCTTCTTGACGTTTGATGTTATTTAAATGAAACTTGCAACTTTTATATTTTTGACAGCTGTCAATTGAATTTTAACACCGCCGGATACAGAGAAAAATTATCTTCTTAAAAATGTAACGAACAAGGGAGGTTTTTGAAAGAATATGTGAAAGCCTGAGTCACACGACCGCAAGACTTATCTTATTATTATTACTGTTGAATTAACATGTTATAAGAGATTGAAGAATTCGGCGTACTTTTTTTCCAATGTTTTTCATCAAAGCTTATAGGCTGATTTTACAAATTATTCATACCAATTTTCAGATTCTGAAATCTGTCAACAAAATTCATGTTCACTGCATTTTTGAAAAGCCAATGTCAAAATTCAATATGGGGGGCCATAACAGAATCAAAAGTTGGCTGTCGTTATTCAAAATCTAGGAGGCTTAGACAATTTCTGTGGATGCCATTCAATACAAGCGTCTAGCCCCGGGACGCAACTAACGACGAAATGGTAGAAGGGGTGCTTACGTCACAGGTCAGTTGGAACAAGATAGAATTCATTATAATAATAATAATAATAGGACTTTATTGTAAAAAACAAGTTTACAATTAGGCGGAGTCTAGGATAAGCTATTCTACTCAACCTTGCACACAAAATTGTTTAAAGTACTTACAAATTATTGTTAACATTATTAATAAACAAGACTAATTGCAATTTCTTAACTAACGCAAACAAAGCAAAAATAGGAGCAAAACCGAGATTCAAAGGAAGAGATCCCTCATTTACGTGTGTAAATGATCTGACCTGACCTGGCAAAGACCTGAACGGAAGTTGAAAAAAAAAAACTGGATCCGCCGAGGTTCGAACCTACGCGCCAAACGTACCAAACATGGACTAAACTCGAGCGAATCTTCGTTAGTTGCGTCCCGGGGGCTAGACGCTTATCCATTCAATTGACAGCTGTCAAAAATATAAAAGTTCCAAGTTTCATTTAAAGCTATTTTTTGGCGGTCAATGTTTTTAAATCGTCTTATAATACTTTCATTTTGGCGACGAATGGACAGGCCACAAATGTCAATTTATACGTCAGATTTTAATCGTTGTCCGCAGAAGAATTTTAATAGATATTATTAGCGGTAGTGGTGGAAATGGTGAAAGACTGTCAACCGGTGAGTTTGGGTATTTTCAACGCACTTTTGAATTTATTTTTCAACGTTTTACCGAGTAACTACCTCCATATTCATATAATGATACCCATAAACGGCCTGATTGGGTGTGCACCTCTAACCTAACAAATTAAATGACATATGTCAAATTAAAGTACTTCACTTTTTAGCGATCTCTCAAAAAAGTCAATTATAATACGGTAGTTAATACGATTTAATTACATCAATCGTTAGGAAGATATTAATTTTTCTTTAAATTGGCAATTTTCAATTTTTTTGTCATAACTCAGGAACGTATCAAAATGTCGGGAAATTCTCTTCAGATTCTTAATCACCAAGAAATAGCGCGCATTTTTCTCCAATTTAAACTACTCTCCAGCTATTAATTATGGTGAGCATCGAAAAGTAACCAGCCTGTATATGGGGTCAGAGTGCGAACAATTTATTATTATGATTTTTTTCGATATATTAATCGCGAAGCAAAATAAAGTGGGTCACACTGTGTGAAAGAAAAGGTTCAATCTGTCTTTACCTTTACGTATTTTAAAAAGCACTTTAACACCCCCTTTCTAAAATGAATGGACATATACAGGGTGTCTCAGAACGCTCACACCAAATTCTAATGGAGTATGCAGGATTAAATTCTGAGTCAATCCGTGTTCTTGAAAATTTCCAGGGTCCAGTAGTTCCAGAGTTATAAGAGATTTAAGTGGACCAATCAGATTTCAGCTTTGAATTGCTCCATAAGGTAATTTAATGTTAGATGCACTATTTCCTAGGTAACAAGATACAACTATATAAATTTTCATTGCTAGTATCTTGTTACCTAGGAAATAGTGCATCTAACGTTAAAGTACCTTATGGAGCAATTCAAAGCTGAAATCTGATTGGTCCTCTTAAATCTCTTATGACTCGAGAACTATTGGTCCCTGGAAATTTTCAAAAACACGGATCGACTCAGAATTTACTCCTGAATACTCCATTAGAATTTGGTGCGAGCGTTCTGAGACACCCTGTATACAGGGTGCGAGATTAAAACTCCAGAACGCTATAACTTTGTTATTTGTGGTCCGATTTTAGTGAATAAAAACCAAATGAAATTGCTCATAAAACGCTACAAACTAAAGCTGGTTTTGATTTTTATCAACTTCAACTCGAATGTCAACTGGATGTCAACTTTCATCGGCCGCGTGTGACATGTGATGGGACCAACATTTGACAACTGTCACTTGTCAATTCCTGAGGAGAGTTCTCGACACCTCATAATTTGCATGTGGACTTACTTATTGTGCCGCGTTTTTATGTTACAACTTGAAATTAAGGCTTAAGGTGATATTAGACGTTACGATTTTTTTTAAATAAACGATGACCTGTCACTAGTCATTATTATATCACCTTTGATATGCTGTGTTTCTTAAAAAAAAATCATTTGCAGTGGGCGGTGGACTATGGCAAAAAACGTCCTTTCCCATAGCCCACAGCCCTCTGCCAATATCTTTTTTAAGAAATGATTGTGTTCCATGGGGAAACTATATTCCAAAGGTGTCAAACTAGGTATTTATAAGCTCTTTTATTTCAAATAAATGACAACCACAGAAATAAACCTGTTCGGAACAGGGCTGACGTCACCACTTGCGGAGTCATTTCAGAAAGAGTGGGCTGTGGTCGCAGCTGTCAAAACGTCAAGCACAGTTCAAAATGCCAACTTGCTGTCGCTTAAACAATGAAATCTAATTGCAGGTCGTCGAATTCGATGATCTAAACCGAGCCAATCACCTATCTGAATTAATCTCCCCCGAGCAAAAAGAAAAAGAGCCACTAATCGACATAAAATCCCCCGACAACAATTTAGACGATTTCGATTTGACAAATTACATCACCAAACCCGAACCCCAAAAACCAATAATTAAGGCGCCCGTTAAAAAAATCGACCTGAAAGCCCAGAAATACATCATAGATGACCCCCGAGACGACATAATAGACGTGGAAACGGTCACAGACGAGACGAGTCTTCCGGTATTGGAAGCCACCGACGCCATCAGCTTATTGGAACAGTTCGAAGCCTCAGAACGACCAAATCTAACCATAACCGCACCTCTTTTGGAAAAGGAACCTCCAGTCGATATTTTCGAAGATGCCAAACCTCTTCCAAAACCTCAAACGCCAATCAAAAGTAAACAAATCATAGACGCACTGCCCGAAGAGCTAATAGCGAGAATTAACGAGTCGGGCAAAAGAAAACCGATAACTGTCATCCCTCCAATACCGAACAAGAAACGTCGAGGCCACGACGAACAAAAAAACTTGAAGAAACTCGTGCAAAACGATCACGATTATTGCTCGACTGTGCCTTACCCGAAACATCCAAAGAAGGATTCGGGTTTTGGTTCGGCGGAAGAGGATGAAAGGGCTATTATTAGAAAACAACCGATGGTGAAGAATGCGGATGGTAAATTGATGGTGTCTTTGTTGAAAGTTAACACGATTATCAATACTCAGAAGAAGAAATTGAACTTGGAGGAATACAAAAAGAGACGTTTCGGTTCTAACACTACCTCGCAGAGTAATTCTCCAGCTAGTAGCACTTGCAGCTCCCCTTTACCAGAAGATGAGAATATAAGACGAATCAAGCATCAGGAGAAATTGATGAAAATGGCCGCTGAACTGCTTAAAACTCCCCCACCCAGTAAAATGGAGAAGAAAGAAGAAGAAATCGTACCGAAAGAGGAACCTGCAGTAGTTAAAACAGAAGTCTCTGAAGTTAAAAAATTAGTACCTCCACCTGATATGGAGATGAAAACTTACATAAGTGTAGGAACCAACACTACCCTTAGCAGTAAAAATAAAGACTTGTTGGCTTCAGTTGAGCAACTTGTGGAAATTAAACCCCTTTTAGAGAAGGTCAGCGATAAAATTACTAGCAGTTCGTTTATAACTTCGCTCATAGAGAACATACCCAAGGTTAAAGACATTAGTGAGAGACTGGTGGAGACTGAAAAGTGCGAGATAGAAACCGTCAGGGAGGGAAAAACCATTCAGTTTTTAAAGAAAGACAGACCTGTGATAAAAACTAGTAGTGTTGGTGTCCAGACTAGAATTACTCTGGTCGATGAAAAAATGCAAAGTAGATACCGTCGGCGGTTGGAGAGGAGTCCTTGTTCTTCCGTTAGTAGTACTAGTAGTTCGAGTTCGTACCGAAGAAAACGAAGCAGATCGAGTTCTTCTTCTCGTTCGTCACGTTCCAGATCGAGATCCAACTCTTCCAAGCGTTCTCGTTATCAAGAAGAAGAAAGAATGCGTCAAGTGGAAGAGAGGAGGGTTGTTTATGTTGGTAGGATTGCGAAAGGTACCTCCAAGGAGGATCTAAGAAGGCGGTTCCACCGATTTGGACCAATCATCAACGTTAGTTTGCATTTCCGCGAGCGCGGGTAAGTAAAACCATTACAGACCATTAGAAACCATAAATTTTCAGAGATAATTACGGATTCGTTACTTATGCGAATAAGCAAGACGCGTACGACGCGGTGGAGCACGGCAACGATGGATACTACTTCCCCAAGTATGATTTGAGTTTTGGGGGGCGAAGGATTTTCTGCAAGACGTCATATTCAGACTTGGGTAAGAATCAAGGAAGGAAAAATTGTTGATTTAAGTTTTTGCAGATGACATGCGTGAAGACGGCTATGGGTACTATCCCCCAAAACCGTCAGACAACTCCTTTGATGCACTGCTCAGGGAGTTTCAAGAAAAACTAATCAAAAGGAAATCTTGACGCTTTTTTCTGTGTCTAGGCAATTTTTCAGTTATTATTCTGTAAAAATGTAAGTAATGTACATTGGGCTGCGAGATGTGTATTTATGTTAAATTATATTATTTTTGCCATGTTTATGACAAGTTTTATATTTAGCTAATTTTTTATTGTTTCCCATTTGGGCTGTGTATTTTATATTATAAACATTCGAGTTGTGTAATAAATATTCATCAGGTTAAGTAGTGTTATTTGGCATCGTTGAATTATATTTCTTTCTCTCCTTTCATCCAGTCGAGGCCACAAGGCCACATTAGATTCTCAAAAACTCAATCATATCAGAATCGGTGAAAAATAATTGGGTAATAATTACTAAAGATAAGATTATTCAAAATCGCAAAAAAAGCTATCAATTTTGTCCCTGAGGGGCTAGTCTGATACTTGTTCTACAACTAGTAGCTTCCAATAGATTTAGTTTTGTTATAAATGAATGAATTTATACCTACAACACTAGGTTGACATGTAAGTTTTTCAGAGGTGTTAATACCGTAGTAAAAGTCAGAATTATAATAATGTACCTGCATTTTCTACTTGTTTACATTGTTTACGCGCAAAATTTGAAGTAAACAATTCTAATTGTTTACTTTAGATTGTTTACTTGCCCATCTCTGAAGTTTTTCGAAAACTTCAATTTTCGCAGATTTCTTCCGTGTTTTTGAAAATCAAGGGTGGCCGTGACACTTCCTATCAAGCGTGATACATGTTTCTACCTTCAAGAATTCGTCGATTCCGAATCCGCCCAGAAAAATAGAGGTTTCCATTTGACAAAATAAAATCGGGGTCATTTCCGGTTAAACCTTAAGTGAAGTTATTGAATCTGATGCTTCAGGCTTTGTAAAATATGTGTTTTGGCACTAATGACAGTAAAATGATGAATGATGCCTACTGCTCTATCTAGTCGTGACGTGCGTGTGACGTCACAAAAACAATTTAAATTGCGAATTTTGCATTTGCATCCAAATCTAAGTGATGATTTATTGAGATATAAGGACGTTTTCAGTTTTACCTGAGCGGCGCGCGCATCTTGGTTGTCTAGTGCGGTCAGTCATTGGCTGGATCTCTGTCACTGTCAGTTGCTTTTTATCCAATGAGATCTTATTTACCTGTTTCGTTGGTAACTAGGAAACCAACTTGCGCGCGCATTGATCTTATTCATTTTGACATATTAGACGTTGTATTGGCATCCTCTTTGTCCCACAAACTAAAAACCTCCATTAGAATAAGATTAGAATGCACCAAAGCTATAGTGCTTTTCATGCGGCTTAGTTGCCAGCCTAGTGATGTTCTCCTATTGGCGCCCCTGCAGAATTCTAAATAGCGCGGCGCCATTCATTTGTTACAGCTGTTACCTGTCAAAGTCAAACGCAGATAGTTAATTCTCATTTTTAATTTATTGTGATGGTATTTATTCTAATTTATTTTATAATACTCGGACGGCAGTGTGTGAGAAGTGCCTTTGTTTAATTTATTTGTTGGAACCGGACCTAGTTGTTGGTAAATACAATTTTCGATTTTTTTTCCACATCATCGCTTACAATAATTCCAAAGCCTAAAAACAATGCAAAACTGCAATATTCGGATTAAATTGAAAGATAAAATAAGTTTTTATTGGTCAGCTAGGTAGATTTAAATTGAAATCACAGTTTTATTTGAAAGTGAGGTTAAGCTACTTAACAGGTGGCTGACCTTATTTGGAACTTGTAAATAAAACGACTGTTTGCAGAATTCTTCGGTGTTTAAGATTGGTTTTGCTTCAATGATTATGTTGATTGCTTAATTGTGGCAATTAAATCTATTCCAGTCGATAGATTTTGAATAATGCAGTGATGAATCAGTATTGAATCATTTTTTGTTTGCTAATTTTTTGTTTGGAGCTGTGCCAGTCGATTTTGGCAAGCCAGTTTATTAATATTGCAGATAGCTAGTGTTTTTGGGTGTTTTGACTGGGATCTCGCAGTGAAAAACTACTTTGTTTATAAAGGTAAAATTTTAGGGTTCATTTTCAGTATTTTTTGCGACATGTACATTAATTTATTTTTATTAAGGGTTGTCTCAGAAATCGTACTACAATTAATTAAAAGTTATAACGTAAGTTACTTGTGAGTTAGCAAGAAATTGGTTCCTATTCATTTTTGTTGAACCATTGTATAATTGGTTGCCTGCCTCAATATTATAAAGACCTGTACAATCAACGGCAAAGCAAGTTCAAACAGAAGCAGGGGTAGAAATCATCATTTCACCGTTTTTACTTATTCCCAAATTGTATTTATTATTTCTTTTCAAACCCTTATCTTATTATATTATGTACATATTATGCAGGGATAGAAATAACAACTTGAATGCAGCTCGAGATACAGCAAATTGCAGCTAATTTACTTCTCTACTAGAAATATTTTTATATGTATTGACAGTAAGAAGAAAATGAGAGAAAGCCATAACTCTACCTGTAGGTGCATACATAATACAATATCACAGGTTGGTGTACTGTGGTTTATTTAATCATCAGGTCACAGTAAAAGTCCTTCTTATGGGTTCTTGATAATTTTTAAATTTCTAATTAGAGTTGGCCGTGTCTGGAACGACGTACGTTTCAATTTAGTGCAGATGTCAAAGCCTGTCAACTTTTTTGACATAAACTAACTAAGTTTCGACTTCTGTCATCTCGAGCACCGCCAACTGCAATTAGAAATTTAAAAAATGTCACGTTATCATTTGAACAACAAAACTTGAGATCAAGTGAGCCGTGAAATTTTAATGGCACGTCGAAACTTTACTGATACTCACTTAGTTACATCTCACTAATACTACCGGAAGCGGTGAAGAATATAAAGCGTCTCGCGTAAAATTGTGTTAGTGAGATGTAACTATATGAGTAATAGTAAAGTCTCGAAGTGCCATTAAATTTTCACAGCTGTCTTGATCCCAAGTTTTGTTCCTCAAATTATGGTATATACACTGTACAGGGTGATCCAAACTGCAAGGTGCATATAGAGCATTTTATGCAACGACGGTCGACGTCGCGAGGCCGGGAATAATATTTTTTCCAGCGACACACCATTGGAGAGGTCTTTTTTAGCCGATTCAAAAATCTCATAATTTGAACCGTTTTCATTTGGGGGGGGGGGGGTAAGTTTTAGAGGCGTAGTTTTTTTGTTCAATTCAACTCTCTCGGTTGTAGGCGGTGCAAGGGTTAAATTTCCTCCAAGTCAAGTTTTTGTGGTTGCGGGTTGAAGGTGGCGAGTTTCAGGGGTGCAATTTTTTGTGTTCAATTAGTTTCCTCCGGTAATAGGTGGTCCAAGGGTTGCATTTCCTCTAAGTGAATTTTTTGTTTCAAGGTTGAAGGGGTTGAGTTTTAGAGGTGCAATTTTTTTCTCTTCCTGTCGTAGGTGATCTAAGGGTCTAAGGACTAAATATATGCTCAAAACTTTTTCTGGGCCATTGATTAAAAGTTATGGAATTGCTTGAATTTCAACCAACACTTATGTGAAATTTCGAGTTTCAACCCCTAATTTGTACCCCTTTCTGTTTCATCTTGCAGAAAAAAACCATCCCTTATCAAATAATGTCAAAATATATGTGGTTTCAGCCCTCCATTTGCAAAATATTTGAGAAGTTTTCGTATTTTTGTGATTTTCAACCCCTAAATTTCATCCGCCAAAATTGACAGCCCCTCACCTTCAACAGACTTGTACGTCAAAAACGCACATCAAGTTTCAGTAAAATATCTCCACTGGTTCTCGAGTTATTACAATTAATAATTTTTCGGTCCCGAAAAAACCTCGCATTCTCGCGCTTCTACTGCGAACGCTGCCTAAACGCTTGAAGATGGATTAAAATCGTGTAAGGGAGAAATGTCGGCAACTAATAGACCTACAAAAAAGTCCGCGACAGCATATAATTATCCGTTTCGTATAGCCGACAATAAGCCACTGAAGCTATTTTCGTCAAAAATTAAAACACAAAAACGATCTCGGTGGGCTATCCATCGTAGATAGCTATATGCTGTTATGGACTTTTTTGTAGATCTTTTCATTGCCGACAATTCCTCCTTACAAACTTTTGCTTTAGCTTCAAGCGTTGAGGCAGCATTCGCGATCAAACTTCGAAAATTGTAACTCCTTTCAGTTTTTCACCCCTAACTCTCACCCCCCTTGTCAGACATGGCCCAAAAACAATCCCCGCCGAGATTTTCGGGGTTTACACATGTGTACAAAATTTCAGCTCGATATCTGCTTTCGTTCTCAAGTTATGCGATGGACAGAGTAGACGAAACATAATGGTTTATTACTAACTTATATTAAAGTTTGATGTGGAGAAATTATGAAAATCATGGAAAAACCATTCCAAGAAAAATGACCTGGACGTCAAGTTTGGATCACCCTGTACCTATAATATTTCTTGTCTTTAGATGTAAGAAGGGGGTCTAGAAGTTATGTTTTGTTGGGAATGCGAGAGAATGTGAGATTGTGTTGGTAACCCTGCAAACAATAACTTAAATTTTCTTAGTATTATAGTTGGAAGGGTTGATTTTGCCATTCTATTGCCATTCTATTTTATTGCCAACAAGTTGAAATTATAATATGTACCCGAATGATTTCACCCTTTGTAAGACAGTTCTGTTGGTAGCCCTGCAATAATTACAACTTTTAAAACAATATAAAGATGAAACTTTATTATTTCGTAATATTAGTATTCTTGCGTACAGTTATTAAAAATTTAAGTTTGTGCAAGTGCTAAGATACAGAGTTGCCAACCGTCAAAAATAAATCACAAAGTTGTCAATTAGAACGAGGCTCTCCAAGATTAGCAAAGAGAGGTGCCCCGCAAAATGAGCGAAGTACAGATCGAGGGGTGGTCCGCTTGTCCACGAATTATGACAGTTGAGGTTAGATTTTTTTGCGATTTTCTTTCAGATTTTCTCCCCGTTTAAACTGTTAAGTTTTAAAAATGAGTACAAACGAAGAGGCTGTTAAAGTAGGTAATAACAACGAGGAAACAAGTGATAAAACAAACAGAAACGTGGAAACTCGTAGTGATAGTGGTGTAGTGGTGAAACAATCCGGAATCAAGCCACCCTCGAGAATAGGAAGACCTTGCGGGGGAATCCACAAACCCGCCGTACCAGCTACGCCCACCAAAAGTGAGTAATCTCTTTTTTTGTTTGACTTTATTGTTTATTTACGTTTTGTGGATTGGCGTAATTGTTACATCATTGCAATTTTCACAGTTTTCAAAGAGTAGAATTTTCTCGCTTATAAATCGAACAAAAGAGCGTCCTTGCAGTGCTGAGGCATTCATCAGCAAGAAAATGCTTTTTCCGCAAATGCCCACGTTCTGTTGTTAACATATGTCAACTAAAATCATAATAGTAATAATTCTAATAATAATGTTCAAAGCACAGGTGTGTAACCTACAGAAATCCCACTTGGATTTTTTTCAGCCGAAATTTTGTTGACACGTACGATGACGTCTTCCTCTTTCCTAAGTTCTTAATTGCCATCTCTCTGTAATTTATTCAATGGAACGTACAGTTGGTTGACACGCTTTATAACAGATTAAAGAGGAAGAAAATAGTCCTCTTACACCCACGGACGGATCTTCCAAGTAAATAAATTTAAATTAATGCGTTTTGCTCGTTCATCTTTATAATTAAATAACTTAAATGCATCTATTGTTGTAGTAGGTAGTCTAGAAGATTCTCGTTTTACGATGTTGGCTTTAAAAATTTTTTCCGTAAACACGCATTCGTTTACCTTACCATAAAATGGGTAATTCGCGAGCTCGTTTTAATTACTTACTGAAAATGTAAGTGCTAATGTTCACAATGGCTGCTACAGTGAACTAGCCATGAATAAGTAGTGAAATTAACACCAAGGCGGCTGTGGCCAAGGTGAAGGCTGTGGAACGCTTTCAATGATTGATTTTTTTTTTATTTGGTTAAAAGATCTCGTCGCAGAAATATGATTCGCTTCGTTTTTGATAATTTTTTTTTTAAAGTTTAGAAGACGTGGATATGCTCGTATGTATGTCGCTAACCCCATCTCCGTCAAAAGTTCAAAATATCATTTGGATTTTAAAAATTTCATTCTTCTGTGAAATGAATTTGTAAATTGGATCGATCAAGTTTTATGATGATATAATTCCTTCCCGCAATTATGTATAGTCGAATTAGGCGATAATTTTGCATTACCTAGTGCAAATTATCGGTAATGTAATTAGTGTAAATTATCAGTTCTGTAAAATTTATATTAACCCAGATCATAAGGCAAATTTATGTAGGTATGGTAAACGCGAAATGCAAAAAAATTGCTGAAAATCCCTAAAAGTTGTCAAAAAACCGCCGAAGTTGCTAAAAATCCGAAGGCAATTTTTTTTTATTTTCCTTATGAAAATGAAAATACCGGAAGAAGCATTAACAATTTGCTTTGTCTAAGAAATGCTACGTTAAAGACTACCGGAGAAGCTTAAAAATCGTCGAAAAATTCTCACGAAATGGCTAAAAATGACCTAAAAGTTGCCGAATCCGTCAGAAAATTTCCAAAATTGCGAAAAATAAGTCAAATTTCAGAAAACTACAGCATCAGTGGTTGGCGCTTTCAGACCCAAATTATGATGTTTATCGGAACTAAGATTTTACTTGTATCTTTCAATAAGAACATTACCGGCTTAATGATAATTGGGTAAAAAAAATAAAAAAAACCTTCATATTTTTTGAAAAATATTTGTATGTATTTTCTACTTAGAATGCACTAGAAAATATAGAAGGCTTAGAATTTTTCTGTGGATACCATTCGATTGACAGCTGTCAAAACTATAGAAGTTCGAAGTTTGAAGGTTGTCTTTCCCAACTTTTCTCTAATTTAAGCAAGTCCGTATCTCTTACCCTTTAGGAAATGTCAATGATGATCAGTGAAAAAGGAACCGTCCTGTATAGTTCAAATCTGCAGTTTTTTTAAAATTTTTTTATTTGAAGTCGTCACACGTTTTCCAACAACTATAAATAAGCCACAAATTCACTTAACAGTCGTAGCTTATTGTTATTTTTGCAATAATAGTGATTTTTCCACAGTTTTGACTGATTTAACCTCCAAAGACAATACCATAATACAGTTCTATCTTCAAATAATCGATTACAGGATCAATTTAACGCGACGAAAAGCTATGAGACATTTTAAATAGGGTCAATGGTTGACTTTCATTCTATTTTTATTTAAATTTAACATTGTGGTTAGACGATCGATGGAATCCAGCTACAAATTCGGGTAAATTCCATGAAGGGGGTAGGACATGTGCAAGTAGCTCTCTCTCCAAAGCGTTTCACCAAGGATCGTTGGCCGTGTTTGGCGAAGCGCAGTAACTGGGAAAAATGGTGTACTTTTGACACGAGTTCAAATCTGGACAAGGCTTATTTTTCTGAATTGAACAGATAGGTACTGAACCGCCAAAAAAATCAAATCAAATCAAATTCTGTGCAAAAGTTGAAGTTTCTACCATCTAGCCTAAGATATAGCTACATTCCAGCTTACATTAAATAGGGCAAAACTTTTTTTTTAGGATTGATTGGTATGGAAGGGGGGGTGTGAAACTAGGTTTTCGATCTCGAAAGCCCGGGGGAGAACTTGTGGTAGGAGAAAAACCTCGATTTTTGCACTGCTCTCAGTTTTTCGCTTATAACTCCTAAACGATGCCGCCTACAGAAAACTTTGTACTTTTCAAAACTAAAGTAGACAAAATTTTCTACAAAATGCACTGGTCAAAATTGATTTTGTTTGGTGTGGTTCGTATTCTGCAGAACTTTGAATTTCGATGGAATTTTCCAAAAAAATCTTAAACTGCTGGTTTTTGCTGATTTTGACCCGTTCGTGAACGTTTAAGGGGTCCATTATTATTATTATTATTATTTAGTTTTTTTATGATGAGTGACCAATACCTGCATTGTAGAACCATTAATATAATATGAAAAGGTTCGAAATCCATTCTTTTAGATTGGCAAACGAATATGCGGAATGTGTTGAGGTTGGACCTTATAGTCTACTACCAATCAAAATCGATGAGTTTAAAATTGTATATTATAAGATGCTACACATAATTACCGAAACACATAATTATGTGTAGCATCTTATAATATACAATTTTAAACTCATCGATTTTGATTGGTAGTAGACTATAAGGTCCAACCTCAACACATTCCGCACATTAATATAATGATCGGATGGAAAGGTTGAAATAATATTTCCTCGAAGTCGATCCCAGAAAGTATATATTCAAAAAATTATTGGTGTACCCAGGTTTCGACCCCTCTAAACTGGGGTCATCTTCAGCACAAATCGATGTTGATAAACAGGTTATAAAAAGCTAAAATTAAAGGGCAACCATTAACAAGGACATGAACTCATGAACAATAAAAAGGGGTGGGGGGGTGTGGGTAACTTACCCTTAAAAAGGTTAGGTTTAATTTTTCCAAAAACCGGCCCACCCATCAACAACAAATTGTAGGAACATAGGCCGGCCCTGGGAAAAACCACTCTAACGTGTAAACAAAAACTGCAAAAATTTACAAAAATTTTTAAAAACTAAGTAACTTCTGAGGGAAGTTACTCGTGCCGTTGAAAATGCACGAATGGCGAAAAACGGAAGTCGACTTGCGATCGTCAAAAACACATGAATAAAATAAACTGTCAAGGAATATTAGAGTCAGCCCACTTTGAGAAGATGAATCACTTATTAATATTTGATCGGTGCATTTTGTAGGAAATTTTGTCTACTTTAATTTTGAAAAGTACAAAATTTTTTGTATGAGGCGTCGTTTAAGAGTTATAAGCGCGAAACTGAGAAAATGGCGAAAATTTCGAGGTTTTTCTCCTACCAAAAGTTCTCTTCCGGGCTTTCAAGGTCGAAAACTTAGTTTCACATCCCCTTTCATACCAATCATTCCTAAAAAAAAACTTTTGCCCTATTTAATGTAAGCTGGACGCCTCTCAGGCTACGTATACATACAGGGTGGGTAATTTTTCGATGCTCACCATTAGTACCTCAGAAACGATAATAGATGGAGAGTAGTTTAAATTGGAGAAAAGTTGCGCTATTTCTTGGTGATTAAGAATCTGACGAAATTTCCCCGATATTTTGATTCGTTCCTGAGTTATCCTAAAAAATCTGAAAATTGCCAATTTAAAGAAAAATTAATATCTTCCTAACGATTGATGTTATTTAAATGAAACTTGGAACTTTTATATTTTTGACAACTTTCAATTGAATGGCCTTGACAGAAATTCTCTAGGCCTTCTAGATTTTGAATAACGACAGTCAACTTTTGATTCCCTTATGGCCGCCATATTGAATTTTGGCACCATCAATTATACAAAAAATTGGCTTTTCAAAAATGTATTTTGACAAATGTCAGAATTTTAAATTTTATATGAATAATTGGTAAAATCAGCCTAAACTTAGACGGAAAACAATTGCAAAAAAGTACGCCGACTCCGGCGTTCTTTTTTCTGTGTATCCGACGGTGTTAAAATTCAATATGGCGCCCAGCTGTCAAAAATATAAAAGTTTGAAGTTTCAGTTAAATAACATCAATCGTTAGGAAGATATTAATTTTTCTTTAAATTGGTAATTTTCAGATTTTTTGTGATAGCTCAAGAACAAATTAGAATATCGGCGAATACTCGTTAGATTTTTAATTGCCAAGAAATAGTGCAACTTTTCTTTAATTTAACCGACCCCGTATCTTTTACCGTTTAGGAGATCCCAATGGTGAGCATCGAAAAATTAACCGCCCTGTATATCGGACTACATTTCCGAGATTGCCAATTTTTTTTCATGAAGCTGATACTAATTTAATAAATTCTTCATACAAATTATATAATTTTGACGCTTTTCCATGTTGATTACATTTTTGGAAAGCTAATTTTTTTCTGTTTCCGATGGTGTTAAAATTTTATCCGGCGGCCATAAGAAAAAGAAAAGTTGACTGTGGTTGCTCAAAATCTAGAAGGCTTAGAAAATTGCTGTAGATGTTATTCGATTGATATACTGTTACTGTTACTTTAGGTCAGTAACAATTAGATTACTACTAACTTACTAACGTGGTTCAGTTATTTTGACCAATATGGCAACGCTATTTATTGTACAGGGTGATCCAACTGTTTTGTCCCACTTTTAAATTGGAATATGTCCGTTGTCTTACAAGTTAGAAGCTTGAATCAAAAAGTGGATTATAGAGTAGACCTTCAAGTTTTGTTTGGTAAATAGAAACACATTTTTCAAGGTCAAACTTCGTCTCTGCGGAAAAAAGTTAAATTTTTTTAAATGGAACACCCGGTATATTTTGCATTTTTTGGTTAGATCTGATCATTCTAAACAAGTTTTGTATAGCATACTATAGCTTTACTTCTAACCGTTTGGCGGGAATTTTGAAATTTGTAGCGCGAACGTTGGCACTTTGAAGGACTGTACCGAGCTAATCACTTAAGATTTCAAAATGAAATTTACCACATAAATTATCTAAAATACTCCTCATTAGTCTTCATTAGTTTTCATTAGTTTAATTTTTTTCTCGAGATTTTCAAAATGCCAACGTTCGCGCTACAAATTTCAAAATTTCCGCCGAACGGTTAGAATTAGAGCTATAGTATGCTATACAAAACTTGTTTAGAATGATCAGATCCAACCAAAATATGCAAAATATACCGGGTGTTCCACTTAAAAAAATGTAGCTTTTTTTCCGCAGAGATGAAGTTTGACCTTGAAAAATTTGTTTCTATATACCAAACAAAACTTGAAGGTCTACTCTATGATCCACTTTTTGATTCAACCTGCTAACTTATAAGACCACGGAGATATTCCAATTTAAAAGTGGGACAAAACGGTTGGATCACCCTGTACAAAATTTAACCTTTGAGTCGAACATTCTTCTTAGATATCGTCTTTTTAACCACGTAGCGATTTTGGTATACTGTTCTCTCAAATTTTGGCTACTTTTTGGCGATTTCCCACCGAATTTGGCAATTTTTTGACGATTTTTAAATGAGATCAGACAGCTTACGTTTTTTTTGTCAATTAATCTATGTTTATATACTAAAAGGAAATGAAACTTTCTCCTTTCATCACAACCAAAACCATTTATATTTATATTTACGAGGATATTTAACTGCTTTTGGGATTTCCAGAAATTTTTTATCACCTTTTCGCACTCACATCAGGGGCGCCTAAGAAATTTGCAAGGTGCGTCCTTAATACTGAAATAAATTAGTTCTGAGTTTTCTAGACAGATCAGAAATTATAACTATTCCGATTCAAACTAATTTTGTGACGTCACTTGTGGGAATGTTTTGTTGTTGGAAGCGTTTGTGACACACCATAGAGGGCGGTATCCTTAGCTGAAATCGCGAATGTTTTTACAACTACCTGATGTGTAGACCCATTTTTGATAGTTTATTTTGCAAACGAGAGGCGAACCACTCGATCATTTTGGCGTACTCGGATATAAATTTTAAAAATTGATGAATTTTTTGGCGATTCTAACTATGTCATTGGTAATGTTGATGAAGAACATTCTATTCTTTAATCTTTCTTTGTCGTTTGCCTAAAAAATGCAGCTCTGATGGTACTTACACAACGATAAGGACCATCCCAATTCGTTATCATCGTGTAAACATCCATCATGCATCAGTTGCTGAAATATATTTTAATGCCCCACTTGTCGGATTTCTAAAGGTCCAAACAGATTTTTTGTACCGTTGCTCCACATATCCACCTTACATTTAAGGAAATTACCCAATGCTAAATACTTCTCACATTATTTTCTCGATCAGTAGTCCCTCCATTTGCGGCTCTCGTTCACAATTCCAGCGCATAATAAGAGAACCACCTCATTTATGTAAAGTACCTCGCACGCATCGCACTGTGTCGTTCGAAATAAATTCACCTTTGAAGTTTTGTGGGCTAAATGCCATCCATTGCCTTTTCCGACCAGCGGGATATGAATTACTATGGTAAGATGTACTTTTTTTTTTCGAAAAAATCGCAGCCGGATTTACTTATCCTTTTCTTTGTCCTTGAAAATCGCGATTGTTTACTTTGCAAAGTTCAATTCCTTTTGATTTCACAAACAATTATGGCCGGAATGCAAAATTACCCGTAATGGTATATAGTTTTGACATCAAGGTGACTTCTTTTCACATCAAAGGACTCGACTTATTATTATTTTGCAAGGAGACGTTTTTCTTGCGTAATACATGATTGTTATTTTAATTGTTTACGGCGAAAATAAAAGACGCGCCGCCGCGTTGGTTACATAATCATGATCGATATCCTTCGAAAAATTGGCGCCGGATTATATGACCGAAAAAAATTAACAATGAGAATTGATTTCATTGAATATGGGTTTGTTGCTTTGTCCAGCGTTGGAATCTCCGGCTTCCTTGACGACTGCTTTATAACGCTTTTCCGAAGGATATAACCTACATAACTCGAGATTGATTTGCGTTGGCGTCCCGTTAAATACGTGAAAATTAGAATAATTGGGGCTTGAAATTTTTTCTTTTCGATTCGGAATGTTTGAATAGTGAAGTCACGTCGAAGGTGTGTTATTTTGCCTCTTCACGTCCACAAATGCGCGTCACTTCTACTTTAAGAAGAGCGATAAATTCCATAATAATATTAATAACAATAAATAAAGTATCGCGAAAGCGCCATCTATCACAGATTTTGCGTTATTACTCGGAATTTTTAAGTGTATAAATAAGGTGGGCTGATGTGGTTGTGGGTTTTGATTTGTTTTTGATTTGCTGGAATGAGTCAAGGTTTGACTGTTAAATGCGCAGTTTCCGAGGTTCTGGCCCTTTAGATTTCGTCCAATGACAAATTTTTCACATTTATTATAGGTTGACGACGTGACGTTGACGTACGTCATTATTTCTTTCGGTAGTTGTCAAAATTAATGACGTGGGGCGTGGTTTTGGAACGTACTCTTCCCAGATGCCAGCCAATCTGGTCACATTTCAATAGCGCTGTTTTCTCGAACGAACACTGACACTGACAGCAATTTTGACAGAACTGAAAACCCTTTTACAAACAAAAAGAAAAAACCTGACTCACACAACCCCCTCGTTAATGACGATTGTTGAAGTTTGTTGTGAACAAGGCTTTAGGAGTTTTTGTCTTTTTAAGTTTGTGTGGGCATAATTTGAGGTTAAGTTTTTTTAACTTTTGAAATGTTGAGATAATAACAACTTTGAGCTCCTGGAAGTTCGTTATAGATCTTTATAGATATAAAGTTTTTAGAATAAAGAACAGTTAACCAGCCTTCACGTTTCTATTGATCACCTGTTATATGGACTGAGAATACTTAAAGCGAAAATTTGATATTGCCTAAATATTTGTTAAATATAAAGTCGAATTTTTATTCTAAAATGACTGCCAGCAGAGCTCGCGTTGGTCGACACATACAGGGTGACGCTTATTTCGTTGCTCACCATTGGGATCTCGGAAACCATAAGAGTTAGAAATCGGTTAAAATTAGAAAAAAGTTCCGCTTTTTGAAGGTGTTAAGAATCTGTAAAGAATTCTTCGATATCTTGATTCGTTCCTGAGTTATTCCATAAAGACTGAAAATTAACATTCTAAAGGAAAATTCATAGCTTCCCAACAAGGGAATAAAACCATAATTTACCGAATTAATTACCACGTAAATTACCGTCAATAACTAAATATATTTTACCGTATGGTGAATTACTCCAAATCTTATGATTAAATACAGGGTGTTCCTTGAGTACACCGCGAAACTTCAGGGGGAGATTCTTTACATTATTCTAAAACTAAAACTTCCTATGGATATATGTCCTAAAGTGCTTAGTTTCTAAGTTACAGGGTGTTCCAAAAATAAAAATAGTTTTTTGTTAATACTTCAAAAACTCTTCAAGATATTTTATTGGAAACTGGGTATACGTTTACACCACTTAAGGGACAATCTGCACAGTGCACTGAAAATTTTGTACCAAATCCAGGGGCGTAGGTGCAGGCAACCAGGTGCATACTTTTCCCGTCATTGTTTTTTTGCAAATATGAGCCGTATTTATTATGCATTTATTATCGACTGTCTAAAACTGCACAAAAGCGTCTTCTTTCAATTTTTCTTTATGATGAGCCGTTTTTGAGAAAACGGAAAAACTATTCGGAGGCAGGTAAATTCGAAAAAATAAAAATCACTACAATGCTTTAATTAATTCACATTTTAAATATCAGAATAACCAAAAAAATCTTAGTTTAAGGACTTTCATGAAAAAATAAGAAAAGAAGAAAATCGAAATGTGCAAACACAATTCGCACACCCTGTATCTTGGAAACTAAGCACTTTTCGTCTTAGAATAATGGAAAAAATCACATCCTGAAGTTTGGCGGTGTACTTAGGGAACAACCTGTATATAAAATATACTTTAAATTACCTATAAAATGGTAATTGTCGCAAAATTTTTATTACCGCACCTCGGTAAATTACGGCGGTAAATTACCGAAAATATAAATTACTGTAATTTTACATACCTGTAAATCCTAACACTTGATGCTATTCAAATGAAATTTGGAACTTTTATATTTTTGACAACTGTCAATTTCATCTCAATGACGCTAATAGAAATTTTCTAGGTCTTCTAGATCTTGAGTGACGACAGTCAACTTTTTTTTGTCTTATAGTCGCCATATTGGATTTTAACACCATTTGGGCTTTTTTGAAAAAAAGCATGTCAAAGGATGCCGTTGAATTCAGTCGTTTTCACATGTCGTAGGAAATTGAAGAAATCGATGTACTTTTTTGCAATTATTTTTTTCCTAAGTTTAGGCTGATTGCGACGAATAGTGATGAAATTGTAAGGGTTGAATATGGGTTAGAAGATTTCACTATGATAAAAATTACTCATGCCAAATATCAAATTTTGACTTTCCGTCAAAAAAGTCCATTTTGGTTACATTTTTGAAAAACAATTTTTTTGTGTATCTTATGGTATTAAAATAAAATCTGGCTGCCATAAGAAAAAGAAATGATGACTATTGTTGCTCAAAATCTAGAAGACCTAGACAGTTTCTGTTAACGTCATTGAATTGACACCTGCTAAAAATATAAAAGTTGCAATCGTTAGAAAGATATGAATTTTTCTTCTCTGATGAGCAATGAAATAAGCACCATCCTGTATTCAATCCGACTTTCTAATTAAAAATTGTATAGATGATTGCTGATGCATTAATTCTTGCTAAATAATATTGTGATCCGTAGCTTCTGGGTTCAAAACAAATAAAATTTGACAATTTTTTGATCAAAAATTCTCTTCTAGATCAAAATTACCTTTTGGTACAGTTGGAGGATTTTTTAAAAAGAATGTTCGTTAAAATTCGTTGATTGACCTGATTGGCTAAAAGTAATTTCTTTAGAGTGACATTCGGCAATGTTCATGCAAGACGTTCGGGCGCAATCGAGGGTGGCAATATTTTCTTTTTTTTGCTGAGGATTACGGTACCTTAGAATTATTGTTTTGATTGAAAGACCTTTTCAAATGAGCTCTGACGTGTTTTTGCATTTTCAGATATAACCAGTATTAAGGCCAAAAAATGAGATATTAATTTTGGTGACGTATGAGCTTCGTCCTCACGAAAAGTACGAGCCAACCTGTCCATTTCATTCTTGTTTAATTTCGTCAATGTTAACCCTTTCGCTCCCGACTATTTTTAGTTCGGCCGAAAATTCTGAAATTTGGCAGCATAAAAGTATGATTTTTTAGTGATTTTTTGACAGTGTCCAAAATTTTTTGTAATGCCCCAATTTTGAGTTATGGATTGTATTCACATGAATGCATTGTAAATGAAAGAAAAAATAGATGGCCAGGCTTTTTTGTTAGTTTTATTTTATATTACATAGTAATCCAGGAAACTATTTTTGTTTTTACTTAAGCATAAGGGCACATTGCGACGTGCTGTTGGAGCTGATTTATTCACACACTATAGTCACTTGTAGCCTCTATCGAGTCCATCTTTTCGAGAGGTACACCTACCTCCAGATCCTCGTCCAGATCGGTCCATATTTCCACCTATACTTTTACACCGTCATTGATTTCCGCTTCCAGCTCTTCCTGAGGGTCAATGCCTTCCCCTTACAGTAAATCCTGGTGTTCATCGTCACTATCCTCCCTAGGTCGCCACCCCCAACTTCGAGGTCAGAATTTCCATCGGCTCAAAGCTCAAGGTCGGAAAGCCCTGATTTCATCAGTTCAAGCAGCTCTATATCCTTTAATGACTTTCTCTTCCTGAATTTTGATGCCTGAGTTGCAAAAAATGGATATTGTGAAGAATAACATTAAAATTGGGCCTCACTGTTTCTGCCGTTTGCTCAAACAGTATTCATTTAGATACATAACTTTTCGGGCTTTCTTCACAAAAAGTGGCCAAAGGAACTAAAATCGCACTTGATGTCTTCGTGAATTCCAGGTCTTCTCTACACAAGACAATTTTTATAGTTCACAAAACGCCAAGGCCTGATTTGAAAAAAAAAAAACTAAATCAGCTGACTAACACTCTGTCAAGTGGATAAGGCAGGTTGCTATTGAAATTTTCGTCAACTTTACAATTTATTTGTTAGGAAGCACCACTTGCACCATTTTGATTCTAAAGAGATCTACAAGTCGATATAACCTGAGCAAACGGGTAAAGATCGCTGTATGTTGCCGCAAAAAAATTCTAAATGCGATGTATTCATTTGAACACCGGATGAGCGAAAGGGTTAATAGTTATTTTCCGTGTACTATCCTGAAATGGCGTTACCATTTAAAATCAAAAATGAGAAATCAAAAATTATTTGTGCAAAGTCAAATATTTTCTGAAACTTCATTTACATGGTAACGGAAAACAACAAAATAAAAATTAACAAATGTCATTGAATGTTTGCTGCCGATGAAAATAATTACCGTATTCCCTCGTGTAAAAGCAACAAAGTAAGTAGGCTGCTACTTTTGACTGTTCTGTCACGTTTTTGACGTCAGCTTTGCAAAATTCCGCCATGGCCAAATGCAAAAGTTAATAGGTCGAATTTAAATTATGGACAGTGAGATGGCATTTTGATAAACTAACTTCTATCGCTAAAACGGCAAGAGAGTTTGGAGCATACATTCTCCCAAATCCTTAGCTCTCTATTTATTTTTGTTTGTGTATGATTGCTCAAAGCCCGATAAAAGTCAAAATTAGCAGCCTACTTACTTTGTTGCTTTTGCACGAGGGAATACGGTATTTAGAAAAGCCTTGCTATGTGGAAAAGTGTTGCTATGTAGAAAAGTTGAACTTTTCTAAATGAAAAAATACTTGGAAATTTAATATATTTCAGAATAGTACACGGAAAATCTAATTTTCTAATGGATACAAGTAACAGAACTGTCATATATTTGTCATCTGTTTTCTTACACCAAGAAATTGTACAGAAAGGTGAGTGCGCTAGCACATACGTCATACATTTTTTAAAATTGCTTTTTGAAGTGGGATACTCAATATAATCTTAAACAAAAACGATGGATCTCAATCAAATTTGATTATTTTTCGAATTATATCAATAATAAAGAAATTTGTGACATACCGCATTGGCTTATTCAGCCATTCGGAGTTGCTCGGAGTTAAAATAACGAGTAGTTCGTGTATAAGATCGACGATTTGGTTTGGTTACTTTTTTGGTAAATCTTCAGGTTGGCAACAGCGAATGTATTGCGTGTGTTCTTAGAAGTAGCGTTTATCAAGGTACAGTCGGTTCGCGCGACTTAGCCCCATGAACGAGCGGCTGCAGTTATCAACGCAGTGACCGCCGTCTGTAACAAGCGATGCTTGGTATTTCCACCAAGGCTAGCAAAGCCAGGCGGGAGTGCGCACAAAAATCTACTTTTATTAACCTCCCCACAACCAATATAAAAATGGGAGGTTACTGCAATCAGTCCAAAATTCGAAATTGAGATAACACCAGATCTTTACGTTTCAAGGTCTCAGGATCACGAAAAAGTGGTTTTTAAAAAATGTCTGTGTGTATGTACGTACGTATGTACGTATGTGAGCACGATTTCTCGGAAACTACCGAACGGATTTTAGTGAAATTTGGTATGCAGGTTAGTGTTGGTGAGCCCAGTTAATTTTGTTGCGAATCCGAAGATGCCAAGTGCCTTTTAGGCATGTAAACTATGAAATTTGACTGATGAACACTAATTTTTCTTAACAGCGCATGAAAGGTCTTGAAATTCTGTATCTGAAAGTGTACCCACACTTAGCGCCTTTTTGGCATAAAATCGAGAAATTCGAAGTATTGAGGAAACATTAAATAACACGCTACAGCCCAAACTGCTGGATTGATTTGGCTGAAATTTGGTAGGTAGAGATACCGTCACCCGCCGAAGAGCTGATTTAATTCTGGTGGCAATCCGAGGGCGGCAAGTGCCATTTTGGCATATCAACTTTGAAATTTGAATAATGAACTCCTATTTTCTCTATCAGCACATGAAAAGTCTTCAAATTTTGTTTTCAAAATTGTACTCAACCTTAATGCCCTTTTGGCAAAAGATCGTAAAATTCAGAAAACTCACAGAAAACACATTTGGTTTGGTGGAGTAAAACTTAGGCATAGTAAATAGTAAAATTTAAGTGATATTAGTGATAGGATTGGATCATTCACCAAGTGGGGAGGTTCCAGCCGCTTCCGTAGCTGCCCATTTTTTTTTACTTACATGAACCCACCGTTACAAAATTCGTTTTTAAAATTAAGATTGAATGAATTTATTTATCTCGAACCGGATTAAAAAAGACCTAATTAAGTATATTGATTTATGTTAAGGCGTTTTTTCTCGGTTTTACGTATTCAAATACAAACTTGCATTTGGAAGCATAGGAGATAATCTTGTCTTGCATTGAAATACCTTCAAAATAATGATAGATTTGAATCGTTGTTCCGAAAAAAATTTGAAAACTGACAGCAAAAGTGACAGTATTTTAATACAAATTTAAAAAAATATTAAACTGACCAATTACGAGAGCCCATTTGTGTTAATTTGTATTAGAATACATAAAACCGAGAAAAAACGCCTTATGTCATTTATTAATAATTAAAATAATTAAATTGTTTAATAATTGTGTTTAAATTCGAAGTGGAGAGAACAACCGTGCCTCAATGACGCGTCAAGGAACGTCGAACGTTCAGTTTACTTTCTTCCTCAGATAAACGAGTCTGAGTGAGACACAGCGCGCGACATTATTAGGGCGCTACGCTCACACTTTCTAGGTCGTACGTGCAACAATGCGGAGAGAGACGGCTTTTAAAACGTACGTGTTTTATAACCGGGTACGATGGGGCTAAGTCTCGCGAAGCGAGTGTATATGACTTTCTGCTCCATTACCCTGGACGCACACAAACATTGCGCAGGCGCATAATGCATACGGCATAAGAAAAGTGACCAATCAGAAGGGGCTTAAGATTGAATACTTGTGCCGTATGCATTATGCGAGTGCATGGGCAAGTGTGTGCGTGCGCGTTTATGTTGCAGTGTTGCCAACATAATAGAAACTATAGCCATTTTCAAAATTAATGTCACTGTAGGGAAAAGAAATACAAGTACGTTTTTATGGCGCAAATTGGCTCTCCTTTTTTCGCTCATGCAAAGTTAATGGGAGACTTGAGATAGGAGAGATTCACTAAAGGCCGAGGTAAAGGCGCTTTCTTCAAATAACCAATGAAATTGTTAGTATTAAGTGAGGCTCCACATACAGGGTGGTCAAATGAAAACGAAACAGGCCAGTTTTTCCGCATTTAGAGCAATATTTTCGAAAAATACTGGAAAAGGTAAATTTTTGTTTCGAGGGGGACACATTAATCCGTGGTGGGCGCTATTTCAAAATACACCCCCTGACCTCTATTAGCCCCAATTTAGAATTTCAAATGGCAACCCCCCACTTGTGAGGCATCATTTCAAAGCTAATTTTCATTACGAATCCAATGGTGTAAAACTTTTCGATATTCGTTTAATTCCAGGGCCCCCTGTGGTCTAATTTAGAATTACATTAGTGCAATTTGTGATACATCATTTCCAAGGGCATGAAATTATCTGTAAACTAGTGCAAAAGTTTTTGAAATCCATCGACTTCCTCAACAGTTACACTAAAGAACATGAACTGTTTCTGGGAATAGAAATAATTATTGTTTTTGCTGTAACTTTTGAAGGAGTTGATGGATTTTAAAAATGTTTGCACTGGTTTACAGAGAATTTCGTGCTCTTTCAAATGATGTATCACAAGGGGCCCTAATATAATCTCCAATTCGACCGTAAAGGTGAACGGATATCAAAAAGTTTTTCACACAATCGTTTCGATATTTCAACTTACCATAATTACTATAATGAGCGGAAAGTTGACCTTACTACAAACGGTTTAGTTTCCATAGAAACAAAAAATAACAGTGCCGTTATGAACCATAACGGCATACATGCGCGGTAAGTAAAACAAATGAAAATCGTAAATAGCGCGTGAGATGTCAAATAGGTATCGAAAACGTATTAATTTAATAAAGCTTAGGTTTTCTGTGATTTCTGACTGCCATTTTGCTTCAAATTTCTCGTTGGGTTGGCTTCAAAAAGTTTGTTCAAGTTTGTCATTACCTAATGGTAAATTTCGATTGTGTGAAAGATTATCAATCAAAATAGCAACTTAGTATCGGTAATAACTATTACACCATTGGATTCGTAGTGAAGTTAGCTTTCAAATGATGTATCACAAGTGGGGGGGGGGGGGTTGCAATTTGAAATTCTAAAGTTGGTGTTTATGGGGGTTAAGGGGTGTGTTTTGAAATAGCGCCCACCACTGATTAATGTGTCCCCCTCGAAACAAAAATCGAGCATTTCTCGGAAAAATGGCTTTAAATGTGAAAAAACCGGCCTGTTTCGTTTTCGTTTGACCCACCTGTATAATTATTGTGTTTATTTTAAACTTCTCTGTATGTAGGTATAAAGTGTGATCAAAAACGAATTGTTGAAAAGAAAGCACTGTAAGCTATACAAAATAGATGGTGTTTATTTAAAAGTTCCCTGTATAAAGTGTGATTAAAAACGAATTGCTGTCATTTGGGGCGACTGTAACAACTTTAATGGGAATATCTAAAATCAACGAGTTTTGACAGTTGTTGAATGTGAAGTAATCAACCAATAACGGTTTACATTTCCTTTTCATAGGCGAATCGGATTCTACCAACTGTACAGTTTCCGAAGTAAACTTCTTTGTATACCTTTCCATGAAAAATATCCAATTTATCTTATCAGACACAATAAACTAAATACAAAGGAATTTATCATAGATTAAGAGGGATCGAGAAACTACAATTAACGAACGTTTTAGTAACGCGTTAACGGATTTATTACGGCACTTCAGAGTATAGGTAATAATAATTCATGACGTGCGTGTTTTTATTGCCTGTTTAATATGCACAACAGTGGGCACAGCAAATTAGGTACGTTCTCTTGTTCGCGGCTGCGACTTTTTTTTTATTTGTACTTTATGAATTTTCGCTTGAGTTAGATCACTTAGATGTTTGCTTGCTTGCTAGATAGTTCCGATGACTCCACCAGGAGGCTCGCGGACGACGGCGGAAGACACAAACTCGCAGGTAACTGATTTTTGTTAATTTCTTTATCTCGTTTGCATGAATTTCCTGTTTTTTTTTTGTTGTCACCTTTCGCTAGACGTATTCGAAGCGGACGAGAGCGAGGAGGATAACTTGGATTATCTGAGACCGTCTTCTCGACGCAAAAGATATTCGTCTAGTAAGTGTTTTTTTTTGCGTAGAATTCTAGTAGAGCAAGAGCGAGCTGTTCGGTTGTATGGCCAAATAAACTCCACAAAGCTTTCAGAAAAATTTTGAACACCGATATTTTATTTTGAAAGTTGTTTAATTTTTGATTTTATTTTACAAGGTGAGTTCTACATTTATATTTAATGTGATAGACCATTCAAACAACATCTAGTAGACCAGACTTTTCTGTAAGCAATAATTTAGTTAACCCTTGCGCGATCATTGTTTGGACGACTCCCCCGCCGATTTCTCAAATTTTTTGATTTTATCGAAACTTGACTACCCCCCACACTTTGGAACAGTTTTTTCTCGTTCCCAGTCATCATTGTATGTCTTTCTGCACAAAAGTGCCCAAAAGCTCAATAAATTTTGCCAGAGGCCACCACCAGGGCCGGATTAAACAATAGTGGGGCCCGGGGGCTGATCAATATGAAGGAGCCCCTTGATTGTAGGCCAGCTAAGGTGTGGAGGGGGGGTGCGTATTTCGTACTGTCATGAGACTCTAAAAAGACTTAACTGCCACTAATTTTTCACGTGAAAAATCGAAAATTCAATTTCAGCAAGAGGTATACACTGGAAGGTGATTTTTAAAAAACCGTTAGCGACCTGAAGTGTGACCCATCTTGCTTCCTCAATTTTGAGGGAGAATCAATTGGCATAAACTTCGAACTTCTAAGAGCCACTCACTTCGAGAAAAGTAGATTTTCATTGGTTTAAAACTGCAAAATTCGATAAAATCAAAAAATTATGGCAAGTTTTAATTAAAACTGGATTTTGTATTATAAGAGATGCTAGTGAAACCATTGCCACTAGTTTTTCCAAGAAAAAAATCTTAATATTCAGTAGAAACTACACATTTTTACATTGTCCTAAAAGTTTTTTGCGACCGCAAGTGTGACCTATCTTATTTCCTTGAAGGAGAATCGTTTGGGGCAAATTTCAAACTTCTAGGACTTACACACTTCGAGAAAAGTAGGTTTTCTTTCATTTAAAGTTCCAAAATAGAATAAAACTAATAAAAATTACATTTTGTTTTATTAAAGACTCTACTGAAACCAATTGCCACTAATTTTAATGATAAAAACTTTAAAACGCGAAATTCACTAAAAAGCATACATTTTGTAAAAGTTTTTTGCGACCTCAAGTGTGACCTATCTTATTTCCTCCAATTTGAAGGAGAATCGATTGGGGCAAATTTCAAACTTCTAGGACTTACACACTTTGAGAAAAGTAGGTTTTCTTTCATTTAAAGTTCCAAAATACAATAAAACTAATAAAAATTACATTTTGTTTTATTAAAGACTCTAGTGAAACCAATTGCCAGTAATTTTAATGATAAAAACTTTAAAACGCGAAATTCACTAAAAAGCATACATTTTGTAAAAGTTTTTTGCGACCGCAAGTGTGACCTATCTTATTTACTCAAATTTGAAGGAGAATCGATTGGGGCAAATTTCAAACTTCTAGGACTTACACACTTCGAGAAAAGTAGGTTTTCTTTCATTTAAAGTTCCAAAATAGAATAAAACTAATAAAAATTACATTTTGTTTTATTAAAGACTCTAGTGAAACCAATTGCCACTAATTTTAATGATAAAAACTTTAAAACCCGAAATTCACTAAAAAGCATACATTTTGTAAAAGTTTTTTGCGACCTCAAGTGTGACGTATCTTATTTCCTCAAATTTGAAGGAGAATCGATTGGGGCAAATTTCAAACTTCTAGGACTTACACACTTCGAGAAAAGTGGGTTTTCTTTCATTTAAAGTTCCAAAATAGAATAAAACTAATAAAAATTACATTTTGTTTATTACAATGGCTTTTCATCTCATACTTATCTCGCTACTTCTGGTGTCCCACAAGGGTCAGTTTTGGGCCCTTTACTTTTCCTTTTAGTAATTAATGACTTACCGTCTGTTGTTGACTGTGAGATTCTTATGTATGCTGATGATGCAAAAATATTTCGAACTGTTGGTAACGTTGATGATGCTAAGCATCTGCAGAATAGTCTGGAAAATCTCAATTCCTGGTGTGTGCGAAATAAATTAAAACTGAATTTAGCCAAATGTAAGGTTGTATCTTTCAACCGTAAAAAAAACCCGATACATTTTAATTATGCTCTAAATAATATTTCTATCTTACGTTATGACCATGTTAAAGACCTTGGAGTTATTTTTGATAAAGAATTTAGATTTCACTTACACTTTGATTACAGTATAAGTAGAGCCTCATCATCTTTAGGGTTTATTATTCGCAACAGTAAAAGTTTTACAAACATAAGCTGCTTGAAGACCTTATATAATTGTTATGTTTTGTCAGTATTAGAATATGCTTCATTAATTTGGTTTCCTATATATCAATGCCACATCCAATCCATTGAGTCAATTCAAAGAAGATTTCTTAAATATTTATTTTTTAAAAGGCATAAGACTTATCCACCTCAGGGGTATGATCAAGATCTCTTACTTTCTGAATTTGCATTATTGTCGCTAGATGACAGAAGGAAAATTGCTTCGCTTATTTTTTTATTTAAAATAATTAATTTTTTTATTGATTCCTCTGCTTTGCTTAGCAGACTTAATTTTTTGGTTCCTCGACTTGGGTCAAGATCTCCTGTTACTTTTCGAGCCTCAATACCACGTACCAACATTCTGTTACGCTGTCCGATTTCACTGATGTGTTCAAGATACAATGTAATTTGCCATAGTGATGTTGATATCTTCAGGCTGAGTTTATATAGTTTTAGGAAATCAATTTTCAGCCTTTTCTCGGCTAAACTGAACTCGGTTTGATTTACCTACTTCTTTGTTCGCTTCTGTTTATCTTTCTCTTTACTTTGTATATTTATATTATGTATATCAATTCTTTGTCCTGTAAATGGTCTCTACTGTTGGGCAAATAAACTATATTATTATTATTATTATTATTTAAAGTTCCAAAATAGAATAAAACTAATAAAAATTACATTTTATTTTATTAAAGACTCTAGTGAAACCAATTGCCAGTAATTTTAATGATAAAAACTTTAAAACCCGAAATTCAATAAAAAGCATACGTTTTGTAAAAGTTTTTTGCGACCGCAAGTGTGACCTATCTTATTTCCTCAAATTTGAAGGAGAATCGATAGGGGCAAATTTCAAACTTCTAGGACTTACACACTTCGAGAAAAGTAGGTTTTCTTTCATTTAAAGTTCCAAAATAGAATAAAACTAATAAAAATTAAATTTTGTTTTATTAAAGACTCTAGTGAAACCAATTGCCACTAATTTTAATGATAAAAACTTTAAAACGCGAAATTCACTAAAAAGCATACATTTTGTAAAAGTTTTTTGCGACCTCAAGTGTGACGTATCTTATTTCCTCAAATTTGAAGGAGAATCGATTGGGGCAAATTTCAAACTTCTAGGACTTACACACTTTGAGAAAAGTAGGTTTTCTTTCATTTAAAGTTCCAAAATAGAATAAAACTAATAAAAATTACATTTTGTTTTATTAAAGACTCTAGTGAAACCAATTGCCAGTAATTTTAATGATAAAAACTTTAAAACGCGAAATTCACTAAAAAGCATACATTTTGTAAAAGTTTTTTGCGACCGCAAGTGTGACCTATCTTATTTACTCAAATTTGAAGGAGAATCGATTGGGGCAAATTTCAAACTTCTAGGACTTACACACTTCGAGAAAAGTAGGTTTTCTTTCATTTAAAGTTCCAAAATAGAATAAAACTAATAAAAATTAAATTTTGTTTTATTAAAGACTCTAGTGAAACCAATTGCCACTAATTTTAATGATAAAAACTTTAAAACGCAAAATTCACTAAAAAGCATACATTTTGTAAAAGTTTTTTGCGACCTCAAGTGTGACTTATCTTATTTCCTCAAATTTGAAGGAGAATCGATTGGGGCAAATTTCAAACTTCTAGGACTTACACACTTCGAGAAAAGTAGGTTTTCTTTCATTTAAAGTTCCAAAATAGAATAAAACTAATAAAAATTAAATTTTGTTTTATCAAAGACTCTAGTGAAACCAATTGCCACTAATTTTAATGATAAAAACTTTAAAACCCGAAATTCAATAAAAAGCATACGTTTTGTAAAAGTTTTTTGCGATCGCAAGTGTGACCTATCTTATTTCCTCAAATTTGAAGGAGAATCGATTGGGGCAAATTTCAAACTTCTAGGACTTACACACTTTGAGAAAAGTAGGTTTTCTTTCATTTAAAGTTCCAAAATAGAATAAAACTAATAAAAATTACATTTTGTTTTATTAAAGACTCTAGTGAAATCAATTGCCAGTAATTTTAATGATAAAAACTTTAAAACGCGAAATTCACTAAAAAGCATACATTTTGTAAAAGTTTTTTGCGACCGCAAGTGTGACCTATCTTATTTCCTCAAATTTGAAGGAGAATCGATTGGGGCAAATTTCAAACTTCTAGGACTTACACACTTCGAGAAAAGTAGGTTTTCTTTCATTTAAAGTTCCAAAATAGAATAAAACTAATAAAAATTAAATTTTGTTTTATTAAAGACTCTAGTGAAACCAATTGCCACTAATTTTAATGATAAAAACTTTAAAACGCGAAATTCACTAAAAAGCATACATTTTGTAAAAGTTTTTTGCGACCTCAAGTGTGACGTATCTTATTTCCTCAAATTTGAAGGAGAATCGATTGGGGCAAATTTCAAACTTCTAGGACTTACACACTTTGAGAAAAGTAGGTTTTCTTTCATTTAAAGTTCCAAAATAGAATAAAACTAATAAAAATTACATTTTGTTTTATTAAAGACTCTAGTGAAACCAATTGCCAGTAATTTTAATGATAAAAACTTTAAAACGCGAAATTCACTAAAAAGCATACATTTTGTAAAAGTTTTTTGCGACCGCAAGTGTGACCTATCTTATTTACTCAAATTTGAAGGAGAATCGATTGGGGCAAATTTCAAACTTCTAGGACTTACACACTTCGAGAAAAGTAGGTTTTCTTTCATTTAAAGTTCCAAAATAGAATAAAACTAATAAAAATTAAATTTTGTTTTATTAAAGACTCTAGTGAAACCAATTGCCACTAATTTTAATGATAAAAACTTTAAAACGCAAAATTCACTAAAAAGCATACATTTTGTAAAAGTTTTTTGCGACCTCAAGTGTGACCTATCTTATTTCCTCAAATTTGAAGGAGAATCGATTGAGGCAAATTTCAAACTTCTAGGACTTACACACTTCGAGAAAAGTAGGTTTTCTTTCATTTAAAGTTCCAAAATAGAATAAAACTAATAAAAATTACATTTTGTTTTATTAAAGACTCTAGTGAAATCAATTGCCAGTAATTTTAATGATAAAAACTTTAAAACGCGAAATTCACTAAAAAGCATACATTTTGTAAAAGTTTTTTGCGACCGCAAGTGTGACCTATCTTATTTACTCAAATTTGAAGGAGAATCGATTGGGGCAAATTTCAAACTTCTAGGACTTACACACTTCGAGAAAAATAGGTTTTCTTTCATTTAAAGTTCCAAAATAGAATAAAACTAATAAAAATTAAATTTTGTTTTATTAAAGACTCTAGTGAAACCAATTGCCACTAATTTTAATGATAAAAACTTTAAAACGCAAAATTCACTAAAAAGCATACATTTTGTAAAAGTTTTTTGCGACCTCAAGTGTGACCTATCTTATTTCCTCAAATTTGAAGGAGAATCGATTGGGGCAAATTTCAAACTTCTAGGACTTACACACTTCGAGAAAAGTAGGTTTTCTTTCATTTAAAGTTCCAAAATAGAATAAAACTAATAAAAATTAAATTTTGTTTTATTAAAGACTCTAGTGAAATCAATTGCCAGTAATTTTAATGATAAAAACTTTAAAACGCGAAATTCACTAAAAAGCATACATTTTGTAAAAGTTTTTTGCGACCGCAAGTGTGACCTATCTTATTTCCTCAAATTTGAAGGAGAATCGATTGGGGCAAATTTCAAACTTCTAGGACTTACACACTTCGAGAAAAGTAGGTTTTCTTTCATTTAAAGTTCCAAAATAGAATAAAACTAATAAAAATTAAATTTTGTTTTATCAAAGACTAGTGAAACCAATTGCCACTAATTTTAATGATAAAAACTTTAAAACGCGAAATTCACTAAAAAGCATACATTTTGTAAAAGTTTTTTGCGACCGCAAGTGTGACCTATCTTATTTACTCAAATTTGAAGGAGAATCGATTGGGGCAAATTTCAAACTTCTAGGACTTACACACTTCGAGAAAAATAGGTTTTCTTTCATTTAAAGTTCCAAAATAGAATAAAACTAATAAAAATTAAATTTTGTTTTATTAAAGACTCTAGTGAAACCAATTGCCACTAATTTTAATGATAAAAACTTTAAAACGCAAAATTCACTAAAAAGCATACATTTTGTAAAAGTTTTTTGCGACCTCAAGTGTGACCTATCTTATTTCCTCAAATTTGAAGGAGAATCGATTGGGGCAAATTTCAAACTTCTAGGACTTACACACTTCGAGAAAAGTAGGTTTTCTTTCATTTAAAGTTCCAAAATAGAATAAAACTAATAAAAATTAAATTTTGTTTTATTAAAGACTCTAGTGAAACCAATTGCCACTAATTTTAATGATAAAAACTTTAAAACGCAAAATTCACTAAAAAGCATACATTTTGTAAAAGTTTTTTGCGACCTCAAGTGTGACCTATCTTATTTCCTCAAATTTGAAGGAGAATCGATTGAGGCAAATTTCAAACTTCTAGGACTTACACACTTCGAGAAAAGTAGGTTTTCTTTCATTTAAAGTTCCAAAATAGAATAAAACTAATAAAAATTAAATTTTGTTTTATCAAAGACTAGTGAAACCAATTGCCACTAATTTTAATGATAAAAACTTTAAAACCCGAAATTCAATAAAAAGCATACGTTTTGTAAAAGTTTTTTGCGATCGCAAGTGTGACCTATCTTATTTCCTCAAATTTGAAGGAGAATCGATTGGGGCAAATTTCAAACTTCTAGGACTTACACACTTCGAGAAAAGTAGGTTTTCTTTCATTTAAAGTTCCAAAATAGAATAAAACTAATAAAAATTACATTTTGTTTTATTAAAGACTCTAGTGAAACCAATTGCCACTAATTTTAATGATAAAAACTTTAAAACCCGAAATTCACTAAAAAGCATACATTTTGTAAAAGTTTTTTGCGACCTCAAGTGTGACGTATCTTATTTCCTCAAATTTGAAGGAGAATCGATTGGGGCAAATTTCAAACTTCTAGGACTTACACACTTCGAGAAAAGTCGGTTTTCTTTCATTTAAAGTTCAAAAATAGAATAAAACTAATAAAAATTTGCTAGGGTGGCGCCATCTGCAAAGTGACATCATCTTGTGAAATATTGATGGTACTACTGCAAATTTTGTCAAGATCGGTGGCCAAATAAAAAATAAATCTTCAAAAATCCTTGTTTTAAAGCATCACAAAAAAAGTTATAAATGAATCAAGAACGGTCAAGTTGGTTTAGAAAAGAAAATCATTAGCTTCCATCCTACACTAATTCCATTTTGATCGGTTCACAGATGGTTCAACTCCAGCCAATCAAAAAACGTTCTTGTAAAAAACTGCCGCAAAAAATTTATTAGTGGCGCCATCTGGAAAATGGTTGCAGATTCTAAAAGCCTCATCTTTTGGCTACGTCCCGTATAAAATTGAGGAAAATCGGTCCCATAATAATAAAGTTATAAGTTATAACCAAAAATAAATCGTTCGGTAACATTTCTTGCATTTTTTTCATGTTTTCTTAACCGAACAGCTCTCTTGGCTTACTGTAAATTTGTGTTTTTCCTGTTTGCTTATCTGTTGCTTGAGTAGTTGGTAGTTCTATGGAAGGTCTATGGGAATTGCATCCGAGGCGCTTGAGTGAGGCGGGACTTAGCCGTCATTCAGGTATATACTCATTCTCTGCTTGACCGCAAATTATGTGGAATATTGACGAAATTTTTATTTTTCAAGATTCTAGTGCCGTTCTCACGCAGGACACCGACAGTTTTATAATCGGTGAGAGGGTTTGGGTTGGCGGCAACAAACCTGGAACTATAGCATTCATAGGGGAGACTCAGTTCGCTCCTGGAGAATGGGCTGGGATAGCACTGGATGAACCTATTGGTAATTGCTTTATCGTACATACAAGACCGGTGCTATTCTGAACGCAATATTGAAGAGTTTGCTGAAATTTAAAACTAGCTTGAAAATCTTCCAAACGAAGGCTTTTAATGTGATAGATTCTTTGGAAATAAGACGGAAAAAATACGTCTTTAGTTTTTTAAATCTCGACCACACTATACATAACAACTTTGATTTATTGTCCAGAATAGCACTGAATTATGTCCTCCTAAAAAATTTTTTTGATACTTTGGCTTCTCTTACTTATTTCATTCGATTTTTCATATTTTTTAAACAAAGATGAACATAATTTGTAAAAAGACGTAGGTACGTCTGAAAATGCGTTTGAAATTGTCCTACGTCGGATTTTCTCATGTGCAAAGAATATGAAATCATCAAATTTCATTGACCTTCGAACTGTAAGATATGCAAAGAATGTGCTCTTTATGATGGAAGATCGAGGAAATATCGAAAAGTTTTTAAAAAAATGGGCAGCTACGGAAGCGGCTGGAACCTCCCCACTTGGTGAATTTTCCAATCCTATCACCAATATCAAGTAAATGTTACTATTTACTATATCTAATAGTTTCACTCCACCAAACCTAAGGTGCTTTCTGTGATTTTTCTAAATTTGACGATCTTTTGCCAAAAGGGCACTAAGTTTGAATACAATTTTGAAAACAAAATTTGAAGACTTTTCATGTGCTGATAAAGAAAATGGGAGTTCATTATTCAAGTTTCAAAGTTGGTATGCCAAAATGGCACTTGCCATTCGCCGATTGCCACCAAAATTAAATCAGCTCTTCGGCGGGTAATGGTATCTCTACATACCAAATTTCAGCCAAATCGATCTAGTAGTTTGGACTGTAGCGTGTTATTTAATGTTTCTTCGAAATTTCGATTTTTTTTGATTTTGTGCCAAAAAGGCGCTAAGTATGAATACATTTCTAGTTACAGAATTTGAAGACCTTTCATGTGCTGATAAAAAAAAATTGTGTTCATAAGTCAAATTTCATAGTTAGTGTGCCAAAAAGGCACTTGGCGTTTGCGGATCGGCAAGAAAATTAACTGGGCTCTCCAGAGGGCCAACACTAAACCACATTCCAAATTTCATTCATATACATACGTACATACGTACATACACACAGACATTTTTTAAAAACCACTTTTTCGTGATCCTGAGACCTTGAAACGTAAAGATCTGGTGTTATCTCAATTTCGAATTTTGGACTGATTGCAGTAACCTCCCATTTTTATATCGGTTGTGGGGAGGTTAACAAGGCGAAACCGCTTTCGGGTCTTAATTTGTTTGAAAATGTCACCTATCAAAAATTAATGGATTTATTGTTTCCTCTAAAATAATCTAAAACGTGACCCATTCAACGCAGCGCGAAGCAGTTATTGGAATCGGTCGGAAAATTCAAAAAAATGGAATCGCCAAAAACATGAAATCTTTACGTTTTATGGTCCTGCATGGGAACCCAAAAAAGTGGTTTTTGAAAAAATGTCTTGTCTGTGATTACGCTGGAGCTCAAACCACTGAACGTATCGAGATGAAATCTGGTACATATACTCAGTGGGCAATTTGTAGGTACTGATTAGATTTTGGGCCACATCGGTCCACGGAAGTGCCTTTTTGGCACATCAACTTTAATAATTTAAATGCAAACTCCCATTTTTCGCGTGACCATATGAAGGCTCTTCGAATTCTGCTTCTAAAAATGTATTCACACTTGTGCCCTTTTGGCCAAAAAATGGTGCCGTGAAACAAATCTATGCATAACTGTATATTTTTATTACTGACCTTGGTGCCATTTTTTCGAAAAATGTCATTTTAGTGGCAAAAGGGCCCTTGTTTCAGTTTATTATACCGGGTGGACCAACACTATTGCCCACCTCAAAAATTGCCCTTTATTTTAAAGCTGGGACTTCGAAATTTTTACAGTGTATATGGCTACCAAGGACCCTTCAAATGAGGGCAAAAGTTTATCTGTCATTCAAAAACTGTGACGTCACGAAATTTTGAAATGTCGTTTTTCCAAGAAAAAAAAATTTTTTACCCATAAAATCGTTTTTTGGGCTAATACCTTTATGTTAAGCCCATTTTTTTAAATTTCCGTCATCAGATTAGCCAACTGTAGCAAGCTAAAAATGGTCCATTTTAATTCACAAGTCGGCCACGTAAACAATTGACTACTATGCGAGGGCTTTCTTGGATAACAGCGTACGCTTTTTTCATCTGTCACCAGTTGACAGCGACACGACGTGGCCATTGAACTGCGAAATTGTTTTTAATTTTAATAAACGTGGATTTTTGTAACGAATAATGTTGAAATATCGGTTTAAACTGGGAATCCACCATTTAATTCGCCCACCCAAGGTGCCAGGAGAGGTTACGAACACGGACATTTAATCAGATGGCGGCGCGGCGTGAAGAGGGGCTCCAGTTTGTGTGAAGGGCTCCGGTTTGTGTGAGGGGGTTTTTTCAAATAGCCATTTCCATAATTCGCATTATTCCATACTTATGTAATTCCACAGGTAATTATTTTGTTGTTATGGCCTGTTTTTTAGTTGGCATTTTTAGGTTAAGTGAGTCGACTTAGTTTGCCCCGTTGAGACTAATATCGAGGACTAAGATATTCACAGCCCAGAATTTAACAGCAACTCGTGTCAAATAAGGACCAAGGAATCGTTTTGCATAACAAAATTGATATTTACAGCCTCTAAATTTAACATCATCTGATCTAAATAAGGGCAAAGGAATTGTTAAACTATCGTTTCAACTAACATAATTAAAATTCAGAGATAAACTGTAGCCGAAGGTAGAAGAATTATAGCCCGATGCCATTTCTTAACTAGTTGGGTTAAATTGTTTGGTAAATTGTAGGGTGATGTAAAACCAAGTGTTTTTAGCTGGCGAAAGTGTGTTGCTGTAAAGTTGAAGTTGCAATCACAATAATTATAATTTTTCAAGGATATAAATTGAAACTTAAATCCTGTATGATCAAACTAACAACAATAAATTGAATTTGATTGACTGATTGTGTTACATAAACTATGGTCTTTTAGCTGTTTTGGATGTCTCAGAATTGTGGATCCTTCAAATATTGTGAAAGAGCTCTACTAATCATCATAGACAAAATTGTGTACAAGGAACTTACGGCTTGTACTTACCTAAAGTGATGCATTACTCACTACCACAACCCATCACTACACAATCATCACCAAATTCACTGCACTGCAACCACTATAGCACAGATCACTTCACAAAAAGTACTTACCTGATTACAGGTACTGCTCAAAGTGGTGGCCTTCTCTTTCGATGCACATCTGAGCACGTCGCTGAAATGAATTTTGGACTGTAGCTGCTGTATTTCGTTCATTGATTGTCTGGAAGGCATCTACGAGTCGTTGCTGCATGTCTTGTCTCGTGGTTGGCTGTGTTCTGTACACAATTTCTTGCACAACTCCCCATGTGAAAAAATCCATAGGTGTGAGATCGGGAGATCTAGCTGGCCAAGCAATTGGACCACCACGACCAATCCATTTATCTGGAAACTTTTCATCTGCCACACCACGAGCTTCTCGACTGAAATGTGGAGGCGCACCATCTTGCTGAAACCACAAATTTTGGATCACATTTAATGGCACATCTTCTAGTAAGTCATCTAATGAATTTCTTAAGAACTCTGCATACATCGCACCAGTCAGATGGCCTTCAAAAAAGAATGGACCAACTAATCGGTTGTCAATAATTCCTCCCCACACGTTCAGTGACCATATGTCTTGTGTTTTTTCTTCTCTCATCCAATGTGGGTTAACCACCGACCAATAGTGCATATTATGCCTGTTTACGTGCCCATTAGATTTGAATGTGCATTCATCGGTGAAAAGCACAAACTTGAAGAAGTCCTGATTTTCCTGCAGTTTCTCTTGGGCCCACGTGCAAAATCTCACCCTGTTCATAAAATCCTCTCCATGTAGTTCCTGATGCAGTTCGATGTGATATGCATGGAATTTGTGCCTTTTTAATATTCTTAGAATCGATGACTTACTTATGCCGCTTGATTGCTTCATTTCTCGACTGCTGACTTGGGGATTATTTTCAGCTATGTTCAAAACAATAGCTTGATTGATTTCATGAGTCACAGCGGGATTTATCACTGTCTTTTTCTTGGGCTTCAAACTGCCTGTCTCTCTAAGTTTCTCTACAATTCTTTTAAATGTTCGTCTATCTGGTTGAAGTCTGTCTGGGTAACGTTGGGCATACAATTCTGCTGCTTGCATTGCATTTTGCTGGCATTCTCCAAAAATCAAGATCATGTCGACCTTGTCTGAAAAGGAAAGATGTTGCATCGGCATGATAAAAATTAAATGCACTCCACTAAAATAGAATAAAACTATTAATTAACACTAGGTATAGGAAATTCACCAAGATTCACTTCTACACGTAATTATAATTAACACTCACAACACAGAAAAACGCGTGAAAGCTTCCCTGGAGGGAAACCAGGATAAGAGCTGTGAAAACAGCTAACAAGAAGGTATGTAAAACTAAGTTGGAAAACACTTCTCTTCAAGAGGTTGAAGATTTCACAAAATAGCAATTTTTCTCAAAATTAGCAACCTAAACACTGCAACACTATTGTAATTCACACACTAATCACACTAGTGGGTGACTAATGATTAGCTAAAAGGGGTTGGAAGAGTTTGAGCGGGAAATTAACGCGCGTAATGAAATAAATGCGCGAAATTCAAGTAAAAATATGAAAGCCTGCTTTATTAAATTTACTTAATAGGCAATTATTGTTAATAAACGAAAGAATAATCTCAGTATTCTTAGTTCATTCTAATGACAAAAATTGAAACTCAGGCACACACACACATCTTGTTTATGCACTGGATGGCTTGTCGTGTGATCAATGATTAATTAGTCCTTATTTGCCCACCATGATGATGATTATTAAATTCCACATTGCACCTTTTTGCTTCTGCTGTTCAAATAATAACTTGAGCTTCACCAACTTCAAAGCATCAATTATTAACGTCTTGATTTTGTTTAGGAGGTACCTACGAGGTATTTGCCAATCGAAAACTGACACTTGCACCACCTTCGATTACAGTTTATCTTTGAATATGAATTATGTTATGCAAAACGATTCCTTGGTGCTTATTTGACACGAGTTGCTGTTAAATTCTGGGCTGTGAATATCTTAGTCCTCGATATTAGTCTCAACGGGGCAAACTAAGTCGACTCACTTAACCTAAAAATGCCAACTACAAAACAGGCCATAACAACAAAATAATTACCTGTGGAATTACATAAGTATGGAATAATGCGAATTATGGAAATGGCTATTTGAAAAAACCCCCTCACACAAACCGGAGCCCTTCACACAAACTGGAGCCCCTCTTCACGCCGCGCCGCCATCTGATTAAATGTCCGTGTTCGTAACCTCTCCTGGCACCTTGGGTGGGCGAATTAAATGGTGGATTCCCAGTTTAAACCGATATTTCAACATTATTCGTTACAAAAATCCACGTTTATTAAAATTAAAAACAATTTCGCAGTTCAATGGCCACGTCGTGTCGCTGTCAACTGGTGACAGATGAAAAAAGCGTACGCTGTTATCCAAGAAAGCCCTCGCATAGTAGTCAATTGTTTACGTGGCCGACTTGTGAATTAAAATGGACCATTTTTAGCTTGCTACAGTTGGCTAATCTGATGACGGAAATTTAAAAAAATGGGCTTAACATAAAGGTATTAGCCCAAAAAACGATTTTATGGGTAAAAATTTTTTTTTTCTTGGAAAAACGATATTTCAAAATTTCGTGACGTCACAGTTTTTGCATGACAGATAAACTTTTGCCCTCATTTGAAGGGTCCTTGGTAGCCATATACACTGTAAAAATTTCGAAGTCCCAGCTTTAAAATAAAAGGCAATTTTTGAGGTGGGCAATAGTGTTGGTCCACCCGGTACAAAAAATCATATTCTTACTATCGGATTCGACAGCTGTTGTATTGCCGGATGAAAAACCTTAGTGCAATTTTTTAGAAAATTTCCATGTTAGTGACAAAAAGGCCCCTTTTTGAATTTTTCTTAGCAAAAAGGCATAATATCATTATCGAATTCGATAGCTGTTGCATTGTCGGATCGATAACCTTAGCGCCATTTTTTCTACCTTCTCCGAGACTGCCATTTTTTTTGTTTTCCTTAAAAGATTTCGTACGAACCATTGTAATTAATTATTTTTCTCGAAGTTAATTTTTAAGTACATATACGGGATGTCCCAGAGCGCTTGCACTTCCTTTTAATTGAGTATTCAGGGTTAAATTCTGTGTCTTTGAAAATTCCAGGGTGGCAATGGTTCTCCAGTTATAAGAAGAGTACCAATCAGATTTGAGCTCTGAATTGCTTCAAGGTAATTTAATGTTAAGGTCCGGTTTTTCCACCTTCGGTAACCTCCAGTTTCCAAAACTGTGGTTAGTTGCTAGGATACAGCCAATCAGAACACTGGTTGCTATGCGACAAATTTTTGGTTAGGTAAACCGAAGGTTATCGAACCGAACCGGACCTAGACGCACTATTTCCTAGGCAACAAGATACTATCAATGAAAATCTATATTGTTGTATTTTGTTACCTAGGAAATAGTTTATCTAACATGAAATAATTTTATGAAGCAATTGAAAGCTCAAATCTGATTGGTCCTCTTAAATCTTGTAACTGGAGAACTGTTGGACCCTGGAAATTTTCAAGAACACGGATCGACTCGGGTTTTAACGCTGCATTAAAAGGAAGTGCGAACGTTCTGCGACACCCTGTAGTATCCCCATTTAATCTGCATGAAGAAAGAAGATTCCAATTTCAAAAAAGATTACCTGCTGCAGTTTTCAATTTCTACTGACCTGTTTTTTTATTTTCACTTTAAAACCAAAGTCAATTGAAGTAAAACATTAGTTTGTACAAATGCAATAGAAAATTAAGTAAGGAAGCGTTAAAAAATAAACATGACATGATATTGAAGATGTGAAGAATCTGGCTATGTATTTGATTACTAGTAGTAGATAAGCTAGGAGGGTTCTAGTCCATTTTGACATCAAATGCATACAACATTACCTACTTATATGTATCTGATGCAAATTATAAATATTTTGAAATAATAATTACCGCGGCTGTTTTATTTTAAAATTGTTGTCATTTCTGTTGTTTTAATTTGAAAATGGAGCACTTTTTTTACTGATTTGTGTGTGTTTGCTCCCCGTGTTTTAGAACTTTTGTTTCTTCTGAACCTTTATTTCTGTTTTTATTTGTATTAATCGGATGATCAAATTTCACTTCATAATAAAGGCGGGTAGATAGGACTTACAGGGTGTTTGTTTCGGGTATACAGTTTTCAGATATAATTCTACATGGAAAAATGTGAAAAAAGTTCCTATAAGCATGTGTTCAGAGATTTCTGTCCTAAGGGGGCTACGGCAAGGGGCGCATAAAATCCATTTTATTGACTACTTCCAAATTATGTTCTCATCAATCAAATTCATTTAAGAGCGATTATAATCAATCAACTTCATTTTAGGGCGATTAATGCGTTTTATCGCAGTTTGCACGACAATTAATCGTTCCCTCGACGACTTAATCTTGAACACAATTCTTTCACAGTTTAAAATCGCCACGTAAACAAAATTATGGGAAATTGAAAATATGACCAACAGACACAGATCCTAGACGCACGTAATGCATAAAAAGCGTCTCTTTTTAACACCGAAGGATCAATTGGTTTCGAGAAAAGTGGATTTAAATATTCATCCCAGGCTTATCAAAACAGGAACTTATAATTTATTATGAATATAGGAACACCCTGTATATGGAACATCAGTAACTTTAACGGCTTTTATTTTTACTGCCATTTTCGTTTCTTTGCATATCTTACATTTGAAGCATTTTTCGGGTGGACGTTAACGAACTTTATAACTCTAGTTTCGAGTAATGTTCACATTTAATTATTTTAGGCAAAAACGATGGATCCGTGGCCGGCGTTCACTATTTCCAGTGCGAAAGCAAAAAAGGCGTTTTTTCACGATTGACACGCCTAACCAGAGTACCATTAGAACTGCCGGGCATGGGCTCTGGCGATACATTCATCCAAAGCTCACCGCCACCCACGAACGGCGTGAGAAGAAGCCCAATATCGCCCACAGGCAGCACGAGAAGTTTATTAAAATCGCCTGCGTCTTTAAGTACGTACAATTTTACAATATTTTATACCGTTTGAACAGCAAAATTTGAGACCGAGAGGACCGTAAAGACTTTACTCGACTTTTCGACGTGCCATTAAAATTTCAGTCTCAAAATTATGTATTTCAATGGACTTATGACTTATGCATCTTCTAATCCCGAAGGCGAGGGAAATGAGTATCACCTGAGGGGTTAAAAGACATTTCAGTCCTGCGGTATATACGCAATTTTAGGCGATTTTAGTGCCGGGAGTGCAAAAAATTAAATTCCGCCCTTGATCTTGCACGTAAATTTTATTTGTAGGTAACTCCAACACGAGCTTGGCCTCGACCTCGACACACCACGTCGACTTCAAAATAGGCGATCGCGTCATCATCAAGAGCAGTCAGGGCTCCAAGGTGGGGACGGTCAGGTACATGGGGCTGACGGATTTCGCCCCCGGGGAATGGGTGGGGGTGGAACTGGACGAGCCCAGGGGGAAAAACGATGGAGCCGTTGAGGGAAAAAGGTGGGCAAGGGCTTAAATTTCAACTTTATGCACCCGGTGATGGGTGTGCGATAATTTACATTACGGACGCTTTGGGCAGTGTTGTTAGTAGTATATTACGTAACGAGAGTTGTAAGAAGCATATTACGCACGTGTGGAAGAGGTTGTACACGAGTCGCGTAGCGGCGAGTGTATAATTCCACAGTGCGCAATTGCCTTACAAGTCGAGTTGCGTACGATACTTTTTCTACGACCACACAATAGGTACTTAACTTTTCAAAAGTAAGTAATAAATTCAAGAATTTGAGGAATATTTTTCTGAAATATTCTCGGTCAGGTCAACCTTATTTTTTTGATGTGATTCCAGTGGTATAGTCAGATATTTCTTAGCAATTCCGGTTCAACCGGAAATGACCATAATTTTTATTTTTCAAATGAAATCATACTTTTTTTCAACGAAATCGGAATCTACGATTTTTTTTCGAGTGCATATCTCACGAGAATGTTATGCAAATTTTAATCAACATTAATATAGCCCTTGGTGGGGGTTTATTGCGCTTGGCCCCGTATAATGCGCATGCGTTGATCTTGTGTCTTTCTAGTGCATTCATACTGTCAACAGAATCTGGGACCTTTCACGTTTACTACAAGCTATTTTAACCATATATGTATTAGAGGTATATGGCTAACTCCCTATTTCAACCCATTGAATGGCCAGGAACCAAAAGAGAGGGACATGTTCGTCTCCGTCTAATGCTTTTTGTATCAAGGATTGCATACTTAGCTTGATTATGACGGGATTTCTCGGGTATCAAACATAGTGGCGCAAATTTTAAATTCAATCTCAAACTCGCACGCATTTTAATCGCAGCTAATTTGGGCAATTTTTATGGAGTTGAGGTGGTGCAGTCGTAATAAATGATAAATGTCATTTTGACGGTTCACTCTGTGGTAAAAGTCATTCTAATAATTATTTTCGCCTTTTCGTGTGCAATTTAGCAAATTGCTTGCTTCTAAAATGAAAATCAGCTTCCATTTTCTAGGTGGTGATGTAAACTATCATACATTAATATAATTCTGTCAGTTTAGCACAGGTATCGATACTGATGTTTATTATTTTCTGAAGAAGAAGAGTCTTGTAGGTAATAAAGCTAAGTACAAAGTAGTTTTTTAGTTAGGAGGTCCTCGAGTGGCTACAGGTATAAGTAAGTAGGTACACGTACTTACGCCTTTCAGAATTGCGTCCCACTTAACTAGAAAAATTGAAGATTTTTGTCACCATTTTTTGCTTTTGTGAAGACCTAAGAATCATGAAACTTAACTGAATCTTTATTATTTAAATGTACACGATCTACTACATATTTAGGTACCTAGGTACTGATTGTCTAAAAGTTTTCCTCATTTTATTTGTAACTCGTTTCTGTAACCTTCGATTACTTCCTTGGACTTAACTGCTGCCATAGACGAATCATCTGCTGCTTAATTCTTTGAGACTTCATCTTATCTGCTTCTTTGGTAAATTGAATGGTTCTTTTTGCCTTTTTAGGTGAATCCAGATCTAAAACATCAACTTCACTTATAAATCTTGGATTTGCAAATTTACGTTTACCTTGATGTTTATCTGGAGAAATTGTTCTCGGTGGTATTAATTATCTCATTTACATTGGTTAATATCTGTAAAACATGCAGGTACATTAAATATAGAAGTCATGTTGGCATCATAGGCATAATTAAGATAAGCAGGAATTACAGAGGTAGGGTTTGTTCTTTGAGATAAAGGGAGTTATTCTTATTAAGATCAGTACTTACTTGGGTAACCGATCATGTTTCTTCAGCGCCGTTCAGCCTACGCTTTCCTGGTTTTTTATAGCACATATAAACATTGATGAACCATGATTATCTCTTAAAGGTAGATTTTATTAATGGGGAGAAAAAGCAACGAACGAACGTGAGGGCGATAATGACAACACTTTGACAAGTTGTCACTGAAGTAAAATGATAAGTAAAACGCGTTGCTTATGCAACACCACAAGCTTCCAATGGCGATAGAACGGTCGCGACCGGTCGCGTCTATCTCTCTTTTATGTTGCGGCTTCCCAGCAATATACCTCTAATACATATATGATTTTAACCTACAATGACGATAGATGACACATAACTGACAGTAGACATTCAAGTAAATGACTGCGCATACGGCCATACATGGCGGCATGACCTTGATTTTTTATCAGATAAATCTTCCAAAGTGACGATAAACTTCCGTTTGATGATTTTGCGAGTTGAATTGGGCATTAGCTCGAGGACTTTAATCCCCGAATATAAATGTCCAAATTCACGAGCAAAATTATCCAAAACGGAAGTTTAGGGTCTGACTTTGGAAAATTTTGCCGATAAAAAATCAATAGTCCCGTTATATTTGCTTAGATTATTTCCAGAATCCCGTTTGTTTTTTTCTTAATGTTGACATTTACATAATTTAGCTGCTCAATATGCATAATATAATCGTATAGTTACCTACTTCGATAACTTACAATTTGCACAATGGATGTAAAGTATATGCAAAGGTGAGCATAATTTCGAGTAATTTACAAATGTCAAATTAAAGATGTAAAAATATTGCTTTTTTTGCAAATTTAACTGAAATGTGACATAACCTTTTTTTGCTTTGACAGTCAAGAGAAACGTCAAAATTTAATCAGTGTCGTCCCGTCGCTATGACGACCCCAGAGGACAATTAAATTTATCCTAGATAAACCTCGTTCATTGGTTGAGTGTTGAGAGTTTGCATTTGATTGGTTGTTTATATAAATTTGACAGATGATGGAAATAATCTGCATTATTTGGTTTCTGAAATGTTTTTTTCTCGGATTAATAATTGGTTAATGCTTACACTGGAATTACTTTTCTTAAAGTCTACTAAATTAACGGTTTATTGTTCCTGGGTACCAAAAACCTGCCAGTATTCTGTATTACGACAATTTCTTTAAAATACCCGCTCAAAGGTTTAAGATAATATGAAGAAATACGGCTTGCCGGTTCCAAGGCATTTTCGGACAAAAAGGTCCTACGATATAACCTAACTTTTGCACAGAAGATTTTCATTGATTTTTACCTCGGATTTTACTTTGCGGTTGAACTGCAAATTTTATCCTGGAAAATACGTTTTTAAATTTTCTAATTAATAAGGACAGAATGATGAATTTAACAAAAATGAGTGAAAAATTACATTTGACAAATGGCAATTGAAAACTGTGCGATTTTCATTCTTTGCGCACAGTTTTAGATTTGTGTGTGTAAGGAACGGCTTACATTGTTCAAAATTGGTTATCTACAATTAATAGTGGTCGTAGAAAAGAATACTTTATACAGGGTGTTTCAGAAACATGTGTACAATAACCTGCCGTTGATTCCCCAAATAAAAACAAGTCAAAAAGATCCTATGAACATGGTTCCGATTTTGCCTCCTACGGCAGCTAGGTCCCCAGAAAGTGTCCCTCAAAATTCTTTCTCAATTTGTTCGAAAAGTATAATTAATACGATTCTGAAATTTTAAGTTAAGACTACCGGCATAAAGAACTTTTTTCTGAATTTTTTTCAAATTTTAATTTTTCTTGACAAATGTCAATTTTTGAAAATTGCTGTGAAAATCGCACGATACTAATCATTGGCCAATAGAAAAATTGATTTCTGTGTGTTTACCATGGCAACTAGGGGATTTCCTGGAAATTTTTGGTACCTACCTAGACCAACCTAAACGAAATTAATAAGTGGAAATTTTTATGTCAAATTAAATGTCAAAAATCATTTCTATTCAATTTCTGTGGCTGTATCGTTGCTATTTTCTAACCGAATGTGCATTCGAGCATTAATTCATTTCCTTGAAACTTTAGTCGTGCATCCCAACAACGTAATCGGGCCCTCGTGTTCCACTCGGACCGATTAATACGTTGTTGGGATGCACTCCAAAGATTTCCGGAAAGAATTAACGCTCTTATGAGATTATAAGTGAATAGTTTGTAAAATCAGCCTAAACTTAGATGAAGTACAATTGCAAAAGGGTACACCGATTTTTTCAATCTCATGACGTGAAAACAATTGAATCCAACGGTAATAAAATACGCCTTGGCATGGTGTAACTCAAACTTTGACATATTTTTTGAAAGAAGTTCATATTGATATTAGATTTTTGTAAAGCTAATTTTTTTCGTGCATCCGGTGGTGTTAAAACCCAATATGGCAGCCATAAGCAAAAGAAAAGTTGACTGACGTTGCTCAAAATCTGGATGGCATAGAAAAGTTCTGTCAATACCATTGAATTGGCAGCTGTCAAAAATATAAAAGCTCCAAATCGCCATTTTTTCAGTTTTTTCGCGATAACTCAGGAACGAATCAAGATATCGCGGACTTCTTTGTAGATTGTTAATTACTTTAAAAACGCGCAACTTTTCCCTAATTTAACCTACTCTCTATTTCTTATGGTTTCTAATTGTGGGCAACGAAAAATTCACCACCCTGTATAAAAAGCTGCTCTTGTTTGAAATCGCTAGGACGCACTGTTTCCGAACTAATCGTTTTAGAGCCCGAAAATTTGTTGCAGAAAATTTCATTTTTTTTAGCAAATTTTCGAAAGTGAGTTCAGGTGCTGTATCTTTCCATTATTTTAGGAAGAAAAGTTTGTATGGGCAAATGGTGGAAAAGGCTTTCTAAGGGAGACACGGTATTTCGAAGAACGTATGTTTTCCAAGACCCCATAGGAAGCATTTTTCACCAAATGTCCATACAAACTTTTCTTCCTAAAATAATACAAGGAATCAGCCCTTGAACTCACTTTTGAAAATTTGCTAAATAAGGTAAAATCTGTAACAAATTCTTGCCATTTCAAATGTGAGTAGCTTTTTATGTCTAATGGACAGCTAGCCACGATTTCGAAATTGTTTTGTGAGAAAATTTCTTACAGATCAAAATTATAGGGAAAATGTGCAAAGCCCTTGATGAAAGTGAAAATTTGAAGAAAATTCAGAAAAAAGTTCTCAAGATTTCGTATTAATTATACTTTTCGAATAAATTGAGAACGACTGAATTTTGAGAGACACTTTCTCTTTTAGGAGACAAAATCGGACCCACGTTCCCAGGAACTTTTTGACTTGTTTTTATTTGGGGAATCAACGGTTGGAATTTGTCAACGTTTCTGAAGCACCCTGTGTATATGTTTATAAATACTTAACAGCACTGACTACGAGCTCAGTAAAATAAATTAATCTTAGTTGACGACGCGAAGCGAGATAAATTGCCCATTATGCAAAATATGTCTTTTCTTTTAGATATTTCGAATGCCGTCCGAATTTCGGCCTTTTCGCCCCCGTTTCTAAAGTCAGTAAATCCCCCTCAAAATTCAAGCCCGGCTCGTGCGCCGTCCACTCCGGTCCTGGGCTCCCCCCCTCCGGAATGAAAAGGGCCAATTCCAAGGAGTCGATGACGTCGCTGGCGTCAAGGACGCCCAGCGTCGCCTCGAGCAGGGTAAGGCTTGGGGTCACATCGTTAACAACCAAGGTAACCATATTAACCTTTTAACGTTTTCGTTTTTTTTTTATTAATTCTTTAAAATATGTTTTGTGGCATGGAGTGATTTTTTTGTTTGTCAGAAGGTGACTTCAGGGACAACGCTAACACAGAGGACCTCCCTTCAGGTAACTTATTGAGGACGTTTCATTTGCCTCAAACAGGAAACCGTTGAGCTATTTTTTTTTTGGAGCTATTAACCCGACTTTGGATACTTTTAGGCGTTCGTTGAATGGTTTATAGTTTATTTTGTTAACTACTAAAATTTTGCTAGTTGTAGAGTTGAAGTTGTTATTTACAGATTTCAATAAAACAGTACTGATCCTTGCCCTTTTCCCTTTCATTCCGTTTTTGATGGGTGTTAAAGTTGCTCTGATTTCAAGCTGTCAAAGGTTCTGTCTTGTGTTCGTAAGGTTCGATTTGTGAAAAATCTCATTTTTAAAGATTATCGGTTTTTTGACGTATTAATTCTGGAGTTTGTCCAAAGTTTCTAAACACGTTCTCACGTTTGTCACGAATTATAACGTGCAAGGGTGTATTAAAAAAACAGTCCAATTTGGCTACAATAAACATAAGGTAATTATAAAAAAAAATCAGTAGCTGCCCAATCAGGGGGTTCAAATAATTATTTGAGAGAATTCATTATATTGCAGTTTGATCATTTTAGTCCGGAGGCAGTAAACATTTTTGGTATGTAATTTCAGCGAGTTTGGTTTAGCACTTTTAAAGTTATTTTCATGCTGGACGTTACTAAAACGGAAGTCTGGCATAAATGTTGTGGGACAGGGGCTAATGGCGGCCATTTAAATTTTTCAAAAATTGACATCTCGAAAACGGTAACAGATACGAAATTTTTTAAAATTAGAACAAAGTTGTATTTTCCAGTGTAGATTAACAATCTGAAAAGAAATCTAAGATGTATCTAGATTGGTTACTGAAATATACTGAAAAAACTGAAAATTGCCAACGTGTTATAACTTGGTTACTAATCGGCAGATCATTATCAAATTTGGTTCAATTACATTACCTTGCACGAAGAATAGAATGAGGCGACGAAAATTTTTCTAAGCCTTCTAGATTAAAATATGACATTTTTCAGTTTTTCCAGTATATTTCATAAACCAAACCAGATATCTTCAATTTCTTTCCAGTTTCTTAATCTGCACTAAAGAACACAACTTTTTTCTAATTTAATAAAATTTCGTATCTTTTACGGTATAAGAGTAGTCAATTTTTGAGAAACTAAAATGGCTGCCATTAGCCCCTGTCCCGCAAGATATACGGCAGACTTCTGTTTTTGTAATCTGCAGCATGAAAATAACTAGAAAATTGCTAAATCGTTTGGTGGCATTTGGTCGAGAGTCAATTTCTACACTCGTTCACACAAAAAATGTACATTGGAGAATCCTAGTGGACATGTGCGATAATTGAAAAATTTAGATGAGTAATCAAAAATTGCTTACCCGAGATTAGTTGCAATTTCCGTCCTTTTTTATTAATTTAGAACAGCTAAATTTGTTACCATATGACGTCATTCATGTCTTTTTTTAAAGTGAGTAAGGACTCGTTAGTTGTCACAGCAATGTTTTAACGATGTATAGGTACTGGTTTGAAGAGATTAGTGCTTTAATTGACTGTTTCAAAAAACTTAAAATAAACTGGCACACTGTACTGTGAGGTAACTGGTGTGCGTTCATAAATGTCTTGATTTTGTCCTCGTTCCACCTTTAAGGAATATTCTCTGTCACTTTTTAGCTTACAATGGAGTTATCAAGGTAGCATTTCTAAACGCAGTCTGGAGACGTTCAGTCTTTTCTGTACCTATCTCTATGCCTTTGAAATATTGAGAAGGGTTTCAAAAATTTTAATTAGCTTGTTCGCAATTTTTGCGAGTGTTATCATGATGAATGGGAAATAGTTTGTGCTTAATTCAATGGGGGCCGATCACTATAGTGGAATTAGGTGGAATTAATTCCGGAATTGTAGAATTTACTGGGAATTATTTTGGAATTGACGGAATTGAAAAGGATTTATTTGAAATTATACTCTGTCCGGGATCCACACGACCAAGATTCACCCTATTTCCATGGCGAATCATTGTTGTCAACAGACCAAGTGTGGAGTTGACGTGAAATTCATTGGAATTAATGAAATTTGTTGTTGAACATTTGTACAACTTGCCTACGAATTCAAATTCCATCCGAACAAAGCTCAATAATAATAATAATAATAATAATATTTATTCGTCCATTACATACATTTAATTAGACATGGGATAAAGTCAAAACATGTGTATATACATAAAATCATACAATACAATAAATAATACGTCAATACATCAATACATATATTATTGGTCACATTTATACTAGGACAAGAATTACATATTTAAATATTCTGCAACAGTGTAAAAACATTTGGTGGCTGGAAATTGTTTTAATTTAAGTTTAAATAAATTTTTGTTAGCCACATCTTTTATGACCATGGGTAGTTTATTGTACAGATTCGTGCATGTATAATACGGTGATTTTTCATATAAGGCTGTGTTATGTTTTTGTACCCTTATATCAGTAGCATGCCTAGTGTTGTAGTAGTGATTTACATTGTTGTTATCAAATAAAGTTCTGTTTTGGAATACATAAGTACAGCTAATGGCATTGCAAGACGTAATTTATTACTGTTCAATTCAATTGTTTTCACATGTTATAAGAGATTGAAGAAGTCGGCGTACCTTTTTGCAATTGTTTTTCATCTAAGTTTAGGCAAATTTTTCAAATTATTCATACTAATTTTCAAATTCTGATATCTGTCAAAAAAGTTCATGTTGACTACATTTTTGGAAAGCCAATTCTTTTGTGTATTTGATGGTGTCAAAATTCAATATAGGCTTCATTTAAATAACATTAGGAAGATATTAATTTTTCTTAAATTGGTAATTTTCAGATTTTTTGTGATAACTCAGGAACGAATCAAAATATCGGGAAATTCTCTTCAGATTCTTAATCAGCAAGAAATAGCGCAACTTGTTTCCAATTTAAACTACTTTCCATCTATTATGGTTTCCGAGATACTAATGGTGAGCATCGAAAAATTAACCACCCTGTATAATTCTAATTATGTTCAGATAATTCCAATTAGTTTCATTTATTTCTTTTCAACGGAATCAAATTGGGACTGGATCGAAATTCCTGGAATTATGTTGGAAGTAAATTGGAATTAACTGAACTAGAATTGATGGAGTTAAACCGGAATTGACGCATTTTTGGAGTTATCAGCCCTCCCAGCATTTTTTTACAGTTAACCATCAAATTTCTTATTTGAGCTAAATTTCAAGATTACTGAAGCCAAAATAATGCAGAAAAACTGAATTGTACCAAAGTGAGAGAAAAAAGCGTAATTTTTAGGTGTAAGTAAGTGTTATTGAGCGATATCCTAACTTTTGGGTATGAGTTTAGTTGCCTTCAGAGCAATTTTGTTGATCCCTCTGTAGAACCGATTCCTTATGGCCTTCTTACCCTGGCAATCCCATGACGTCCTTTAGCTGGTTTGTAGGTATCCATACTGGTTGAACTGAGAAATGTATTTGAATATCTTAAGAAACGTTCAAAAACAAAAAAAATAATTTAAAAATTTAAACTTTTTCCTCTTTATCCCACAAACTGAAAACCTCCATTGTTTTGAGTTGACTTTATGCCGATCGCTATGTATATTGGTTGTCATGGCAATCCTAGAACACCATTCATTAATATGGCACAGTTTCGTATACTGGTTGAAATACAAGGTGTGCTTGCAGACAACAAAAATATTTCTATTTGATTTAAATAGCTTAACATTACGAAGTGGGTAATTAATGGTATTGTTACCTCGACCAGCTCAGGGGTGGTTTATGGTTTGCGGGATGAGAGCGAGGTGTGGTTCGTTATGGTTCCTGGTTATTAAAGCGGAGAAAGAATCGTAAAAAAAAACCAAAACATATATTTAATAAAAAAAAGTGCTCGGTCCGATTAGTGGCCACGCGAGGACGCGATTTAGGTAACAAAATAAAATATTAAATAAACTCTTTGAATTATTATAAGTTTACAAATTGAATGAAAATGACTTAAAAATAAAAACGGCGGATTCTCGGCGGATATGTTGATAGTGGACGGCTGCGGCTGTTCAGAGTAACGAGGCGCCAGCGATGCCGTCGAAGAGGCTACTTTGTTTTGGGCGAACTGCCGACTCTCTGGTTATCAATATTCAACATTTTAAAAAAAGGAAGACGAAATGCAGGAGCCCTGAAAGTTTGTGATGGGCGTCATTTCCGAGACAAACAAAAAAAAAGAAAGAACTCACTGTGATTTTAGGCGGCTCCGAAGTGAATTGAGGAAGTCGTGACTTTCTGAGTGTCCTCGGCCCTTTTGGGTACTTTCGTAACTTTAAATCCCTTTACGGATGCTTCAACTAGTAACCACAATTTCAGCAATGATAACGGGGGAGGAACACACATATCACAACTCACGTACAATTTAGACTGACCTCGCGCGTCTTCCTCATATTAACGCTTCGAAATTCTTGAGCAACAAATTATCTCTTTCTTTTATTTTTACCTTTCATCTCTCTCTCGGTTTCGAATTTATTTTGCATCGTAACAGTATATTACGTACCAAGGAATGTAAGTGTAATTTTTGTGGTCGAGGAGTGCAGTTAAATAAAGTACATTTCGAGGTGCGGATAGTATTTTTTGTAATACCTCCGTCAGAAAGAGAAAAATACTGCACACCCCTTACACTGTAAGTAACATTTACCGGTTTCAGGCGATTAAAGCGTTCTTAACATGCATAAAAATAGGCTGGTAAGCAGATCATAACGTTATCTAATGGTTTCTAGACAACAAGCCCATTAACCATTCATGACAACAATGACCCCATTCAAATGCTGTCATCTCGATTGTCAAAATGACGCGAATTCACGCAACATTTTTTTAATTTTGGCTTTAATCGCTTTAAACCGATAAACTATTGAACAAACCTCGGATGTTATGAATCATAACAGACTTAGATGTCTTAAAATCCTCGCTCTCCGAGCTCGGATTTCAATTGACATCTGCGTCTGTTATGATAGTCATAACATTCCTAGGTATGTTAATAGCTATTACAGCCCATGAACCGTAAGTAAATATTACAATCCTGTGCGTAAGCATAGAAACGACATAGCAACTGGTAATGTATTGTAAGATCCACTTACTGTCAGTGAATTTTGACACTAATGGAGAAGTTACAATGCAGGTATTCGCGAAAATCAGCAAAGTGTCTGACATCTGGTGGCAATACTTTAATTACACTGAGAGACAGGATACGGAAATACTTTTAAACGTCCGTCATCATAATTTCGGCTTACGTCAGTCAGTTGTCAGTTGCGAGGTTAGGTAGTAGTTTTGTTCGAAGACATCCTCTCGCTGACTCGAAATTTTGGGCATAATTCTGTGGAATTTTACGTTTTGTGTACTTAAGTGGAACATTGTAAATCCAGGAAAAGTTGACTTTTAAAAAATCCACGTATCGATGTCACTGATGTCACCAACTGACACTGTCAGGCACGTCACGCTAGAATTCTCACCTCCGACTCCCCAGTGGGGTGAGATCGCCATTTTGTGGTTTAGCAATGCCATCTATTAGCAGCTGATTTTCGCGAATTGCTAAAACGATATAATGGCAACTTATGACGTCATCAAATGTAATTTTGTGAACATGTTTTTCTCAACCAATATACAGGCTGTTCCTTAAGTACACTACCAGACTTCAGGGGGTGATTCCCGACATCATTTTAACATAAAAACCTCCTTCCAAGATACAGGGTGTGCAAATTAAACATTTTTTTTGCTAATCTAAAACGCGTTAAGATATTTTGCTGAAACTTTTTATCCATATTTTAAATGTCAAATATCAAAACATCGAAAGCCTTAATTAGTTCAAGGCGAGGTTCAAAGACTTGCATGAAAAACTAAATAGAGAAGAAAATTTGAGTTTGCAAATATTTAAAAACTTGCACACCATGTATCTTGAAAACTAACCACATACAAAGTTTTCGTCTTAGAATAATGTGAGGAGTCACTCAGTGGAAGTTTGTCGGTGTACTTCGGGAGCACTCTATAGGGCTTGTTGCTTTTTAGAAAGATGTCAAATAACTCCCCAGGCCAACGTCTACGTGATTTTTGACAAGTAGATGAGTTTTGACAGTTTAACACATCGAGTTGACAATAATTGTCAAACAAATCAGAATCAATCGATCAAATAGCGTAGCCACCTACGATAGTATGCTTCAGAGCAGCTGTAACACAGTACCACGGCCGGGTTAAAGCTCCTCCAACGGTTTCTCTGTTTCCCCACCCTCCATTTCCAATCTCTAAATTCCGAACTGTCACAGGATCTCGTCAAGGACAAGGACCAACGAATCCAGCAATTGCTCAAAGAACAGGAACTGGAAAGGGCGGCCATCACTCGCGCCGCCAGCCAAGCCGAAGACGCCGAACAGAAACTCGTCGAACTCCAACACGAATTCGAGCAGCACCGCGCACGCTCCGACCTCCAACTCAAAGAACACAAACATCTTTTCGCTCAACTCCAACATCAAAATGAGGAAGTCCTCGCCCAGCTGGACGACGAAAAACGGAAGAATGAAGATCTTCAATTTCGCTTGGAGGAACTTTCGATCACTGAAGCGGACGTTCAGGTGAATCAATTTCGAGGTTTTTTTTTTTTGGTTAAATATCTAAAAAGTGTAAATTTTATAGGCGAAAACTCTTATACAGAATGTAAGTTGTGTGGGTTGCATGCTGTGTTCTTATTTTTGCTTGCGCGGCGCTTGTTGCAAGTTGCAAGCCACTTCGTCAATTTTGTGTACAGTGCTAGTCAGAACATATGTGATAACGGATGGCTGCGGAAACAAATGAATCGCAATCTGTCGAAAGGACGTTTGTCCAGAATTAGTTCGTACAGCGCCATCTGTCATTTTACCGGGGGCTTGTTTAGGCCACGGAACTCTATACAGGGTGGTCGTTTTATCTTGAGACTGGCAAATATCTCCCAAAGGAAGCATTTTAGAAAAAAATGTTTTGTATAAAAGTTTTATGACTTCGAGGGGGAAAATAGATGGCATCTACGCCATTTTGATTCAAGGTCATTTTCAAGGTCAAATGAAGGTCAACTTGATTTTGTTTAATGGAAACCTATATTTTTTGTTACAAATTCTTATTCCCCGCAAAAAAACGAACAACTCTCATCTAAACTATTTTTGGATCCGATGAATGTAAATTTTAATCTTTTTCGAAATCCCTAGAAATTCCCTAGTAACAGAGGCACGACAAAACAAATGAACAACCGTTGTATCTTAGCAACGATAAATTCTAGATAAATAAACCACAAAAATTGTTGTAGATTTTGTTTTTGTCATGCCGCTGTTGCTACGGAAGGCAATGGATTTCGAAGAAGATTAAAATTGTCATTTAAATATCAGATAAACTATGCATCGGATCCAAAAATAGTTTAGATGAGAGTTGTTTGTTCTTTTACGGGGAATAAGAATCTGTAATAAAAAATGTAGGTTTCCATTAAAAAAAATGAAGTTGACCTTCATTGACCTTGAAAATGACCTTGAATCAAAATGGCGTTGATGCCATCTATTTTCCCCCTCGAAGTCAAAACTTTTATACAAAACATTTTTTTCTAAAATGCTTCCTTTCCGAGATATTTGCCAGTCTCAAGATAAAACGACCACCCTGTATAAACATGGAGTGCCAATGGTATAATGTCAGGTTAAGCCAAATTGAACCTTGCGCAGTGGTATAACGACGCATGCGCTTTGAGACCAACAATCAAAAGTTAACGGCTTTGCAATAATAATGCAACAAATTTTTACTTTACCGAAGAAAGTGACAGCAGAAGAGTGACAACTGACAAGCAAATCACTGTCAAAAGAAAGGTAAAATCAAAGTATACCCCTCGCATGGGAATTTCAACCTTATTGAGATGTACTACTTGTTTATATAGAGTTCAGTGGTTTGAGCACGTGACATCTGTCATTTTATCTGGGGACTGTGCGAACTAATACTTTAGACAAGCGTCCTTTCGACAGATTGCGATTCACTTGTTTCCATAGCCATCCGATCCCCTATCACTTATTCCGTGAATAGCTCTGTATCTTTTCTAGTCTTTGCAGCAACTACATAGATGTCTAATATTTGCGAGGTGGCTTGTAAAACACGGCCTGCTAAAATTACATAAATTAGAAATATCAAAAGAGAATTTTGGAGATCCACTTGTAGTAGGTAGAATTTCGACGACGCATACCAAAAATTAAACAATTATTTGTGCCACAAATTTTGACACCTGTCAAATAATAGGACAGTTCACAGTTACGTACTTATTGCCTCAAAGTGTGGGTGCGAAAAAAGCCACCAGCAGATATAAATCAAAGCGATGTGTATGCCTGTAGATGTTCATAACGTTGATGTGTATGAAGGGGCCAGCTGGATTTGATGGTGCAATTGGATGCAGATTTTATCAATCTGCACCTAGTAGTAGTGCCTTCGCAGCCGCAAGATGTGACAAATAGGCGAATTGTGAAAAAAATTGCGTTTAGAGTTAAAAAAATACTACAAATTAACAAAAAAATAGGCAGCAATGAAGCGGCTGGAATTTAACGCAAAAATTATAAAAATGACACTCCAGGCGGTACGATTGGCCCTAATCGGGCCCCCTTTTTCAATGTTTCCTAAAAATTGCGAATATTTGTTTTTTTTTACAAAATGGCACTAAGACTACAGAATTTGAACCATCGCATAGGCGCAAAAGCTTGTTAACTTACTGTAAGTAAAGTTATGAAATATTTACATAGTCCAAATAAGCAGATACGTAAATTACCGAAAAAAATGCGAATTTGTGCTTAATTAACTGTAGGGGGGTGAGGATGAAAAATTGCGAAGATTGAGTGAGTTAAATAGAATTGTGGAATACAACAGAAAAATAAGCCAAATATGCAAACATTTCTTTGGGGGGGTGGGGTGTTAACCTATTAACCTATTGCGAGGGGGTTGAAGAATTAAAAAGGTAAATTGAATGCAAATGAGCTCAATTGTGCGAAATTCACACTTGGGGGGGTTGAAAAATTGTGAAGGGATCAAAGACGTGGCAAGATGAAGTCACTTATTAACAATATTTAAAAAAGACCAAAATAAAGTGGTGTGCCAAAAAAACGCGTTACTTTTATTTCCCCTGTATCTTCCTTAATTTTAGAGCGATATTTTTGAGTTTTATATAGGACGTAGCTGAGGGTTGAGACTATCGATACTGCCCATTAAATTTTTAGGGAGCACGATCCTCGTCCTTCCTAAGAACTTTTATATAAGGCCAATGTTTCGTTACCCAACGTAAGCCCTGCATTCGTTTTAATACAGAAAAACATTTAAACTGATATCATATTTTGTATTATCAGGGGCTCTAAGGAAACTAATTGCAACTATTTTTTCCAAAAAAAAAACTTTAAACGCCACATTCACTAGCAAGTATACAGGGTGTTGCCAGTTTCATTGTCCCACTACTGGTATCTCTGAAACTATAAGAGGTAGGAGGTCGGTTAAATTAGAAAAAAGTTCCGCTTTTTGAAGGTGAATAAGAATTTGTAAAGAATTCTCCAATACCTTGATTCGCTCCCGAGTTATACTGAAAGAAACTGAAATTCGCGATTTTAAAGAAAAATTCGTGACTTACTAGCTGTCAATCCTATTCAAATGAAACTTTGAACTTTTGTTTTTGACAGCTGTCAATTCAAAGGCATTGATAGAAATTTTCTAGGTCTTCTAGATTTCGAGCAACAATAAAATTCCTGACGTTTTGCAGCAAGACTGAGGAATTTTATTTCACCAGTTTAAAAGACACGCCACTTTGAGTTATTATGGATTTTTACTTCGTCGTTTTTAAAAAAAAATCGAGGTTGTTACATTTTTGAAAATGTTAAAATCCAATATGGCGACCATAAGAAAAAGAAGAGTACTGTCGTTGCTCAAAATCTAGAAGGACTAGAAAATTTCGGTCAATGACGTTCAATTGACAGCTGTAAAAAATATTAAAGTTCCAAGTTTCATTTGATTAGCATCAACTGTTAGTAAAGCCTGTATGACACGATACAATATTTGGTCCTAAATTGCATCAAATGCCTATGCAATTGCATTGCATTGGATTCTATGATTTTTTCTTTAAAATCGTGAATTTCAGTTTTTGCAAGATAACTCGGGAACGAATCAAGATATTGGAGAATTCTTTACAGATTCTTGTTCACCTTCAAAAAGCGCAACTTTTTTCTAATTTAACCCACCTTTTATAGTTTCCGAAATCCCAATAGTGGGACAATGAAATTGGCAACACCCTGTATACAAGAAATGTGATTTTCTAAATGTTTTTGGAGGTGTGAAGTGTGACCCACCTTACTTTATAAGATTTGAAGGAGAATTGATTGGTGTGAATTTCAAACTTCTAAGACTCACCCACTTCGAAAAAACTGGCCCTGTACGTTCATTTTAATACGGAAAACCGCTATAAATCACTAAAAAACAGTCAATTTGAACTGAAATCATATTTTGCATTGTCAGGGACTGTAGGGAAACTAACTGCCACTAATTTTTCAAAAGAAAAATTTAAAACGCGAAATCCACTAGATTAGAAAGGTGATTAGAAAGGTGATTTTTTAAAAGTTTTTGCAGTGGTCAAGTGTGACCCATGTTACTTCTTTAAATTTGTTGGAGAATCGATTGGTGCAAATTTCAAACTTCTAGGACTCACCCACTTCGAGTGAAGTAGACCTACCTTCATTTTAATACGGAAAACCTCTATAAATTCAATAAAGAACCGTCTATTTGAACTGAAATTATATTTTGTTTTACAGGGGCTCTGGAGAAACTAACAGCCACTAATTTTTCCAAAGGAAAATTTAAAACGCGAAGTCCACTAGATTAGAAAGGTGATTAGAAAGGTGATTTTTCAAAAGTTTTTGGAGTTGTCAAGTGTGACCCATCTTACTTCTTTAAATTTGAAGGAGAATCGATTGGTACAAATTTGAAACTTCGAGTGAAATAGCCCTACGTTAATTTTAATACGGAAAACCTCTATAAATTCAATAAAAAATCGTCTATTTGAACCGAAATCATATTTTGTACAATCAAGGGCTCTAGGGAACTAACTGCCACTAATTTTTCCAAAGAAAAATTTAAAACGCGAAATCCACTACCAAGTATACCTACATTAGAAAGGTGATTTTTTGAAAGTTTTTGGAGTGGCCAAGTGTGACCCATCTTACTTCTTTGAATTTGGTGGAGAATCGATTGGTGCAAATTTCAAACTTCTAGGACTCACCCACTTCGAGTGAAGTAGCCCTACGTTAATTTTAATACGGAAAACCTCTATAAATTCAATAAAAAACCGTCTATTTGAACTGAAATCATATTTTGTACTATCAGGGGCTCTAGGGAAACTAACTGCCACTAATTTTTCCAAAGAAAAATTTAAAACGCGAAATCCACTAGCAAGTATACATTAGAAAGGTGATTTTTTTAAAGTTTTTGTTGTGGTCAAGTGTGACCCATCTTACTTCTTTAAATTTGAAGGAGAATCGATTTTTGCAAATTTCAAACTTCTAGAACTCACCCACTTCGAGTGATGTAGCCCTACGTTAATTTTAATCTGGAAAACCCCTATAAATTCAATAAAAAACAGTCAATTTGAACTGAAATCATATTTTGTACTATCAGGGGCTCTAGGGAAACTAATTACCACTAATTTTGCCAAAGGAAAATTTAAAACGCGAAATCCACTAATAAGTATACATTAGAAAGGTGTTTTTTAAAAGTTTTTGGAATGGTCAAGTGTGACCCATCTTACTTCTTTAAATTTGAAGGAGAATCGATTGGTGCAAATTTCAAACTTCTAGGACTCACCCACTTCGAAAAAAACAGTCCATTTGAACTGAAGTCATATTTTGCATTGTCAGGGCCTCTAGGGAAACTAATTGCCACTAATTTTTCCGAAAAAAAACTAAGAACGCGAAATCCACTAGCAAGTATACGTTAGAAAGGAGATTTTCAAAATTTTCTGGAGGCGCCATTGTGTTTTCACCCCCCGAAATTGACACCCTCATCTTCAACAGACTTGAAAGTTGAACGTGTATACCAAGTTTCTCCTACCCCTAAAAGCAATCCCCGGCGAGTATTTAGGGATATACAGTTGCATACCAAGTTTCAGCTGGATATCTTAATCCGTTCTCAAGTTATCCGACGGACAGGCTAGACGAGCTAGCGAGCGAACGAATAATCAAGGACTCTAAGAGTACCTCCGTATTCGGCCACAGCACTAAAAGATTAAAAAGATGGCGGCCACTTCCGGTAAAACCGTTAGTGCGGGGAAATTGGAGATATACCGTGAGATCTAATAAAAATCAAATTCGAATTGGCTAAACTGAGTGACGTTCATTGACAATATAAATAATTTAGATATGTCACTTTTTTGATTTTGATTATTGAATCAGTTTAGCCAACTTAACTCTTAATTCGCTAACGGTATTATTTTTGGTGTACGTGGTCGACCACGACTCAAATTTTAAAATTGTACTAGTTATGGATTTCCAAAATTTTCCGACGAACGGTTTTTGTGATCAACCCTGTATGTTTTGCTTTTTTCCCAAAGGCCACCAATGAAGTCAATCTTGGAAGAATCAAAGAACTGGAGCAAATTCTGGCACAAGAAAAACATAAATCCGAGAATTTCGAACAAATCTCCAATAAACTTTTCGAAGCAGAAGAGAAACTGATAAAGGCTCGTGAAGAAATAGAATCCATTAAAAAACAGAACTCTGCTGATTCAGAAGAACGTTTCGTTTTGTTGCAAACGCAAGTCGATACAATCAAGGGAGAAAAAGAAAAACTAGAAGAGGAAGTGAAGAAAATTGCACTTCTAAGCTCGGAACTTGAAAGTCTCAAATTGTTATTAGAAGAAAAGAAGAAAGGATTAGAAGAATTAGAAGCAGAAAAAGTAGAAATGGTTAAAACAAACGACAAGTTAAAGATGGAGCTTAGTGCCAAGTTGCTAGACATAGAGACGTTCAACGAAAATTTTGCTAAGAAAGAACACGAACTGGAGGAATCACGAAAACAACTTGAGATTGTCAAATCAGAATTGGTGATAAAAATTGATGAAGTGGAGGGATTCAAAAATAATTCAAGCAATATCGAGGAAACGCTTAAAAAGGAACTCGAAGATTTTAAGCTGAAAGTTAACCACTTGGAAGAGCTTAAAAACCAGTTTGAGTCGCAGTTGAACGAAAAAAATGTCAAGATTGAAGAAGCAACAATCGCAGTTAAGAAGAAAGATGAAGAAGTAGAAAAATTAACTGCTGAAATAGCAAATTTGAAGAATATTTTCGAAACAAACACTAGTGGTTACCAGAAACAAATCGAAGAACAAAATGGTGAGATAAAGATTAAGAACGAGGAAATTTCAAAAGCTTCTGAACAGATGAAAAAATTAGAAGAAGATTCCGGGAAATTCAAGGAAGAAGTGGACAATCAACGTGAAGAAATCCATCAATTGAAGTTGCAAAATGGAGACTTGCAACGTCAATCAGAAGCTGCTTCTGATCGTATTTCTGAATTGACTGTAGCAAATCAGAAACTAGAATCAGAAATTCAGACGATCATTAGTTCGAAGGGTGAAAATGCCTCTCAGTTGGAGCAACTCAGAAACGAATTGAAAGAAAAAGACAGTAGTTTAGACAACGTAAAGAAGGATTTAGTTGAAAAGGTGCAGAATTCCGAGAGACAACGTCAGGAACTAGAATTGAAGCTTCAAGAAATCACTTCTGAGTATGGGAATTTCAAGGAGGATTCAACGCAGAAATTGAGGGTGGTATCAGAAAATGAAGGGAATCTACAAGAACGATACAATGAAATAAAGAAACTAAAGGAGGAAAGTGAAGGTAAAATTGGAGAACTCCAGAAAGCCTTGACAGAAAAACAAGTTGTTCTCGAGAAGTTTTCAAGCAGTGAAAGTAATCTTAAAGAGGAATTGTTGAAAACCAATGAGACCTTAAATAAAACCATTCAAGAGTACGAAGAAAGAATCAACAACCTTAGAAACGAATCGCAGACGTTCAAAGAAGAAATTGTGAAACGATCAGAAGAAGTTGCTTCTAAGGAAAAGCTAGAAGAAGAGTTTAAAGAAGTTACCAAGAGACTAGAAGTAGAATTAGAGGAAAAGAACGCACAGCATCAAGCAGCTCTCTTAAAACTAGAAGAACTTCAAGGAAAGTTGCAAGAAATCACTTCTGATTCTCAGAAGAACAAGGCCAGTTTAGAAGAACAATTAGGGGTTGAAGCAAAGTTAAAAGAACAACACGACAGAAGTTTTAAAGAATTAAATGAAAAATTTGTGGAGAAGTGTGGAAAAATCGAAGAGTTGGAAGCTAGCCTGAAGGAGAAAGAAGTTCTCTTGCAGAATCTTCAAGGTCAGTGCCTGACTAACGAGGGCGATTTCCAGGAACAGTTGGCTAAAACTACCGGAAATTTAACTAAGACAATTGAAGAACTTCAAGGTCAAACGGTCAAACTCGCAGAAGAATCGTTGAAGTTAAAAGAAGAATTGGTGAAGAAATCAGAAGAAAGTGTGGAAATTACCGCAGAAGCTCAGAAGAGGGACGACGAACTTCAGCGGAGATTCTCGGAGATCATTAAAAAGCTGGAACTTGAAGTTAAAGAGAAATCTTCAGTGTTGGAACTAGTCAAAAAAGGAAGTGGTGATAATTTAGCAGCCAAAGAAGAAAGAATCAAGATTTTGATTGGTGAAGTCGAAGCTGGTAGAGCCTCCTCAGCTGAGTTCGAAGCAAAATCGCAAAATAGCTTGAAACTTTTGTCTGGTCTAAGAATCACTCAGAAGCAGAAAGACCATTGTTTCTCTTTGTTGAAAGGTGAGGGAGAGGCAGTTCTGCGAATCCTCGAGAAGATTCCAGTGGAAGAGGATAAGGATACTGAGAGAATTCTTAATCTGCAGAAGGACCTGGAAGGGGTGAAAAAGAATTTAGCAGAAAGAGACCGACTCCATAATTTGCAGAGGGAGGAAATTCACAAACTTCAGGAGCAGTTGAAGAAGTCGAAGGAATCCAGTCAAACGCAGGCAGGACCAGTAGACCATAATTCTGTAAGTTTTTTTTTAGACTAGAAAATAGGTATTCGCGAAAATCAGCTGCTAATAGATGGCATTGCTAAACCACAAAATGGCGGTCTCACCACATTGGGGAGCCGGAAGTGAGAATTCTAGCGTGACATGCCTGACAGTGTCAGTTGGTGACATCAGTGACATCGACACCTGGATTTTTTAAAAGCCAAGTTTTCCTGGATTTACAATGTTTCACTTAAGTACACAAAACGTAAACTTCCACAGAATTATTCCCAAAATTTCGAGTCAGCGAGAGGATGTCTCCGAACAAAACTACTACCTAACCTCGCAACTGACAACTGACTGACGTAAGCCGAAATTATGATGACGGACGTTTAAAAGTATTTCCGTATCCTGTCTCTCAGTGTAATTAAAGTATTGCCACCAGATGTCAGACACTTTGCTGATTTTCGCGAATATAAATTCTCAGGTATGATCAAATGACAGAACGTTGACAGATTTTGAAAAATATTGATACTCTCCATTAATTTTCTATTGAAGTGACAGAACGTCAAGATTTGAATTTTAGGTTGGTATGAGGAAATTTTGCAAGGAATTTTACTGACAGGTGAGTTGGTAGAAGCGAGTTCAATGCGATACGTCAGAAAACATGACAAATGTCAAAATTTTGCAATTGCTCTGAATTGGCCTAAAACGGCCTTTGTGTGCGTGCAGTTTTGAGTAAAGTGCAAAGAAAAATATTCACGAAAAAGCCTCAGGTACGTTTATCTGTGCCACTGCTTCTAACAATAAAAATAAACCCTAGAAGATTCGGTTTATGTCATGTTTTTGCTTTCCCGCTAAATCTCTATCAAATTGTCAAAAGTACACGCCCTTACAAATTAGGGTTGTACAGTTCCAGAAAAATTTTAGATCTGCTATAGAAAATGAACGGACTTTAGATCTATAAAACCTTCCAAATGTGATAAGATCCTTATTTTTAGCTGTGCGATGCAGATCTTTACCAAAATCTAGTTGCATATCTGTCATTTTACCGTGCCAAATGAAAGCCTGTATTACACAACTATGATTGAGAAGATTCATAATCTGGTTTCTACAGTAAATAAAATCGCAGAGTTGTGTGAGTCCGGCTTTTGTTGAACGGGCTGTTAATTCCGTCAGAAGTCCTGTCAGTAAAGTCCCGTCGCATATTAACGAAAGCGGGGGTTGTGTGTCTCAGGCTTTTTTTCTGTTGGTTTGTAAACGGGATTTCTGTTCTGTCAAAATTCCTGTCATGGACAATAATTAACAACAAAGACCCCTTTCAACCTCCATTGTTACTGTTTATTGACACTGACAGTGAGTGACGGGAGTTTTGACGGATGTGAAATCCCGTTTACAAACCAACAGAAAAAAAAGCCTGAGACACACAACCCCCGCTTTCGTTAATATACGACGGGACTTTAGTAACAATGGAGACTGTCAAGGTGAGTTTTCACTTCGCGGATTTGCGGAACAGTCCGTGATTGGTTAACTTTTAAAAATTTTCAAAAGTTGACCAATCACTGACCGTTCCGCAAAATCCGCGAAGTGAAAAGTCAGCTTAAGGGATAATTGTTGTTTTGTTGAACATCTTGACGGAACTGAAACCCCGTTTAACAAAACAATAGAAAAAGTCTGACTCAAACAGCCAATGCGTTCGTCAGAAAATGACTTTGTTGTATATAGCGTTAAAGCTCTTGCTAGTCTAATTTTTAACCTCCCCAATTTTTAATTCCAGCAACTTTTGCAAGATAAAGAGCTTGCAGAAGGTCAAGTTAAGTTCCTCAATTCAATTATCGCCGATATCCAGAAAAAGAACGAAGAGCAGAAGGCGAGGATTGAAATTTTGGAGTCTGGATATAGCCCTGGAGAAGCCGATGAAATACATATGTGAGTAAAGTAAAATCGTTTTCTAGGCGGTGAGTCAGGAGCCGAGTTTTGGCGATGGCAAAGTTTTGACAGTTTTAACTTTGTTAAAACTTTGACAGTTGGCATTTTTGCGATGCATACTATTAACTTTACAGCTACCGGAAGCTCCACCATATTTAAAGTTATAACTTTAGCTGTCAAGTTATAACACAGGTCGTGAGCTACGTTGAAACTTGACAGTTGTTTAATTTGGCTGTCATCGCTGTCACTTGCACGAATTCACTTTATTGAAGTATTTGTTCTAAAAGGATAGGTGCAATAAACAATCATGAGTCAATAAAATTAAATGTACTTCACAGTGGAGAAGAATACACAATTTTTACCTCTCCCGATATAACCTCATTATTTTGAATGACGATGAACGATGTATTCAGCTTATTGTTATGGGGAACTTTCCAAACTCTTTCTTTCCCTTAAATAGGCGTTTTCGCAACAAAAGCAATCAAATGTCAAGTTTATACATGGGAAACGTCAAACATTCTGTCAAGTTTTAACTTCTGTAAACGTCATGTTTTAACTTTTGCCTTCGCTAAAAATCGGCTAAGGTGTTTTTTTTGTTTGACGTGTCACAAATTGTGACTTACAATACAATTGACAAGAAACGAACAAACGCCGAACTCACACTGCCACTGCTTCAATATGAATAAAATTTTAGATTAAGAAAGCCATGACATTTTAATCACACATACTTAGTTACATCTCACTAATACTAGTCGACGCAGTGAAGAATATAACTCTGGTCGCGTGAAATTTTGTTAGTGAGATGTAACTATGTTAGTATTAGTATCAGTAGTGTTTCATAGTATCAGTATAGTCTCGACCTGTCATTACAATTTCAGGGCTCTCTTGATCTCAACTTTTGCTGCTTATGGAACTATACTTTTTCGATTTTTTATACTAAAGTTATCTCTAGGTTTGGTGTCCCGGGCGAGCGCCAAATAGCCCCTCGAATGTATTGCGATATCTGCGAAGAGTTTGATCTGCACGAAACTGAAGATTGTCCCAAACAAGACGCCGATCTGACTTCTCAACACAAAGAGACAGCAGTCTTGCCACAGAGGCCTTATTGTGAGATTTGTGAGAAATTTGGGCATGCCACAGAAGATTGTCATGAAGAAGAAACCTACTAGTGATTATTGTACAAATTATATTCAATTATTTATTTAAAAAAAAAACTAATCTAAACCTTCTTTCTTCTCCTTAATAGCCTCCTGAAAGAAAATCATAGAATATTATTAGCAGGTCAATACAGGATGGTAAATTTTTCATGGTGCATGTATTGGTAGGCAACTCCTAAACCATAAGAGATACAGACACATTTAAATTAGACAAAAAGCTGTGGAATTTGATGCCAATCGAAAATCTGTAAAGAAACTTGACAAGTGTTTGTTTGTTCAAAAGTTACAGAGAAAAAACGAAACAGTCAATTAAAATTCTCACATTTATGAAACTTGTCATTCTTACATTGTTTGATATGGTGCATCTAGTGACATTGTCAAAACTGTGTTGTATCTGTATCTCTTATGGTTTAGGAGTTACCATGCACCATGAAAAATTTACCACCTTGTATATTAACTAGAATCCAGATCTATAAAACCTTTCAAATCTGCGCTCTGTTATCTAGATTTAGTTGCAAATCTGCAGTGAATCCCTGCCACTTTTGAGAGGATTTCGATCTGGATTAAGCTTTTCAATCTTACCTTGAATCGTTCCTCGAACAAAGATAATTCTGAAATCAGATCAGTAATGGCATGCATAAGAGCCTCTTGTGGTGAATAATCAGAAGTAGTTTGAATTCTGAGTACGAATTTATGCTCGAGAGGGTGGGGAACTTTGTACCCGGCAAATAAAACATTGGGGTCCTTCAAAAGCTGACTGGAAAATAACTGTTAAAACGGTTTTACCTGTGGTAGTATTACTTTCTAATCATGTTGCCTAGGGTGTGGTCTTCTTTATTTATTGTAAAAATCGCCGCATTTGGTACTTTAGTGTCTTGTTCTCGGACGATCCTAAAAGTGAGGTTATGTTATAGCCAATGATTGAAGATATTTACTTTTTTTCGCCGTCGTAGAGCAGGAATGACTCGAATGTTGGGGGCGCGTTCATTTTCGATTAAATTAGGTATCTTTACAAAAATTCAAGAGATAAACAACTCTTGCAAAAACGCCACTCGGCTTGTCAATGATGTCAATTGTCAAACAAAGCCTGCCATTTGTCAAGGCTACGTCAAATTTCGTCACTTCGCGGTGTGTGTGGTGGTGTGAACAAGGTTTTATCCGCATCTGCATGCAATAAAAATAGGCACCTGCGTTATTACCCCTTCCGACCGGTAGATGGCAACACTGAACCTTAATATATTTTCGTGGGTTTTCCCACATCCGTCTAGTTTTTAAACTTCACTCCCAGTCCTAAATTATGATTTTTGATAAAATTAAGTAAATTTGCGGCTATACTTCGCGATAACAACGGATACTTCCCCATAATCCTTATCTACAATAAATTTGCACGATTTTACTGTGTGTTTGAATCGAATGCCGAGCGGTTTCTTTTCAGTGCACTAGTAGTGCAGTTTGTTTCAGTTTCAGTGTGCGCGAGTTTGTCGAGGCGGGTGGTTGTGAGACGGGTTTTGGCTGAAAATGGCGGAAGCCACAGGTGTAACAAGTGTAAATGTGCCCCCCAATGCAGAAGTTGTGAGGGGCCAAGTCTTTGAGGTGGGCCCCCGTTACATGAATTTATCCTACATTGGAGAAGGCGCCTATGGAATGGTTGTGTAAGTAAAATTCCGTTCTTATCAAATGTAAACTGTTTTCACACTTACACGCCCTAAATTTGCGGATTATATTACAAATCCCTTGAATAATATGTACGCGGTGCTTTGTGTTTCACCTCGGAGTTTATTTTCAAGCAACTTTTGTTTTTGGAGGAATGTTGAGGTTATGTTTTTGGCAAGTGATGTCAAAATTGTGTCAAATCGATTTTTTTACCGAGCTAGTGAACTGTGTAAACAAAATGTGAAATGTGAAAAGTTTTAATGACGTTCCGTAATTTTAGTAATAACTAGAAATAACAAATAATTAAAAGCGCTTCAAGCGTCGCCATGGAAATTGGTAGGTATTGTAGATACAAAGAGATCAATATAAAATGGTGAGAGTGGAATCTTACCTCTCGACGAGGGGTGGGCCACGCGGATTTTTCATGTACAAAGCACTGCCCTAGTGCCATACTGCTTCGTACTGCTTGATTCTGCGCAGATTACAGCTAGGTACTGCACAATACTCATCAATACTGTTATAGTAGTGCGTGATACTGCTCGTACTGCGTACTGCTTCCTCGTTGTACAATGTACTGCGCATGTGGCCAACCCCTCGCAAATTGCCGATAAATTACCATTGAATAGAGAGGTCAAAAGTGGTCAAAATCGTGTACAAATTAGGTATTGATACCAGTATTGTCAGTATTGCCGTTTTGGCAGCATTGACTCTATGCTCGATCCTATGCTTGTATATGCACACATATTTCCATCAACGGATAACCCCTGGAGAAAATATTTTGTTGTTGCTCAAAGAACAGAACAGGAATCCTATCTCTTCCCATTTCTCTATAATAAATTAATTATAATGGAAATTAAAGTCTTTACGTTTTAAGGACCCTTGGAACACCAAAAGAATGTCTCATTGTACAGGAGAGCGATGTAAAGTAAACTGCTTAGTTTGCCTTAAGAGTACAGTACAAGAAACATAGTAAGTGGCAATAGTTTGTCGAGTAATTTTTGTGTTTTTGTGTAGTACATATGAACTGTCTTATTTTAGAAAGAGCTTGAAAAAATAATATATAATGTTTGGTCGTATCTCAAAAAGTGATTTTTATGAGATACGTCACTTTGTAAGATTGATGACAATTTATCTGTGGAGCCTCTCTTAATCTCGGTTAAATGTGTAATTGGTAAGCCTCGTGGAAAGCACCTTTGGTACATTATGTGAAGCTTCATGCATGGAAGCTCTTATAAAATGTTCGTCCAAATCGGGGTATACGATGGAAAGAGCGAGGGAAAGAGCTATTTTTGACACATCGAATACATCCCATTCATTTACTATTGATTACTCTTGTCAATTTTTTCTGACTACACGCTGAAATTTTGTACACCATTGCCGATTTCGGCAATGATTAGTACATAATTGCCACATTTCCGAACAATTGCCCACTATTCCTCAATTTAGCAAGGCATTCCCGCATTTCTTTGTCAGTTTTAGATATTTTAGGTTATTTATACCTACCCTTCTACCTCGCCTTCTATCCATTGTACCTATATTATTAGCGATATTATTAGGGTACCCAGTTGCAATTACGTTTATTTAACTACATAATTGAAGCACGAAAATCGCGAAAAGAACGAAAAATTTATATAGTTATCCTATAATTTTCTTTAATCCCTTATTTTTCTGAATTGGACATTTCGACGTCTTTTCCGGAGCCCTCCTAGTTTTATGTATTTCCAAAGCATTCCCAAAATTGCCGGTTATTTCCGAAATTGTCGTACATTTCAAAATATTTCTAATATTTCCGAGCATTTCCAAAATTGCAGCATCCTTGGACCTCTATTATTTTTGTTAATGATAAATGATATTGTCTCTTTTATGAACCCCTTTGACCTAACATTATTCGCAGATGACACCTCTGCGACAATAAGTGCACCAACTATCTCAGAACTTTCTCTAACTTCTTCTCATTGCGTCGACCTGATGAATCAGTGGTGTAATTCAAATGGTTTAAAGCTTAATACTAATAAAACTAAAAGCCTAATGTTTACATCTACATACAAGAAAAACAATTTCACCTTACTAATGAAGTCTGGGGCAAGTTCTATTGTCCAAAATGGTTGTGTCAAATTCTTAGGTTTGCAATTGGATGATTGCTTGTCTTGGGAAATACATATCAACGAGCTTATTAAGTTATTGGCCACTAGATGCTTTTGTTTAAGAAGACTGAGGGATTTTGTCAGCATTGAAACCTTGCTCACATATTATCATAGCTGCGTAAGTGCTCATTTGCAGTATGGCATCATTTGCTGGGGTCACTCATGTCATGTTGGGAGGCTCTTGGTAATGCAAAAAAGAATTATTAGAACAATCTTTTCCTTGGGATATAATCACTCGTGCCGCAAAATTTTTGTGAGATTTGGAGTTTTAACAGTGTTCAGCTTATATGTTTATAGATGCGTTTGCTATGTGTTTAAACATTTAGCCGAATATGTGCATCGTAGTGAGGTCAGCAGCTACTCAACTCGTGGAAAGGGTCGACTTGAAATTCCTAGAATCAGGTCTTCCCAGTTTGAGAATGGACCCCTTGTGTCGGCAATACGGTTATTCAATCACTTGCCGGGTGAATTGAAAGACATGACTAAATTTCCTATTTTTAAACAAAATGTTAAAAAAATATTGGTTGAAGCTGCCTTATATTCAATTGATGAATTTTTCTTACTAAAGTTTTAATTAAACTTGTTTGTCGTTGACCAAATTGTGTTGTGTTTTTTACTTCTATGTGTTATTTGACAATGTCTCAATTGTACGCCAAATTGTACTCTAGTAGACAATATATTTATTATTATTATTATTATTATTATTATTTCCGATCCGAAGCATTCCCGAAATTGCCGTACATTTCCGAAACATTCCTGAAATTCCCGAGCATTTCCGAAGCATTCCCATAATTACTATGCATTTTTTGGACATTGCTAACAAATTACATTCTTTCTACAACATTTCCGCACATTCCCTTGAGATATGCACACTCGAGAAACTAAATAATGCACTCTTTGTTGATCTTTTGGCCGGATAACCCAAGACCCGAGTGCATGACTTACTTTCTCGACTGTACACCTATTCCCGAGCGAAGGGATGTCAGTATTGCCACATTGCCGTGAAATGCCTAAAATTTCCGTACATTCCTGAACATTGCCTACAATTTCCGCATTCCTTATTGTATTTCCGTCCATTCCCGTGAATCTGTACATCTATTGCCGAAGTGGATAGCCCCTCGTAGGTACAGTCAGGAGATAAAATATTGGCCCTCGACCGCGAACAATGTCGACAGATTCCTAGAAAAGACACTCAAAATAGGTTTGTGAATGCTTGTATCCCACTCGAGTCGTTTTAATAAAGAGGATTTCACGTTCAACTTTATTTTTTTTGATAAAGCTTGTAAGAATCTATCCACATTGTGAGCGGTCTAGGGCCATTATTTTATCTCCTGAGTGTACTAACATAACATCTGACCGGCGAGCATCTGACATCCGAGGGCAAATCTCTTCACAATCCTTTTCACCGAGGCACGAGTAGTTCAATTATTATTAATAATTAATAATAATTTTGGATCGATTTTGAGTTATATCCTCTTTTAATTGTTAATAAGATTTGCTTTTTCAGCCAAAACACTCAAATCTTGACGATCTGTCAACTTTAAAATTTAGAATATACCTACCCAAAACCCGAAAAAAACATAATTTTTCACACCATCATAGCACCTCAGAAAAAAGTCTTAGCTCCAGTCTTAGCATAATATATTCTGCTTCTAAATATGCATTCTGAACTCATTCCGTATTCATGATTCATGATGAGGTGGGCTTTTCCAAAGTCGGGGACTGTACGTAAAGCGGTTTTCTATTTTTATAATTGTTTTTGCCGGTTTTTGCAATATCTGGTCAAAAATCTCTGACAGGAAATCGCTTTTTTTAAGACCGGATCTATAAGTTTTGAGCGAGGTTTTGAGGTTTCAGAGGCCTAGAAAAGCTGTTTTTAGAATTTGTCTGTGTGTATGTGGCTACGTACGTTCGTAAACACGCCACAGCCCAAGCTACTGGACCAATTTGGTACATAGGCATTTCATAACCCGAGCATAACCTAACTTAGATCTGAAAAGCTTTTTGGAGCCAGTCGTTTTTTTGCACATGGAGATTGTATTACCCATTGAAGGGCCGAAAAATTTTTGGAAGCAATCGACCCACTACAAGTGCCTTTTTGGCAAAGTTATTTTCAAAATTTTAAGTTAAACTCTCATTTAACCATCCCAAACAAGTTTTTGAAAAATACTGTCGCCATCAGAAATGTCTTCAAATTCTGGTTTTAAATAAGACAAAATGCATTTACATTTAATGCTCCTTGGGTAAAAAAATCGATGTTTTGTTAAGAATCTGAAAAAATACTACAACCCAAACTACCCGATCGATTGTGTTGAAATTTGGTACATGGAGAGTATGTGACCCGCATGTCAACTTAAAAATTTTAAATACTCAAGACACGGAAATCAAAAACCCACGCGATGGGAGGTTCCAGCCGCTTCTGTGCAGCCCATTTTTGTACGTCAGATACATAAACCATCATCAACCGCCAAAATAGAGAGGTCATAATTTTTACTTAATTGACTAATGAAATGACGAGGAAATGGAATTGAATAACAGAGCTGTTAATGTATGCATTAAATTAATTGTATCATCAGCTAATGGGTGGAATTAATAAAGTGTTACAAAATGCTCGTTCTTGCATTAATAAAGAATGCAAATAAGTTTTGCGTGCACGGGAGAAGGATAGAACTAAACGAGGAACTAAATAAGCAAAAGCTTTGTTACGGTTTATTGATGCAAGTATGAGCATCTTGTAACACCTTATTCATACCATCCATTAGCCGGTATGAATAAACGGTAACAAAGCTTTTGCTTAGTTCTATCCTTTTCTCGTGCACGAAAAACTTATATTTGCATCCTTTGCTAATGGGAGTATGAGCATCTTGTAACACTTTATTCATACCAGCAATACCAGCCAATAAAATTAAATTTACCGTGTTTTTTTTATAAAGCAATTACCTCCGCAATTACAAACCTAACTTAACCAAGCAAAAATTGATTGTAGACACTTCGTTCTACATAAAATGAGTTATCTAAGCGTTTAAAATTTAGAAAAAACTGGCTCAAAATCAGCTAAAATTTTGGAAAAATTGCTTGTAAATGGTCCAAACTCCAAACTGAGAACGTTTCCAGTTTCCAGTTATTTTAGTGCCGAAGCATATGCGTAGGCACTCTAGTTTTAGTGTCCGTCGCATAACTTGAGAACGAAAGCAAATATCGAGCTGAAATTTTTTACACGGGTGTATACCCCGAAAATCTCGGCGGAGATTGTTTTTGGGCCATATCGGACCAGGGGGGTGAAAAACCGAAAGAAATTACAATTTGCGATGTTTGATCGCGAACGCTGCCTCAACGCTTGAAGCTAGAGCAAAAGTTTGTAAGGAGGAATTGTCGGCAATGAAAAGATCTACAAAAAAGTCCGCGACGGCATACAGCTATCTACGATGGGTAGCCCACCGTGATTGTTTTTGTGTTTTAATTTTTGACGAAAATCGCTTCGGTCGCTTATTGTCGGCTATCCGTAACAGATATTTATATGCTGTCGCGGACTTTTTTGTAGGTCTGTTCGTTGCCGACATTTCTTCCTTATACGATTTTAATCCATCTTCAAGCGTTTAGGCAGTGTTGGCAGTAGAAGCGCGAGAATGCGATTTTTTTTTTTCGGGACCGAAAAATTATTAATTGTAATAACTCGAGAACCAGTGGAGATATCTTACTGAAACTTGATATGCGCTTTTGACGTACAAGGCTGTTGAAGGTGAGGGGGTGTCAATTTTGAGGGATAAAATTTAAGGGTTGAAAATCACAAAAATACGAAAACTCCTCAAATATTTTGCACATGGAGGTCTGAAACCCAACACACATATTTCAATATCTGATAAGGGACGGTTTTTTTCTGCAGATGGGGTGCAAACCACTCCCTTCAACCCCTGAACACAAAAAGTTGATATGGAGGAAATTTAAGCTTTGTACCACCTCTTGCCGGAGGATACTAATTTAACACAAAAAATTGCACCTCTGAAACTCGCCCCTTTCAACCCCAACCACAAAAACTTGACATGAAGGAAATTTAACCCTTGGACTGCCTACAACCGAAAGAGTTGAATTGAACAAAAAAACTGCTTCCCTAAAACTCGCCCCCTTCAACCCCGAAACACAAAAAAAATGACTTAGATGGAATTTAACCCTTGGACCACTCATTATCGCAGGAGACTATTTTGAACGCAAAAAATTGTACCCCCAAAACCCACAGCCTTCAACCCTCGAACACAAATAATTGACTTGGAGGAAATTGAGCCCTTGGACTATCTACAACAAAAACAGACTAACTGAACGCAAAAAGTTGCAACCCCGAAAACCACCCCCCTCAACCCCCAAATACGAAAAATTTACAAACATAAATAATTGATTCGGTGGAAATTTAACCCTTAGACTATTTGTTACTGGAAGATACTAATTGAGCGCAAATAAAGGACCCCGCACGATTCTTATGGAAAGTGGCTTTCGGTGAAATTGTCTAAATTTTTGATATGTTGTAGTTTTCATGATTCTCAACAAAAGTTATCATTGCGCCAACCTCCTGACATGGACAGTTTTTGCTACAAAAAATCCCGAAGATAGAACTTTTCCCATAAGAACTACATGTAGCGAAAATGGAATCGGCCGTTTTGCCATCATAATTCTACAAGATAAGTTCAGAGGCACCTTTCTTACACATATTACTAACATACGTCTCTATGAAGGCCTTTTGAGCGTATTTGAATATTATGTCGGGAAGTGTAGGAAACGACGGGCCCAAAAATGTGTATAAACCCTTATGGCAAAATTCTATCTTCGGGATTTTTTGTAGCAAAAACTGTCCATGTCAGGAGGTTGGCGCAATGATAACTTTTGTTCAGCATCATGAAAACTACAACATATCAAAAATTTAGACAATTTCACCGAAAGCCACTTTCCATAAGAATCGTGCGGGGTCCTTTAACATTTGGACCACTGTTATTGGAGGATTATGAATTATGCGCCCCCGAAACCCACTTCCTTCAACCCCTGAGGATAATAATTGAACGGAAAAAATTGTATCCCCTTCAATCCCCAACACAAAAAATTGACGGTGGAAATTTGATGCTTGACCTATACAACCGGAAGATACTAATTGAGCGTAAAAAAATTCATCACCTGCTGATACACCCTCACGATTCCTTTATTATGAGCATATGCTTCGGCACTACTACTAAGTGCAGACTACATCCAGACCACCAAACCAACCAAGCCGAGGGGTGATCCGCAGGCCGGTATCAGTGTACATTTTCCGGGAATACGCCCGGAATACATCGGAATAGATGGAAATACATCGGAATACTTGGGAATAATTGGAAATTTCCCTGGAATACATTAAAATGTATCGACTGGATGCGTGTACTTTAAAATAAATTGAAAATAGTTATTGTGGAATCTATCGGAACAGGTATGAATACGCGGAATACATTAGAATAATGCGGAATAGCTTCGGAAGCACCGAATGCGCCTGCGCCTGTTAAGCGTAAGCTGAGGATAGTGAATCTCGGAATACATGGGAATATTTCGGAATAACCGGGTACTTGGGAATACATGGGAATACTAAGAATGCGCCGGAATATTAGGGAATATTCGGGAATACTGATGGGAAAAATTGCGGATTTCCTACATTGAAACACAGGAATAGTTTCAACTCGGGTTCCGGAATAGCTTGGGAATACTTCGGAATACTGGGAATTCTTCTGTATTCCCAAAATCTGTGTACGTTTTTTAGTCTGCGGATCACCCCTCAGACCAAGCCCACCTCAATGTATGAATCATTCACGGTGAATAAACATCTACAGGGATACACATAGCATTGACATACATTTTCCGTTGGCTTTCTCGATCACACCAGCAGAATTTCAACAATTTCCTTCCATATGGCGTTGACGGCCATATTCACTCATTTTATAGCTGATGATCAAATGTTTAAGTTTAACAATGGTTTTTTTTATAAAGCTTTACACTGCTTTACAGCGTTTTTACACTTTTTAAATCCTGTTATGGCGGATCAGTCCATATTTTCTGCTTGTGCCTCTATAACTTTTGGTGCGTTTTAGCTATTTCCACTATGTTCCTCCAAACTTTTCTATCTTCTCTTCTTCAGTTTTCTATTTTCATCGCTCTTATATGATTTTCAACTTGTTCTTTCCATCGTATTTTCGGCCTTCCTCGCGCTGTGTGCTCTGCGGGGGTCCAATCTGTCATCACTCTTATTGGGTTTTCTTTGTCTCTCCTTCCTATGTGCCCGTACCATCTTATACGCTGTGCTTTTATTGCTCTCACTATGTTATCGTTCTTCATCCATTTTTCTATTTCATGGTTCATCCAGCTCCTTATCTCATTTCCATTTTCAACCTTCGGTCCTACTATACTTCTAACTATCCTTCTCTCAAAAATTTTTATCTGTTCCTCTTTTTTTTTGTTCAAACACATCGTTTCTGCTGCGTACATTGCGACGGGCCTTATAGTTGTTTTATAGATCTTCATCTTCGTGGTTCTGCCGAGTTTCTTGTCTTTAAGCATTTTTTTGTTTCTATGGAAGGCTCTATTGTAGTCTCTGCTTGCACTCTATCCTTTCGTTTGTTCTACTAATAAACACTCCGAGGTACTTAAACGCTTCAACTTCTTCAAAAAGATATCCATTACTCTCCATTCCTGCTAATTGTTTCTTCTTGTTTCTGCTGCAATGTATATTTTGTCTTCTCTTTATTTATCTTTAAACCCCTTTGTTTTGCTTCAGACTCAATTTCTTGAAAGATTTTTCCTAGATCCCTTTTGTCTCGTGCTACAATTGTTACGTCGTCTGCATACGCTATTATTTGAGTTGCATTTTTATTTGTTGTCCCTCCATTTGTTACCTTTTTAATAATGCGATCTAACGATGTTATAAATAATACCGCTGACAGAGCGTCGCCTTGCCTTACGCCTTTCTTTACATGAATTTTTTCTGTCATTTCCTTTCCTGTATTAATTGTTTGTGAGTCGCTCATTGTCATTTCTATTATTCTAATCAATTTTTCGGGTATTTCGCTATTTCTTAGGTCTTCCAACATCTTCCTTCTTCTCAATGTATCAAAGGCTTGTTTGAAGTCAACAAACAAAATGTGCGTGTCAATATTATGTTCGTACGTTTTTTCCATTATTTGCCTTAGTGCGTGTATGATGTCTATTGTTGACTTTTCCTTCCTAAATCCATATTGGTAATTTCTTATAATTTTTTCGGTATGTTGTGTTAGTCGCTTTTTTATTATTCTATAGTCATTACTCATTACTTTATATACCACATTCAATAAGGTTATGCCTCGGTAGTTTTTACTAACGACTGGTCTCCTTGTTTTGGTATTGGCACTATTATCCCTCCAAATATTCAATAGTAATTCATACATCTTTTCGTACAACTCCTCTCCACCAAATCTTATTAATTCTCCACATATGCCATCGCTACCTGCTGCTTTTCTATTCTTTAACTGTTTTATACTTTTTACCACTTTACCAAACAATGGTTTAACGATGAAATTTCCAAGCTCGCTTTGTTCCCTGTGGACAAATCGATAACTTGGAAGCTTTGAAATTTTGATCCATCTCAAGCCGAGATTAACGCAGTGCGCAACAAGTTTCAAATTTCATTACGTCCGCGGTGCGGCAAAACCTTACTCTTACTTTGCGGTAGTGTGATTAATATCGAAACGGTCTTTTGGACGGCGTCTCCGGGGCAACCGCACGATTAGTTTTCCCATTGGTACACCCGCAACTTTTACAATCGTTACTTGATTGGCTCGCCAGGAAAACGCAATTAATTACGAAACAATAAGAAAAGCGATCAATTTATTGTTTACGCGGATATAAAGGAAACACGCGATCGTGATGATTAAATGCAAGGAAATGATAATGAGGAAAAAGTTGCGGCCTTGAACTTGAAATTGGGTCGTTATAATTTCTCAAACCTTGCAATAAAATAACCCCCGGAAGATGTATATCAATGCGATGTGTATCCCTGTAGATGTTTATCACGTTAAATGTGTATGGTTTTATCTATCTGCACCTAGTTGTAGTGCCTCCGCAAACGCACAGATGTGTCAAAAAGGCGAAATGTTTAAAAATTGTCGTTTCAGAATTAAAAAGTAGAAAATGAACAGGAATGAGTAAATGAAAAGAATTGCCGGAATTAAAACTAAATTTGGCGAATTTAGAAAAATTAACAATCGGGGCTGAAAAATAGCGAAAGGGGATGAAAAATCAAGAGGAATGAAAATTAAGTGTGGTTAAGTAGAATTACGAAATATAAAGCGAAAATAACCAAATTATGCACTTAAAACTTGTTGGGGTTGAAATACATACTTATTATGCGAACGAAACTGGAAAATTGTAAAAGGTAAATTGGATTTCAAATAAGTTCAATTTTATTACCGACGAAAAACGAAATTATGCGAATTTTGCAAAATTAGCACTTAGGGAGTTGACTAATCGTAAAGGTGGATGAAAAGTCAAAGGGTGGTTAAGTAAAATTATGGAAAATAACGCCAAAATAACCCAATTATACAAATTTTGCGTTTGAAGAGTAGAAATATTGCGCAGGGGGATGAAAAAAGTGAATGTAAACATCATCCAAATGAGTTCAATTTATTACCGAAGAAAAAGCCAACGAAAGATGTATATCAATGCGATGTGTGTCCCTGTAGATGTTTACCTTGTTAATGTGTATGTAGGGGCGAGCTGAATTTACTGGTGGAGTCGGGTGCAGATTTTATAAATCTGCACCTAGTAGTAGTGCCTCCGCAGACGCACATTGGTGTTAAAAAGACGAAATTATGAAAATTGGCCGTACATAATTAAACAGTAGAGAGTTAACAAAAAAACATCATATTTGCGAAGTAGATATGTAGAATTAGCACTAAGGGGGTTGAAAAAGGGAATGAGAAGTCCAAGGTAATGAAAAAAGGTGATGAAAAGTCAAGAGGAATGAAAATGAAGTGTGAATTAAGTAGAATTACGAAATAAAACACTAAAATAACCAAATCATGCAATTAAAACTTTTGTGGGGGTTGAAATAAGCACTTATACCTACCTATTGCGAAGGAAACTGAAAAATTGTAAAAGGTAAACTGAATCCCAAATGCGTTCAATTTTATAACCGTCGAAAAACGAAATTATGCGAATTTTGCAAAATTAGCACTTAGGGGGTTGAAAAATCGTAAAGTTGGATGAAAAATCAAAAGGTATCAGGATTAACCGTGGCTAAGTAAAATTACGAAAAATAACACCAAATTAACCCAATTATGTAAATTTAGCATTTGAAGACTTGAAACATTGCGAAGGGGGATGAAAAAAGTGAAAAATTTAATCATCATCCAAATGGGTTCAATTTATTACAGAAGAAAAACGAAAATATCCGAATTTGGCAAAACTAACACCTAGGGGGTTGAAAAATTGTAAAGGGGGATGAAACGTCAAAGTGGATGAGAACTAATCGTAATTAAGCAGAATTACAGAAAATAACACGAAAGTAAACCAATTATGCAAATTTAGATTTTGGGGGTTGAAATGTTGCGAAGGGGGTTGGAAAAGTGAAAAAGATAAACATAATCCAATTGAGTTCAATTTATTACCGAAGGAAAACTAAATTATGTGAATTTTGCAAAATAAACACTTAGGGGGTTGAAAAATTGTAAAGGGGGATGAAAAGTTAAAAGGGATGAGAATTAATCGTAATTAAGTAGAATTACAGAAAATAACACGAAAATAAGCCAATTATGCAAATTTGACTTTTGGGGGTTGAAACATTGCGAAGGGGTCGAAAAAGTGAAAAAGGCAAGAACAATTCATAAGGCAAAACTGCGCGAATTTTACAAAATTAACCAGCGGAAATCACCCGAAAAAGAAGCGGTCTGGGTAAATTTTGCTCTTTGAGGGTTCACATATCATGAAAGGGGTTGAAAAATTGTGGATGGGTCAAAAATTAATGAAAATCACTTTAAATTAATAACAAATTAGAAGAAAGCAAAAAAAAAATAAATGAAATATATTTACTCCGCTTGCTAGGGCTTAGGGGTTGTTAGTAGCGTAGGGGTTGGTTTTAGGATGAAGACTCAAAGACTTTTTTCAATGGTTGACCGAAATCAATTGAACCCCATAATTTTATTCCACCACTTACATGAAAAAATTTCCAGTTTCAACCCTTAAATTTCATCCCCCTTGTTAGATATTAATGAAAATTTGCCCATCCGCCTACAGTGGCGCTGTAAATTACCACATCAAATTTAGCCCTGATACGTTGAGCAGTTTTTGAGTTCTCGCATTTTTTTGTTTCGGCATGTTAGGGGGTTGTACCGCCTTTAAGGGTCGTTTTTCGCGAATGATGAATAAGACCTTTTTTGTACCATCAATAGAAAGCTATCGAATGGTAATATTTTCAACTATACATTCTTCATTGAAAATTCGAGTTTCCACCCCTAACTTTCATCCCCTTCGATAATTTTCTCCTAAAATTCGATCTTCCCTTCTCGAAGATGCAGTGTGTAAGATGTCACAGTTTCGCAGAAGATATTGCTTCTCTGTGTCAAATTACAGGACTTTATGGACGTTTCAACCCCTAAACTCCAACCCCCTATTTCACCACCCCCACATGCCCTAAAGGAAGTTGTGTTTTCAATTTCACCACCCTAACCCAATTCGTTTAAAAATTAAGGTAATTTGTAAATTCATGTTTTCAACACCTCATGATTTCACCCCTTTATGATTTACAGGGGTGAGTTTATTTTTCCGGTGTGACATGACTCCTTGCGTATTTACTGACTTCAGTTGTTCATAAATAAACCAATAGGGTTTCAGAAAAAATAAATAAAATATAATTATCGACTTGCAAAGAGTTAGGGGTGGTTAATGGCCCAGGGGTTGGTTTTAGATTGAAAACTCATAAGACCTTTTTTCAATAGTTGACCGAAATCTATCGAACCCCGTAATTTTAGGCTACCATTTACTTGAAGAAATTTCAAGTTTCAACCCTTAAATTTCATCCCCTTTGTTAGATATTTTAGAAAATTTGTCCATCCACCTATAATGTCACTGGAAATTCACAAACCAAATTCTGCCTTGATACGTTGAGTAGTTTTTGAGTTCTCGTATTTTTGTGTTTCTGCATGTTAGGGGTCGTAGCGCCTATAAGGGTGGTTTTTCGCAAAATATGAATGACACCTTTTTTGAATAATTAATGGAAAGCTATCGAATGACGCCAATTTCGACTAGTACTTATTAAGCGGAATTTCGAGTTGCTACCCCTAATTTCCACCCCATTTGTTCGATTTTACGAAAGAACGCATCCCCCACAAGATTTCACCGATATATGTGTGTACGTTGAGTTTCCGACAGCTGCGTGCAACCCTTGCGGAGTTATCATATTTTTTGTGGTTTTCATCCCCTAAATTTCATCCCCCGAAATTGGCACCCCCTCACTTTCAACAGACTTGAAGGTCGAACGTGCATACTAATTTTCAGCAAGATATCTCCACTAGTTCTCGAGTTATTGCAATTAGTAGTTTTTCGGTTTTTCACCCCTAGCTCCCACCCCCTCGGTCCGATATGGCCCAAAAGCAATCCCCGCCTTACTTTTCGGGAGACGAAGCTGCCTACCAAGTTTCAGCTCGATATCTCGATCCGTTCTCAAGTTATCCGACGGACAGACTGAGGAGCGATCGAGCGATCGAGCGAGCGAGCGAGCGAATAAGCTAAGACAAGAGTACCTCCGCATTCTGCTACGGCACTAAAACGAAATAACCCGAATTTGGCAAAATTATCACCTAAGGGGTCGAAAAATTGTAAAAGGGGATGAAACGTCAATTTTTCATAATAATAATGATAATTATTTTAAGAAGTTTATGGGGTATTAACAAAATAAAATGAATAATATTGAATTTAAGTAAGCAGAACTAAAGAGAATAATAGAAAACTACACTGATATTGGCATTCTTCGATTTTTCGCTCGCTCGATCGCTCGCTCGCTCGCTCGCTCGCTCTATCGCTCGATCGCTCCTCAGTCTGTCCGTCGGATAACTTGAGAACGGATTGAGATATCGAGCTGAAACTTGGTAGGCAGCTTCGTCTCCCGAAAAGTAAGGCGGGGATTGCTTTTGGGCCATATCGGACCAAGGGGGTGGGAGCTAGGGGTGAAAAACCGAAAAACTACTAATTGCAATAACTCGAGAACTAGTGGAGATATCTTGCTGAAAATTAGTATGCACGTTCGACCTTCAAGTCTGTTGAAAGTGAGGGGGTGCCAATTTCGGGGGATGAAATTTAGGGGATGAAAACCACAAAAAATATGATAACTCCGCAAGGGTTGCACGCAGCTGTCGGAAACTCAACGTACACACATATATCGGTGAAATCTTGTGGGGGATGCGTTTTTTCGTAAAATCGAACAAATGGGGTGGAAATTAGGGGTAGCAACTCGAAATTCCGCTTAATAAGTACTAGTCGAAATTGGCGTCATTCGATAGCTTTCCATTAATTATTCAAAAAAGGTGTCATTCATATTTTGCGAAAAACCACCCTTATAGGCGCTACAACCCCTAACATGCAGAAACACAAAAATATGAGAACTCAAAAACTACTCAACGTATCAAGGCAGAATTTGGTTTGTGAATTTCCAGTGACATTATAGGTGGATGGACAAATTTTCAAAAATATCTAACAAAGGGGATGAAATTTAAGGGTTGAAACTTGAAATTTCTTCAAGTAAATGGTAGCCTAAAATTACGGGGTTCGATAGATTTCGGTCAACTATTGAAAAAAGGTCTTATGAGTTTTCAATCTAAAACCAACCCCTGGGCCATTAACCACCCCTAACTCTTTGCAAGTCGATAATTATATTTTATTTATTTTTTCTGAAACCCTACTGGTTTATTTATGAACAACTGAAGTCAGTAAATACGCAAGGAGTTATGTCACACCGGAAAAATAAACTCACCCCTGTAAATCATAAAGGGGTGAAATCATGAGGTGTTGAAAACATGAATCTACAAATTACCTTAATTTTTAAACGAATTGGGTTAGGGTGGTTAAATTGAAAACACAACTTCCTTTAGGGCATGTGGGGGTGGTGAAATAGGGGGTTGGAGTTTAGGGGTCGAAACGTCCATAAAGCCCTGTAATTTGACACAGAGAAGCAATATCTTCTGCGAAATTGTGACATCTTACACACTGCATCTTCGAGAAGGGAAGATCGAATTTTAGGAGAAAATTATCGAAGGGGATGAAAGTTAGGGGTGGAAACTCGAATTTTCAATGAAGAATGTATAGTTGAAAATATTACCATTCGATAGCTTTCTATTGATGGTACAAAAAAGGTCTTATTCATCATTCGCGAAAAACGACCCTTTTTTGCTTGGCGAGAGTGTCCAGAACTCACCAAATCGATTTTTTCCTGGTGATGAAATTTTCCTATGTGTACCATGTTGATTCATATTTGGTCACAGAAATAAAAATCCGTTTTTTAAGCGCCAAATTATAATAATTATTATTGTTATTAGAGGGCGTTAGGACGGGCACAGGCCCCCTACGGTCCTAAATACGCCTCTGGGGGGTTGAAATGTTGCGAAGGGGGTTGAAAAACTGAAAAAGATAAACATAATAATAATAATAATATAATAATATAGTTTATTTGCCCAACAGTAGAGACCATTTACAGGACAAAGAATTGATATACATAATATAAATATACAAAGTAAAGAGAAAGATAAACAGAAGCGAACAAAGAAGTAGGTAAATCAAACCGAGTTCAGTTTAGCCGAGAAAAGGCTGAAAATTGATTTCCTAAAACTATATAAACTCAGCCTGAAGATATCAACATCACTATGGCAAATTACATTGTATCTTGAATACATCAGTGAAATCGGACAGCGTAACAGAATGTTGGTACGTGGTATTGAGGCTCGAAAAGTAACAGGAGATCTTGACCCAAGTCGAGGAACCAAAAAATTAAGTCTGCTAAGCAAAGCAGAGGAATCAATAAAAAAATTAATTATTTTAAATAAAAAAATAAGCGAAGCAATTTTCCTTCTGTCATCTAGCGACAATAATGCAAATTCAGAAAGTAAGAGATCTTGATCATAATCCAAATGAGTTAAATTTATTACCGAAGGAAAACTAAATTACGCGAATTTTGCAAAATAAACACTTAGGGCACTATCACTAGAAACACCCCACTACACCGAAACACTTGATTGATAATGAGCACATTGTGTTCGAAACGCGTCAGCAGTGAAAATCAAGTGTTTCGGTGTAATGGGGTGTTTCTAGTGGTAGTGCAATTTTTCCACCGAAGTTGTCCAGAGTTTCCATTGTGAAACACTTAGGGGGTTGAAAAATTGTAAAAGGGGATGAAAAGTGAGAATTAATTAAGTAGAATTACAGAAAATAACACCAAAATAAACCAATTATGCAAATTTGCTTTGGGGTTGAAATCTTGCGAAGAGTGTCGGAAAAGTGAAAAAGGTAAACAGAATCCATATGAGTAAAATGCAGTAAAATGTATTGCCGAAAAATGGCAAAATTGGGCGAATTTTAGAAAATTAACGCTCGGGGGTTGAAAAATTATCAAGGGGGATGAAAAGTCAGGAGGGTCAAAAATGAACTGTAGCTAAGTATAACTAGCGAAAATTGCACGAAAAAGAAGCGGTCTGCATAAATTTTGCCTTTTGAGGGTTCACATATCATGAAAGGCGTTGAAAAATTGAGGATGGGTTAAAATTTATGAAAATGCCATCGAGTTATCGAAAGAATCACAAAAACCTCGAAAAAATATTTAAATAAAATTTATTTACTGCGCTTGCTATGGGTTAGGGTTGTTAGTAGCCTTAGGGGTTGGTTTTAGGTTGAAGACTCATAAGGCGTTTTTTCAATGGTTAACCGAAAACTATCAAACCCCGTAATTTTATACCACCATTTATTTGAAGAAGTTTCCAGTTTCAACCCTTAAATTTCATCCCCCTTGTTAGATCTTAGTGAAAATTTGTCTATCTGGCTACAGCGTTACTGAAAATTGACACACCAAATCCTGCCTTGATACGCTGAGTAGTTTTTGAGTTCTCGAATTTTTGCGTTTCTGCAGGTTAGGGATTGACCTTTTCTGTATACCATCAATAGAAAGCTTTCGAATGGTATTAATTTCAACCGAGGGGCTGACCAATCATCGAAAATTTGAACACCCCATTTCATATTTCCAACATTTCCGCAACATTTCAGCAGCCATGTACACCACATTTCCGTAGTGGTCAACCCCTCGATTTCAACCCCACATTATTCAGTGAAAATTCGACTTTCCACCCTTAAATTTCATCCCCTTCGATAAATTTCTCCTAAAATTCACTCATCCTTTCGCGAAGATGCAATGTGTAAGACCTCTCAGTTTGACGGAAGATTTTGCTTCTCTGCGTCAAAGACCGACAAACCGACATTTTCCAGAAACCACTCTTTTGGGTTTCCAGGACCCCAAAACGCAAAAGATTTGATGTTTTCTTGCCAAAAAATCCCTAAAATAACATTTTTCGAAAAAATAGAACCAAAGTTTTCGACATCCAAAAATATGAGCTATCAAATCCAATATTTAATAGAAAAATTTCAGGGCACCAATTATTTACCAAAAGAGCACTAAGTGTGTGGACTGATTTGGCTCAAAATCTAGTTAGCTGTTCCTTGGGCCATGCATATAGATCACGCAATAAATTTCAGTCGGAAAGGTCCAGTGCGAGGGGTTAATCACATGGGAAATTTGTGTACACAAAATCGCAAGTTGTAAGAAAATCGCCAAAATCGCTAAAATTGTCAAAATCGCTAAAAACTGCCCAAAGTTTCCGAAAATCGCCACGTTACTGAAAATTAATAGAACAAGCGGAAATCGCCACCAAAGTTCCCATAAAAAATAATAAAATGCACCGAAATCCAGGTATTTCTTAAGAGAAAAGAGTACACATTATGCTCAAATCTGAATGCGTTAGAAAAGGATGACACTATGGTTTGCGCGCAATTGGAGGCGATCGACAGAGAGATATTCCTTTCTTTAATGGGCGGGAGAGGGAGAAATATATTTTGAGCCTCCAAATGGGCGTCGCGTGACGTGACTCAAGAAATAGGTCCATTGCTAGAAAATTTCCAAGTCGCTAAAGAAATATCCCAAATTCGCTCGAAAATCGCCAAAATTGCTGCAAAATCGCAGGAAACTTGTTTGAAAATCGCCGGAAACTTGCTTGAAAATTGCCAAAATCGCTAGAAAATCGCCAAAATCGCTAGAAAAACGCCAGAATCGCTAGAAAAACGCCAGAATCGCTAGAAATTCCAGAGAACCGTACACCAAAATCGCTAAGTGGTTAACCCCTCGGTCCAGCGTTGAAAGACAGACCCACAGACGCATTTTTGAGAAACCACTATTTTGAGTTCCAGTACCCTAAAACGTAACGATTTAATTTTTTGGGCACTCATAAATTATTAATTCATTTTGTATATGCAAATGGCCCCAGACCAGTTTGCTGTCAAATCTGCCCTCAATACAGCGTGTTCCCTAAGTAATCCGGCAAACTTCAGAGGGTGACTACTCACACTGTTCTAAGTCGAAAACTACATATGCACTCACAATATGTTCTCTAAAATGATTAGTTTGCAAGATACAGGCTGTTCAAAATTTTAAATATTCGATAATTTTTCTGCTGATACATGTGGATTCATTAAACCATAGTTCCTAAACTTTACTTTTACAGCGCTTCGTGAACGTTGCAACCCCTAAACTCCAACCCCCTATTTCACCACCCCCACATGCTCTAAAGAAAGTTGCGTTTTCAATTTTAGCGCTCTAATCCAATTCGTTGAAAAATTGCGGCGATTTACAGATTCATGTTTTGAACCCCTACAAATTTCACCCCTTTATGATTTACAGGAGTGAGTTTATTTTTATGGTGTTACATACATCTTGCGTATTTACTTACTTCGGTTGTTCATTAATAAATCAACAGGATTTCGGAAGAAATAAATAAAAAATTATTTTCGACCAATACTTATTAAACAGAATTTTGAGTTACGACCCCTAATTTCCACCCCATCTGTCCGATTTTATTGAAAATGCATCTCCCGTAAGATTTGATAGAAAAATGTGTGTATGTTGAGTTTGAAATAGGTGCGTGCAACCGTTGCGGAGTTACCATATTTTTGTGGTTTTCATCCCATAAATTTCATCTCCCGAAATTGGCACCCTCTCACAGTTTCAGTAAGATATCTCCAGTAGCTCTCGAGTTATTGCAATAGGCTACTTGCACATTTCGTAATTTCGGGATATTTTAATGTAAATGCATCAATAAAGATACAAGGAATCGTCAGCGAACATCAATTTTATTTTAAAAACGTTCGTTTATTTGTAAATAAAGGTAAGTACAATGTTATTAGTTGTTTGGGTTGGCATCTTGTACCTTTGTACCCACTGGCAAAGAGTACTGGTGACTACTATAAAATATTTAAGATTTATGAATGAAAGACGTCGGGTCAGGTTAGACAGCGACGTTGTCACATGTAAGAAAATTATGTTCGAATGGCTGGGCTGGTCTTTTGGCGGGAAGTTTGGAAATGCTACTTTCTCATTTTTTTTTGAGCTCCACCGACAAGATATTGGAATTTAAGGTATCTGGAAGGATCACATATATCCCGAGCTTCAATTTAACATCAAAAACAAAATTGATGCAAGATGCCTATTCATAGTTTTTCGGTTTTTTACCCCTAACTCCCACCCCCTTAGTCCGATATGGTCCAAAAGCAATCCCCGCCTTACGTTTCGGCAGACAAAGCCATATAACAAGTTTCAGCCCGATATTTCGATCCGTTCTCAAGTTATTGCTCGGACAGAGTGAGGAGCGAGCGAGCGAATAAGCTAAAACAAGAGTGCCTCGCATTTAGCTACGGCACTAAAATACAGTGAAAATTTCCCCCGGACGTCACGAAAACAATCAATTATTCATCGACAAAGACAACGTGGAGGAGCTCTCCAAATATTTTGCATACAAATGAAGCGTCTGGAAATTGTGTTGGCACAAGCCACGAGAAAAACCATTCCTAAATGACTCGCGAAAACAGGGCCTTAATCTAAACAAAGATCATGCCAAGCAATGGAGTTAATTAAAGCGGTCCCTTTGCAAAGTTATTGCGAAAACAGGATCCACGAAATTTAATTACTCCGGTGCTGCGTTGCAAATTAGAAAAGAAAAGGATTTATGCTCGAATCCGTTTTGTAATTCCGCTAAAAGCCAAAGAAACTCGGGCCATATGTGGGAAAAATTCGATGAAAAATGAACGCCCCATCTGGGGCCATAATTTCAAACAACGGAAACGTATGCCCCGCTTTATTACAGTTCAATCTCCAGCATTGTTGATCCCAAATGAGTCGACAAAAAGCAATCGAAAAATCAAGCGCGAAATAAAATAAATGAAAAGCTATTACTTTGTCTGGGACACGGCAACCCTCTTATTACGGACATGCCGGGAGGCATTATGAAAATGTCGGCTGTGGGAATCTGAGGGTTTTTTAGTAAAAGCACAGAGAAGGTACGGAAATCAGATTTCCCACTGGAGACCGCGTTATTTATTACTCTTGGTGAAAACTTATTTATTTAGCTGGGAAAATGTTCCTCCCGCAGGTGACATCATATAAATTTCATATACCTACCTGTGTTCCAAGGAAAAACAAATCTATCACACTTGGATTTTCTGATCGATTTTTTATGTTCTTTCATACTCGTCTAACTTGTAGAAAAATTATTGACTTCTCAGATAATTCCTTATGGTATTTAGTATTGTGAGAATAGTAATGGGAAAAGGGGTCCCCTTGCCCAAGTCCTCTCTATCTGATACACCTTTTTTGTGCCGAAACATATGCGCAGGCACTGTAGTGTTAGTGTAGTATAGTATCGAGCTGAAATTCTGTACACGTGTGTATATCTCGAAAATATCGGCGGGGATTGTTTTTGGGCCGTATCGGACCGTAGGAGTCGGAGTTAGGGGTGGAAAAATGAAAGAAATTGAAATTTTCGACGTTTGATCGCGAACGCTGACTCAACGCCTGAAGATAGATCAAAAGTTTGAATGGAAGAGTTGTCGACAATGAAAAGATCTACAAAAAAGTCCGCGACGGCATTTACCTATCTTCGATGGGTAGCCTACTGTGATTGTTTTTGTGTTTTAAATTTTGACGAAAATAGCTTCGGTGGCTTATTGTCGGCTATCCGTAACAGATATTTATATGCTGTCGCAGACTTTTTTGTAGGTCTATTCGTCGCCGACATTTCTTCCTTATACGATTTTAATCCATCTTCAAGCGTTTAGGCAGTGTTGGCAGTAGAAGTGCGAGAATGCCAGGTTTTTTTCGTGACCGAAAAATTATTAATTGTAATAACTCGAGAACCAGTGGAGATATCTTACTGAAACTTGATATGCTCTTTTGACGTACAAGCCTGATGAAGGTGCGGGATGAAATTTAGGATTGAAAATCACAAAAATACGAAAACTGATGGGGTGCAAATCAGGGGTTGAATCTCGAAATTTCATATAAATGTTGCTTGAAATTCAAGCCATCAATGGCCCAGAAAAAGTTTTGAGCATATATTTAGCCCTTAGACCCTTAGACCACCTACGACTCGAAGAGAGAAAAATTGCACCTCTAAATCCCTCCAACTCAACCCTTCAAACCCCGAACACAAAAAGTTGATATGGAGAAAATTTAAGCTTTTGTTCGCCTCTTGCCGGAGGATTCTCATTTAACACAAAAAATTGCACCCCTCAAACTCGCCCCCTTCAACTCCCAACCACAAAAACTTGACATGGAGGAATTTAACCCTTTGACAGACTACAACCGAAAGAGTTCAATTGAACAAAAAAACTGCGCCCCTAAAACTCACCCCCTTCTACCCCGAAATACAAAAAAATTACTCGACGGAATTTAACCCTTGGACCACTCATTATCGCAGGAGACTATTTTGAACGCAAAAAATTGTACCCCCAAAACCCACAGCCTTCAATCCTCGAACACAAATAATTGACTTGGAGGAAATTGAGCCCTTGGACTATCTACAACAGAAACAGACTAACTGAACGCAAAAAGTTGCAACCCCGAAAACCACCCCCTTCAACCTCCAAACACGAAAAATTGGCATAGAGGGAAATTAGCCTTTGGAGGGAGCACTTGCTACCGTAGAACACTAATTGAACGGAAACAAATTGGACCCCCGAAAATCACACCCTTCGACCCTCAAACATAAATAATTAACTCGGTGGAAATTTAACCCTTACACTACTTGTTACTGTAAGATCTTAATTGAACGCAAATAAATTTAACATATGGACCACTGTTATTGAAGGATAGGTACCAATTAAGCGCCCGCGAAACCTACCCCCTTCAACCCCTGAGGATAATAATTGAACGGAAAAAATTGCAGATTACATCTGCACCCAAAACCACCAAGCCTACCTCAATATATGAATAATTCTCGGTGAATAAATATCTACAGGGATACACACCGCATTGATATACATCTTCCGTTGACTTTTGATTCTAAAACGTTAGTTGATTAACCAACCGAATATTTTAATGTACCTAAATAAAGTTTCTAAAAAATAATTTGTTTTTAAGCACTTTGTTCTGCTTTTTTATTGAAATTGAAACCTAAATGTTCACTCCTCAAGCAAATATTCTAATTAACCTCCCCACAACCATATAAAAATGGGAGGTTATTGCAATCACTCCAAAATTCGAAATTGAGATAACACCAGATCTTTACGTTTCAAGGTCCCAGGATCACGAAAAAGTGGTTTTTAAAAAATGTCTGTGTGTATGTACGTATGTACGTACGTACGTACGTATGTACGTATGTGAGCACGATTTCTCGGAAACTACCGAACGGATTTTAATGAAATTTGGTATGTATGTTAGGGTTAGCCTTCCGGTGAGCCCAGTTAATTTTCTTGCGAATCCACAGACGCTAAGTGCCTTTTTGGCATGTAAACTATGAAATTTGACAGATGAACACTAATCTTTCTTATCAGCGCATGAAAGGCCTTGAAATTATGTATCTGAAACTGTATTCCCACTTAGTGCCTTTTTGGCACAAAATCTAAAAAATCGAAATTTAGAGGAAACATTAAATAACACGCTACAGCCTAAACTGCTGGATCGATTTGGCTGAAATTTGGTAGGTAGAGATACCGCTACCCGCCGTAGAGCTGATTTAATTTTGGTGACCATCGGCAAACGGCAAGTGCCATTTTGACATATAAACTTTGAAACTTGAATAATGAACTCCCATTTTCTCTACCAGCACATGAAAAGTCTTCAAATTTTGTTTTCAAAATTGTATTCAAGCTTAGTGCCCTTTTGGCAAAAGATCGTAAAATTTAGAAAGATCACAGAGAACACCTTAGGTTTGGTGGAGTAAAACTTAGGTATAGTAAACAGTAAAATTTACTTGATATTGGTGATAAGATTGGATCATTCACCGAAGTGGGGAGGTTCCAGAAGCTTCCGTAGCTGCCCATTTTTTTAATCTACTTTGTACACGTGTCAATATTTTTCTCTCAAAACAATTACACGGTCGTGTGTTTGAACGTGGCGCTTGGATTTGACGTTACATATATTAGTGATCTATTGAAAATTGACGCTTTTATTTTTTCATGATTGTTTACTCTTACCCTTCGAAAAATTAAAAATATTCATTTCGACGTTGAGAAAAGTCTAGCTAAAATGAGTTTGAAATTTATCATTTGGATATAAATATTTGGTACAATCCGTTCACGTTCGGTAAAAGTTACTTGATTTGGTGACTTTTAACTTCTACGGAACGGACCGATCTGGCTGAAATTTGGTTAGTACACATTATAAGACATAAAAAATTAATCATCGATGTAGATTTACAGAAATTCAGGAAAATGTGCTACGTATTTGGTCGAGTATTTGGTCTTATTCTCATAGCAAGAAATGCTTTTTAACGATAAATTGTTAACATTTCAATGCATTTTGTGCCTGTGCTTACTTCATTTGATTTTTTACAAATTTAAGCAGTTAAATTGCAAATTCCGTTTTAAGTCGATTTCTATAAGGCAAAATTTTAATTTAACTTAATTTTTTTTTGACTCCAATCTTCTCCAAACTTTCACATCGTATGGAGAATCAAATTAGCTTTCAAATTAGGGGTCACGTTGCCCTTGGTGCCATTTTGACATTTCAGGATCACGGCACTTTGTGTAAGTGGTAATGGGCATCATTTCTCAACTAATAGCCCCATTCGGAATTTCAAAGCTCTAGCTAAAGCGGTTCCAAAGATACAGGAGAGGAGGGCGGACTTTTGGTTCTCACTGTATTTGTATTACTGAATTTGGTAGTTAATTTTTTCAAGTCGAAAACCTTTTTTTTTCGAAAAATGTCATTTTAGGGTTTTTTTGGCAAGAGATCGTGAAAGATAGACGCTACAGCCCAAGTTATTGATGAAGATATCGAGATGATATTTGACACATTCATATACATACTGCGATTTGAATTTGAACTTCGCGCCTTGAATCTAGTACCTTTGTTAATCATTACTTTAAGGGACCTCAGCCTATAAGGTGCAAATTGTACTAAAAAGTAGAAGTTTCTGCCGTCCCCGAGATTGCCAATTTTTTTTCATGTTGGCAATGAAAGTGGAAAGTCGTCTTTTCTTAATGAAAAAGTGTGGTGACTTTTTTTTAACAATTCTATTAAATTTTTGTCAAGGGCTAATTAAATTGCAAATAGAAATTTTCGCAGATAGTGAAAAATCTTCTCTTCTTCGAGTATGAGGGAATGTACAGAAAAACTGCTCCGCGAAGCGTAGAAGTTAAGATTGCCAATCTCGGACACCTTAGAAACTTCTACTTTTTCCACAAAATTTTTAAGTATTTACTTTACAGTAGGTTGATCGTGTCGAAGAATTATCATTAAAAACGTGGACTGCGTAAAACATCAAAACATCGACCCCGTATAAAATGACATATTTCGAAAAAAATTGCGCCAAGGTTTTCGATCCGGCAATGCAACAGTTATCGAATCCGTTAGTAAGAAAATGGTCTTTTGCTTAGAAAAGTTCAAAAAAGGACATATTTGCCAGTAAAGTGACATTTTTCGAAAAAATGGCACTACAGTTTTTGGTCCGGCAATGCAACAGCTATCGAATTCAATAATAATATGACCTTTTGCTAGAAAAAATTCAAAAACGAGAACTTTTACCCCTAAAATGTCAATTTTCGAAAAAATGGCACCAATGTTTTTGATCCGTCAATGCAACAATTATCGAATCCGTTAGTAAGAAAATGGTCTTTTGCTTAGAAAAGTTCAAAAAAGGACATATTTGCCAGTAAAGTGACATTTTTCGAAAAAATGGCACTACAGTTTTTGGTCCGGCAATGCAACAGCTATCGAATTCAATAATAATATGACCTTTTGCTAGAAAAAATTCAAAAACGAGAACTTTTACCCCTAAAATGTCAATTTTCGAAAAAATTGCGCTAAGGTTTTTGATCCGTTAATGCAACAGCTATCGAATTCGATAGTAAGAAAATGGTATTTTGCTAAGAAAAATTCAAAAACGGACCCTTTTACCACTTCAAAGACATTTTTCGCCCTAAAGTTTTCGGCTTGAGAAAAAATCTTATCAAATCGGTGATAAAAATATACAGTTATACATAGTTTTTTTCACGTAAAATGTCAATTTTCGAAAAAATTGCGCTAAGGTTTTTGATCCGTTAATGCAACAGCTATCGAATTCGATAGTAAGAAAATGGTATTTTGCTAAGAAAAATTCAAAAACGGACCCTTTTACCACTCAAAGACATTTTTCGCCCTAAAGTTTTCGGCTTGAGAAAAAATCTTATCAAATCGGTGATAAAAATATACAGTTATACATAGTTTTTTTCACGTAACCGATTTTTGTCCAAAAGGGCACCAAGTGTGAATACATTTTTAGAAGCAGAATTCGAAGAGCATTCATATGGTAACGCAAAAAATGGGGTTTTGCATTTAAATTTTTAAAGGTGATGTGCCAAAATGGCACTTTCTGTAGGCAGATTTAGCCCAAAAACTTTTCAGCTCTTCCGAAACTCATAAGATGTGCACGTTCCAAATTTCAGCCGGATCGGTTCAGTAGTTTGGGTTGTAACGTGTTTACACAGGCATTTTTCAAAAACCACCTTTTTGGGTTCCTCGGGCCCCGAAACGTAAAAATTTGATATTTTTGGCGATTCGGTTTTCCGATTGATCTTAGTAACTGCTCCGCGAAGCGAAGAACTTAAGAATTACGTGTACAACAAGCCAACACGTAATGAAAGTATGTTTTTTCGCTCGTGCATCACTTTCATCACTAGTTGTACAAATTAACTATTGACGATTTTGTCAGTGATTTTCGTTACTGCTCTAAATATTTCTTGATTCTTTTCTTTCCCACAACGGCTTTTCTGAAGGTTTTAACCTCCCCAACCCCATCACAATTTTAAAAAAATGGGAGGTTACTGCAATCACTAAAATTTTCGAATTTGAGATAGCACCAGATCTCCACGTTTTGAGGTCTCAGGAACCCAAAAAAGCGGTTTTCAAAATGTGTCTGTGTGTGTGTACGTACGTACGTACGTACGTTTGTAAACACGCCACAGCCAAAACTACTGGACCGATTTAGCTGAAATTTGGTGCGTAGGCATCTCATAACCCAACTTAGATCTGAAAAGCTTTTGGAGCCAATCGCGCAACTAGAAATGCCATTTTGGCACATCAACTTTTTAATTTTAAATGCAAACCCCCATTTTTCACGTCACGATAGGAAAGGCCTTCAAATTCTGCTTCTAAAAATGTATTCACTCTCAGTGCCCTTTTGACCAAAAATTTAAAAAAAATTAATTTTTATCGGACTTTAAAATCGCGGTACAGCCCAAGCCCCTGAACCGATTTAGCTGAAATTTTGCACATGGGGATTGTATTTCAGGTCAAAGAGCTGAACAAATTTTGGATTCAATCGGCCTACGGAAAGTGCCGTTTTGGCACACCAATGTCCAACTTTAAATTATTCACTTTAACCACCCAAAACAAGTTTTTGAAAGATTTATTGTCACCATCAGAAAGGTCTTCAAATTCTGGTTTCAAAAAAAATGCAGCAGTGAGGCGGCTGGAACCTCCCCATCGCGTGGATCTTTGACTTGTGTTTCTAGCCGAATTAGCACAGAAATTGTATAAGACTGGTTTCAACGACGGTTTTAGAACTGCCTAAAAAGGACTTACTTATACCTACTTTTCTCTAATGAATGTTTCAATTTGTATGTTCTAAAAAAGTTCTAAAACCATTATAGAAACCAGTCATACATTTTCTTTGCTAATTCGACTAGAAACCCAAGGCAAAGATCCACGCGATGGGGAGGTTCCAGCCGCTTCACTGCTGCATTTTTTATCTACATTGTCATGCCCAAACTTTTATTTTTAGTGCCGTAGCAGAATGCGGAGGTACTCTTGTCTTAGCTTATTCGCTCGCTCGCTCGCTCGCTCGCTCGCTCCTCAGTCTGTCCGTCGGATAACTTGAGAACGGATTGAGATATCGAGCTGAAACTTGGTAGGCAGCTTCGTCTCCCGAAAAGTAAGGCGGGGATTGCTTTTGGGCCATATCGGACCAAGGGGGTGGGAGCTAGGGGTGAAAAACCGAAAAACTACTAATTGCAATAACTCGAGAACTAGTGGAGATATCTTGCTGAAAATTAGTATGCACGTTCGACCTTCAAGTCTGTTGAAAGTGAGGGGGTGCCAATTTCGGGGGATGAAATTTAGGGGATGAAAACCACAAAAAATATGATAACTCCGCAAGGGTTGCACGCAGCTGTCGGAAACTCAACGTACACACATATATCGGTGAAATCTTGTGGGGGATGCGCTTTTTCGTAAAACCGAACAAATGGGGTGGAAATTAGGGGTAGCAACTCGAAATTCCGCTTAATAAGTACTAGTCGAAATTGCCGTCATTCGATAGCTTTCCATTAATTATTCAAAAAAGGTGTCATTCATATTTTGCGAAAAACCACCCTTATAGGCGCTACAACCCCTAACATGCAGAAACACAAAAATACGAGAACTCAAAAACTACTCAACGTATCAAGGCAGAATTTGGTTTGTGAATTTCCAGTGACATTATAGGTGGATGGACAAATTTTCAAAAATATCTAACAAAGGGGATGAAATTTAAGGGTTGAAACTTGAAATTTCTTCAAGTAAATGGTAGCCTAAAATTACGGGGTTCGATAGATTTCGGTCAACTATTGAAAAAAGGTCTTATGAGTTTTCAATCTAAAACCAACCCCTGGGCCATTAACCACCCCTAACTCTTTGCAAGTCGATAATTATATTTTATTTATTTTTTCTGAAACCCTATTGGTTTATTTATGAACAACTGAAGTCAGTAAATACGCAAGGAGTTATGTCACACCGGAAAAATAAACTCACCCCTGTAAATCATAAAGGGGTGAAATCATGAGGTGTTGAAAACATGAATCTACAAATTACCTTAATTTTTAAACGAATTGGGTTAGGGTGGTGAAATTGAAAACACAACTTCCTTTAGGGCATGTGGGGGTGGTGAAATAGGGGGTTGGAGTTTAGGGGTTGAAACGTCCATAAAGCCCTGTAATTTGACACAGAGAAGCAATATCTTCTGCGAAACTGTGACATCTTACACACTGCATCTTCGAGAAGGGAAGATCGAATTTTAGGAGAAAATTATCGAAGGGGATGAAAGTTAGGGGTGGAAACTCGAATTTTCAATGAAGAATGTATAGTTGAAAATATTACCATTCGATAGCTTTCTATTGATGGTACAAAAAAGGTCTTATTCATCATTCGCGAAAAACGACCCTTAAAGGCGGTACAACCCTCTAACATGCCGAAACAAAAAAATGCGAGAACTCAAAAACTGCTCAACGTATCAGGGCTAAATTTGATGTGGTAATTTACAGCGCCACTGTAGGCGGATGGGCAAATTTTCATTAATATCTAACAAGGGGGATGAAATTTAAGGGTTGAAACTGGAAATTTTTTCATGTAAGTGGTGGAATAAAATTATGGGGTTCAATAGATTTCGGTCAACCATTGAAAAAAGTCTTATGAGTCTTCATCCTAAAACCAACCCCTGCGCTACTAACAACCCCTAAGCCCTAGCAAGCGGAGTAAATATATTTCATTTATTTTTTTTTTGCTTTCTTCTAATTTGTTATTAATTTAAAGTGATTTTCATTAATTTTTGACCCATCCACAATTTTTCAACCCCTTTCATGATATGTGAACCCTCAAAGAGCAAAATTTACCCAGACCGCTTCTTTTTCGGGTGATTTCCGCTGGTTAATTTTGTAAAATTCGCGCAGTTTTGCCTTATGAATTGTTCTTGCCTTTTTCACTTTTTCGACCCCTTCGCAATGTTTCAACCCCCAAAAGTCAAATTTGCATAATTGGCTTATTTTCGTGTTATTTTCTGTAATTCTACTTAATTACGATTAATTCTCATCCCTTTTAACTTTTCATCCCCCTTTACAATTTTTCAACCCCCTAAGTGTTTATTTTGCAAAATTCACATAATTTAGTTTTCCTTCGGTAATAAATTGAACTCAATTGGATTATGTTTATCTTTTTCACTTTTCCAACCCCCTTCGCAACATTTCAACCCCCAAAATCTAAATTTGCATAATTGGTTTACTTTCGTGTTATTTTCTGTAATTCTGCTTAATTACGATTAATTCTCATCCACTTTGACGTTTCATCCCCCTTTACAATTTTTCAACCCCCTAGGTGTTAGTTTTGCCAAATTCGGATATTTTCGTTTTTCTTCTGTAATAAATTGAACCCATTTGGATGATGATTAAATTTTTCACTTTTTTCATCCCCCTTCGCAATGTTTCAAGTATTCAAATGCTAAATTTACATAATTGGGTTAATTTGGTGTTATTTTCCGTAATTTTACTTAGCCACGGTTAATCCTGATACCTTTTGATTTTTCATCCACCTTTACGATTTTTCAACCCCCTAAGTGCAAATTTTGCAAAATTCGCATAATTCCGTTTTTCGACGGTTATAAAATTGAACACATATGGGATTCAGTTTACCTTTTACAATTTTTCAGTTTCCTTCGCAATAGGTAGGTATAAGTGCTTATTTCAACCCCCACAAAAGTTTTAATTGCATAATTTGGTTATTTTAGTGTTTTATTTCGTAATTCTACTTAATCCACACTTCATTTTCATTCCTCTTGACTTTTAACACCACTGTGCGTCTGCGGAGGCACTACTACTAGGTGCAGATTTATAAAATCTGCACCCGACTCCACCAGTAAATTCAGCTCGCCCCTACATACACATTAACAAGGTAAACATCTACAGGGACACACATCGCATTGATACACATCTTTCGTTGGCTTTTATTTTGACGTTATATTGGTATTTTTCATGTTTCCAGAATTAAATTTGCAGCATAGCAACTGATAGCAACCTCCTTCCAAGTCGTTTACGATATAACAATAAAAAAACTACCCTTAGTAACACTTACCAAACGTAAACCACTATACAGGGTGAACTACATTTCGACAATATCAGTGGTCCCAAATAGTATATTAAAAAACACGTTTTATAAGGCCAATTATTATCTTATCGCTCGAGGATGTTTGGACAACGAGGGCGAAAAGTCCGAGTTTTACAAAATCCGAGTCCGGTAAGAGTCTTATAAAACACGTTTTTTCTGCAATTTTTTCTATTTCGGAAGCCCAGCTTGTTAATATTTTCAAGAAAAATTCAGATTGTCATTTTCAAAGGCAGGCTTGGCAGTTAATTCGATTGTTAGACGCAATAGTTGTCTAGGCTACGATGTAAACAAAAGCCGTGCTCTAATAGAGCACATTAGAGAACGCGTTTGGTTTCATTAGGAAACCGAAATAGAATAGTATATTAAAAAACACGTTTCATAAGGCCAATTATTATCGCACGAGGATGTTTGGACAACGAGGGCGAAAAGCCCGAGTTTTACAAAATCCGAGTGCGATAAGAGCCTTATGAAACACGTTTTTTATACAATTTTTTCTATTTCGGCTACTCAAACCTGTTAGAAATAAATTGGTTTTCCATTTTCAAAGACAGGTCAATGTTCGCTTGACAGTTGGCGATTGTTGGACACAATCGCTGTCTAGGTTACGATGTAAACAAAAGCCGTGCTCTAATAGAGCACATTAGAGAACGCGTTTGGGTGCTATAAAGTGATCATTAGGAAACCGAAATAGAAAAATATGTTTTTATTTAATTGGCACCCTTTATTGTATCTATTAGTATTTGTGTTTTTCTTTACAACGCCAACGGTGTAATAATGTCACATTTTTACATGATGAAAATTTAGAGAAAATGACAATTGAACATGTTTCCAAAAGTATAGATCTACCCTTTTATTTCACGAACCATTCATTCACTTTATCATAAAATCGTTCCAATAAAAGTTGAAAGGTAATTTTAGGCGCGTCTGTTGATGTGACTAACTCGGCATAATCTTACAATAAAAAAATGTGTACGACGTAATTATGCAGCGAGGCTCAGTGAAGGTATCAAGAAAAAATGAATCGCATCAAAAGATGCGCCTAAATTTATCTTTCCACTTTTATTAGAAAATTCTTTCGATTAAGTGAATATAGTTTGTGAAATAAACGGAAAGATCCATACTTTTGGGAACAGGTCCCTACAATACAGGGTGAGTCAACAAGGCGACGGCGGTCCATAACTTCTGAACCCTTCCAGATAGGAAATCAATTCAAACGCCATTATGTTCAACACCGCCAATTCTACATCCTAAAAATACTTTCAACTATACAGGGTGTCCCAAAACACTTGCAACGCATGGCAATTAAATTTTTTTAAATGGAACACCACCGTTTTGATGCCATGTTCTGGATCACCTATAACATAGCTTTACATCGACGTAAGACATTCGATGTTTTAAGGCTCTGTTCTAAAGTAATTAATTCTTTTTGAAAAATTTTGATCATTGCGGGTGCTTCTTAAAAAAATTCCTGAGAACTCAATTTTGTATCTAGAGAGCTGAGATTCGGTGCGATAATGAAGGAAGGTCTATTCTATCTATCTAACATGATAACTATCATTATCACTATACAGGGTATTAAAAATTCTGTGTCAAGTTTGGAAATTTTCAAATATGCAAAACTCCATTTTTTCAAATGGCACCCCCTGTTATTATAGTGCCATGGGGCTCGGCTGTTGAATTACTTTATTTTTTATTAAGTATGTTCTATACCTAAAGTCAATACTTCAAAAGATATTCTTTGTCTTATTTATTTTATTGAAGATTATTACGATCTCAATTAAAGAATGCCATGGACTTTATGATATTTATGATTAACATTGTTTATTTACATAGTTACCAGACAGTTTGTCACATTTATTGACATACACAACCAGAAAGAATTCATTGACATGGTTTACTGCTGATGGTTGAAATTCATTGCGTATGTCAGTAAATATGACAAACTGTCTGGTAACCATGTAAATAAACAATGTTAATCATAACTGTCATACAGTCCATGGCATTCTTTAATTGAGATCGTAATAATCTTCAATAAAATAAACAAGACAAAGAATATCTTTTGAAGTACTGACTTTAGGTATAGGACATACTTAATAAAAAATTAAGTAATTCAACAGCCGAACCCCATGGCACAATAATAACAGGTGGTGCCATTTGAAAAAATGGAGTTTTGCATATTTGAAATTTTCCAAACTTGACACAGAATTTTTAACACCCTGTATAGTGATAATGATAGTTATCATGTTAGATAGATAGAATAGACCTTCCTTCATTATCGTACCGAATCTCAGCTCTCTAGATACAAAATTGAGTTCACGGGATTTTTTTAAGAAGCACCCGCAATGATCAAAATTTTTCAAAAAGAATTAATTACTTTAGAACAGAGCCTTAAAACATCGAAAGTCTTATGTCGATGTAAAGCTATGTTATAGGTGATCCAGAATATGGCATCAAAATGGTGGTGTTCCATTTAAAAAAATTAAGTTGATATGCGCTGCAAGTGTTTTGGGACACCCTGTATAGTTGAAAGTATTTTTAGGATGTAGAATTGGTGGTGTTGTACATAATGGCGTTTGAATTGATTTCCTATCTGGAAGGGTTCAGAAGTTATGGACCGCCGTCGCCTTGTTGACTCACCCTGTATATTCCTCGAAATTTCTATTTATGCAAAAGTATGATTTTATTATACCGATGTAACGAGAATGAAAAATGCTACTTGATACAATAGAGAAATATATACAGGGTGCGATTTAAAACAACAAAATGATGTTATTCAATGAAATTTGGGACCACGATGGAGGTTATAGAGGTGGACCCTTCTCGTTTCACTCACCCTGTACATATTCAATAAATTTTCTCACTGAATTGCATTCTAGATTTCTATTAATTCGAAGAATTTGTGTTTAGCATAAATTCAAGTTGGTTTATCTTAACAAAACGCCGGCATTGCAAATTTATCCGACAAGCACAATTTTTTCCATAAAAACGTCAAATATTTAGATCTTTACCGACCTACGATATGTTATCATTTGTAACTACCCCTCGAACTACCCCCTACATCAATCGGGAAAAATTGTAACATTTCAATCCGCAGTGAATTTTCAAGGATAAAAGCCCCCGATGAAAGCAGCATTTTAATTGAAAAGCCTGTAGTCATCATTCATCTGACCACGTCCCAGCTCTCAACATAATTGCCAGGAGAGATTAAGTTTACTTTCTCAGGCGCCTCCACCATTTCCGTCCCATCCAATCGAACGGTTTTACGGCGGATAAAAAAATATTTTCCCACCATGAAATTAGTTTACGGAGCGTGCTTGACGTCAACAGAGTGTTAAATTTAAATCTCTCGACTGCGATAAGGTCAAAGACGGAACGATTGATCGCTGCAACCCCCTCGGAAATATTTTTATTTCCTCGTGGAATTTTTTTATTTTATTTCACAAAACGGGAAATGTAAATTTAGGCGAGGACATTATATCGAACGGATCCGCAATGCGACGGGTCAAGGTCGATCCTAGAATAATACACGCCGAACATCAACTTCATACGCTCTCAGGACACATTGACATGGTCCTTTAAAGCGTTGCGGCTTAAATGATTAATGTTGTAATCCGAAAGCTTTCAGAAATTTGTTCTGCCCACCTACCAGTGAATTATTCATCCTTAAGTCTCAACTCGTTAAAATTACGTTAAACATCTCGTTAAGGAACGTCGGATCGATCTATTATCCTAAATTAATACGGAATTACAAAATCATCGCAAGCCTTTGATACATTGAGAAGAAGGAAGATGGTGGAAGACCTATAGTCCAGGTAACGAGGGGGTTGTAGAGAACATGGAAGGGGGGAGAATTTTTAATAATGCGATCTAACGATGTTATAAATAATACCGCTGACAGAGCGTCGCCTTGCCTTACGCCTTTTTTACATGAATTTTATCTGTAATTTTCTTTCCTGTGTTAACAATTGCTTGTGAGTCCCTCATTGTCATCTCTATTATTCTAATCAATTTTTCGGGTATTTCGCTATTTGTTAGTTGGGCGACGAATGCCCAAAATGGGGTTGTAGAAAACATGGAAGGGGGGAGAATTTTTCTCTTCGGGAATGTGTTGGGGGTAGTTATGAGGTAAACATACTAAAAGTCCCCGCCCCTACCCTGTCCGCTTCAGGAGGGGAGGGGGCTGGAAAGGTCCCTTTTTTTGTTTTTTCGCTTATAACTCGAAAATGGTGCGTCGTACCGAAAAAATTCTTATATGAAAATGAAAGCCTATAAAATTTTCTACAACTCTGCTATTATAGATTATTACGGAAAAATTCACCGTTTTAGAGATATCCGCTCTCAAAAGACGGGAATTGTCAAAACAAACTTTTGCTTCTAATTCCTCAGTCTTTGGTTTTGCAGAAAAGTCGTCAGGAAGAAAGTTTTAGAGCGATAAATTTCCTTCAAGAATATATATCTACAGGGTGATTTCTTTTTCACTGCTCACCACTGGCACCTCCTAAACGGTAAGAGGTACGAAGCCGGTCAAATTAGAGAAATATTGCACCATTTCAATTTCACTTGGAGCTTTCATATTATTGACAGCTGTCAATTGAATGGAATCGTCAGAAATTTTTTAGGACTTCTAGATTTTGAGTAACGGTAGTCAACTTTTTATTCTCTTATGGTAGCCAAATTGTATTTTAACACCATCGGACACACAAAAAATTAGCTTTTCAAAAATGTAATCAAAATGAACTTTTTTGACATCGTCAAAATTTGAAAATTGATACGAGTAAGTTGTAAAATAAGCCTTAACATTTCAAGAGAGGACACCAACGTTTTTCATCTCTTATGACTAAAGGGTGGATTAAAAAGCATTTATTTTCCAGAAATAAGCGCCTATAAAAAGCTTCAAAAATCGAAAATTAAGCTACAAAAAAGTAAAAATAAGCACCTAAAAGTTCAACTATTTCAAAATTGCAAATTGAAAATTTAAATTTTCGTTACTTGCAAGAAATGCCTAACAGAAATGATTGATTTTTGTTTCAAAAATTGTATTGAACAGGTTAACTTGTTTCTCCGAAATTGCAATTAAAGATCGGCTTTCACCGGGAAATAAGTAGAAATATAACATCGACCAAAAACGTGGTAAGCTAGCAAGAAAAGGCACTAATAAGCTAGAAAAGACTTAAAAAAAGCTCACAAAATCCGTAAATAAGCACTTACGCAAATTATAGGCAAAAATAAGCAAAATAAGCAAAATAAAATCAGTGTCAAATGATTCGAAATTTTATGAAACTTAAAGAAACGAGCATTTCGTTCTGCTTACAATATTAAAAAAAAAGCAAAATGCCAGAAATCCGCCCTCTACTTATGACGTCAAAAACAATTGAATTTTGAACGATAATACAGGGTGTTCGGAAAACATGCGTCCTATGTCCTATGAACATCGCCTCCTATGGGAGCTAGGTTTGCATAGGCGACTTTGTGATCCAAAAATTATGAGACGCGCATAATGCAATAGTACACATTTTTGTTGATTGCGCGAAATTGATGGATTATTTTGAAATTTTGCAAGAGCAATAAAAGTTTTGTTATGAAATTTTACTTCTGAATCGTAGTAAATAATGGAACTCCTGTATTATCGCTCAAAATTCAATTGTTTTTGACGTCATAAGAGATGAAAAACGTTGGTGTACTCTCTTGAAATGTTTTTCATAAGTTTAGGCTCATTTTACAACTTACCCATATCAATTTTCAAATTTTGACGATCTGTCAAGAAAGTCCATTTTGATTACATTTTTGAAAAGCTAATTTTTTGTTGGTCTGATGGTGTTAAAATACAATATGGCTACCATAAGAGAATAAAATGTTGACTACCGTTACTCAAAATCTAGAAGTCCTAAAAAATTTCTGACTATGCCATTCAATTGACAGCTGTCAATAATATAAAAGCTCCAAGTGAAATTTAAATGGTGCAATATTTCTCTAATTTAACCGACTTCGTACCTCTTACCGTTTAGAAGGTGCCAGTGGTGAGCAGTGAAAAAGACACCACCCTGTAGATATATATTATTGAAGGAAATTTAACGCTCTAAAACTTTCTTCCTGACGACTTTTCTGCAAAACCAAAGACTGAGGAATTAGAAGCAAAAGTTTGTTTTGACAATTGCCGGCGGATATCTCGAAAGCTGTGCATTTTTCCTTAATAATCTATAATAGCAGAGTTGTAGAAAATTTTATAGGCTTTCATTTTCATATAAGAATTTTTTCGTTATAACGCACCAGTTATAGCCGAGCCAGTTATAAGCGAAAAACCAAAAAAAGGGACCTTTCCACCCCTCTCCCTCCCTGAAGCGGACTTTTAGTATGTTTACCTCCTAACTACCCCCAACACATTCCCGAAGAGAAAAATTCTCCCCCCTTCCATGTTCTCTACAACCCCATTTTGGGCATTCGTTGCCTGGACTACTAACAAATAGCGAAATACCCGAAAAATTGATTAGAATAGTAGAGACGACAATGAGGGACTCACAAGCTATTGTTAACACAGGAAAGGAAATGACAGAAAAAATTCATGTAAAGAAAGGCGTAAGGCAAGGCGACGCTCTGTCAGCGGTATTATTTATAACATCGTTACATCGCATTATTAAAAGGTAACAAATGGAGGGACAATAAATAAAAATGCAATTCAAATAATAGCGTATGTAGAAACGAAAAATTGCTTAAAGACAAGAAACTCAGCAGAACCACGAAGATGAAGATCTACAGGGTGAGTCTGAAAGACTTCACATCCTTTATACCACAGAATCTACTGTTCAAATGATGAAGCTTGGTGCAAAAATTATTGGTTAATTGTGATTCCTCTTGATGTTATAAGCCGCCAAAAATCTTCATTTTTAGACGTTCTTTTTAAATATCTTTCGAAAGGTGTATCGTAGGATTTTGAATTTTTCCACATCATTGTTACAGACCAAGATGCAACTACTGATGGTACTTAAGACATATCCAAAAAGCGGATCTGTGTTATATAGGGTGGCCCCCATGTTATTTACCCGTGAACTGTTTTATGTTTGAAAATATTGCTAATTTGCCTAAGCGGTCGTATTTCCCGTTCAATTCTAAAACTTTTTTGGCTCTTAAAATTTTTCGAAAAAACTAACCACTCACGAGGAAAATTGAAAAAACCAAGAACATGATCATCGTGATAAACCTACAATTTCAATAAAAATCAAAGTGTACGTTGACACGCATCATATTTCAACTGTTTTTTTGCATTGAAGGTGTTGTCCTACATCTGGGCCTAGAACCATTGCTGACAACTGAAGAAAAAACATTGATGGTAATTTCACTATTTATGAGGTAGACTCATCATTGGTTTTAAGGTGACCTGCATCATGTTTTCGGTTTTTTCAATTTTTCTCGAAGTGGTTAGTTTTTTCGAAAAATTTTAAGAGCCAAAAAAGGTTTAAAATTGAACGGGAAATACGACCGCTTAGGCAAATTAGCAATATTTTCAAACATAAAAAAGTTCTAAAGCAAATAACATCGGGGTCGCCCTGTATAACACAGATCCGCTTTTTGGATAATGTCTTAAGTACCATCAGCAGTTGCTTCTTGGTCTGTAACAATGCGGTGCAAAAATTCAAAATCCTACGATACACCTTTCGAAAGATATGTAAAAAGAACGTTTAAAAAAGGTCTTTGGCGGCTTGTAACATCAAGAGGAATCACAATTGACCAATAATTTTTGCACCAACCTGCATCATTTGAACAATAGATTCTGTGGTAAAAAGGATGTGGAGTCTTTTAGACTCACCCTTCACTTCTTCGGGAGTATAAAGCTTTATAATAAAAGTCTCAACTCGTTAAAAGAACGTCAACATCTCGTTAAGGAACGTCGGATCGATCTATTATCCTAAATTAATACAGAATTACAAAATCATCGCCGATTTATTTTAGAACTAGGAAGTAGAGGAATAAGAGTAATTTAGTTACCCTCATCGAGGAGAAGAATAATAAATTTACTCCATATCGCCGAGGGGGTTGTAAATTTCCTCGTAAATTTCTGAAGTTAAGAAAACATTTCGAACTTTGGTTGATTCGTACTTTCGGGTTTTAGATAATAAAATCCGCAACTGTCTCGGAATTTCTTACTGAAAACCGCAGTTCTCTACGTGGCGAGGTTCACATCCTTTGATTAAGAATTTAGATATTCCAAGTGTGATGTCAGAAGGAGGGCATCGGTTCTGATTGGTTGATGTTGAAAGCTAGCACTAAGAATAATGTGAGGAACGAGTCGAAATGCAATTAATAATTGGAAGACGCAAGGAAAATTATGTAATACGGGGGTGTTTTAGGTGCCGTAGCAGTATGCGAGGCACTCGTTTTAGCTTCTTCGCTCGCTCGCTCGCTCGTCTACTCTGCCCGAGTGAAAACTTGAGAGCGCGTTGAGATATCGAGCTGAAGTTTGCTTTTGGGCCTAATCGGAGTTAGGGGTGAAAAACCGAAAAACTATTAATCGAAATAACTCGAGAACTAGTGGAGGTATATTGCTGAAACTTGGTATGTACAGGGTGATGCAAACTCGACGCCCAGGCCATTTTTCTTGGAAACCGTTGGACGAACTTCCAAAATTTTTGTTTCCATGTTTTAACTGTCAATGTAAAGCTTTAAACAGAGGTACATATAGAATATTTCATGCATCGACGCACAGTGGTTCAGAATCCACAAAAAGTGAAGGAAAATCCTTGCTTCCAAACTATGGAACCAGTTCCGAAAAAAATTGTACCCGGGGGTTTTTGACATCGTAGTGGTGTTATTTTTCTTAAAATCTTAACACCAACACCTCTACGGAGGGTTGAAATCAACAATAGGTATAAAGAAGCAACATTAAAACTAAAAGGCTTAATTTTTTGGAATTGAGTGTACAAAATGGTTCAGTTTTCTAGTCTAAATAATATTAACAGATAATAATAATAAATTATTTAGAATTGGTCTAGCAATTTAGTTGTTGAGACATCAAAAACGAATTTAGAAGGTACAGTTTTTATAAGAAAATAAGATGAAGACCTTATTGCAGAGCAGAGGCTGGAAAACAGCTCTGATTCAATTTTAGTTACAATTTTTTTCTCAACTTTTTCGAATGGAACACTGTATATTTTTAGCTAACGTAATGTAGAATTCATAAAGGAACCTTTTTTGTCCTACAAACATATTGGTTATCTTCATCCGCTTTCGAGTTATTCGCAAATCTTACAAATTTTCTTGCTTGCAGACAATTGTTAAGTACTTACAAAAAAAAAAAAGTTAATATTCAAAATGTTTTCTATTTTGGTTCATGAACCATTTAATTGGTTCTTGAAAAGACATTTCTATTACCTTTAACATTTAGTATAAAAATGATTTGCCTGCTCCTACAAACAAAAATACCAAAATTTCAAATGAAGTTGTGAGGAAGGGTAGTGGAAATGTCTTTATGAACAAATTGAATTGTTCATAGTACTATACAGTATTAGCCTGAGTGCTTAAGTTGCAATTTTAGAAGTTAAAATTGTCTGCATACAAGAAAACTTGTGATTTTTCCGAATAACTCGAAAACGATTGAGAATAAACAACATGTTTATGTTACAAAAAATATTCGCTTATAAATTCTACATTATACTAGCTAAAAATATACAGGGTGTTCCATTTGAAAAATTTGAGAAAAACAACTTCAAAGTTCTCAAATTTTGAAAATAAATTCTGAACACCCTGTGACAACTAAAATTGAATCAGAGCTTTCTTCGAGCCTCTACAACAAGATCCTCGTTTTATTTTCTTATAAAAACTGTACCTGCGTAAATAGTGAATGTTTAAGCAGAATGATGTAAACACCCATTTTTTTTGAAGATATTTTTTTACTCCCAAACCAGAGGTTCAAAAGCCGTAATATTTTAGGGATGAATAATGGCTCCTAAGGGGGTTGCAAATATGCTAAAATATACCGGGTATTCCATTTTAAAAATGACGACTTTTCCTTGATTGGGGTGGGGGTGAGATGCGCAAACTGAACGAGGTCAAAGCTATGGCGAAACATGCCCCCCTCAATGTCAAGGAATCTGTCGAAAACCGCAAGTCGATATCTTATTCCGTTCAAAAGTTATCATGACTGGATGATCGTCTTGAACGGGCACCCAGTATATAACAACACATGCTAGATGTTGACGATAATGCATTTACCATCAACTATAGTCAAATGTAGTGAGTAGTTAATATGTATATTTTCATTTTTTGTCTCTTAGGTAAAAGCTGCCAACTTGTCTATGTCAGATGTGACTCAGCTTGGGTGATTTCTGCAGATTCTTTTGTCCATTGTATTCTTAGAGGGCGACAAAATTTAGTTGAACAAGATTGAGGATTTTTCCACACGATTTCTTGTTTCCTTGTTGATCAATCGAAGAGGAACTAGTGACGTAACAAACAGACTTTTATCTGTGCTTGGCAACGCTTTTTCCTCACGTTTTTGTTTATAGGCTGTAAAGCCAGAACTTCTTTCAAATCCCCACTTGCATATTAATTGTAAAGGTTTTTCCAAAATTTTACTAATGTCGGTAACGAGATTTAAAGTACTTTTGCACGTCTTATCAAGTAAAGTTTGCAAAGAAACTCTACAATCACTTTCAGAAATAAAAATTTCGTTGCAAGGGAAGATATAGAAAGACGCAGGGTGCAGGGGAGATGAATGTGGGAAAGAGATAGAGACATAGATGTATAGGAAAGAAGAACAAAAATCAGAGAATCAATATATAACGTAAAATATGAGAATATAATAAGTGAAGGGTTACCAAGTTACTTGAAGAGGGAGAGTGGAAAAGAAAAAAGAATGATAGCGAGATTCGGATGCGGGAATGAGGAGAGGGAAAACAAGTTCTGGCTGAAGGAGGAAGAGAGAAAGTGCAGAGTATGTGGAGAGGAGAGAGAGATAGTAGAACACCTGAGGGGTTGACGTGCGTGTGGCGAAGCAAACTGTGTTGAAAACTAAGAGAAAAGTGAACCGTTATTGACAAGAGAAGACAAAGCAACAATTGTCTGTGTTCAAATAAAGTGAAGCAGAAGAACCCCTCAAAGTAATGGTGAGATCAAACATATCCGTTCATGAAAAGAGGCCAAAATATTCATGAAAATACAGATTATAACCTATAAACAAAGAAAAGACATCTGGAAATTTCAGAAGCAATAAGCAGGCGGCGCCATCTACCGACCAGTAGCGTAAGTACGCCGAGATGGAAGAACTCTACGCAAACCTAAAAAGAATCAGAGAGGAAGCGAATGAAATTCTAGTAAACAATGTGGCGACCACTATGATAACCGGGAAATCGCAAGAGCTAAGGGAAAAACTTGAAAAGATTGAACAAACGTTGGAGGCGAAGGACCGGGCAGAACGAAGGAATAATATTATTATCCGAGGATTAAAATTGATTAAAGACGTGAAAATAGGAGTCCAAGAATTCTTGAATAGACATCTAGGGCTGAATATAAGTATCCGGGAGGCCATAAAAATCAAAAATGGTATTATCCTGGTAATATTACCAAACCATGATACTAAAAAGAAAATTATGAAAGAGAAGCCGAAACTCAAGAACAATGGTAAATTTCAAGATATATACATAGACGATGATTTGACAGTAAACGAGAGAGAGATACAGCGTCAAGTAACACAAATAGCAAAACAGCAAAAAGAACAGCAACGGAAAACAAAAATTGGATATAGAAAAATAAAGATAAACGACGAATGGTTCTGTTGGAACGATAAACTAGGAACCATCCTAGTGTCCGAGAAAATAAGTCGAAAAAAACGTACTGCAATAACAGAAGAAGAAAACATCAAAATATGCTTCTGGAACGTAGCGGGAATGTCGAATAAAGACGAGGACTTCTTCAAGCATTTGAAGAAATATCACATAATATGCTTGCAAGAAACATGGGTGGAGCAAAGGAATCTCGCCAGAGTGGAACAGTTGCTTCCAAACAGCTACAGATGGAAAGTTCAATTAGCGAAAAGGGACAAAAGAAAAGGAAGAGCCAAAGGAGGACTGATGATGGGGATAAGGAACGATATGCACGAGGAAAACTTCGAAGAAGTAGAACAAGATGGCATACAAGAAAGAAGAATATATATAAGCAAGAAGAAATGGAGAATTTTCAACATCTACAGTGGCAATGCAAGGCATACGATTAACACGGTATCCGAACTTGTGAGCGACCGAGATCAAGACAAGCTGTTAATCGGCGGCGACTTTTACGCAAGAACGGGAACCCGTGCGGGATGGATAATGGACGACGGGGAGAGGACGGAAAGGTCATCCAAGGACAGTGTCCTGAACAGTGATGGAAAACATCTCATAAAGATGGTGGACGAAAGAGGATGGGAGATTCTGAACGGCAATGTGAGCGGAGACGGAGAAGGAGAATTTACCTATGTAGGAACAAACGGTAAATCGGTAATAGATTATGCAATTGTGAACGCCGAAGCGTTAGATGAAATAAAACAAATGAAAATAGAACCGAGAGTAGAGTCTGATCATTCCAGCCTTGATATAGAATTGCAGGCCACAACGAAATCCGCAACACAACCTAAACAAACAAACAGGGAAAAATCTCTATGGGATGAAGAAAATGTAAAGAAGTACAAAGAAAAATTAATGTTATTTAACAGAGAAGCCGAAGAAAGGGGAATAGAATTAGAATACAACGAACTGGCGCAAAATGTCAAGGAAGCAATACAACGAAAAACAATAATTTCAGGAACGCAAAGAAATAATAACTGGTATGACCGAGAATGTAAGGAAGGAAAAAGGGAACTAAGAAGAACGCTAAAATTACTGAAAAGGGGTGAAATAAGCCATGAGCAGTACAAAGAAGCGAAGAGCAAACTTAGGCACACCTACGAAATTAAGAAACAAGCGTGCAGAAAGCGTCAGGAGGAAGAAATAAAAAATATACGAGGCGAAGCCGAAATCTGGAAGTACATAAACATGCAGAGGAGACAAACGAGAAGAATAGGGGAATCCATAACGATAGAAAGGTGGAAAGAGCACTTTATGTTAACACTCGACGGAGGTAACATAAAGGAACAAACAACTAGAGAATACATTCAAGAAGATGTGGATAACGAGATAACAAAAGAAGAAGTAACAATGCAGATAAGAAAACTAAAGCAAAGGAAAAGCCCCGGCAGGGACGGAATCGAGAATGAGGCGTGGCTACACGCCACGACAGAGACAGTTGAAAACTTAACGAGGATCCTGAACCGAATATGGAAAGGGCAAAAACTACCTGAAGAATGGAAAGAAGGTGTAATAGTGCCTATATATAAGAAGGGAAACATAGACGACACGTGTAATTACCGAGGCATAACGCACCTCAATACAGCATACAAGATCTATGCAATGGTATTGAATAAGAAGCTTGAAGATGAATTGGAAGAAAAGAAAATCCTTCCGGAAATTCAAGCAGGGTTTCGAAAAGGAAGGGGAAGAATGGATAATATATTCATCCTCAACCACATTGTAGAACAAACTCTTAAGAAGAAGGGAGGCAAGCTATTCTGCTTTTTCGCCGATCTGACAGCAGCGTTCGACAACTTAGACAGGAAAATAATGCTGGAAAAAATGGAAAAGCTGGGTTTAGATGGACGTCTCATTAATAGAATATCAGATCTCTACGAGGAAACTTACAATACAGTCAGAGTCAACCAAGAAGAATCATCCAAATTCTGGACAAATAAAGGTGTACGACAGGGGTGTCCGCTCAGCCCAACACTGTTCGCAATTTATATCTGCGATATGGAGGAAATCATGAGACGCGGGCAGGCCGGAGGAGCAGTAGTAGGGAAAAGGAAACTGTGGACACTATCGTATGCAGATGACACCGTAATATTCGCACAAACGGTGAAAGAACTCCAAGAAATGTTACGAAGGTTAGAAATATATATAAGGAACAGAAAACTAAAGCTGAATGTAGAAAAGTCAAAGGTTATGGTGTTCAGTAAACGAAAAACAAGAAACGAACAATGGAAATGGGAAGACAACGATATAGAGCAAGTGAAAACTTTCAAATATTTGGGATATCTATTCCAACAAAACAACTCACATACAGAACATATTAAAGACATGACAAGCAAGGCCATGAAAATCATGCCACAAATATGGGGAATAGGGGAAAGAATATTCAAGGACAATTTTAGAAGGAGATTACTAATGTTTGACGTATTTGTGAGAAGCGTAATCCTTAACGGGGCAGAGATCTACGGCTGGCAAGAATACGATAAAATAGAGATGCTTCAGAATAAATATATCAAATGGCTACTAAAACTGGACGCAAATACTCCGTCATATATAGTACTTGAAGAGGCAAAGAGAGAAAAGATTCAACTGCACGCTGTAAAGGCTGCAATAAAATTCGAAGAGAAGAGTATATTTGTTAGTAACAACCTAATCCTGAAAGAATGCGTGAAAGAGCTATTGGAAACGGAGCGGGAAACGAGATACGCGAAGATGAGGATTCAGTGGTGTAACAGGCTAGGGTTTGCAGCGGAAGAAATAGCAAGACAGAGGAAGCAAGGGATTAGAATGACGGAAGAGTTAGATCAGCGAGGTAAAGATATCCAAAGACAAGAGCGTAGAAGCGCTATATCAAAATCAAGATACAACCAGAAATATGAGTTAATTGTTACCGACGAATTACCAGCTTATTTAACTACAGAATCCAAATTAAGCTCCTACCAGTCGCTAATCGGTCGGTTCAGATGTGGAAACGAAGAAGCCGATAATAAATTTTGGAAAGAAGAAGAGGAAAGACGCTGCCGCATATGCAAGGAAAAAGCAGAGACACTAGAGCATATGCTAAAGGACTGCCCAGAAGTTAAAGAATCCGAGATGAGCCGCTGTAAGGTACTAGATCATAAGGGAGGAGGATTGGAATGGATGAAGATGATTGTTGCAAGAAGAGCAATAAGCCAACGGGTCACTCATTTATTGTAATATAAGGTCAACTCTATGTAAACCAATTGGTATAAATAAACTTAATACTACTAATAGAACACCTGTTGATCTTAAGGGAATGAGAAAGAAGGAAAGAGAGAGAAAGAGCATTCTGAACGAATGGGGAGAGGGAATAGAATGGACGAAGGAAGTCACGAGAGCGAGAGAAAGAAGGGGGGGGGAGAAGAAAAAGCAGAAGACAACCGAGAGAGAAAGAAGTAGCCGAAGAAGAAGGAACAAAAAACTAGACCAAAATATGTAAATGTTAAATTAGAATGTAAAAGGGCAATGCTCATTACAGAGAGAGATTTCGCAGATCGTCTCAATACGATGGACTGATCTTTAGCTAAATTTAAGGAAATTAAAAGAGCTAATGCCTTTTCTGAAGAATAAGGGAATATCTTCTTTTCGTCGTCCTCTTAGCTTCTTCTCGCAATTTCATTGTTGCAGCAAATGCCAACTCGGCCTGTTTTTTCTTTCCTTATGGCAGCAGTCTTCATGCGCTTCGCTGCTTCACTGCCATCTTCAAATTGCTTTGGGAGTCGACTTCTCTTACCTTTATTAATATTAAGAGGAAATAAGTTTTTGTCTACAGGTATTGATAATAAATTAAGACTTACCGGGTTCTGATTCTGATGCGTGAGATAAACCAGGGAGGCAACGATAAACAATCTTAGGAAAGTGAATTTCTTCTCGCAACCAAGAATCAAATTTAGTGAGGAAGCGGTCATTATGTCGGTTCACACTATTCCATTTTCTTGAGTATGGGGCGAAAAACGATTCTCTCACAAATGTTTTCAGTTGTTCTGTGGCGGCTTCATCACCATTGGTTTGAAATGTTTCTTTTAAAAAGTCCAAAACACAAATTTTACGAACTTGAACAGTTTTTCCTCGATTTTGCATCATCAGATTATGCAACATCAGACGCGTAATCCGGATCATGCTGAACAAATAAATTTGCAACCAAATGTGCAATAACAAACAAAACAATAAATATAACAAAAAATTTAACAAGAGATATGAAGCACTGGAATTATTTAAATCGCTGCGAACACTTCGAGAACAAGAGACGCACTGAAATTTAAATTTTGCAAGAGTGCAATAATTCACTTAAAAGCTCATTATGCCCAGACACGCAAATATGCGCAGCCAAAATCGTTTTAGTTCTCTACCTGAGTCCCTAAGCAAACATCTGATACTAATTATAAACCGTCCTGAGGTGTCCTAAATTTTGTATAGCTTCAGTTGTGAAATTTTTCTGGGAAATATAATGGAATCATAATGAGGGTTATGAAAAAACCCTCTACGTATATTTACATTTCTGGTGAGCTATTTTGATACAAATAGGTTCACCATAACCACCTATAAAAAGGTTTTTGTGAAAATCTTAAGTCCTTAAGTAGGATTGTATACATTGATTGCCCTAAAGTTGACCAATATTATGAAGAATAATATATGTCAATTACTCCTTCCTAACGAGAACGTTGGAAAATCCGAATTTCGTTCACGTTTTTTAGATTCTGAACCACCGACGGCGTCGCGACGCCGGGAATAATATTTACCCCACCAACCCCCTCCCCCCACTTGATACACACCATTGGACAGGTCTTTTTCTGCCGATTAAAAAATGCTAATGCCAAAATTTCATAATTTGAAAAATGAAGGTTTCTCTTTCAAAAAATAATGATTAAATACTGACTACAGGAAACATAATGGTTTATTAATAACTTATATTGACGTTTGATATGAATATCATGAAAAAACATTCCAAGAAAAATGACCTGGGCGTCGAGTTTGGATCACCACGTACGTTCGACCTTCAAATCTGTTGAAGGTGAAGAGATGCCAATTTCAGGGGATGAAAACCACGAAAAATATGATAACTCCGCAAGGGTTGCACGCAGCTATTTGCGGGGGATGCATTTTTCGCAAAATCGAACAGATGGGGTGGAAATTAGCCGTTGCAACTCGAAATTCCACTTAATGAGTATCGGTCGAAATTGGTGTCGTTCGATAGTTTTCCATAAATGATTCAAAGAAGGCATTATTCATATTTTGCGAAAAACCACCCGTAAAGGCGCTACAACCCCTAACATGCAGAAACACGAAAATACGAGAACTCGAAAACTACTCAACGTACACAATTTGGTGTGTTGATTTTCAGTGACATTGTAGGCGGATGGACAAATTTTCACTAAGATCTAACAAAGGGGATTAAATTTAAGGGTTGAAACTGGAAATTTCTTCAAGTACCTAAATGGTGGTATAAAATTATGCGGTTCAATAGATTTCGGTCAACTAAAAAGTCTTATGAGTTTTCAACCTAAAACCAACCCCTAGGCTATTAACAACCCGTAACTCTTTGCAAGCGGATAAATACATTTTATTTATTTTTTTCTGAAACCCTATTGATTTATTTACGAACAACTGAAATCAGTAAATAATGCAAGGAGTTGTGATGTACACCGGAAAAATAAACTTACCCCTGTAAATCATAAAGGGGTTGAAAGCATGAATCCAAAACTTAGGCTTACAAAATCAACAAGGAATTCCTTGAATGTACACCTCTACAACGTTTTGCCGGAAACCATTAGAGTGTTAAATTTTCAAAGATTTAAAGTTTTTGTGAAGGCATTCGTATCCGAATATGGCTTTTATGGTGAGGAGGAGTATTTTGTTGAAGTGAAAAATATCAGACACACTACTCACAGATCCGGGAACATCAGTGCGGCTGTCGTTGAACAATTGTGATTTACACTACCTATTTGTAAAGTCATGTCCTGTTGGACTGTTATTTTTTCTCTGTTATTCTTGTTCTTATTGTTTCTACATTACTTTTATTGACTTGCCATAAACAAATTATGTTTTGTACTTGAATGGTTAAATATACTATTACTATAGATCGCCGCAGTTTTTCAACGATTTGGATTATGTGAAATTTAAAACACCTCAATATCTTCTGTGAAACTATGAGATCTTACACATTGTATCTTCAAGAAAGGAGGAGTGAATTTTAGGAGAAATTTATCGAAAGGAATGAGATTCAGAGGTGAAAATTAGAATTTTCACTGAATAATGTAGTGTTGAAATTAATACCATTCGATATCTCTCTGTCGATGGTACAAAAAAGTTCTTAATCATCAATCGTGAAAAACCACCCTTAAAGGCGGCACTACAACCCCGAAACACAAAAATTCGAGAACTCAAGAACTGCTTAACGTATCAAGGCTGGATTTGGTATGTTAACGCTGTAGGCGGATGAGCAAACTTTCATTATGATGTAACAATGAAATTTAAGGGTTGAAACTGAAATTTTTTTCATGTAAGTGATGGGTTAAAATTGTGGAGTTCGATAGAAAAGTTGTGCTTGATGACTCTAGATTAGTTGAAGGGTCTCCAGGAATACATGAAGTCAGAAATTCGAAAAAACATTCCGTCATACTCAGAATTTAATGTAAAACTCCAAAATATTGACATATACAGGCTGTCCCATTTACAGATTCAATGTTGTTGCGTCCATTTCCGCTGAAACCGGAAATGATTCAAAATCTTTCTACCTTAAATGTTGAAAATATGTAGTTTATAACTTATAATTTTCATTCGAAAATTTTATTAAATGCGGAAACAAGGGTGGTGAGCGAGGGGTTGGCCACTGACCACCTAGAGATTGTGTTGTACATGGATGAGAAATTCTGGAAATTTTTAAATTACGAGAGGTTGACCACTTGGAAATTGTATTACACAAACGTTAGTCCAGTCGTTTGGTTTTTATTCCTGGAAAAAATTCAAGTTTTGATTTTTGACGAATTGTCTAGGCTTTCAGGTAGTAACTAACACCCTCATTTTGCGACCTCGAAATGCTTGTGGAAATTTCGAAAATTTTCAGATGTATTAAAAATTTCGGATCCGTAGCGGTTTTTTTCAATATATCTCCATTCTGGCTCACCCTAGAAGGAAAATAGCCGTATACAAAAATAAAGGCGACTAAATTTTCTACAATTTGTGTATAACATTTTTCTGTACAGTTGATAATTTCAAGTTGGTTTATGTTATGTTATGTTGAACTCTGCAAGACCGTGCTACCAGCGACCTCTTCTGAGTTATGCACTAATCAGATTTATGTCGTTACGTCATGACATAAACCAACTTGAAATTAGCCCCAAAGTCGTAGCAGCGCGGTAATTTTAAGAATTTTTCACCGCTCACTTAAAAATTAGAAGTTTTCGGTTTTTACGAATTCCTATACATTTTTGTGTTTAAATCCTGTGAACTAAATAAATAGCGAAATAAATCACCACCCAAATTCTACCGTAATATCTTAGATAATGGTTTTTTGCATATTTACAATCAAAGTCGTCTTTTTTCGTAATGAAAGTATCAGTTTTTTAACGATTTTAACATTTTTTCATATTTACATCTTACATCTTTACATTGTTACATTATATTATCACACCAAGGAAGTAAAGGGCTACCCAGTGTTGCCAATCATTACTCCCCCATATAGAAAACAAATTCTTTTCCACTTTTCCGCCTACGGCGTCGTGTAACAAACATCAAACTCATGAAAAAAAGTTTTACTTTCATTACTACATAGTTGTACAAATAACTATTGCTATGCTTAATTACTTTTAGGTCGAGTTTCCACCACTAAGTTTCATCCCCTTGATTGACCTTGATAAAATTTCTCCTAAAATTTACTCCTTTTATCGAAGACATAAATGTATACGACCTTATAGTTTCACATCCAGATGTTGCTTCTCTGTGCCAAATTACACTAAGGAAAGTTGTGTTTTCTCAATTTCACCACCCTCATCCAGTTTGTTGAAAAATTGCGACTATTTCATATTTTAAACCTCTCATGATTTCAATCCCTTATGATTTTATTTCTGTAACGTTAGGTAGGTACACAATTTCTTGCATTTGCGTAGGTATTTAGTTACTTACGTTGGTTATAAATAAATTAACATCAAAGGACAATAATCAATACCTATTAAGCAGAGTTTATCGAAATATGTGTGTATCTCGGGTTTCAAATCACTACGTGCAAGTTATCATATCTTTTATGTGGATTTCTTCCTCTAAATTTTATCCCCAGAAATTAACACCCCCCACCTTCAACAGACTTGAGAGTTGAACGTGTATTATACAATAATTACACAAATTTTCCATTGGTTCTCAAGTTTTGTAATTGATGTTTTTATATTTTTCACCCCTAACTCCCACCCTCTTGGTCCGATATGGCCCAAAAAACAATCACCCTCGTGCATTTAGGGATATACATTATACCGTCCGTTTCATTCCAGGCGCCGTATAGGGAAATAACACGGGAAAAGTGTTTTTATTTTTTGTTTGCTCCTGAAACTGGTTCCGGCCAAATCTGAGTAATACGGTCAATGGGCCTCAGTGTCCTGTACGCATGAAAAAAAAATGGCCCTGAAATGCCCCCTTGTTAAAACGGGAGGACCGGTTGAAAATTGGAATTTTAAATTTCGCGGGCGTCAATTCAGCGCTGTTTGACATCTCCGAAAACTAAACTTCCAGGGGCGGCTTTCACAATTTCTTGAGTTTTCGCTAACGTCATTTACTTACTTTTTTGGAATTTCTACAAATTATTGAGTGAATTCTGAGACGAAATAAACCGGCGCATTTTTGCAATAGTGCCAGAGAGTCTTGGTGTCAGAAACTTTACTAAAGAAAAGACACTATGAGGGTAACCTCACAAAAATTTTGTCTTTGGTTCCTTCGCTAGAACCAGACCGCATTTATTAACATTTTAATTCTCGAGGCAAGTCTCTGTTTATAGTTAAATCTGTCTTAATCGTTGTTTTGCTTCAGTTATGAATATTTTCACTGGAAGCACAGACTACGAGAAGGGTTGGTCGAATGAGGAAATGGCCAATATTTATGAACATTTTGCAACCTACCACCGTCCCCTTAATTATGTTTTGCTATATTTGTTTTGTAAATTGAATCCTCGCGAGGAACTTTATTACTTTCTCACCTTACAGACTAGTTTAATAACAAATAAAATAAATAGTAAGTAAATAATAAAATTTTTGCTGCTTATATTTTTGATGTGTTTATCTTCAAGAGATATTGTAGTGACAATAATTATCTAAGTTATATTGTTTCATTTATATGAGCAGTCGGTACAGCATATAGCGGTCATAAAATCGCTAATTTGATTATTCAAGAATTTATTCAAAATTTCAACATTAAATTGTGAATTATCAACTAAAATATCTAGAAAATAAGGCCCATAAGACCTAGGTATGCTATTTTATTAATTATTAACATTTTTAGAATAAAACAATTAAAATTTGGCAAGCCAGTTACATATCTTCGTCCACACTCCAAACACGCACTCCGCGGTTAAATAACTGTTGGGGCAAAGGCACATCTTGTCCCAGGGGACAAGCAGGGCATGGTAACTCCTGCAACAGATTCCTCGGCACAGCCGAAGCCACTAGTCTAGGCAAGGCCATCACCACCAGCTTCCAGGCCTTGGAATGGAGACTGCAGGTGCCTTTTCCATCAGCCTTACAGGTGCTTGGTAAGGCGTATCCACCCTAAATATCAGAACCATCCTTGTCTTCGCTGTGACTCGTAAGGTCTATCGACACACCAATTTTTAAGCAAGACCTTCGCCTTACCTTCTGTGCTACCTAGCCTTTAGTGGCTCTCCATATTGTTATTCTTTAACAGAATTTGGTACCAGGTTCATGGTAACTGAATGTTGGCCATTTCCTCATTCAACCAACCCTTCTCGTAGTCTGTGATATTCCAGTGAAAATATTCATAACTGAAGCAAAACAACGATTAAGACAGTTTTAACTATAAACAGAGACTTACCTCGAGAATTAAAATGTTAATAAATGCGGCCTGGTTGTAGCGAAGAAAGACAAATTTTTGTGAGGTTACCTTCATAGTGTCTTTTCTTTAGTAAAGTTTCTGACACCAAGACTCTCTGGGACTATTCCAAAAATGCGCCGGTTTATTTCGTCTCAGAATTCACTCAATAATTTGTAGAAATTCCAAAAAAGTAACTAAATGACGTTAGCGAAAACTCAAGAAATTGTGAAAGCCGCCACTGGAAGTTTAGTTTTCGGAGATGTCAAACAGCGCTGAATTGACGCCCGCGAAATTTAAAATTCCAATTTTCAACCGGTCCTCCCGTTTTAAGAAGGGGGCATTTCAGGTCCATTTTTTTTTTCATGCGTAGAGGACACTGAGGCCCATTGACCGTATTACTCAGATTTGGCCGGAACCAGTTTCAGGAGCAAACAAAAAATAAAAACACTTTTCCCGTGTTATTTCCCTATACGGCGCCTGGAATGAAACGGACGGTACAAGTTTCAGGTCGATATGATCTATCCGTTGAATGGGTCTTTCCAATGGAAAAAATACCGCTTTTTTGTTAGGTATATTTACAAAGTTTAACCAATTCCTATGATGTTTGTTCAATTAATTTGCAACGTAAATGTTTCTACATTATTTTAAAAAATAGAAACAGATTGTAACTACCTAACTGTTATAATTTGTGCGCCGGAAGTTGAAATCAAATTCAGCCAATCAGAACAGGAAACTCCGCCCACTAACTACGTACCGACAGAGACGCAGCCAGTAACACTGAGTAGTTTGTCGGACATCTGTCTGCATATATTATGACGTCACATATTATACTGCCTCGAAATTTTAAAGATCTTTTTATTAAAAAACTACGAAATTTTTAAATGTGTTCTTTATTATATGTATTATAATTTTCAAAAATTGTTGGAAAAAGCCTATTTATTAGTGAATAAAAAACTGCTCGTGGCTATTCCTGTGGAGTTCATTATGGTTAATAATGATAGTTTAAAATGTGAAAGTGGAAATATTAATTTATACAGGGTGTCTCAGAACGCTCGCACCAAATTCTAATGGATTATTCAGGATAAAATTCTCAGCCGATCGGTGTTTTTGAAAATCCCCAGGGTCCAATAGTTCTCGAGTTATAAGAGATTTAAGAGGACCAATCATATTTCAGCTCTGAATTGCTTCATAGGGTAATTTAATGTTAGATGTACTATTGCCTAGGTAACAAGGTACAACAATATAAATTTTCATTGATAGTATTTTGTTACTTAGGAAATGGTGCACCTAACATTAAATTTCCTTATGAAGCAATTGAGAGCTGAAATCTGATTGGTCCTCTTAAATCTCTTATAACTGGAGAACTATTGGACCCTGAAAATTTTCAAAAAGACAAATCGACTTGGAATTTATTCCCGTTATACTCCATTAGAATTTGGTGCGAGAGTTCTGAGACACCCTGTAGACTAACAATCGAAAATTATGAATTTTTACGCGAGTCGTGAAAATTTCTTATAATTACCATCTGCTATGACTTCGTTATCAACTGCACAAAAAAAAATGTTAAAGACATAAATTATTGTCGTAAAAGTCCCCTTTATATTCGAAATTTCCACAAATGTTTCGAGGTCGCAAATTGAGGGTGTAACTTACTCTATTCAATGCGCCAAAAATCAAAATTCCTTGCATTTTTCCAGGTAGAATTATTTGAAAATTGTGAAAATCGTGGAAATCATTTGTAAATTGTGGAAATCATTTCGAAATTGTAGAAATTATTTGGAAATTGAGAACCGTTGACCACTTAGAAATTGTGGTGTATGTAAATTGCTTGAAAATTGGTGTACACATTTTTCGTGGGTGGCTAACCCACCCCTTGGAGGTGAGCTTGCTTTCGTAGACAGCACCCGGTTTACCCCTCTATATTTTGACCTTATTATTTTTTATGTTTCAAAAATTACATCACATTTCACATTATATCTTAACCAATCATTACCAATATAAAAAAACTGCTACCCAGATTGTGCATGAGAAAAAATCCAAAGATGAATTTAAAGAAAAATCGCGTCCAGCTCAATAATATTGTTTGAAGACGTATCTCATTTCCATTTTTGTGCGCCGCCAACCATTTTCCTGCTGCACGGGATTAATATAATATGGAAATCGATGCTCATAAAAAAAAACAGAAACGAATCTCGCACACGTTCGATTCCACAGGCGACATGACAGCTTCAGTGTTTTCTGTCTGAGAGGCACTTTCTTTTAATGCTCACCTATATAATTGAATTCGCCGGATGACGTTAGAACAACATCAATTATATTCCCTTCACATTTTTCCATCCATTTCCATATGGAAGCATTGCAGAACATAACAAGATGATTTATGAGGACAGGCGAGAGGCTCCACGCTTCATGACATTATTTGTTTTATTACACATTTCTCCCATTTTTATTTATTTATTAAGAAATGGGAAATCGAGGGGTGGTTCACCAAATCGGAACGGTGGAAATGCAAAATTTGACAAATTGCTAAGACAAATTTAAATTTAAATCAAATTCAGCCAATTAGAACAAGGCTAGTGGGAAACTCCGCCCAGTAACTGCAGCTACGAAGTTTTGAAACATTTTATTTGTTTAGGAGAAGTACAGTTTTATTTGTTTAGAAGAAGTACAGGGTGTCCCTGTCTGGAATCAAATTTGAGAAAAAACTACTTAAAAAATTTTGAGTAAAAGTCCTAAGCCTCTCCTGTACGAGGCGCTTATGATCAAAATTTTAAATTTTCTCCACAGTAGTAAATTCAGCATCAAAGACTTAGTAAAGATACCAAATTTCACGTTCCTATCTTTAACCGTTTTGAAGATATTTAGATAAAACACTTTCAAAGTCTAAGGGCCTTAGCTCCCTTAGGACTTATTCTTCGACATATGTTCATAGAAACTTTTTTTCATATTTGTCATAGAAGAATCTACTGGTAAAGTTTTGACCGCTAATTTCGGGACACCCTGTATATTCTTTACTAACGGGTGTCTTAAAAAAACCGAATGAAATTTTTGGGAATTCGTGCATCTCTCATCCCATATGTGAATGAGCCTGACCTTAAATTGAAGCTAAGGAATGTCTAGGAAACTACGACAGATGGCGCTGGTAGTAGCCTTAATTATACTTGTTTTAAAGGTTCATCCTTGGTGCGTAAGGTTTGGTCAGTTAACAACCAATCACTATGAGGCTCACATAACCTTGAAGTACGTTCATTTTTCTTTCAGAACCTTTTTTCAGAAGTTAATTTGATTTACGCATTAATTTTCCGTGATAATTTAAAAAATATGTGTTTTCGCTTCGGTTTTCGCATATTTTCATACGTAGAATGACCATGACTAAAGCAACAATGAAGCACAAAGAGCTTAATTCTCAGTAATAACCTTCCAATTGCCCCCAATTGACATCCGCCTGTGATTTTCATAGAATTAGATCCTCCGTTACTGAAGATTAAGCTGAATATGCGAGTGAATATGCATCACTGTTACTTTATTTAAGGTGTAAAAAAATCAAATTAACTTCTGAAAGAGGATTTTTGAAGAAAAGTAAACGTGCTTCAAGGCTATTTTTGTCTCATAACAATTGGTTGTTAACTGGCCAATCCCCATGCACCAAAATTAAACCTTTAAAACAAGCAACGCTAAGACTACTACGGCAGCGCCATCTGTCATAGTTTCTCACACAAATCGATAGCCTGATTCTTTAGATTTAATTTGAGACCATTTCCATTCCAATCGGTTAAAAAATGACTGAGTTATTACCAAAAATATTTCGCTCGGTTTTTTTTAAGACACCCGTTATGTTATAATTTTCAAAAAATTATTGGAAAGGCCCATGGCGACGTAAATGGAAACCCGTTAAAATCACGAGCTGATTCACAACCACTTTACGTAGGTATACGTAACGTAACAAACTTCATGACAGCTTCTGATTTTTCTAGTAATTGTTGACGATTGTGTCAAATTATGTTATGTTACGTTACGTAAAGTGGTTGTGAATGGGGTTTTAATCGTACTGCTACTGCGTCCTCTAGAAAATTCATGTTATTGTCTGTTGCTATGGTAATGGCCAATCAAAAAGCCAACGAAAGATGTATATCAATGCGATGTGTGTCCCTGTAGATGTTTACCTTGTTAATGTGTATGTAGGGGCGAGCTGAATTTACTGGTGGAGTCGGGTGCAGATTTTATAAATCTGCACCTAGTAGTAGTGCCTCCGCAGACGCACAGTGGTGTTAAAAAGACGAAATTATGAAAATTGGCCGTACATAATTAAACAGTAGAGAGTTAACAAAAAAACATCATATTTGCGAAGTAGGTATGTAGAATTAGCACTAAGGGGGTTGAAAAAGGGAATGAGAAGTCCAAGGTAATGAAAAAAGGTGATGAAAAGTCAAGAGGAATGAAAATGAAGTGTGGATTAAGTAGAATTACGAAACAAAACACTAAAATAACCAAATTATGCAATAAAAACTTTTGTGGGGGTTGAAATAAGCACTTATACCTACCTATTGCGAAGGAAACTGAAAAATTGTAAAAGGTAAACTGAATCCCAAATGCGTTCAATTTTATAACCGTCGAAAAACGAAATTATGCGAATTTTGCAAAATTAGCACTTAGGGGGTTGAAAAATCGTAAAGGTGGATGAAAAATCAAAAGGTATCAGGATTAACCGTGGCTAAGTAAAATTACGGAAAATAACACCAAATTAACCCAATTATGTAAATTTAGCATTTGAAGACTTGAAACATTGCGATGGGGGATGAAAAAAGTGAAAAATTTAATCATCATCCAAATGGGTTCAATTTATTACAGAAGAAAAACGAAAATATCCGAATTTGTCAAAACTAACACCTAGGGGGTTGAAAAATTGTAAAGGGGGATGAAACGTCAAAGTGGATGAGAATTAATCGTAATTAAGCAGAATTACAGAAAATAACACGAAAGTAAACCAATTATGCAAATTTGACTTTTGGGGGTTGAAACATTGCGAAGGGGTCGAAAAAGTGAAAAAGGCAAGAACAATTCATAAGGCAAAACTGCGCGAATTTTACAAAATTAATCAGCGGAAATCACCCGAAAAAGAAGCGGTCTGGGTAAATTTTGCTCTTTGAGGGTTCACATATCATGAAAGGGGTTGAAAAATTGTGGATGGGTCAAAAATTAATGAAAATCACTTTAAATTAATAAAAAATTAGAAGAAAGCAAAAAAAAAATAAATGAAATATATTTACTCCGCTTGCTAGGGCTTAGGGGTTGTTAGTAGCGTAGGGGTTGGTTTTAGGATGAAGACTCATAAGACTTTTTTCAATGGTTGACCGAAATCTATTGAACCCCATAATTTTATTCCACCACTTACATGAAAAAATTTCCAGTTTCAACCCTTAAATTTCATCCCCCTTGTTAGATATTAATGAAAATTTGCCCATCCGCCTACAGTGGCGCTGTAAATTACCACATCAAATTTAGCCCTGATACGTTGAGCAGTTTTTGAGTTCTCGCATTTTTTTGTTTCGGCATGTTAGGGGGTTGTACCGCCTTTAAGGGTCGTTTTTCGCGAATGATGAATAAGACCTTTTTTGTACCATCAATAGAAAGCTATCGAATGGTAATATTTTCAACTATACATTCTTCATTGAAAATTCGAGTTTCCACCCCTAACTTTCATCCCCTTTGATAATTTTCTCCTAAAATTCGATCTTCCCTTCTCGAAGATGCAGTGTGTAAGATGTCACAGTTTCGCAGAAGATATTGCTTCTCTGTGTCAAATTACAGGGCTTTATGGACGTTTCAACCCCTAAACTCCAACCCCCTATTTCACCACCCCCACATGCCCTAAAGGAAGTTGTGTTTTCAATTTCACCACCCTAACCCAATTCGTTTAAAAATTAAGGTAATTTGTAGATTCATGTTTTCAACACCTCATGATTTCACCCCTTTATGATTTACAGGGGTGAGTTTATTTTCCGGTGTGACATAACTCCTTGCGTATTTACTGACTTCAGTTGTTCATAAATAAACCAATAGGGTTTCAGAAAAAATAAATAAAATATAATTATCGACTTGCAAAGAGTTGGTGGTTAATGGCCCAGGGGTTGGTTTTAGATTGAAAACTCATAAGACCTTTTTTCAATAGTTGACCGAAATCTATCGAACCCCGTAATTTTAGGCTACCATTTACTTGAAGAAATTTCAAGTTTCAGCCCTTAAATTTCATCCCCTTTGTTAGATATTTTTGAAAATTTGTCCATCCACCTATAATGTCACTGGAAATTCACAAACCAAATTCTGCCTTGATACGTTGAGTAGTTTTTGAGTTCTCGTATTTTTGTGTTTCTGCATGTTAGGGGTTGTAGCGCCTATAAGGGTGGTTTTTCGCAAAATATGAATGACACCTTTTTTGAATAATTAATGGAAAGCTATCGAATGACGCCAATTTCGACTAGTACTTATTAAGCGGAATTTCGAGTTGCTACCCCTAATTTCCACCCCATTTGTTCGATTTTACGAAAAAACGCATCCCCCACAAGATTTCACCGATATATGTGTGAATGTTGAGTTTCCGACAGCTGCGTGCAACCCTTGCGGAGTTATCATATTTTTTGTGGTTTTCATCCCCTAAATTTCATCCCCCGAAATTGGCACCCCCTCACTTTCAACAGACTTGAAGGTCGAACGTGCATACTAATTTTCAGCAAGATATCTCCACTAGTTCTCGAGTTATTGCAGTTAGTAGTTTTTCGGTTTTTCACCCCTAGCTCCCACCCCCTTGGTCCGATATGGCCCAAAAGCAATCCCCGCCTTACTTTTCGGGAGACGAAGCTGCCTACCAAGTTTCAGCTCGATACCTCAATCCGTTCTCAAGTTATCCGACGGACAGACTGAGGAGCGATCGAGCGAGCGAGCGATAGAGCGAGCGAGCGAGCGAGCGAGCGAGCGAGCGAATAAGCTAAGACAAGAGTACCTCCGCATTCTGCTACGGCACTAAAAAACCACCAGAAGATGTATATCAAAGCGATGTGCATCCCTGTAGATGTTTATTGGATGACTGGATTTACAAGTGGAATTGGGTGCAATCTGCACCTAGTAGTAGCGCCTCCGCAGACGAACAGATGTGCCAAAAAGGTGAATTGTTGAAAATTGATTGTTCTAGTATTAAAAAGCTTCCAACGCTCAGAGGGTTGAAAAATCGGGAAGGGGGATGAAAAGTCAAAAAAGGGCTAAAATTAACTGCTGTTAAGTAGAATATAAATCGTGAAGAAGCCAATTATGCAAATTAAACTTTTGGGGGGTTGAAATACTTATACATATTTCCTTATTGCTGGTATAATTCTAAAAATAATGAGATTTGATTGTGATCCATCGTTTTGTTTTAGATTTTATTAAGTATTTCACTTCAAAAACCATTTTTTTAAGAACGATGACGTGTGTGCTAGCGATCTCACCTTTCTCTACAATTTCTTGGTGTAAAAACATAGATGACACTTTTTTTTCCATTAAAAGTTGGATTTGACGTTGACGAAACGAAGCAGGAATGAAATAGACAGGTTGGCTCAAGAACGTAGGTCATACGTCATCAAAATTATTATTTCATTGGACTGGTTATTTTCGAAATTGCAAAAACACTTCGGAGATCATTTCAAAAGGTCTTTCAATTTGAACAATAGTTCCACGGCACCGAAAAATTGCAAAGGGGGATGAGAAATCAATTAAGTTGAAAAAAAAAATAAGCGATCTGCATAAATTTAGCTTTTCGTGGGTTCGCCATTATATTGTGGAAGGGGTTGAAAAATTTTAGAGGGATGAAAATGTCTGGGTTACGAAAAAATCACAAAAATGTGGCAAAGTTGGCAAAAACTTGACCGGATCCTGGTTTTTGATTGAGGTGCCAAAATTAAAGTAAAAACTGTCGGAATTTGACATTGACATTGTCTGGAGAATTACGCAGGGGCAGTGTGATTTATGCCTTCTTGTAATGTAAACGGACCTCTTCGTTAATAGTTATTTATGTAACAAGTACCGAAAATACAAGTTTTCAGTACGAGCGTGGAAAATAAGCTAGCCAACTTTACGGTACTAGTACCATAAAGCACCCATGTATTTTTCACTGTACGGTACTAGTACCCTAAAGTAGATACTTTACGGTACTAGTGCTTCAAGTAATTACTTTACGGTACTAGTACCATAAAGTTCGACTTTCTGCTCATCTCCTAGTTACCAAAAAATAAACTTTATGATGTAATTTAGAAAAAAAATCGAATATAACGACTGTTAACGTCAAGAAAAACTGGATAGGGGAGAAAGGGGGAATAAGAGACAAATAGAGTTATAAGAGACTTTCGATCGTTGGAAAAATTTACTGATACTTTTTCTCGAAATATGTCATTTTATAGCCTTTTTGGCAAGAGATCGTAAAAGAAAGACGCTAGAGTCCAAATTAATAAAGATATCGAGATAAAATTTGGCACGCATGTTCAGAGGGCACTTTTGGACCACACTGTAGATACCTGAGGGTATAAATAGTGGGGGAGATGCATGATATTCAGTGGTGCTTATTTTAATTTATTTTCTATCGGTATACAGGGTGTTCTCGGAAACCCTTAGAGTTAGAAAATCGGACAAATTAGAAAAAATTTGCGCCTTTTAAGGGTGATTAAGAATGTGTAAAGAATCCTACGATATCTTGATTCGTTACTGAGTTATCCTAAAAAAACTGAAAATATCTATTTTAAATAAAAATTAATATCTTCTCATTTTTGAAAAACCGATTTTTTAACTGTCGTTACTCAAAATCTAGAAAACGCAGAAAATTGTCAATGCCATTGAATTGACAGACGTCAAAAATATAAAAGTTCTAAGTTTCATTTAAATATCATCAACTGTTAAGGAGCTATGAATTTTTCTTCAGAATGTCAATTTTCAGTTTTTTCCGAATAACTCGGGAACGAATCAAGATATCGAGGAATTATATACAGATTCTTAATCACCTTTAAAAAGCGCAACTTTTATCTAATTTAACCGATTTTTTAACTCTTATAGTTTCCGAGATCCCAATAAATCATTATTATTATTATTCGGTTAAAGTGAGATTAGGGTTTAAGCTTTTTTTGAAATCTAGAGTAGGCGTAGGCCGAAAACGTCACAAATAACTGAAACGGACTTGTTCTAATTGCTCAATTGCGTGTTATTGATTGAAATGCAAATCAGGCGTATAAAAATAAATTGCACCAGAGTCAGTGTGCTATGACATTGAAACTCGTGGAACTCTTCCTCGATTTAAATGGAAAAATATACACTGGATTAAGGTTAACTGAATTTTAAATACAGAATCAATTTCAGAATCCCAATCCCTTCAGGAATTATAAAGTAACCTTCAGTTTTAAACGCAAACAAATAAATTTTATTTACATTTCATCATTTTGCTCGTTAGACCACTAACGTGAATAAGGGGGTGGTGGGGCGCCCCCCGATTCGTAATTAGAGTGCGGCGCTCTCCAAAAAACGTGAGAGGGTGTGGCCGGCGGGGGTAACGTCCGCGGCGTCGAGACGCTACGATGGCGTCTATTATTTTACCATTGCCCTTTCGGTGCCCCGTCATACCTGTTGAATTGGAGTTTTCGAGGCCGCTTCATCGATTCGCGCATTCGTTTTAATAAATCAGAATTTAATCCGAACGTCAAGTGCCTGTCTTTATTCCTAATCCAATTATTATTATTCCGAATGATAAGTCGACTCCTGTGGAACTCCGTGATGGATTTTAATTAATTCCTGAATTTATCTTCGCAGGTCAGCGCTGGATACCGTCACGAATACCAAAGTCGCAATAAAGAAAATATCACCTTTCGAACATCAGACGTACTGTCAAAGGACACTCAGAGAAATCAAAATACTCACGAGGTTTAAACACGAAAACGTAAGTATAGGGAGTTGGAACGAGCGCGTTTCGAATTTCAGCTCGATATATGCAGCCGTACTCGAGTTATCGGACTTTTCTTGTTTTTCAATCCCTGATTTTTACACCCTTCAAAAGAAACTGGACAAAATGCATTCCCGCTTAGTGCCGTTTACAAACAATGAAAATTTTCATTCTCATTAAAGAGCGGACTGACAGAGAATGACGTAAAATTACAGTTGGTGACAGTAAAAGTGACAGGATATTAACTTGAAAAGCGTGAAATTAGTCGCAATGATGAGAAGTCTAACAAATTTTCGTGTTCAATAAAATTGACTACTATCTACAGGGTCATTCACGAAAAGCGTCCGTTAGACGTATCTCGAGAAGTTTTGGCGTCATAGTCGCGAAAATTTGTAGCCGAGGGTTTCAATGGATTCTGAATTGAAGGAAGATATTTTCAAGATGGCCGCACTTCCGGTTATACCGGAAGTCGACATCAACTTCGTTATTTTAAATGGGACATCCTTATTTTCATAGCACATTCCGATTTTATGGCAAAATATGATATTTTTCATTTTTAGAGACGGAAAATCTCGTAATACTCAAAAATTGATATCTGTGCCAAAAAAAAAGCTAAGTATTGAAATTTTGACAGCAGTAAAACATATCTTTGAGACAACGGACTGTGGCTTAAAAAGTAGAAAATTCCTCGAGGGTGGGTCTACTACCAACCAGTGGCGTTCGTCAGTTTAGAAAAAACAATAAAAACTTAATTTTTTCAAATGGAATGCCTGGTTTTTTATGATCGCAGTAGATAGCTAATTTAATTCCCTGTCAATCCATTCAAATATTCCTATACATATCTTCATTAGTTTTAGAGTTACTTATTTAACATTAATTTATGACCTTTTGCACAGACGTTGCTTAAGTTTAAGCGGAACTTAAAATGACAAGAATGACGTTTAAACAGTAAGAAAAATGTCATTCCTGTCAATTTAAGTGCCGCTTAAGTTAAGCAACGCCTGTACAAAAAGTCATAAATTAATGTTAAATAGGTAACTCCAAAACTAATGAAGATAGGAATAGGAATGTTTGAAGGGGTTGATAGGGAATTAAATTTGCTATCCACTGGGATCATAAAAAACTGGGCATTCCATTTGAAAAAATTGAGTTTTCATGTCTTTTCTAAACTGAAGAACGCCACTGGTGCTAGACCTTCCCCAGATGAATTTTCTGCTTTTTAAGCCGCAGCCCGATGTTCCCAAGACATCTTTTACTGCTGTCAAAATTTCAATACTGTATCTCTTTTCTTGGCACAGATATTAATTTTTAAGTATTTATTACGAGATTTTCGTCTCTAAAAATGACAATTTTTTTTTAGAAATATTGACCAATGATAACGATCCATTATTCAATTTTAGCCAATCACAACCGATTTGTTTTGACAAATTTGGGAGTAGTTCAAATGAGTGAAAAAATCCCTGTCATATTGAAAAAATCTCTGTCATATGGTGAAAAAATCCCTGTCACTTTTGACAGCTTCAGATTCATAATTTTAAAAAATCCAAAGCACTCGAAACTAGTAAATCACTTTTAATCTTGCGAAGAAGGGTATTTCCGAGCAGTAAGTTATAAAAATAACAGGACACGCTGCTTCTACTTCCCTAAAACTGTACATGCAACTAACTGAATGAAGAGCATCATGCAAGTAAGAACAACATGCACATTGTAAGATTAATCAGCAATATTTTTGCAGGTGGGTGTAGAGTGTAGGGTTTAGGTAATCAATGAACACTTGTTTCATAAATAAGCAGTGTTCAGTTTGATTTTTGGATATCTATTCCTTCTGACCCATTACACACTGGACACTGCGTTCTGAATCTGATATTAATTATTCACAACACTACCTATTTGGGGATTAGCATTGTACGACAAGACAAATTGTATTCCCATACAGAAACCAGCTGTTAATGTTGCCAGTGGGCAGGAATTTTGTGATGATGTGGTTTATCTGATTCTGGGTTTATCATAATTCATAATCCTGTATTCAACGCGCGAACTTGGCCCGCTTTAATATACCTACTTAGCCATCTCGTTAGCCATCATCAGTCACCATTATTGCTAAAATGTAAATTATTAAAACCAGTTAAAATCCCTATTAAAATCATTAATTTTTAAATCTCAAAATGAAATAAACAATTTTAATTAAAGTCATACCCACTTATTTAGTATTTTCCTCGGTATTTCCTAACAAAATAAAAATAATGATTCATTCAGAAACGATATCTGACAACTTGTTCCTGTCATTGAAGTTAAAGTAGGTAATATTCAACTGCCACACTTATAACCTACTACCATGCTGACACGGGGAGAAGTTAGGTGCAATATTTCTTTCAAAAAATTGTCTTCCGAAAAGCACTCGAGAAATGGTAATTTTTCATGAAATGAAATAGGTTCACCCTCGATAAATGTCCCTCGGGCGTTTGCCTACTGTTTGTTTTGGAAAAAAAGCTTCGACTGCGTCTGGGCTTCTTTTCGTCCAAACAGTAGGCAAAAGCCCTCGTAGACATTATTACTCGTGTAACCAACTTCATCTCAACTTCATCTCAGAAAAATTACCATTTCTCTAGTGCTCTTATATATGAAAAATATTTTTTACTCGGAAACTATCATATTTAGCTATCACAGCGTAATGTTACAACAAAATTCTCATAATTTAATGTAGAATCGGAGTGTGGTATGAAAATATGGGTGTCCCATTTAAAATGACAAAGTTCATGTCGACTTCCGGTATAACTGGAAGTGCGGCCATCTCGAAAATATTTTCCTACAATTCAGAAATTTTGCAAGGAATTGAACTACAAATTGTGAGGAATTGATTAGAAAAAAACGGCAGATTTAACCCTTTTACCTGTTTTACAGAGGTAAAGTGTAAACCCAGCCTACTGCGACTTCACAAATATGGCCATTTTTCATTTTTTTGCTTCGCGATCAAGAAAAAATGAAGAATAAACTGTTCAGAATCCAATTTTAACGGAGTTTCAATTAAAGATTTGCATTTTGAAGTTTTTGCGCTGAAGATATAAAAAAAAATGTAAGTAAAAGTTGCTCTGAATTCAATTTTCACCTTACGTTACCGCTTTAACGCAAAATTTGCACGTTCAATTTTTTGAAAATTATTTGATTGCGAAGCAAAATATGCATCTCATAAGGGAGGGTCTACGACGGCGACGGTGCAAAATTTATGTTCATACTCGGAGCCGTCACAAATCATTTCGAAAGGGATTTAAATACGAAATCAAAAATACTTTTCATTTGATGAAATGAGCTATTGAAATCAAAAATCCGTTATTTACGGAAGAGTATTTAAATAACAAATCATTTCAGATTTAGATTTTTCTACAAAAGCTAGATTTCAATTTTTTTACATTTTTGCTAATTTAAATTTTTTTAGCAAAGATTTTTGTTGATTTAAATATTTTTTCTAATACTATAGCTATTAAGACAACAAGTGTTTTATAGACAGTTTAAAAATCGAGGTCGTAGTTTATATTTGAGCGGAGCGAAAATATAATAGGCCGAGATTTTTAAACTATAAAACACGTGTTGTCTTCATCATTTTTTCTAACACTAACCATATAATGCCATATATTAGCAGGATATTTTAATTTTTCTTTAAAATATACGTGCGAATGGTTGCATGTAAAAATAAAGAATGCCATGGTTGCTATGGTTATCATGTAAACAAATTTTGACAAATTTTGAAAAAAGTTTGTAGTTGAAATGACCGAAAATATTCCGGACGAAATATTGAAGAAAGGTATTGAATTACGTGGAAAATTGTTACCTGCGAAATCTAAAGATGCGTATGAAAAGGTTTACGTGAGTTTTCAAAAATGGAGGACAGAAAAAGGTATTGGTGAAATGATTGAAGACGTGATCTTAACGTATCTTGACATGAGGTCACAAAAGCTGTGCCCAACATCTTTGTGGCCAGAATATTCTATGTTAAAAGCGACTCTGAAGTGTAAAGAGAACGTGGATATTGAAAAATTTGGTGCAGTTGTTCCTTATTTGAAGAATTTGAATGTTGGTTATCGTGGTAAAAAGTCCAAGGTGTTGTCGCGAAAAGAGATTGAAACATTTTTACTGCAAGCTGGAAATGAAGACTATTTGTTTATGAAGATCGCTTTACTATTCGGAATTGGAGGAGCGTGTCGTAAAGCAGAATTGTGCAGTATGAATTATGAAGACATAGAGGACTGTGGAGATGTTTTGAACGTTACTATTCCTGATAGTAAAACACATAAGGAAAGAAGATTCAGTATTGTCAGTGAAGGTTTTGGTGTTAACCCTATTGATTTGTTCAGACGTTATGTTGCTTTACGTCCCAAAAATGCACCTTCTAGATTTTTTCTTCAATACCATAAAGGCAAGTGCACTCGACAAGTTGTTGGAATTAATTCTTTCGGACAAATTCCAAAAAAGATTGCGATTTTCCTGAAACTGGAAAATCCAAAAAGTTATAGTGGTCATTCGTTTCGTCGCAGTTCAGCAACTCCTTGTTAACGCAGGTGGAGATATTACCTCCTTGAAAAGACATGGCGGGTGGGAATCTTCAAAAGTAGCCGAGTCTTATATAGAAGAATCATTCGGAGAGCGGGTGAAGATTGCAAGAAAGGTTTTTAGCGATGGAATGGTGAATTGTAATGAAATGGATCAAATTAAGAAGGTAGATGTTAGAACCAAGACCATCAATACGATAAACCCCGAAGAACCCAGCACATCCTCTAGATCTGGAATTACTGGAGGACTTGTTTACTACAATAATTGTAATTTCAATTTTTATGTAAAAGATAAATAAATTAATGTTACTTGTAACATTTATAGAAATGTAATTTAGTTATTAGCTATAAAACACGTTGTCATGGACGACATGTCTTATAGTCAACGGCGTGTTTTATAGCAAACATAAGAAGCAAATTCAAATGCACCATAGAAACAGTATAAAATGTTGGTGTTAGAAAAACATCTTATATTGTTTCTACGGTGCATTTGAATTAGCTTCTTATGTTTGCTATAAAACACCCCATTCTATAAAAGCACGTCGCCCATGACAACGTGTTTTAAGGCTAATAAATCAATAGTTATTTGTACAACTAGTAATGAAAATAATACTTTTTTTCATGAGTATGAAGTTTGATACACGACGCCGCAGGCAGAGTGTATCAATCAAACGAGTGAAAAAAAGATACTTTCATTACGTGTTGTACACGTAATACACGTAATTTTTTTGTATTTTCCCCCCATACGCGAAAAAGTGTAAAAGATTTTTTTTCTATATGGTGGAGTAATGATTGGCAACACTGAGTAGCCCTTTACTTCCTTGGTGTGATAATATAATGTAGCAAAAAGATGTAAGTTGTAAAGATGAAAAAATGTTAAAATCGTTAAAAAAAGTGATACTTTCATTACGATTTTTCATTAAAAAAAGACGACTTTCATTGTAAATATGCAAAAAAATTTTTTGACATTTACCCCTGGAATTGATAAGAAAATTCAAAAGAAAAAGTCGTGTTAATATGGTTAGTATTAGAAAAAATAATGTTTTACAGTTTAAAAATCTCGGCCTATTATATTTTCGCTCCTAACGTCGCTCAAATGTAAACTACGGCCTCGATTTTTAAACTGACTATAAAACACTTGCTATTGTCTCAATAGCTATAAATTAACTTCAGTGCTTTAATTTTTTCTACAGGGTGTTTCATAATAGCGTTTATCAATACATATTTCAGGGGTACCGCATGTAGCATGCAATTCAACCTTCGAATCGATTTTCCTCGGAAATGGTGCATCCTCTCCTGAGAGTCCCCTTTTAATGTAAAAACACTATAAAATTTTATATTTTTACGTCAAAATACGAAAAAGATTGCGTGCAAAAAAGTGAGAGGTACATTTATCCCCCACCCCCTCCTGATAAGAATTTTAAAATTTTATCCGAAGCGTTAGAAAGTAGAATGGCCATGCGTCAGAGATGCGCTGTACCAAATTTCGCATTCCTGTATGGACCTATATTTAGAAAAAACCGAAATAATATTTAACTCTCTTAATAAGAAGTATTTTGGGACCCATGTTGATAGGAATTTTTCTTCCCATTTTTTAATGTAGAATGGGCCCCCTGAAATATAGGAACGTTATTATGAACCGAGTTTCAAATTTTCCCTCGAATTTTCCGGAAAAGTCGGTTTCTGGAAAAAACGGCTTTTTCCGGGAAAAATTGAGAAAAATTGGAAAAATTCATTCTATTGTAATATAGGGATAACAGTGGTCAATTTACTCAGAAGCAGAAGGCGATTTTATCATCAGATTCGTAAGAATACTTATTCCATTAAATATTCATGCAAACAAACAATATCAACATCAATAAATAAATATACTATACCTAATACCTAATAGATATTATTTGTTTTCAAAACCATTTCATGGATTATTTTCAATTATTTGCCATTTCAAATTGTCTCAACCAAATATTTTAGGTAAGTGTGGAAGACTTGTTGACATTTTGCTGCTAACAGGCTTTAACCATAACTACCGTTTTATTAAGAAAATGGTTAATACTGTAAGGTTTTGAGCTCCAGATGTGCTTTCATTAACTTTAAAAGGAAAATTCGAGAGAAAAAGCCAATTTCTCCGGTGCTTCGCAAAAAACGGAAACTAGTTTTTTTTCCAAATTTTTCGACTTTTTACCGACCGCTTGAAACTCTGATCATGAAACACCTTGTAGAAATATGTACAAAAACTAAAAGTTAAGAAAACCAAACTTGTTTAAAAATTCAATTTTAAATACCCTTTACAGAATAAATAGTATTTTGTGACGCAGCAGATATTTGAAATAAAACAATTTTGTATTAGCGTGGGAACAAACAGGAACATTGTTTCCTGGAAAACAGTTATTTAAATCATTTTTGTGTGATTTAAATCATTTCTGATTTCTGATTTAATTACTTGGCAAAAGGTTTACAATCGAAGATTTCAATCATAAATTAATAAGTCTTTTTTCGTAAAAAATATTTAAAATCAAAAGATTTAAATTAAAATGTTGAAATGGCTAAAAAGGCATACCATGACAACAAGATCTTAAGCTCAGATAGTATAAGCAAAGCCTCGTGGAAAATTATAAATCAGCATCGAAGTAGTAAGAATAAAAATTCTAATATACCTGATGAGTTGTATACCTCCACTGGTTCATGTGTCAAAGGAGGTGCAAATCTGGCAGAATCGTTCAACAATCACTTTCTAAGTTCTGTCAAAGAGCTACGTTCACTTACTAACACCAATTTTAATCTATGCTCAGCCATAACATCGAATGTTAATTCATTGTTTTTAGAGAAAGCATCGACGGAGGAAACGATGAAAGTCTTAAAATCTATAGCTACAAAAAAATCAGCTGGTGTTGATGAGATACCCTGCAATATTCCTTATCTGGTAGCTGATTTCATAGTTCTCCCGCTAACATATTTGATAAACAATTCATTCATGCATGGATATTTTCCCGCTGAACTAAAAAAGGCCTTGGTTGTACCAATTCATAAAAAGCAGGAACTGAATAAATTTGACAACTACAGGCCTGTTTCTCTGCTTTCTGTATTCTCCAAGGTATACGAAAAGATTTTAGGCCTGTTTCTCTGCTTTCTGTATTCTCCAAGGTATACGAAAAGATTTTTTGTGATCGATTATTGTCATTTTAAAACAAATACAACATTTTAACATCAGGTCAATTTGGGTTCAGAAAAGGCCACAATACTGAACAAGCAGTAACAAAGCTATATAACACTCTATTAGACAATTTAAACGATAAATTATTAACAATTGGCGTATTTTTCGATATGTCAAAAGCATTCGACCTAATTAATCACAAATTATTATGCCTAAAATTGGAAAGATACGGGGTACGTGGAGTGCCTTTAGAGTGGGTGAAATCTTACTTATCCGAACGATCTCAGGTTGTCAGAGTTAGAAACGCCAAAGGCTGCTTTATTTCCAGTGAATTGAAGGTAGATGTGGGGGTCCCCCAAGGTAGTACTTTGGGGCCACTGTTTTACATTTTGTTCGCCAACGATATGGCTTCATCTGCTGGGGACTTGATTTTATTCGCTGACGATACGTCATCGGTGATATCCGGGGATAATGTGAGGGTGCTAGTAGATAAGACCACGCAGTGCATTAGCTCAATAGAAGCCTGGTGTAATAACAATGGGCTAGTCTTAAACAAGAACAAGACTCAGTTAATTCAATTTTCTAATATACATAACAAGCCAAACTATAGTGTTTTCATACGAGATAGCAACTCCAGAAGTATTACAATAGGTTACCATTCAAAATTTCTTGGGGTTTACGTTGACTCTTTCCTGTCTTGGGAAACACATATAAATTATGTATCAAATATTCTAGCCAGTTGTTCATTTTGTCTCTTCAAACTAAGAAACACAGTTAGTGAAAACACCCTGTTACTTTACTATCATTCCTGTGTTGCCTCCTTCCTAAACTATGGCGCATTGTGTTGGGGGCACTCGGTTCATGTACACAGAATATTCATTCTCCAAAAAAGGATTGTCAGAAATATGTTCGGACTGCCACCACGGGCCTCCTGCAGGGAGGTTTTCGCCAAACATAATATATTGACGATTCATGCAATCTATATTTTACATTGCGTCACTTATGTTCATTTAAATTTGAGTAAATTCGAGTCATGTGGAGATGTCAATGCATATTGTACCCGCAATTCAAATAAATTATTTGTTCCTAAATTCAATTCGTTGCAGATGGAGCGTGGTCCCATTATAACTGCCATCCGATTGTATAATTTCTTGCCCAATACTTTAAAGTCTATTGACAAAATTGAACTCTTCAAGAAAAAAGTTAAACAGATTTTGGTAAAGTGTTCCATTTATTCAATTCCCGAATATTTTCAGTGTGACTTTCATGTAAGACATTGATGTTAAATTTTAGGCTATATACAATTCTTACATATACAATTTTCGCATTTGTATGTTATTTAAATAGTTGTAACTTTTCTGTGTGTGTTGACGAGCTGCATATGTATGTAAACATCCAGACAGCAATAAATTATTATTATTATATTATTATTATTAAATTAAAAAAAATAAGTTTCCTTTAATGTTTCAGCTGTATCCATACTTTTCAAAAAAACCACAATATTTGCCTATCTTACCATGTTATATGATATGTATTTGCGAAGTTAGCTCATTCACACCACATTGAAAAAATGAGAGGTTATTTCAATGACTAAAATTTTGGAAAATGGATATCACCAGATTCCAGGAACTCAAAAAAGTAGTTTTTTGCTAGGGTGAGGCAGGAGAGGGGGCGCATGCCCCCCCTTTATCAATATGAGATAATTTCTGAACTCCAGCCGCTTCTCCGCTACCCAGTTTTATGAGCGCATATACAGGGTGGCTCACTGAAAAGGGGTCATCCAGATTTTCTTGCCTCTGACTCAAGTGAGAAAAAAAAGCTCGAATAGGTCGACATTTATTTGGAGGGGGACACTAACATCTGTGCTTAATAAAATTTTACAACACCCCCCTTAACCCCCACGAACCCCCACTTTAAAATTTCAAATGGCAACCCACCACTTATCATTTGAAGGCTGACTTTATTACAAATCCAATGCTATAAATATTTTTTACATACTTTCACCCACTAGCGCCCTCAATAGGCTAATTTAAAATTACATTAAGGCCCTTTGTGACACCATTTTGAAGGGAATTAAATCCTCTGAAATCTTATGCAAGAATTTTTGAGATCCATCGACAACTTCACAAGTTACAACAAAAACAAATAATTATTTCTTGGCTCAGAAGTCAGAACCAATGCGTGTTCTTCAGTGTAACTTTTGAACGAGTGGATGGATTTGAAAAATTCTTACACCAGCTTTTAGAGGATTTCATACTCTTCAAAATGGGGTATCAAAAGGGGCCTTAATGTGATTTAAAATTTGCCCACAGAGGGCGCAAGTGTAAGCGGATAAAATTAGCTTTGAAATTATGTCTCACAAGTGAGGAGTTGCCATTTGAAATTTTAGAGTTGGGGTTCGCGGGGGTTAGGGGGTGCGTTGTAAAATTTCACCAAGCACGGATTTATCTGTCCCCTGTAAATAAAAATCGGCCTGTTCAAGTGATTTTTCCTCACTTGAGTCAGAAACAAGAAAATCTCACCCTGTACGTATACGTTACATTCATGACAACATTTCAAAATCTCAGCATTTCTTGATCACGCTGTACCATTATTTTACAGATGATGATTGTTATTATTGTTCATTGTTCTATCTGTATTACGTTGACTGCCCCAACCCAAGAAATCGTATGTAATTTCTATTACGGCTTATAGCAAGCTAACAGAACGATTGATGAAAACATAATACAGTGTGACTCGTAAAAAGTTCAAGAAGTGATCTGTTCTTTTACATTATTTTAGGAGGAAAATTTGCAAATATGAGCATTGGTACTCTTTTCTTAAAATTACTTCAGCATTACTATGGAAAGCAAATGTTTAACAGTAATGACTAGAGGGCGGATTTATATGCGAAATTTTTTCACCAAATAGGCGCATATTTATGCACCAAAAAATAGCGAAATAAGCACTAAATAAGCACGCGAGTTATCATTCTAGAAAAAAATGCAGCAGAGAAGCGGCTGGAACCTCCCCATCGCGTGGATCTTTGTATTCTGTGTAGATGGTGGTCAATTCAACAGAAATTTTTTACCCTTATCGACTGTGGCTAATTTTGCAATTTTCTGACAAATACCGACACCACCTCGGACATCACCCATCACATTTGACAATATGTTGCTTTTAAGGTTAATCTTTTGCCACCTTTTTGACAACAACTGCCACTTTATGTCATCCACTGTCAGCTCGCTCCCTTTTAATGAGAAAGAATTTTTTCTCTATTTTCCACTGAAATGGCAGAAACTGTGAATACATTTTTAGAACGAGAATTTGATCGTCTTTCTAATGGCGACATAAAAAAGGAGACCTTTGTATTTAAAATTTAAAGTTGATATGCCTAAATGGCACTTCCCGTGGACCAATTGCTTCCAAAAGCCTTTCAGGTCTTCAACGGGTCACCCAATCTCCATGTACCAAATTTCAGCTAAATCGATTCGCTAATTTGGGCTATAATGTATTTTTGGTGTTATTATGAAATTTCGATTTTTTGACCCAAAGAGCACTAAATGCGAACGAATTTTGTCTTACTTAAAACCAGAATTTAAAGACCTTTTTGATGGTGACAATAAATCTTTCAAAAACTTGTTTTGGATGGTTAAATGAGTGAATAATTTTAAAGTTACAAATTGGTGTGTCAAAACGGCAGTTTCCGTGGGCCGATTGAATCCAAAATTTGTTCAGCTCTTCGACGTGCAATACAATCCCCGTGTGCAAAATTTCAGCCAAATCGGTTCAGGGGCTTGGGCTGTACAGCGATTTTAAAGTCGGATAAAAATCATTTTTTTTTTAATTTTTGATCAAAAGGGCACTAAGAATGAATACATTTTTAGAAGCAGAATTTGAAGGCCTTTTCTATCGTGAGGTGAAAAATGGGGGTTTGCATTTAAAATTTACAAGTTGATGTGCCAAAATGGCATTTCCAGTTGCACGATTGGCTCCAAAAGCTTTTCAGATCTAAGTTGGGTTATCACATGCACACGTACCAAATTTCAGCTAAATCTGTCGAGTAGTTTGGGCTGTGGCGTGTTTACGAACGTACGAACGTACGTACGTACATACATACAGACACATTTTAAAAACCACTTTTTTGGGCTCCTGAGACCTCAAAACGTATAGATCCGGTCTTATCTCGAATTCGAAAATTTTAGTGATTGCAGTAACCTCCCTTTTTTTGGTGAAGTGGAGTGGGGAGGTTAAAACCATTGCAAAAATGAACTCAGAGTGGCTTTTGAAATGAGGGCACTGTTGTCCTTAAGCATGGCTGATAAGAACCAAGAGTACTTCAGTTAAAATAACTGCAAAAATCAACCCCCACTATAACACCTTCCCTCTTTACATACTATCTGCAAATAGGTAAAAACTCTGTCATTAGCAGTGAATACTGGTTGACCGTCTACCTGACCCGAGTTGTCTTAAGCAGGAAAGGGATGCAGGTAAAAAGGGTAGGTAAATTCATGAAATCAGTTTTTCGAAGAACCGCCGCCATTTTTAAAGGTGGTTTTAACAGAAATCTTGCGAAATAAGCATAGATATGCGATTTTTCTCCAAATAAGCGAAAATTACAAAAAATGACCAAATATGTAAAATATGCATGCAATATGCATCTAGCATAAAATCCGAGTAATGACAGTTGGGGTTTCAACTTTTGAAGATCACGTCAAAAGTGACGTCATCCAGGGGACCACTACTATTTGTGTGGCTGCCACCATTTGAGATACTTATTTAGCCGTTATTTTCTTGTTGTTATCGTTAGTTCGTGCAAATTTAGTTTATGTTCGTTCATTATTTATTTATACTCCAAAATAATGGGTACATATACCTTGCATGACGTTGCCGCGCGATGTTATTGGTTAAAAGTTATTAGACAACCTATGAATATAAGGACCTTGGATTTAACTGTCATTAGTGTCAGCTTACTTTTGGATCGAGTCATCAGGACCATAAAGTGACATTTTGTCGAAACTTAGTTAGGTTATGTCAAAAAAGTTGACAGACTGATATCTGCACTAAATTGAGACATACGTCATTCCGGGCACGGCCAGCTCTAATTAGAAATTTAAAAAACGTCACGTTATTATGGTGTGAATTCGTTTTGCGTTTTTTATTAATTGCACCGAAAGTGTCCGTCACGAACGAAAAGTGATTAATTAGTTCCCTTTTTTGGCAGATAATCGACATTCGAGATATCCTCCGTTCTGTAGCAATAGACCAAATGAAGGACGTCTACATAGTTCAGTGTCTAATGGAAACCGACCTTTACAAGCTCCTCAAGACACAGGTGAGTGAGTAAATTGCCGACCAATTATTCCCAATTAAGCCGACGACAGCATAAAAGCTTTGAAGTTTATTTGGAAAAAAACCGAAATTCTAAACGGAAAATCCGACCGAGTTTATAGGCGAAAGGTCACGGGTTGACATTATTCCGAACCGGAGTCATCTTTTTATTGCGGAGCTTTTGCCGCTGACAGCTTCGATCGCCGTTGCACCCATTAGCGTTAATGGAAAGCAAACAATCAAACGTTATACGATACAGTGCACGCAATAGCCATTTATAGTCATATTAGACGAAAAAGGGCTTATTAGCGTCAAGAGGGTGTACCTGTACCACACAACAAACAAGCAGAGTGCTTTTGTGCTGTAAAGCTGTGTAAAAAAAGTAACGACAATTAAAAGTCTTTTAATATCTGGAAAAAACTTTGTGCTTTCTAACTTTTTGGCAAATATTTCAATACCTAAGCGAGATAGGCCAAAAAAAATTAAATTTACAGCAGAAAAGCACTCTATTTTTTTCTTGCAACGAACGTAAACTTTGTTATTGAAACACAAATTTGTTATACAGGGTGTTATACGTGTTCTAAAACGTGTTTTCTAAAACTTCCAGGATTGAATAATTCTTCAGTTTTAAGATGTTTAAGTGGACCAATCAGATTTCAGTTTTAAATTGCTTCAAAATTAGCATGTTATTATACAGTAGGGTTGGGCAAAAGTATGAAATAATGCCCATAACTTTTGAAATTTTCTTTCAAATGGAAACCACCCACATTTTTCTCAACTAATTCGGAATCTACGAATTTTTTTGAGATAGAAGCATGCGTCAGACTTGACCGAATGTGCAGTCGCGGCCACCCTAGATTTTCAAAAACATCGAAGAAATCGGTGAAAAATGAAAACGAAAAAACAAGTCAACTTCATTTTTTTCATACAAAAACTGTATCTACAGTTACATTCCGTTTCATTTGCTTTTGTTTTTTAAATTTTTCCACATTTAGTCAAAATTGCCAAACGAATCTAAGAAATTGTAATCAAAAAATTAAATTGACGTGATTTTGCGTTTTTCAAAAATCTTAATTTTTTCCCGATTTCTTCGCTGTTTTTGAAAATCTAGGGTGGCCGTGACTGCACTCGCGGTAAAGTATGACAAATGGTTCTATCTCAAAATAACTCGTAGAATCGGAATTAGTTGAGAAAAATTTGGCTTTCCATTTAAAAGAACAATGATGACGTCGTTATGTCAAAAATTGCTGAACCAAAAAAATTGGCAGTCACATCATCGAACGCAAAATGCAAAAAAATGCTTCTAACCCTTCATCCCTTCAAGGATTTTTACTGAAAATTTACGATTCAAGAGTTATGGACATTATTCCATACTTGATGGGAGGTTGATGCAAAATGGCGGACGTGACCAATTTAAATATTATTCCATACTTTTGCCCAATCCTGTATGTATGAGCGAATATAACAGCGATTGTAATGGCCATAATCGAGAATATAAAACTATTCTTTTTCTACTCCTATAATGCTTGCAACATTAAATACATAATGTTAGCAATTTTCTACCCGTTGAAAAGCTCGAAACTGTTGAAAAAAATATCGCGATGTTTTATAGGATGGTTCTTTTTTTCACTGCTCACCATCTTCTAAACGGGAAGAGATACGGAGTTGGTTAAATTAGAGAAAAGTTGCGTTATTTCTTTGTGATTAAGAATCAGAAGAGAATTTTCCGATTTCTTGATTCGTTCCTGAGTTATTCCGAAAAATCGATTCTCTTATGGTCGCTATATTAAATTTTGACGGATACAGAAAAAGATTAGCTTTTCAAAAATGTAATCAATATGGACTTATTTGAAAAATCGTCAAAATTATAAAATTAATAGGTGTGATTAATTTATAAAATCAGTATAAAACTTTCTGAAATAAAGTAGTCTGACTCAAACTTTAACATATTTTTTCAAAAAGTTCTTCTAGCTATACATTTTGGTTACCTTTTGGCATCGTGTAACTCAAGCTTTGGAATTTCTTTTTCGAAAAGCCCGGATTGGTTACATTTTTGGAAAACGGACTTTTTTGAGTGTAATGGTGTTAAAATCCAATATGGCGGCCATAAGAAAATCAAAAGTTGATCGTCATTGCTCAAAATCAAGAACGTTATGCCAATGCCATTTGATTGACGTTGTCAAAAATATAAAGGTTCCAAATTTCATTTAAATAGCATCAATAGTTGGGGAGATATTAATTTTAACTTAAAATCGCAATTTTCAGATTTTTCGGAATAACTCGGGAACGAATAAATATATCGAGAAATTCTCTTGGCGCTAAAGGTGGCCCCTTTAGGGCTTCACATTCGCAAGGGGGGCCCGCCTAACCTCTCCGCCTCCATGGGTCCCTCCTTGTTAGGGCCTCGCCCCTATAGAGCCCCCTTGTTAGGGCTCGGGCCCCTTTGTTAGAGCTTCGCCCCCTTAAGGGCAGGGCCTCCCTAGTTATGCACATTTTTTGTATATCTACTTTTAAATGAAACAGTTCACGTTTTGATTGTCGAAAATTATTAGTTGTAGATAATGTATAGTATTTGATTTGTGTATAATGAACTACATTATACACTCGTTAAATAATACACTATTATTTTTTGATTAGTACCCTTTCCATTTTGACAACTCAGTCAACTGGTCAAATTGTCCGTCGCAGAAAGAGTGACGGGGCACGATTTGGGTGATTTGGGTGAGAGCAGTGAATTATGAAGATTATGAAGTCATAATTTACTGTCGGCAATTAGGAGTGCCATTATTAACAAAAAAAGGGCAGCAGAGAAGCGGCTGGAACCTCCCCAACGCGTGGGTCTTTGATTTCAGGGACTTCTGTTTAAGATTCTAAAGTTGATATGCCTAAATGGCACTTCCCGTTGACCAATTGCTCCCAAAAGCCTTTCAGCTCTTCAACGGGTCACCTCACCTCCATTTACCAAATTTCGGGCAAATCGATCCACTAGTTTGGGCTATAAAGTGGTTTCAGTATTATTACAAAATTTCGATTTTTCTACCCAAAGGGTTCTAAATGCGAATCAATTTTGTCTCATTTAAAACCAGAAATTGAAGAGCTTTCTGATGGTGACCTCGATAGTGACAATAAATCTTTCAAAAACTTGTTTTGGATGGGTAAATTAGAGAATAATTTTAAATTTCGAAATTGGTGTGCCAAAACGGCACTTTCCGTGGGCCGATTGAATCCAAAATTTGTTCACCTCTTCGACGTGTAATGCAATCCCCTTGTGCAAAATTTCAGCCAAATCGGTTCAGGGGCTTGGGCTGTACCGCGATTTTAAAGTCCGATAAAAATCAATTTTTTTTTCATTTTTGGTCAAAAAGGCACTAAGAATGAATGCATTTTTAGAAGCAGAATTTGAAGGCCTTTCCTATCGTGACGTGAAAAATGGGGGTTTGCATTTAAAATTTAAAAGTTGATGTGCCAAAATGGCATTTCTGGTTGCACGATTGGCTCCAAAAGCTTTTCAGATCTAAGTTGGGTTATCACATGCACACGTACCAAATTTCAGCTAAATCTGTCGAGTAGTTTGGGCTGTGGCGTGTTTACGAACGTACGTACGTACGAACGTACGTACATACATACAGACACATTTTAAAAACCACTTTTTTGGGCTCCTGAGACCTCAAAACGTATAGATCCGGTCTTATCTCGAATTCGAAAATTTTAGTGATTGCAGTAACCTCCCTTTTTTTTAAATGGTGGAGTGGAGTGGGGAGGTTAAAAAATATAATAATGCGAATATTATTCAATAGGGGTAGAAATAGTTATTTGTTATACCGGGTGTCAGTGAACCCATGTAACAACACGCCATTTCTTTATTTTCTGTTATATCAACTTGGTATTTTTATGGATTCATATAGAAAAGTACTAAGTTTGACATATTTACAAACTTTTTGTTACTTCCGATTTCACCAGTATTTCCTAGGTAACAAGATACTACCAATGAAAATTTATATTGTTGTATCTTGTAACCTAGGAAATAGTGCGTTCTAAGGTTAAATTACGTAATGAAGCAATTCAGAGCTGAAATCTGATTGGTCCTCTTAAATCTCTTATAACTGGAGAACTGTTGGAACCTGGAAATTTAACAAGAAACACGCATCGACTAAGACTTTAATGCTGAATACTCCACTAGACGGCGGTGCGAGCGTCCTGGGACACCCTGTATAAGTAAAAGTTTAAACTACTTTATTTTACTTGTGGACAAAAACTAGTAAAAACTCATCTCCAACAAATCTATTTAAAAAATTAAGTTTTCTTTGTATATTTGCCACTTTTACTGTCAGTGTCACCAGTGAAGCGGCCATTTTTCACATTTTTACAATGTTACCAGTGCCCTTTATTGGCAGCTAAGAATCGCGAATAAAGTTTAAATTCCCTAGTAACCCGACTACTGAGAGTGGGTGCTGTTAAGTTGGTAGTCAAATAAATTGACTTCTATTTCAAGTTTTCATTTTTATCTGTGGGTTAATCTAGATACATTTTAAACGCCCTCAGCCGAAACTTTTTTATTTAATGTCCGATTTGATGGAATCGAAAAGCAGATGAGGATACCTAATAAGTTGGCGTTGTTTTAAAAAAAATTTTGACATTTTTGCGAAAGCGCACTTTCATCCTGCAATTGCATCGAATCGCAAAATTTTCAAGTGATCCTTGAAAGGCAGTCTAGCAGTATTTTTTGAGAATTTTCATTTGGTTTTTCACTTTTCTAAACAAGAATGTTGGGGCGTTTTTCTCGTCACACCCTGTATTTATCCTTTTTTTTAATTATCTATTCTCAGCACTGAACTGTGCCTCAAAGTAATTACTTGAACTTACTAGTACCGCAAAGTGACAAATACGCAGGTACCTAACACTTTACGGTACTAGTACCGTAATGAAAATGAAAACTTTATATTGTAGAATATTGTTATCTAGGAAATACTGCATTTAACATTAAATTACTTTACGAAATAGTTAATAAAGAACTGAAATCTCGTTGGTCCGCGTAAATCTCTTATAAGTGGGGAACCATTGGACCTTACAATAGTTATTTGTATACCAAGGTTTGAAAGAAGATGTTTGCAGAACACAGCGAGGGCAGCGGATGGTTAAGGTCTGCAAACATACTTTCAAACAGAGGTATACACAGTGTTTTTTGTACGGATCAACAAGTATTTAATATTCTTTCTATAAATTTATTACATTATACTCATTCCCTTGCTTTAGAATTATGTTACAAACAAAATTATTCATCAATAACCTTTTAAAAGTCTACATTTCGGTACTCCTTCCATAAATAATTCGGTATTTTTTGAATTGGGGCTGCATTTTCGCCAAAAGACAGTTCTTCTTCTAAAAGCTACCTCTGCATTATTATTTGTTGCAAGTGAGAGATGGAGAGGGGCGGGAGTGACGAGAAAAACCTCTTTCATGTAGATTTAACACGAATTTGTGCGATTTTTCGGTTTTTTCTTTGATTTTACAGTTGACCCTGACGTTCAGCGTTCACGTTTGATAGCTGGGAAATGTCATTTTCAATTGAAGGCAGGGCAACTTTCTGCAAAGTATAAACTATAAACTGCTTGCAAATGTTAATTTTTTGTATTTTACCAAATTTAAATACCTGAATCTTTCGAGCCACCATTCAAAAACTTCGGACCGGTTTCGTGTTATTTGACCCTCATCAGCGAAGTGCATTTGAATGGTGGCTCGAGAGATTTAGCTTCAAAGTCTTTATATTACAAGACGGCGATGTTTAAGAAGCGATAGAGAGCTTTGACGCCCTCTACCGGAAGAATAGTCAAATGAGCACAAGAAAAGCACAAAAAAAGTCATCAAATGACGTCTCCAAAGCTGCCTTTTTTACCGGACTTACAAAAATGAAATTTTTTTTCTTTACCGAACGTCAAACTAACGTTTCGTATCATCGTGGTTAGAAAAAACGAGCACAGCGAATGGCTTTAGACACGAGCATTTTCTAACATTTTAGATGGAAAAACTTGTGCCTAAAATCACGTCACTGTACTCGTTTTTTCTGATCACTACATACCAAACAACTGACTTGTCGGCTATAGTTGTTCATACCACTCTTGTAGAGAATTTCGCACTCGGTAAAGAAGATTTCTACTTTTAGAAATCAGTGTTACAGCCTCTTAACATTGACTGAACATTAATTTGATCATTTTTCATTACAGAGACTTAGCAACGACCACATATGCTACTTCCTATACCAAATCCTGCGAGGGTTGAAATACATTCACTCAGCCAATGTACTCCACAGGGACTTGAAACCTAGCAATCTTCTTTTAAACACAACGTGCGACCTTAAAGTGAGTTTTTAAACCCTCTTTTTCGCAATACCTAACCAATAATTGTTGTATGTTTATCAGATATGTGATTTTGGATTGGCGAGAGTGGCCGATCCCGACCACGATCACACGGGATTCCTCACGGAATACGTGGCGACGAGATGGTATAGGGCGCCCGAGATAATGCTGAACTCGAAGGGGTACACAAAGTCCATCGATATTTGGTCCGTGGGGTGTATACTGGCGGAAATGTTGTCCAACAGGCCGATATTCCCAGGAAAACACTATTTGGATCAATTAAATCACATTCTGGGCGTGCTCGGCTCGCCTACTGATGAGGATCTCAACTGTATCATTAATGAGAAGGTAATGTTATTAGTTATTCCCTCGACAGTTTTGCAACAAAAACAGGCAATTAGTTCACATCGGTTGATGTGTTCATTGAATTAAGGCTGGATTTCAAGTTTGCGTCAATACGGGTTTTTATAATGATCACATGTTATCTTTAAAATTGTTTGGAAAATCGAATGTTGAATGTTTTTCGTGTTGGTATGGTAATTCAAATACTTTACCTTCAACCGCCTGGAAGATACAAATTTTTCTATTGCCGGATAAAAATCAATTTTTTTATACAAATTTTGACTTATGTCAAAAACTATGACAGATAGGCAAAGTGGGGGTGCAGTAAACTGACAATTAAGAGTCAAAAGAGTCAAAACAAAGGCTTCCCATTTAAAATAACAAAGATGGCGGCCACTTCCTGTATGACCGGAAGTGCGTCAGAGCTTTAAATATTTGCATTCGATGGGCAGTAAATTGAAACCTCTGTGTGTAATTTTTTGTTTTACTGCTCAAAATGATTCTCTAAATATCGCTAACTGACACTTTAAAAGAAACACACTGTATACTTAGGATATCATTCTATAAACGAAATTACTCAATAATCAAGTTAATTTAATACTAAATTTTGTTATTAAAGTGGGGTTTTGTTTACAAATTAATATCCTAAGCTAATAATTTTTAAAAAATGCGAATTTTTATAATGTCACGTAGACCTTTCTTGCACCAAGCCACAGAATTGTTCTGATTGAAAAAAAAATGAGCTCTGAGGTGTTTTTGCATTTTCGAATATAACCAGTACTAATGGCCGATTGCACCGTCCCTTAAAGATAAGTGACCCTTAAAGTCCTTGGAAACCATTGCTTCAACAAACGTATCTACGGAATTGAAACCTCACTTATCTTTAAGGAACCCCTTAAAATTACGGTGCAATCGACCATAAGGCCATAAAACGAAATATTAATTTTGATGACGTATGAGATACGTCCTCAAGAAAAGTTCGAGCCAACCTGTCCATTTCCTTCTTGTTTTAATTTTGTCAATGTCAAATCTAATTTTGTAATGGAAACAAGTGACAGAACTGTCATATGTTTGTCATCTGTGTTCTGACACCAAGAAATTGTACAGAAAGGTGAGACCGGTAGCACATACGTCATCGATTTTTAAAATTACTTTCTGAAGTGGAATACTTAATAAGCTCTAAAACAAAAATGGTCGATCTTAATCAAATTTGATTATTTTTCGAATTATAATACTGAAAAGAAATTTGTGACATTGCCTATTGTACTGTACTGAACTTGCGAAGTTTTATCCAAAATTAATATCGTTAAATAAACTAAAAATTCTCTCTTTCAGTAGTAAATTAAGAATTAACGTAGCAGATTGTAGGTACTGGAAAATTTTGCAAGACGGTCTGGAAAACCTGGAAAAGTCAGGGAATTTTGTCCAGAGAATTCCGTATACACCCTGTATAACCATTATTTTTTTCAACCTGAGTTATGCCGAGAAAACTGAAAATCGCGATTTCGAAAAAAAATAGTATATTTCTAAAGCTGAATCCACACTATGTCACAAAGCAACGTCACAAAGCAAAGTTATTATAAATCTTTTTACAGCAATTTATGTAATAAGTTTTATACAGGGTGTCAAAATTGTCTGTGTCGTCGGTCGATATTAGAGATAGCGAAAAATTGTTAAACACAAAGTTGCAAAATATCAAACAAGGCACATTTTGAAAATACAATCCTGTATATAGGCTGTCCCACTAAGGAGTAACAATAAAAATATAGTTTTTTTTAATGGAACCGCTACATTTCGATTTTTTAGTGGATTCTATGATGAATTCCAAGTAACATTCATTAATCATGTTTTCATCTAAAGCAATTGGTTTAGAAGATATTGGCAAATTTGGCGAAAAAAATTACTTTTGCAGTACTTATTTTGAAAAATCAGTTGATCTGTTTATTGAATTAGGGCCCGATTTCAAGTTTGCGTCAATACAGGTTTTTATAATGATCACATGTTATCTTTAAAATAATTTGGAAAATCGATTGTTAAATGTTTTTCGTGTTGGTAATTCAAAGCCGTTATATTGTAATCAACGATTATTTTTTTCAAGGTGATTCAAGGTGATTCGTTCCTGAGTTATCCCGAGAAAACTGAAAATTGACATTCTAAAGAAAAATTCATAGCTTCCTAACAGCTGATGCTATTTAAATGAAATTTAGGACTTTTATATTTTTGACATCTGTCAATTCAATGGTATTGACAAGAATTTTCTACAGTGTGGCTCATTTTAACTGGAACCATCCAAATTTTTCAGTCAATATTGAGCAAATCAATTCGCCCTTTTTTTATACATGTAGAGCTCCAAAAACTGCATTTGTGTCATACCTCACCTTTTTCTCATCCCGAAATCCTAGCTAAAAATGCTGAATTTGTTAAAGGAGGATTCAACTCAAGAATTCGACTCTTGGCTTACCTCAGTTTCTGGTCAATTTTAGTCTCCTGAATCTAATGGTCACATTAAAATGTTGAAAAAACCCCTATTTTCAGAATTATTTGAAAATTAAGAATTCTCGAATTCCAGGCATCTAGATCTTAAAATTGCATCAATTACGACATGATTATTCGTTATGTTGGCAACAATTTGTGATTAGGGGTACATCTCTCAAAATTATGCCAAACCATTTTTTAAGGTTATGTTTGACGGCACATAGTATTGATGCATAAATTAATATTAAAAAAAATCACACAGGGACATTTTGAGGACAAGAAGCGTTTCAAACATCTTTCACCACCTTCTTTTATTCAGTAACTTCCACCGCAACCGCAATTCTTCAGCATGATCCATGGCATATTTCGGCATTAAGAAAAACTTATCAAAAATGATTCTACTGTAAAACTCGACAGCACACCACCACTTCCACATTCCACTATACATGTATACTTAGGTACCTCATTTCATTAGTTTATTTTAACAAAAATACAGCTGGAGAAGCCCAGATTACGAGCCTCAAAATTTACCCCAACGTTCAAGGTCAGGAAAGATTCAATCTACGGACTATGTTCATAAACAGCACACGTAGATTTTACCAGGTATAAAATGACGATGAAATAATTCATTATCATATAGCAGCCGATTACAATAGTATAGGTAGGTATAGGTATAAATTTATGCGTAATAATTAATAAGATAATCAAACCGAAACTTAGGTGCACATGCTCAGACTGCACCGCATGCGCAATTTGATTACACAAAAATTTCGCGCGTTTTGTTATGATATGAAGTTCCGGAGAATTGAAAGAAATTATGTCAATTATTATATGGCAACTGGCAACAAATGAAACAATCCAGTATTTTAGTAATTTCATTTTATTCCACAAACTAAGTACAATAAGTTAGTCCACATAATGTTTTGATAAACAGCTACGTACTACAATAATTAATCGAAATACTTCAAATCAAATCCTTCAGCTGCTTTAAATCCACTATAAACTCCATCTTTTTCGGGAAATTGTTCTCTTATTTATGACACAACACATGCTGGAACAACTCTTCTTTGGAACTTGCCTAAAGATTGAAAAGCATCAACTCAAAAAATAAACTGTTTATAAGCAATAAAACACCAAACCCGATTCGATGATGACTTCAAAACAGCCATTTTCTCTGGATTGTCTTTTGCCATGAGTATAAGGCCTGCTGCTTGACATCTTTTAAGACATTCGCATCCAATACAACACTGTAAAAAGAAGAATGTTGCACAACACATTCGTTGCCTTCTTCTACCAGTTTTGAAATTAAAGTCGATTCCCTGCAACAAAAACATTCTTCATTTAGCAACATTATCTTACAAAACCCACATCTACACCAGTTTAAATTACATAATCTTGATGAACTACTACTTATCTGGGTGGTAGCCTCTGGAAATGGCATCGGGTTGAAGACTTGAAGTCCCTTGCCATTACCTTCATCGCTGGCTTATAAGCCATGATTGCGCTCGAGGTATAATATTAGGAATAGAAACTTTACAAACTTAACTTTCACTGAAGAGTGAAAATCGGAAATTCTTAATTATTGCTTACACACCAAGACACCAAATGTCAAAGACTCGCTTTGACAATTGACATAACCGCCCTGACGTCTGCAAAGTTGAGACGTCGTATTAGACACAAAAAACCACTGCCACCAACAATACAATTTAATGCTTCCAGAAACAGAATCGAAGTTACCGATGATTTGGGGAAAGATGACGTCAGCTTTCTCTCTGTTTTTAACGAATATCTTCAAAACGGTAAAGAATTGTTAAATTCTGATAACACCATTCGACTCAGACGCTCCCCTGATACTAGAATCAGCCATAACCTCAACATCGATTTCTTGAGTTGCATCCTCCTTTAAGGTTTAAGTATAGAGCATATTTAATGTGATTCTGACTCAGGAGATGGCTCCACACTCACAGAATTAGTTGTATTGTGGGTTGCGGGGCCGATTGCGTAGTTGCATTGAAAACCCGTCCTACGTATCGAGGATACCAAATCCCCGAAGTGTCGCTATTCGCCGCTAGGTGCTTTGCGCAGGGTAAGGTTACCGGCAGAGCACCTGCGTAAGGTTGAACTTGCCCTGTTGCCACTATGTTACTTTGACAATATACAACATAGGTACATTCAAGAATCAGACCATGGAATCAGATTTGTGTATCCATGAGTCCATGACGTTAATAGTATTTACTGCATTACATTTAAGACTGTGATATGACTGATAACTGATAGGAGTTTGGTAAAGATTTTACATAACCAGTCAGGAATTAATCTATAATAGACAATTAGACAAGGCTATTTTTGAGACTCCACCAAAATAATTAAGATTCTCTTTAATTAAAAATTGCAAATTAAGATTTGTAATTTTATGCTGTAGTGTATTTATGCAGAAGTTAGTTTTAACCTCCCCAACCCCATCACAATTTTAAAAAAATGGGAGGTTACTGCAATCACTAAAATTTTCGAATTTGAGATAGCACCAGATCTCCACGTTTTGAGGTCTCAGGAACCCAGAAAAGTGGTTTATAAAATGTGTCTGTGTGTATGTTCGTACGTACGTTCGTACGTACGTTCGTACGTTCGTACGTTCGTACGTACGTACGTACGTTTGTAAACACGCCACAGCCAAAACTACTGGGCCGATTTGGCTGCAATTTGGTACGTAGGCATCTCATAACCCAACTTAGATCTGAAAAGCTTTTGGAGCCAATCGTGCAACCGGAAATGCCATTTTGGCACATCAACTTTTAAATTTTAAATGCAAACCCCCATTTTTCACGTCACCATAAGAAAGACCTTCAAATTCTGCTTCTAAAAATGTATTCATTCTTAGTGCCCTTTTGACCAAAAATTTAAAAAAAAATTGATTTTTATCAAACTTTAAAATCGCGGTACAGCCCAAGCCCCTGAATCGATTTGGCTGAAATTTTGCACATAGGGATTGTATTACACCTCGAAAAGCTGAACAAATTTTGAATTCCATCGACTCACGGAAAGTGTCCTTTTGGCACACCAATTTCCAAATTTAAAATTATTCAATCATTAAACCATTAAAAACAAGTTTTTGAAAGATTTATTGTCACCATCAGAAGGGTCTTCAAATCTTGGTTTTAAATAGGACAAAATTAATTCGCATTTAGCGCTGTTTGGTTCAAAAAATCGAAATTTTATAATAACAGTAAAAACACATTATAGCCCAAATTACTGAATCGATTTGGCTGAAATTTGGTACATGGAGATTAGGTGACCCGTTGAAGACCTGAAAGGCTTTTGGGAGCAATTGGCCCGCGCGAACTGCCATTTAAGCATATCAACTTAAAATTTTAAATACAAGGCCTCTTTTTTATGTCGCCATTAGAAAGACGATCAAATTCTGGTTCTAAAAATGTATTCACAGTTTCTGCCATTTCAGTGGAAAATATTGAAAAAATTCTTTCTCATTAAAAGGGAGCAGGCTGACAGTGGATGACATAAAGTGGCAGTTATTGTCAAAAAGTTGGCAAAAGATTAACCTTAAAAGGAACATATTGTCAAATGTGATGGGTGATGTACGAGGTGATGTCGGTATTTGTCAGAAAATTGCGAAATTAGTCACAGACGTCAGACGATAAGGATAAAAAAAAATCTGTTGAATTGACTACTATCTACACAGAATACAAAGATCCACGCGATGGGGAGGTTCCAGCCGCTTCTCTGCTGCATTTTTTGTTTTACATTATATTATTTTATTGTAAAAATAGTTACCGAATATTTGCGTAAATAACAAATTAATTATATTTTTGCCTACCGATCATGTATACATCTGCGCCAAAAAAATTGGGATACGTTCACACTATAAATTATAATAAAAAAGTGGCAGTCTCGAAGACGGTAGAAACTTCTACTTTTTCACAGAATTTGTAAATGAAGCATTTAACCAAGGTCCGCGTGCGGGCGGTTGTCGGTGGCTGTTGCGCCCGGCGCTCATTTATTAAAATCTAAAATACAAATGTTTTTCACCCCTAAAATGACATTCTTCGAAAAAATGGCCCTAAGGTTTTCGATCCGACAATGCAACAGCTATCGAATTCGATAAAGATATTATGCCCTTTTGCTAAGAGAAATTCAAAAAGGGGTGTTTTTGTCCCTAACCGGAAATTTTCTAAAAAATTGCAGGTGATCACAGACAGACACACAGACGTTTTTCACAGTTATTAACTTCTACGCTTCGCGAAGCAGTTACTGGAATCGATCGGAAAAATCGAATTTCCAAAAATATCAAATATTTACGTTTTAGGGTCATGGGAACCCAAAAAAGCGGTTTTTGAAAAAATGTCTGTGTGTCTGTGATCACGCTACAGCTCAAACTATTGAACGTATCGAGATGAAATTTGGCATACATATTCAGTGGGAGATTTGTAGGTGCTGATTAGAATTTGGGCCACATCGGTCCACGGAAAGTGCCTTCTTGGCACATCAACTTTAAAAATTTAAATGCAAACCCCCATTTTTCGCGTTACCGTATGAATGCCCTTCGAATTGTGCTTATAAAAATGTATTCACACTTGTGCCCTTTTGACCAAAAAATGGTGCCGTGAAAAAAAACCTATGCATAACTGTATATTTTTATGACCGGATTTGATAGCTGATTTTTTTTTAAGCCAAAAACCTTAGTGCCATTTTTTAGAAAATGTCATTTTAGTGGCAAATGGGCGCCCTTGTTTCAATTTATTTTACAAAAAAAAATATTGTTACTATCGGATTCGACAGCTGTTATATTACCGGATCAAAAACATTGATGCAATTTTTTAGAAAATCGCACGATACTAATCATTAGCCAATAGAAAAATTGATTTCTGTGTGTTTACCATGGCAACTCGAGGATTTCCTGGAAATCTTTGATACCTATCTAGACCAACCTAAACGAAATTAATAAGTGGAAATTTTTATGTCAAATTAAATGTCAAAAATTATTTCTATTCCATTTCTGTGGCTGTATCGTTGCTATTTTCTTACCGAATCTGCATTCGAGCATTAATTCATGTCCTGGAAATTTTAGTCGTGCATCCCAACAACGTAATCGGGCCCTCGTGTTCCACTCGGGCCGATTAATACGTTGTTGGAATGCACTCCAAAAATTTCCGGAAAGAATTAATGCTCTTATGAGATTATAAGTGAAAATTTCCATTTTAGGGACAAAAAAGCCCCTTTTTGAGTTTTTCTTAGCAAAAGGGAATACTATCATTATCGAATTCGAAAGCTGTTGCAATGCCATTTTTTCGAAAAATGTCCATTTTAGGAGTGAAAAACATTTGTATTTTAGATTTTAGTAAATGTGCATCAGCCATCCATAACCGCTCCGCACGCCCGACCTTGGTTAAATAAAGTTATACTCTGCCATTGTCATCAGATTTATTCCGTTTTATAACCGAAGGATTAATCGTAAAAGTGCTAACTTTGGCTGTGGATTATTCCAAATAAAAAATTCTTGGGTCATTTGCTGCTAAAATCCTCGGACCGCTTTAGCGGTCCATCAGGCATGTAACAGGTAGCGAAGGGTGGGTTTATAGGGCAGGTAACTTAGCCATTTACCTGGGTCGAGGTCATTAGCTGGGGTTTTTCCAACCGTCTGTTAACCAGGAAATAGGTACAGTGCGTTCGCGAGACTTAGCCCCATCGTACCCTGTTATAATACACCTACGTTTTGAAAGCCATCTCTCTCCAGCGTTGTTGCACGTAGACCGAGAAAGTTTGAGCGTAACGCTCTGATCGTGTCGTGCGCTATGTCTCACTCCGACTCGTTTATCTGAGGAAGAAAGTAAACTGAACGTTCGACGTTCGTTGAAGCGTCACTGAGGACCGGTTGATCTCTCCACCACACAATGTACGACGACGGTTGATTTTTGTACGCGCTCTTACTGGCTTCGCTAACATTGGTGGAAATACCAAGCATCGCTTATTACAGACGTCGGTCACATCGTTGATAACTGCAGCCTCTAGCTCATGGGGCTAAGTCTCGCGAACGCACTGTATCTTTAAAGTTTTCTAAAAATGTTGGCATGAATATCGATTTTTATTCCCTTGTGCATACCTACGGCGTGTACCCGCGGATACGCTGGACTACAGCACTGTAATTGTCTCACAAAGTTGTCTTAAATTTTATGCCCTTTCGGCGGCTTTCGAAAAACGCAAAAAAACAATAAAGACCTACATCACTTTTTTTAACTTCTTTATTTAGGTACTTATTTTTGCGTCTTTATCGGACCATCACCACAGGCAACTAACATAGAAGATTTAATTTTTTTTCCTGTTCCTGAGAATTTATTTACTTCAAAAGTTTTAGGGAGTGTGGAGGGTAATATGGACAAGCCTGTACCTTTTGTTGTATTTTGTTTATTTTGCAATTTCTATAGTTACAACTGCCACGAATATCTTGATATTATTGAATAAATTTTAGAGCGTGTCATGAGAGAGAAAATTGTAATAAACAGTACAGCAGTACTCTATATGTGGGTATATTAATGTTTTAATTAATTTGAGTTTAGTACTCGTGTAGATTGTACCCGAAAAATCTCCAGTCTCCATTTAAAAATCAATTTTCCAAGAATATTTGTTAGGTAAGTACCTAAGAGGAGCTGATCAACAAAAAACTGAGCATTGAAATCACGGTAAAATTACACGTAAAACAATAATTCCAACTTTATTAAATAATGATAAATAAGCATTGCATTAGGAACTAATGGAATGTGCACTTGATCGTTGACAAGCAAACATGGCAACGCTGCAACCGGCTTCTTCCAGTGTAGTGTAGTGAGCCTGAGGTGGCCAAATTTTAGCTATTGGGCGATAGAGAGTGCATCCCTCGGTGCATCCCTAGTTCGCTAAAAGTAGGCAGAAGCAGCACTGTGCAGACAATGAATTGCACGCATTGAAATTGAAATTCTAGTTCGGTAAATTGTTAATATTTCAGCGACATTATAAGCAAACGCCGGTTTTTCTTCACAGAAAGCAACACAGGCCCTATTAGAATAATTATAATAGTTAGATCTAACTATTTTATAAATTTATCGTACATAATTTGGCATTTTAATTTTTCATTATTTTTTATTAAAAAAACTGGAAATTCAAATAAATTTAAAAAAATGTGGAGATAGCCTTGCAGTTCCAGCAATTTCAGAAAAAAAATTTAACGAAATCTGGTATATAGTTTTCGAGAAAAAAAAATAAATCCCGTTAAATGCACCCTTTTTTCTACTTTTTATTTTTTTTTTCAAAAACTGTATACCAGAATTGTTTCATATTTCGACACAATGAATTTGATACTGAAACGAACGCCTGGTATTTTTTTTATGAAGTTTGAATTCAGAATTTTTTTTTTCTACTGTATACTTGAACCTTAAGGAAAAAACCAAAAATATCGAAAACTTCAATATTTTTGCAACAAAAGGGTTGATGAGTAATAAAAATTAATTGAAATGAGTTTGTTTGACATTTGCTGTTAGCCAGATCTGGGCAAAATTTAACAAACGCAGAAAAAGTTGAGTTATTAATATTTTTGGCGATAGCTTGAAATTTCAACTTTTTCTACGATTGTTAAATTTTGCCCAGCATAGCTAACAGCAAATGTCAAACAAACTCATTTCAATTGTTTTTTATTGCACATCAACCCTTTTGTTGCAAAAATTTTGAAGTTTTCACTATTTTTTGTTTTTTCCCCAAGAAATTCAATATTTTTATTTTGGCCTGAAACTTCGGATTTACCCATTTGGGCGTCATCCTGAGCATCTTTTCTAAATAATTTTTTTCGATAAAGAAATGCCTAATACGATTTCGTTATTTTTGTCCTCTTTAATTAATCGCAGTGGCCTGAGATTTCGGGATAAGAAAATCTGCATCCCAGAGATGCAGATTCTGGAGCTTTACACTTGGAAGAAAAGAGCGAATTGATTTGTTCAATGTTAACCAAAATATTTGGGTGGTTCGAAAAAAAAATTCGAAGAAAAATTTGTGTATTTCTAAAGCTGAATCCACACTATGTAATAAAACACGTTACAAAGCAAAGTTATAAATCTTCTCACAGCAATTTATGTAATAAGTTTTATCATTATTTATGTATATACATACATAAACAATGGTTTTATACAGGGATTAATCATGTTTTCATCTTCATCTTTTGCGGAAATATTTACTTTTGCAGTACGTATTTTAAAAAATCACCCAACAACCAATTTTCAACCTTTGGTTTTGGAAATTTAGCATCTTGTTAAAGAAGGTTTGGGTTATTCTTAAGCTCTTGAAAACGGCCTTAGTTTCTTAAGTTCATCTCCAGTAACATTATGTCCTTCAAAAATAGCCTTTTGTTGTAAATTTAATTTGCGTTCGTTTAATATAAAATGTTTCTATATCCAATCCAATCTAATCCAATCTTTAATGACATGCTACATGTCCAAAATCAAAGGTTGAAAATTGGTTGTGGGGTGATTTGACTGTTATGAATAAAGTTTATTTTTGAAAGAGTCATTGAAAGTCATTTTTTCAAAATCTTATGTCATTAATTGTAATTCTTTTGAACCAAAATACGTTTTTTGTATAAAATGATGTGGAGTGCATATTATCGTTGCCTTTCCGCCTTTCCATTTCATGCGCCATCTTGTTGACCATAATATCGGATGAATACAGCACTCGCCTTTGGCTCGTGTTATAAATTTCATCTCCAACGATAGGTAAAATCTGTAAAATTAAAACAGTTCAGTTTACTAATTAAAAAAGATTCTGCACAATTTACTGTCAAAAGCCTGCTTTAATGCTGTCATCTGTCGAAATTTTGCCTATGAATGTGCAGAAACCTTGCGCATGATGTCACGATCGAGGGGGAATTCACTTACCCGAATTACCCGGATTAGGTGTATATTTTAGAGGAATTGCTCGTATGATTATAACAGAATTACAAATTTGAAAAAGTGAATTCCCCCTCGGTCACGGTAGAAAAAGATGTACAAGATTGGAAACCTGAATTCGCGATTCTAGTTAAGGGGCACATATCGTCTTGTGTTACTAACTGCGTGACGTCACAGAGGGGCAACGCTGAAATCTAATGACGTACTTTTTGTTAACTTTCAGTTTGCTTCTTTTTTGAAATTTTTATGGTTTTAATTTGTTTTTTTTTAATTTTTTCGAAAATTAATTTTCGTCAATTATTTCTGCAAAATTATCGCTAGACGTGATTTAAATTTTTAGTATCCAAGCGAGAGAGCACTTTATAAGCTGGGGTTGATAGGGGTGTGTCCCGCTCGAAATAAAAATCAACCTGTTTGAATATTTTTGTATTTATTTGTACAACCTTAGTAAAATGCTAAACTAACCAACTAACAGATACCAAAGATAAGATTATTCGCAATTTTTTTGGCATAATCGCCATTCCTGGGGAATTTACTACAACTTCTAAGAAATCAGGATTTCTGATTGTATCACAATCATAATACAAAATCACGAATTAAAAATTTTTATTGTCATTTGAACCAACTCTAATTTTATTATAAAAGTTTTCTTCTGCGATTTCACTAGAATTTTTACAGTAAAATGTCTCGCAAAAGTTACAGTGGGACTTATTACGGTGAATCTCAATCATTGAAATAATAAGCACGAATCTTACCATCGACAAAGAGACAGTAAGTGTGTTTCAATGCAAAAAAACCGCAAAAAATGGCGAACTACTTTTCCGTAGTGCCTTTAACTGGAGGTGTTTTAAATGAAACCCATCCGTAACCCCCCAAATTTGGAAATGGCGGACGTTCAAGAAACCATCGGATGACTACCGTGCGACGGAGGCATCGGTAGAGTCCATTGGTTGCTGGATCGACCACGTGACCGCACTTTACTGAGCAGATCAGCCATAAGCTAAAGCGATCAATGTTCAGTTGTGCCATCACTGACACACACCTCCGTCTGTGTAAAGAGAGGGGATCGTATATATACTTAACGCACGAAAGCAAACGGAAGTGAGATGTAACGTTATGCAACCCAGAATACACATGTGTTGCACTGGTTGCGTGCTGTGATTATAATTTTTTTTTGTCGACAGGCACGAAGTTATATCCAGTCATTACCTTACAAACCCAAAGTTCCTTGGTCGAGGTTGTTCTCAAATGCGGATCCGAAGGCGTTAGACCTCCTCGATAAAATGTTAACGTTCAATCCGAACAAGAGAATTGGAGTCGAGGATTCCCTGGCCCACCCGTATTTAGAGCAGTATTACGATCCAGCCGATGAGGTAAGAGCTAAATAGGGTTGAAAAAATATTAAACAAAAAAAAATTAGCCAACAGCTGAAACTCCATTCCGTTTTGACACCGAACTGGACGATCTACCCAAGGACCAGTTGAAAAAATTAATCTTCGATGAAACGATCCTTTTCAAGCAGAGACAACAACAGGAACAACAATCAGCCATGTCCACGTCATAGTCATATGAGATACGAGTCTAAGTGGGCGAGGATTTCCATTTTCCTTTTTTCGATTCCTAAGCTTAGGAGTAAGTTGAAAGTATATATTTTTGAAAATTAGTTTTTGTAAAAGTCGTGGTTGTGTCAAAAGCACTAATTGTTCAAACACTTCGTTTCAGTGCCATTCCAAAAAAAATGTATTCTCACTTTGTAATTATTGAATGAGTGGTTAATAAAGAACAAAACAAACCAAAGCAACTCGTAATCAGAATCACGCACACAAAACGATATCAAAAGAAAAAACCTGAAAGGGAAAAGAATTAAGGAACATAATATTTTGTCTGTGATTTATCACTTGATTTTAAATGTCTATCTATTTGTAATTATAGTCCTAGTTTTAACAGATATAAGTGTCTTGTCTGGATGTGAATTTTCTTGTTTACGATATTGTTAATGTCAATTTTATCCATCAAAGATAATCTTCCAGATAGAGGGAAATATTTTTCGTAAAATTGTTGGAACCTGATTGGATGGGGGAGCTCAACTATTAAGTTTGGACTGAATTGTTACATTCTTTTTACTTAACAAATGGTGGAATCACGTGGTTGTTAAACAAAGGCCTAATTCGTTTCTGTCTAAATGTTGTTAATAACTGGTATTGTTATAGTGTGTCACATTCTTATAGTCGTCTTAATGATATCATCTAGTTATTATTATTAATAATACTGTAAATTGTAATAAAATCGTATTTCAATTTATTGCTTGCTTTTATTAGCCTTCTGTTGATGCGAACACGGAAGTGATGGTATACAGATGATTTTAGGGTCGAAATGTTTTATTTCTTGCACTTCTTAATAGGTGACAAAGGTCGAAACGTTAAGCGCAAATTGAATGCTTCTGCTTAATCATTTAAAAAGTCGGATATCCTCATCTATACATACAGGGTGTCCCATTGGTGCGTGGACGGAAGATACGGCACTACTAAAAAAAATGGACAGCTACGGAAGCGGCTGGAACCTCCCCACTTGGTGAATGAAGTTTCAAAGCTGATATGCCAAAGTGGCACTTGCCGTTCGCCGATTGCCACCAAAATTAAATCAGCTCTTCGGCGGGTAACGTTATCTCTACCTACCAACTTTCAATCAAATCGATCTAGCACTTTGGGATGTAGCGTCTTATTTAATGATTCCCAGAAACTTCGAGTTTTTCTATTTTATGCCAAAAAGACGGGAAAAAAGTAGGAATACAGTTTCAGATGCAGAATTGAAAGACCTTTCATGTGCTGATAAGAAAAATTTGTGTTCGTTAGTCAAATTTCAGTTTGCGGATTCGCAACAAAATTTACTGAGCTCACCAGAAGGCCAACGCTAACCTCCATACCTAATTTCATTAAAATCCGTTCGGTAGTTTCCGAGAAATCGTGCTCGCATACGTACGCTCTGGAGATAAAGTAATGGCCCTAAATCGCTCACAATGTGGATGAATTCTCGCAAACCTTATCAAAAAAATGAAAATTTAAAGTGAAAACTTCTTTATTAAAATGACTCCCTATGTGCAAAATTTCAGCCAAATCGGTTCAGAGGCTTGGGCTGTACCACGATTTTAAAGTCCGATAAAAATCTCGAATTTTTTAGTTTTTGGTTAAAAGGGCACTGAGAGTGAATAGTTTATGTGCCAAAATGGCATTTCTGGTTGCACGATTCCAAAAGCTTTTTAGATCTAAGTTATTGGGTTATGAGATGCTTACGTACCAAATTTCAGCCAAATCGGTCAAGTAGTTTTGGTTGTGGCGTGTGTATGCACGTACACGCACAGAGACACATTTTTCAAACCACTTTTTTGGGTTTCTGAGATCTCAAAACATGAAGATCTGGTGTTACCTCAAATTCGAAAATTTTAGTGATTGCAGTAACCTCCCTTTTTTAAGTGAAGTGGAGTGGGGAGTTTAAAAATACGGATTTGGCCGTCTATTTCCCACACTATGCACTGCACCTCATCAAAAAATTGTTTCAATAAAAGTAGAGATGGGAAATCACCCGGTGCATTCATTTTTTGGGAGGAAACATTCGATTGCACCCGGTGCATTCGGTTATGACTTAAATTTGCATTCGTCATCGAAAAACGATTCTTTTGATACCAAATACACGTATATTGAACCCTTGGTTATTGTGAAAATATAGAAATTAATTTTCACCCGGTGAATTCACTTTTGGGTGGAAACATTCGTTTGCACCCAAGGTATACTTACTTTTTGAATAATAAATTAAAGTATTAAGCTATGGTTTTGAAGTTATCATTGAAAATAGAATAGTTTTAAAATTTCGATATTAAAATGCGATTTGGAAAAGTTAATACATATCCTTAAAAATCGGTTTATAAATTATAATGCCTCGCAAATAGTGAGGTCAGCGGCGCACCCAGAAAAAATGTTTGGGGGGGGGGCAACGAGAAAAAGAGGGCAGCCCCGCGGAAAAATTAAGTTTAGGGGGGATGCAAATTTTTAAGCTCCCCCCCTTCCGTATGCGTTTGTTATCAGAGCGTGATGCGTTCAAGGCGTGAAATTTTCACCCTGCGCCACTGGTGACTGTACTGTTTGTTACTCGACACAAAGCCGTCAAATAATTTCACATTTATTTGGAAAGGAACTAAAATCACCAGGTAAACATGGCGTGTAAATGGCGCGAAATTCAAAAAAAATACAAAAGGTCATCTACGCCTTTAAGGGTAGTTTTGCGCAAAATATGAGTAGCATCTGTCTGATTTTGAGAAAAAAGCATCCCCGACAGGTTTAATCAAAATATGTGTGAAAGTATAGGGTTTCAAATAATGGCTGCGTGTAACGTGCATATTCTCCATTAATTTTCTGTTGAAGTGACAGAACGTCAACATTTGAATTATATGTTGGTATGAGGAAGTTTTGCAAGGAATTTTACTAACAGGTGACTGGTGAGTTGATAGAAGCGAGACGTCAAAAAACATGATAAATGTCAAAATTTTGCAACTGCTCTGAATTGGCCCAAAATGGCCTTTGTGTTCGTGCAGTTTTGAGTAAAGTGCAAAGAAAAATATTCACGAAAAAGCCTCAGCTACGTTTATCTGTGACACTGCTTTTAACAATAAAAATATACCCTAGAAGATTTGGGTTATGCAATGTTTTTGCTTTCCCGCTAAATTTCTATCAAATTGTCAAAAGTACAGACCCTTACAAATTAGGGTCGTACAGTTCCAGAAAAATTTTAGATCTTCAATAGAAAATGAACGGAGTTTAGTATTTTTTGTGGTTTTCATCCCCCGAAATTGACACCCCCCCCCTCACCCTCAACAGACTACAATGACGAACGTGCATACCAAGTTTCAGTAGGATACAACCGTTACTTCTCGAGTTATTGCAATTAATAGGGCTATCCAGTCAGGGCGTCTCTCTCTCTCTCTAATTCAATCAATAACTTTATTTGAAATGTAACTCTGTCCCGGCATAGGAGAGGTTGTCAGTAGGTACGCAGGTGTAATTTTTTCACTTTCACTTAATCATGTTTGAAGTCATAAATTGAAGAGTCCGAATAAATGTCGAACTTTTCAGATTTATGATATTAAATGTGAAAAATATTGAAACAAAAAAATTACACAGTGTGTCTTGTTTATAATCTATAAGGCTACAAAGTCAGAATTAAAACTAGGACTTTCATTTTTGAGAAATAAAATCATTTCTTGAAAATCTACAGAGAGAGAAAGACAACCTGACTGGATAGCCCTCTTAATAGTTTTTCGGTTGTAACCCCTAACTCCCACCCCCCCTTTTCCGATATATCCCAAAAGCACTCCCCGACTTACTTTTCTGGAAACAAAAGCTAACGTACCAATAAGTAAGCGAATAATCAGGAACCGGCACTAAAACTGCCCGAAACTGCTAAATTATGAATTAAAATCTGCTGTTGACGGCAGAGCTGGGTAAAATACTTTTCAATAGTAGTAACAGTAGTTACTACTTCATCAAAAAGTAGTTATATCTACTAAGTAATTAACTACTCGTTGGAAAAAGTAGTTAGAATAATGAGTACTCAAGAATACAACAAATGAGTATTTTTTTAACTACTTCTTCAAATGCAAGTGAAACTCGAAGACTTTAAGCCAAGGAAAAAAGAGCTTAAATCGGAGATAATTGTTGCTGACTCAGAAAAATTCGTAATTCCGAATCCGTTGAACAAAAAATGGTTTTTATTTAAAAATAATGGCCATCTCCGATTAGCACGCGTGCGATATTAAGTAAATTCTTCGAATTACTTTTGTCCGTGATTTCTCCGAGTTTTATAAAAGGGTAATTAAAGAAATAGTTAACTAAAGTAGTTTACTATCACAAGTAGTTAACTATACTTTAAATAATTAACTACTGCCAAAATATTATACTCAACTACTAAAAGTAGTTAAAATAGTATTCTAACTAATTGGTAGTTAACTGCTCCCCAGCCCCAGCTCTGGTTGACGGTACTAAACAAATTGGCAAAGGTGCAACCAAGTGATAACTACCCAATTTCGAACACACGGTTGCCTTTTCTTTTCAAAAACAGGACAAAGAAAGAGATATCAGGCGTTTGATTGGTCAATATTCAAATGAACTAATCAAATTGCGCCTCAGATAAATATGTCAATGTAAAAGGAAAGCGCCTAATGTCTGAACTGTTGCGGTACATGGTTTAGCAACTATACAGGGTTGTAATAAAGTATGGAATATTCGCAATATCTGACGTCATCAAACATATACTTATACGTATACTTTTCACGACTAATTTCGATACATTATTGAATTCTCTTTTCAGCCATATAAAAATTTTACCAAAATGATAACATGAAAAAACCTTATAGATTATGAAATATTCGCAATTATTACTCTGCAACCGGCAATTTTTGAGAAAATCTATTGGATAGGTCAAATTGATTTAAATTCTTGCGAAACTTTTTAAGTCTCTGACGTCATCTGTGTTTTCAGCCATATACAAAATTTACAATGCATTACGTAATACGTTTGACATAAGCCGTGGGTGCCGTCACCGACTTAAAAATTACATCAAAAGTCCCGTAAGAACTTAAATCAATTTGATCGGTCCAATAGATTTTTTTTAAATCGCTGGTTGCAAAATTATTCCGTATTACATGCTTTACCGGTTTCAGGCGATTAAAGCGTTCTTAACATGCATAAAAATAGGCTGGTAAGCAGATCATAACGTTATCTAATGGTTTCTAAACAACAAGCCCATTAACCATTCATGACAACAATGACCCCATTCAAATGCTGTCATCTCGATTGTCAAAATGACGCGAATTCACGCAACATTTTTTTAATTTTGGCTTTAATCGCTTTAAACCGATAAACTATTGAACAAACCTCGGATGTTATGAATCATAACAGACTTAGATGTCTTAAAATCCTCGCTCTCCGAGCTCGGATTTCAATTGACATCTGCGTCTGTTATGATAGTCATAACATTCCTAGGTATGTTAATAGCTATTATAAATCATATTTTTTTTACATAATAATTTTGGTAAAATTCTGATATAGCTGAATAGAGAATTCTACAAAGTATCAAAATCAGTCGAGAAAAGTATAGGCCGCCTTCTAAAAAACCACCGATGACATAATAGGTTCACCATGGGTCACGCCAGACATAAAAATGAAATCAAAAGTTTCGCAAGAATTTAAATCAATTTGACCTATCCAACAGATTTTCTCAAAAATTGCCGGTTGCAGAGTAATTACGAGTATTTCATAATCTATAAGACTTCTTTCACGCTATGATTTTGGTAAAATTTTTAATGACCGAAAAGAGAATTCAATGATTTATCGAAATCAGTCGAGAAAAGTATAATGGAGTAATATGTTTGACATGGATGACATCAGAGACTTAAAAATGACTTCAAAAGATTCGCAAGAATTTAAATCAATTTTACCTGTCCAACCGTTTTTCTCAAAAATTGCTGGTTGCGAAGTTATTGCGAATATTCCATACTTTATCACCACCCTGTGTATGAAGCTGCCAACTGAAATTAAAGGCGCTTTTTCTTACACATTTATCGGATGAGCCTCAGATGTCTCAGGGATTTGATTGGTCAATATTCAAATGAACCAAGAAAATTGCCGAGATTACTGAGGCAGAGATTAGAAACATTAAGGCGGGGTAAATAAAACAAAAGGATCTATTAATTTAATGTTTACTGCACAAAATATACTCATCGAACATGTTCATTGCTTACAACACTCGATATACAGGTCATGTTGCAGGTCAACTGTGTGATTTAAGGCATCCACACTTGAAGCAGCCATGACGGAGGCGAACGAACAACAGCTTCTATATATTAAATAAATTTACCTAAGATGAAAAACAACAATCGAGTCATGGCTGACTCAAGTCAACTACCAGTTAAAAAAATTTCAGGGTTGCTCCATCAACCGGAAACCGTACTCTCGGTTCGTTTAATACTGCCACTCAGTATGCTCAGTATAAAAGTAACACATATTTGTTTTATTAATAGTAATAATTCATCTCAATATACAGTACTTAATTAATCATCAGTAATATATGTAAAAAAAGTAAATTAATAAAATTTGTACATATTGCACTTTCCAATAAGTCTAAATATTTATAGTTCACTCGTAGTAGGAATGGACTCTTTTGTCCATGGGACAAAAGAAAATTCAACAAAATCATGATGCAAACTTAATATCGGTATTAAAATCGACTAAAACCTGAATATTTACAATTTAATATTATCATACATACTACACGAAAACTGGAGGGCAGATCTCGGTTATTTACCAAAATTTCGTTGCGGTAAAATTAGATTTTACTAACCTCGAGAGCTGCCCTAGAGAAAAAACGTTACAAGTGAATGACGAGTCCAATCTGCAGCTAGCACAACCTCCAACAATTCCTAAGGGTATCCACTTGTGAAAAAAATGTTACATCGAAATCCATGCAGACAGATTGGAGTGTGAATGGCAGTCCGAAAATTTTTGGCAGTGAGTCAATTTCTGTGCCTGATTTTTACAGTTGTAGCAATAATTGATCCGGAGGTCTGCATGGATGCACATCGAGTGAGTTTATGAGACACCGTGATGATGGGATGATCAGAGACAGAGCCGCTGTTGGCAGTGAGTGAAAATAAGGAGCCAACCGTTATATCAACAATTTATTCCTGAAACTTTGTACCATTATTTCTTTTGTACGCTGCGTCGAAAAAAGGCATCGCGACGCCGAACTCACGCCGCGCACCCAACCGTCTTCCTGCCGATGCGAGGGAGAGAGACGGATATCTATCGCCATCCTTTTTAATTTTTCCAATTGCAGGAAACTGTAAATCTGAAACGTTTCTTTGGTGATGTCATCATGTCAAAGATCTTTAGAAGTTTTCACCTATTCTAATTACAGGAAACTGCAAAAGCGACTTATTGGCTTAGGAAATAATCGTAAACAGCCGAAAATCGACGATTTCTATGTTATAAACGCCTAATGCCAACCAATCTTAGGTAAGTATACAGGGTGTTTCAGGTATACATCAAAAAATATGAAAAAAAAAATACAATAAACGCTCAGAAATCTGAAGGGGGCGCCTAAAATTCGATTTTAATTAAATAAATTGTCCCTCCAAGAACTGCAGATGGATTTTTAAACATAATTCTCTCGAAAACGGTTGGTCCTAGGGTGTTACAACAAAAGCTTTATTGTGTAGTTTTAGCCAGAGAACCATATTCCAGCGAGAAAATGAGAAAAAATTGGCACATAAAAAATTTTTGTGGAGAAAGCTTAAACCCCCCTATTTCCTACGCCCCTGGTTGAATCTGCTTTCACAGATAATAGAATCTGACGACCCTTATTGATGTCAGACAGTGTGCAAAAACTCGTCGCCGTAGCTTAAACGGTATTTAATTTATTTAATAATAACCGAAAGGGGGTTGTAGCCCCCTTAGGGATGATTTTCGGACCCATGTTATTAGGAGCTTTTTTTCATATTTTTCGATGTAGAATCACCCTTGAAAATTAATGGCTGGATACCTGAAACACGCTGTATACAGGGTGTTGCCAATTTCATTGTCCACTATTGGGATCTCGGAAACTGTAAGAGTTAGAAGATGGGTTAAATTAGATAAAAGTTGCTATTTTTTAAGGTAATTAAGAATCTGTAAATAATTCTTGGATATCTTGATTCGTTCCTGAGTTATTCCGAAAAAACTGAAGATTGACATTCTAAAGAAAAATTCATAGCTCCGTAACAGAAACAGTTGATGCTATTTGAATTAAGCTTGGAACTTTTATGTTTTTGACATGTGTCAATTCAATGGCATTGACAAAAAATTTCTAGGCTTTCTGGATTTTAAGTAATGCCAGACACAACTTTTCTTTTTTTTTGTGGCCGCCATACTGGATTTTAACACCATTAAGACACACAAAAATCGGCTTTTTTAAAAAAAATTCCAAAATTCGATTCCTTTCACGTCATAAAAAATTAAAAAAGTCGGTGTACTTTTTTACAGTTGTTTTTTCACTAATTTTAGGCTGATTATACAAATTATTCATACCAAATTTCAAATTTTGTCGATCTGTCAAAAAAGTTAAAGTTGGTTAATTTTCGAAAAGCCATTTTTTTGGGTATATAATGGTGTTAAAATCCAATATACCGGCCATGAAAAAAAGAAAAGTAGGCTGTCGTTACTCAAAATCTAGAAGGCCTAGAAAATTTCTGTTAATGCCATTGAATTGTCAGCTGTCAAAAATATAAAAGTCCCAAGTTTCATTTGCTTAGCATCAACTGTTAAGAAGATATTAATTTTTCTTTAAAATCACGATTTTCAGTTTTTTCAGGATAACTCAGTAACGAATCAAGATATCGGAGAATTCTTTACAGATTCTTAATCACCCTCAGAAAGCGAATTTTTTTTCTAATTTAACCGATTTTCAATAGGGGGCAGTGAAATTGTATACAGGGTGCTTTGTTGTTCTCTTTGCACCAACGCAAACTCTGTTATTACTGAAGATACAAAGTCGGTTAAAACAGCAAAAAATTGTATTTTTACGCTGATCAGCAATTCAATATTTGCTAAAGTCAATTTCTCAATAAAAAATAAAATGTACAGCAACTTGACAATTTTTCGAAGTTCTAGGTACCTACATAGCGATTAGTGAATATCAACTTTTGTGGTTTAGATTGGCCTTCTCAAAGAACTAAATAAATTCAGTGTTCCAGTAAAAAAAAATTAAATTTTGGTAACTATTTCATCATCCTCATGTGTTTTTTTTTAAATCATCAACACCATCAATGTAAACAAATAGTTATTTGTCTAACAAGGCAAAAAAATTGAAGTGTTGAACACGTAATTTTTTCGCCGATTGTCATTAAAAAAGTACATTTTTACTGCCTCGACAGTAAAAGTCGCATTTTTCTGCCGCAAAAGAGAAGTAAAAATGCACTTTTAATGACTACCGGAGAAAATAGTTATTTGTTTAACAAGGCAAAAAAATAGCAGATTTACTACCGCGGCTAAAGTTTCATAACCGAGGCTAGGAATCCAGCCAGGGCAGTAAATCTGTTTTTTGTCGTGTTCAACACATAATTTTTTCGCAGATTGTCATTAAAAAAGTGCATTTTTACTGCCGCCGGCAGTAAAAGTCGCATTTTACTGCCGCAAAACAGGCAGTAAAAATGCACTTTTAATGGCTACCGGCGAAAAAAACGGTTTTGCTAATTTCATTGACTTTTATCTTCCATAATAAGTTAGTTAAACGTTGTCAACAATCCTAATTACAAGAAACTTCAAAATATGACTAATTAATGTCGAAATTTAACGAGAATTGACGATTTTCAAAATGTTATTGATGTGTTGAACATTTTCCGTCTCCTAGCGTGTGATCAAGGCAATTGGAAAAAAGTCAACCAATTGCAGGTAAGTTTCGAGCCTATTTGATGTCGTTCGATTCTTTGATCGCACGATATGTTCTTAGGCGTTATTACAGGAAACTACAAAAGGCGACTTATTAGTTCCGGAAATAAACACGAAATTTTGAAAATTTATGTAATACTGCAAGTTATTATCAAACGAAGGTCTATGACTTCAAAATATGTCTTCTACCGTGCGATCAACACAATTGAAAATTCAAGGCGTCAAATCACATTCAGCAATAACTTTTTGACAGACTACATCGACTTAAGAGCGAAGAATTCAAGGTCGTTGTTGTCAAGCATGCTCGAGAGTGCGAATCCACAAGGTGGCCAACTTGAAAAATGTTAAAAATGTTACTAAATAATCACATTTCTTTGAGAATTGAAATGCAAGACTGCCAACCTAAATCTTTTATTAGCAATTTGCATTATTCAATAAAGAAAAATGAAAAAACTGTTTGTGTTGCTGAATTAATAACAATATTTGAGATGATGAAGACCCTTGATATTTTTTTTAATGATGTTACACATTTACATCTCACTAACAATAATGTACGTGGCCTAGTTTATATTCGAAGTCGCTTAAACTATTACTAGTGAGATGTAATTCCGCCTAGAGTAAACTTTCACAGCCTTCTTGACTTCAAGTTTTATAGGAAGAAATAGCAATACAGGAGAAGCAATTATTTGTGCCTGCGATATCGAAAGAACTTTTTACAGGGTGTTAAATATGCCTAAATGAGGTTCGTGACGTCAGAATTTCAAAAATGTCTGGAAAATTTTGTACCCTACCGTCTGATCAACACAACTGAAAATTTAAGGTGTCAAATGACATACTTTTTGACAGACCTGAAGCCATCGCACTAAGAGGGAAGTGTTCAAGGTCGTTGTTGTCAAGAATGCTCGGGAGTGTCACTCGAAAAACGTAAAAAATTACCAAAATATGACATTTAATGTTTGGTGAAGAACTGAAATGCAGGGCTGCCATGCCAACCTAAATCTCTCATAAGCGATTTTTTGTAATAACAATAACCAACAATGAAGAATGAAATATTTGACAGATTAAAATTGACATTTGAAGTAAAGAAGGTCCTGGGTTTTACTGATACTCACACAATACATCTCACTAACAGTAATTTACGTGACTTAGGTTACATTCGAAGTCGCTTAAACTATTATTAGTAATATGTAATTCCGTTTCGAGTAAACTTTCACAGCCTTCTTGACTTCAAGTTTTATTGGGAGAAATAACAGTCAGGGTACAGGGGAAGCTATTATTTGTGACTGCTGTAGGTATAGAAAGAAGTCTAAAAATTGACTTTTAGTAGGATGGCCCAATCAACTAAGGGTTCGTGACGTCATAATTTCAAAAATGACTGTAAAATTTTGTCTCCCACCGACCGATCAACAAAATTTAAAATTCAAATCGCATTCAGGCAATACTGCAGTTTTTGACATCGCACTAAGTGTTCAAGGTCGTTGTTGTCAAACAACTCGATACAAGTTGAAACCATTTCATGTTAAAACAAATGAAATATTTGACAGATTAAAGTTGACAATTGACATAAGAGGCCTTCGATGTTTTACTGATACTCGCACAGTTACATCTCACCAACAATAATTTACGTGCCCTAGTCGCTAGATATAATTTAGTCTCGAGTACAGTTTCACACCCTTCTCGACGAAGTTTAATTGGGAGGAAAAAACAGTACAGGAGAAACTATTATTTGCGTCTGGTGTATAGAAAACAAGGACAGTGATAGTCATCCTTGTCTTTCTAACAGTACAGGCGAAGCTATTATTTGTGACTGCTATAGGTCTGGATTCTGGAAAAAGGTCTAAAAATTTACGTAGTGCAATGTGGAGTAATGAGAATCAACTGAAGGTTCGTGCAATTTAAGCAATTTAAAATTTAGGGCGGCAAATCGCATTCAGGCAATACAGGACCTTTTGACATTGCACTAAGAGCCGAAGTGTTCAAGGTCGTTGTTGTCAAACACCTTGAAAAAAGTTGAAACCATTTCATGTTAAAACAAAATGAAATATTTGACAGATTAAAGTTGACATTTGAGATAAAAGAGGACTTCGATATTTTATTGACAGTTACATCTCACCAACAATAATTTACGTGCCCTAGTCGTTAAACAGTTTCACAGCCTTCTCGACGAAGTTTAATTGGGAGAAAAACCAGTACAGGAGCAGCTATTATTCGTGTCTGCTGTATGGAAAACAAGGACAGCGATAGTCATCCTTGTCTTTCCAATGGTAAAACGGGTGGGTGCGGACAGGTTGACTCCAGGCGCGATCGGAACGTGCAATAAGGCAACAGATGGCGCACGCAACAGAAAACTGATGTTATCCAACAAAAATACTCGTGTCTCTTTATGAAAATATGCTCTATCTACAGTCTGATGAAAAATATGCGTTTATAGTAACGATCGCGCATCTAGCAGCAGAGTATGAATGCAGAAACTATACAGTACAGTATAAAAATGAGTAGGCTACATCTACACATTGAAGAGTTAAACATCAATAAAGGCAGGACAGTCTGTTTTGTGTGGTTATACGTATGTATGACAGATGCCCGAATGTTAAAATGGCACAAGTCCTCTCGACACTAATCAGATCCGAATCACTATACACTGTCATTAATATCGGACGGCTGCTTTTTTTCAAAAATCGAGCTGTTGATTCGATCTAAATAGAACTAAAATTGCACTTGGAAAAATTTTTTCAGATCTCCCGTCAAAAAATTTGCACCTGCCCTCAGTCGTGTGTGTATGATCCGTATTCGTGTGAAGGCACCAGTTTTTTTTTAAGTCAGTCCGGTCCAGTCTTACCAATTAAGTAAGCTAATTGCCGAGATAAAGTGTTTTACAAAAGTCTCGCAGAGTTTATACAGGCGTTTCTTTTTTCTTTAAATATAAAATCTACTTAATTTGATTCTACTCATAATCATATATCTAAATAAATCTATGCTCAAATAACAACGTTTTTCTAGATGCCGTCCAACATTCGTTTAATAATAATTATTAAAAAAAATTACTTTATTTCACAGCCAACTTTCGGTGGTGAGCCGATTCCACTGCCATTTAAGTCGTATTCGTAATCCAGCAGCAAAGATAACAACAATCCACCCGACGACGGTGCGTCACTATGTTTTCAGGTCGACGTCCCAGATTTCGGCCAGGAACGGGGGTAGTTTTTTATTTTTCAGTTTAAGCGAAAAACACATCTCGGAGTTTTGGTTGCCTAAAGTCCTCAGTTCTGTCAAAACTGACAGCAATTTCGCGAATACCGTTCCTGGCTTTTGTTTGCGGCGGTTGTCGACGTACGCCCGCAGCGCCTCCAAGTAGATCTCCTGGATTTTCTCCACTTTCCACCCCTCGATCAGCGCCGGTCGCTCTGGAACAAGAAGAGTACGTCAAAAAATGTGACATCTGTCACTCTGTCGTGACTATACAATGAATTGACATAAGTCAAAAGATTTGACAACTAATCAATTGACAGATGTCATACGATGTCATACTAACCCCACTTTTTTTCGTATTTATTAAAACATTCGAAGGGACGTGTGTCCAAAGTTAGTTCGTACAGGACATGTCATCTGTCAATCTACAGGGGACTTGTTTGGTGTCATGACATTTGCCATTCTGTCGTGACTATTCAGAATCGGCACACGTGAAAAAAGATTTACGCAAAGACACGTAGGACAACTAATCAATTGACATCTGTCATACAAAACTAGGCTAACCCCACTTTTTTTCGTATTTATTAAAACATTCGAACGGAAACACAATCTATCGAAAGGACGTGTGTCCAAAGGTAGTTCGTACAGGACATGTCATCTGTCATTCTACCGGGGATTTAATTGGTGTCATGACATCTGTCATTTTGTCGTGACTATTCAGAATTGACAGATGTCAAAAAAGATTTGCGCGAAGACACGTAGGACAACTAATCAATTGACTTCTGTCATACGAAACTAGGCTAACCCCACTTTTTTTCGTATTTCTTAAAACATTCGAACGGAAACACAATCTATCGAAACGACGTGTGTCCAAAGTTAGTTCGTACAGGACATGTCATCTGTCATTCTACCGGGGACTTGTTTGATGTCATGACATCTGTCATTCTGTCGTGACTATTCAGAATTGACACGTGTCAAAAAAGATTTACGCGAAGACACGTAGGACAACTAATCAATTGACATCTGTCATACGAAACTAGGCTAACCCCACTTTTTTTCGTATTTATTAAAATATTCAAACAATCTATCGAAAATCACGTGCGTCAAAAGTTAGTTCGTACAGGACATGTCATCTGTCATTCTACCGGGGACTTGTTTGGTGACGTGACATATGTCATTCTGTCGTGACTATTCAGGATTGACACATGTCAAAAAAGATTTACGCGAAGACACGTAGGACAACTAATCTATTGGCATCTGTCATACGAAACTAGGCTAACCCCACTTTTTTTCGTATTTATTAAAATATTCAAACAATCTATCGAAAATCACGTGCGTCCAAAGTTAGTTCGTACAGGACATGTCATATGTCATTCTACCGGGGACTTGTATGGTGACGTGACATCTGTCATTTTATCTGGGGACTGTGCGAACTAACTCTAGACAATCGTCCTATCGACATAGCCTACCGTTATCACATATTTTCTGAATAAGTACCATAAGATCTAATAAAAAAACAAATCAGGGCGGGCCATGAAATAGTCAGTTAAGTTGGATAGACTGTTGGCTTCTGTCAAAAAGTGACACATTGAAATTATTTCCACTGTCACATGAACGACCTCAGTTTAGCCAACGTAACGGAGAATTCCATGGCCAACTCTGATTCGTTTCTTATTAGATTTCACGGTTTTAAGAAGTGTCAAGATGGCTTCAATTTCCGTCAAAATTTACAATGACAGCTGCCAAAACGAATTTTCACACCCACAACATAGAAAAAGCCTGACTTACACTACCCCTGTGTCTGTAAGAATGACTGCGTTTTGATGGTTGTATGTTTAACTAATAAAGAATGAAAGTATTTACATAATAATTTTTCTTGCAGTAGAAAAGGACAGAACAATAACAAAAGTGGGGAACACTAACAAACACTTAATTAATTTCACCCATTGTTATTTTTAACCGAATTTTGACAAAGATGGAAGAAGTGTGCGAACATCAAACGTTTTCTATCCTTCTCTGACTAACTTAAAATTAAGTTGGCAGCAACTGCTCAGTTAATGTCAGATGTTGTTATGAAACAGTTGCTAACACTACAAAAAGTAGTTTGATTAGATTTGCCATGAAGAAATTTATTAGAAATTTCATTGTTGCCAACGGAATTAAATTAAATTAAATTACTATAAAAATACAAACACCAGCTGCTAGCATCTACCTACTATCACCCAAGTGACGGTAAAGACACTAGATACCATGCCAACTTAATAGCGAACCAGTGAGTGCCAACTGTTAAGAGTTTCCAGGCCAAAAATTAAAGGTATTTTAATAGGTCTATTATAACACCTTTCATTTACGTATAGTATTAAATACATATAGGGTGTTTTTTTAGACTTACTTTGGATGTAAAAAAGATATGAAAATGAAATAAACGCCCTGCATAGAGGGGGACAAGACTTTCGGTTTAATCTGGAACTGCCTTATTTTGACGTGAGAAAAACTGAAAATTTAAAAGAAACCACGGTAATACACGCAAAATTGTCCCCCTCCATGCGGGGTTGATCCGCATTTATTCCATTTCAATGTATTTTTACATCCAAAGTGGGAAGTTTTAAAAATAACACCCTGTATATATAAAATTCTAACTCGTTATAATCAACTACTAAAAGTTTGATAGTGGGCTGTGGTGTAAAGATGGTCAATTCTGTTAAGTTGGCACTCCGTCTTTTGTCTTGGAAGTTTGGCAACTGTGTAACATTCAAACATTAGAATTTTGGATTTCTCCAATTCGGTTGGCAGCCATGAGTTTCGCAATTTTTAGTTTTACACTGTACACAGTACAACTACTCGGTTTAGTTATTGTTGTAGTTTTGACAATGCAGTTGGCAACACGTCATTTTTACATAAAGACATAAAGACGACTATACGTGGGCAAAAGTTGGCTAAACTGATTCAATAATAAAAATCAAGAGTGACTTCACTGCCAAAAAGTGACAGATTAAAATCATTTCTACTGTTACAACAACGTCACTTTCATTATAGCCAACGTAACGGTATTCCATGGCAAACTAATTCTTTTTTTTTATTCGTTCTCTCGGTACTAGTTCAACGCCATCTTCCATCGAAAATTTTGACAACTGACAGAATTCTTATAAATTTTAACTGACGTTGGCCATCTGTTGTCAGGAGTACAACATTATTATGTGCTGCCAACTTAGTAACAAAGCAACGTCAATAATAATAACAGAAGTACCAACTGAAACTATTACTGAAGTACAAATTGTTACATTGTTGGCACTTCACATATACCTATAAGAGACTCATGGATTGATATTTAAATAGGTACGTAAACATAACAAACACATGGATAGTGTGAGTCAGGTTTTTTATGTCGTGGTGTTCAGCGTTTCGGCAACCTCAAAATTCCTGTCTGTCAAAAAATTGGTCAGCAAATATTTCCATTTAACCACCATAGATTCCGTTTTCTGATATTGACAATGCATAAAAAAGCCTGGTTCACACTGTTCATGTCTATTAGAATATGGCTGCACTTTTTTCTGTATAACTATTTTGGAGTAAAGAATAAACGGTAACTGCTACTACTTTTGGGGTAGTTATAATTTCTGTTAGTAGGATTGCTACAATCTACAATAGGACCTTACGGTATGTCTCAAATTTTCTTATTATCGATACAATTCGAAAAATAATCAAATTTGATTGAGATCCATAGTCTGTGTTTTTGATTTTATTAAGTATTTCACTTCAAAAAGCGTATGTGCTAGCGATCTCACCTTTCTTTACAATTTCTTGATGTAAGAACACAGGTGACAGACAGATGACAGTTGTGTCACTTGTTTCTATTAGAAAACGTAGTAATTCCCCATTTGAACAACAAAATTGTAAGATCAAGAGAGCTATGAAATTTTAATGGTACGTTGAGACTTTACTGATACAAACAATACTAATACTCACATAGTTACATCTCACTAATACTAGTGGAAGCGGTGAAGAATATAAGACTGGACGCGTGAAATGTTGTTAGTGGGATGTAACTATGAGTATCAGTAAAATCTCGACGTGCCATTACAATTTCAGAGCACTCTTGACCTCGAGTTTTGTTGTTGTTTGTAGTGAAAAATCTGGATACGTTTTTGTTCTGTGAAGTTGTCATCCAAAAAAAAAACAGGAAAAACGTTTGTAATAGGGAATCATTTTCTAAAAGACACAAGAGCAATGTGAGTCAAGCTTGTTTTTCTCGTGTTTTGTTCAGTTAAGCCAAAATCCCTGTCAGCGTCCAAAAACAGAAACAATTAACAATAATTTTGACGAAACTGAAGGCCCGTTTAACACCACAACAGAAAAAACGCATGAATCACACTGCCCTCTTGCCCGTTAGAATATGGTACTACATTACCATTGTGTACATTACTTAATTATCAACAAGTTTGAAAGAAAATGGCAAAAAGAAGAAAACAAAGACGAATATGACAATTTTTGGCATATTTTATTTCATGATGTGGCCAGCGAAACATCACTTTATTGTACATCAATTGTTACCAACCTTAACGTTGCTCACTTTGCGGCAAAGTTCACGAAAAGGCGTATTTATGCCAAAATAACGAAAATAATTTCTTACCAAAAAATTAGAGCAATGACATGAACTAATTTTTAATTGTTTAAAAATTTTTATGTTTATAAGTTAACAGTTAAATGTTACAAGTTTTCAATTCATCTAATAAAAATCATACACACCCCCTCCTTAATAAATTTAACGACAATTTATACTTATAACCTCAAAAAAATGATGTATGTTTGTTACCGGTAAACTCAAAAATTACTTGTCCATTACTCCTCATTCCTTGCAGTAAAAGGACATTGAGGGAGAATTTTTATAGAAAAAAATCTACAAAAAAGTTCTACGGCAGATAACTCACAATACCACGTTTACCAACCATAACGAAAATATCGGCGTCTTACCTGAGAAGATGACTATGGCCGTCAGCAACGCGTACTCTGCATTATCGACCTTCATCGAGTACATGCTTCTGCAAAAATGCAAGAGATCCTCTATAGTTTCCCCCATCCCAGCCAAATTATAGCTGTCCCTCGAGTACGGTTGGTTATTGACGAAAAGGATGGAATCTGTGTTGACGTCATACCGTCGGGCCATCCTGAACATCATTACTTCACTGGAACAGGCCTAAAAGTCGAGTATTAAGAAAAAAAAAATTCAAAAAACAAATGTCCCACCTTCAAGAGAGCTATTTGGTCCTCCCTTAGAAGTTTATCGAAGCCGGGTAACCTCTTTGCGAATTCTACTATTAGCTGTACAGTGAGGATGGTTATTTCGGTGATATGCCTGAACCGGACGTCACATTGATCCTCCCCTTCCATTGGTTGGTTCTAGAAACAGTAGATTATGTACCTAGGCGTGAAAGTGAATGAGAAAGAAAACAATTATTATTTACACCCCCGTAAAAGAGTTATAATTGAGGGCAGTTTTAAAGTGAAAAGTTTAAGTCTTAACGAAACTCAGCTTATTCTTTCTACTTTCATCAAGATTTTAAATATGCTTTCATTTTCATCCCGTGAGGTAGAAGACGATGAATAAATAAATGTCTTTATGACTCTCCCGCTTAACAATTTTATTATTCTGTTGCAGATCGAGTGGTTTTGTAAAGTCAAGCACATTTTTTCTCTGCCTCACTCAAATTCAGAGATAATAACAAAATTATATCTTTTCCACGTACCTAGCATTTATTTTATCAATCTGGCGGCTGCAATTTCATTTACAACAATGACGCTCTTCATAAAAAATTATGTTTTAATAAGTCCAGTGTTTAGTTGGTTTTATAAAAACTTGTTTAGAAAAAATAAAACTACTTGGTTTTATTGTAAGTACCTACAAACTTAACAGATTTTAAGTGAGTTTTATTGAAGCTTTCATGTCGGCATATTGGTTGCCGCGTACTTTATGTTTCTAACCTTAAAACATGTACTTCAATGGAAGTGCAAGAGCTTCTAATTGATAAATTATGACATTCCTCTTACTTTATGGTACAGTACGTGTCAGATGTTTTGCTCGATCGTCTGTTACGCAACTGAAAACTTTACAGGACAGATTTGGTCATGACAATTATGGTGAACGATATGACAATGATTGAATTTCAGGCAACTATGGTTTTTAGACGTCATGAGCGAGTCTGTTCCGCAAAGTTTTTAGTTGCGCAATAAACGATCGAGCAAAACATCTGACGCATACTGTACAAATGCGAGGACAAACGTTATTACTGTCATTTGATTGTCAGAAAGTGACAGATCGAAATTATTTATGTCTGCAACGTAACGGACGGACTATCTCATGGCCTACTTTAATTCGTTTTTTATTAGTAACACTCAAAGTATCTATACTTACTTTTTCTTTTTAGAAAGCTACATACATGTTTCGTACACAGACATGTACATCTTCAGTCTAAAATAGTTCTAGTTGAACTTAAACCATGTACCTACATTTTCAGGGTCAACTTAAAAATGCACGTGGTTTATGTTCCACTTCAATTTTTGATTAATTTTAAACGTTCAGTCGCAATGACGAAATTAACGTAGAATTAAGAAATTAAGAAAAGTATCCATAGAGATTCCATGGAAACTTCAGTGTTTCCAATGTATTTTACCTTTAATTCGTTAATTCAGCGTTAATTTTGTTATTGCGAATGAACCTTAACTAGTAAAATGTCATAATTTCAATTTAATTTAAATTTCCAACATCAGCATCTAACCCCTACAACTACTATTATAACCTGAACATGTACCGTTTAAATAGATTTGGTAGTTTTGTTATCTCTCTCGCACTTTAAACATATCTCCATTCATTTTTAAAGTAGAAAAACCATTTTTCTTAGTAAGCATTCTTCTGTTGGTACTACTGGCATTTTTTCTGATTCGTACTCTCATTTATAACGATAGAACTATCTCTGTATAGTTTGTACTAGAAGCGCATAAGAAGAACAAGGATGGAACTACAAAGACTGAAACAAACTGAAAACAAACATGTTTTAAAGTTGGTAAATCTGTTAGTTTTGCTATCTCTCTTGCACTTTAAGCATAACTTTATTCTTTTTTAAAGCAGAAAAACCATTTTTGTTAAATAGCATTTTTGTGTTGGTACTCCTAACACTTTCTCTCATTTATTGAACAACGATAGAACTATCTGTCTAATTTGTACTTGAAGCAAATAAGGAAGACAAGGATAGAACTACAAAGACAGAAAGACGCCATTTTTATCAGTAATACCAACAAACATGTTTTAAAGTTGGTATATCTGTTAGTTTTGCATCTCTGTTGTACTTTAAGCATAACTCTATAGTTTTTTAAAGTAGAAAAATCATTTATGTTAGTAAGCATTCTTGAGTTGGTACTACTGGCACTTTTCTTAATTCGTTCTCTCATTTATAGGTCCCGTCGGCATCGGCATGACGTAATGCGTACGCGCGCGCATACCTGTAGTATCACTTTGACCTCTTTGACATTGTTGACATTTGGACACCAAACTTAGGCAACTCTTTATACAGGCATGTTTTAAAGTTAGCAAACCACCTCTCTTGCGCTCTAAGCATATCTCTATCTATTCTAGACTAGAAAAACCATTTTTGTTAGTACGTATTCTTGTGTTGGCACTACTGGCACCTTTCCTCCTTTGTACTCTCATTTAAAGAACAATGACAGAACTATCTCTTTCTAGTTTGTACCAGAAACACATAAGAAAGACAAGGATAGAACTGCAAAGACCGAAATACGCCATTTTTAAGGTAATACTAACAAACATGTTTTAAAGTTGGTAAATCTGTTAGTTTTGCTATCTCTCTTGCAATTTAAACATAACTCTATTCTTTTTTAAAGTAGAAAAACCATTTTTTTTAGTAAGCATTCTTGTGTTGGTACTACGGCACTTCTTCTAATTCGTACTCATTTATAGAACAACGATAGAGCTATCTCTGTCTAGTGTGTACTAGAAGCACATAAGAAAGACAAGGATAGAACTACCAAGACCGAAAGACGTCATTTTTAACAGTAATACCAACAAACATGCTTGAAAATTGGTAAATTTGATAGTTTTGCTATCTCTCTTGCACTTTAAACATAACTCTATTCTTTTTTCAACTAGAAAAACCATTTTTGTTAGTAAGTATTCTTGTGTTGGTACTACTGGCACTTTTCCTTCGTCGTACTCTCATTTACTCCGTATACATGCACACAGCTAAGCTCGCTACTTTTTAAACAGCGTTCCACGAGATTTTGCGGCGGTGGTAGCCGTTGAAATATAGCTTGCCTATCTGATTTCGAAGGGAAAACTATATTTCAAAAGCTACCACCGCCGCAAAATCTCGTGGAACGCTGTTTAAAAAGTATCGAGCTTAGTTAGCTCGAACTAAGTGTGTGCATGTATACGGAGTAATTGATTGAACAACGATAGAACTATCCCTGTCTAGTTTGTAGTAGAAGCACATAAGAAAGACAAGGATAGAACTACAAAGAACGAAATTATACCGACAAACATGTTTTAAAGTTGGTAAATCTGGTAGTTTCGCTATCTCTCTTGCACTCTATCTCTCAATTCTTTCTTAAACTAGAAAAACCATTTTCGTTAGTAAGTATTCTTGTGTTGGGACTACTGGCACTTTTCCTCCTTTGTATTCTCATTTATAGAACAAAGATAGAACTATCTCTGTCTAGTTTGTACTACAAGCACATAAGAAGGACAAGGATAGAACTACAAAGACCGAAAGCGTGACGCCATTTTTATCAGTAATACCAACAACCATGTTTTAAAGTTGACAAACCTGATAGTTTTGCTGTGTACGAAACATGCAGCTAATTATCATTTAACTCGATTAGCTATATTACGAGCAGTTTTATTTCTTAATTTTTTGATTGTTAATTGTCAAAAATGGAAGTACCGATTTCTAAAAATTCCTCTTATTTTGAATTGAGGGGTAGTACATCCAACCGTCCCTATGTATAGGAAGGAATTAATAGGTAACATGACATTTTTTAAATTTCTAGCTGCAGTTGGCCGTGCTCGGGGTGGCTGGTGTGAAAACTTAGTTAGGTTCTGTCAAACAAGTTGACAGATCTTGATATCTGCATTAAAGTGCATTCCACGAGAGACTGTAGCGTTGGCAGGGATAGGGACAAAAATACGATGTGTTGATTGGTGCACAGCCACAGCCAACAATGAAAAATTTCGAATTAGACATCAGTAATGTCACAATGACGTGACACTAAAGCTTTAAAACGTTGCCTGTTTCAATTAAATATAGCTGGTGGAAACAATATTTGGGAGACCATAAAAGCCGCCTCATTACGAGGGTTGTAACTGTGACAATGACGCCCCGCTGACTGGACAAACCCAGACGTTTGGCTTTACCTGAGGCTCGTGGATATTTTAAAATTTCCAAGGTGGGCCGGATTTGCGAATTTTCATTATCTAACAAGCACAAATCGATTGATTATAGATAATGAAATACTTACTACTAAAATCATTGCACAGGCACCCAAGCAACTCATACAAGAATAAAGTTTTAACAGGTCAAGTAATTTGGAATTAGAATGAGTTTAAAATTGACGAGAGACATAAAACGTAGCCTGCATTTAAAAAAGTAACGCTGTTGGTAGATATGTAGGAGTACCTACCTACCTGCCTTCTAGGAAATAAGTTTGTTTCAGAATTCTTGCTATTTCATTTCTTTTCGATATATTATTGTTGGTAAAATCGTTCTGTCTCTATGCTAATGACAATGATACTGAGATTTTGCCAGTAGTGGGTCGTCTGCAATTACCGAAATAGCCCCTATTTAAGGGAGAGTTGATAGATTTACACTTCAGTCTTATCTAAAATTGTCGAGTACGGCCCATGGGAACAATTTAAAATACCCACTAGTTAGTAGGTACAGCAAACACCTCTGTTTGTCCGCACAGCGGGGCATCATTGTCACAGTTATAACGAATTCAATTATTCACTGTGTAAAATCGATTGAGATAACAGTGTGTTAAGTTCACCTTTGTAATGTGGGCTTGATAAGCCCCGCCCACCACTGCAAACTCTCGTGGAACAGACTTTAAATTGAAACATACGTCATTCCGGGCACGGCTAATTCTAATTATAAGCTTAAATAAAAAATGTTACGTTACTAATGAAGTACTTGTGAAATACGTACAGTAGAAGCCAGCTCTACAGAACCTCTTAACCGTCAGCTGTGTAATTAAACTTGGCATGGTAAGGATCTTCTTAGATCTAAAATTTATTATAGATCCTGGTTTCTAGTGGACATAGCTACTGAAAGTTACGGTATGTAATTATTTTTCAAAATAACTAAGTTACTTCAAATGTTAACTAGTTTCTTAAGTTGCTTTTCACGAGTACTTTGTAATAAGTTCTTTTCTCAGCGCAGTATTTTGATAAATAAGTAACTTAGAACAAGTTCTTTTATGAAAACTATGTCAAAGTATACTGTCCCTAATGTAAAATGCATCTATTTCTATGTTCATCCCTATTTTGACTACTTTCTTTTCTCACATGTAACTACAATTTTACAAGTTTACTAAATATTCCTAAGCACTTAGTATTTAGTATTGTTTACAGTAGGAGAAAAAAAAAGAAGTACAAGAGAGCAAATGGAAGAAAGAACAACAACTCACAATGATCCTCTTGACGTCCTCTTCGGAAGGATGTTCGTACTCGTTCTGGAAGTAGACGAGTCGATGTATCAACTCCTCCTGTTCCGGTGAGATCCCTTTGATTCCGTTCCCCAAACTCCCCAAGGGCTTTTCCGTGTCGGACAGCTGGAAGTCGAAACTCTTTTGAAAATGCAGAATATGCCCTAAAGACGGACTTACTTCCGGCTCCACTTTGATCACATCCGGCGATCCGTTCGTGGTGCTGTTCGGTTTATCTTTCTCCTTCTGGGCCTTCTTCTCTTTCCTTTTGACCGCGCACTGCACTTCCGGCACGACGCATTCCGGCCTCATCCCGACGCTGAGGCACTTTTTTAACCGGCACTCCTGGCACTTTCGTCGCATGTACATGTCTATCTCGCAGTTGTTCCCATATTTGCACTGGTACACAGCGTTCTTCGTTATGCTTCTCCTGAAGAAACCTTTGCAACCCTCGCAGGTTAGGGCGTTGTAGTGGTAGCCGGAGGCTCGGTCGCCGCACACTAGACACAGCTCTTCCTGCTGGCGGGGGGTTGGACCTTTCTTCTTTTTGGAATCGCAGCTGTCTGCGCTGTAGCCGTTTAGGCTGCTCGGCGACAGATCTTCCCGACCTGGAACAAAAAAGGCACTGGTATTAAGGGAGAAATCGGTTTTAAGACTAAGTCGACTGGTGATGTCAAAATCTAAAAATTCTTTACCGTTTTGAAGATACTTAGAAGAAACAGAAAAAATGACAGAAAAAAACTATTTTTCTATTTCGGTTTCCTAATGAACAATTTATAGCACCCAAATGAGTACTATAATGAGCTCTTTAGCGCACAGCTTTTGTTTACATCGTAGTCGCCAACTGTCAAGCGAACACTGACCTAACTTTCAAAACGAAAAACCAATGTTTTCTAAAAATATTAACAAGTTGGGTATCCGAGACAGAAAAAATTGTATAAAAAACGTGTTTCATAAGGCACTCGGATTTTGTAAAACTCGGGTTTTTTGCCCTCGTCGCCCAAACATCCTCGTGCGATAATATTTGGAGCACTATTGCCAACAACAAATTGTGATGTCTGTGTAGTTCTTTTTTAAAGCTGGCAAAATTACATCATGTGACTAAAATATGGTTGGCAGCACTGAGAATCGATAAGTGATGAAAGTTTTCCACAGGTCTACCGTAGATTACACACTTATTCAAGGAAATATTTTTGACATAGCCCTATTGTTTGTTGTTTGGGGGGTGGGCTGCGTTCGTAAAATGTCGCTCAGTGACGCTCGGGTTATTTTTGCCTACATTTTAGTCTTAGCAAGGGGAATATTTCTGAACGCAGCCCTGAGAAGTGTGTAAAAATGTTTAATTTGGTATCACTGCTAATCTTATATTTTGGTGTATTGGCATACGCACAAAATAAAAATGGGCAGTTACGGAAGCGACTGGAACCTTCCCACTTGATGAATGATCCAATTTTATCACCAAAATCAAGTAAATTTTACAATTTCCTATACCTAAGTCTCACTCCAAAAAACCTAAGGCGTTTTCTGTGATTTTTCTAAATTTTACGATCTTTTGTCAAAGGATACAACGTTTGAATACATTTTTGAAAACAAAATTTGAAAATTTTTCATGTGCTGATAAAGAAAATGTGGCAGTTTATTATTAAAATTTCGAAGTTGATATTCCAACAAAATGGCACTTTCCGTTCGCCGATTCCCACCAAAATTAAATCTTCTCTTCGGCGGGTAAGCGTGTCTCTATCTACCAAATTTCAGCCAAATCGATTTAATAGTTTAAGCTGTAGCGTGTTAAATAATGTTTCTTTGAAACTTTGAATTTTTCGATTTTATGCCAAAAAGGCGCTAAGTGTGAATACATTTTTAGATACTTGCTGTTCGCTGATTGTCATCAAAATCTAATCAGATCAGCCCTTACCACGTGCTATCCGAGGGCATCCGGCCTGGATACCGGCGAGAATGATACAGACCACGGACATTTCACTAACACAAACATTTAAGTCGCAATCAGAAAATAGTTAATCTAACAGAGCTAAGCCCAAAAAATACGAAGCCCTTAACGTATATTTTGATGATTATGATTCTATTGATCAGTTTTGCAAACTAGACGAGTATCTTTCATTTGTTTTGTAAACTCCTAGAACTATAACCCCTTTTACAACAGTTTGCAAGTCATTGACAACATTAATAGTGTTCCCAACTTGCAAATGAAAAAGACGAAATCGAACTATTTAAGAATAACAAATTCGTGAGGGGCAACACTGTTAGCTTGTATATCATTAGAAATAACCAAAAGGCGGATGGTATCACTGATTTCCAAACTAAAAAACAAATCTGCGAAATTAGGTTTTAATGTTACCTTGTTTTAGTTGCAATAAACAAAATGGAGCACTATTGCCAAGACACTTGCCAACAGTCTTCATGATGTTAAAAAAATTTAGTGTAGTTGTTTTTCGACGTTGGCAGCGTTGGTATAATTAAATTTTTGTACGAATACAATTATGATAAGCTAAAAACTAAAATTTGGTTGACAACACTGATAATTGATCTGTGACGAAAATTCTTCCATAAGAGACAAAAAGTTGGCCAAACTGCTTTTTGCCTGTAATACCAAACTTAGGGGCTCGCAAATTACTACTACTGTAACGCTACCAACCTAATAAAAGTGAACCCAAAAGGTACAGAAGAAAGCTCTATTTACACTATGTATAAAGACAACAACACAAAACGGTACTACCAACTTAAAAATTGATTTTATTTTTTATTTTTACGTATTTATCAGTGCTGCCAAGTAGAAGTAGAAAAAAGCAATTTTTATTTAATTACTAAGTTTAAGATATTCACAACTTCTGATTTCAAATTAAGCACTTAAATTTTTAGTTTGCTGTTGATCGCCAACTTTATTAATAAGAAAATTTCTGTTAATGCCATTATGCCATTGAATTGACAGCTGTCAAAAATATAGAAGTACTTCATTTGATTAGCATCAACTGTTAGGAAGATATTAATTTTTCTTTGAAATTGCGATTCTCTTTTTTTTCAGGGTAATTCAGGAACGAATTAATGTGCAGTGTGGTGATAAAGTATGGAATATTCGCTAATTGACGCTGTTACGAAAAACCTCGGACAGGTTGGAAGTCACGATCATCCTAGATTTTTAAAAATATCGAAGAAATCGGTGAAAAATGACGTTTTTACAAAAATTCAAAAACACAACTTCGTTTTGTTGATACAAATTCAATATTTCCTAAAAGTTTTGTTTCAAATCTCTTCCACGTTACAATCCAAGTCAATCTGTCAAAGTTAAAAAATAATTTAAGAAAATGTAAATGGTCAGTTAAATTCGTATTAAATCAAAACTTTTCTCATTTCCGGTAAAACCGGAAACGGAAAAAAATATCAGACAATACCCTCGCATGCCCATCGTCAAAATAAAATCGACCTGTCCGAGGATTTTTCGCAAGAACATCAATTAGCAAACTGCAAATATTCCATACTTTATCACCACACTGTATATCGGAAAATTCTTTACTGATGAATCTTAACCACCTTCAAAAGAGCAACTTTTTTCTAATTTAACCGATTTTCTCTAATGATTTTCGACCAATGTTGAGCAACGAAATAAGCACCACCGTTTATAGGGGACAGTGGGGTAAATAGACGAATTCTGGGATATAAACGGCCTGTCCCACACTTTTGACACAGGCTGTATAATCCATGCGGTAAACTAATGTGATGAAAAAATAGTTCAATAAAACCCTCAGCAATAATTTTTGAAGGGAAGGGGCATCAAATGCTTTGTCGAATATGAAACTCAACTACCCTGGTTCACCTACTTTCTATTTTCTTGCAGATTTATGCTTTATCAACAAAAAATTACATTACAAAACCGAAAAAACGCTCGAAGTGTGCACAACCTTACTTCTGCCTGCGTTTTGATTAGATCTTAGGGGAAAGTGGGGTAAATAGAACAAAGAGCTCATAGGACCCTACTTGATGAGCTTGGCAGTTGGCAGTTTGCCAACATTTGAAACAGAAAATTTAATGGCTTTCTCGTTTCAGAGTATATATTTTGCAACCCTTGCAGAGACTTATTAAGTGTGACATTTATAGTACAAACGTCATTCTTGTCATTTTAAGTGTGGCTTACAGATAATGAAAATGCTGAGATAACTTTTCCCTGTCACTTTCATTTTGCATAAGTGAGAGTCAATGGGGTGAGTGTTTGGAGTTATTTGGTGACGTCAAAAGTTTCGTCCTAGGAAGCTCCTAATTGGTCAAGGGATTACCCAAGTGGCGCGAAATTGCGTAGCTCACCCGAGCGTTGACAGAAACCTTCGGAAGTTAGTAATTGGCATCGGCATCCATTCCAAACGTTGCCATGGCGAGTGTAATTGCTCCTGAGACAACTCACCTTGAACGTCATTCATCTGTGTTTCGATAACAATTTTCGTTCGTTATTTCATTACCATGCATGAACTTTTCATTTTCGTTGGTCGATCTAACATTGACAAAAGAGTGGCCATCACGCTCGACAGCACAATCGTGAGAAGGAGAGATCCGTGCGTTGCATTTAAAACTAACACTTTGATGGACAAACACCCCAACTTTTTTTTCCTACAAACAATGAGCTAAGTTCAGGTTGAAGGACGTGAGGACAATTAAACGCGCATATAAATCACGATCATGGATTGTTGCGCAATGGGTTTTGACATCTGCGGGATTCAGTGCATTTCCTTCGTTTTTTCCAAAGGATTATGATGTAAGCACGTCATCTGGACGATGGGTGATGTCACGCCTGTCACTGGTTAAATTATATTTCGCGATTTTGCAATCTCACGCTACATTCCCCGATTCTGTCAATTTTACGTCATCGCATTGACAGGCGAGGGTTGGGACATCCAGTGTACGGGGTGGTTCCAACAATTCGTAAATCTAACAGGCGATAAAGTCGTTTTATCGCCCTAGGTCTGCAATTGTGTATGTAGATCAATGTGTTGTTGGCCACAACGTTTGCAGAGTGACCGGAGGCAGCGAGCGGCCTTGACTCGTTGCGAAACTTCGTGAAGTCGCGTTCACAATTCTCTGGGTCGTTGAATCCCACTTGCAATAAACAATCGCCAGATGACGCTCACCCTTCACAACAAACAATAACCAGTTTTCCAGTGTGCTTTGAATATATTATTTTCATTACGAACCGCATCTAGTAGTCACCTGCGGACGTTACTACGATTTTGTCCGGGCTTCCTAAACAAATAAACATCGAGTCTGCCGGATTGCGTCACTTTCCAACAATACCTGTTCTAAATTAAACAAATGACGACCAGTTGTTTGACCACTGAAAACTTGGGAAAGGGTCAAAATCCAAATTTTATCGCCTTAACGGCACCGGAAGATTTAAGCACGTGCCCTCGGTGCATATAATCGCTTATAATACCTCAAGTGCATGCTATTTAATCGGTTAAAATCGAGCTAAAGCTCTCGAGCTTTAATCGGATAATGAATGGCGATTTAGTTCTCATTGTTTTACCACCGGCGACAAGCTTTCGTAACCATTTTCAAAATTTTACCGATTACAATAGCGAAGCACGAGTGGTATTCGGTAAGATTTTTTCACAAATTAAGATCTTTATTTTGTTAAAAGTACGAGTTTTTAAACCGGGGTTGCCTATACCCAAGAGCACAATAAGATGTTGTGAACGAGCCTTTATAATTCATTGACTTTTGAGGTTAGGAAACCTCCGAACAAAATGTCATTGTCTTTTGAGACTATTGCCCTTAACTTAGTTTACGTGGTACGTAGTTATTTTCAGCTGTGAAAAAATTGTGTTCAAAATCAAGTAGTCAAGGAAACGATTAAATGACTCGTGCATGAATCACTGATAAATGAATTTGTTTGGATAGAAATTTTAAAATGACTCTGATTGATTGATTTAAAAGGTAATTTGTAAACAATCCATAGTAAACTAAAAGTTACACAAGGAACAAATTAAGCTATATAAAGCTCGCAAGCTTTAAGCTTTCTTCACAGGCACTTAGGTAAATTAATATAAATGAAGGAATTAGGAACAGATAACCTTGGTATTTCCTTGGAGATTGCCCTTAATTTATGTTATTTATGTAATTGTGAACACAGTTTTGTTCACATTCATCTTTACTTATCTCTACTTAAACTATACTCTGTCCGGGATCCACACGACCGAGATTCACCCGATTTCCATGGCGATTCATTGTTGACAACAATGTGTGGATCCCGGACAGACCAAACATAAATTAAGATATTATATGTCCTTCATCCCTTAATTTATGTTAATTTAAGTGGACGTGAGTGAACAAAGCTTTTATGTACTTCATTTAATTCCTTTACGTAAAGTATAAAGCAATGTGAATTATGGGTAAAACTTCACTTCTTTTAACATTTGAGGTAGGTAACTTAAAAGCCGCATCCCTATGTCTTAACGTGTCATTGATGTTTAAGACGTGATTGAAACAAACATGTAAAGCCAGGTTTCCATTCACTTAACGGACCTACCAAAAGTTAAGGAATCAAAGTTAGAAATCTTAGATACGTCAATTCGCGTTAATGTTAAGTCTATGCAAATTGGGCTTAAAGTATTGTATATCTACGTAACATACGTAACGTAACAGTTCCTGATAATTTTGTATGAAAAATGACTGAAAGCTCGCAAAACTTCCTTTAAAGCTGGAACACAATGCTTAAGTTTACCTAGTCTAAAATTTTGTTCACATCCACTTAACTTATTAACATAAATTAAGAAATTAAGGGCAATCTTCAAGGAAATGTAATGGAAACTACATCATTACCAAGGTTATGAGTCCTTAATTTATGTTATTGTATATTTATATTATATTATATTTATATTTATGATTGTGAACTAGTCATAAGCTTTGTTTACATCCACTTAAATTAACATAAATTAAGGAATTAAGGGCACACAACCTTGAACAATGTAATTTCCATGGCATTTCCTTGGAGATTGTTCTTAATTTCTTAATTTATGTTACGTTAGGTGAATGTGAACAAAGCTTTAAAGAAACTCAAACTCAAAGTAACGTTGGTTAATTTGCGGCTTAATCATTTTCCTTAATCCTCAAGACTTTAACATAAGCATTGTGTTCCAGCCTTTAATTCAATATAAAGCGTAAATTAATGTAAATTGGGTTCAGCTTCACTTATTTTGCCGTGAGTAACCAAAAGGGTCATATCTCGATAATATTATAGGCAAGGCATGTGTTATACTTAACTTATAGGTATGTCACTGACATTACGGGCGATGTTTAAGCAGCGGCTATGTTTGTTATCCAATCAAATCATCCGAAATTTCTGGAAATTTCAAAATGAATTTGTGTGATTGGATAATCATTCGTAATTTCAAAACGGATTTATGTGATTGGATACCTGACATAACCACTGGTTAACCATCGATTGTAAAAATCGGCCGTCAGAAAAAGAGTCATTGCAACAAACCTACAAGTAAAGCTAGATTTACATTCACTTAACAACCCTAACAAAAAAATTAAGCTTCGTTCACATCCAGTTAAATGAACATAAATTAAGGGCAATCAATCTCCAAGGAAATAACATGGAAACTTTAATTTATGGTTAATTTAACTGGTTGTGAACAAAGCTTAAGGAATGAAAGTTAGCAAGTTTTGGAAAATTCATTTATTTCTAAATTTATGTAAATTGAGCTTTACGCGTTTACTCTGAATAACAGTTCAAACCGGATCTACAGGGTTGTTATACAAATGTTAACTATCATAGGTGGCTGCGATGGCTTGTTTTGACATTTAATTTACGCAGACGTAACGCGTTAAATGTCAATCTTTTTGTTTTTAAAGCCACCTACGATGGCACAATCCTTTCCTTTTTCACTGCTCACCATTGGAATGTCTTAAACGGTAAAAGATATGGATCTTGTGTAAAAAGAGCGACGAGGCCGATAATATTCAATTAAAAAAAATTGCGTTGTTTCTTATTGATTAAAAATCTGAAGAGTATTCCCTAGTGTCTTGATTCGTTCCTGAGTTATCGTGGACAATCTGATAATTTTAAGTCAAAATTTAGAACTTATGTAATTTTAATGAAAGTTGGAACTTTTGTATTTTTGACTGCTGTCGATTGAACGATTTGAATTGAATCGACAGTTAACTTTTCTTTTTGTATGGCGGCCATAAATTGCAATTTAGCACCTTTTGCTTCTCATTTAAGTTTAGGCTGATTTTTAAATATTTAAGTATATCAATTTTCAAAATTTGATGATCTGTCAAAAAGTTAATATCGGCAACATTTCTGAAAAGCTAACTTTTTTGTATACAGGACGTTATTTTTAAAACCTCCCACCTTGAAAATCTTTAGATATAAAAAATATATTAAAATGAAATAAACGCTGAACAGCCCTGCGTATAGGGAAAAGTGGGCGTGCATATGACAAATTTCTTTCATTTTCGGTTTAACCGGCAAATTTTTCACCTGGAATGACACTTTTTTCAACAGGTTGGAAATCTACGATTTTTTCTGAGCTAAAAACATGTATCATACTTTACCGGAAGTGCAGCCACGGTGCACCCCGGATTTTCAAAAACATAGAATTCAGTGAAAAATTGAAGTTTCGGAAAACGCAAAAACACGTCAAGTTAGTTTTTTTCTCGGTTTTTTCTTAATTTTTCATGTATGACACGTTTTTGACTTTGAAAAAATTGTAAATTATGAATTCGTTGAGAACAAAAGTGGCATTCCGTTTGAAAAAACCAAGTTAGGACCATTTCTGGTTAAACTAAACCGGAAGTGCACGCCCGATTGTCTCCCTCCATGAAGGGTTGATTAGCGTATATTTCATTTCAATATCTTTTTACATCCAACGATATTCAAGGTGTGAAGTTTTAAAAATAACACCCTGTATGTATCTAATAGTGTATAAATCCAATATCGCGGCCATAAGATAAAGAAAAGTTAACTGTCGTTGCTCAAAATCTAGAAGCCTTGGAAATATTTCTGTCAATGTCATTCAGTTGACAAGATGCCACAAATATGGTTAATTTTGTCAGATTTACACAAAGTTTTGTAGATCTCGTTTCAAGAGTATTTTCATTTTCATGTATGTAAGAACCGCGTTCACATGTTACCGTTGATGTTACGTAACATAAATTACATCAATTATTGTTAACAGCAATAGTACAAAACTATCAGAGAATGTCGCAAGCATGCGTAGAACCAATTTACGGGGTTCCACAATTGTTACTACGCATGCTCCTGACAGTTTCTGATGGGTTTTGTACTCTTGCAGGAACAAGTCTAACGGATTGTTTAGGTGAATTTAAAGTTTGATTCACTTCCACTTCGACGTAAACGTAAGAAAAGTTCGCAATCCTTGAATATACTTCATTTAATCCATTTACGTAAACTACGTGTAAATTGGGCTTCACGTCGTTTGACGAATGATTTGCGGTGTTATGACAATTTTTTGTGTAAAGCCTGGTTCACATTCATTTTAGCATACGAAATTCATTCTGAATTAAGTTTTCATTATAAAACGGCAGTAATTATTGTTGATATGCAACTGTGAATTACACAAACTTGCGTGTATAAAGCCTGATTCACTATTTAACTATGAAAAAATAAGGAATTAAAATTCGTAACCCTAACCCTTGGATAGTTTATTGAACATTTTTACGTAAACGGGCTTAACTTTTCGCTTATTTTGACGTAAGTAAACAAACTGGCTGCATCGATTGTGTTGGCAATCAAGGTGTACATGTGCTAAAATTCGAGAAAATCTGGGAAATCTTGGAAAAGAAATCTCCAGGAAATCTGGGGAAATTGAAAAAATTCGGTGAAATCTCGGTAATATTAGGAAATCTGAGGAAATTTAGGAAAATCCCTTGCGACTTACCCCTCCTTTGTGAAAAAGCTGAAATTAACGCTCCCAAATCTATAACCGCGAACATTTCGCTTAATCATTTTAATTTAGGAAAGTGTTATCTGTAAATTAGGCTTAACTTTGTTTCTTCTGACGTAGTATTAAGTAACCAAGTTTACAATTAAAACCAGTTTACAATGGGAAATTACGGTACCTTTGAATTATTATTGTGGAGATTGATGTTTTCGTTTTTTCGAATATACAGTGTGTCTCATTTTAACTGGAACCACCCAAATATTAGTTTTAACCGAATCAATGAGTTTTTTTTCTGCATGTAGAGCTCCAAAATCTGCACCTGTGTAATACTCAACTTTTTTTATAAACCGAAACCCCAGCCTACTGCGATTTAATAAAGAGGCCAAAAATGACGAAATCGTATCAGGCATTTTTTTATCGAAAAATTTTATAAAGAAAAGTTGCTCAGGATCGCTCCAAATGGCTAAATTCGAAGTTTCAAGAAAAAATAAAAATGTGTAATTTCTTGAGGAAGAATCATAAAATAACGAAAACGTCAATATTCTTGCAACATAACGGGCGATGGGAAATAAAAAAAACAATGGAAGCGCATATGTTTGCTGTTTGTGGCACATTGCAACGGATTAGTTGGGGTGTCCCTTGAAATTGTTAAGAAAAACGAAAATCTTACACTATCTTAATAATTTCAACTTTTTCTGCGATTGTTAAGTTTTATCCATCCATAGCCGATAGCTAATGTCAAATCAATTCATTTCAATTGTTTTTTTATTTCACAGCACCCATTATGTTGCAAAAATATTGAACGTTATTTTGTGGTTCTTCCTCAAGAAATTCAACATTTATTTTTTCCTGAAATTTCGGATTTAGCCATTTGGAGCCATCCTGAGCAACTTTTCCTTATAAAGCTTTTCGATAAAAAAATGCCTAATACGATTTCGTCATTTTTGGCCTCTTTATTAAATGGCAGTAGGCTGGGATTTCGGTCTATAAAAAAAATGAAGTATCACGCAGGTGCAGATTTTGGAGCTCTACTTGCAGAAAAAAAGAACGCATTGATTCGTTTAAAATTAACCGAAATATTTGGGTGGTTCCAGTTAAAATGAGACACACTTTATGTATAAATATAATCCGTCCTATGACGTATGAGCTACGTACCTACTCGCGAAAAGTGTGAGCCAACCTGTCTATTTCATTCCTGTTTCGTTTCGTCAACGTCAAATCCAATCTTCTAATGGAAACAAGTGAGTGACACAAGTGTCATCTACGTTTTTACACCAAGACATTACACAGAAAGGTGAGACCGTTACCACATACGTTATGAATTGTTTAAAATTGCTTTTCGAAGTGGAATACTTTAATACTTAATATAATCTAAAACAAAAACGATGGATATCGATCAAATTTGATTATTTTCCGAATTATAAGTACTTATAATAGAGAAATTTGTAACATGGTCCTTAACAGAATTTTAACATTAGTGGTAAGTTTATAGAAAAGAAAAATTAAGGAAGAGAAGAGTAAAAATAAAGGTAGATTTATAATTAATAACAGTCTTGAACGTTTCGAATCATTTTCCACTGTTGCCAACAATACCGGCAATTTTTATCACAATCATTATCAAGGATTCAAGGCTATCAAATACTCGATGCACATTCGTTATAGGCAGGAAACTAAAATCGAATCCGAAAGCTCCAGAATGCCAATTACGGTGTTAAAAAAAAGTTAAAACGAGTCAGCAATAATAATAATAATAATAGTAGTGAACAAAAACAAGAGTGGGATATCGGCAGATCTGCCGTAATTAGAGTTGTCGCGGTGACATCGACAACCATTTTTCAAGAAGGAAAATCTGAATAACAAAGTTCCCACGCTGCGTACGTCGACCAAATTCAAGGTTGCCAACCTGGCGGGTTCATGGCAAATCCGTACTTTCGTCGGAAAAACATTGCGATATTGCGAAATAGCCCTACAATAGTGTGTGCACCTGCCCAGGTAGAGGTCGACGAATGTCATGGTCAGGGCCAACCAGATCAACATCTGCACTATGCAACAACTGCATCGCAATTATGATATAGCTCTGAAAAAGTAAAAGTCGGGGCCGAAAAATTCGCGCGACAGATGTTTTCGGTTCACGGCCTACTTGTCTAGACTAGGACAATAGTTATCGTCGGTCGGCGAAAATCCCGATTTTCAGTGACGTAACGTTCGTTTTTCTTTGAGAAAGTTATTCTTGTGCAACGGCGACGATCTTGACTCGAAAGTGGCGACACCGATTTAACTGGGACGATCCGCGAAGGACGATTGTATACAGGATGTTCCGACAAAAAGTCGCTCTCGACGGTTGTCACAAGTCATTTTTTTACTTTGCAGTATCCGTTAGTTTTGTTTCTTTCTTTTAAGCGATGTTCGTAATTCTCTAAATATGTAACACATTACAGTATCAAGTATTCAGAATTTGCATATAAAGTTGACCGCATATAATATGCTCTTCCGGAGCCCAAATCCCAAATGACAAACGCAAAAAGTTGTACGATGATTAATTAACGGGTCCTGTAGAATGCGAAAATTAGAAAAAAAAAACGCTGAAGAACCTTCTTGAGTTATGTTGCAGATTCAAACAAAATAAGTATTAATTCAAAGCTCAGCACATCTCTCAATAAATTGAATTATTTGTATTATTATTATTTTACGAGAAGCAGACTTGTTTTAACTGACAAGACAAAGAATAATAAAATATGGGAAAACATTTGAGGTTAAGCATCGGGTCATGTTTACCAAACACTGCTTTAAGGTTTTTATTACCTTGATGCAGACGTGACGAAATTAAGTCATTGGAACTTGAAGTAATTTGCTAAAGACGCTCTTTGGAAGAAAGAGTATTTTGTATATTAAGTAAGGGACAAAAAGTTTTTTATTACTTAGGGGTGTTTACTGTTTATACAGGGTGAGTCTAGTTGGACAAATCAGTCGCCTAGCGTTTAAGATATTGAAATTGGAAATTCAATTTTTGGATATGTTGTAGCTGATATGGTCCCCTACACATGGGACCCATAAAGAAAGCTCCAGTTTTATTCAAACCGAAATTATTAAATAAAAACGAAGGCTTAAAAATTTTTTTTTCGATATTGTTGAATTTTTTAAGGTTATTTAGTTAGAGAATCATTTTCTCTTTATGGAAACATAATTTTTTGTAGAAATAAGTTAATAATCTCCGAGAGACAAATTATTTAAATAATAAAGATTTTTAATTATTTCCTAAAGAAAGCCACGCATGCCGTGATTTGAACAACTGAAAGGCAGTCTAGCTTATACTGCAGACTGTACCCAGAACGACAAGTGTCAGTTGGAAATGTCATTTGAGGTCGTTTGTGAAAAAATAATGCAAAACTACGGGTTTTTGCCCTTTTCTTTACAGATAATTAGGTAATTTTTATTGCTTGATGGATGTTTTGCTAAATTCGTCGAATACAAGTGTCTCGGGTTCTCACACTGGAGGGGCCCGATTAGGACAAGTTAAAGTTTACACCCTTCGAGTTGAATTTTCTTGGTTTCGCTTGGCTCACCGCTTCTTTGTCTTTGTTCATTATATCAACACGTTGAGTGTCTTCAACATTTGCTGGACCCCTCAACATCCGATGATAAATCTTCATTTCGTAAGTGTGAAAAAATTGTCAGCAGAAATATTAAATTTTTAATAAAACAACAAAATCACCTTATTTGACAGCATGACAGCAATGTAAACTGTTAGCAACTATTGCCAATTGCTTTCTGGCTGACGAGAATAGCTTTTCTTGGTCGAACCATTCGACTCCAAAAAACATCAATCGGGTGACAACCCGAGACACTTGTATTCGGCGAATTTAGCAAAACATCCATCAAGCAATAAAAATTACCTAATTATCTGTAAAGTAAAGGGCAAAAACTCGTAGTTTTGCATTATTTTTCCTTTGATTTTTCCACAAACGAAAGCAAATGACATTTCCAACTGACGCACTTGTCATTCCGGGTACAGTCTGCAGTATAAGCTAAACTGCCTTTCAGTTGTTCAAATCACGGCATGCGTGGCTTTCTTTAGGACATAATTAAAAATCTTTATTATTTAAATAATTTATCTCTCGGTTATTATTAACTTTTTTCTGCAAAAAATTATGTTTCCATAAAGAGAAAATGATTCTCTAACGAAATAACCTTAAAAAATTCAACAATATCGAAAAAGAATTTTTTAGGCCTTCGTTTTTATTTAATAATTTCGGTTTGAATAAAACTGGAGCTTTCTTTATGGGTCCCATGCGTAGGGGACCATCTCAGCTACAACATATCCAAAAATTGAATTTCCAATTTGAATATCTTAAGCGCTAGAGCGACTGATTTGTCCAACTAGACTCACCCTGTATATCTCTGAGGGAATAAAAAACAGTTTAGTCCTGTGTTGCTTACATACTATTTTCTCCAATATCGACAGACTATAATTATGACAGTTACGATCACAATAAACGTTTAAAAAGTTGAATGCCAAAAAAAAAACGGGGAATCAAAATTTGTGTTCCCTCAAAATCAGGGATTCAAATTTTTTACTCCCTCAAAGCCAGGGATTCAAAATTTTTAATCCCTGATTTCCACAAATGAGGGATTAAAAATTTTTACTCCCTGATTTTGGTATACTGGGGGATTAAAATCAAGTTTTAGCATACGAAAATCAAGTATTAAAATCAAAGGAAATGGGTCGATATTAGAAAAAAGTTTAAAGTAAGTTCTTAATTCTGAAAGTAACTTATTGACAGTCGCGGTTATTTATCATCAATGCAACTTTAAAGTGAGATACAACTTTGAGTTCACACACCTATCGGAAGTTCCAAGCCCGTAAATACGACTTTACGACCTTACCTTAACGAAAATTTAACCTTGAAGGATAATATAAGCGTTTTTTTCTACAAATGGGCTCTCAGTTTACCATTTTTTAAAATTTGTATTGAAATTCTATCACTTTTGCCGTCAGTTTAAGATTTTTCTCGAAAGGACGATTCAAATCTGGCACAATTTTGCTTTGAACTGGTTTCAAATGCAAGGTAGTATTTCAATACATAAAACCTAGAAAAAACGCCTTATGCTATAGTGACAATATCAAACACAATACAGGATGTTGCTAAACCTCACACAGATATTTTAAGATGTTATTGCCTTTTGATTTTAAGTCAAAAAGTTCCTACGGACGCATGTTCCGCCGTTTCAAAGGGGTATACCCAAAATTTCAGTTTTCTTTAAATTACTCGAAAAGTACGAAAGATGAATGAATTCTGAAATTTCGACCAATGGTTAGTGTCATAATCGGCTTTCTCTTGAATTTTGTTTCAGATTTTTTCTAACATCAGACGCGTACGTTCTTGGGGGTGGGGGCTTCACATTTTTTGCAGTTGCGAATACTTTTCACACTAAATGGTAACAAGATCGTCATATTTGGTGTATTCTACATAATAAAAGTACTCTTGCTATCGTTAGGACGCACGGTTTTCGAATAAAATTATTTCCAATAGGTACTTCAGAGCGAGGGGTTGATCACGATGCATTTTAGGGGACAAAAATTTCCTTTATTGCCACAAATTTCCCACATTTCCTTAAAATTTCCATCATTTCCCTAAATATTTTCCCATTTCCTTATAAAATTTCCCCATTCCCTCCAAAAAATTTCTCCAATCCCCCCAAAAATTATTATGACATCAAACATTTCCTCCAAAATTCCTAACATTTCCCCCTTTCCTTAAAAGTGCCTATTATTTTCTGCATATGTAATAATTTGTACTCATCTCATTTCGTATTGCCGAGGGGTTGACAACTTGGAAGTTTTTTTTTAGAAATTTTGGAAATTGTACAATTTTTTCCCAGTTGCACGATTGCTACATACCGTTTAAACCCCAAAATTTCTTCATTTCCCCAGTATTTCCTAACATGCCTCTAGTTTCACCGAATTTTCCCATCATTTTATCAAAATTTCCCCAACGTTCTCCCATTAACCAATAATTTCTCAGCCATTTCCTCTGCGCGGGACAAGAATTTCCCTTCGAAACCAAACCCCTCGGTTCAGAGCGAGAAATTTTCTGACCTACAATTTTATTTAATCGACCAAACTAGTTAAAATTAAAACAGATAATGAAAGTATAACAGAAACCCTTAATTGAAGACAACTTATGAAAATTCTAGTTTAAGTAGGAAACACATTTACAGGGTGTCTCAGAACGCTCGCACCATCTGCTAAAGGAGTATTCAGGATTAAATTCTGACTCGATAAATCTTTTTGAAAATTTCCAGGGTCGAATAGTTCTCGAGTTATTAGAGATTTAAGAGGACCAATTAGATTTCAGCTTTGAATTGCTTCATAAGGTAATTTAATGTTAGATGCACTATTTCCTAGGTAACAAGATTCTATCAATGAAAATTTATATTGTTGTATCTTGTTACCTAGGAAATAGTACATCTAACATTAAATTACCTTATGAAGCAATTCAAAGCTGAAATCTGATTGGTCCTCTTAAATCTCTTATAACTCGAGAACTATTGAACCCTGGAAATTTTCAAAAAAGCAGATCGACTGAGAATTTAATCCTGAATACTCCATTAGAACATGGTGCGAGCGCTGTGAGACACCCTGTATAAAAAAGAAAACTTAAATTTTGAGTACCCCTTTGAAGGGGCGTAACTTCTTTACGAAGCATTTCCGGACATGTCTATAGGAACATTTTGACTTAAAATCAACACTTAGGGCAACAATAACATCCTGAAATATTTGTACGAGGTTTAAGAACGCCCTGTATAATAAATTGATATGTCACATGACCCATTTTCGATAAATTTTATTGGCTTTAAAGACAGTAACTAACAATTGCAATATCAAATGACGTCGTTAAAAAAGTGCGGTTGATTTACGTGCATTCTAGAATGAAAAACGTAATAAAACGAATTAATTTTTGGAGGACTGTTGACAAGAGCCAATTAAATGCATTCATAGATAAAAAGTAATAATAGCGATAAATATTCTACCAGTGTTTTCAAAATTAAGAAATAAATTCAAAAACTTTTTCGAAGGGAATATTTCAAAAATAGCCTCGGACAGGTCAACAATTTTTTTTTGATGTGCATCCGATGGTGTAGTCAGATATTTTTTTGTACTTCCGGGTTAACCGGAAATGACTAATTTTTATTTTTCAAATAAATAGAATCATACTTTTTTCTCATCAGATTCGGAATCTACAATTTTTTCTGGGTTGAAAACGTGTGTCATACTTGACCGGAAATGCAGTCACGGTCAATCTAGATTTTCAAAAACATCGAAGAAACCGGTGAAAAATTAAGATTTTGAAAAAAACAAAAACATGTCAACCTTACTTTTTCCATATAAATTCCAACTGTACGATTTTTTCTCAAAAAAATTCTTTTTGTTTGTTTCAACTTTTTTTCAATTTTCAAACCTGTCAAAACTTCAAAAAAAATTTAAGCAAATGTAATTGCCCAATTGAATGGGCATCTAAAAACGAAGTCGATGTTTCTTTTCGTTTTTCAAAAATTTGAATTTTTCACCGTTCAGAAAAAAGTATGACTATTTGAAAAATCAAAATTAGGGTAATTTCCGGTTAAACCGGAAGTGAAAACAAATATCTTACTACACCATCGGATGCACATCAAAAAAACAAGGTTGACCTGTCCGAGGCTATTTCCGAAATATTCCCCACGAAAAAGTTATTGAATTTATTCCTTACTTTTGAAAAGCACTGTATATTTTCTTGATATGATTAATAATATAAGACATTTCTCGTTGAAACCGGAGCTTGAAATTTAACTCGTCCTACGGATTCGTCAAATTTACCACTCGGTTTGAACATGTAAAAATATCATCGACAATAACCAAATCACTATTGTAGATGAAAGTAACGTTTAGTTTACGGAAAATTCGACTTTCAGGTTAAGAAGAATTAATTATCTAATACCAAAAAGCAATAAAAAATTATCTAAACTAATCAATTTTCTTCAAAAACTGAATCAATTTGATGCGCATTGTTTTGCAACTGCTTGGAAGTTGGAAGCCTGAATTTTTTTGAAATTAAAAGCAATTTTTGGAAATTTTGTTGCAAAGTCGCAAACTGTGTCGATTGAAAAAATTGAGTAACTTTCAGGCCCCCGAAGTGTCCATTTAAATCTAACAATCCCCTAGTTTGAGAATCATTTTTGGAATGAGAAGGTTGCGAACTGAAGTATCTTGGACGTAAAATGGCAAAAATCAGTTCTAACTTTACATTTTTAAATTTTAAAACAAAGTTTTCGTTTCAGGATAAGTTGAAGTACCATCCCGCTAATTTTGTTGGCGCGTGTTTAAGGAACATCCTGTATGCAAAATGTTCCATTCCTCTCATGTCAATGATGAATTGCGTAAAAGCGACATTACATAATGTGGTAGAACTAGAACCTTTAACAAAATATATACTGTAGAGTTTTTGATTTTTTTTTAATTTGCAGGTCCTGATGTAAGTTTTCGCCCCAAAGTTTGCCGGTTACTTAGGGACCACCCCGTATTTAAGTACCTGACATGGAGCTAGTGTCCGATTTGGCCAGGTGGTGATTTCCGGCAATGATGGTGTGCCCGGGGATGCCGAAACCATTCTGGATGATGGTGAAGGCGCGTGCGTTATTCTGCGCGTTCAAATCCAAATCCCAAAACTCCAAATCCACATCGCCGATATCGGTCGAAGCCAAAGAGTTAGCAGGACTCATGACCACGGCCGCCGACGAAGAAGTCACCTCTGAACTGCCGTCCTCGGGGGTGGTTTTAATAGCGGACCACCTGCGCTTCATAATATCCACACTAGAGGCGGGTTCGTGTCGTCATCGAACGTCGAAATCACCACCACGTGTCTTTAATTTATGGAACTGGGTCCTTCAAACTCGCGCAATGAAAGTCCATGTACTGTACACTCTATACCGACACTGGTGCCACTAATGTTGCTCTTTGATGGCAACGGGCGGAGGGGATGGTGCCGTGACGTCACAACAGGTTGTTGTTACCTTGCCTACCCCCCCACCACATTCCTACATCGCTCTCTACCTCCACTGTCATGGCCATCTACGTTCACTTATTCCAAACGATTTACAAGGGGACCAATCAAATAGCGCACGAAAATCGTAAAATTTTCTCGGATCCACTCGGCCATTTCCATTTCCGCCAGCGAGCGCGGGAGCGTGACGGATTTATCTCTATGGTCTTAACCTTGTCGAGGTTCTTAGGCCAGTTTTTGACTTCCGGCTAAGTTTTTTTTACAACATTTCATTATTTTCATGGCTTGTTACTCGAGGCTTTGTTCCTCCGACCCCGCGATGTTCTGCTCGTGATTCTCGACGGTGTTGCCAAAGCTATACGATGGTAAACAAACATCACCTTCGTTTGTTTTAATTATCAATAATCGTGGCAGAAAACCGCTTGACCCAAATTCGACAATAATTGGCAACGTCTCACCCGATGTTGGAACGCACCCCGGTGTTGGTCTGCTGTATAGTTTTTTTTATCTCTCTTCAAAGGGTTAAGCCACATCCACTGGTGATATCTTTTAATCGAAATCTCGGGCTTAACGTAAATGTTTTTCGAAAAACACTTTTCCACGACCGTCCATAAAGTGACAGTTTTTGTCACTAATGATATAGGTAGCCCCTGTACGAAATGGGTCACTTACCACCATTTGCATTAAAAATTAATGTTCAGATTAAACCCCTCTAGAAGAATTATTGTTTTTTTTTGATAAAACGCTTCAATGGGTCATATTAATAAAATATAGCATATGCTAATACTACCAATTTTATAAGCATATGCTAGTAGATATCGTTGAACCGGCCAATAAGATCTCAGGATTTGGTAGCATTTGCTTACAAACTTGTAGCATCAGCACATGCTAGCGTTTTATTAATACCACCCATTATCTCGAAATGGACTAGAGCAGTTCAGAAAATAGTAAAATTTCCTCAAATCAATCCACACTGTACACAGGGCGTCTCAGAACGCTCGCACCTTATTTTAATGAGTATCCAGGATTAAATTTTGAGTCGATTCGTGTTTTTGAAAATTTCCAGGGTCTAACAGTTCTCGAGTTATAACAGATTTGAGAGAACCAATCAAATCTCAGCTCTGAATTGCCTCATAAGGTAGCTTCATGTTAGATACACTATTTCCTAGGTAACAAGATACAACAATATTAAATTTTCATTGACAGTATCTTGTTACCTAGGAAATAGTGCATCTAACATTAAATTACCTTAGCTGAAATCTGATTGGTCCTCTGATTGGTCCTCTCAAATCTGTTATAACTCGAGTCCTCTTAGTTACAATTCGACAACTATTGGCAGCTGGAAATTTTCAAAAACACGAATCGAATCAAAATTTAATCCCGCATCTTCAGGCGTTTTGAAATGGTGAAGTTAGGAATTGGAAAATTTGAAAAATTCTATAAGAAAAATACAAAGTATTGGTTAAATTGTAAAAATGTATACTGGCTGGTCCACTGCCTCCAGAAAAAGAATCTGGAGGCAGATGACCAGGCAATAGGCATTTTTACAATTTCATCAATACTTGATTCTAAGTTCTAAGGTACATTTTGAGATATTAAGACAATTTAAAACCTGAAGGAAGTCCTTGATTTTAAATTGCCTTACTATGTCAAAATGTAACTTAGAACTTCGTATTTTTCTTATGAAATTTTTCATAAATTAACTCTACAATTCAAAGACTAAACATGATCCTAATCCTCAAAACAAGTATCATCTACTTTAAGGATCGCCGAAATACACAGTGCTCATTGACTTAGAGGAAATCTTATTACTTTTGAATTTATTGATATAGGTACACTACTTATTGTTTGCAAATGGGGGGAGGGGGGTTGGGTCCGATTTTCTAATCAAAATTAAAGCATCCTCTAAATATTTGCCTAGCAACATTTCAAAACAGCTGCTCCTGATTAGTCAAAATCCCTTTTAAAGCTGACTTTAACTTTTATTATGAAATCGGTCCTAGTACATGGTACAGTCGGAAAATTAAGTCATTCACTCGGTTAGATAATCAACCTGGACCTTTTATTTTTCACGTACCTACAAGGTGTCCTAGGGGTACGTGGTGTTTCACTACTAACAAAGATATTGAAGTGGGGTTTTCGCTGTATGGTATAGGCTATAAATCTGCGTAATCTACAGAGTGTCCCACTTAGTAACAATGAACCAAACTTGCATTTTTTAAAACGGAACACCGGTTTGCATTTTTTGGTAAAATCTGATCATTCTAAAAATGTTTTGTATAACATACTAAATACATCTCTAATTCAAACTGTTTAGTGGTAATTTTGAATTTTGTAACGCGAACGTTGCCACTTTGAAGGGCTGGTATGAGCGAACCACTTAAGATTTCAAAATAAAATTTGCGGCATAAATTATCTAAAATGTTCTTCTTTCACATAGACTTTTAAATTTCTGATAAATAATACAGTGTCAAAGCGTTTTGCGAAGTTTTATTTTTCTCGATATTTTCAAATGGAACACCTGTATATTTTGGTGGCGTTAGACTTTTATGGGTCTAGGAGCTTGGTATTTTGCCTGTAGAATTTTTTCAATATAACTTTTTGTATAAAATGACAAAGAAATCTCGGAAACTAGCATTTATTTTAAACCAATAATTTAACAAGAACGCAACAAAAAAGGTAAAGACACTAAAAATAGCGCAGGCAAAAAAGAATGTAAAGGAAAATAAAGAAAATCTACTTTCCGAGCATGTAATATTTGTAATTTAACGCCACCAAAATGTATACAGGGCGTTCCATTTGAAAATCTCGAGAAAAGTAGAACTTCGCAAAACGCTTTGACTCTGAATATTATTTATCAAAAATTTAAAAATTGATGATGTGCTGTCAAAGAAGATTTTAGATAATTAATAGCGCAAATCTCTTTTTTAAATCCCAAGTACTAGCCCTTCAAAGTGGCAACGTTCGCCCTACAAATTTCAAAATTCCAAACGATAAGATCAGATCTAAACAAAATATACCGGGTGTTCCATTACAAAAATGCAAGTTTGACTTATGGTACTAAGTGGGACAACCTGTATACACGCTATTATTTTTAGATTATGCAGATTTATAACCTTTACCATTCAGCGAATATTCGATATCTTTGTTAGTAGTGGAGCAATCTTCCGTTCACGCAACCGTGGGACACCCTATATGTATAAACATTGGGTGGAATGAATAAAAGTGTTACAAGTGTTATCGTGTAACGACGAGCAACAGAACGTCACTTTAGTTTGACAGTTACTGTCAAACTATTTTTGAATTTGTGACAGTTACTGTCAAACTATTTGAAAAAGTTAAAAACTCTTGCCTTTTATTTGTTAACGCAACATATAAATCTTTCAAACGTTCAGCAGGGGTGTTAGGGACTTTCATTTAGGTTATAAATCTGTCAATAGTATTTGTCAAAAAAAAAGTTTGTCGCGTAATTTTTTCAAAAAAGATAATCGGCTTTTTTACAATAGGTATTTTACCTTAATCAAATTACTAGCAAAAAGTTCTTATACCACTATTCTGATGAAACGAATTCAGATTTCTCTTTCCCATAAAAAAATTTAAGGGCAAAACGTTTGACAGACGCATTATTTGACATTGTCAAATTTGAAGTATAAAATTTGTATTACGCAGGTGAAAATTAGGAACTTATCATATTTGAGAGATTTATAGAACGGCGGTTTTCGATTGATGTTGCGTTCGGCCATATGGCATAATGTAAAGGTGATATTAGCTAGACATTGTGATTTTTTTTAGGAAATCATTTGTTAACTATAATGTCATTAGCTATCTCCATGGAAATTTTTAAAAATTTCGAAAAAAAAATGTAAAAAATTGTAACGTCTACGTCTACTATCCACATTAACACAAAATAAGTAAACTCATGTTCAAAAGTTAAGAGACATCGATCAAAAACCCTCATTTGCATCGGTAAAGTTAATCTTCACCTTTACCCCTTACTCCTTAGGGCCGGACTTATTTGAGTGGATAAATAGCAGATAGCAGAGCTAATGGTTAACCTTCGATTGATATCCGGATACTTAGAATTTTTTTCCCAAATTGGACCTTTTTCTTATCAGAAATTTTGTAATGTTTTCATGAAATTCCAAAATTCCAACAATTGTATCTAGGAGCTTAACGCGAAGATTAATTTTACCGCTGCTAATGAAAGTTATTGAGGCCAAATCCTTAACTTGTGAACAGGAGTTTATTTTTGGCCCCCAGGACCCTAAAAAATTCTTCGCTAAGATTTGGTTAAAAACTTGAAATTATTATCGGAAATTATTGCATTATCTAGAAATTTGGCACCGAAATCCAAAAATGTAATTCCGACAGGATGAATGAGAAGTTTTTGGCAGCGTTGGCACTGAGCAAGGAATAAATCCGTCAATAAAGAGTAAAGACTCATGGCAACCAACTTAGACTAAGTATAATAATCCGCTAAAATATTTATCCGATTCACGAGAACACGCGATGAATCAGTGGTGCCAAATTAAATTACCTGTCGTAGATTGACACGTGATTATTGCTGGGAAAAATGTCGATGACCGCATCTGCAGTGTTTTAAAAAAGCATAGTTTTAATTTTTCAAGCTGTCACGACTGAATATATTAAATGTATATTGAATTTAAGTCTCAACATTGTAATTATTGAAATTTGGGAAATATTATTAGTTTCAACACGCTCAGTTGGCACTCCAAGATTCTGTGGTATATCTAGTATTCTTCTGTTGGCAGGTCTGCTATACACTTATTAAAACAGAAATGGTTTAACATATTTTGAAGAGATTGAGATATATTTGAGGTAGATACTTTCGCAAGCCTGAGTTGGTAGGCGTGATAAGAATGTATATTTTTAAGTACCTAACCTTTTGCTTTTTATTTCTTATTTGCCTCTTATAAAACGTTCAGTCGGCATTCCTCAGTCCTAACTCATGGCCGCCTCCTTAACTCCAAACGTTTCTAAATAATTATTGTAATTTCATATTTTTTTTATATTTTAATGTTTACAGTTTTGTTATGTATTTCTGTTTTTCTTTTCCAAAACTTATTCCTTAATTCAAATGGTATAGCTGCAACACAAGAAAAATCCATGTCTTGGATTAGTTATTGCCGATATTGAGTTGGCGAGGGTGCTGAGAATGTAATATTTATTTCGAAACATTGGTAAAATCATATCACAGGCTTTTTTTTCTCTTTTTTTCAAGGCACTTAGGTTCAGGTGCCTTTACTTATTTCAGCTGACATATAATTTACTAGTAGCAGTTGTTTCAAGTTGGTGAAACGCTAGAAGTTGGCATTCCTGATCTTTCGAAATTTCTAATTTTTATATCTAGCTAGTTCCTTGGGGGAATTTATATTTTAAATGATTGGCAACACTGGGTGGTCTTTGACTTCTTTGATGATACATATAATGTAAAGATGAAAACAAATGTTAACAAAATAATTTCAAAAAATGATACCTCCTACTTTCAATAGAATTTTTCATTAAAAAAAGAATATGCAAAAAAAATGTTTATGCAGCACTTCAGAAAAGTGGATTTACTGAACTTATATGGCTGTTGAGTTCGTTCATACTTGAACCAGCCATAAGTACTTGTTTTCGTTCATTTACTACACTAGTGCTACTACTGCTACTCTATGTACTACTACTAATAATATGTATTTCCGTTTTCAAGTACAGCTGAGTACATAAACGATGCGCCAAAGTCCATTTATGTCCACGCGATTAATAATATCGAAAATCTGTGTACGCCAACCGTTAGTGACTGAAAATGTTCATAATCTAAAATTTCTATGAACTCACATGGGCGGGGGGTAGTACAAAATTACAAAATGTGTAGAACTTGGTGAAGACACAAGACTTGATCAGTTAAAAATTAATATTTTCGAAGCCTTGAGATTTTTCTCTTCCAAACTTGTCTCACATCCTAAAGTAAGGTCAGGGCTACCTGATGAGCAGACACTTGAATGTCTTTCATGCACATTGCAAATTAACAAATTAACAGAAATTAAAGACAAAATCTCAAAAATTCAAAATCAACTTTCTTAACAAATCCCTATACCTACCTATTTTACATAAAATTTTTTGGTTTATAGCTTAATCCGTCTGGAGTTAATCACTTCCTTTCATTCAAATCTCGATATTATTGTCACTATCAGGGTTAAAAATGAATTTGTTAATTCACTTTGCTATTGAAATGATTTTTGTTGACTTTAGAAAAAAATATTGCCAAATGCATGTTTGACATCCAAGTGTGACATCGTGTCATCTGGTAGCCCTGACCTTCTTACTTTATGATGTGAGACAAGTTTGGAAGAAAAAAACCTCAAGGCTTCGAAAATATAAATTTTTAACTGAAGTCTTGTTTTCGCCAAGTTCTACACATTTTGTTAAATAACTCAAAAGCGATTGAATTTAAGAATGGGGCATACATGACAAAATTTGCACAGATTTGCATTGATATACGGGGTGTTCCATTTAACAAAATGTAATTTTGCGCTGTCCCCCTACACGAGCCGCCCATGTGAGTAATTTTAGATTATGCACATTTTCAGTTACTGGCGTACAAAGATTTTCAATATTATTAATGACGTGGACAAACAACAAAAATGCAGAGTGACAACAGCTAACCGCAGCTTCCTTGCGTAAAAATAAGACAAAAAGTAAGAATAAGTTTTTGTCCTAAAATGTGGGAGCTACCCCCTCAAGTGACCCCAAAAATCAATTTGTTCCAATTTACTCAAAAATTGTAATTAATTCGATGCTGAAATTTAGAACTTAGCCTAGTGCCCTGGTGCTTTATTCTGATTATTCTTCAAATTTTAAATAACATCAAAGGCGTGCGTTCGTGGGGGAGTTACACATTTTCTGTATTTTTTTCGGTAAGCATTTTTTTTTACAAAGCAATAAGAAGACTATCATAGGCAATCCTCAACTCACCAAAAAGTACTCTAGCTAGATGTAGCTAAGATGGCACCGTTCTAAAGTTAAATGCTCCTCATTAAGTTAAGGCAGGAAAATTACAAAATAAATCCAACTAAAAACTGCAATAATTATTGTTCTAAGTGGAATCAACTTCAGATCAATAAGCATCCTCTTAAATTTCTTAATAAATCCCTGAGAATGCATTGTATTTTTTTGAATTCCGATTTTTGAATTTGTGGATAATTCAATTTTAGCTTTATTTTGTCAAACCTAAAAGTCGAGAGTGCTGTCATAAATTCCGACCGAGTGTTTGTAATATCTAAGGGTTGGACATCTCTTTTAAGTTTGATTCCACGTAAAAAAAATAAAAATCGCAAAAAAATCTCCTGCATCCTGGCGATATTTAACAAAAGTACTTTTTAGTGTATCGTGGATGGCCGATGATATCACTATTATTGTTGCTTTGCAAAAAACGCGCGTGCAGAAAAAACACTGCAAAAAATGTGTAAGACCCCACCAAGAACGCAAGCCTCTGATCTTACTTTTTCTTTTATTTTTACGTAAGGAAGCTGTAGTTACCTTTTGTCCCTATAATTGTGAGTAACCCTGTAGATGAAGAAAATACATTAAAAGGAAACACTGATGTAACAAGCATAATTGTTTTAGTACAATACACAGCGTAATTATTTTGCAGTGTTGCCAATTTTTGTTTTCCATCACTAAAAATTAAGAAACAAATTAATACAATGTTATACATAATTAACGTACAAAAGACGGTACAGCAAATAAAAACGAAAAAGTAAAAATGTACCATACACATAAAAATAGTTATTTGTACAACTAGTAATGAAAGTAATACTTTTTTTATACACGACGCCGTAGGCGGAGTGTATCAATCAAACGAGTGAAAAAAGATACTTTGATTACGTGTTGTACAAGTAATTTTTTTGTAGATTCCCCCCGCGAAAAAGTGGAAAAGAATTTTTTTCCTATATGAGGGAGTAATGATTGGCAACACTGGGTAGCCCTTTACTTCCTTGGTGTGATAATATAATGGAACAATGTAAAGATGAAAAAATGTTAAAATCGTTAAAAAAAGTGATACTTTCATTACGATTTTTTCGTTAAATAAAGTGGTATTTTCATTACGATTTTTCATTAAAAAAAGACGACTTTCATTGTAAATATGCAAAAAAAAACAATATTCGTCGTGTAAAAACTGGATTTTTATTGCAATGCAGCCAACTTCAGACTGAAAACGAAACGTGTGTCACTGACGAACGAAAAGTTTAGTCCACTTTCCGTCAAATCGAAACCATCGAAACGTGTCTAAACTGTTAGTGGTTACTATACTAGACCAATTTTGCAATGCCGCCAACTCCACAGAGAGAAAATAAAACGTCTTTCACTGCCGAATGAAAAGTGACAACGTTCATGGGAGAGAAACAAACAAAACATTTTCATGACAACCAACGAAATGTTTTTTTTTTATTTCCAAGATGGTGATGCACATTACGCAATCAGCGGAGCGTGTATCCCTAGACACTCTTCCATATTCAACGTACGTCGGTGTAAGGGAATGCGAATTACGCACGAGTAATTGTGCAGAAAAGACAATTACCTGCCGGACCTGCCCCAATTGGGGTGAACAACACGGTTGGCCCAGGTCAGGTGAAAATGTGGGTCATCGAAATTGGTGTTTCCTGGCCGAAATTCGACCCGAGTTTGCAAACAGATTCCCAGGCAATAACCTTTCGAGTCAAGTCTTCTTCATCGAAGACGGCGGGAATGCAACCAGTGGAAGTGGTCAGAGATGGTTCTAATTTACTAAACCAGTTCTCTGACCATGTCAAGTGACGCTTCACTGACTTCACTATCTTGCGACGTTGCCGTGGTGGGGTTGAACCAGTCCCATCGACCTCTTTTAAGCTCGCTACGTTACGTACATACAAAATTCGGAAAATGAGCTTTCGCGGTTGCGAGCGATTGAGTCGACAAAAATTGATCCAAAAAAGCTATTAGTATCTTTTCAATCTCGTTTTCATTTAAAAAAATTAAGTCACGGTTATCTTATGTTTTCAAAAACATCGAAGAACTTTTGAAAAACGTAAAGACACCTCAACATTATTGTATTCGTTTATATGGTGCCTACCATACGTTTACATAGGGAGCGCCTCCAATAAACCCCGAGAAAAAGTGCGCTTCCTTTGCGAACGCTGATGCCTAAACGTTTGTAGATGGAACAAAATCTTATATAGAAGAATTGTTAGCAACAAATAGATCTACGAAAAAGTCCGCGACAGCATATAAGTATCTACAATAGGTAGCCTACAATAATAGGCCATTACGGTATGTCACTAATTTCGTTTTTGTTTTAGATTTTATATTATTCCACTTCAAAAAGCGATTTTAAAAAATTTATGACGTATGTGCTAGCAATCTCACCTTTCTATTATCAGTTTAACTGACGTTGGCCATCCGCTGTCAGGAGTATAACATTGCCATCTTAGTAACTTAATAACAAAACAACGTCAATAATATAACAGAAGTACCAACTCTACAAATTGTTACATTGCTGACATTTCACATATGATATGCCTATAAGAGGCTCGAGGATTGATATTTAAATACCTAGGTACGTAAACATAACAAACACATGGTTAGTGTGAGTCAGGTTTTTTTATGTCGTGGTGTTCAGCGTTTCGGCAACCTCCAAATTCCTGTCTGCCAAAACATTGGTCACTTCGATAGCTTCCGTTTTCTGATATTGACAATGCATAAAAAAGCCTGGTTCACACTGCCCATGTCTGTTAGAATACGGCACTTTTTTCTGTATAACTATTTTATAGTAAAGAATAAACAGTAACTGCCACTACTTTTGGGGTAGTTATAATTTCTGTTAGTAGGATTGCTACAATCTACAATAGGACCTTAAGGTATGTCTCAAATTTCCTTATTATCGATACAATTCGAACAATAATCAAGTTTGATTAAGATCCATCGTTTGTGTTTTTGATTTTATTCAGTATTTCACTTCAAAAAGAGTATGTGTGATCTCACCTTTCTTTACAATTTCTTGGGGTAAAAACACAGATGACAAATAGATGACAGTTCTGTCACTTGTTTCCATTACGAAATTATATTTGACATTGACGAAATTAAACAGGAATGAAATGGACAGGTTGGAACGTGCTTTTCGTGAGGACGTAGCTCATACGTCATCAGAAATAATATTTCATTTCTGGTTATATTCGAAAATGTAAAAACACGTCACAGCTAATTTTAACTGGTCTTTTAACCAGAACAATCATTCAAATGTACCGTAATCCCCCATTGTTTTTTTGTGTTTTAATTTTTTGTGAAAATCGATTTGAGTGTTTTTTGATGTGGGCTATTCTCCGCGGACCTTTCAGTAGATATTTTCTTAGCTTTATGATTTTGTTATATCTTCAACCGTTCACTCAGCGCTCACGTTTTGAATTGCTAAGGCGGGGTCGACTTTTATTCTACTTTTATTTAAATTTAGCATTGTGGTTAGACGACCGATAAAAACTGGCTGTACCCAGCCAGTAAATTCCATGAGTAGGACATATTCAAGCAGCTCTTTTACAAGCGTTTTACCAAAGGATCGCTGGCTGTGCCTGGTGAAGCTCGTTAAATAATAATAATAATAATAATGTTGATTTATTGTACATAAATACATACAAAAGGAATGCAGTTAGCGTAACGCTATCTTCCACTGCCCCCATATAACACAGAAAGAAAACACAGAACAAAAGCACATCCAAAATAACAATATTATAATGCAATAACTCCAACAATTTCGCATCAGATCCTAAAGTTTAGACCTAACAGCCCTTTTGAATGACTCTGAGGTCATGCAAATGAGGAAAGCGATGTGTTTTTGACCCGAGTTCAAATCTGGACACTGCTTATTTTTAGGTACTGAAATCGATCGAAAAATCGAATCGCCAAAAACATCAAATATTTACGATTTATTTTCTTGCATTTCTATAATTACAAATTTTGGAAAAAAAGTAGAAGTTTTTACCATCTCCGAGATTGCCATTTTTTAATAATAATAATAAATAATAAATTTATTGATATCTGTAGATTTCAATTGAAACATAGATAACGTCAAAAAAAAGGAGTATAAAACAGACAAGAACAATTAATCAACAAACGGGAAGTACAATTTTTAATATAATATAAAAACTATGAATCTCAAAAGGAGCGTCCACCTAGGTCCGAAGGCCGTCAAAGTATTCCGATAATGAATAAAAAGCAGATTTAATTGCTTCAAATTTTCCCAATGTTAAAATTCATCAAAGTTGCAAAAAGAATTTACGTAAATGTAATTGCGCAGTTATACAGGGTGTCTCAGAACGCTCGCACTAAATTCTAATGGAATATTCAGGATTAAATTCTGAGACGATCCGTGTTTTTGACAATTTCCAGGGTCCAGTAGTTCCAGAGTTATAAGAGGTTTAAGAGGACCAATCAGATTTCAGCTCTTAATTGCTTTACAAGGTAATTTAATGTTAGATGCACTATTTCCTAGGTAACAAGATACAACAATATAAATTTTCATTGATAGTATCTTGTTACCTAGGAAATAGTGCATCTAACGTTAAAGTACCTTATGGAGCAATTCAAGGCTGAAAGCTGATTGGTCCTTTTAAATCTTTTATGACTCGAGAACTATTGGTCCCTGGAAATGGTCAAAAACAGGGATCGACTCAGAATTTACTCCTGAATACTCCATTAGAATTTGGTGCGAGCGTTCTGAGACACCCTGTATAAAGCATAAAAAAAGCTGACGTATTTGGGGGGTTACTGCAATCATTAAAATTTTCCAAAATGAGATAATATCACGAGGCCTATACGTGTTGAGGCTCTAGGAAACCAAAAAAGTGGTTTATAAAACCTGTATGTATGTACCCACCTACAGGGTCTTTTTTTATTATTATTGTCCCCCACTTTTAAATTGGAAAAAAACAGCATAGTAAACCGTACCCCCAAGTTTTGTTCTGGACCTTGAAACTTTCTTTTTTTAATGGGACACCCGGTATATTTTTACACGAATCGAGAGAGAATTTTTTTCTGACTTCATTGATACAGGGTAGTTGATACCTGAGGTTGATAGTTTTAGTTCATGTTGACTACATTTTTGAAAAGCCAATTTTTTTGGGTGTTTGATGATGTCAAAATTCAATATGGGCGGCCATAAGAGAATCAAAACTTGACTGTCGTCATTCAAAATCTAGAACGCCTAGAAAATATGAAAATTTCTATCAATGCCATTCAATTGACAGCTGTCTAAAATATAAAAGTTCCAAGTTTCATTTACATCAAACGTTGGGAATATTTTAATTTTTCTTTAAATTGGCAATTTTCAGATTTTTTGTGATAACTCAGGAACGAATCAAAACATCGGGGAATTCTCTTCAGAATCTTAATCATCAAGAAATAGCGCAACTTTTCTCCAATTTAAACTACTCTGCATCTATTATGGTTTCCGAGATATTAATGGTGATTATTTCCAAATTACCTTTTAAACCAATCAATCAGACACATTTTGAAATTTCTATCCAATCGAATTCATTTAAGGGTGATTAATGCACGAGTCATTTAATCGTTTTCTTGACTACTTGATTTTGAACACAATTTTTTCACTGCTGAAAATAACTACGTATCACGTAAAATCAGTTAAGGGAAATAAAGGTCCATAAATATGACCACCAGGCACATATCCTACACGCATTTCAAGTCTTCCTTCCACAAACCATATTTTAAGTGTTTTTGGACATAGAGGACTCTGATTTCTTCTGGATATAATCTCAAAATTCAATGACATTTTGTTTGCACGTTTCCTAACCTCAAACGTCAATGAATTATAAAGGCTCGTTCACAACATCTTATTGGGCTCTTGAGTATAGGCAACCCCGGTTTAAAAAATCGCTCTTTTAACAAAATGAAGAGTTTAATTTGCGAGATAATCTTACCGAATACCACTCGTGCATCGCTATTGTAATCGGTTAAATTTTAGAAATAATTACTCAAGCTTTGTTGTCGTTTAGGTAAAACAATTCGAACTAAATTGCCATTTATTATCTGATATCTGATATCTGATATCTGATAATAAATGGCAATTTAGTTCGAATTGTTTTACCACCGGCAACAAGCTTTCGTAACCATTTTCAAAATTTAAGCGATTAAATAGCATGCACTTGTGGTATTATAAGCGAGCATCGAAAAATTACCCGCCCTGTATAGTACCTCCACTTTTTTTACAATTTTGAAACGTTGGCAATTGTTAAGGCAGTCATGAAGGGTTGGAAGATGCGTTGATTATCATTTCTCATTATATTGTTATCACAATTACTAACAATTGCCAGAGGAGCAGATTACTTAAAAAATGTTGTGACTAGCTCCAAAAGTTTTTAGCAAGTTTACCAAATTTCAGCCAAATTGCAGCTTTCAAAAAAACTGCCCTTGTAAAGGCATTAAAATCGAAACGCTACTAAAATTGAAAGTTTTAATTTACTTAGCTAAAATAACAGGCAAATCACATTTAACTGCCAAAAGAAAAATACTGACAATACCAAAAACCTGCAGTGCCAACTGAGTTTCTTAAATACTAAACACAGTATTTAATGAAAAGTCCTTTTACACCCAAAATTCCAAAATTTAGCTTTTGCTGTATTTAAAGATTGTGAGCGATTGCGATTAAATCGACAAAAATTGATCAAAAGAAAATGTCATTATATTAATGTATTTTTTTTGAGAAGATGATGCAGTTATCTAAAGTTCAGGATTAATTGTTCCCTTCACTGAGATGTAAAATTACCGTAATTTAGTTTTAGGTAATTTACATCGGTAAATTACCAAAAAAAGCGTAATTTACGGCAATCTATTTTTTTACTACGAGATCCATACACCATAAACGCATACATCAACACCTTAGGAATAAATACGTGAAAAGACCTCCATTTAAAACATCTTTTTTTTCTGACAATAACTAACGACGTGTTATGTGATGTGGAAATACAAGTTACAAGTACTTAAAACACAGAACTGAAATTGAAATTGTGTTCTCACTCGATTACATAACACATTGAGCAAAATAAAAGGCAATTTTAAATATAGAATGTTTCAGGAAATTTTTGGTAAATTACCGTAATTTTCAGTCAATTTCCGGTAAATTACCCAATTTTTCAATAAACTTCGGCAAATTACCGTAATTTACAGTAAATTATTTTTTTTGTAAATAACAGTAATTTAATGAAAATTTTGGAAATAATTTTTTTGTTAATTAGGGTAAATTACGAAAATAAAGTAAATAAGTATTGCATAGAATTTTTCAGAAAATTTCTGGTAAATTACCGTAATTTTCTGGTAAATTAACCAAATTTTCAATAAATTTCGGCAAATTACCGTAATTAACAGTAAATAATTTTTTTGTAAATAATAGTAATTTAATGAAAATTTTGGAAACACATTTTTTGTTAATTACGGTAAATTACGAAAATAAAGTAAATAAGTATTGCATAGAATTTGTCAGGAAATTTCTGGTAAATTAACCGTAATTTTTAGTCAATTTCCGGTAAATTACCCTAATTTTCAAGAAATTTCGGCAAATTACCGTAATGAACAGTAGATAATTTTTTTGTAAATAACAATAATTTAATGAAAATTTTGGAAATAAATTTTTTGTTAATTACGGTAAATTACGAAAATAAAGCAAATAAGTATCGCACAGAATTTTTCAGGAAATTTCTGGTAAATTACCGTAATTTTCAGTCAATTTCCGGTAAATTACTCTAATTTTCAATAAATTTCGGCAAATTACCGTAATTTACAGTAAATAATTTTTTTGTAAATAACAGTAATTTAATGAAAATTTTGGAAATAAATTTTTTGTTAATTACGGTAAATTACGAAAATAAAGTAAATAAGTATTGCACAGAATTCTTCAGGAAATTTCTGGTAAATTACCGTAATTTCCGGTAAATTACCCTAATTTTCAAGAAATTTCGGCAAATTACCGTAATTTAAAGTAAATAACAGTAATTTAATGAAAATTTTGGAAATAAATTTTTTGCTAATTACCGTAAATTACGAATATAAAGTAAATAAGTATTGCATAGAATTTTTCAGGAAATTTCTGGTAAATTACCGTAAATTTCAGTCAATTTCCGGTAAATTACTTTAATTTTCAATTTTCGGCAAATTACCTTAATTTACAGTAAATTATTTTTTTGTAAATAACAGTAATTTAATGAAAATTTTGGAAACAAATTTTTTATTAATTACGGTAAATTACGGAGATAAAAAAAACCGTAAATTGCGGCTTTGCATCTCTGATTAATAATAATTTGTGAAAATTGTTCATACTCGAGTCTAATTTGACATTTTTTCATAAACATAAAATTGTAACAACTTTTTCCGCAATAGTCTCACTTATTAAAAACAAAAATACCTGAGAGGCGCTTACGTTACTCTCGTTAAATCTACAATTTAAAAATAAAATTGTAAGCTTGAATCTAGGAATCCAATTATTCCTTTTCCGGTTAAATCCCTTCAACTACCTGGCCAGGTGTCCTCACAAAATATTTCACGGTTTGTCCTTGGCCCAGAGAGCAGCAGGTGTGGGGTAACAACCCCAGAACCGTGTTTGACCGTTCTTCAACCAACACAACAAAAGTGATTTTGTTTTCAATGGCTAATTAAAAATTCTCACCGGAGTGTGAACGCACTCTAAATAATTCGCATTTTAATTGGAATTAAAAGTGGGAACATTATTTCAAGGTCTGTGGAGCATTCATTAACCTTTAAAGGTTACTTCGAAACGAAACCCGGGTTTACTTTTCGATTGAACCGTAATAGTGGGTACCTACTCGCGGTTATTAAAATTCTCGGTGGCAAACATCCGGAAGATTTTAGTACTTTGTTGTTGATATTTGAAAGTGGGTTTTCGGTAGGAAAATATCCTCGCCGATTGATTAGCGCTGTGTCTCTAACTGTAAACTTTTTGTTGGACACAATTAGAGACCGACGCGGCGTCTACCTGATCGCTCTAACGGTATATTAAATCTTTACCCCAAACATGCGACCCACCCTGTATGAAATATTCTACCTGACACTGACATTGTACTTTTATTTTCTACTTTGAATAAATACTTTGATGGCTGGGTCGCGCTCTGGTGGAGCAAGGCGCCGGTTCATCCGGATATGACGTCATCTAACACTTTGCTTCTTGGCGAGGTTCAAAGACGAGATCTCGGTTTCAATTTTCCCGCCAAATCTAGTTCGTATTTTGACAACACTGACTTATAAAAAACGGGGAAACTTTGTGAACAAAAATTGAAAAAAAATTAAAATTGAGACCCTAAAATCAGTTTTTCTACAATGCAATCCAAAAGTCTACGAAACGTTGAAGGTGTAATAAAATAACTGGACAACACGATATTTGTTTATTATGATTTTCATTTATAGTATTTATGTTAAAGGCCATGATTAGGCTACCGTGCATTCATTTATTTTGATAATCTCTCAAAGTTTTCTTCATACGGTAATTTTTTGTTCGAGAAGAAAAGCCCATGCAAAAAATCGATAAAATGTTCACTTTTCAAACTTATAATAATGTTAAAACTGTTTGGAATTTAACTAATTTTAGTTTTTAGGATTTCCTGAGGCAGTTTCTGTTAAATTATTATTATTCAAAAATGGAGGTCCATTATATCACTTGCCCCCGTCTGCCTTTTGTTTCAAGGTGTTTATTAGGTCATATAATCCATGAAAACACCCGAGGCAGACGTGCTCAGCGCTGCGTTAAGGAACAATTTACATTTTTCTGACTGAAAATGATATGTAGAAGTAAATATACAGGGTGATTCACGAAGACCGTTCATTAGAAACTTTTGGGGGTTTACTTGTAGTAGAATTTTTAAATTTAGTACTTACCAAAATCGGGCCCCCGCACACCAAAAATAAAATATTTTCAACCGGGTCGCCATCTTTGTTATTTTAAATGGAAGACCGTAATTTTGATTCTGGATTCGGATTCGTCTCTTAATTGCGAGTTCATCGCACCCACTTTTGCCTACCTGTCACCGTTTTTGACATATGTCAAAATATGTATCAAGAAATAGATCTGCAATCCGCAATAGAAAAATTTATATCTTCCGAACGGTTGAAGATTAAGGAACCAAACTGAGAGGGTTGAAACTAGAAATTTATCCAATTGCGAGTACCACAATTTTATGCAGTCAAAAAATGCAAAATTAAATTTCCTTTAGACTGCTATTAGCATTCCCTATACCATACCATACCTATTTCCAATATTTTCAAAGATATTAAAAATTAAGGCGTTTTTCAGGTTTAAACAATTAACTTTCTCATCCTTCAAAAATTCGTTTTTCTTCACTTCTGGCAGTTTTTAGGACACGTAATTCTTTCAGAGTTGCTGAATGCATGTACAAATAGGAAAAAATATATAGCTTATGTTGTCGCTCTTTAATTCCACTTTCGTAAATTATTCAGCTAATTTAATTTTTCAAAATTAACTTGAGACAAATTTTTGAAGGTGTAGAACGAACTGTTACTAATAATTGTTGATCCAAAGCTTGCTGGGATTATTTTCTTTAAATCACACAAATAAATTTATTCCAAATATTTTCAAAAATATTGAAAATAGGTACAGGAAATGCTAACACTAGTCAGAAGGAAATTTTGCATATATTGGCCAGATGGTATTCCTCTTTAAAAAAATTAAGTTGTGGACAATTTTTCTTTGCCAGTTAAAAAATATATTTTCCGTCATATTGTTAAATCAACATGATCAAGTGAGACATCAAAAGAAAGCTCAAAGCTTCTAGTTTCAACCCTCCAAGTTTAGTTCTTCAATCTTCAATCGTTTGGAAGATACAAGTTTTTATATTACACATTGCAAATCAATTTTTGGATACAAATTTTGACATACGTCAAAAACAGTGACAGTTAGGTAGGCAAAACGTAGGTGTGATAAACTCACAATTAAGAGACGAATCCTAATCTAAGGTCAAAACGAGGACTTTCCATTCAAAATAACAAAGATGGTGGCCACTTCCGGTAAAACCGGATGTGCTGGAAGCTTGGGAATATTTTATTTTTGGGGTGCGTGGACGGTTATGGTATGTTACCAAATTTCAAAATTGTACCAGAAATGGATCCCCAAAAGTTTTTAATGAACTGTTTTCGTGAATCACCCTGTATGCAGGGTATTGTCAATTTCATTGCCCGCCATTGGGATCTCGGAAACTGTAAGAGTTAGAAGATCGGTTAAATTAGATAAAAGTTGCTCCTTTTTAAGGCGATTAAGAATCTGCAAAATATTCTTCGATATCTTGATTCATTCCTGAGTTATTCCGAAAAAACTGAAAATTGGCATTCTAAAGAAAAATTCATAGCTCCCAACAGTTGATGCTATTTGAATGAAATTGGAACTTTTATATTTTTGACAGCTGTCAATTCAATGGCATTGACAGAAATCTTCTAGGCCTACTAGATTTTGAGCAACGACAGCCAACTTTTCTTTTTCTTATGGCCGCCATATTTTTTATTTATTTTATTTAATTAACATGGACTTTTTTGAAAAAATATGTCAAAGCTTGAGTCACACGATGGCAAGACGAATTTAATTTCCGTTGAATTCAGTTGTTTTCACATTTCAAAAAAAAAAGAAAAACTCGGTGTACTATACCGTCTCGTCTTGCAATTGATTCTCATATTTTAGACTGATTTTACAAAATTATCCATACCAATTTTAAAATTTTGACGATCTGTCAAAAAAGTGCATGTTGGTTAAATTTTTGAAAAGTTATCCTTTTCTGCATACAATGCACTTTCAAATTTTGGGGAAAGGTTGGTTTCTGGAAAAAAATCGTTTTTTTTTCGGGTAAAATATGAAAAAATCAGAAAAACTCATCATATTGTAATATTTACCTACTAGCGAGTGCTATTTCTATGCTGTAAAACTAGTTAAAATTGTGATTTTTGCAATTTTTCCACATTAATTTAAAATTTCATAATTTTCAGTGTTCGTTCTATTCCGTCAGATTTAAAAATATGTGGGAAAAATATAATAGAACGGCAATAACCTTAGGCTATTTCCTCTCGCACTTGTTAACAATAGGGATAACAATGGTCAATCTGTCTCAGAAGCAGAAGACGATTTTTCCGAAATCATCAGATTCGGAAGAAAATACTTATTCCATTAAATAGTCTTGCAAACAAACAATATCAATAAATAAATATTAACGTATTATTTGTTTTCAAAACTATTTAATGGAGTATTTTGAATGATTTGTTATGTAGTCATTTTTAGATTTTGGTAGATTCATCAAAATTTCTATTCAACTAAATATTTTAGGTAAGTATATAAGACCTGTTGACATTTTGCTGTTTTAACCACCGTTTTATTAAGAAAACGATTAATACTGTAAGGTACTGTAAGCTCCAGTTGTGCTTTCATTATTAAAAGAAAAATCCGAAAAAAGCCAATTCGGAAAAAACATTGTTTTCTTTCAGATTTTTTGTTTTTTTCCGACCGCTTGAAACTCTGGTGCTAAGCTGGTGTGAAAATTCAATATGACTGCCACAAAAAAAGAAAAGTTGACTGTCGAAACTCCAAATCACTTAGTAGGCCACGAAAATTTCTGACAAGGCTATTGGGCTTGACAGCTGTCAAAAATCTGAAAGTTACAAGTTTCATTTAATTAACACCAGTCGTTGGAAAGATTTTTTCTTTAAAATTGCAACTTTAAATTTTTCAGCTTTTTTTATTCAAAAATGCCCAGTTAACAAATTTTAGGTAATCCTCTTGTAAAACAAAAAATCAATCACGTCTGGAGGTCTGCCAAACGTTTTTTTGTTACATGTGCCGTCTTATTTACACGAAAAATTGACAGGCAGACGCGAGCAAATGATATAATGTACCCCTATTTTTTTCACAAATTTGAAGCCCCCTCAATTGAAAACGCAGCCAGATCCGAGCATGATTCGTTAATTTTCTAGTTTACATTAACTAAAACTTATAAAACCTATTCGTTATTATGGTGGAGGTGGAGCAAATCATCGAGGGGTGATCCACCTTGAAAAATTGAAGACAACCATTACCATAATTCCAAAAATTACTAATAATTTACCAGAAATTACCAAAAATTACTAACAATTACAAAAAACATTGAGGGATTCAGATTCCTAAAAATTACTGTAAATTTCTAAAAATTACAAAAGTTACCAGTAATTACAAGCAATTACCAAAAATTACATGGGGTGGGACACCAAATTACGAACATGATTCACCCCTCGCAAATCATATTTTCAAAATTGTCGCTATCCCGCTGTCTATTAAATTTCTAGGTTTTGTTTAAATTGTCTTACTTAGAAAAATGATTTTTTTGTCAAAAGTGTGTTTTACTTAAATGAGAAGCCAAATAATTACTGATACCTACCAAACTTGGTAAGTACACTTATCTACTGCAACTTAACACAAAACCACAAAAAATGTAATAAACGAAAAAAAAAGTTTTAATTTGTGGCAGGTTTTGCTTAAACCACCGATTCAAAACGTTGATTTTTTTGAATTTGGCCGAAAAAAATCTACCATTTGGCGAATGATGAATGAACTTCTTAATGTATAAAATAATCGCTTATAATACCACAATCGGTTAAATTTTGAAAATGGTTACGAAAGCTTGTTGCCGGTGGTAAAACAATGAGAACTAAATTGCCATTTATTATCTGATTAAAGCCCGAGAGCTTTAGCTGATAATAAATGGCAATTTAGTTCGAATTGTTTTACCTAAACGACAACAAAGCTTGAGTAATTATTTCTAAAATTTAACCGATTACAATAGCGATGCACGAGTGGTATTCGGTAAGATTATTTCGCAAATTAAACTCTTCATTTTGTTAAAAGAGCGATTTTTTAAACCGGGGTTGCCTATACTCAAGAGCCCAATAAGATGTTGTGAACGAGCCTTTATAATTCATTGACGTTTGAGGTTAGGAAACGTGCAAACAAAATGTCATTGGATTTTGAGATTATATCCAGAAGAAATCAGAGTCCTTTATGTCCAAAAACACTTAAAATATGGTTTGTGGAAGGAAGACTTGAAATGCGTGTAGGATATGTGCCTGGTGGTCATATTTATGGACCTTTATTTCCCTTAACTGATTTTACGCGGTACGTAGTTATTTTCAGCAGTGAAAAAATTGTGTTCAAAATCAAGTAGTCAAGAAAATGATTAAATGACTCGTGCATTAATCACCCTTAAATGAATTCGATTGGATAGAAATTTCAAAATGAGTCTGATTGATTGGTTTAAAAGGTAATTTGAAAATAATCAAACGAAAACGCAATAGATCAATGGAAAACGCTAATAGGATGAAAATAAAAATCTACAATGTAGTCGATAAGTGCTTTACGTTTACAAACTGAAAATTAGAACATTATTCAGCACTGCCAACACCAACAATTAATAATTAATAATTGGTTAGCAGTAGTGCCAACCTTTATTTCACCCGTAAAAGATCCCCAAAGGAACATGCTGCCATCAAAAGAATCTTAAAATAATACGTTAAGTCAGCGCGAGTCGCCATTGGGACGCATTAACTTAAGTAATGTATACAGTGGCAACGCCGCATCCGTGTTACAGTCACTTGCACAGATTCTAAGGCAAAATTAATGATGCGGTCGGATATTTAAGCCAGAGAGATCCTTTCCTGCAATTTCACAGAATGCAACTAAGGAAAATATGATCGAGAGTTATCTATGTATAAATATATTCTCGTAGGTATAAAAAATGACCTCTAAACCATACAAAGCGCAGGAATTCTCCACACAATTATCGATGATCGAACAGTGGTACCAACCGCCTCAATTCAATTCCCCCGTGAGTGAAAAAAAAACCATTGATTGGGGCAGACTTTCACTCTGGAAGAATGTCAATGCCAACGAATCTAAGAATTAATATCTCCCGCCATCTGCAACTGGATCCTTTAACTAAAACCTCCGCGAGACGACCACAGATGGCGCCTTAGTTCAAGATTGTTTACGTTCGTTGGAAAAGGGGAGCATATAGTTCAGGGTTGGTGCCCCCAAGTCTGGTAAACTGAAACGATAATAATAATTAAGAGAACGGCGGTAGGGCAATAAACTACGCCGCATTTTTATAAATAGGAACCGCGAGCGCGGTTGATAAACCTCAAGTTCAAGGTTGTGATTAAATTCAGTTGGGTTTTTGGCACAGACGCGAGTGACCTTGGTCGTGGAAATAGACTCCCAGTTTTTTGGGATGTGGACCACGGAGATGTTGATTCATTATTGGCCCAACCCTTTTCCTGTAGGTGTTCGTCAACAGAAAAGACGGCTCTACGAAAACAGCCCGGAGCCAATCAATTTGACATTGGAACCTAATCAAACGCGCGAGTCAACGTTCGTTTTTAGCCATCGTTAGGCGATAATTGCACAATTTTTCCATTATTTTCTGCTGGCTGAAATTTTCCGATGCGAAAAAACTTTAAAATGTTGAAATTTATTTTTAGATCGGTTCGCTTGTTTACAAAAATAATACGAAACGGATTATTTAATCTTGTTATAAATAGGATAAGCGGACTGCAACTAAATTTATTAATAGATCCATTGTTGAGACTGAATTTATCGTAATTATGGTAGGTATTATCATTTTCAAGAAGAGGACAAACTTTTGCAAATTACTGTTAATTACATGCAGATTCCTGTAATTTGCACGGTCGTGCCCTCTCGCGGAGGAAGCGCGAACCTTGCAACTGTCATACTTCAACAGTTGTATGACATCGTTGTCAAGGTTGTCAGGTATTTAAAGTTCCGTGAGGGTTGTTGTGCCGTTTTTTTTGGGACACCCGTTACAAAAAATTATGTGTAACGAAAGTATATTTTTTTCGATCGATTGATTGATTATGGTTATAACTTTATTATTATTTTACCGATTTTCCCAAATTTTGCACAAGACGTAACCAAAAGATGAGGCTTTAAGAATTGACAATAATATTCCAGATGGCGCCTCTAATTAATTTTTTTTGATATTCTTTACAAACCCATTTTTTGATTGGCTGGAGTTCAATCATTTGTGTGCCGATCAAAATGAAATTTGTGTAGGATGAAAGCTAATGCTTTCCTCTCCCAAAAGAACTTAATAAAATCTTATTCAGGGCGTTCTTTATTTTTTTACAATTTTTTTTGCGGTACTGTTAAACACGGATTTTTTAAGGTCTATTTCTAATGTTGCTACCAATCTTGGAAAAAAGTTATTTTTAATACTTCGTAACTACAGCACTTGGGTTACATACCTGTAAAGCAACGTTATTTTGTGAAACATTTATAGTAGGTATCACCAAAAATCCAGAAAATTTTGCCCAAGATCGGTAGAGAAATAAATAATAAATTTTAAAAATCCATGTTTTAGAGCATCACAAAAAAAATTGTACATTAATCGATCTGGAAAACTATGGTTGACTCTAAAAAAAAGCTTCATCTTTTGACTACGCTCGGTACAAAATTGGACAAAATCGGTCCAATAATGACAAAGCTAGAGCCAAAAATTAATCGTTCGGTTTTTTCTGGGACACCTTTATATTAATCTCTCAATCGCGAAAAAACAAATTTTGAAATAGGATTATGACTTACTTGATGGATAGAGATATTGCCTCCAAATATTTTTTGTAATAAAAAGAAAATGTACCCTTTCAAATTGCCAAAAGATTTAAAAAAAAATTAAAACTAGCTTTTGTCGATTTTGAAAGGGTAGGGGGACACTGCCATACTTCATTTAATTTTTTTAAAAAATTTAAAACAAAATTTTGTCGATTTTGAAAGGGTAGAGTCACTCTGCCATATTTTCTCTTTATTACAAAAAAATAAAACAAGCTTTTATCGAATTTGAAAGGGTAAGGGACACTGCCGTATCTTCTATCTCTTTATTACAAAAAATATTTCAAAATTCGCCCCGATTACACCCCCATATTTAATTCATAACTAAAAGAAAAACGCTTCATCCTAGTTCAGATCTGGACACAGTTGAAGATAAATAAGTAAAAAAAAAGTTTTTTGAATTTTTTTGCACTTCCGGTTTGGCCTGGGGGGCATTTCACACCCCAAAGATTTGTACACCACTGCCGAATTTTCAGGGCACTGCCGTAAATTTGTACACCACTGCCGACTGTGAAGTCCCCCGACTGTCGAATTTGCTCAATTTTTGCAACCACTGCCTAACATTTCCCACTAACACTGCCGAAAATTTGTACACCACTGCCGACTGTGAAATCCCCCCCAGTTTGGCCAGAAATGACCACAACTTTGTTTTTTTTTTTTTTCAAATGGAAACGTATCTTTTTCTCAACGAATTCTTAATCTTCGAATTTTTTTAGGTTCATGCTTGACATGAAGTTAGACCACAGCAACCCTAGTTTTTGAAAAACATCAAAGAAATTGTGAAAATTGTGAAAATTCGGAATGTTCAAAAAACACAAAAACAAGTCTATACGAAGGCGTAGGGGGGTCACCTTTTTAATCGAAAATTGTCAACTCGCATTCGACAATTGTCGCCCCAATCGACAGTTGTCGACTCGCAACTCGACAATTGCCGGCCCAATTGACAATTGTGGACCCGACAATTGTCGACTCGCACTCGATAATTGTAGGGTCAACGATTATCGAGCGAGTCGACAATTGTCAATCGGATCGACAAATGTAGAGTGCGGGTCGACAAATGTAGAGTGCGAGTCGACAAATTTGGATTAAAAAGCAAATGTTAAAAATGTGGCCCCTCTAGGCCTTCGTAGGTCTACTTTATTTTTACATTTCCTGTTTTTCGTTCTTAAAATTTCCTAATCTTCACAAAACAGAAAAAATAATTTGGGAAAAAGTAATTGCGCAGTTCCATTTGCATCAAAAAAATTAAGTACTTAGACGTGTTTTTGCATTTTCCAAAAATTTCAAATTTTCAAAAAGAAAAATTAAAGCGAATAAACAAATAAACTCCCTTTTGAAAAACTGTGACCTAACTTCCTGTCAAGAATGATATCACATGCTTTGAACGTCGAAGATTTAAAATTCGTTAAAAAATATAAAAAATGGGCAGCTACGGAAGCGACTAGAACCTTCCCACTTAGTGACTGATTTTTCACAATTTTTATTATTTATTTAGAAAATAGCACTAAGTTTGATTGCATTTTTGGAAACAGAATTTGAAGACCTTTCATGTGCTGATAAAACAAAAGGCTATCATCTTTCAAATTTCAGAGATGACATTCCAAAAAAATAATTGCCACCAAAATTAATTAGTAAATTTTCCTACTTGCTATATCTAAATTTTCCTCCACCAACCTGAAAGTGTTTTCTGGGATTTTTCAAAATTTTACGATTTTTTGCCAAAAGGGCACTAGGTTTTACAACGCATTTTTGGAAATGACATTTGATAAAGAAAATGGGAGTTGTAGCAATACCCATCCTCCCCGTCACTTGTTTTGTCAATAATAATTAAAGTTGTCGAACTGAGACAGAATAAAAAGTCATCATCCCACGTTCCACCGTTTGCATTAAGCTCCTTTCGAGTTAACCCTCCTGTTCGTTACAGAGTTTATTAGTCAAATTTTAAACTTGACATGCCAAAATGGCACTTACCGTTCGCGGATTGCCACAAAAATTAAATCAGCTCTTCAGCGGGTAATGGTATCTTCACATACCAAATTTCAGCCAAATCGATCCAGTAGTTTGTGCTGTAGCGTGTTATCTAATGCTGCTTTGAAATTTCGATTTTTTAAATTTTATGCCAAAAAATCGCTGTGAATACATTTTTAAACACAGAATTTGAAGACCTTCCATATGCTGATAATGAAAACTAGTGTTCATAAGTCAAATTTCATAGTAGATACGTCAAAAAGGCACTTGGCGTTTATGGATTGTCAACAAAATTAACAGGGTTAATTAATTAAAATTAAAATTAATCAGGGGTTAAAAGGTACGGCTAAAGCAGAAGGGCAAAAGAAAATCGAAAGACATTTTTGAATTCTTTACCTTCAACTGTGACTAGATCTAGACATGGATGAACGTTTTTTCTTTTACTCATGAAATGAAAAGTTGCGTTGGACCAACCTGTATAACGTGCCATTCAGAAAATATGTGGTAAGGGGTGGCAATGTAAACGAATGAATCGCAATATGTTTGTCCAAAGTTAGTTCGTACAGGACATGTCATCTGTCATTTTATACGTGGACTTGTTTGGAGCATGACATCTGTCATTTCATTTTATATGGGGACTGTGCGAACTAACTTTAGACAAGCGTCTTATCGACAGATTGTGATTCATTTGTTTCCCTAGCCTCTCTTTATCCCATATTTTCTGAATAGCCCTGTATCTATACGAGAACTTTTGCTTGCAATGATTGGCAATAAGTATTGGTTAGCTGGGGAGTTCATTATCACGGACGAGGGTTTGACCATTGGATAAAAACCTGCACACCAAAATTTCCAAGTTGTCAACACCTCATCGAAAAAGTCAAAGACGAGATTTTGTTTTTGTTGACAAAAAATGTTGATAAATGTTGAAAAAGCACTACTAGGCCTTCGTTGGGATTTTCCATTTGAAAAAGACGATTTTCATTGGCAAAAAACACTATTTCATTTTTTTATATTTAACGCAATAAAAAGCGAGACAAGGCCATTACCAGCTTATTTCGGCCTCATTCATAAATTTCTTTACGAGCAAAATAAATCTGGCTCCTTTAAAAATTCCTCAAAGCTTTCACCGCGTCCAACGTTCAATGCGGATCCCAAAATATTTCGTCCTAAAAAAAAATTCGACGCAGTACCACAGGATAATTTTAGCCTGCATTTAAATTGCAAATCGACAAAGGAAAAAATCTTTGCACAAACAAAATTTATTATGTATCTCTGTTGCATTCGTTGTGTAAACATTTTCGTCGTTATCTAACGTCTAGACGAATCCGAGTCGTTGCGAAACCGTTTCGAAATGATCCACCAATTCCGCACACGGAAGGAAATGAAATGTCTTGGTCCCAATTTATATGATAATCCTTGGGATGAGTTTTCCGGACGTAAATCCGAGATGAAAACTCACCGCTTTGGAAAAATGTTAATTTTTAAATAAAGGCAACGAATTATTGACGCGTTTGAAGGTTTTTAAATATACGGGGTGTCCTTCTGGAAAGAAGATAATCCTCGACATAAACTTTAACTCCCATACAAGGCCAAAGTTATGAAGGACATAATTTAAGAAACTTTGTTGGTTATAATAACAAACTCAACGTCCCAATAAATACAGTGGATTTTGAAAGTTTGATGGAGTGACAGCAATATTACAGGGTTGTCTCTACGACGCTTTTAAAACTGGAAAAGTAAACTTCTGAATTTATTGGACTCGAAAAACCTCAAACTTTCAATAAAAATTTATTAAAAAATTCCAGTCTCACATAGCTCCAAAAACATAGTCTGTTTGATGGTTTTTATTAAGATTGGAGCAAGTTAATAAAATCGATCGAAAAACGAATCGCCAAAAACATCAAATATTTGTTTCTGGGTGCTGGGAATCCGAAAAAGTGGTTTTTGAAAAAATGTCTGTCTGTCTGTCTGTAAGCACGTATCGAGATGAAATTTGGCACACATATTCAGTGCGCAATTTGTAGGTGCTGATTAGATTTTGGACCACATCGGTTCACGGAAAGCGCCTTTTTGGTACATCAACTTTAAAAAATTAAATGCAAACCACCAGTTTTCGCGTTATTTATGCTCAGAAAATAGTGCAAAACGCGTTTTTGAGGCTCAAATCGTGCTTTTCAGCTCAGAATAGTGCAAAAACCCGTTTTTGAAGCTATTTAGGCTCAAATCGTGCTTTTCAGCTCAGAATAGTACAAATTTGGCGCTATTTAGGCTCAAATCGTGGTTTTCAGCTCAGAGTAGTACAAAAACCGCAGTTTTGACGATGGTTAGGTTCGTGCTTTTCAGCTCAAAATGGTGCAAAAACACGTTTTTGACGCTGCTTACACTCAAATCGTGCTTTTTAGTTCAGAATAGTGCAAAAACGCGTTTTTGAAGCTATTTAGGCGCAAATCGTGCTTTTCAGCTCAGAATAGTGCAAAAACGCGTTTTTGGCGCTATTTAATCTCAAATCGTGCTTTTTAGCTCAGAATAGTACAAAACGCGTTTTTGACGCTGTTATCGTGCTTTTCAGCTCAAGTCAATTAAGTTCAAATCGTGCACCATATGAATGCCCTTCGAATTCTGCGAGGGGTGAATCACTTTGGTAATTTAGTGTCCCAGTCCCTGCAATTTTTTGTAATTTTTGGTAATTGTTTGTAATTATTGGTAATTTTTGTAATTTTCAGTAACTTTTAGCAATTTTCAGTAGTTTTTAGGAATTTTCAGAAATTTTTAGGAATTTACAGTAATTTTTAGGAATTTCAGAAATCTCTAGTAATTTCTGGTAAAGTATGAACTTTTAGAATTATGATAGGTAATTGGTGTCTTCAATTTTTCAAGGTAGATCAACTTGATAATTTGGTGCTCTAACACTCCCAGCCCTTGTAATTTTTGGTAATTTGTTGCAATTGTTGCAAAGTTGCAATAACACTATCGCATCGGACAATAAGTTATTTGCGAGGTTATTTAGGTACTCGTCAATTAAATGAATAGCAATTTTAAGTTCAAGTGTCGAGCAAATGCTGCTCACCTATAACCTCCCCAACCCCATCACAATTTAAAAAAAATGGGAGGTTACTGCAATCACTAAAATTTTCGAAATCGAGATAAGACCGGATCTATGCGTTTTGAGGTCTCAGGAACCCAAAAAAGTGGTTTTTAAAATGTGTCTGTGTGGGGTTAGTATCATCTCATCCCAATGACCAACTCATCCCATCTGACAACTCATCCCAGACCAACTCATCCCAGATCAACTCATCCCAAACTAACTCATCCCAGACCAACTCATCCCAGACGAACTCATCCCAAACCAACTCATCCCAAAAGACAACTCATCCCAGAACGCAACTCATCCCAGACCAAGTCATCCCAACAGACGACTCATCCCAACCGACAACTCATCCCAACAGACAACTCATCCCAAACCAACTCATCCCAGACCAACCGATATTTCGAAGAGTACTCGCTTTCGGCTCCGCCGAAAGCTTGCGTCGTACTTTCCACGGGCAGAATTAAAAAAAAATGTTATTAAAAAAACCTGACCTGACATAGACCTGAACTGCCCTAGCTTCTCGCACCATTGCAAGACCGATATTTCGACGAGTACCTACTCGCTTTGCTCGCGTGAACCTTTGGGCGGGCAAAATTTGAGAGAAAATGTTATTAAAAAAAAACCTGACCTGACCTGACATAGACCTGAACTGCCCTAGCTTCTCGCACAGCAAAGCGATATTTTGACGCTTTGCTCGCGTGGAACTTTGGACGAGCAAAATTTGAGAGAGAATGTTATTAAAAAAAAAACCTGACCTGACATAGACCTGAACTGCCCTAGCTTCTCGCACTGCAAACCGATATTTTGACGCTTTGCTCGCGTGGAACTTTGGACGAGCAAAATTTGAGAGAGAATGTTATTAAAAAAAAAACCTGACCTGACATAGACCTGGACTGCCCTAGCTTCTCGCACTGCAAACCGATATTTTGACGCTTTGCTCGCGTGGAACTTTGGACGGGCAGAATTTGAGAAAATGTTATTAAAAAAAAAACCTGACCTGACATAGACCTGAACTGCCCTAGCTTCTCCCACTGCAAACCGATATTTTGATCTGGGATGAGTTGTCTGCTGGAGTTGTCTGCTGGGATGAGTTGTCTGTTGGGATGAATTGTCCGTTGGGATGACTTGGTCTGGGATGAGTTGCGTTCTGGGATGAGTTGTCTTTTGGGATGACTTGGTTAGGGATGAGTTGGTCTGGGATGAGTTGGTCTGGGATGAGTTGGTTTGGGATGAGTTGGTCTGGGATGAGTTGGTCTGGGATGAGTTGTCACCTGGGATGAGTTGGTTATTGGGATGAGATGATACGACACCGTCTGTGTGTATGTTCGTACGTACGTGTACGTACGTACGTTTGTAAACACGCCACAGCCAAAACTACTAGGCCGATTTTGCTGAAATTTGGTACGTAGGCATCTCATAACCCAACTTAGATCTGAGCCAATCGTACAACCGGAAATGCCATTTTGGCACATCAACTTTTAAATTTTAAACGCAAAGCCCCATTTTTCACGTCACCATAAGAAAGATCTTCAAATTCTGCTTCTAAAAATGCATTCACTCTTAGTGCCTTTTTGACAAAAATTGAAATATTCGGGATTGTTAACGTACTTTAAAAACACGATACAGCCGAAACCTCTGGACCGATTTGCCTGAAATTTTGTACATGGAGACTGTATTATACGTCGAAGAGCCAAAAAATATTTGGAGGAAGTCGACCCACGGAAAGTGCCGTTTTGGCACATCAATTTTCAATTTTAAATATACTCCAATTTTACCATCCTAAACAACTTTTTAAAAAATTATTGTCAGCATCAGGAAGGTCTTCAAATACTTGTTCTAAATAAGACAAAATTCATTCGCATTTACTGCCCTTTGGGTAAAAAAATTTTTGTAATAACTCTAAAAACACATTATAGGCCAAACTACTGGATCGATTTGACTGAAATTTGGTACATGGAGATTGGGTCACTCGTTGAAGACCTGAAAGGCTTTTGGAAGCAATTGGTAAACTGGAAGTGCCATTTAAGCATATCATGCAACTTAAAATTTTAAATACAAGGCCTCCTTTTTTATGTCGCCATTAGAAAGACGATGAAATTCTAGTTCTAAAAATGTATTCACAGTCTGTCAGAAAATTGCGAAATTAGTCACAGACGATAAGGATAAAAAATTTCTGTTGAATTGACTACTATCTACACAGAATACAAAGATCCACGCGATGGGGAGGTTCCAGTCGCTTCTCTGCTGCATTTTTTTTTTTTTTTATAATAGCAAAAGAGAGTTTTTTTCCCAAACAAACGGAACAAACAGGCAAATGCCCGAAAGGCAAACTGGGAGGGTTGTCATCTTCAATTTTGGGAAAAAAACCGAGAGTAAGGAAATTTCAAGAATAAAATATTTGTGGCAGTAGCTCGGGCAGTAGGTATTATGACTGACAGGATGAAAGGGATTCTAAATCGAAAATCGCACGATACTAATCATTAGCCAATAGAAAAATTGATTTCTGTGTGTTTACCATGGCAACTCGAGGATTTCCTGGAAATTTTTGATACCTACCTAGACCAACCTAAACGAAATTAATAAGTGGAAATTTTTATGTCAAATTAAATGTCAAAAATCATTTCTATTCAGCTTCTGCGGCTGTATCGTTGCTATTTTCTTACCGAATCTGCATTCGAGCATTAATTCATTTCCTGGAATTTTAGTCGTGCATCCCAACAACGTAATCGGGCCCTCGTGTTCCACTCGGGCCGATTAGTACGTTGTTGGAATGCACTCCAAAAATTTCCGGAAAGAATTAATGCTCTTATGAGATTATAAGTGAAAATTTCCCTGTCATTTGAAGCGACAAAATTTTCAGGACATTGGGTTAAAAAATAAATTTTGTAAGTGGTTAATATTTTTATGAATAAAGTTTTAGAATTAATGCCTAAAATTAGTAAAATTCTTCAGTAATTCTCGGTAATTGATGAGAATTTTTGGGAGTTATTAGTAATTTTTAGTATTTCTGGTAAATTATTAGTAATTTTTGTAATTATGGTAATTGGTGCCCTCCAGGTGGATCACCCCTCGGAATTCTGCTTCTAAAAATCTATCACACTTGGGCCCTTTTGGCCAAAAAATGGTGCCGCGAAAAAAAACTTATGCATAACTGTATATTTTTATTACCGGATTTGATAGCTGATTTTTTGTCAAGCCGAAAACCTTGGTGCCATTTTTTCGAAAAATGTCGTTTTAGTGGCAAAAGGGCCCTTGTTCCAATTTATTTTACAAAAAGGCATATACTTACTACCGGATTCGATAGCTGTTGTATCGCCGGATCAAAAATCTTAATGCGAGGCCCGTTTTTGAGTTTTTCTTAGCCAAAGGACATATTATTATTATCGAATTCGATGATAGCTGTTGCATTACCAGACCGAAAATCTTAATGCCATTTTTTCGAAAAAATGTCATTTTAGGGGTGAAAAACATTTGTATTTAAATTTTAGTAAATGGGCGCAATGCGATCAACACGCCCGACCTTGGTTAAAATTACATAGTATATTTTTATACAAATTATGTGAAAAAGTAGAAGTTTTTTACCAATTTTGGGGACATATTGATGATTTTTAGTCAGTTTCTAAATCGTTTGCTTGCAACTTTTCCTCCCTTAGGATCAGTGCTGTAGTCTTAAAAAAGTTTTTGGGTATACGCATTCGCTGCCTTTACAACCGTTGGTAAATGAAACGATGACGATTTTCAAAAATTTTAGTTAAGTAGGTATAGGCTCGATAATATCATTATAATAAGCAATAATATGAGGATCGAGATGAACAATGAACATACTTACTCAAAATGTAAACGTAAAACAGAAATTTTTGATTTGGAAATTTTATTCAAATATTTTAGCAAAATTCTGAAAATATTAGGATCCTTTTTTACTCTGCAATTTACTCAGCTTTATCGAGAACTTTGTATAATGAATGTCGTGTCAAACCGCCTTTATAAGAAAATAGCTCTAAAAAGCTTAGAAATCAAAAATAATACTTAAAAAACTTACCCTGATGGCGTCGTCATTAAGAGATTTCCGTTTAACCGCCGAATTCTTGTTAAAATAATTCAAAAGCGTATTGCACCTATTTTTACTCATTTCACTTTTCGCACTAGATTGAATACAAAATATAAATGATCAACCCCGTTTTAGCGGTCAAGTGATAGCAGGTAACCTGGGGTGGGTTTAGAGGCTAAGGCATAAATGAGCCATCCGCCCTGTCAGGGTCATTAGCTGGGGTTTTCCCCAACCCTCTGTTAAGCAGGAGATAGCAAATTTAAACTTTTCTAGGAATATTGACCTGAATATTATCGATGTTGGTCACTTGGGTCTACGCTCGTATACTCGCGTATCTCTAGAAATTTTTATAAGTATACGCTAGTGTCAAAATTTTGGATTTGTGTATACGGCGTATCCCCGCGTATACGTCGGACTACAGCACTGCTTAGGATGTTTTTATGCAATCCCAAATCCCGCAATGAATAAGGAATGTTTTGCGAACTTCCTGCAACTGCCAACAAAAAAACTGTCAAAATCCAATCAATCGGGAAACGACCGTAAACTTATTCGTCTAACTACCTAGTTTATATAATTTTTTTTCCTTTTAGAGCCTAGGAGTGCCTCCTGTCTAACAAAACAATTGCAGACGCGTAATCCATACATCCGTTGAAAGACGCGGACGCCATGCATAAAATCGCCGTACGTGTCCCGCATTTGACTGTTTTCCTTTGGCAAAGCGGCTCGAAGAACGGAAACGGGAATAACAGAATGGCCCGGAAACGCGCATTAATCCTCTCTCCCAGTGGAAAAGGTGGCGGCCTTGAGGGGGTCCAGGACTGGCGTGACCCAATTTCCAGAGGTGGATATCGACGGCGTCGACGCAGACATCTCGATCTCGATAGTCGATACTGCCGCAAACGTGAAATGCCAAGGAGGCGAAAAATTCGAACGGACGTAAAAATGCGAGGTCGTCATTGGTCCTGACATGAAAACAAATTGCCCGGACCGGTCCGACGTCGAAAATTAATGTGCGCCAAGAGATTTAAATATAAATAAAAGTTGTATTTTTCAAGATTCTTACTATCGGATTTTTAACCGACCAAACAGAAGACAAAAAAATTATAATTTGTTACATCAAAAACGTCGGTCATTTTGACATCCGTACATTGGTAACACTTATAATTTTTTTTCTCTTTTTTGGCTTAGTTTTGTAATACGATACTTCAAGATGTATCAAGCGAGGGGTTAACCATATGGTAAATTTGTCTACACAAAATCGCAAGTTGTAAGAAAATCGCCAAAATCGCTAGGAAATCGCTAAAAAATCGCCAAAATCGCTAAAGTCACTAGAAAATCGCCAAAATCGCTAAAATTATATTTGTAAAATTTGTCCAAAATCAGTACAGGGTTTTTGAATCTAAAAAATGAAACATTAAAGACTACAGAAGGAGCTTAAAAATCGCCGAAATTGCTAGAAAATTTTCAAGTCGCCAAAAAAAATGCGAAATTCGCTCAAAAATCGCCAAAATTGCTACAAAATCGATGGAAACTTGCTTGAAAATCGCCGGAAACTTGCTTGAAACTTGCCAAAATCGCTAGAAAATCGACAGAATCGCTAGAAAATCGCCAAAATCGCTGAAATTGTATTTGTAAAATTTGTCCAAAACCAGTACAGGGTTTTTGAATCTAAAAAATGAAACATTAAAGACCACAGAAGGAGCTTAAAAATCGCCGAAATTGCTAGAAAATTTTCAAGTCGCCAAAAAAAATGCGAAATTCGCTCGAAAATCGCCAAAATTGCTACAAAATCGCTGGAAACTTGCTTGAAAATTGCCAAAATCGATAGAAAATCGCTAAAAAATCGCCAAAATCGCTAGAAACTCGCCAAAATCGCCAGAAAATCGCCAAAATCGTATTTGTAAAATTTGTCAAAAATCAGTACAGGGTTTTTCAATCTAAAAAATGAAACATTAAAGACCACAGAAGCTTAAAAATCGCCGCAATTGCTAGAAAATTTTCAAGTTGCCAAAAAAATATGCGAAATTCGCCAAAATTGCTACAAAATCGCTGGAAAATCGCCAAAATCTCTAGAAAATCGCCAAAATCGCTGGAAAATTGTCAAAATTGCTAGAAAATTGCCAAAATTCCAGAGAACCGTACACCAAAATCGCTAAGTGGTTAACCCCTCGATTAGATACGTCTACGTAACGATTTGGCACGTGATGTAATTTACCGGCTGGCTATAGCCGACCGTTACCGGTCGTCTAGCCACAATGGTTAACCTATCTTAAGGTTGTCATGTACTTGACAGTTGACACTGATGACGCTTAACTAACTGTCACTGAACTGTCATTAGTATCAAACACGTGCCTTCCAAAATTTCCATAATTTCTAAAAAATTTCCAGAAAATGTGCAAAATCATGTAACAATATCTATTTCCAAAAAAATTTAAAAAATTTCCAAAATTCCTGAAAAAAATTGAACAAATTTCTCATGCTTGTACATCAAAATTTCCAAGTTGTCAACCCCGAGGAGTTAACCACATGGTAAATTTGTGTACACAAAATCGCAAATTGTAAGAAAATCGCCAAAATCGCTAAAATTGTATTTGTAAAATTCGTCCAAAATCAGTACAGGGGTTTTGAATCTAAAAAATGAAACATTAAAGACCACAGAAGGAGCTTAAAAATCACCGAAATTGCTAGAAAATTTTCAAGTCGCCAAAAAAATATGCGAAATTCGCTCGAAAATCGCCAAAATTGCTACAAAATCGCTGGAAATATGCCTGAAAATCCCCGGAAACTTGCTTGAAAATTGCCAAAATCGCCAGAATCGCTAGAAAATCGCCAAAATTGCAGGAAAATCGCCATAATCGCTGGAAAATTGCCAAAATTGCTAGAAAATTGCCAAAATTCCAGAGAACCGTACACCAAAATCGCTAAGTGGTTAACCCCTCGGTATCACGGCTGGAATACATCATGGTAAATATAGGTATATAAATCATATATAAATATAAAAATATTCGATAATACCTACAGGGTGTCTCAGAACGCTGGCAGGTACTTTTAATGGAGCATTCAGAATTAAATTCTGAGTCAATTCGTGTTTTGGAAAATTTGCAGGGTCCAAAAGTTCTCGAGTTATAAGAGATTTAAGAGGACCAATCAGATTTGTGAATTGTTTCATAAGGTATAATGTTAGATGTACTGTTTCCTAGGTAACAAGACACAACAATATTACATTTTCATTATTATTACACTTTAGAACTGAAATCTGATTGGTCCTCTTAAATCTTTTATAGGTAACTCGAGAACTATTGGACCCAGGAAATTTTCAAAAACACGAATCGACTCAAAATTTAATTCTGAATACTCCATGCATTAAAAGATGGTACGAGCGTTCTGAGACACCCCGTATATCAGACATACAGGGTGTTCCAATGAACGAGTGGGCGGATTTCAAAAATTCTTGCATCAGTTTACAGAGAATTTCAAACTCTTCCAAATGATGTATATCATAAAGAGCCCTAATGTAATTTAAAATTTGACCATAGAGGGGCTAGAGTTTAACAAATATCAAAAATTGTTACAGTGTTAGATTGGCAATGAAATTAGCTTTCAAATGATGTATCACAAGTAGAGGGTTGCCATTTAAAATTTTGAAGGGGGGGTAGGTGGGGGTTAGGGAGTGAGTTTTGAAATTTCGCCAAGCATGGATTTAAGTGTCCCCCTCCAAATAGAAATCGACCTGTCCGAGCGAATGTTCATATTTTATTTGGTTTACGAAATTTTTGGGGTGGTTACTTTTCATTGGAACAGCCCTGTATATCAAAAGTTAACATTTATTCGTATTTGAATTTTTCTTCCGTTCAATTCAATCCCAAAATATGTAAAAATATACCCAAATTTTGCAAACGAGTTTTGGGAGAGCTGGAGAGCATCTATGGTAGTGATGCCAACCTTTCAACAAAAAAAATCCTGAATTTCTCAACAAAAATCCGAAATTCCAGAATTTACCTCCCAAAGTCATGAAACATCGCAAAAAGTTGCAAATAGTCTTATTAGAAAAATTCTCGAAATTACAAAATATTACCCAATTTCCCTTTAAATTTTTGAGTGAAAAATCACAGAATTGGGCAATTTACCCAGCAGTTGGCAACACTGAGGGGTAAAGAATAACCATGACTTTTTGTTGTCAAAAAATCATCTGATTTACAGCGTGTTTCAGTTTGAGTGGAAACACCCGTCAAACTTTTTTATTTATTGACCGATTTCAAAAAATTTTTTTATTACTTTGTAGCGAATTGAGAAGCAGATATTATTTATTAAGACTTTTTTTGTGGATCAATTACCCAATTTATAACGAAAAACACTGGTCAAAATATTAGAACAATATATCAGAAAACTTATTAGGCAAATTTTTAAGGGCAAAAATCTTACAGAATCTTGTAGAGGACCATTACCCAAATACCAAATTTAGTAGAAAACCGATAATCTTATACAATCAAAATATTTTTCTTAAATCTGAAAAATTTGCGAACAAATTAAAGATTTTGTGCGTTATTTCTCCTATCAATTTAGCTAATGAATGTCTTTATTCAAGCAAACGTTTGACACTCACATTTGTCAAAATCTTGAAAAATATCTACAAAATTTTTTGATTTTTTGCGAATTTTTCAAAAAGAAAATGTACAAGATTTGGTGTTTATGGCTAGTTTTAATGGTTTTCTACAAGATTCTGCAGGTTTTGCCCGTAAAAAATTGCCTAATAAGTTTTCTGATATTTTGACAAGCGTTTTTCGTTATATCAAAAAAAGTCTTTTAACAAATAATGTCTGCTTTTCAATTCGCTACAAAGTAAAAAAAAATTGAGATTGGTTAATAAATAAAAGTTTGCCGGGTATTTCCACTCAAATTGAAACACCCTGTACATATGTTTATCCTTCGAACCCTGTGGTTGTGTAAAGCGAGCTGCACATTTACATAAAACTTTTAAGCTAAAGCAGAAACATTTTTTACCAGGCTTTTTCCATTGTTTTCTTAAATGAACAGCTATTTACGTCAAAATTAATGTCAGTTTCAAAAAACAGAAATAACAACAATCTCATCCAACCTTAATTGTGGTTGTTTTTATACTTAAATGAAAGCTCGATAAACACCGCAAACGACACTGTCCTTGTGTCCGTCAGAACATGACTCTACCTTATATGTCAAAGCGATAGATGGGATAGATTAAAAGCGGCATCTTATCGTCTGACAGGCCATAAATTTCTAGAGTTTCACACTTTTTTACGTAAAACGAAACTTATCATACCGGGTGATTCAATTTGGTATTCGCCCCCCCCCCGTAACTATTTTATTGCAACAGGAAAATATATAAAACCATATATATTTGTAAATTGCATGACAAACTCCATGAAGTGACGTCAATAAATCGTCAATATGATGACATTATGTCAAAATGACGATTGTCAACTTTTTTTCTTCAAATGACATGCTGTATATTTCTTAGCGGATTCTTGTAGACGTTTTTTTCTACATTTAATTATGTAAAAAAAGTTCACAGTTTCACTAGAAAAATTCCGAAAAAAAATTTGAATTATGGTGTTGCCTAATGTCGCCCTCACACGAAGGGTCCTGTTTTTCAAAAATTATAATTGATTTACCTGTTAGATCGTTAATAGTAATAATGTTATTGTTATTCACTAGTTATAAAAAGTTATTAAAAGGGTAAGTAATAATAATTCTTTGAGAAACTACGGTCCTTGCGATGTGAGTGACTTAGACTACACTATAATTCAATTTTTTCCATGGCTAACTACTTTTATTGACAAGATACTTTCAAATTATGCCTAATCAAATCAATTTTTTTTTCGGAATTTTTCTAGTAAAAGTGTAGACTTTTTTTACATAATTGAATGTAGAAAACAAATGTCTACAAGAATCCGCTAAGAAATATACAGCATGTCATTTGGAGAAAAAAAATTGACTATCGTCATTTTGACATATGTCATCATATTGAAGATTTAATTACGTCATTTAATAGAGTTTGTCATGCGATTAACAAATATATATGGTTTCATAAATTTTTCTGTTGAAATAAATAAGTTACAGGGGGGCGAATACCAAACTGAATCACCCGGTATATTTCATTTGATTTTGAAGACGAAACACTCCCAAATTCAAAAATTACAGCTCTTTTGCGTATATTCTGTTTATCGTCAGACATTAAAACGTTAATGATTTAATTTTTTACAAAAAACCAACCCACACGAGTGCGGCGTATAAGGAAACCACTATCAATAAGTTGGAGCAATAAAATTTATGGTATAGTTAGGTTCGGTTGTAAAACGCAACCTTTAAGTTGGAAAAGAATTGCGCGGAGAATAAATTTTTAGATTTTATCGCAAAGTTCGAATGAGAAATGCAACAAGGATTTCAGCGAATGCTTCTAAAAATGTCCTCTCTGGTATGTGACTTGCTTCTACAATGACAAGTAGTAGAGAAAATAGTCTAAAAACGGTCTAAAATTTGACAATCAATCATTTGACATATTGTAGATTTCATCGTTACCAATCACCGAGCTAGTCGACCGGTAACGGCTGACTGGTAAATTATGCTATGACGAGTCTGAAAAATAGTTAAGACTTGGTTGGAAGGAAGTTGAAAAAACCAACAGAAATAGTTTAAAATCAAAATAGACCTTGCAGGAAAAAGTTTTAAAGGGAATTTACCGGTTGGATATGGTCAACCGTTACCGGTCGTCTAGCCACAGTGAAAAATTAGTCTTAGTCCAATTATTATCAACCAAATTATAAAAGTTTTTGTTCTCACTATACCTCACCAGTGAAATCGAAGCTTAATGTGTCGTTTTTCAACCCAAAAATTTTCCACTCAATCTCCCCCTCGCTTTCCGTCAATTATCTGCTAACTAACTCTGAAATATCGACAACAATAAATAAGGGAAAAGTCGTCTTAATCCCACCAAATTGAAATTCTGCAAGGAACTTGGGGATTTATTATTCCACCGTGCAAACTTGAACCATTTCCTTAAACAACGATAATTCACGTTCTCGACATAATTAAAAAAAAAAACGTCTATGTTGAAATATTTTGGGCGGTGCGGCATAAATAAAGCGGCCGTCAAGAGTGCAAGCTGCATTTTTTTCTTATTTTTAGCTTATTTTTGCATTTTTCCTTTGGTGCGGCTGCCAAAATACCGTTACTGAGGCTTTTTATGTTAACTCCATGTTTATGTCTTGGTTGACGTCGGGTGGTGATTTTTCTTGTCCGTCGAGGGTCGTTAGGATTAAGGTGAAAATGCGCCGACGTTAATTGCTTATGGGCTATTCGTTAAAACGCCTTCAAATTTGGAACTCGTGGGTTCTCATCTACTACTACGTCAGAAATATTGGACGCAAATTAATTCTTTCATATCAAAATGAAGGCGTAAAGTAACAAAATAGCGCGCTTGCAATAAGAATCGAGGAAAGAATAAGTAGAAGAAAAACGAAAATTTTCAAAAATCCTAACAGAACACAAACATAACGAGTGTCCTAAAAATCGAACGAAATATTTTGGGAATAACTGGGCCATTTTTTAACCGATCTGAATGAGGGTGGTCTTGAATTAAAGCTAAGGAATCAGGCTATCGATTTGTGCAGATGGCGCTGCCGAATTAATCTTAGCGATGTTTGTTTTAAAGGCTTATTTCAGGTGCATGGGGATTGGTCAGTTAACAACCACTTGTTATGAGACAAAAAATGCAGCAGAGAAGCGGCTGGAACCTCCCCATCGCGTGGATCTTTGTATTCTGTGTAGATAGTAGTCAATTCAACAGATTTTTTTTTATCCTTATCGTCTGACGTCTGTGACTAATTTCGCAATTTTCTGACAAATACCGACATCACCTCGTACATCACCCATCACATTTGACAATATGTTCCTTTTAAGGTTAATCTTTTGCCAACTTTTTGACAATAACTGCCACTTTATGTCATCCACTGTCAGCCTGCTCCCTTTTAATGAGAAAGAATTTTTTCAATATTTTCCACTGAAATGGCAGAAACTGTGAATACATTTTTAGAACCAGAATTTGATCGTCTTTCTAATGGCGACATAAAAAAGAGGCCTTGTATTTAAAATTTTAAGTTGATATTCTTAAATGGCAGTTCGCGTGGGCCAATTGCTCCCAAAAGCCTTTCAGGTCTTCAACGGGTCACCTAATCTCCATGTACCAAATTTCAGCCAAATCGATTCAGTAATTTGGGCTATAATGTGTTTTTACTGTTATTATAAAATTTCGATTTTTTGAACCAAACAGCGCTAAATGCGAATTAATTTTGTCCTATTTAAAACCAAGATTTGAAGACCCTTCTGATGGTGACAATAAATCTTTCAAAAACTTGTTTTTAATGGTTTAATGATTGAATAATTTTAAATTTGGAAATTGGTGTGCCAAAAGGACACTTTCCGTGAGTCGATGGAATTCAAAATTTGTTCAGCTTTTCGAGGTGTAATACAATCCCTATGTGCAAAATTTCAGCCAAATCGATTCAGGGGCTTGGGCTGTACCGCGATTTTAAAGTTTGATAAAAATCAATTTTTTTTTAAATTTTTGGTCAAAAGGGCACTAAGAATGAATACATTTTTAGAAGCAGAATTTGAAGGTCTTTCTTATGGTGACGTGAAAAATGGGGGTTTGCATTTAAAATTTAAAAGTTGATGTGCCAAAATGGCATTTCCGGTTGCACGATTGGCTCCAAAAGCTTTTCAAATCTAAGTTGGGTTATGAGATGCCTACGTACCAAATTGCAGCCAAATCGGCCCAGTAGTTTTGGCTGTGGCGTGTTTACAAACGTACGTACGTACGAACGTACGTACGAACATACACACAGACACATTTTATAAACCACTTTTCTGGGTTCCTGAGACCTCAAAACGTGGAGATCTGGTGCTATCTCAAATTCGAAAATTTTAGTGATTGCAGTAACCTCCCGTTTTTTTAAAATTGTGATGGGGTTGGGGAGGTTAATAACCTTGAAGCACGTTCACTTTTCTTCAAAAATATTCTTTCAGAAGTTTATTTGATTCACGCATTGATTTTCTGTGATTTTTAAAAAATCATGTGTTTTCGCGTATTTTTATGAGTGATCTTAACTAAAGTAACACTGATGTATATTCAGCTTAATTTTCAGTAATAGAGGATTTAATTCAATGAAAACTACAGGCGGATGCCAATTGCGGGCAATGGGAAACTTATTACCGAGAATTAAGCTCTTTGTGATGTCATTTTAGTCATGGTCATTCTACGTGAAAATAGTCGAGAAAACATATTTTAAAAAAAAAACAGAAAATTAATGCGTAAATCAAATTAAGTTCTGAAAAAAGATTCTGAAAGAAAAATGAACGTACTTCAAGATTATGTGAGCCTCATAATGATTGGTTATTAACTGACCAATCCTTACGCACCAAAGATGAACCTTTAAGACAAGTATAACTAAGGCCATTACGGCAGCGCCATCTGTCGTAGTTTCCTAGTCAGTTCGAAAGCCTGATTCCTTAGTTTCAATTTAAGACCACGCCACGCTCATCCTCTTCGAATAAGATGTGGACGAGTTATTCCCAAAATATTTCGTTCGGTTTTTTTAGGACACCCGTTAGTTTTTTTCATAAGTAGGGTCGCGCGTTTTATGCAAAATGACCTCGAAAATGACGCATATTGGAAATGGATACAGTTTCAAGAAAAATTTTCCGAGATGTGGATGAAAATTTGTATATTTTGTAATCTAGAGCACACTTTAGGACACGGAACATACTTAAAAAAAACATAATATTCTTGTATATTTAGTCAATTTTCTACATTTCCAACTTATTTTTTTTGAACATCTTGCTTGGCTAAATGAAAAATGTTTTCCAAAATCGATACCTATGAGTTCACGGGTGTCAATCTTCAGTATTTACCTTTTGTGTAGTCTTGTGAAGATTTCTATACATTTTGTTTATATTTCTTTAACAAAAAACAGATTGTAATACTGCGATTTACATTTTGTAAAAATATGTTTTTGGTTCTCAAATTTTATTGAAACTCTTTCAATTACCACAAAAAGTATACCTAAAATGTCAATCCTTGGAAAAATGGTTCAATGCGACGTTCAATGTCTCTTTTCAGTTATCGCATGTCTTGTTGTCACACTGTAGGACCAGCACAATTTATTTTTATTAAATTACAAAACCGAACGTATTCTAAAAATTAATAACTGAAGTAATCTGATGGTGATTATTAATTGATGTCAGATAGTCTGTGAAAACTTTCTAATTTACTAAATTAAAATCGAATTTTAAGTGCCCCATTCAGAGGGCCGTAGCCCCCTTATTGATGATTTTTATAAAAGAAGGACATCTATGAATACTTTAATACTTATTCGAATCAACGTGATTAAACGAAAATAACGGTCGTCAGTCTAAGGGTTGCCAATTTTTATGATTAATGCACTACATCTGGTGCTTTTGGGTGCTTTCTAGTGTAAAGTGTAAAGCTGAAATATTTCAAATAAATTTCATTTCATTGAAATATTTCACACCTCTTGAAATATTTCATTAAACTTATTTTAGAAAACGCGCGCAAAATTAGTCGACATGACAATGAATGACATTCCACCCAGGTTCATATAACTTCAAAAATGTGGAAATATTCCAAAAAAATTAATAATTGTGATCCTAATCTCTGTTCTAACCAAAAAATGACTAACTACTCCTATTATTGATTTTACTGCGACTGGAAAACTGTGCTTCCCGGATGAGCACATACCTAAAGATTTGGAGATCTGCAAAACCTATTTTTTAGGCGCTCGACCGGAAAGTTAACCTTTCCGGTCAATTTTAGGACCGGAAAGTGGCTTTTCCCGGACTAGTCCGGGAAAGTGAAAAATAAATTTTCCCGGTCAAATTTGGGACCGGAAAATCAACTTTCCCGGACTAGTCCGGGAAAGTCGAAGTCCGGGAAAGTTAAATTTCACCGAAATATTCTAGAAAGTGTTTCACCGGAATATTATGGATTTTGTTATCGTGTTAATTTTTACTAGGCTCCTCACATTTTTCAGTGTAGATAATTTGAATTAAAATATTTAATTTCACACAGAAAATATGTTGCGAGCACCTAAAAAATTTAATACGTAACTCACATGTAAAGTGTCTTTCCTGGACTCGCAGGCTTTCAGGCTTCCGCCTACGGCGTCAGCCTGAAATCTGCCTATTCGTCCAGGAAAGATCACTTTCCATACTCTTTACGTAAATAACTATTATTCAAAGTTTTTTTTATTTCTTTTGTAAATATACCTAACATTGTTTTAAATTTTGTCGAATTTCTTATATAACTAAACAGTAGTGTTGAAACTTGCGGGTTGTAGGTAAGTACTTAATTTGTAACTAAAAAATATTAATTCTTATAAATTTTTAAGCTGTCTTTCATGTTTAATGAAATATTTCAAAACAATAAGTTTCATGAAATTTTTACAACACTAGTGCTTTCATCTCATGACATTTTGTGACAAATTATTTATTTGTTAGTCGTAGTCGTCATTTTTTGTGACAGCAATATTAAAACTGCCACTATTGGCAGAGCCGATAATACAGCCGGACTATTTTACCTACTGCGTAGACTGATTCCCTTCATGCATTGGAATTGTTGAAATCATCAATAGGAGTGATTTCCGGACCCATGTTTATAATGTCTGTCCGGGATCCACACGACCGAGATTCACCCTATTTCCATGGCGAATCATTGTTGACAACTTTTTTTCATATTTTTCGATGTAGAATCAACCCCCGAAATATTTCAATGTGATTTCCGGACACCCTGTAATGCGCATATTTTGTCAGTTTTGTGCATACGAATCCGCGCCCTCTTCACAAGTATGAGTTTGATGCGTGACACCGCTAGGTTGTAATAAATACGATATTGATTCGTTTTTTTTTAAATTGACTTTCATAATCAGCGTAAGCGATTATTCTTAGCCAATTTATCCGATTCTGTATCTTCAGTACCTAACAACACAAGAAAAAACACCCTTTCTCTTTTAATTTTAAAAATTTCCATATTTCAGGGTGCAAAAATAATATACCTGTAGTTGTCTATCTGGTTCCCTTTTGTTAGGAAATCGCTGTTTTGAGTTGTTTTTTTTTTCATTTGGCCGCTTTTGTTTGTTACTTGTATTAAGCTGTGATATTCATGTTAATATTTATTTGTCTTGTTTGACTTGTAAATTTTTTATAGTGTAGTTGTGGAAAATAAATTTAAAAAAATTTGCAAACACCACTTGTGTCGTATCTCTCGGTCGACATCGAAAATCCGAATAGACCAAGTTATCCCCCCTGACAATCGTCTACCGGTTCCGACATAGTCAGAAAAACAACTTGATTATGCTGTAAAAACGAAGAACAAATGTGTGCTTTTCACGGCTTTTCGATTGCCTGATCACCTGACGGCGATCGAAGATACTCACTACGCATTCGAAACGTTGAGAAGGCAGACAAGTTCGAAATGGGTCTCGAGGCATGACCGTCTCTAGCTACAGGCCATGTCCTAACCGTTTGGCAACATGGCGAGAGATTTACTGTCAAATTGACAAATTGTCATTAAAGTGAAATGTTTGCAAAAAATAGCAAAAATATTAGAATCTTTACCAATTGCAAATGATTAATGTACTGGAAATGCATATTTTGAAGAAAGTGGTAAGACGAGGTGTAATATGTATGGTATTTAGTAAGCTTACAGAAAGGGCGGTGAAATTTGAGGACAGAATGGGAGAAAGATTGGACTGCATGATATTACAGGAGTTTTGGAAGGAGAAAAGGAGAGAAAAAGAAGAATGGAAAGAAAGACAAAAATACTATGAGAGAAATGGGTACGCATGGGAAGACATAGAACGACGCAGAGAACAAGGGAGATGGATGAATGGAGCGATGTGCGAGAGAGATAGAGATATAGATATACAAGAGAGAAGAGCACGGATAAAAGAATCAAGGTATAATGCAAAGTATAAGGATATCATATGTGCGGGGCTACCAAGTTATTTGAACAGAGTGAGTGCGAAAGAAAAAGGAATGATAGCGAGATTTAGATGCGGGAATGAGGAGAGAGAAAACAGATTCTGGTTGGAAGAGGAAGGGAGAGTATGCAGAGTATGTGGAGAGGCAAGAGAGACGATAGAACATATGTTGAGAGAGTGCGAGGGGATGAGAGAAGAGGAACGGGAAAGAAAATGGATATTGAACGAAAGGGGAACAGGACTAGAATGGATGAGGGAAGTAGAGAGGCAGAGGGAAATAAGGAGAGGGGAGGGAAGAGAAGACAAAAGTGGAAGATTAAAAAGAGAAGAAGGATCTTAATTTCATTTTAAATATTTTTGTATATATAATTATATTGTAAGGGCAGGGCTCATTACAAGCCGAAAGGCAAAGTAATAAAGTATTCTATCTATCTATCTAGTAAGCTTACAGTGATAAATTTTGGTTACAGACCCATATTTAAAATATTATCTAAGAAGATTTTGTAAAATTGATTTCACCGAGCTTTCAATTAAATACTCACTGGAATTGAGTCTTTCCATCAGAAAGTTTAGATATAGACACCAGAAAATCATTTTGACTGGATGGATAAATCACATTTAAGACAAGACAAGACTTATTTCATAGTTCAGAGCTTCCAGCGCCAACTTTGCAAAAATAAATGATAAAAATGACTGACTTGTCAAAAAAAAAATGACCTCGGTAAATAAGAAAAAGACAATGGCCGGTATGAATAAACGGTAACAAAGCTCTTGCTTACAGTTCTATCCTTTTCTCGTCCACGAAAAACTTATATTTACATCCTTTATTAATGCAAGTTTGAGCATTTTGTAACACTTTATGTATACCAGCCCGAGAAAATAATAGAACTATGAGCAAAGGCTTTGTTACCCTTTATTCATACCGGCCATTAAATGAAAGAAGATGTACATAAATGGCAGGTATGAATAAATGGTAACAAAGCTTTTGCTTATAGTTCTATCCTTTTCTCGCGCACGAAGAGCTTATATTTGCATCCTTTGTTAATGGGAGTGTGAGCATTTTGTAACAGTTGGCTGGTATGAATAAAGTGTTACAGGATGCTCATACTTGTATTAATAAAGGATACAAATACAACTTACTAGTGCACGAGAGAAGGATAGAACTATAAGCAAAAGCTTTGTTACCGCTTATTCATACCGGCCAATATTCGAAAGCAACACAAGTTAACACAACTTTATTGCAGGTATTGCAAATAAACAATTTCTAAAACTAAAAACTAAGAAATGTTTTGTTTCTTGACCACAAAATTATCAATTAAGGTACTCATTTTAAATTTTCTTCTCCAATTCATGAGTGTCTTTTTTTCACTGATCCAACTGAGCAATTTGAGCACCCCCTAAGTACGACTTATAATGCTTTTTGACAGATTTTTTCAGTGGCGTAGAGTGGAATCGATCCATCAATAACTTATCATTTGTGGAGAAAATCTATTTTGGCCCAAAAAAAAAAGACAATAAATGACGCAGATGTGAAAAAAATTACTTTAAATGACTACTAAAAAAATAAATGACAATAAATGATTTAAATGACTTCTTTCGCAAAAATTTCACTTTAATGACAATCGTGACAAGTGGTCAAACTGGCGCTAAATCTCCTCTGGCAGCGTTGCCAAATGGTTAAGCACAGGACCTGAAGTTAGAGGCGGCCATGCTCGAGGACATAAATCGATCCTTGATTTAAGAAGAGCATTGTTGCTTTGTTGTCATAAATTTTTTGGAGAAGGGCAAGTGGCTAAAGCAATTGCTTTTTATTTGATATGTACTTGTTCCGGAAGGTCCAAAGAATGTAAAAAAACGGGAAAATAGGATATTTTTACGATTTAGTTACTAAATGTATGTACTTATGTACATATGTACTTGTTCCGGAAGGTTCAAAGAAGGTAATAATGATTATATTCCATAAACTCGTCACGTCTGTGTACATTTAGTAACTAAATCGTAAAAATATCCTATTTTTGCCGTTTTTTTACGTTCTTTGAACCTTCCGGAACAAGTACATATCAAATGAAAAGTAATAATTGCTTTAGCCACTTGCCCGATGAGCTCTTCCAAAGGAATTGATGACAGCAATGCAACAACTATCAGAATGCCAGGCTTAAGTAGAGTTTACATAGTGTTGCAAGTGTTGATAACGGCCACTAGATGGCGTGGCGTCGTCTACATCACCGTTCGTTATTCGTTTCTCCAGAATATAAGATTGTAAAGGGACTAGACTTACCGATTTTGCCGTTGGGGCTGTAGGGGTCGTAGCTGCCTGAGGACATGGGGGAGGAGTACCCGTTGCTGATGACCGTGTAGGCGTGGGGTGGCCCAGGAGAGGGTGTGAGGGGCGGCACACTTCCACTAATAGTCCCCGGACTGGGAGAGCTCAACCAGTCTTCGTTACGCGACCTTTTGCTAGCACTAGCACCACCACCGAGGGAACTAAAAGGTCCACCACCCAGTCCATTGCTGGGTACCACTGTTACGTTGGTGATGCCGTTGAGTATAGCAGCAGAAGTGGCGGTCACCATCCCATTGCTGGTCGTACATAGGTTGTTAATTGTAAGGCCGTTGGTACTGGTGGAGCAGGGCGAATGTAACTGTGGAGGCTCGGATTTAACAAGCAGCACGTCATCTTCACGGTAGATCATCTCGTGCTTGATGTCCATGCTGCCCACGGCGTACCTACATAGGGTTGGCTGTGGTTAACTGTCGTTACCGAAGGGGCGGGTATAATCGAGACATGCTCGCAACACCTGCAACAAAAAGCAATTATTAGTACAAGTTTACATTTCAAATTTAAAATCTCTTCACTAGTTTTTTTGTGTTTTAATTTGTCTCTGTTTTCTGTTTTGTTACTGCTTGTTTACTGCACATGGTGCCTTTACTCTTGACGTGTCTTATAAGTTTAGATAAGCAAATTATGTAAGCTTAAAGGCACAGTAAACTTAAAAATATTAATTTTTCAAAAATTAGTCTAATTGATAGTTTATAGCATTTTATAAATGTTGCCGTAAATAAAATTGCCCCAAAGAACTTCAATTCGTTGCTAGAATCGGTTTGAGTGAGGCGCGTGACGTCATTTGTGATACAGCTGTCCGCTCGTGCTTGCCAGTGATCTTATAGATCTCGCGCGTTAGAAATAATTATTGTTTCTTCTGTAACTTTTGAACGAGTGGATGGATTTCAAAAATTGTTGCATTGCTTTACAGAGGATTTCATACTCTTTAAAATGATGCACCACAAAAGGTCCAAATGTAATTTAAAATTTTACTATTGATCGGGTTGGAAGGTAGACGGATATTAAAAATATTTACAGCATTGGATTGGTACTGAAATTAGCTTTCAAATGATGTGTTGCAAGTGAGGGGTTGCCGCTTGAAATTAGGAAATGCTTTAATGCAGAGACAATGCTTTCCAAGTGCAAGCACACGCGGCGTATCACATGTGACGTCATGACGGATCTTTGCGGGGCTGTTTGAAGTCGAAAATAAAATCATTTTCTTTTTGCGGACATGTTAGCTCTCGTTTCCAGTAATTTTCTGTTCTTTTATGCAATAAAAAATACATGGGTTTTTTAGTTTACTGTTTACTGTGACAAATATAGTTATTATTATTAGTTTTGGGTGTAAAGCTCGCATTTCTACGAAAGCGTAGAGCGGACGCGAATGAAAAATAAAAATGCTTTCGACTTTTTTCTGACAATATCATTTTATTCTGGCAATTTCGACTTTTTTCTGGCAATTTCGACTTTATTCTGTCAATTTTGACTTTATTCTGGCAACTTCGACTTTTTTCTGTCAATTTCGACTTTATTCTGTCAATTTTGACTTTACTATATTTATTATGGTTACTTTAATCGTTCATTTACTATTAACTGATCTGTTACTTTTCTTCGACCGAAAAAGGATTTAATCTGTAGTTTTAGTACTGTAGCACAATGCGGTACTCTTGTCTTTGAATATTCGCTCGCTCGCTTGTTTAGTCTGTCCGTCAGATAGCTTGAGAACGGATTGATATAGCCAGTTGAAATTTGGTGTACCTACAGGGTGGTTTCTTTTTCACTGCTCACCATTGGCATCTCTTAAATGGTAAGAGTAAGGAGTCGGTCAAATTAGAGAAAAGTTGCGCTATTTTTTGGTGATCAAGAATCTGAAGAGTACTTCCCGATATCTTGATTCGTTCCTGAATTATTCCGAAAAATCTGAAACTTCATATCCCCTAACGATTGCTGTTATTTAAATGAAACTTGGTACTTTGATATTTTTGACAGCTGTCAATGAGATGGCATCGAAAAAATTTTCTATGGCTTCTAAATTTTGAGCAATGACATCAACTTTTGATACTCTTATGGCCGCCATGTTAAATTTTGGCACCATCCGACACACAAGCAAATTAGTTTTTCAAAAATGTAGCCAGCAAGAACTTTATTGAAAAAACATGTGACACACCACATCAAAACCTATTTTATTGAATTTTCAATTCAATTAAGTGAAACGTTAAAAGAGATTAAAAAACTTAGTATATACTACTTTTACTTTTATTCAGAAAATTTTACACTAATTTTAAAAACTATTCATACCAATTTTAGAATTTTGACGATTTTTAAAAAAGTCTATATTAATTACATTTTTGAAGTCAATTTTTTTCTGTATCCCATGGTGTCAAAATTTAATATGGCGGCCATAAGAGAATCTAAAGTTGACTGTCATTACTCAAAATCTAAAAGGCCTAGAAAATTTCTGTGGATACCATTTGATTGACAGATGTCAAAAATTAAATAATTTTATTTAAAATTGCAATTTTCAGATAACTCAGGAGCGCAACATTTAACCTCTTACCGCTCTTACCGTTTAATGGTGAGCAGTGATAAAGGAACCACCCTGTATACAGTTATGTACCGATAAATACTCGGCGGGGATTGCTTTTGGGCCATATCGGACCGAGGGGTGGGAGTTAATGGTGGAAAACCGAAAAACTATTAATTGCATTAACTCGAGTACTATTGGAGGTATCCTAATGAAACTTGGTATGCAGATTCGACCTTCAAGTCTGAGGATAACATTTAGGGGAAAAAAAGAATATGATAACTCCGCAGGGGTTGCACATAGCTACTTAAAACCCGATGCACACACATATTTGGATAAAATCTTGTGGGGGATGCCCTTTCCGCAAAATCGGACAGATGGCGTGGAAATTAGGGGTTGCAAATCGAAATTCCGCTTCATAAGTATTGATCGAAATTGGCGTCATTCAATAGCTTTCCATTAATGATACAAAAAAGGTGTCATTCATATTTTGAGAAAAACCACCCTTAAAGTCGCTACAACTCCTAACATGCAGAAACACAAAAATACGAGAACTCAAAAACTACTCAACGTATCAAGGTAGAATGTGGTGTGTTAATTTTCAGTGACATCGTAGGTGGTTGGACAAATTTTCACTAAGACCTAACAAGAGGGATGAAATTTAAAGGTTGAAACTTGAAATTTCTTCAAGTAAATGGTAGCATAAAATTCGATAGATTTCGATCAACTATTGAAAAAAGGTCTGAAGTCAGTAAATACGCAAGGAGTTATGCAACACCGGATAAATAAACTCACCCCTGTGAAACATAAAGGGGTGAAATCATGAAAAACTCGAGGAAAAACTCAAAAACTGCTCAAGGTGTCAAGGCAAAATTTGATGTATCAATTTACAGTGAATCTGTTTAGGCGGATGCGAAAATTTTCGTTATGATCTAACAAGGGGGATGATATTTAAGGATTGAAACTGGTGAAATAAAATTACGAGATCCGATAGATTTCGGTCAACCACTGAAAAAAGTCTTAAAGAGTCTTTAACCTAAAAGTAACCCCTAGGCTCGGGGCTCGGGAAATTTAATAACAGGCCAACCCCCCCGCTTAATTTGCTGGGGCCTTATTTAGCTTTTTGCCGCTCCTTCTATAAAACTGTAGAATAAAATTTTGAAAAATTTCATGGTCACGCATTTCTTAGATTTCAGAATACCTCACATGCAAGGAAGAAATTGAAAAACTTTCGTACCCAAGTCTGTTTTTTATCGAAGTGCTGATTGTTGCTATAAAAAAAGAGCGAGAAAAATAGTGATTTTCAGACAAAGAAAGGCACAGTTTACAATAATTATACATGGCTAGTCAAATGTATGGAAATTTCCCAAACAATTCACTTTATCAAAAAATTGTTCAAATAAGAGTTGAATGGTAAATTTAGAGGCACGTTTTGGGTTAATAATCTTTTTCTTTTTGGCAGACATTACTAAGCAATGACGTCATCGGCATTTTTTTTTAATGATAAGATATGTCAAGTGCAGTACGTAATACTCAGTGAAGCAGACATCAAGAAAGTGAATCGCATCAAAAAGATGCGCCTGAATTTGCTTTTTAACTTTTATTGGGACATTTTTTTGATAAAGTGCATATTTTGTGAAATAGACGGTCAAATCCATATTTTTGGAAACATATTCAATTGATATTTTCTCGAAATTTCCATTATGTAAGAGCATGATTTTTTCACACGGTTGTAAAAAGAAAAAAATTACCGTTCCAATAATACCGTACTTGACATATCTTCTCATATAAAAAAAATCGATGACACCATTACTAGGCACCCAATGTCAAAAAAAAATTGCCCCTAAATTTATCATTCACTTCTTATTTGAAGGATTTTTTGATACAGTGAATAGTTTGGGAAATAATCGGCTTTTATCCATACATTTGACTAACCCTGTATGTCTAGACAAGGTAAGTCCACGGCCTGTGAGGTAGGGTGGAGCGTCGCTATAGGTGGAGGATTTTTTTTTTGCAAAAATGAAAACGCCTGTGCGCATAAAAGTTGTCTCTCAATAAGAGAAGTCAACTGTATTTTTTTTTTAATTTTTCGCAAACCCCTTCCACCCTCCCAAAGCCTTCAAAAATTAGCAAATTCAAAAAAAGTAAAAAAATGCTTCATGATGTCAAAAAGTTATATTTACTTAATTTTTTTGTGAAACACATTACTTTATTATAAAAACCCTTTTCATTTGGATAAAAAAAAAGAAATGAGGCAAATATACACTAACCAACAAAATCTTACGTATTTTATTTTAGGACTGCATATGTGGCAAATGTCTGTTTTTATTTAAAAAATTATTAATTATTTCATGTATAAGCCTTAAAAATTTTACAGCAGACATAAACGTTAAACAATAAAATATTTTTATCTGTGGAGGAAGATGTATTGTTAATGAATTGAAACTTTTCGTGGCTTAAAATGTTGGCATTGTTGGTCCTGAGTCTATGCTTAAGATCAAATCGTGCGTTTTAGGTTTACAACAATGCAAAATCGAGTTTTTGAAGTTGTTGACAGTGCAAAAACGTATTTACGACTATGATTAAGTGTTTAACCGCTCAAATCGTGCATTTTGATCTCATAACAGTGCAAAATCGCGTTTTTGATTGCATAAGCTAGTTTTGATTTCATGACAGGGTAGAATCGTTCTCTTGACGTCGCTTTAAGTTCGAATGGTGCCACTTGAACTCAGAATAGGGCAAACACATGTTTTTGACGCTGCTTAAGCTGAAATTGTGCATTTTCAGCTTATAACATGGCAAAATTCACACCGTTTTACCTCAAATCGTGTATCCTGAGCTCAAAATTGTCTTTTAGTATAGTTTAATTTGAAATCACGCGTTTTCAGATCAGATCATTGAGAGAAATGCCTCTTTTCCTCTGCTTAAGTTCAGATCGCGCACTTTGACACTGATTAGAATCAGATCGTGTGTTTTGAGTTTAACAAAGCGTTATTAATGCTTTTTGAACTGAAATAGTGCGCTTGTTTCAAATTGGTCAGTTTGGCGGTGCATAACTGCATCCTGCATCATAGATGTGCTTTTGATGCTGTTAATATTGATCAATATTGTCTACGAAAAGTTCTAGCAGTTTCTCATCGAACCTAATATTTTTTACTGTACATAAACGAGAAATTTATGTTCCCTATTAGGTTACAACACAAAAATACTTACATGCATATTACATAATTTTCCTATATTCTCTTTTTTTTGGAAATTGAAAATGCTTGACCGCCAAAAAGTTGCTAAAAGGAAATATAAGCCTTTTATTTAAGTAAAAAAAAATCGTTGCATTTCATTTTCAACCCTCCCAGAGCGATTCTTTACGTCGTAGACATTCAGGCCTTGGGGGGGTGGAAAACGCAAACCAATAAAAAATTTTCATTAAAGTAATAAAATAATATTAACAATTAACAACTTTTTCGCGCACAGGCATTTTGAAATTCCAAAATTCGAAATGACGCTCCACCCTACTGTGAGGCCCCAGGTCAGTGTCTAAGCCTAAATACGGCTCTGGGTGGAAGTCAATTATTTATTTTGTTTTACGCCAATGCACAGGACAGGCCGCCCTGGGAAATATACCAGAAAAAAGTCGAAATTGACAGAAAAAAGTCGAAATTGACAGAAAAAAGTCGAAGTTGCCAGAATAAAGTCTAAATTGCCAGAATAAAGTCGAAATTGCCAGAAAAACCAGTGAAATGCGAGCTCAGAGAATTCACAGCTAGACGACATCAATATATATTTTTGAAAAACCACATTTTTTAGCTTTCCATCAGAACCCTAAAACGCAAAAATTTCCCGCTATAGCAATTCGAATTTAGTAACTTTGCTGTAGAAGTTAAAACCTAAAAATCGATTCTTGTCGATTCATTACAACCGACTTGATATGAGATAAATGTGTGTCAAGGGGTCAACCGGCGAGAGTTGTTTGTAGGTACGTTCCAAGAAAAATGTCAACAATTAACGTGGGCAGGTGTGTCTAATTCGGCGGCGGCGGGCGGGGGTTGTCTAGACGTCGTCGGGGGCGGTGCACTCGCAAGGTCGTGGAACTGGGAAAGTGAAATTCTCGCCGACGCATAAAAAGTGTATCGGGGGGTAACTAAACGCCCCACCCTGTAGTCTGCGCCGCCGATGGATGCAGCGGATCATAGACGCTTTTCGGCGGCGGGCGGCGGCGGGATCGATACCACCAGACACAACACACGCATTCCCCTACGCTTTGGACAGGTTATTGCTCGACGTGATCAACTGTACGTACTCCAAGTAATTAATGCGCCGCCCCCGGTTGCATGCAATCGTGGAAAACAACAGATAAGCTGGAAAATTGTGAGTTTGCTCCACTTTTTTACGTCTGACCGCCAACGCCACTATTGGCAGACTTTTTTTTTCAGCATTTTTAATAATATTTATTTAGAATATAATTGTAAATAGCAAATTGGTGATTCAAATAACTACCATCAGCAAAACGGCCCTTCTTAACCACTTTTTTGTAGTACCTATAGGATCAGTTTGATTTCGAAAATGTAAAAATACTACTAACGGGTGTCCTAAAAAAAACTGAACGAAATATTTTTGGGGACAACTCATCCATTTTTTAACCGATTTGGATCAACGTGGACTTAAATTAAAGCTAAACAAACAGGCTATCGATTCATTCAAGAGAACACGACAGATGGCGCTGCCGTAGTAGCCTTAGCCATGCTTGTTTTAAAGGCTTACTATAGGTGCATGGGGATTGGTCAGTTAACAACCAATGGTTATGAGATAAAAATAACCTTGAAGCACGTTTACTTTTCTTCAAAAAGCTTCTTTCAGAAGTTCGTTATGATTCACGAATAAATTATCTGTGATTTTTTCAAAATCATATGTTTTCCCTTATTTTCACGCCTAATGACCATAATTGAAGTAACAGTGATGCATTTTCTGCTTAATTTTCAGTAATAGAGGATCTAATTGAATGAAAAACACAAGCGGATGCGAACTGGAGGAAAGGTTATTACTGAGAATTAAGCTCTTATTGCTTCATTGTTACTTTAGTCATGGTCATTCTGCATGAAAAAATGTGAAAACACATATTTTTTAAACAATCACAGAAAGTCAATGCGTGAACCAAATTAACTTCTGAAAAAAGATTCTTAAAGAAAAATGAACGCCCTTCAAAGTCATGTGAGTCTCATAACGACTGGTTGATAATTGACCATTCCCCACGCCCCTGAAATGAACCTTTGAGACAAGTATCACTAAGAGAACTATTGCAGCACCATCTGTCGTAATTTCTTAGACAGTTCGAAAGCCTGATTCCTTGGCTTCAAATTAAGGTCAGGTTCATCCAAATCGGATAAGAAATGCACGAGTTATTGCCAAAAATATTTCGTTAGGTTTTTTTGGACACCCGTTAGTATTAGATTAGGGAAGAAGAGATGTTGGCTGTGGAATATTGTAAATAAAAAATTCTTGGGTCATTTGCTGCTAAAATCCTCGGACCGGTCGATTTTATTTTTTAAATGCGGATCTGACTCTGCAGTCAGATTTTTTTTCCAACTTCCGGTTTAACCGGAAATGATCTTACCTTTGTTTTCTCAAATGGAAAGACACTTCTTTTCTCAACGGAATCAGAGTCTACGATTTTTTCTAAGTCGGAAGTGCAGTCACGGCCACCCTAGATTTTCAAAAACAGAAGAAATCGGTCAAAAAACAAGATTTTTGAAAATTGCAAATACACGTCAACCTTATTTTTTCGATACAAAAACTGCGCGATTACATTTTCAAAAAATTATTTTTGCTATTGTGGCAGATAGTGAAAAGTGAAAGAAATTTAAAAAACAAAGGCAAATAAAAGGAAATATAACTGCGCAGTTGAATTTGCATCAAAAAAATAAGATTGACGTGTATTTGCGATTTGCAAAAATCTTGATTTTTGACCGATTCCTGCGATGTTTTTGAAAATCTAGGGTGGCCGTGACTGCACTTTCGATCAAGTATGATACCTACATAATGTTAACTCAAAAAAAATCGTAGATTCCGAATCCGTTGAGAAAAAAGTGTCTTTCCATTTGAGAAAGCAAAGTTAAGGTCATTTCCGGTTAAACCGGAAGTGGGAAAAAAACACTGGGAACCCGTGGGAACCCAAAAAACTTTAGAAAATTTAAATGCAAACCCCCATTTTTCGCCTCACCTTATGAAAGCTCTACGAATTCTGCTTCTAAAAATTAATTCATGCTTGGTGTCCCTTTGCTCAAAAATCAGTGAAGTGAAGAAAACTTGTATATTTTTCTTATTAAATTGGTCGAAAACCTTGTGTGCCATTTTTTCGAAAAATGTCATTTTAGTTCCAAAAAGACCCTTTTTTGAATTTATTTTTGCAAAAGAGCATATTCTTACTATCGCATTCGATAGCTGTTGCATTGCCGTATCAATAACGTTAGTGCCGTTTTTTTCGAGAAGTGCCATCTTCGAGGCAAAAAGGCCCCTTTTTGAATTTTTCTTAGCAAGAGCATATTAGTATTATCGAATTCTATAGGTATGTTGCATTGCCGGATCGAAAATCCTAATGCCATTTTTTGGAAAAATGAGAAATGCCATTTTAGGGGTAACAAAAATTTTTATTTAAATTAATTTTAAAAAATTTGCGTCGGGTGCCATGCGCACGGCAGCACCAGCGATCACGGCATTCCACTAGCACAACCCGGCCGACACGATCGACTTCTGACTCACAGATTCTGACTTTAACCATTGGACTCGATTTATATTTTTAAATCAATTTTTGTCTATGTTACAAAAGCTGGTTAAAGTTAATTGCTGCATTTACAAATTTTGTGAAAAAGTAGAAGTTTCTACCCTCTCCGAGACTGCAAATTTTTTTAGGTAGTTGTTATTTTATCTGCTTGTTTAGATCTTAATTTGTAACCTTGAAAAAGCGAAAAGTCTTCTCAAAATGTTTGCAAGTTTTAATTGAAGTGCAACAAATCCCCGAGATGTTGTTATTTATGATTATAACATTCAATTAATAAATATTTTACTTAAAATAGTTTGTTCTTTCAGTTAAAGTTTACTTCATACGGTTAGTTCGTCAAATTTTCAGTTCGAGTGCGTTTGCAACATTTTTTGGCTGCGTGAACTTGGCGAACGAGTTAAAGCACTAATGGTACAACACCTCTCTATCATTAGTGCTTCATTAGTGCTTCTTAGTGCTTCAACCCCAACCCCAGCGGACCAACCCTTCCAGAGTTATTGAGATAGGCAACCTGCCACAGCAAGGGGCCGCATAGGCTTCAAACTTGGCAACACCTCAAAAAGTGATCTTTGGCATCTAGGTAAGAAGTGTGCAAAGTTGTACAGTCGAGAAAGTAAGTCATGCACTCAACTCTTGAGCGTTACGCTCAAAATTTAGAACACCAGGCTTCGATAGTGGTGCATTTCCATGTCACTAGAACCGGCACCAGTTGGGGGTTGTATTGCTGGGTCAAAAAACCTAGGACTGTATGCCCGTTAAGAATTATTTGCTCAAGAATTTGGGATAAAGTGCATTATTTACTTTTTCGACTGTACCATCGCTTAATCATAAAGTGCAGGGTAAAACCCAAGAGCGTCCCTACTAATTGGGATCTCGAAAACTATAAGAGTTAGAAGATCGTGTAAAAAAGTTAGCTGTTAGACTGTGTAAAAAAACCGGGTAAGTATGTCCATTTGAAAATGAAAAGTTGACACCCTACTTTACTTGTAATACACTAACAAAGCACTAAAGATGGAGGGTTGTAAAAACATTAGTGCTTCAAGTCATCCGCTAAGTGTGAAGTTGGCGGACGAAAAACAAGAGTTAATTACTCCTGACGGGTTGGTCCACTGATGGGGTTGGGGTTGTAACACTAAGAAGCACTAATTATGGAGAGGTGTTGTACCATTACTGCTTCAAATCGTTCGCTAAGTGTGAAGTTGGCGGACGAAAAAGAAGTGTTAATAACTCTGAAAGGGTTGGTCCGCTGGGGTTGGGGTTGAAGCACTAAGAAGCACTAAAGATGGAGGGATGTGAAAACATTAGTGCTTCAAGTCGTTCGCTAAGTGTGAAGTTGGCGGCCGAAAAAGAAGAGTCAATAACTCTGGAAGGGTTGGTCCGCTGGGGTTGGGGTTGAAGCACTAAGAAGCACTAACGAAGCACTAAAGATGGAGGGGTGTGAAAACATTAGTGCTTCAAGTCGTAAAGATGGAGGGGTGTGAAAACATTAGTGCTTCAAGTCGTTCGCTAAGTGTGAAGTTGGCGGCCGAAAAATAAGAGTCAATAACTCTGGAAGGGTTGGTCCGCTGGGGTTGGGGTTGAAGCACTAAGAAGCACTAACGAAGTACTAAAGATGGAGGGGTGTGAAAACATTAGTGCTTCAAGTCGTTCGCTAAGTGTGAAGTTGGCGGACGAAAAAGAAGTGTCAATAACTCTGGAAGGGTTGGTCCGCTGGGGTTGGGGTTGAAGCACTAAGAAGCACTAATGAAGCACTAAAGATGAAGGGGTGTGAAGACATTAGTGCTTCAAGTCGTCCGCTAACTTCCAGTGATCCACATTTTTTGTGTGTTCTCGTTATTGCTTAGAACAGTGAAATGCTCATATCAGTAAATCTCAAAAGTTTGCAGCGTTCTTTCATTCTTATACTCAAAAATAAGGAACAGTTGATGTTTGTTTCTTTCATTTTAGGATGGACTATCACCCATTTAAATAAACACCAGTAGGTATTCACCCCATCACCCAAGTGTTTTTAGTTTTATGCTCGGTTTTATGTCTTTTCATAAAACAGTTTTTTTAAATATCTTAATTAAGGAGACCCTGGAAACATTTTTTTTACCAATAAAACATAGTGTCAACGCTTGTTCTATGCAGCCTTAAAATTTTTGCCGTTTGGCTTTATGACCGCTTTGTAAATGCTTAATTGCACTTCTTGCCAACTAATTGACTTTAATGATGGTTTTAAAACGTCAATAGCTATAGGTACATAATATTATACTCAGCTACTTAAATATGTTGCATTATTATTGTTTTTTTTTTTGGTTACGACCAAACTTGAAATTAATTTTGTAAATTTCTGCAAGGAATAGTCTCGAATATAGTGCTCCTTCAGCTTCAAGTTTAAAGTAACCCATTAACAAAATTTAAACACCAGTTAATTTATGTTTTAATAACTTTACTGCTTTACCAATTACGTACAATTTAGTTTTTGAAAAATTTAAAAAAATAATCCATAACTGCACAACCGGCTCTAAGACAAATTGATTCTTAAAAGGTTGTAAGATCTGCAATAACGTTTGTTTATTGAAGTTAGAAAAGGTACTTTCAACACCTTTTGAAACCCTAAAGCCCTCTTTCAAAACCAAATCTACAAAAACTACAATTTTAAATCCAAAATTCTGTTGTAGCAGACATATTTCATAACTTCAACACGCAATTTGCGTGTTAATCAAACTCCGTTTTTGTATGGAAATAATGAAATAAAAGGATCATATACAGACAGAATCAAAATTTCTCCTTCAAATCGTAATTTCTTTATTATTTCTCTTCAGCTCTAGGTATTCACGTTTATGAAATGCCTACATGCCAAATTTCAGCAAAATTGGATCAGAGGTTCGGTCTGCGGCTGTGGCGCATTATCTAATGTTTCTTCAAAATGTCAAATTTTGGTATTTTCGCCCAAAGGGCACCAAGTCCAATTTTAAAACCAGAACTTAAAGCTGATGTGCCAAAATACTAATAACAATCTCCACATACAAAATTTCAGCCAAATTGGTCCAGGCGTTAGGTTAAAAATTAAAATTTTTTGATCGTTTTGTCAAAAAAGCACTAAGAGGCAGATTCTGACGCCCTTTCTTATGGGGACGGCAAAAATGGGGGGTGTAATGGTGTAATAATAACAAACAGACTTATTTTATTCTCAAGGCACTTTACATGCGGGTTGAAAATATTAAAATGTGAAGAGAATATAAAAAAAACTTACACAATTTAGACAAACAGAATACAATTAGCGTACAAAACAAAGAATTTGGCTATTATATTGACAATGCATGACGAGTCGCTTTCTTACACAAATGTAATGACATAGCGAAAAAGTCTATATTCTGGTGATAGGTTACAATGCCTCATGATGGAATTTATCGGACTAGTTGGTTCTATGCGTTTTTTTTAAATATTAAATTCCCTGAAATATGAAAATTTCAATAGCTTTATGACCCCATCCAGATTCCAGACTATAGCAATATCAAGGTTTGCCTCTAGACTGTATCACTTTAATGTGGCAAAGCAGAATACTACTTTTTACTCTTATGAATTCATTATAATAAATTTATTAGCGATATGTTTTAGTGCAGATTACCATAAAGCTTTCTCCCTATTTAGAACCAAACAGCTTTTTGCATTCTTTCCATCACTTTTAAAATGCAACCCCTCATTCCGAATCCAAACTATCTATCCATCACTGTCAATTAATGGGAAGGGTGCAACCCTTGTCGATTTAAATTTAACATCTCCAAAAAAAAAGTATCATGCCGACAAGCAAGAAATTCTGCAATATTTCGCCCCGTCTATTTTCAGGCTCCATTCAGAGAGGGTCGCAATATCGATCGCGAATCCCGCTCGCCCTTTCCTTGCAGCTGAATCAGGCTGCCTGGCGTGACCTCTGAACCCTGTTGAAGGCTGTGACCTATATACGGAACCGGGGTCTTGGATTTCTAATTATGGCAGCGGCCAATATACCGTTTTATAGAGAACCTTTTTGAGTCACGCTGTGCCTTTACATTTTCCTTGAACTTATCGCGGACCACCCGTGGAATACCAGGAATACCTTCGAGGAAAGGAAAAATCGAGATAATTATGAACTTTCAGTTTTGTGCGGCTGAGGCTCTTTGTTCGTCGGATTTTGTTTCTTTACAAAATATCTTCTCTTGAAAAAAGGTTTGGATTGTTTTTTTCCTAACTGAAAGATTAAAAAAAGATTGAAAAATAGAAAAGAGAGATACTTAGTTCACATCAATTTAAAAAGTTGTATAAAACAGTTCTTTCTACCAGTGGCGGCTCGCCATAGGTGAAAGAGTGGGCACAGCCTTTTCTACGCTCCAAAATTTATCCTAATGAGCTGCTAAGTTATTTTTCTATTTGAACATGCGCTCAGCAATTGTGAAAAAATTATATCTCCAGGGAGGGCTACCTGTACTTTGACTATGATGTCCTTAAAAGTAAAAAGACCAAATGTTTGAAAATGGTATTAGTAGCGGCTATGAAAAGCGAACATTATTTGTTAAAAGGCTTCTTTTGTGAACCATTAAAACTACCCAAATACCAAAAGTAGAAAACCGATGATCTTATACAACAAAAACATTTTTCTTAAATCTGAAAAATTCGCGAACAAATTAAACATCTTCTCTTGTGCATTATTTTTCCTATCAAGGTAGCTAATGAATGACTTTAATCAAGCAAACGTTTGTCACTGACACATTTGTCAAAATCTTGAAAGCTATCTACAAAATCTTTGATTTCTGCGAAATTTTTCAGACTTAAGAAAAATATTTTTGTTGTATAAAATTATCAGTTTTCTACTAAATTTGGTATTTCTTGGTAGTCTTGATCCTCTGCAAAATTCTGCAAAAGTTTTGTCCGTAAAAAATTGCAAATGTTTTCTGATATTTGCATTAGCACTCCTAACCTCACAATTTCAATTTGCAATAAGTAATCCAAATTTTGCTTCCACTTATTGGATCTATCATCCTCCTTCGATTCGGGATAGCATTTATTACATTTTGCAGGGCTTCCAGTGCCAACTTCGCAAAAATAAATGATAAATGATAAAAAATTCCGAAAATGAAATGTCGTTTCTTTGATCAAATAAAATTATCTACATACCTTATTTACAAATATTATATCTCCTGTATCTGTTACCTGTACTTCGCCTACGAAGTGCTTAAAGTAAAAAAAGCTGATTATTGAAAGGGACTACGAATTTTAAAACATTTCTTCTGTCCAACACCTGGTAAAGTTCGAAAATATTGAAAATACCTACGTACAATTTCTAAAGGAGGCTAAAGAATATTTAAATTAGCATCTTGTTTGACGCGTTGCAAACCGAAGGAATAATTTTTAGAACTTAAAACCACGCAACAGTCAGTTTTGCAGCTCAATCCGTTTGGGAGTTATAACCATTTTCATATTTGGCACACACAGGAAATATGGGCTATTTTTAGATCGCCTGGAAAGTGGAACAGCTGAACCATAAGCGAGTCGTAATTGACATTCACGTTTCTTTTTCTTCGACAATAAAAGAAATGAGATTCTGACAGAGTCCATGCACGACATGACTTTCAGTTCCCACCGAGGATTTTAGTGCCGTATTTTTTTGGACCGCTATCCATTTGCAGTACACTTAAGACTTCCGAGCAATGCAAATCTTGAAGCTTCAGCTTTTTTGATGACAATCCTATACTATTTTTTTGGGTTTATTTTTGAGGTCGCACGAAGAGATGTTAGGAAAACGAGGGCGGAAGGCTATATTTTCAGAAAAAAATTGGTTCGGATATTTTCAAAGACAATTCAAGGTCCGCTTGACAGTTAATGGAACTGTTGCTGACAATCGTTGTCTACGTTACAAATATGAGGTAAACAAAAGCTATAATTGTAGAATAAAATGTACCCAAAAACAAAAAATAAATGGGCAGCTACGAAAACGGCTGGAACCTCCCCACATTTTCAATCTGCCAGGCTTTAAAGTGTTTAGTGTTTCCTGAGGCGTTTCAGTTTTTCTGACTGAATAAGTTTGCCGCCACCTTCCTTTGACAAATGTTTATTATTTTTTCAGGGCATCTTATCTACTTTGTATGACGTTTTTATTGTAATCTTTATTTAATTGGTTTATACAGGGTGGTTAATTTTTCACTGCTCACCATTGCCATCTCCTAAACGGTAAGAGGTACGGAGATGGTTCAATTAGAGAAAAGTTGTGCTATCTCTTTGTGATTAACAATCGGAAGAGTTTTATTCCGAAAAATCTGAAAATTGCGATTTCAAATAGAAATTATTATCTCCTTACGATTGAAGCTATTTAAATGAAACTTGGAACTTTTGTATTTTTGACAGTTATCAATCGAATGACATTCACAGAAATTTTCTAGGCCTTTTAAAAAGATTTAGAGCAATGAGAGTCAACTTTTAATTTTCTTATGGCCACCATATTGAATTTTGACATAATGGAAAGCAGAAAAAAATTAGCTTTTCAAAAATGTAATCAATATGGACTTTTTCGAAAAATCGTCAAAATTCTAAAAGTATGATTAATTTATAAAACCAGTATCAAACTTTTTGAAATAAAGTATAAAATAGTACATCGACTTTTTAATTTTTTTTGATGTTTAGTACAATTGAATTGAAAATTCAGTAAAATAGATTAAGTCGTCTGACTCAAACTTTAACATGTTTTTCCAAAAACGTCCTTCCTTTTAAAAAGCTAATTTCTTGAATGTCGGATGGTGCCAAAAGTCCACATGGATACTATAAGAAAATCAAAAAAAAACATAAAAGTTCCAAGTTTCATTTAAATAGCATCAATCGTTAGGGGGGTATATTAATTTTGATTTAAAATCGAAATTTTCAGATTTTTCGGAATAACTCAGGAACGAATCAAGATATCAAGATTCCTAATCACCAAAAAATAGTGCAACTTTTTTCTAATTTAACCGATTCCGTAACCCTTTAAAAAGGAACCACCCTGTATATGTGATTGCTATTGGTTCAATACTTCATGTATAAAATTATCACCTAAATCAGCGGCAATTTCATGCGTCAAACGTCAATTGTGTTGCTTTTAAAGCCACCTACCCTACGATGGAACAACAATTTATAACAACCCTGTACATAAACAGGCATTTTTTAAATTCCACAGTTTCGTGATCCTGGGACCTCAATTTCAACAGTAATAAATTACGTCTTGCGGTCTGTGACTCAAGCTTTTACATATTTTTTCAAAAACGTCTATGTTGGTTATACTTTTGAGAGGCTAATTTTTCTGTGTATCCGTGTCAATGCTATTCCATTGACAGCTGTCAAAAAAATAAAGTCCCAAGTTTCATTTAAATGACATCAATCGTTAGGGAGATATTATTTTTTTCATTAAATTGTCAATTTTTAGATTTTTTGTGATAACTCAGGAAATAGCACAACTTTTCTCTAATTTTTTTAGGAGACCCCAATGGTGACCATCGAAAAATTACCCAACCTGTATAGGGAAATAAAGGATGTTTCATAATAAATAACGCTCCGATATTTCAGTGGGTGGTGATTCTATATAAAAAAATAGGAAGAAATATGGACCCATTCCGGAGTTATTTAGAAAAAACCGAAACAATTGTGCCCCCTTCAAGGGATCCTAGTTCTCTTAAAAAGCATTTTCGGACCCATGTTGACAGGAACTTTTCTTCCTATTTTTTTTTGATACGGAATCACCCCCTGAAATCTTGGAACGGTATTATGAAACACCCTGTATAAAAGTATTTTTTAAATTTAAAATTATTTTATAATAAAAGCATGGGGGAGGGAATAAATTTGTGTCAGTAAAATGCCGCCCCTAGTAAGTGGCGCCCAGTAGTAGTGGTCGCAGAAAAAATAAATTAAGTAAGTTGGTTCAATCTTTTTGAAAAAGGGAATACTGCATACTCAGCGTTGCCCCCAATAATTACACCGCAAATAATTATTGTTACTAAAAAACGAGTTAGTCCTGAATATACGTTAAATCCATAAATATGTGTCTCCATAATTAACCCACACATTACAGAATCTTCCAATTTTTATGTTGTTTATGGGAAGGCGAGAATGAATTTTGTTTCCCTACGATCGATCCTATAGGGTGTCCCATAAAAAAAACGGTCAAAACATTTTTGGCACTAAGTCAGCCATTTCTTAACCGATTTGCACGGACATGGTCTTAAATGAAAGCTAAAGAATCATGCTTTCGAACTGTGCAAAAAGCTACAAGAGATAGCGCTGCTGTAGTAGCCCTATTCATACTTGTTTTTAAGCCTTACTTTAGAAGGGTGCGGATTGGTCAGACATCAACCAATCAGCATGAAAATGAAATAGCCTTGAAGATCGTTCTTTTGTCTTGAAGAATCCTTTTACAAAAGTCGATTTGGTTTAAGCACTAATTTTCTGCGATTTTTAATAATAATGCGTTTTTGGGGTATTTTTACGCTTTTAACTGAAATAACAGCGATGTCCACAGAGTCTAATTTTCAGTTATAACTTTTCAATTTGTCCTTCACTGGCAATAACCTCCGTTTTCATCAAATTCGATCACTCATAGTTGAAGATTAAGCTGATTGTAGGTACATCACCCACTTAAAAAAATACATTTTTTAAAAATTCACCAAAAATTAATGCTTAAACCAAATTGACTTTTAAAAAAGGATTCTTAAAAATAAAAGAACGATCCTCAAGGCTATTTCATTTTCATGCTGATTGATTGTTGTCTGACCAATCCGCATGCATCTAAAGTAAGCCTTACAAACAAGTATGAATGGGGCTACTACAGCAGCGCCATCTGTTGTAACTTTTTGCACAGCTAAAAAGCACGATTCTTTAGCTTTAATTTAAAACCATGCCCAAGCAAATCGGTTAAAAAATGGCTGACTTATTCCCAACAATATTTTGACCGGTTTTTTATGGGACACCCCATGTATTATGGTCAGTAGACGAAAACTGACTCGAGATTTTCCTCCACAGTTGAAAAAGGCACCGAAGCCTCAACTTTCAAATCAGGCCAAGAAACATTGCAAAAAAAAAGCAACAAACCAGTAATTACTGACCCCATTACGTGACGGTAGAAACTTCAAACTCATCAAATTCAGCGTTTTCGCAATTTTATTTATTTACAGCAACGTGTGCATCCACTTTGCCCATTGCAAAGCCTAAACATAACAATAATTAAGACCGCAATGAAAACAAAACGAACCACAACAAAGGGGAGGTTTGGCGTCGCGACGGCGGCGGCGCGCTGCATTAAAAGTTATTCAGGTCAGAGACTGCAACGAGGGGGTGGCTGGTAAGTAAGCGTGGGCGTCGAGATTGCGGGCGTCTTTATTGCAGCTTCAGCTCACCCCCCCTCTCCCCCTTCTAATGAAACCTATACTGAAAGAATCAAAAACGTGAGGGACAAAGAGCGGTTTTGGGGTCATTGAAAGTTGGAAGGAGGCTGCGACGCATGCCTGCAGTTGCATCCCTGATGCACCAATAACCTCGAACCCCTTGGAATGCGCACGGTAAAATGGGCCATCCTGGAAACTGGGACAAAGTGGTGGCCATGTCCAGGTGCCTGGATTGAAGGGAAAATGAAAATAGGGGAGTGGGGGTTTAATTGTCTCAATTTTCATTCAACAACAATTATATTTTGGTATAATTCGATATAATGCACAACTAAATTTTTATTCTGACCAAGTAACATTTAGCTACAATATGAGCTTAAAAAAATTAAGAAATATTTGAAACAGTCATGTTTATTAATTTCTAAATAGAGCGATGCAACTGTGACAAGTTACCCCGAGTAGAGGGTTAGTTGTCTCAAAGGTTGGGGTAAGTTGTCACAGTTGGGCCACTTGGACATAACGTAACATAAAAGTTAAACGTCTTCATCCGAGTTTAAATTCAGACACACAGAGAATGTAGTATCATCCCCTGCACACTTGTCGTGAACCAATTTTCTACAAATGGTACTTAGAACCCGTTAACCCCTGGTTCATCGATTTTACCGAGGATTTTACTATATTTCCGCAAATCGCCTTACTAGCCACAGAATCGCTGTCAGAATCTGTCAATTTTTGTGTCTTTTTGGACTATCCTAGTTTTTTTTTATGTTTCCGTAATTTCACTAATGCTCCACCATGTGACAACTTGACCCAAACACTGTGTGACAATTAACCCCATTATAGTTTTCGATCTAACTTTGACTTAATGGAAAAGTTTAACCATTTGCAACCTCGAAATATATGGCGAGCCCAGCAGTAGAGATCAAAAAGTGACCTAGTACGCATATGAACTATATCAGCTTAATTAAAACGCGATTAATAAGGGGATAATGAAAAAGAAATAATTTACTTACAAGCAACAAATGACAGAAATGAGTTGAAATTTCTTATGGTGTTAAAGATTAGTGCAAGTTAAGGGAAACTGTCACCTTTTATTTGAAATTTATACCGGAAGGTAGCACTATGGTCCCTGAGACAACTAGACCCCTCCTCCCCTACCCATTTCTGACAAATTAATGTTTTTTCTATAACCTATTATCAATCATTCTAACCACAGCAAAAGAAGTATGTGGGACAATTATTGTTTATAAAAACAAGAAACAAACCAGATGGTGGAACGAGGATATCAGAAGGCAAATTCAAATTAAGAAGCAGAAATGGCGGTACTACTTACAAAACAAAACAGAGAATAGCTACTCGGAATATAAGCGACAGAGAATAAGAGTGAAAGAAATTATAGCAGAGGCAAAAAAACTAACATGGGAAGAATTTATGGGCATCAGATGGAAGAAAATAATAGGAGCAACCAGAAATTGTTCTATAGAATATTAAAAACATTGAGGGCCGGTTTATCGATGCTCAGTTAAATGAAAATGATTACACAAGGTAGTTTCACAGTCTCGTTCCACAAAATTTTACTTACTGTTTAGGACGCGTTTCGGAGTGTTACTCCATCTTCAGCTATAAAAGAAATTAACACAAAATACAAAACAGTTGCCTGGAAAATGAAAAAACGTTTGGGTCAAAGAAAAATAACAGCTTTTGGGTCGCACTGTAAATCGATCGAAAGACGCTCAAACATTAAATGAAAATATCTGACAGTTTACGTTATCCGATAGTTAAACTGTTTATCGACAGCAAGTTGACTGCAAAGTCTTTGCTAAAGTGCCGGGCAAACTGACTGACAGTTCGAAGTGTCAGCTAGGGCAGAAAACCGACGGTTAGCATCGCCCAAAGTCATTTAAATGACGAAGAAGGTGAATCTTTGGTTTTCTTCAACATGAATCTAGCTAATATAAAGTTTAGGAATGTACCTGAAACTATTTTGAGGAATTTGCTAAGACTTAAGATTTCCTAAACTTTCTTTCAAACCTCCTGCTTCTACCATCCGTTTTCTTATCCTCAATTACATCTCCTGCTGGTTACTTTTCAAAGCACGTCTGGAGTTTAGGCAGAAAAATCTACTCCTCGTTTCTTATCTGTCATCAATACAAATTTCAACTGCATCAGCACCTGCTGCAGCAAAAAAAGACCGTAAGGCGCTGCTATAGAAACAGTCGACTATATCATATATGTATTAGAGGTATATGGCTAACTCCCTATTTCAACCCATTGAATGGCCAGGAACCAAAAGAGAGGGACATGTTCGTCTCCGTCTAATGCTTTTTGTATCAAGGATTGCATACTTAGCTTGATTATGACGGGGTTTCTCGGGTATCAAACATAGTGGCGCAAATTTTAAATTCAATCTCAAACTCGCACGCATTTTAATCGCAGCTAATTTGGGCAATTTTAATGGAGTTGAGGTGGTGCAGTCGTAATAAATGATAAATGTCATTTTGACGGTTCACTCTGTGGTAAAAGTCATTCTAATAATCATTTTCGCCTTTTCGTGTGCAATTTAGCAAATTGCTTGCTTCTAAAATGAAAATCAGCTTCCATTTTCTAGGTGGTGATGTAAACTATCATACATTAATATAATTCTGTCAGTTTAGCACAGGTATCGATACTGATGTTTATTATTTTCTGAAGAAGAAGAGTCTTGTAGGTAATAAAGCTAAGTACAAAGTAGTTTTTTAGTTAGGAGGTCCTCGAGTGGCTACAGGTATAAGTAAGTAGGTACACGTACTTACGCCTTTCAGAATTGCGTCCCACTTAACTAGAAAAATTGAAGATTTTTGTCACCATTTTTTGCTTTTGTGAAGACCTAAGAATCATGAAACTTAACTGAATCTTTATTATTTAAATGTACACGATCTACTACATATTTAGGTACCTAGGTACTGATTGTCTAAAAGTTTTCCTCATTTTATTTGTAACTCGTTTCTGTAACCTTCGATTACTTCCTTGGACTTAACTGCTGCCATAGACGAATCATCTGCTGCTTAATTCTTTGAGACTTCATCTTATCTGCTTCTTTGGTAAATTGAATGGTTCTTTTTGCCTTTTTAGGTGAATCCAGATCTAAAACATCAACTTCACTTATAAATCTTGGATTTGCAAATTTACGTTTACCTTGATGTTTATCTGGAGAAATTGTTCTCGGTGGTATTAATTATCTCATTTACATTGGTCAATATCTGTAAAACATGCAGGTACATTAAATATAGAAGTCATGTTGACTTTGATGCTCCAGTTGTGACCGCCTCAACACATTTCAGTCAGTCAGTCTAAACCGCACACTTCCAACCAGGCACTATTAGTTTCAAGGTGCTTTAAAAACCTGAAAAAACAAATAATGAACCATCATAGGCATAATTAAGATAAGCAGGAATTACAGAGGTAGGGTTTGTTCTTTGAGATAAAGGGAGTTATTCTTATTAAGATCAGTACTTACTTGGGTAACCGATCATGTTTCTTCAGCGCCGTTCAGCCTACGCTTTCCTGGTTTTTTATAGCACATATAAACATTGATGAACCATGATTATCTCTTAAAGGTAGATTTTATTAATGGGGAGAAAAAGCAACGAACGAACGTGAGGGCGATAATGACAACACTTTGACAAGTTGTCACTGAAGTAAAATGATAAGTAAAACGCGTTGCTTATGCAACACCACAAGCTTCCAATGGCGATAGAACGGTCGCGACCGGTCGCGTCTATCTCTCTTTTATGTTGCGGCTTCCCGGACTTAATCAGCAATATACCTCTAATACATATATGGACTATATTAGCGCGAAATTTAAATCTGTCCAATAGAATTCAACTTCCGCTACACCAAATGTTGCCAACACAACTCAAACTGTCAGGTACGTAACTGACAGACAAAGTCGATGTCGATAAACCAGTGAACTCTATGTTATACAACACATATATGTATACAACAACTGGAACGGATGCTCAATGTACACAAAGTGAGGCAGGCCTAAGTATGCAACCTGCAGTACTGTAGGATATCTATCTGACACATTACATAGGTGTTCGATTTAAATAATTTTCATCAGTGAACTATTTTCCCATAAAAAGGTACTTTTTCTTGCAACGCTTCATTGTGAACACACTGAACTCTTCATTAGGTAATAGTACAATAAACAGATCAAAAACGTGTATTTCGATTACTTTAATACAGGCTAGTAAAAATTGTTTAGGGAACAAGAACAAATAATAAAGACGGCGCTACAATAATAATTACGAGGGGTGCTTAACTTAGACTTAGAGGGTTTCAGTTATCTCTTTCAATTGCCGTAATCAATTTTTTGAGCACTTTCTGGGCGATTTAATGGAAAACTGAAAAGGAGTTATTTTCGAAAACATACCTAATAAACAGCAATTCCCTACCTGTGAAATTGTCTTTTAATCCCCTTATTATGCTGATTTGTGCATCCTAATGCTACACACGTAGTAACCATCACGAATAAAATATAAAAATTTGATGGAAATAATTCAAAAATTGACATTTTCGGATGACACAACTCACTACGTAAGTTAGAGAGAGACACAGACCCCACAATAGCGCTTTCTCTATCGGCCTCAAATTTGCCTATGCTGGATATTAGGCAGCATCCGTTCCAGTTGTTGTATAACATACAGTTCACTGCGATAAACGTGAATCGGATTTATCTGTCAGCTATAATAAACTGTCAGATAGATAACAGTCAGTTTTGACTGAGAATCGATAAACCGGCCCTGAGAAAAGGAAGAGTTCAACTTAAAATTTGTAAAGGGAAAAGACGGCAGAATAATAACAGATGGCACTAAAGTAATGGAAAGATGGAAGGAATATTTTGAGGAACTTCTAAATACAGACGCAGAAGGCAAGAGCGAGGAGGGAAGAATGATGGAAATACGGGATAATTACGAAGCAACAAATGACAGCATAAGTATACAAGAGGTCACAAATACCATTAAAACTATCAAAAGAGGAAAATCGGCACGACACGACAAGATCACAGCAGAAATGTTAAAATGTTTGGAAAGTTAGGGCATTCAAATGTTAACAGAACTTTTCAACAAGGCATGGTTCAGTGCAAGAATCCCTGAAGACTGGAAAATAGGCGTCATAGTTCCGATATTTAAAAAAGGAGACACCAGAGCCTGCGAAAACTATAGAGATATCGTGTCAAAAGTGTACGAAGGTATATTAGAGAAAAGGCTAAGAAATACAATTGAAGAACAACTAGATGAAGCGCAGAGCGGGTTCAGAAAGGGTAGAAGTGTGCAGGACCATATCTTCACAATAAAAAAGTTGATAGAGAAAATCAGAATATCAAACTCAACAGTCTGCCTAGCCTTCTTAAACCTTGAAAAGGCGTTTGATAGAGCAATCGAAGAAGAAATATGGAATAGCTTAAGAAATAGAAAGGTCAGCCCATAGATTAACAAGGGGAATAAGGATTTTATACGAGAACAACAGAAGCTATGTCAGGAAAGATAACAGACAATCTGAAACATTAAAAATAAACGATGGATTAAGGCAGGGGGGAGTATTGAGTCCACTACTGTTCATTACAGTAGTGGATGATATAATTAAAGCCACAGAACAACAAAAACATAAAGTCCACATGGGCTATTACAAACTAAGATCAGTAGGACTATCAGAGTGCGCCCATATTTCGATTGATGTCATCCTTTAAAATATTTAATAAAAATTGCGGCGGCGCAAATAAAAAATTCAAAAATTATTGTCAAACTTTGTATAATTTTACTAAAATGATAACTTGAATACTTATTATCTTAATATTTTAACTTGCAAGGACGACATCATTCGGAATTTGGACGCACTTTATCTGGAGAATTGTATGCTTTTCAATTTATAATTTAATGGCTTTTTGATGAAGCGATATTATGGAAATAAAAATTGTACTCAACAAAAAAATCTCCCGTACTTTACACGTCATAAAAATTTCGTTTTTCAATGATACCAACCGCGAATTGAAATTTGAAAGACGTATCTTATATAAACCGCTTTTCCATAATGTGAATAGTTTGTCAAATAAACTAACGGTTTCCTTTTTTGGGTTGACCATGTAGAGCTTTGTCAGATTTTAAATATTCTTTATTTAATTAGTCTCTACTTGACTAAACATTAATATACTTATTGCTAATTTCGGTTTTAGCATAAATAAAAATAATAATAATGCTGTAAGTCGTCGTCGTTTTAGGCATTATATTTTAATTTTAAGAAAAAAATGTATATAACTTTTCATAAAGAGAATTGTATGCGTCTCAATTTGTTTTAGTATGTTCAATTTAGCCAAAATCAGGCCTTTATTGACTGGGCTACTTTCCTGTAGGCGATTCGGGAGAGCGTTTATTACATTTTGCGGCTTCACCAAACAAATTAACACAAAATCAATGACAAAAATGCGTTCTGCTTTATTGATTTGAACCACAGTGAAGGCCAATTTATTTCACCACACATAAATTGTTATAAAAAGTGCAGATTTAAATTACAGCAAATTCAACAAGATGTAAACCGGCGCTAATTCTAAAATACTCATGTTTGTCACCCCTAAAATGGACATTTTCTAAAAAATTGCACTAAGGTTTTGGATCCGGCAATATAACAGCTGTCGCAACCGATAGTAAGAATATGCTTTTTTGTAAAATAAATTGAAACAAGGGCCCTTTTGCCACTAAAATGACATTTTTCGAGAAAATGGCACTAAGGTTTTCGGCTTGAAAAAAAATCAGCCAACAAATCCGGCAATAAAAATATTCAGTTATGCAAAGGTTTTTTTTCACGGCACCATTTTTTGGCCAAAAGGGCACAAGTGTGAATACATTTTTAGAAACAGAATTCGAAGGGCATTGATATGGTAACGCGAAAAGTGGGGGTTTGCATTTAAATTTTTCAAGGTGATGTGCCAAAAAGCACTTTCCGTGAACCGATGTGGCCCAAATTCTAATCGACACCTACAAATCTCTTACTGAATATGTGTGCCAAATTTCATCTCGATACGTTCAGTAGTTTGAGCTGCAGCGTGTTCACAGACAGACTGACATTTTTCAAAAACCACTTTTTCGGATTTCCAGGACCCTGAAACGTAAAGATTTGATGTTTTTGACGATTCGATTTTTCGATCGATTTTAGTAACTTGCTTCGCGAAGCGTAGAAGTTAAAAACGGTACGAAGTGAGAAAAGGCAGCTAAAGTTCTTTTTTCCCCTAGGGATAGAAGTAAGAATTTCTGTCCCATGGGTTAAAATTAGTTGAAGGTATCGAGATCCATTTTGTTTACTTATAGATTGGCACGGAGTAAAATTACTTCAGGTTGTGTTTCTTGTAGTCAAATACCAATCAAAGAGTGTTTAAAACTTATATTAATAAAATGTGAAAAAATTTGTTGCTACATGTTTCGGTCTACATAACAAGTGAGACCATCTTCAGGCTGAAAAGGAAGAGAAACTCATGAACAACTCAAAAAGGCCTGAAATTATACAAATTAACAAAATTAAACTTTTGAGGTTATGTCCGAAAAAGGGTTTTAAGTTAAATTCTCATAAAAACAATCAATTAAAAACAGAAACAGAAATGCAAGATAAAGTCTTACCGGATGGAAAAGGCTAGTTCCTAACGTATAAAATGTTGAAAAGGCTCACATAATAAAACGTGGCATGATGAAAAAACACGACGAGAACGAAAGACAGAGTCGGCAAAGAAGGCAACTTTAGTAAACCGAGTGAACTTGAAACACGCAACAGGGGAGAGTGGAATCAAATGGATAACCGGGGAGAGCGGACCCAACTGGATACCAAGGAACGACAAGGGAGCAAATCTGAAGATGAATGATAGGTTAAAATTGGGAACGTTAGTTAAATTAATCTAATAAATTTAACCATTAATTAATTAAATTAATATAATCAATCTAATCGTTAAAGTGAGTTATAATTGAGATTCAGATTTGGAAAAAGTTTCATTTGTTAATTAAAGAATCTGGGTTCGAAAAATTTGAAATTGTTATGTATATTTGTTCAAAATATCAATTAACGATAAATCAATTAAAAGTCGCTGGAAAATGTCAACAATACAAAACAATAAAACAAATAATTATCCACCTTCATAAGTATCTTGGACATGGCTACTGTTTTTTGTTTCCTTGCAAATATTTAGTAAAGCAATGGTTTAGCCGGAAAACTGTAGCATAACAATTAGCATAAAATTCTCTACAAAAAAGACCCTGTACATTTTTCCCTAGCTCTAATATTTTAAGGGTAAATCGCAAATTACTCTCGGAACCGTTCTAGACCAGCTTCGAACGATTGTAAAAAAGATCTCCTAGAACATCGAACAGGTGGAAACCATCCTGCAGAAATAGTCGAGGCGTGGGCAACCCGGCAACGTCGTAAACAATTTTTTCCCGTCAACTTTTATGTTGTTTGTACAATGCACGGTTGATTGTCAATAAATCCTGTGCTAGCCATATGTAAATTCTATTTGAAGAGAGCGCTGGATTCACAGTTCACGCACAAGTGTTTCGGTCAACTTTTAATTGAACACCTCCTGTGGGTGGATGGGTGGCCGAGAGAGGGCGCGGTTCGAGCGACGGACGTGACCTACGCCAACACACTCGCTGAGGTCATCCGTCGCTTTAGTATGGCTTCGATGCAGTGGGTCATTGCGGCACGTCGCTCACATTACATTTCCACCGCAATTACCAAACATTCTGGTTACGTCATGGATGCAATGCGATGACATCTGGGCAGAGTCTTCTGCTTGAATAATTTCACAGGCGGGCACCCACGGTGCATACTGAGGAAGGACGATTTGCATTCGAACGTCAAAAGTCATAAAATGAGATTTTTTTGTCGTTGGACTGCACCAAAGAGGTAGTTAACAATGAAAGTCGAAGATAATTCCATATGTTACATGGGATTGACGATTTCTCCTCATTAACACGTTTCTAGTGCAAAGGGCGATTTTTAAGAGCAAAGTTTCATTAAGTACTCTCCAATCATTCATACAGGATCAAGTTATAGTTACTTAATTATACAGTTCAAGGAAGCAGAAAAATTCAGAAAAATCGAATAGTCAAAAACATCAAATCTTCGCGTTTTAGGGTACTGGGAACACAAAAAAGTGGTTTTTGAAAAAACGTGTCTGTCTGTAAACACGCTACAGCCCAAACTGCTGGGCCGATCTGGCTAAAATTTGGAACGTGGACATCTTATGGATCTGGCAAGAGCAAGGTTTTGAGCCAAATCGGCCAACAGGAGGTGCCATTTTGGCACATCAACTTAAAAAGCTTAATGCAAATACACATTTTTAGCGTCACCATATGAAAGCCCTTCGAATTCTGCTTGTGGAAATGTATTCATACATGGTCCCTTTTTGGCCAAAAAACGGTGCCGGGAAAAAAAGCTATGTATAACTGTATGTTTTTATTACCGGATGTGATAGCAGATTTTTTTTCAAGTCGGAAACCTTAGTGCCATTTTTTCGAAAATTAACATTTTAGACGCAAAAAGGCGACTTTTTGAGTTTTTCTTAGCAAAAGAGCAATTACTATTATCGAATTCGATAGCTGTTACATTACCGGATCGAAAACCTTTTTTTAGTGGTGAAAAACATTTGTATTTTAGATTTTAGTAAATGAGCAAAGGGCGCAATGCGCACGACAGCATCACGGATTGACAACCGCCCGGCCGCTCGACCTCTCGACTCGCAGATTCTGACTTGGTTAAAGTTAATGCTACATTTACAAATTCTGCGAAAAAGTAGAAGTTTCTACCGTCTCCGAGACAGCCAATTTTTTAAGAGGATTTTTATCCTGCTTCCTTCATTAATTAAGTATATACATAGCCTATACTTATTAAAAAATAATAGGCAAATTACTCCCAAGTTACATAATGAACAACAAAATCAAAATTTGAGGTCAAGAGAGCCGTGAAATTTTAATGAAACGTCAAGACTTTACTGATACTCACTCACATAGTTACTTGCATCTCACTAACAAAATTTTACGCCATCCACCTTATATTCTACACACCTTCAACTATAGTTTTAGTGTGATGGAACTGAGTAAGGCAGCAGTAAAGTCATGAGGTGCCATGAAAATTTCTTGATCTCAAGTTTTGTTGTTCAGACGGTAGATGCGTTGTCAAGGAAATTTAAGGTGCTTTAAAGGGCTGAACGCAATAATAGAGCATTACAGCCCAAAAAAACCGGTCACTTTTATTTTCCCTATATCTTTGTTAATTTTTGTGCGATATTTTTCAGTTTTATATAGAACGCAGCTGAGGGTTGGGATTCTCGATGCCACCCCATCAGAGTTTTAAATCGCATGATCCATGTCCTTCCTATACGAACTTTTATTTAACACCTTTATTTAGGCCAATGAGGTTTCGTTACCCTTTGACATACGACAGTGGTGTTTAGACAGGATTGAAGGCCGCCCTTATCTCTTTCAAAAATGACCTTCAAAATGAAAATTAATCCATCACTCAATTTTTCGTGAATTTTCGCCCAACACAATAAATCGCATAAGTTGTAAATTATACAATAAGCCCATACACCTCTAAGGTCCGATTTAAATTGTAAATTGAGTAGTTTACCACCTTATAGATTTCATAATTTACAACTTACACAAAAATGCCTACCGTCTCTCTGCTTTTAGTTGTAGGTAAATTATACGATTTACTGTGTTGGAAGAAAATTCACAAAAAATTAAGGGGTAGACAAATTTTTATATGGAAGATCATTTTGGAAAGAGAAAAGGTCGGCCTTCAATCCTATCGAAACGTCACTGTCATATGTCAATGGGTAACGAAACTCCATTGACCTAAACAACGGTGTTAAATAAAAGTTCTTAGGAAAGACAAGGATGGTGCTCTCTAAAAATTTAATGGGTGGTATCGAAAATCTCAACCCTCAGCTGCGTCCTATATAAAGCTCAAAAATATAGCTCTAAAATTAAAATTAACGAAGAAACAAGGAAAATAAAAGTAACCGTTTTTTTAACTCTCCAAAAAGAAAAGAATTTCGAACCGTTTTAGAGAAGAAAAAGTGAGAGTTCAACCAAAAAAATTTGTGACGAAGTAGCTTTTCAGTCGAACACAGAAAATTTTTGAGTGAAACTGTTTTTTCCACATAATCAATCAGAAAAACTTGAAGTCAAATGAAAAGACATTAAAAAGATTGACTTATGAGGGTGTTGTCTGCCAAAACAATTTTTTTTATTTTTTTTCAAATGGTACCACCGATGCACCATTATACCTATTTACTATTACTATTATTTAGTAAAATTGTATTTTTTTTACTCATCTCTGATAGGTCTAATTTCCAATATGATTGTTGCAAAATGAGCAGATGGGTAGATTACTGTCACTCCCGTAAGTCCGTAATTGGAAAAAATTTGGTTATTACTCCAGAAAGTCCAAATTTCAAAATTTTATTCCAAAAAATAAGGGAAAAAAATGAGGGTGTACCGTGTACCTTGAGCCTGTTACACCTTGTAGAAATATTTAGATTGTTGTCTCTAAATAGTATCTAAAAAACGTAACTTTATCAAATTAATTTTTGACAAAAAATATAGTAAAAAGAGTTGTGTTCTCCATTTACAATTGGCGATTGTTTCTAGAAAATAGGTTTCTAACAATAAATACAGGGTGAGGGGTCACCCTTTATAACGTTTTTCCCATCCGATGGATCCGAACCATTTTTGGTAATGCCATATGACTGCCTCTAAACTACATTTCGACCACAGTGGTCCCAAAATGTTTTTATTTCATTGAATGAAACGACATGTCACCTTGTTTTAAAAGGCACCCTGTATTTTTTTTTATAAAATTGCATTTTTGATTCTCTTTGCAACGGTATAATAAAATTATATACTCTTGCATAATAGAAATTTCGAGAAAATATTAATTGAACGTGTTCCCAAAAGTATAAATCTGGCCGTTTATTTCACAAACTATTTATTCACTTTATCAAAAAGTGTTCCAATAAAAGTTGAAAGGTAAATTTAGGCGCATCTTTTGATGTGGTTCACTGTCTGATACGGTAAAAAAGTTCTTTTTGGCAAAAAAAAACTGTATGGGCTTGATGTGAAGATTAATTTTACCGATGCAAATTGGAGTTCTTGGTCGGTATCCCTAACTTTTGAACATGCGTTTATTATCTAAGCAGCAAGTAAGAAATAGATAATTTCATCTAAAATTTTCTAGTGGACACACACGTAAACATAAGCTTAACAGATCTTAACCTTTTATTTTGCTGCATTCATTAGAAGCCTTCTGGGAAGAACCTTCCACACCAATCACGAATATCGAGGAAGCTCAAAAATCCTGTCTAAAACCAGCACTACAGTTCATAGGAAGAGAAACTTTATCAACAAAATAAGAAAACAGGAACAGGAAACGCCTACGGACTCGTGGTGTTCCGAAATAACACGTTTCGCGTTCAATACAATATATATTTGATAATTACCCTCGTCATATTACAATCACCGATAATGACTGTGATATATTACGGTTTCACTGTTTTTTGAAGAAAAACTTATAAATCTTGACATAAACGTTGGAATTTAGTGCCACGCGATACCAGCCGCAGCGATAAAACTTCCATAAATTAAATTATTCTAAAACTGGAAAATTCTAGTGAAAACTCGAGAAAATTCGCCGCCCACAGTCGTGCATCTTCATCGCGATTAATTTCCCGTGGAAAACCGCCTTGAAACAAGCGAAGACGTCGGAAAACTCGCCGTAATTTATTAATTTAGCCCCGAGAGAGTCGCAATTAGTGTTAATGAAAGTTAAAAATGAACAAGGCCGGAGACGACTGGTCTGGAAATAGAGCAAAAACGTGTGCAGCTGTCCTCCATGGTTTTTTTTCATAATGACATTAGTGCCCTTATATGATGGTACCACCACGTCATTCACTTGACCGCATCAAGGCCTCGGTCTCGGCCCACCGCTCCCAAACAATTATGTTATTATTGCAGTTCCCCCCTGCACTATTGCTGCTGCATTCCTTGCACTACATGCTGAAAAAGTTTCTACTAATTGTGGCTAATTGACACTGAGAAATAAGCGAAGACTCATTCTGGAAACTTGAGTGCGGAAAGTGACGCTTTTCTACACTCGGACCAGAAAATGTTTGAAGTTTTCGTAAAATTTTCCAATTGACAGTGAGTGAAACATCTCGATATATTTATCTACACATCTCATTATAGGTACAGTCTGGGACTTTGCAAATGCCCACCCCACAGCGACGATTCATTTGGTGGACTTCATCCTCGACTTCATCGCTGCATTTTGAAAGAGTTTCTACTAATTGTGGCTAATTGACACTGAAAAAGAAGCGAAGACTCATTCTGGAAACTTGAGTGCGGAAAGTGACGCTTTTCTACACTCGGACCAGAAAATGTTTGAAGTTTTCGTAAAATTTTCCGATTGAGAGTGGGTGAAACATCTCGATATATTTATCTACACATCTCATTACAGGTACAGTCAGGGACTTTGCAAATGCCCACCCCACAGCGACGATTCATTTGGTCGACTTCGTCGCTGCATTTTGAAAGAGTTTCTACTAATTGTGATTAATTGAGACTGAAAAAGAAGCGAAGACTCATTCTGGAAACTTGAGTGCGGAAAGTGACGCTTTTCTACACTCTGACCAGAAAATGTTTTAAGTTTTCGTGAAATTTTCGAATTGACAGTGAGTGAAACCTCTCGATATATGTATCTACACATCTCATTACAGGTACAGTCTGGTACTTTGCAAATGCCCACCTCACAGCGACGATTCATTTGGTCGACTTCATCGCTGCATTTTGATTGATGTTTGTCTGACAAGTCGGCAAACATACAGTCGACCAAGTGATTTGACACTGTGGGGTGGGCATTTTCAAAGTCCCCGACTGTACTGCAATTTGTATTATCCATCATCAAAACGACAGTAACTGAATTGACAGTCACTGGTATTAACTCCGCAAACAGAAAAGGAGAAAAGACAGATTAATGTAACTTTTGCAGAAAAAAATTAAATGTCAAAAACAAAGTGACATCCAACGTGTTAATTGTAACAGGAGCGGAAAACAAGGAAATATTCAATTTGTTTTAATTTATTATCATGATGATAAAATGTAAACGTAAAAAAAGTCCAACCAACTTGATGACAATAAGTAGCTAAAAATAGTAAATATTAATCAGAATCGCAATAATTATTCCAAAAATACAAATAATCTGGGGGGCATTTCACACCCCAAAAATTTGTACACCACTGCCGAATTTTCAAGACACTGCCGTAAATTTGTACACCACTGCCGACTGTGAAGTCCCCCGACTGTCGAATTTGCTCAATTTTTGCAACCACTGCCTAACATTTCCCACTAACACTGCCGAAAATTTGTACACCACTGCCGACTGTGAAATCCCCCCCAAAATAATCCTTATTAACAGATAGTGCACCCAGTCTTTACACTAACTGCATTGAATCCAGTCCTCCGTAATTAAAAAAGCATTAACATGTTAATAAATCGACACCTTTTCTGTTGTTACAATATTGACGAAGTCCGTTAATATAACAAACTCAACCTCAACTTTATGTGACATTAATCATCATTAAATGAAAAATAAATCTTAATCTATGAATATATTCAAGCACAAAGAGAGAAAAATTTAAGTGGCTTCATAGATTATTTTCCAAATATAAACTACCACCCATTGGGAGAGATCCAAAATAAATCAATACCTTATTTAGGGGGGAGCGCGAAGGGGGGGTTAAATTTTACAAAAGAACGAGAAGTAAGCATAAACGAATTGTGGAAAAAGGGGTTGAAAAATTTACCAGCACAAGTTACAGTCGAATGTTGGAAAATAGTTAAATTAGTTACACAGAAAAAGCTAATTTTTTCGATTCTTTTCGAGTCTAAATTTTTTGATCACAAGAGATTATACTTTTACTCTGCTTAAATTACAGCGTTTTACGAACTTTCAACCCCTAAGTTCCAAACAAGTTGGAGTTTTCAATTTCACCTCCATAGTTCAATGCGTGGAGAAATAGGGGTGTCTATTATAGTAGTTTATATTTTGATTTCAACCCCTTTATAATATAAGTAGTTAGGAGATAAAGTGTTGGCCCTCGACCGCGAACAATATCATCAAATTTTTGGAAAAGACACTCAAAATAGGTTTGTGAAGGCTTGTATTCCACGCGAGTCGTTTTAATAAAGAGGTTTTCACAATTTATTTCATTATTTAATATTATGCTTCCCAAATATTAAGTGATGTTAGATCGTAATGAAAATTTGCCCATTCCTCCATAGAGTCATTGTGAATACACTAAACTCTCGTCACGATTTGTTGAGTAGCTCTATACTATTGAATTTTCGTAATTTCGCGTTTCGGCATGTTGAGGGTTGTACTCGGGGTTGTAGCACCTTCAATAATTTTGGCCAAAAATTCACAATTTTATGTCAAAGATACAATGGCACTGTGGCAAAGTTTGTCCTTACAATTTTGAGAAAACCTGTATCCATATTTTATAATTTCCATTTTTACCGGAAGTGATAATAGATACTTAAAAACCATATTCTATTAGTCAAAATGCGAAAACAAACGAATTTTGGAAGCGGTCAACAAACAGTACGTTTTAACCTGAAAAATCTCAACACAATAGTTACTTTTTACCGAACGTGAACGTATTGGTAAACTTTACTGTTTCATGCCTCCCACGTCAATTTTTCATATTTTTTTTAGGAATTTAGGAGATTCTAAAGCAAAATTTTAGGAGTTTTTACCGGATGACTCAGTTTGGTATTCTCCCCCTGTAACTTTTGATGACACGCTGTACATTTCTTAGCGGATTCTACACATAATTTTTTTTACATTCGTAAAATAATTTGGCGATTTTGTCGTCAATAAATGAAGTTCAGCAATGGAAAAAAATTATTTCGGTTTACTAACGTCACTCTCATTGTAGCACTATAATCTCTCATGGGGTTTGTCAAAAAATAACATTGTCTATTATGCGTTAACACCACATTTGCCTATTAACATTGAAAAGGTAAATAAACTATAATTAAAAATGCAAAAAAAAACCTTTCTTAGAATGGGTGCGACACGAGGTGCGACATTATAGTCACCAGAAAATTATGACGTTTTTTCCATGACTAATTTCATTTATTAACAACAAAACTAACAAATTGTTTTATCAATTTTTTTTTCGGAATTTTTATTAAATAGACGATTTATTTTAATGACGTCATTTAATAGAGTTTTGTGATACAATTTGCAAATATAGCTTCATATATATTTTTCCAGCTAATAATATGGCGAAAAACGGCGAAAAACGTTTTTACACAACACAGAACAAGTTGATATACTACTATAAAATTTTTGTAATTTAAGTTAATTTATTGGGAGTACACCCTACACCACGGTTTGGTAAAAGGGTGGTGTGATTAAATAAGAAAAAATAAATAAAATACGTATTTTTGTGTTGAAATAAAATACGTATTTTTCGAGGTATTTTTCTGTTGAAATAAAAACGGTACAGGGGGGTGGAGTAAATACCAAACACCCGGTATAGTAAGCGTCTTGACAATAACAAACAAAATTTATTCTTTAACGAGGCCTTTATAAAATAAAATTCCGACATTTTAACGCGGGGGTTGTTATCCCAGGGATAAATTTTCGCCCCAAATTTAACATAAAATTCTTCAGGCTTCCTTATTTTAGGAAATTTAGGACTTCGTTGTCATTTTCAGGAGAATTTTAGGAGGATCAAAGCATTTTAGGAATTATAGGTGTGGGAGGCCTGCTGTTTATAAAGCAAAACAAATTGGGCCATCTATCGTCGCGTTTCTTTAAAAACGTAACATTAACATAATCAGTGCTTGGAACAATTACTTTGGGTGGGTAATTGAATTACAATTACTCATTACTTTGCAAAAAAAGTAATTGAATTACAACTACCAATTACTTTTGTGGGAAAGTAATGGACCTATTTCTTGAGTGACGTCACGCGACGACCATTTGGAGGCTCAAAATATATTTCTCCCTCTCCCGCCCATTAAAGAAAGGAATATCGGTCTCTGTCGATCGCCTCCAATTGCGCGCGAATCATATTGTCATCCTTTTTTAGCGCATTCAGATTTGAGCATAATGTGTACTCTTTTCTCTCAAGAAATACCTGGATTGAATTACAATTACAATTACGATTACGGAAACTGTTTTTTTTGGCAATAACGTTCTTTATTGTAAACAATCTGACTGAACACAGTTCATATTCAAAATTTCAGAAAACTTCATTATAGAACGTCTCCCTCCCTCTCACTATCTGAAAAATCGAAATCATTTTCCTCCCACCGATTACCAAAAAGATGTGCAGCCCCTTGCTTGCACCCTCGCTTAATACATAATAATGTCATAATCGATTTTTTTTTAGTTTTTTGCCCACACTGACAAGTGAAGAAGGGCAGACGACGCATCTTAAGAATTACAGTTTTATTATATCGTACCTTCATGAAAAATAATAATAATAATAAATAGATAATTGCGTTAGTTAAGTTTTCAAGTGCAGACTGGAGATCATTGCGACAGACGCAGACACAATCGACGTGATTAAGGGGGCGAGACCGGCTAGACGCAGTAGCAACAGCAGCCACTTTACTAAATGAAGATGGCCTTGGCTTTAAACCGGCGATGCAGTTAAATGCATCGGTCAAAGAGAGCGAATTTGAAAAAAACGCAGGGAACAAAACAGCAACGGTCCACGTACGTAGCCTTGCCGGGCGCCCGCCCGCCCGATGTGTTTCGTTTATACTCACGTATACTTAGTAAACAAACGATTCATTCATTTCGGTAATCCGACGCACACAGCCAACTCGACATACATACACAAACACAGTTGTAGATAAATAAGATCAATTGAGACCGACGACACAAAAACACGACCATAAATATATCGGGCAATTACACTCAGTGTACACTGCGTTACGCACGAAATGCGACTGCCGAGTGCCGCTGCTGCATCCCGTCCACGGATAGACACTACGCCCCGTGCATATGGTCTCAAGGACAGCCCGCAAAGCGGAGGAACGAATCCTGCTGAGTAGTTGGCTCGGCTTAGGGAGTCTTTTTTTGTTTTCGGGCCCGCGAAGAAATCGGACGCGAACATTTATTTGTAGACGTTATCCGTGTGTGTAAATGTATTTTGCAGCCAGACTGAAGTAAACACGACTATGCAGGGCAATGCATCAATCCAAGGTTAGTGTAAATAAACGAGCTCTCTCGCTCCGACTCGGGGAACGCGCTCGCCTCGATACATATTTATTACTGGGTCGTACGAGCCGCTCGCTATTGATTGCCGAAATTTACACAAAATTCCTTTCATGCAGATTTTCGTGAGAGTCGACGACAAGGCGGCGACTGCAAAGAACGCAGCGCAAAAGTTAAACATTCCCAGAATTAGTTGGGTACCTGATCGATTGACGTGCGCATTGATTCGGACATGACACATGTACCCGGTGCATTCTCAGTGTGAAGCTGGTCTAATGGTTATGAGGAGATTGATGATCCGCACCCAAATGTACGAAGGCGTAGAGGGGCCACAACAAACCAGCCAATTTTAAAATTTGTAAACAAGAAAACGAAAACGTAGAAGTTAAAATTAATGATTAATATCAATTTGAAAAGGAACTTTTCGCCGCTAAAATGTCACTTTGCAGGTTGAACGGGTCGGAGAATTATTGTAATAGAATTATGATTATATCACATGCAATGTGCAGTGCGTAAAACCAACACGTAAAACATCCCCAACCCGCTACCGCAAACTGCCGGTATCCGTTTAGTGGGAGATGCGCAGTCTGGCGTTTGCGGCGTATGGACTTATTAGTCGAGGCAGTGAACATTTTTGGTATGTCATTTAGATTACTAAAACAGAAGTCTGCCGTAAATCTTCCGGACCAAGGACTACTGGCAGTCATTTTCATTTCTCAAAAATTGACAACTCGGATACCGAAAAAGACGAAATTTTCTTAAATTAAAAATTGAAGATATGTGGTTTGGTTCCTGAAATATACTGAAAAAACTGAAAAATGTCATATTTTAATTTAGAAAGGTTAGAAAAGTTTTCGTCACCTCATTCTATTCTTCGTGCAAGGTAATGCAATTGAAGCAAATTTCATAATGATCTGCCGATTAGTAACCAAGTTATAACACGTTGTCAATTTGCACTTTTTTCAGTATATTTCGGTACCTAACCGTATTTTTAGTATCGTAGATTTCTTTTCAGATTCTTAATATACACTCAAAAATACAACTCTTTTCTAATTTAATAAAATTTCGTATCTTTTACGATATCCGAGTTGTCAATTTTTGAGAAATTAAAATGTCTGCTATTAGCCCCTGTCCCGGAAGATTTACGGCAGACTTCTGTTTTAGTAATCTACAGCATGAAAATAATTATAAAAGTGCTAAACGAAACTCGCTGAAATGACATACCAAAAATGTTCACTGCCTTCCGGACTATATGGAGTCCCTGTCTGGCACCCTTGCCGAGGACGCGACAAATACAAAACAACACAAAGAGTTAAAAGTGTTTTTCACCCCTAAAATGACATTTTCTGAAAAAAATTTATTTTTAAATATATTTATAAAATTAAAAATTAAAATAACTACACACTAGTGATATTAAAGATTTCAAGAGCACATTAGTTTTATGTGGCATACAATAGACGGTAAAACAATGGCGAGCATTAGCTCTTGGAACTAGGAAATTAATCTTCCCTAGGAGCATAGGACAATCTATATTACTATTTAAAGGATGAAATAAACGAATAATTAAAATCACATGTCTGGTGCTAAGCGAGTTGAACACCAAAACGGCTCAAAAGCAAAGACTGACCAATACCCCTTACGGGATACTGACCATTCATAAGGTAAGAAATGAATTTCAAAAATCTCCTTTGGATGGATTCTAGATAGCTAACATGAACTTGATGAATGGGAAACCATATCAAACAGCAACATTCAAGGCGAGATCGAATAAATGAGAAAAATAAAGTAAGCAACATCTTAGATGAAAAATTTTTACAATTTCTGTAAATAACGCCAAAAGACTGAAATGACTTAGTTATAGGTAGTTACAATGTGTGCCAAATGACTAGTAAAAGATAACTTGCAATTAATAGTAGTTTATAACCCAAAGCGTGAAAGTGATGTTTTACGCGGCGAAGGAAAATATGGACAGTCGAGGCGTAGGCGAGACTGGCCATTTCCTGAGACGCGTAAAACCACTTTTTCGCTGTGGTTTATACAACATTTTTCTTCCTACACCAGTTAAAAATAAATAAATAATTAATTTTGAAATTTGAGAACCCAAGTGACAGATCAAGAAAATCTAGACGTCAAGTCCTACAATTTAAATTTGGCAAAATCGCGCGTGCTGTGTTCCTTCATACGCCAATCGCCGTCGCCATATTGTCCATTTTACACGCCTAGCCGTTAGTATAATTTTTACACGACTAGCCGTGAGAAGCGGTCCTTTCACAGCCCTCCTGAGTCCCGAAAATGTCATTTTCAGTTAGTGTAGGAAGAAAACAAAATTCCTAGATCCTGAAATGCATCCACATGGCCCAAAGTGTCATTTTTTGCATATTTACAATGATTATTTTATTCATTAAGTATTGAACCAATCCAAAGCAGCATTTAGTATACCAGCAACCAATCAAATCTTGATTACAGTGATAATACTACAATGTCAACTACTTACTCAATACTTTAATTTATAAAATAATCTGCAAAATACGATTCGTAGTCTCTTGGTTGCCTTGTTGAGTCCTCATGGATGCACTACTTGTCAAATGGTAGATTCTTTTCGGCCAAAGAGGACTCGAGCAAGCTCTCGTCCTCTTTTTAGCCTAAAAAAATTTACCATTTTGACTCGTAGTTGATGGTCCATTCGGACGTCAAAACCCGCGGCAATCAAGAGACTACTCGTCGTATTACTATTGAAAGTCGTCTTTTTTTAATGAAAAATCGTAATGAAAGTACCACATTTCTTAACGAAAAAATCGTAATGAAAGTATCACTTTTTTAACGATTTTAACATTCTTTCATCTTTAGATCTTACATCTTTACATTGTTACATTATATTATTACACCAAGGAAGTAAAGGGCTACCAAGTGTTGCCAATCATTACTCCCCCATATAGAAAAAAAAATCTTTCCCACTTTTTCGCGTATGGGGGGAATATACAAAAAAATTACGTGTACAACACGTAATGAAAGTATCTTTTTTTCACTCAAACTCATGAAAAAAAGTATTACTTTCATTATTAGTTGTACAAATAACTATATCAACACAATAATTGTAAGAAATAACATTTAATTTTTTTGAAAATGACATGACAAAACATTTTGAAATGTTTAAATACTTACAACCTATATTTGAATTACACCACCGCACCGAACTAACTCATTGAGATTATGCTGTGGAAGAGCACAGTCGCGTTCGCCCTTAATTTTGTAAAACAACTTAAGATCATCAGCATAAAGAAGTTTCTTGCAAGATATCCCTTCAGGCAAATCATTAATGAAGAGTAAAAATGAATAAAAGAGGGCCCAAATTTGATCCCTGCGGAACCCCTGAATCTGGAACAAAATTATTATGGCCGATTGTACTGTAATTTTAAGGGGTTTCTTAAGGGTAAGTAACGTTTAAATTCCGTAGATACGTTTGTTGAAACAATTGTTTTCCAAGGACTTTAAGGATAACTTATCGTTTGCATTAACGTTACTTATCGCTTAAGTCCAACTTAAAAATTAAGAGTGACAGTTTTCTTATAGGACAAACGTCATTCTTGTCATTTTAAGTTCCTCTTAAAATTAAGTAACGTTGAAGAATTTGCGCCTTAGATATACATAGTATCTATATTATAGTTGATCTTTTTGACAAGAACCCATGTTGATACTCTGAAATTAATGGCTTTACAGCTGAATATAATTGTTGTGAGAATTTAGCGAACCGTTTTCATGTTAGAGACAAAAATGTAATGTATTCGAATTTACTATAAATCCGTGGAAAGTTTTGGAAAACACGATGAAAAATTTGTTGATGTGTGGACTAAAAATGTGACTTATTAGAAATCTACCGGGTTTAATCGTTATCAGTTTTGTTTGGATAACTCTTTATTGGTCCTCTCGTTGTTCCCTGTGGGGCAGCCAAAATTAAAGCTCCAAAAAAACTAATAATGAATAAAACTCGCTAGACTTCTAACCAGTCAAAGTTTTAGTCCACACATCAAGAAATTTTTCATCGAGTTTTTCGAAATTTTCCACAGATTTCTAATTTATAACAAGTTCTCTAACATGAAAACGCGGTACGCTAAATCGTCAAACTACTTATAACAGTGAATAGGAACTTTTGGATATGTTTAGAACTCGGTTTAGAAACTGAATTTGGGGACTGTTTTATAATAATTATAATATTGATAATGTAAACACGTTTTCGACAAATAAATTTCTAATTGTCGTCATCATGTAAACGTAATAAATGCATTGATGGCGCCTTGTAACCGCATAAATCTGGAACATCATGTAATCGGTCGATTTGGCTCAAAATCACATCATCGCCTTCAAGATGCTCATTGAACGTGTGTGTAAATTTTCATATTGGTATCTTCAGAATAGTTTGAGCGGTAGCCTGTCTTTGACGATTTCTTTATTGTGATGTGAAAAAATCCACTGACTGGTGAGATTAAAACTCTGTTCTATCAAATTTAGAGATAGTAAAATCTTAAAATTAAGCCTACTGTTTGGTTGTAGAATCTACCAACGAAATATATGGAGTTTTATTTTCAGTATCAACCTTGATAATACACCAGATTTCAACTAGGTACACAAATATTAACAAAAATCAACGATTCTATTTTTCTAGCAATTTACTGAAAGTAATCTTTAATTATTTCTTTCTCTTTAACACATGATGATAATAATTTTTTCAACAAATGAAAGACTTGACTACACCGTACCTGATTTGCGCCTGCAGTGAACAACCAAAATCTTAGGCGAGATGTCATAAGGTTAATGAGTTTCTATCTAAAATTTGGGGTGTCTACTATATTTTAGTCATAAAGGTAAGACAAACGAATTATCTTCTAAGACAGCACCCAACCAAAATGATTGTATTACTCTCAATTCATTTTCTATTGAAGTGACAGAAAGTCAAAATTAGAATTTTTGGTTGGTATGAGGAAATTTTGCTAACAGGTGAGTTGGTAGAAGCGATTTCAATGGGATACATCAGGACGGCTATTCTCTATTCATATGATAGGACGTTCTTCTGAGAAAGTGGGCGGAGTTCTCTTGAAAACAAAGACAACGTATTCTCTAACTATAGGAGCGTTCACATGTGATTCCCATGAAGCTCACATCACTTGAAAATCGGCGAGCGTGCTTCTCTTGGTTAATTTTAGGAGAATAGGATCGTTCTCATGTCAAGGTTTTCGTCGTAGTTGATGCCATCTGCATTATTTCCTTGATGACTGTTAGGTTCTAGTCCAAAATCAAAAGAAATCTCCGATTCTTGAACATCTTTGTTTCCTGATAATGAAGTAGGAATTTGCAGGGCTAATATTTTCCTCGTCTGCATCAGTCCATTTCACGTCGATGACAGGCGGGCCTACCGCTGCCGCTTTGGTGTTTCTTATTTTGCTGTTCTTTGCTTTTACGTTTTTTTTTTAAATCTTGCCATGACTGCATAAAATATTATGTGTACGTAGAATGCTATAAAATTATTTAATTCTTATTCTTTCTTTTCGCCACTGTTCCCAGCTTTTGTTACAACCGCCAGGGATTGCATTATTAAGGTACCTAACTGTTATTGATTCCCACAACTGCCGGGCATCCTTTTTGGTAAATTCATTTGAAAATTTACCACTTAACAAATTTGCCTGCTGCTTCATGAACTCTGTCAGCGTCACTTTTTGAGCCCCGTTCATGGGGTTCGAACGTTCCGTGGCTGGCATATTTGCTTGACAATGAGATGACGTTTGACGTTTTACTCTACCGCGAAATTTGAAATTACTACTTAGGCGTCTTTCATTGGTTAAAATGGGGACGTAAACACTGGCAACTATGCACAGGTCGCATCATATCCGCATGCGATCACTCCCGATCACATCACGTTCACGGTTTTTACAGAATAGCGTTTCTTCAACTTCGGGAAGGGAACGGGATGTGAGCATTCCCTTCGCACAAAAAATACTCACGTTCCCTGAAATTACAGAATAGCCGCCCAGAGAACATGACAAAAGTCAAAATTTTGCAATTGCTCTGAATTAGCCCAAAATGGCCTTTGTGTGCATGCAGCTTTGAGTAAAGTGCAAAGAAAAATATTCACAAAAAAGCGTCAGGTACGTTTATTTGTGACACTGCTGCTAACAATAAAAATAAACCCTAGAAGATTTGGTTCACGTAATGTTTTTGATTTCCCGACGAATTTCGATAAAATTGTCAAAGTACACGCCCTTACAATTTAGGATTGTATCAATACAGTTCTGCTATAGTTAGTAAATGAACGGACTTTAATACTTAATGCTTTCTGTTGAACGACTTTGGGAATGGCTGGGGGGCTGATCACTAGTGGAATTAGTTGTACATCCGGTTTGGAATTAATTCCGGAATTATGGAATTATTACGGAATTATTCTGGAATTAATGGAATTAGTTGGAATTAGCCGGAATTAGTTGGAATTAGTTGGAATTAGCTGGAATTAGTTGGAATTAGCTGGAATTATTTGGAATTAACTGGAATTATTATGGAATTATTTGGAATTGATATGGAATTAATAAGGAATTATTTGGAATTGATAAGTACATCATTTAAAAGGAATTAAAGGACTTAGTTAGAATTAGCTGGAATTAGTTGGAATTGGTTGGAATTGTTTGGAATTAATGGAACTAAATCGGAATTAGTGGAATTAGAATGGAATTAGAATAGAATTAATGGAATTAGAATGGAATTAAAGGAATTAGTTGGAATTAGCTGGAATTAGTTGAAATTAGGTGGAATTATCTGGAATTAGTTGGAATTAAGTGGAATTATTTGGAATTGATAAGTAAATCATTTAAAAGGAATTAAAGGAATTAGTTGGAATTAGTTGGAATTAGCTGGAATTAGTTGGAATTATTTGGAATTATTTGGAATTAATATGGAATTGTTTGGAATTAATGGAACTAAATCGGAATTAGTGGAATTAGAATGGAATTAATGGAATTAATGGAATTAGAGTGGAATTAATGGAATTAGAATGGAATTAATGGAATTAAACTGGAATTATTGGAATTAATTCCCGATTGGAATTAATTGTACACAATTTTTTTGAGTGATCAGCCCCCCAGGAATGGCAATATCTGAACGAAGCCCAACAGCCCAACACGTCGTATCTAAGCAACGTATTGACAAAAAGCAAAGCTCAGGTAACCGCCTGGGACAAAGCATCATCTCGTAACCAAGCAACGTGTTGATAGCTTGTCAAAACTAGTGAACCCCTCAAAATGTTTTCCAAGTTGAAACTCGACAAAATAAAATCATTGATCGAAAGCCAAAAACCGCCATCCGTGTCTCCCGAACGACCGATGAAGTTTCCCTACACGTTCAGCGCCAGGTTGGTCCAATTCCCATACATGCATTACTATAAGCACAATCTAACCTGGTATTTCTTCCCATTCGGAATTCTTCTATCTCTTCCAGTGTTTATGAAACTATCACGTGCATGTAAGTTGAAATCGAAATGAACCAAAATTTGACGTAAATTTTAGGCAACACTCGGGAGAACAAGAAGATTTGGGCCGAAATCAGGGCAAAAGAACTCTCCCCCCACCACGAAGAAGACGTCGAGCTTGAAGATACGACGAAATGTTAATTTTTGCAAAGAAAGTGATCCGTTAGCGCCGCCTTATCTGAGTTAGGGTAGATCATGGCATGTTATAGTAAATAAAAATACAATGTATGCAATTGTATTCGGTATTATCTCGTGTGAGGTTCTTTATCAAAAAAAAACATCGGTTCAGGTTCCAAAACATTTTATCTGTCTCGTCTGTTGAACGCAAGGTTGAATCAATCCAGCCATATTCGACGCAAAGTCAAGAACGGTCCTTGTAACCTCGTTTATGGTATGCATCTGGAATGTATAAAGTGTGCAGCTGATCTTATAAATAGCTCAGTCGCGGGCGTCCTGCCAGACGCGTCGTGTGTCTTGGGGTCCTCTGGAGGATCCTCCAGATTCTCCTATTTTTATCCCTAGCATAGGTCAGGGAGGCTTCGTCATCGTGCCTGTTTATCATTCCGTAAATAATGGCCGGCAGCCACTGTGTTGGGAGGTCCGCCTAAATCTGGAAATGATTTATTTATACGGCTAACCCACATACGTCCGAAATAGCAGCGGCCTCAGAGCACCTCCCTGCGGCACGCCGCGGCATTTTCGATATTTCATCGATCGATCAACGTCAACAGGTCTTGTGTTACATGCAAATCATATTATATGCTAATGAGGCTTGTTAGGTCGCCTCATCAATCGGCGTCGTCGTCGAACAAGGTATCCATCAGTAATTGACAAGAGGCGCTCAAGTTTTAACCAAAGTCTTTGCTAAACTCCGTGACAGCTGCATTCATTAAATTCCCGTCTTATTATATTTTGCGATGGCAAAGACACGGAGGAAACGCAAAACACATCCATCAATTGCACCGCGTGGGCGGCAAGACGAAAAAATAAACTCCAGTCACTCTGTTTACCGAGATTTTTTTAGAGATGCACTCGATGCATTTGTTATAAATCGTTTGGCAGAAAAAGCGTTTGCACGTAAGAAGACCGAAAATAAATCCTTCTAATCAACATTTTTGCGTTCCCGGGGCTGAAGTTGCACTTTTAGGCACTCTTTTGCGGGACCGAAGTGGGTCAATCACTCTAAGGGACTGTCATTTTATAAAGAATTTCTTGCATTGACTGATTAAACTACTTCGTCAAAGTGACATTTTAAGATTTTTCGACTATTAACATCGAGGGGTTGGCAACTGGGTAAAAATCTGTACACCAAAATTTCCATAATTTCTAAAAAATTTCCAGAAAATGTGCCAAATCATGTAAAAATATCCAAAATTTCCAAAATTCCTGAAAAATATTGTACAAATTTCTCATGCTTGTACACCAAAATTTCCAAGTTGTCAACCCCTCGATTAACCTCCCCACAACCAATTTAAAAATGGGAGGTTACTGCAAAATTCAAAATTGAGATAACACCACGGCGATGTAACATCAGATCTTTACGTTTCGAGGTCGCGGGATCACGAAAAAGTGGTTTTTAAAAAATGTCTGTATGTCTGTGTATGTGTGATTCCTCCGCAGCCACTGAACCGATTTTCACGAAATTTGGCATGAGTGTTAGGTTTGAACCGTAGGTGGTCTGATTAGATTTTGGTGACAAACGGTGCACAAACACCAATTTTTTCTAACAGCAAGTGAAAAGCCTTCAAATTCTCTTTCCAAAAATGTACTCACATTTAGTGCCCTTTGGTATAAAAGCCAAAAATTCGATATTTCGAAGGAATGCTAAACAACACACTGTAACCCAAACTACTGGATCGATTTGGCTGAAATTTGGTATGTAGAGATGTCATAAGCTGCCTAAGAGCTGACTTGACTTTGGTGGCAATGGGTAAGTGCCTTTTTGACGTGTCAAATATGAAATTTCAAATGTGAACACCAATTGTTTCTATCCGCAATCAGCACATGAAAGGTCTTCAAATTCTGTTTCCAAAAATAGTCAAACCTAAAATCCGTTCATTTTCTATAGCAGAACTAAAATTTTTCTGGAACTGAACAACTCAAATTTATAAGGGAGTGTACTTTTGATAATTTGATCGGAATTTGGCGGGAAAGCCAAAACATGACATAAACCAAATCTTCTAGGGTTCATTTTTATTGTTAGCAGCAGTGTCACAGATACACGTACCTGAGGCTTTTTCGTGAATATTTTTCTTTGCACTTTACTCAAAACTACACCCACACAAAGACCATTTTGGGCCAATTCAGAACAATTGCAAAATTTTGACATTTGTCATGTTTTCTGACGTCTCGCTTTTACCAACTCACCTGTTAGTAAAATTCCTTGCAAAATGTCCTCATACCAACCTAAAATTGAAATTTTGACGTTCTACAGTGCCATTTGGGCAATAGTGAAAAAGTTTGAGAAACTGAAAAACCGCAGAAAACACTACCAGTACCAACGTGTTGGATAGTTGGTTGGTACTACTGTAATGTTGAACGAGTGAATGGATTTCAAAAATTCTTGCATCAATTTACATAGAATTTTACGAGCAATTTTATCTCCTTTCAAATGATGTAGCACGAAGGGTCCTAATGTAATTTAAAATTACGCCAAGCACGGATTTAAGTGTCCCCCCTCAAAATCAAAATCGACCGGTCCGAGCGAATTTTCATATTTTATTTGGTTTACGAGATATTTGGGGTGGCTCCTTTTCTTTGAAACGCTCTGTATATTATTAACGGATAATGGATATTATATAATAGTGAAATTGGTATGGATTTCAAGTGTTTGAATGAACATATATACATTTCACTAAATAACTCGACCATTTTTCAAGTCAGATGATTCATATTTACAACATATTGGCCACAAAAGCAAATGCGGTTTGCAAATCGTTTAATAAAAACAAAATTACCACAAACTTAGCCAAAAACAGACGATGTTGTCATATTGTGCATTTCGTAGCCAGGAAATGCGGTGTTGTCAGATTAAAGCTTTTTGCGTTTGAATGGAAAACATACCCAAATCTACCACGTTGTCTACACTAAACGCAGAGAATTGGCTCACCAGCCCATTACATAATAATTGTATTTTAATTTAGTTTAAAACGTTTTTGAGGAAAAAGGATGCAAAGCCATAACTTTTGAAAGGGGGTGAAATACAGCGTATTTGCTTTTTTTCTCCCGTTCCGAGGGGGTAATTTGCAAAGTGAAATATAGAAATAGGTACTATCGGAGTCAAATCACCACGAAAACGCTTTGTTGGCATCAACCTTTATACAAAAATGGTTTCTTAGAGTCCAGCTTTATTTTAATATTTAAATCGAATTGTTAGGGCAGACGCCAAATTAAATAAGAATAGTGTTGGTAAACCTACTGTCTCAAAATAATGTTGTTTTTAAAACTTGATTATTTTATTTCTTGGAAAATACTGAAAATAGTTCAGGGTATTTAGACAAAATATTGTTGGATAGGGGAATTAAATCCAATAGTTTTGAAATTTGGCATACTTATTCTGTGTGGCTTGCTGATACATGTAGAAAAAGTACCCAACCGGGGGTGGTGCGCTTGAGCCTCCAGCGCCTAAAATAGGGGCGCACGAGTAGTCTTTTGCTTTTATCTTTAAAACCGTTGACGCTATCGTTATTGTAGTGGTAATAGAATTTGAAGCTTGTAAAACTCTCTACAAAAAATATGGAGTGACTTTTTTTCGTATATGCAATCATTGTGCCGCAATTTGACTATAATAGGTACAGGGTGTTTCCTAAAAATGCGGCAAAAATTTAATGGGTGATTCCTCAGGTATTTTTATGAAGAAAAGTTCACATAAACATTTGCCGAAAATGCTTCCTAAGGGAGCTACGCCCCTTCAAATGGGGCACCCTGAAGACGGTCTTTCCTCTATATTTCCGAAAGCGTTCATACTGAAATTATGAAATTTGGTGTCGTGCATAAACTTTTGACACTGAATCAGAATCTGAGCCCACAATTTCAAACTGTTAATCAGAAGCGCACCATACTGGAGGGGTTAATAGTAAAAATAAGTTTCCTTAGGAAGCGTTTTTCGGCAAATGTTTATATGAACTTTTCTTCATAAAAATACCTGAGGAATCACCTGTCAGGTTTTAATGCATTATTTGAATTTGTGTGTTTTTCAGATGACGTTCAATGCAAACCTCCAAACATCGAGGCCCAACAAAAAAAAAAATGTTTTAAGTTGAATATTTGCCAAACAATGGCTTCTTCCGAAAAAATGTATTATATCTTTTTTATGCGAAATTAAATAAGCTTTGATTTTTGTTATTACTATGTAATCGATATTATTAAGTTATCGAAATAAAAGTGAAAAATCGTCGGCGCGCTCCATTTCGTGACACTAAGGGCCGGAGCATAACACCTACAGTCGGGGACTTTTAGTATGTTAAATCACAGACTATTTAAATTATGTATCGCAATTTTTCAAAACTATTGGAATTAATTCCACTATTTTTCCTAAGTATCCTGAACTAAAAGGAGATGTGACAATAATCTGGATATAAACATTTGGTAAAACTGTCATGTCAGCATTATAGTTGGTAGAACTGTGCGATATTTTCCATCGTTTGTAATGACGCGGATGTCGTGCTACAGTGCTATTCAGAAAATATGTGATAACGGGAGGCTATGGAAACAAGTGAATCGCAATCTGTCGATAAAAATGACAGATGACATATCCTGTTCGAACTAACTTTGGACAAACGTTCCTTCAACAGATTGCGATTCATTTGTTTCCATAGCAAACCTACTAGTTATCACATATTTTCTGAATAACACTGTAGTCGTTACCTTAAATAACTTTTATTTGGAGTTTAATTCTTGACAGACGCTGAATTTAAATAAGTAGAGGTGTTGGTTTGGCGTCACTGTAAGTCACTTTAAAACCCTGTTTTATGATGTTCAATTATTTGTTGGTAATACTGAAATGAAGAGATGACAATATTCTGTTAATAATTACTATTAGTATGGTGGGAAAACTGGCTGGGTTGGTACAGTGCTATTCGAAAAATATGTGATAACGGGTGGCTATCGAAACAAACGAATCGTAATTTGTCGAAAGGGCGATGTTATCTGTCATAGGGGGTAGAAAGTTCTGTCTTCAGGACCAATAAAGCCAATATTTGGATATTTTGTTTTCATTAAAACAAAATATCCAAATATTGGCTTTATTGGTCCTGAAGACAAAACTTTCTACCCTATAACTTACACCGGGACTGCAAGAAAGATGGATTTCCTACACTCATGTCATCTGTCAACTCTTTAGACAAGCGGCCTTTCGACAGACTGCGATTCACTTGTTTCCATAGCCTCCCGTTATCACATATTTGAATCTCGAAATAAATCTATATTATCTTTTCCAGTAAGTCACAACGTGCCTGTGTCCGTTAGAATATAATTTGAGTTTAGGTACAAATGGCTGCAAAACTTTTCATTTTGTTGGCATCGCACTAAAGTACTGAAAATGTCAGTGTTGCCGACTACTTTAAAACTCATATGAATTTTGAAGCGACATCACCATTCAAACTTTCAGTAGTGCCAACTCTGGGTTTTAGAGACAAACTCCCCAAATCATGTTGAAATCATCAAGCGGCAGTTTGTGTGTCAAAAAGTTCAAAAGCGATAACTCAAAGCGAAACTTCTTTTTGGCAAAGAGCGAACAGTCGTAAATTGTTTTAAGAATGCAAAATTGAAAGCGTTCTCGCCCACACGAGGAAGCCTTAGAAAACATCTCTTAAAAGGATTTACAAAGAAGGTTTCCTGGAGTAAATCGTCCTGAACAAGTCTCTAATTCATGTCGACCATTAAAACCCATCCGCATTACCATAACACCGATGGTATTTACACGGAACGGTCCCTCCTATCGATCCGGATACGTTATCACCCTTTGTTCGCTGCAACTGGAGCAAAGTCATAACTGCAGCGACGAAATAAAACGCCCTCTAACGGTAGACAATGGGTAAACGCGAATCCTGTTGATTTTATGTGAAAGTCACGCCGGTAAATTGGCTAATCCGATCGATTATCAGAACGAGAAGTGACAATTATTTCCAGCATAAGCCATTTTCTTGAGGTATTCGTATTCGCCTCGAATTCCGATTCGAATTTTATTGCTATTTATAAAACTGGCGAACGGGGATGATGAAACGAGCTAAACTCTGTGGATTTTCTAGAAACAGGATGGAGTGATTTATTTGTTTTATAAGGCAGATGCTATGAATATGAAAAAGTTGTTTTGTTGTCCTCGAAGGAAAGCTTATTTGTAACTAAGCAGCTTGTCCCAACTCGGCGAAAATCGATTCGATATTTTTGGCTCTAGATAAAAACAGCTTAAAATTAAAGGAAAAGTCGGAGGCGGAGAAACTTTTTGCACAACCCAAAAATATTAACAAGTCTAATCAGCACCTAGAAACTGCCCACAGGACATTTTTGCCAAATATAATCCAGATATCTTCATTAGTTTGAGCTTAGAACTGAATTTGAATAGTAAGGCAAGTTTTATGAAAGCCAAAGATTTTTTAAGTTGGTAATGCCCCAGATGAACCCGCGGAACGATTGTAATCTTATGTTGGTCACCCTGAATAGGGATCGTTATCGATAAGTTGGTGACACAATAACCCCACGATACAATAAGTAGGTCTTTCTCCGCAATTGGCAACATTGAAATTATTTCTACACTATTACAAATTGTTTAAAAAACTGTATTAAGTATGTATTGATTGCCTAAAGTTTTGGCTAAAACTTCAAACAACTTTTATTTTATTAAACTAGAACTTTAATAGTTATTTATGATGAAAGTGTTAAAAGTGGTATTTTATTTTGTGAGAAGGGAAGTTTGGGACACGGCGCGCAGCGGAGTGGCCCATCCCTTCAAACAAAATAAAAGCACTTTTTTATCAGTTACTGGAATCCATCGGAAAATTCAGAAAAATCGAATCGCCAAAAACATGAAATCTTTAGGTTTTAGGGTCCTGGGAACCCAAAAACTGGTTTTTGAAAAAATATATGTGTGTACGTCTGTCTGTAAGCACTCTGCAGCTCAGACTACTGAACGTATCGAGATGAAATTTGGCACACATATTCAGTGGGCAACTTGTAGGTGCTGATTAGATTTCGGGCCACATCGGTTCACGGAAAGTGCCTTTTTGGCACATGAACTTTAAAAATTTTAATGCAAACCCCCATTTTTCGCGTTACTATATGAATATACAGATCACCTTGTGGCAATGTACCAATTTTCTTAAGCAAACTTCACGATCTTCTTGAGCGACTGTTTAACAACAAATGTAATTTGATTTTTTGCGGGGATTTTAATATTAACTTCAATAGCGACAGTAGGGATGCGAGTGATGTCGTTGAGTTATTTAGGTCTTTCGGCTTGTCGGGGCATGTGCGGGATTTCACGAGAGTGACCAGCACTTCCGCTACAACGATTGACAATATTTTCACTAACTTATCAGACAATGTGCTGAGCTGTGATGTGATTGAAACGCATGTGTCTGACCATTTTGCTCAGTTACTGAAACTCAAAGTAGACAAACATACATATTCTCCTGCTACTTCTTACCGCAGAGGGTACGACCAAAGCAGCATCAACAGTTTTAAATATGCTCTAGGGGCTGAGAACTGGGGCGGTGTATACTGTTGGGATGACCCTAACACCATGTATGACAATTTCTATAACATTTATTTCTGTAATTTCGATCAGTGTTTCCCGATGAAAAAAAAGCAAATTACCAGTCCAATTGTTAGTCCTCTCGACCACTGGACAAATGGCAATATCAAAAGCTGGTCTGCCAGAATAAAAGATTTGTATAAAATATATAGAGATACCCGTTTACCACATATTCTAATGCGCTACAAAGAGGAAAAGCGACAATTTAAAAAATATCTTACATCATGCAGAATAGGCCATAATGAAAGGGTCATCTATGACACTGTCAATAAAAGCAAAAGCTTGTGGAGTGCGTTACATCACTTTTCAGGAAATAACAAAAAACAAACACCGACAATAAACTTGAAAGTTAACATTAATGATGAATTGGTGAATGATCCCTCAGCGATTGCTGATGCTTTTAGCTCTTATTATCAGAGGTTCGTCACGTCTGATTTAAACACTCGGAATCTAATACTTGATGATTCCAGTCGTTGTAACGTCTCTTTATTCTTGGATCCGGTTACGCCGGACGAAATATACAATATAATCAAAAGCTGCACTCCAAAATTGACATATGGCGTTGATGAAATTCCTATGAAGATTGTCAAAGAGGTTGCGGAAATAATTAAGCTTCCACTTAGTCACATAATTAATAAATGTTTTGAGAGCGGAGTGTTCCCCGATGCGCTAAAGATAGGAAAAGTTATACCCGTACCCAAAAAAGGGAATACTAATCTTCTGGAAAATTTTAGACCAATATCTTTGTTGCCATCTTTTTCGAAGATATTTGAAAAAGCCATCTACAATCGCCTCATAAATTTTTTTACAAAGTGTAAAATTATTACACGGAATCAGCATGGCTTCCTGCCTAACAAGTCTACTCATACTTTACTAATTGAAGCAATTAACTGTATCTACGAAAAACTTGACGGTAAACAAAAAGTTTGTGGAGTATATTTTGATTTGACCAAAGCCTTTGACTCGGTAAATCACTTCATCCTTCTACATAAGCTAGAAATGTGCGGCATTCGTGGTGTTGCACTAAAATTAATTAAAAGTTACCTAACTAATAGAAAGCAACTAGTATGCATCCGCAGTGAATGCCAGGGAGTTAGGGTTGAGAGTAACTCTGGACTCGTCGACATCGGGCAGGGCGTACCGCAGGGGTCAATTTTGGGACCCCTCTTGTTTGTTGTATATGCTAATGACATGGCCTGTAATGTTGGGTCTGGCCATTTATCTCAATACGCGGACGATACCTCTGTATTAATTTGTGGCAAGGATATGGAGGAATTGTCAAAGAAAACCTCAGCGGTCGTTAAAGAAATGAATATTTGGTGCGACAAGAACTTACTAACTGTCAATTTAAATAAGACCAAACTGCTAGCGTTTTCAAATAGTGGTCTCGAATCCAGTCTATATGTTCGGGACGTGGTCGGGAAATCTCTTGCCAATTCTGAAACGGTGAAATTCCTAGGGCTTAGTCTCGACGGGACTCTGAACTGGCACTCCCAGGTCGACGGCCTGGTGGCTAAAATTAATTCAATTACATATTTGCTGAGGTATATGAGACAACTTTTGCCAGCTACCAGCCTAATAAGCTTGTACTTTGCCTATATATATAGCGTGATAACATATAGTGTAGTGTTTTGGTTCCCTGCGGGCGATTCTGCGCGGGTTTTCAGGGCCCAAAAAAGAGCAATTAGGGCAATGTTCGGGCTCTCTGCGATGACATCCTGTCGGCCTTATTTTAAGAAATATAATTTATTAACTCTACCTTCAATATATATTTATAAAATTGTTTTAGTAACTCGGCAAATGTATTCTAACTTTGTAAAAAACGGTGACATATACTCGGGAATGACGACTAGGAGTGCTGAGGACTTGAGGCCTTCCCGGCATGCCACTGCCAAGTTCGAGAGATCGCCACATTATGCTTGCATCACACTGTACAACGCACTGCCACATGAACTAAAATCTATATCTACTTTGGTCAGGTTTAAGAATAGTGTTAAACAGTTCCTCATAGAAAATTGTTTCTACTCTATAAATGAGTATCTACAGTGCTGATATTATTATTGTCTGTTGCTGTTTGTGTACCGTCTTTTTTTTTTTATGTGTACCTATAATTTTGACATTAGCCCATGTTCATTATTTGAATCTTATGGCAATAAATTTTATTATTATTATTATTAATGCTCTTCGAATTCTGCTTCCAAAAATGTATCAACACTTAGTGCCCTTTGACAAAAAAATCATCAAATACCAGGGTTGGCCCGATTTAAATCACCATAAACTAAATCAAATTTGTTGAATATCTTGTTTTTATTGAAAAAAAGGCAGCAGAGAAGCGGCTGGAACCTCCCCAACGCGTGGGTCTTTGATTTCCGTGACTTGTGTTTAAGATTTTGAAGTTTATATGCCTAAATTGCACTTCCCGTTAACCAATTGCTCCCAAAAGCCTTTCAGATCTTCAACTGACCTCCATGTACCAAATTTCAGACAAATCCTTCCAGTAGTTTGGGCTATAACGTGGTTTCAGTGTTATTTAGAAATTTCGATTTTTCTACCCAAAGGGTAATAAATGCGAATAAATTTTATCTCATTTAAAACCAGAATTCGAAGACCCTTCTAATGGTGGCAATAAATCTTTCAAAAATTTGTTTTGGATGGGTAAATGAGAGAATACTTTAAATTTGGAAATTGGTGTGCCAAAACGGCACTTTCCGTGGGTCGATTGAATCCAACATTTGTTCAGCTCTTCGACGTGTAATACAATCCCCATGTGCAAAATTTTAGCCAAATCGGTTCAGGGGCTTGGGCTGTACCGCGATTTTAAAGTCCGATAAAAATCTCGATATTTTTAGTTTTTGGTCAAAAGGGCACTGACAGTGGATACATCTTTGGAAGCAGAATCTGAAGGCCTTTCTTATTGTGACGTGAAAAATGGGGGTTTACATTTAAAATTTAAAAGTTGATGTGCCAAAACGGCATTTCTGGTTGCACGATTGGCTCCAGATCTAAGTTGGGTTATCACATGCACACGTACCAAATTTCAGCCAAATCGGTCGAGTAGTTTGGGCTGTGGCGTGTTTACGAACGAACGAACGAACGAACGTACGTACATACATACAGACACATTTTAAAAACCATTTTTTGGGTTCCTGAGACCTCAAAACGTACAGATCCGGTCTTATCTCGAATTCGAGAATTTTAGTGATTGCAGTAACCTCCCTTTTTTTTTAAATGGTGAAGTGGAGTGGGGAGGTTAAAAATCTGTATTAACTTATATCGACGTAACGTCATATAACAAAAGTAGGTAGCTATTTTTGGCAATTTTTGCAAACCGCTCGACGTCCAGCTTTTCCCTTTTCCGTTTTTTCTACTAAATGCTGCCAAATTGGATCCTTTTTTCTTCCCTCTTATCACTGAACTTTTCTGTTAAGTGTTAAATCAATGCAACTCACGGTAAAAATTGAGACGCGGCTATGGCGTCAGTGCGGACTAGAATTCTGAGAACAATTTTTTGCTGGTCGATTTTCAGAATTCGAATAAAATAGTCTGCTAACGGTATTAAAAGCAATACCTAAATAAATAAAAATCAAAAAAATCGAGATTTTTAAAATAAATCAATATTTGATTTTTTTTTTTAAATCGTGATTTTTTCCAACCCTGTCAAATACACGCTGCAGCCGAAACTACGGAAGACATCAAGATGAAATTTTATATACACGTTCAGTGAGCACCCTGTAAATGATGCGATTTTGAGGCAAATCGGTTGATTACATTATGTCCAGATTTATACGTCTACAGGGTGAGTCTAGTTGGACAAATCAGTCGCCTAGCGTTTAAGATATTGAAATTGGAAATTCAATTTTTGGATATGTTGTAGCTGATATGGTCCCCTACACATGGGACCCATAAAGAAAGCTCCAGTTTTATTCAAACCGAAATTATTAAATAAAAACGAAGGCTTAAAAATTTTTTTTTCGATATTGTTGAATTTTTTAAGGTTATTTAGTTAGAGAATCATTTTCTCTTTATGGAAACATAATTTTTTGTAGAAATAAGTTAATAATCTCCGAGAGACAAATTATTTAAATAATAAAGAGTTTTAATTATTTCCTAAAGAAAGCCACGCATGCCGTGATTTGAACAACTGAAAGGCAGTCTAGCTTATACTGCAGACTGTACCCAGAACGACAAGTGTCAGTTGGAAATGTCATTTGAGGTCGTTTGTGAAAAAATAATGCAAAACTACGGGTTTTTGCCCTTTTCTTTACAGATAATTAGGTAATTTTTATTGCTTGATGGATGTTTTGCTAAATTCGTCGAATACAAGTGTCTCGGGTTCTCACACTGGAGGGGCCCGATTAGGACAAGTTAAAGTTTACACCCTTCGAGTTGAATTTTCTTGGTTTCGCTTGGCTCACCGCCTCTTTGTCTTTGTTCATTATATCAACACGTTGAGTGTCTTCAACATTTGCTGGACCCCTCAACATCCGATGATAAATCTTCATTTCGTAAGTGTGAAAAAATTGTCAGCAGAAATATTAAATTTTTAATAAAACAACAAAATCACCATATTTGACAGCATGACAGCAATGTAAACTGTTAGCAACTATTGCCAATTGCTTTCTGGCTGACGAGAATAGCTTTTCTTGGTCGAACCATTCGACTCCAAAAAACATCAATCGGGTGACAACCCGAGACACTTGTATTCGGCGAATTTAGCAAAACATCCATCAAGCAATAAAAATTACCTAATTATCTGTAAAGTAAAGGGCAAAAACTCGTAGTTTTGCATTATTTTTCCTTTGATTTTTCCACAAACGAAAGCAAATGACATTTCCAACTGACGCACTTGTCATTCCGGGTACAGTCTGCAGTATAAGCTAAACTGCCTTTCAGTTGTTCAAATCACGGCATGCGTGGCTTTTTTTAGGACATAATTAAAAATCTTTATTATTTAAATAATTTATCTCTCGGTTATTATTAACTTTTTTCTGCAAAAAATTATGTTTCCATAAAGAGAAAATGATTCTCTAACGAAATAACCTTAAAAAATTCAACAATATCGAAAAAGAATTTTTTAGGCCTTCGTTTTTATTTAATAATTTCGGTTTGAATAAAACTGGAGCTTTCTTTATGGGTCCCATGCGTAGGGGACCATCTCAGCTACAACATATCCAAAAATTGAATTACCAATTTGAATATCTTAAGCGCTAGAGCGACTGATTTGTCCAACTAGACTCACCCTGTATATGGCGCCTGGCCTACGTTTACATAGGGAGCCCCTCCGATAAATTGCGCTTCTTTTGCGAACGCTGCCTAAACGTTTGGAGATGGAACAAAATCTTAAATAGAAAAAATGTTAGGAACAAATAGATCTACAAAAAAGTCTGCGACAGCATATAACCATCTATGATAGGTAGCCTACAATAATTGTTTTTGTTTTAATTTTTTGTAAAAATCGGTTTGACTGTTTGTTGTGGGCTATTCTTCATAGATACATATATGCTGTCGCGGACCTTTTGGTAGATCTTTTCGTAGCCAACAATTCTTCTATTTATGATTTTGTTATATCTTCAACCGTTTACTCAGCGTTCATGTTTTAAATTGTTAAAGCTCGTTTTTTCGCGGACTTGCACGCAACGAATAACTGAAACGTTTTAAATAGGGGTCAGTGGTTGAATTTTATTCTATTTTTATTTAAATTTAACATTGTGGTTAAAATCCAGCTAGTAAATTCGGATAAATTCCATGCTACTTTAAACTTTAAAACAAAACGTGACAAAACACTGTTCTCGTCTTGTGTAGCCAAGAGGTCTGACTGAGTGAGTCTGAGGCTCAAGGCCAAAAGAGAGGGCAAGACCTGAGGAAGTTTCGGACGTTACAGAGTCGTGGCAAAAAGTGACTAAAAACTAAGGCGATTTCATTTCTTTGTAATAATGTCGATAAGGTCAATAACAATATCGAAAACCTTAAGTAGAGACCATTTTTTCAAAAAATGTTATTTTAATGGCGATAAGCTTCCTAGACCTTGTAGGTTCTGTTGCGATAAATTGGCGCCTTCAAGCGATAACCTGATCATATAGTATATGCTCGGTTCACGATCTGTACGTTTACAAATTCTGTGAAAAAGTAGAAGTTTCTACTGTCTCCGGAACTGCCAATTTTTTTCTACAAACACGATTAAAAGCAGTTTTCTAATTATTAATTGAAAACGTCCATGAAATTCGCCGTAACTAAGGTATAGTGACAGTTTGTTGCCGCGGTTTGTTTAATTGTTGTTATTAATTAAACTACGTCAAAGTGACATTTTAACATTTTTCGACTATAAGTGCAAAAATAGCGTATATACCACAGGACTGTAGCATCGCTCGGGATGATGCACTTCAGTCCTTTGCTATATAATATACTATTAACACCAGTGTAAAAAGTAAATGACTTTTAATACCTACGGGAGTCAGAAAACGCCATTTTTAACAATTGTCAACAAACGTTAAAACAACTGTTTTTAATAGAGTTTGTAGAAAAAGTTTTATTTTCACATCGTATGGTAAAAAACACTAAGTTTTGGATCGTTAAGTTGGTAACAAAACAATTTAACTTTTGCAACTACAATCCACATGGATTCAAATTATCCCTAGGGAGTAAAGTGAGATGACCTCCACAGTATCTACTACTACATCTCGTTCGTACACAAACTTCAGCTTCGGGATTAAAATTGTACTTTACTTCCTTGACACATAAATAACTATTGCGCGCTTTAAGCCAGAAAAAAGCACACGATTGACCTTAAAGTTTACATTATCGTCGGCAGAAACGCAGACACATCACATTGGGTCTCCGGATACCTGAATTAAATGTAAGACGTATCAAAATAAATTTCTCGAAAGTGAAAGCGTGAAAATAGCTCCTTTGTGTACACTTTAATTGGCAAACACCATAACTCAGTTTTGATGGCTTGCCGTTAATTGGTCTTGATACCGACTTTATTGGCTCAAAAAAACCTTGCGACACATTTTTGTCACAGGTGTTGGATCTTTTCAAAAAAAACTAGTTCACAGTTATTTTAGTTTTTACGACCTGACCCATTTTACGCCCGGGGGATCGCGAGATTTTTTAATAAAATTTATAAAAATCCCCGTCCTTGAAGCGAGCCCTTCCGTTCCCTTTTTAATTACGATTTAATTGGTCATTTTCTCTTTGATCCGTGTTTGTTCGTGCCAACAACAGTTTCGTTCTTTCCACTCGGTTTAATTAAGGAAAAATTAATTTTTCCCCATTCGAGTTGAAGATTTTAATTGAGTTCTAACCCGAGCGGAATGGGATTTCGTTTAAAAAATTGTCAATCTCGGAACAAATAATTTCCGGACTGATTTGGATCAAAATCTAAAGCGCTTTCTCAAAGCTGTATATCAATGCGATGTGTATCCCTGTAGATGTTTATTCACCGTGAATGATTCATATATCGAGTTGGACTTGGTGGGGATAAAGAATTCTTGAGGGTGTATCAATTGATGAATTTTTTGCGTTCAATTAGTATCTTCTGTACATACAGGTCAAACATCAAATTTCCACCAAGTCAATTTTTTGTGTTGGGGGTTGAAGGGAGTGCAATTTTTTCCGTTCAATTATTATCCTCAGGGGTTGAAGGGGGTGGGTTTCGGGGGCGCTTACTTGGTACCTATCCTCCAATAACAGTGCTCCAAATCTTAAATTCATTTGCGTTCAGTTAGTATCTTCCAGTAGCAAGTAGTCTAAGGGTTAAATTTCCACCGAGTCAATTATTTATGTTTGTCAATTTTTCGTATTTGGGGGTTGAAGGGGGTGGCTTTCGGAGTTACAACTTTTTGCGTTCAGTTAGTCTGTTTCTGTTGTAGATAGTCCAAGGGCTCAATTTCATCCAAGTCAATTATTTGTGTTCGAGGGTTGAAGACTGTGGGTTTTGGGGGTACAATTTTTTGCGCTCAAAATAGTCTCCTGCGTTAATGAGTGGTAAAAAGATTAAATTCCGTCCAATTCATTTTTTTGTGTTTCGGGGTTGAAGGGCGTGAGTTTTAGGGGCGTAGTTTGTTTGTTCAATTCAACTCTTTCGGTTGTAGGCGGTGCAAGGGTTTTTCCTCCAAGTAAAGTTTTTCTGGTTGGGGGTTGAAGGGGGTGAGTGTCAGGGGTGCAATTTTTTGTGTTCAATTAGTTTCCTCCGGTAATAGGTCAATAGGTGGTCCTAGGGTTACATTTCCTCTAACTGAATTTTTTGTTTCAAGGTTGAAAGGGTTAAGTTTTAGAGGTGCAATGTTTTTCTCCTCCTGACGTAGGTGATCTAAGGGTCTAAGGACTAAATATATGCTCAAAACTTTTTCTGGGACATTGATTAAAAGTTATCGAATTGCTTGAATTTCAAGAAACACTTATGTGAAATTTCGAGTTTAACCCCTAATTTGCACCCCTTTCTATTTCATCTTGCAGAAAAAACCCATCCCTTATCAAATGATGTCAAAATATATGTGGTATCATACCTCCATTTGCAAAATATTTGAGAAGTTTTCGTATTTTTGTGATTTTCAACCCCTAAATTTCATCCCCCAAAATTGACACCCACTCACCTTCAACAGACTTGTACGTCAAAAACGCCATATCAAGTTTCAGTAAAATATCTCCACTGGTTCTCGAGTTATTACAATTAATAGTTTTTCGGTCCCGAAAAAAACCTCGCATTCTCGCGCTTTTACTGCGAATGCTGCCTAAACGCTTCAAGATGGATTAAAATCGTATAAGGGAGAAATGTTGGCAACGAATAGGCCTACAAAAACGTTCGCGACAGCATATAAACATCTATTACGGATAGCCGACAATAAGTCACTGAAGCTATTTTCGTCAAACATTAAAACACAAAAACGATCTCGGTGGGCTACCCATCGTAGATAGCTATATGCCGTCGCGGACTTTTTTGTAGATCTTTTCATGGCCGACAATTCCTCCTTACAAACTTTTACTCTAGCTTCAAGCGTTGAGGCGGCGTTCGCGATCAAATGTCGAAAATTGTAATTTTTCAGTTTTTCACCCCTAACTCCCACCCCCCTGGTCCGATATGGCCCAAAAACAATCTCCGCCGAGATTTTCGGGATATACACATGTGTACAAAATTTCAGCTCGATATCTGCTTTCGTTTCGCCGGACGAGCGAGCGAGCGAGCGAATTCACTAAAAGCATATGCTTCGGCACTACAACCACTTTTTTCAGTACCTCGCAAAGATTTTGCCTTTACCAATTCAATGTTAAGTTGAGAATTAAGTTTCAATGTCATGGCGGAATTTGCGTCGCGGTCATCATCAGTGAACGTGGGTGTACCTCCTAATTGCATCCCACCTGTATACCTCCCACTAGTTGTAAATTTTAGGTAGGTTCGATAAAATCGTAGTTGTTTACTGGAACAGGTCATGGCGATAACCCATATCCCCATTACAATAAACAAAATATGGCGATAAGCAACACCACTAACATAATAAACGGATCTTCCCAATTAAAATTCAGGCACAGGAAGCGGATTTCGGCGTGCCCATCTTATCTTTTTGATTATTTATCCACGTCTAGTTTGATTCAAGGGTTCCAATGCACTACAAAAACAATCAAAACATTTTCGGATGTATTTGTTGCAAGGCTTAATAAAATATTTATCGGCGAAGTTCAAGTTAAACGATACAGATGGTGCAGTGGCCTGCCAGCTGTTAAAAACACATTAAAGAGGTTTGTGCAGTGCCGACGTTATTGTTTGTGGAAACCGCAATAGACGGATGTCTCGTGGAAATGTCACAAATCTGTCATCACTGTCACTAGGCTTTTAAAATAAATGAAAAGTTCCGGGCATCTAATCATTTGGGGCCATAAAGTTATCTTTAAAAATCTGAAAAAAATTGAAGAGAAAGCTCTTTATAGCACTAACCATTCTCTGAATTTTAAAATCCTATTGTTTAAAATTTTCGAGAAATCTTCAGAAAACTGATTTTTTAAGTACCCCTTTAAAAGGAACATCCTGTATATTTTTTTAACGAAATTGTATTAAGCCCATAATACGCCTTTTTTGCGAGTTTAATATCATCAGAGGTGTGCGTTCTGGCGGGGCCTTACATATTTTTTTACGTTTTCCTTTGTTGGCGTTTCTTTTGCCAAATAATAACAAAATCGTAATCTCTGGTGTATTTCACTTTCACATAAAAAAGGTGCTCTTGTTGAATGTAGCTAGAGCGCACCATTTTCGAATAAAATGATTCCAGTTAGTTTAGGGGGCGAAAATTTGTGATTAGCACTTATTGTTTTCTCTACCTAATTAGTAAAAATAAAAAAAGTGAGGAGAAAGTTCTTTATAACGCTAACGAGTGTTCCAAATTTCAAAATTCTATTCTTAATATTTTTCGAGAAATTTTAAAAAAATTGACTTTTTGAGGACCCCTTTGAAGGGGCGTAACTCCCCTATAAAGCATTTCCGGACATATGTCCATAGGAACTTTTCTTCCTAGAATGATGTAAGGAATAACGTCCCGGAATTAGGACTATGAATATAGGAACATCCTGTATAAAATGAAATACAGGGTGTCCGGAAATAACGTCGCAATATTTCGGGGGGTGATTCTACACTAAAAATAGGAAGAAAAGTTCATATGAACAGATGTCTGAAAGTGCCTCATGGGGGCGCTATACAGGCCTTAGAAAGTGTTTCTCAAAAACAGATATTTATTAATTATTTTTGAAACGGTTGGAGATAGAATATCGAAATTTTGGTTCTGGGGTAATTTTGGGGTGACAAATTATCTGGTAGGAACAAAACAGGTGATTGACGACCATAGGCATGCGAAACAGGGGGGGGCTAGGAAAAAATGCCTCACAACTTTTTTTCCCCCAGCTTTCTTGAATTTTTGACTTCAGATAACAATTCTCCAAACAATTCTACATAAAAAAGGTACTCTTGATACTAGGCCATAGGATCAACCGTTTTAAAGAAAAACGCGATTAAAACACGTCATATGCCCATAGTAAAAATTTATAAATGTAAAAAACAAGTTGGCTTGCTTCACAAATGTCTTTAGTCTGTCACTAATGACTACAACTTGTTATTCTAGCTCCAACTTTAAAAAAAAATTAATTAAACACCTGTTTTTGAGAGACACCTACCTAAGGTCTGTAGCGCCCCCTGGGGGCACTTTCGAACATATGTTCATATAAACTTTTCTTCCTATTTTTAGGAGTAGAATCACCCCCCGAAATATTGTGACGTTATTTCCGAACACCCTGTATATGTATAGGTCCATTCATTGTCTAAAAGTGGCACGAAATAGTTAGTGAAACCAGGGTTAGATTTACTCCATAACCCCTTCTAGTCACACGTTTTAAAGGATATATACGTTAAATTCTTCGTTTTTGTACCTGATGATGGCTGAACGCCCGAAACATGTTGTAAAATTAAAGTTTTATTATTGGTGGCAACACTTGGAGTAAATCTAACTCTGGTTTCACTAAAAAAATTATAGATGACGAGTCTTTTCGCCTTACAGAACCTAATAAATACAGTTTAAACCAAAAACAGCCCTTACCTGACAGATGTGAGAGGAAGTTGAAAAAAATAAAGCTCTTGGAAAATGGTTTTTCACTAAAACAAAAGACTACCTGACATGACATGAATGGAAGTTGGAAAAAGGAACAGAATTTCAGAAATAGTTTGAAATAAAAAAAAACAGACTTTACCTGACATAGAACTTGAGAAAAAATATAAATGACTCGACCATGAAGCCTTCGCTTCTATGCTAGGGAAAGGGCTACTTCAACGATGAGATACGACTACGTCACGATTTGTCACGTGATGGACTTCACCGGCCGGGATATAGCCAACCGTTACCGGTCGTCTAGCCACAATGTAACTTCTTAGGGCCGGAATTTCAATCGAAGGTCTATTATCAGATCTATTAGTTATCCAATCAAATAAGCCAATTTCAAAACTTTCTAATGATCTGATTGGATAACCAACAGATCTGTTTATCTATAGGTTAACCTACAGATCTGTTGGATATCCAATCAGATCATTAGAAAGTTTTGAAATGGACTTATTTGATTGGATAACTAACAGATCTGATGGTTAACCTTCGATTGAAATTCCGGCCCTTAGTGAGCAGCAATACGTGCCGTTCAACTTTCACCACCTTCTTGATCTTAAATGTTGTTATTTTTGGCGATTTGACCAGTTCAGAGAACTTAAAATTTTGGCATTACAAAATATTTTCGGTCTTCTAGAGGTTATTTACTTTGGAGAAAATAAGGAAAACTTAAAAATTAAAATTAAACAACGACTCATTTTCAATAGTAATACGACGAGTAGTCTCTTGATTGCCGCGGGTTTTGACGTCCGAATGGCTGTCAACTACGAGTCAAAATGGTAGATTTTCTTAGGCTAAAAAGCCGAAAAAAATCTACCATTTGACAAGTAGTGCATCCATGAGGACTCAACAAGGCAACCAAGAGACTACGAATCGTATTTTGCAGATTATTTTATAAATTAAAGTATTGAGTAAGTAGTGTCAAGTTGACGTTGTAGTCTTATCACTGTAATCAGGATTACTGGTATGCTAAATGCTCCTTTGGATTGGTTCAATACTTAATGAATAAAATAATCATTATAATTCAAGATAAGACCGGTAGTCCAGTCATTATAGAATTTTACTTCCAAAAAATTATCAGAGGGCTGAATTTTTGAACACACGTTCCTTTGATAGTCCTAAATGAAATGCTAAAAGCTCCCTAGAATCCGAGTTCGGCTTCCGATGATAAACCACCAAGAAGTGTTAAAAATGCTTTTCAACAAATATCTCCTAAAATATGGGCCTTTGGACAAAAGAGGTGGTATATAAAATTGAAGCCCGTCTCATGCTTGAAATTCTGCTTCCAAAGATGTATTCACTCTTAGTGCCCTTTCGACGAAAAGCTCAAAATTCGAGATTTTTTAAGGTACTTTTAAAACACGATGCAGTCCAAATCGCTGTCGCTGGACCGATTTGGCTGAAATTTTGCACGTGGAGATTTTATTACCCGTTGAAGAGCCGAAAAGATTTTGGAAGCAATCAAAACACGGCAAGTGCTCTTTTGGAACATCAATTTTCAGAATTTTAAGTTATACTCTCATTTAAGTATCAGAAAAAGTTTTTGAAAAATATTGTCACCATAAAAAAGGTCAAAGATACAGTTTTAAATAAGACAAAATGCATCACATTTAGTGCCCCTTGGGTAAAAAATCGAAATTTTGTAAGAACATTAAAATTCCACTACAGCCCAAACTACTCGACCGGTTTGGCTGGAATTTGGTTCACGGAGAGTATGTGACCCGCTGAAGAGCTGAAAGACTTTTGGAAGCAATCGGTCCACGGAAAGCGTCATTTTGGCATGTCATCACCTTTAAAATTTGAAATATAAGGCCTCTATTTTATGTCAGGCGATGAAATTATGATTTATTATACAATTTTATGCCCTATAAAAAGAGATAAGTAAACTTTGTTCAAATAATACGAATCACGGCTTTCTACTATATCAAAGACCCACGCGATGGTGAGGTTCCAGCCGCTTCTCTGCTGCATTTTTTTTGCAATATGAATTTTCGGCCTTCCAAAGAGAGAACTTCAAATTTGACTTTGAGAAAGAAATTATATTTTCTACAAAATGAACACATTTCCGAAATTACTTTGAGATGCGAAATAAGAGAAAAAAACTTCAAATTCTGAGTTTGATCAACGGATCAACTACCTAATCGCTCATTATGCAGTGCTTTTCAAAAGTAAGGACAGGTTAAACTTTCTTTTTTTGGTGTGCATTCAGTGGTGCAGTTAGTCATTTTTTGCACTTCCGGTTTAACCGGAAACATGTGTCATACCTGACCGGAAATGAAGTCACGGCCCCCTAGATTTTCAAAAACTTCGAAGAAATAAGTGAAAATTGAGATATTTAAAAAACGCAAAACACACGTCAGCACTGCTTTTTCGATATAAATTCAACTGCGCAATTACTTTAATCTTTTCATTTATTTCAAATTTGTCAATGTTCAGACCTGTTAAAGTCGCAAAAAAAATTTGAAATTGGAAAGGAAATTTCATTTTTCTATAAAATGAGTGAATTATTGTGTTCTAGAGAAAACTTCAAATTTTGTCTTTGGTTCGAGATAACTTCAACCAATTCGTCGTAAATGGCGCTCTTTTAGGTCCTCTTGAAGGAACAATAAACTTTCTACAAAATGATTACAATTTCGGCCTTTTACTTTGAAGTTACAAACAAGAGAAATCTCCAGAATTTTGAATTAATCAACTTTCAAATTACTTACCATTTAAGTAACAATTTAATTTCTTACTACCTAAATCAATATAGGTATTTTTGGCCTCCCACAATCTCGCCAAAGTTGCAAAATGAGAAAACTTTAAATCCATCGTGATACAACCGCATAATTGAATAATCTTAATAATGGAATAAGGTGACTCAACCTAGGATCAAAAACCTGCCTGACAAGTTCACATACTATCATTACATTTTACATTCACAATATAATTATTTTCTTCCTTTTCTGGAATTTTGGTGACACATCATTCATTACCATTGTCTTTTTAAAACCAAATCAAAAACAACAATTGTTAGTTTAGCGGTGGGCAAAATCTACTCCAATCTTCAGCTTCCAGAATCTTGAAAATTAACTTTCCACACTGACTTTGTTTCACCTGATAATAAATTATGGCCGTCCCATATTAAAGTTAGTTGGCATGTGGATCTGACACTTGGAATACGTACAATGAAATACCATTAACTCGGTTGTACGTATGTCTAGAAATTGCTCGGTGCCAGGAGTTTATTTGTGGCACCACCTGAAAGTCTTAAAGTCGCATCGCTTCGCCAAGTTATGGCCTCAAGAGTTATGTACAAAAACTGTTTTGAAACAATTTATTCTCACTCGATCCTTCTTTTCTTCTGTATGTACAGTTTACACTCGGCTGTAAAAGTTTACAGAGACTTGAAAAGAGACGATTATTTCTAAAAAAAAGGTCTACTATTTCTTCTTTCATCAAATTGGGCAAATTTGAAATTAAGCAGTCTTTTTCGAAGAAAATTTTCATTTTTTCTCATTTTGAACTATTTTTAGTGCCTTTATTAGGGAAACTACAGGTCTGTTAGTGACTGAGAAAAAAATTCTTTCTATATTTGGACCACCACCAGAAATTGCTTACTTTTTAGCCTAAGATAACAAGGCCACAACGATTTTTATTTTTCAAACCATTGCTTCAATTTGCAAAGAAAAATAAACTTCTGGTTGAACTTAAACATGCGAATGCCTCATTATGGTGCATTGGAATCCATTAAACAAACCCGTGCCTACAAGGCAATTTATCCTTGTATAAAGCTGCAACGATCTCGAAGATCAAATTGCAACAGGTGTAGGTGCTTCACAAACAAAACTATAAAAACCAGAATGGCACTTTAATATCAAACTATTACGGCAGAAATTTTTCTTAGAAGCTGAAACGATCTGAAGATCAAGTTCCAAAGGCACTAAAAATGCTAAGTGTAGGTGTTTACAACTCTCGTGCATGGCCGGTGTCTATGAAAATGATCATGTTACTACGGTTGTAACTGTGCGCAAAAACAAGGCCTCTATGGGCGTTCAGCCATCAGTTGCACATAATAATAAATAAATAGTATAGGACCTCAGGGCGCAGAGAAGAAACTTCAATAAAAGTGTTGAAATTATTCTACCTTTACACAGATTTGGTTACATAACTCAGAAACGATTTTCTCGACTTTACTGACGCGTACGCGTAACGTCAAGAAGATTCTAGATCATTTTATAACGTGACATTTTTTAAATTTCTAAGGGCCCTGGGTAAGTCATGTCGAAACTTAGTTAGGTTATGTTAAACAAGTTGACAGATTTTGAAACATACGTCATTCCGGGTACGGCCAACTCTAATTAGAAATTTTGAAAATGTCACGTTATAAGTATGGACCATCAATATTCCAGACAGTTCAAATCAAGTGCTAATATTACGAAAACTGAAATTTAATGAAACTGTCATTAAGAAATTACAAAAATAAAAAATATACGCGAAATAAATATTTAATCAGATTTTAAAACGGATACGGTTACCGGGTTTGTACAGAAAAATGTTGGGTAATTCTAAACTGTAGGTATCTTCCTATAATTGCAACCAACTCACTCAACGACCAACTCTCGGAATGCAATTTTGTAATACTTTTATTTCCCTAAAAATCACGAGCAAAAAAAAAGGAACTTAACATTATTTTAAAGACTGGAGACAATCAATAATATTTAAATCAAGTTAAGATTCTTCTTCTCTCGTCTATCATCCTTTTCTGTCTTCTCTTCCCTCCCCTCTCCTTATTTCCCTCGCCCTCTCCACTTTCTTCATCCATCATTCCATTCCCCTTTTGTTCAATATATGTTTTCTCTCTCTTTCCTCTTCTCTCATTCTCTCGCACTCTTTCAGCTCTCACTCGTGCTTCTCCACATACTCTGCATACTCCCCCTTCCTCTTCCAACCAAAATCTATATTCTTTCTCCTCATTCCCGCTTCTAAATCTCGCAATCCCCCGCAATCACCCTCTCCAAGTAAATCGATAGCCCCTCCCCCTATAATATGTTCTCATATTTTGCATTATATCTTGATTCCCTTATCATTGTTCTCCTCTCCTGTACACCTATGTCTCTATTTCTCTCTTCCTCTTCTTTTCCTGAAAACCATCATCTTGGTTTCTTCCATATTTACTTCTCTGCAATTCTTATCATTTCTGTCATCCCTCTCACCTCATTCGCTACTTGCGTACGCCAAACACCACACTTTCTCTTTGCCCACCATCACAATCCCTCCTGCCTACGTCTTTTTGAACACTTCATCAATATAATTTATAAAAATTGTAAACAGCGTTGGGCTCAGTGGGCACCCCTGTCTTAGCCCTTTCCTCGTCCAGAAACATTCGCTTTATTCCATTCGGCTCTTCTTTCTTTCTAATTCCTCTTTCATTCTTTCCCCTAATATTCAGGAGGATTATCCCCCGGTAATTTTTTTTATTGCTTTTGCCTCTCTTTTCTTGAATATAGGGCAAATTACCGCCTCTCTCCATTGCCGGGGAAACCCCTCTCCCTCGCCTCGCGTGCCTATCATCTCTTCCGTATTGTAAAGCCACACTTCATTTTCCTTCTCCTTCTCTTCTTATAATTTTCTCCCGCTTTGATTTTTTCTTCCACCCACTTTGCTTCGAGTTTTGCTTTTCCCAACTTTTGCCTGTATTCCTTGATTGTCTCTTCATTAGTCCAGCCAACGAATGGCCAAAATGGGGTTGTAGAGAACATGGAAGAGGGGAGAATTTTTCTCTTCGGGAATGTGTTGGGGGTAGTTAGGAGGTAAACATACTAAAAGTCCCCGCCCCTACCCCGACAGCTTCAAGGGGGGAGGGGGGTGGAAAGGTCCCTTTTTTTGTTTTTTCGCTTATAACTCGAAAATGGTGCGTCGTAGCGAAAAAATCCTTGTATGAAAATGAAAGCCTATAAAATTTTCTACAACTCTGCTATTATACATTATTAAGGAAAAATGCACCGTTTTCGAGATATCCGCTCTCAAAAGACGGCAATTGTCAAAACAAACTTCTGCTTCTAATTCCTCAGTCCTTGGTTTTGCAGAAAAGTCGTCAGGAAGAAAGTTTTAGAGCGTTAAATTTCCTTCTCTCATTTTACAACTTACTCATATCAATTTTCAAATTTTGACGATCTGTCAAAAAAGTCCATTTTAATTACATTTTTGAAAAGCTAATTTTTTATGTGTCCGATGGTGTTAAAATACAATATGGCTACCATAAGAGAATAAAAAGTTGACTACCGTTACTCAAAATCTAGAAGTCCTAAAAAATTTCTGACTATGCCATTCAATTGACAGCTGTCAATAATATAAAAGCTCCAAGTGAAATTTAAATAGTGCAATATTTCTCTAATTTAACCGACTTCGTACCTCTTACCGTTTGTCAGTGGTGAGCAGTGAAAAAGGAACCACCCTGTATTTATATATTTTTGAAGGAAATTTAATCCTCTAAAACTTTCTACCTGACGACTTTTCTGCAAAACCAAAGACTGAGGAATTAGAAGTACAAGTTTGTTTTGACAATTGCCGTTTTTTGAGAGCGGATATCTCGAAAACGGTGCATTTTTCCTTAATAATGTATAATAGCAGGGTTGTAGAAAATTTTATAGGCTTTCATTTTCGTACAAGGATTTTTTCGCTAGGACGCACCATTTTCGAGTTATAAGCGAAAAACCAAAAAAAGGGATCTTTCCACCCCACTCCCCCACTGAAGCGGACGGGGTAGGGGCCGGGACTTTTAGTATGTTTACCCCCTAACTACCCTCCACACATTCCCGAAGAGAAAAATTCTCCCCTCTTCCATGTTCTCTACAACCCCTTCGTTGCCTGGACTACAACTTTTGCCTGTATTTCTTGATTGTCTCTTCATCCCATCTTCCTTTTTTTATTACCTTTTTTTGTTATGCCTCTCTTATTTCCTTCTTCCTTCTCTCTTTTTATTTCTCCTTCTAACGGCATATAGTCTGATTCCACCCTTTCCCCTATCCTGAACTTCTCCACCTGTAGTTTATTACAGATTCCCTATTTGCTCCTACATACGAAAACTCTGCCTGTTGATCTTCTTCTTTGTTTCCGTTTAATACTGTTACCGGATTTGTACAGAAAAATGTGGGTGTTTTACTATAATTATAACAAACTCACTCAACGAGCAACTTTCGGAATGCAATTTTGTAATACCTTAATATTCCCCTAAAAATCACTCAACGAGCAACTTTCGGAATGCAATTTTGTAATACCTTAATATTCCCCTAAAAATCACTCAACGAGCAACTTTAGGAATGCAATTTTGTAACACCTTAACATTCCCCTAAAAATCGCGAGCAAACAAAAGGAACCTATTGATTATCTGGAAGATCGAGTGTTCTCATTTTTTCCAATGTCTCCTAGTGTCAAACTGGCCATAAAATCTACCTTATGGCCCGGACGACCTATAACTCCGCGTGATATTTTGGGCGTCTTGTTCTTATTGGATATCTGACATTTAGTAGGCTTTTACGAGACAAATTAACCTACATTCAACATTATTACCAACATAATGTGATAAATTAGGAAAAGTTTCTTGCTATTTTAGAATTATGCGACATTATTTCTTGATTGAAAGTATAATATTGAAATTTTTTGATTGTTCGCTTAATTGGGTCTGTCTTTGATGGCTTCTGGACTGGATAAGGTCATAATGTTATGGGTTTACTAGCCAATTCCATGTAGAGAAAGAAGTTGGGGGGAAAAATGTGAAGCCGGCGTCCTTGTTACTGGGTCAAGCATTGTCCTCGTTTTCACTGGCGGCCCAAAGCGAGTTGTGCAAGTGTTGGAACGAGGCTGGAATTGGCCATCGAAAGTGAGCATACGTCTGTTCCGTTGTGTTGTTGCTCAACGCGAGCGTATGTCGGGGACGTCGTTTTTCGAAGCCGACCACGGCGCCTATGAGTTACCGCATGCGTACGCATTGGGTTACCAAAATGTAGGTTGAAGGGCCAATGACCATCTGTTTTGTTTGATTTTCCCAGGTGGTGTCCTTGAGGACGTCCAATATGGCAGGTGTTACGCCTCCGTTTTGTCATCAATTTACACCCGAATTAACGCGTTTCAAGGCAGGCGACCGGGGTTGCCTAATTAAAGCATACAGAGTGTCCCAACCAACGATGCAAAATCCATTTTATGTCTACGCCAGTAAATTCATTTATTTTAAAGGAGACTTAGGAGGAGAGGTCTGCGTGAAGCAAGCGCGGTTTCTTCTGAAAACGCTGTCTAAACGACTGAAGATGGATTAAAATCGTATAAGGAAGAAAAAAAAGATCTACAAAAAAGTCCGCTACAGTATAATAAATATCTCTTACGGATAGCCCGCAATATGAAATCGGAACAGGACCTTTTTGTAGATCTTTTTATCCATTCACAAAAATGAAACGACGGTTTATCTTAATAATTTCAACTTTTTCTGCGATTCTTAAGTTTTATCCATCCATAGCCGATAGAAAATGTCAAATCAATTCATTTCAATCGTTTTTTTATTTCACAGCACCCATTATGTTGCAACAATATTGAACTTTTCGTTATTTAGCCCAGTCAAATTAGAAAAATCGAGTGAAAAAAATCCCGGAGTGTTGAAATTTGGCATGCTTGTTCGCTAGTATCTACAGAACATCATACTAAAAGTACCCGAGGATGGGGGGTGAGCGCGAGGGGGGGGGGGGGCTGATTGAATGTGCGTTTTCTGCGTTTCTCGTATATATTTCCGTAACTACCAATCCTAGCGAAAATTATTATATATACAAAATTAAAGCAGACTTAATTTCCTATCAAAACGGTTCTATTCGTTTTTGTCGTAGGATTCATACTTTAAATGTTATAAGCTTGATAAATTCTCATATTTACTTGGGATGGCTCCAGCCAAGGAGTTTAAGGTTTTGACCCGCACAAAAATAAAGTAGTGCTGAAAATTGGCACTTATGCTCTACAGGCAGTCCTGAATGACGTGTCAAAAGTTCCGGAGCCTACGGTGGCGGCGTCCTATTTTTTTTGGTACCGGAAGGCCTTAAGTGATAGTCATACATTATTTTTCGCATAACATGATTATTTATGAACCGATTCAGTCGGGATTGGTCTCAAAGTGACCACAACGACCTAATCAATACTGATACTGCTGATAGACTCCTGAAATTTCGAGATGAAACATTCTTTTTTTTCTTGGAGAAATCGTGCTCCAGAATCGGCTTCGTGTTGCTTTTTTGAGATTATTTCTCCAACGGCTTATCGGACGACAAAAATGTATAGGATCTTTTCGTTGCAAATTTTATCCTGAACATTTCAGCTCCTACACATTTTTGTCGTTAGATAAACCATTGAGGAGATAATCGGAAAAAAACAGCGCGAAGTCGGTACTGAAGTACGATTTCTCCGAAAAAGGACTTCGCGCTGCTTTTTCCCTATTATCTCCTCAATGGTTTATCTAACGACAAAAATGTGTAGGAACTGAATGTTCAGGATAAAATTTGCAACGAAAAGATCGTATAAATTTTTGTCGTCCGATAAGCCGTTGGAGAAATAATCGCAAAAAAGCAACACGAAGCCGATTCTGGAGCACGATTTCTCCAAGGAAAAAAAAAGGATGTTTCATCTCGAAATTTCAGGAGTCTATCCATAGTATCAGTATTGATTAGGTCGTTGTGGTCACTTTGAGACCAATCCCGACTAAATCGGTTCATAAATAATCATGTTATGCGAAAAATAATATATGACTATCACTTAAGGCCTTCCGGTACCAAAAAAATAGGACGCCGGCACCGCAGGCTCCAGAACTTTTGACACGTCATTCAGATCTGCCAGTAGAGCATAAGTGCCAATTTTCAGCACTACTTTATCTTTGTGCGGGTCAAAACCTTAAACTCCTTGGCTGGAGCCATCCTAAGTAAATATGAGAATTTATCAAGCTTATAACATTTAAAGTATGAATCCTACGACAAAAACTAATAGGACCGTTTTGATAGGAAATTTAGTCTGCTTTAATTTTGTATATAGAATAATTTTCGCTAGGATTGGTAGTTACGGAGATATATACGAAAAACGCAGAAAACGCACATTCAATCAGCTCCCCCCCTCGCGCTCACCCCGCACCCTCGGGTACTTTTAGTATGATGTTCTGTAGATACTAGCGAACAACCATGCCTTTCAAAACTCCGGGATTTTTTTCACTCGATTTGTCTAATTTGACTGGGCTAAGCAACCTCATTTATTTTATTTTAGGTAGTCATAAGAAAACGTTCTTCTATTTACCTAAAACGCAACGGACAAATATGATTCCATTCAACCTCCATTATTGCTGTTTATTGGCACTGACACTGACAGGAATATTGACGTAAACGAAAGCTCGCTTAACACTACAACAGAAAAAACGCCTGATGATGACTCACGCCGCTCGTATCTGTTAGAAGGTCTTATCTTATATCTATGTTAATGTAAAATGACGCGTCGTTAAGGTATCTAAAGGAAAACGCTGTCTAAACTGTATAAGCCAACGAAAAGATCTACAAAAAAGTCCGCGACAGCATAATAAATATCTCTTACGGATAGCCCACAATATGAAATCGAAACCGGACTTGGACTATTTTGTAGATCTTTTTATTGCCGACAATTCCTCCGTTCATAGTTTTCAGACCTCCCACGTCAATTTTTCACATTTTTTTAGGAATTTGGGAGATTTGAAAGCAAAATTTTAGGAGAATTTTAGGAGTTTTTACAGGATGATTCAGTTTGGTATGGCTCCCCCTGTAACTTTTGGTGACACGCTGTACATTTCTTAGCGTCTTGTACACATATTTTTTTTACATTCAAAAAATGAATAAATATATTATTATTATTATTATTATGTAAAGAAAGTTTACACCTCGGTTTACACTTTCATTAGAAAAAATTTCGAGAAAATAAATAATTTGGCGATTTTGTCGTCAATAGATGTCTTGCAAAAAATGAGTTATGGTTCGAACTAACGTCACTCTCATTGTAGCCCTATAGTTTCTCATGGGATTTCTCGAAAAATAACATTATCCTTTATGCGTTAACACCACATTTGCCTATTAATATTAAAAAGGTAAATAAACTATAATTAAAAATGAAAAACACCTTTCTTACAATGGGTGCGACATTAGTCAACTGAAAATTATTAAATTTTTTCCATGGCTAATTTCGTTTATTAACAACAAAACTGCCAAATTGTTTTATCAAATGCATCTTTTTTAGGAATTTTTATAATCTATAAGGTATAAACTTAATTTTGACACGTCATTAAATAGTCGATTGACGTCATTTAATAGTTTTCTTCCTGCAAAGAATATGGAGGAAGATAGAAAACTTTGGAAAACGTTTTTACATCATAAGCTAATTTTTTGAGAGAACACCCTACACGGTGTGGTAAAAAGGTGGTGTGATTAAATAAAAAAATAAATAAAACACGTATTTTTCTGTTGAAATAAAAAAGTTTCAGGGGGGGGGGAATACCAAACTGAATCACCCGGTATAGCAAGCGTCTGGGCAATAACAAAAAAAAATCATTTTTTACGAGGTCTTTACAAAATAAAGTTCGGACAATTTAACGCGGAGGTTGTGAGTGAGATAATCACATTCGTAATTATTGTAAAATTAAGTCAAGCTAGCCAGAAAAATATCCCAGGGATAAATTTCCGCCCCACATTTAGCATAAAATTCTTCAGACTTCCTTATTCTAGGAAATTTAGGACTTTAGGACGTTTTTAGGAGGATCAAAGCATTTTAGGAATTATTAGGAGGTGAGTTTTGATCTATATTCAAGCGTGATGATGGACACAAATGAAACGAAACGTTATTTTGCAGATGTAAGATTTTGCATAGATTCTTCCCTCCTACAGTGTGATTCAAAAGTTTTGTAATTAGGGTTGGCTATGGAAACAAAAGATTCGAAAAACGTTTGTCCAAAATTAATCGCACAGTCCCCAAAGAAAATCACTGAATTAAAATGACAGATGTGAATTTTTTGAATTTATTTCTTTTGCATCTATTATTGCGATTTATTTCGAAAAAATGTGAACCTCTCGGCTTCCAGTATCAAATTTGGCGCCTTTCAGTGAGCACTCTCCGGTTGACAGCAAACAACAAAGTTCTGGCAAAGTTAGGTTATGTTTGGTAAATGCCCATGAAAGTTTTAAAAAGCTTTTATTTCTTCATAATGCTTGAATTTGTGAGCAAGGATCTTAAAGAGCTCGTTAAAACAGCCTTGGGGGCCACGTAGCTTTTTGTGCTCAGTTTAAAAAACAATCCTATCCGTATGCAGGATGGTCCTCGGAGAAGTCCCTGATGTGGTTAAATCCAGTCGAAAGGTAATTTGCTTATTAAAATCGACCTGCTAATTTGGAAACTTTTTCAGAAACAAATAATGGAGACTCCAACTAGCCTGATTCTCTGTTCTTTTATGAATTTGCTTTCACAACCCTTAGCAGAAATAAAAAACAGCTGACTTCGTGTGCAACGAAAATAATGAACCCGGGAAGTTACAAATGTAAATAACAATAAAAAACAGAATGAATCCGGGAAGTTACAAATGTGAATAACAATAAAAAACAGCTGACTTTATGTGCAACAAAAATAATGAATCCGGGAAGTTACAAATGTGAATAACAAGATTTGGATTAGGCAGTTTTTCAAACCAATTAAAATGACATACAGATGATCCTGACTTGGCCCCCTGCCTTAAGATATCCAGAACTTCAGCACAAAAGTAGTGAAGTGGAAGATCGATCAAGTTGTTTTTTAATTTTCAAATACACCAATATTTGTGGGGGTAGTAATTTTTGTTCACTATCTCAAAATCGGGAACACCTGTTTCTAAGTAGTTTTGTTTCCACCGTGTGTGTTTGTAATTGAAAATAAAGCCATTTAATTAACTTGTTTTGGTGAATTTACTAGTCGATTTATAAAACAAAAAATAGGTAAGTGTTAATTTTAAATCTGTGTAAATTGGACATTACACTGCTCCATTGGTGCTCTTTTTTTTAAATCACCATAACATCTCGGAGTCCAAGATAAATGTCCGATGGATATTGAAGGCAGCGCACTTGCTTCAAGAAATTGTTGCGATCCATATTTATTGTATAGCATTTGTTTCTGAAACGGTTTCCAAATGAGCGGGTTGCATTAATAAGCTAATTATTACCTTTCGATTGGATTTGACCACATCGAGGACCATTATCCATACGGATACGATTTTTTTATTTAACTAAGGACAAAAAACCTATTCCTGACGAGTGCTTCAAGGTCCTTGCTCAAACATCCAAGCTTTATGAAGAAATGAAAGCTTTTTCTTTTTATACTTTCATGGACCAAGACCAAACATAACCTAACTTTGCCACAGTTTTGTTGTTTGCTGCCAATCGAAGAGTGCTCACTGAAGGGCGCCAAATTTGATACCGGAAGCGTAGAGGTTCACATTTTTTCGAAATAATTCGCAATAATAAATACAAAAGAAGTAAATTAAAAAAATTCTCATCTGTCATTTTAGTTTAGTGATTTTCTTTGGGGACTGTGCGATTAATTTTGGACAAACGTTTTTCGAATGTTTTGTTTCCATAGCCAACCCTAATTACAAAACTTTTGAATCAAACTGTACACCGAGCCGTCCACGTGAGTTGGTAGATTTTTAGATTACTTACTAGGGTTCACCGATTTTCGGCCAATTGGGACACCCTGTATGTCCAAGTATCAGTGAACCTCGTACTTATTGATTTTAATTATCGAAACTGGTCTTTATTTAGTCTTCTGCAAATAATACAATCACGAATTGTTTGTTGGGTTTACAATATTCAATCGTTACTTATTGCCACATAATTTTATTATTTCGTTTTTATCGCAAGTAAAACAACCACGCCGTCTTTTGACTTGATAACACTCAATCTGAAATCGTTTTATAATTAAGTGTACGAGGTATATTTTTGTTTCTATTTCAGATAGTTTCAATAATCGACAGACCGTGTGCGTATTATTTGACAGCTCTTGAAAGTGTTAAGAAATTGGTTTTTCAATAATATCTCCGCTTTTATTGACTTCAAGTCCAAAGTGATCGTATATTAAAATAAAGCCAAAGGAATTCTGGACAAATAAGTTGTCTTGTTAATTTTTTATGCGATCAGTCGTTTTCACGGAATCAGGCGCTAAATAAAACTGCTTAAGGGTTTTAGTCAATAAAAAATAAAAACAGCATTGTCAACATTTTTCAGAGCGGCATAATGCAACAAAATGCGTATAATGCAGGAAAAGTATTTAAAATTGCAAACATTGCCTAAGGAAGTACCTTCAACTTGCAGTTCCAATAATTGAATTTGTTTTATTAATTTCTTAATAAATGCGAAATTCGGGCCACTTTTTCATCGCATAATAGAGATTGCATGAAAATATGGCCCCACTTTTCCGCTGATTAATCAGGAAATAAATAAAAAAAATGCCATTATTGAAACTGCAATTCGCAGGTAGACTCCATTCATTTTCTACTGAAGTGACAGAACGTCAAAATTTGAATTTTATGTTGGTATGAGGAAATTTTGCAAGGAATTTTACTAAAAGGTGAGTTGATAGAAGCGATTTCAATAACTGTGACACTGCTTCTAACAATAAAAATAAACTCTAGAAGATTTGGGTTATGCAATGTTATTGCTTTCCCGCCAAATTTCTATCAAATTGTCAAAAGTACAGGCCCTTGCAAATTAAGGTTGTACAGTTCCAGAAAAATTTTAGACCTTCAATAGAAAATGAATGGATTTTACATCCCTAGGCAATGTTTGTAATTTTTTTGTAAAATTTTTAAGCGAATTTTCATCAGATTCCGGGAAAACGAATGTTCGTAGGAAAAATTAACAAGATACCTTATTTATAGAGAATTCTCTTGGCTTTATTTTGATACATTATCGTTTTGGTCGTAAGTCAATAGAAAGGGAGATATGATTGAAAAACCGATTTCTTAACATTTTCGAGAGCTGTCAATCAATACGCGCAGGGTCTATCGATAGGGACTTTCGACCCATTGCTTGCAATAACTAGATAAAGATCTGTACCCATTTTCAGCTTTCTGCTAATTTTTCCAAAGTCTTGCCTTATTTTTGTTAGTCGAGGCTCTGGTTAGATCAGGAGCCTTGCCTTTCACCGAAAGAAGAACACTTCTGAATATTAAGTACCCTCCCCTCCTTCAGCAAAACTCCATAATAATATAAATTCGGTCCATTCATTTCAATGGATTTGCATTGCCGTGGCTTGCTCTGGCGCTATCGTGGCGTGGCGCCCACGCTCCTTTACTGAAATAAATTCAAAATGGTTTTTTCGTCCCTAAAATGACATTTTTCGAAAAAAATGGCATTACGGTCTTCGATCCGGCAACGCAACAACTATTGAATCCGATAATAAAGCGCTCCTACACTAAAAGAAATTCAAAAATTGAGTATCTTGCCTCCAAAATGACATTTTTTCCCGGTAAAACATCGGCTGTCGAGGGTTATAAATCGAAAGAAGAAGAGGGTACGGAAGTAATGAGCATCACAAATTAAAACTACAGAAATTGTATGCAGATGCACTGAGTGAACATTTTCGTCTTACAGAATGAAACTTAAACGAAGAAGAGTTGTATTTTGCCCTATTACCAAAAAAGGGTGGCGTGAGAAGGCTCACGGTCATAATATAATTTAGGGACTACAATATGGGCACAATATGACATATTAGAGATCCCTCAAACGTACATATCTGCGGCGAAATCATCATTGCAGGCAACACAATATCAATTTTCTTTAGCGAACGCTTTTCTTGGGATTGCTGATGAATTTATTGATTTACTACCCTTAAATGTTTCAGGGACTGATAGAAAAAAAAACCGAATTTTTCTAGTTAGGCTTCATAAGTTGGACAAAAGCATATTTTTGCATGTTTTTCCTAAAGGCTCATTAAGCTCACGCTATGTAGCATGTGATATTTTAATCATTTTTTATTTCATAAAAACTTAAATTCATTTTGCATATAATAGCATACATCAAAGTTTTACGGTATACAGCATAAGTTACGGTATATTTGGGTACATTACAGCATAAAGCTGCATATTTTCGGCTGTTTAAGGTTGCTCTCCGGAATATTTCTAGAAAATTTAAATTAATAAAAATTATTAAAGATAACACTGTCAGCGCGTGCACCCCTGTTAAGCCGGAAACTATTATGTTACCCTCACTAACAAAACATTTTGTAGGGACTACCTTGGGGTTTAGACTGACCCCTATTATCGCGAGTTCTTCGAAAAGCATTTACATAAAAACAATTTTTAATTCCAACATGGTTGGGGCAATGAATAGCAAATTTTGATTATATATGTACATAATTTGGTAATAAAATGTATTAAAAATCAATGTTATTTCATTAACATATTATAAAGAAACCCCCAAGAGAAAAAATGACTAGATATTTATTTTTACGGCATATATTAGGGCACATACTTGAAGATTGCAGCATGTTTAGAGAACATATTTAATCCCGATGATGCCCTCATAAGGTGAAACATGTCGGTCGTTTTCTAAAATATATTTATGCACAGTCTAGACAATTCTCTAAATAACGGCATACTTGCCCAACCCTATTTATGAGCCACAGAGCACATTTTTTCATTTTTAAATTTTAAGGATATCCATTTTTTACCTAACACTATAAAATAGATCGCCCTGGCTTGCAAATATTCATTATCCATCATTTCCAACTCTAAATTTCAACTTCTGTAGTATTTTTTATAAATCAACAAGTGGCGAACAACTGCTAGCACAAAATTGTTTGATGTGTTAATAATTTAAAACAGGGGATCGCATACACAACAGCAACCTACTACTCATAATTATAGTTAGTATCACATCTTTACTTTATTGGTTTGCTGCTTTTAAAAGGCAATGGACCTTATGACCCACCTTGGCCTTATTACCCTGGGACGTGCGGACATGTTTTTTCACGGACTGAATTTTTAACCAAAAGAATTTGATTTTTTTTTAAATCTTAAGTTGATGTGCTAAAAAGGCTCTTTCCTTGGGCCGCTTCGGCCCAAAATCTAATCAGACACACGCATTTTTCAAAATCACTTTTTTGGGTTCCCAGGACCTCAAAAAGATTTGGTGCTTTTGGCGATTCGATTCTTCGACCGATTTTAGTAACTGCTCCGCGAGCTTTTAAAGGTAAAAACAGGTTATTATTAATCTATATGAGGTGGATACACTTTCTAGGAATTAGACAGGCAAAAAATACCAATTTTGCTTGAAGCTGTTTAAAAATCCACTGAAGATCAAAAGCGAAACCGAATTCACCTTCTCTCGCTTGTGGTCAAAACATTTTAAGGTTCAATCGCATCTCGGACAGTGGGCGTAACATTCCAAAACATTGTTGCATCAACACAGATGCCAATTTGATTGACACTATGTTATCTCTATGATTTATTTAGGGAGATTTCGTCATTTGCCTCAATCAGAACTATTATAGGATATTCGCTATGTTTTCAGAAAGGGGTCCTATTAAGCCTGAACTCTGACACTGGACGACCTTTAACCTTGGATAGAGTTTGTTAATATCGCACGACTTAGATTATGCCCAAAAACAAAATATGGTATACGTGCTCCTCCTTGGGCAGGGGGCCACCGCAAAGTTAATTTCGAACCGTTTCCACAATTAAAAAAAGTCCACCTTTGAAGTTTTTGCGAAAATCCTTGCCAAACGATGTAACGGTTTTGGCAAGAAAACCTAATTCTGACTCACGGTGCTTGTACCTGACATTTTTCCAAAAACTATAAATCCGTCGTCCTTCACCCAGTCTCAAGGTGAAGGAGAGAAAACGGAAAAGCTTCTTGTACCGAAAATAACTAACGCTGTTTTCATTTTCTACAAAAAAGGTTCTATTGATTTTTTCCGCAAAACTCCCCCTCAATATTTAACAAATAACATATACCTTTTATATCAATCAAGAGCGTTCAATAAACGGCCTATAATTTAGTTGATTTGGAATATGTAAAGCAACCTATTAACTCACTAGTGTAATATTTATTTTTATTGTCCATTGTTCATTTGTATTAGTGTAAGCAGCAACGGATGGACTGACAACGCACATCTAGCAATCATTCCTGACCTGCCGCGTGTGATGTTATCGTGACCTGAAGAAATTTTCATTACAATTGGTTAAAATTAAAAACGAGACAATTTATACGAAAATCGAAAATTTAGGAAATAATATTATGTAAAATCGACGTACATTATACGGACTTTTGATAAATTTATACGGTGTGATTCACGTAATAACGTTGACCCCGTTGCTAAATATTAATATGCTGTAAAATGTATAAAAAATATTGGGGGACAAACAATGAAATTATATGCAATTCTTAGGGTTTTTCTACCTACACGAAGTGAAAATGATATTTTCATGCTGTGAAAATATCTGAAAAGATAATTTCTCACGGTAAGCGGCGAAAAATATTTTTTTCATCCACGACTAGCCATGAAAATAAGTACCTAAGAAGTAAGTAAAATTTGTTTGGCTAGGCGTGAAAATTTTACTTTCGCAGATATAGTATAGCCATTATGGACGAGACAATAATTTGTACTTTTAGAAAATGAAAAATATCTACCCGATTTGATTTAAAATTTAACAAAACTTTAATCGATAGTCAATAACGATGGAATTTATGAAGTTCGACAGTAGCACATTTCACACGTAACTTATGTGAAAGAAAATCCGAAATGATAACAGGCCTCCCACGTCAATTTTTCCTATTTTTTTTAGGAATTTAGGAGAATTTAAAGCAAAATTTTAGGAGAATTTTAGGAGTTTTTACCGGATGATTCAGTTTGGTATTCTCTCCCTGTAACTTTTGATGAAATGCTGTAGATTTCTTAGTGGACTCTTGTAGGCATTTTTTTTACATTCAAATACAGGGTGAGTCTGAAAGACTCTACATCCTTTATACCATAGAATCTACTGTTCAAATGATGAAGGTTGGTGCAAAAATTATTGGTCAATTGTGATTCCTCTTGATGTTATAAACCGCCAAAGATCTTCATTTTTAAACGTTTTTTTTAAATATCTTTTAAAAGGTGTATCGTAGGATTTTGAATTTTTGCACAGCATTGTTACAGACCAAGAAGCAGCTGCTGATGGTACTTAAGGCGTTATCCAAAAAGCGGATCTCTGTTATACAAGGTGGCCCCAATGTTATTTGCCCTTGAACTTTTTTATGTTTGAAAATATTGTTAATTTGCCTATGTGGCCGTATTCCCCGTTCAATTCTAAAACTTTTCTGGCTCTTAAAATTTTTCGAAAAAACTAACCATTCATGAGGAAAATTGAAAAAACCGAAAACATGATGCAGGTAATCACCTTAACACCAATGATAAGTCTACCTCATAAAAAAGTGAAATTACCATCAATGTTTTTTCTTCAGTTGTGAGCAATAGTTCTGGGCACAGATGTAGGACAACACCTTCAATGCAAAAAAACAGTTGAAATGTGATGCGTGGGTATATACTTACACTTTGATGTTTATTGAAATTGTAGGTTTATCACGATGATCATGTTTTCGGTTTTTTCAATTTTCCTCGTGAGTTATTTTTTTTATCGAAAAATTTTAAAAGCCAAAAAAGTTCTATAATTGAACGGGGAATATGGCCGCATAGGCAAATTAGCAATATTTTCAAACATAAAAAAGTTCAAGGGCAAATAACCTCGGGGCCACCCTGTATAACAGGGATCCGCTTTTTCGATAATGTCTTAAGTACCATCAGTAGTTGCATCTTGGTCTGTAACAATGCTGTGCAAAAAGTCAAAATCCTAAGATACACCTTTCGAAAGATATTTAAAAAGAACATTTAAAAATGAAAATCTTTGGCGGCTTATAACATCAAGAGGAATCACAATGGACCAATAATTTTTGCACCAAGCTTCATCATTTGTACAGTAGATTCTGTGGTATAAAGGATGTGGAGTCTTTCAGACTCACCCTGTATGTAAAGAAAGTTTACACTTTCATTAGAAAAATTTCAAGAAAATAAATTTTTTAGAGTGGGTGCGACATAGTTAACCGAAAATTATTCAAGTTTTTCCAGCGCTAATTTTTATTTTATTTTATTTATTTAATTTATTTTATTTATTTAATTTATTTAATTTATTTAATTTATTTTATCTATTTAATTTATTTAATTTATTTTATCTATTTTATTTATTTTAGTTATTTTATTAACAAAACAGTTTTAACAAAATAGTTTTATCAAAATTTTTTTTTCGAAATTTTTATAATCCATCAAGTATAAACTTTCTTTACATACTTGAAATTTTGACACGTCATTAAAAAGACGATTTATTTTAAAGCAGTCATTTAATAGAGTTTTGTCATACAATTTACAAATACGGTTTTATACCGTTTTATACATATTTTTCCAGCAAAGAATACGGCGGAAGATAGAAAACTTGGGAAAACGTTTTTACATAACACAGAATAAGTTGATGTACTATTATAAAATGTTTGTAATTTAAGTTAATTTTTTGGGAGAACACCCTAAAATACCTATTTTTCTGTTGAAATAAAAAAGTTACAGGGGGCTGGGCGAATACCAAACTGAATCACCCCGGTATAGTTAGCGTCTTGACAATAAAAAAAACATCTTTTTTTTACGAGGTCTTTATAAAATAAAGTTTCGATACACTTAAACGCGGGTGTTGTGTGAGTAAAATATATATTACAGGGATAAATTTCCGCCCAAAATTTAGCATAAAATTCTTCAGACTTCCCTATTTTAGGAAATTTAGGATTTCGTTGTCATTTTTAGGAGAATTTTAGGAGGATCGAAGCATTTTAGGAATTTTAGGAATTTTAGGAGGTGTGGGAGGCCTGTGATAACGATAAATGACACTTTTGAATATTATGTCAAATAACACTATTTCTTGACTATTAAAAATCTGAAGAGAATTCCCCTACATTTTGATTCGTTCGTGAGTTATCACAAAAAAACTGAAAATTGCCAATTTAAAGAAAAATTAACATCTTCCTAACGATTAATGTTATTTAAATAAAACTTAGAACTTTTATATTTTTGATAGCTGTCAATTGAATGGCATTGACAGAAATTTTCTAGGCCTTCTAGATTTTGAATAAACAGTCAACTTTTCTTTTTCTTTGGGCACCATACTGAATTAGAAAAAGCCAACGGAAAATGCATATCAATGCGATGTATATCTCGGTAGATGTTTATCAAGTTAACGTGTATGTAGGGGCGGTTGGTCTTACAGGTGGAATCGGGTGCAGATTTTATCAATCTGCACCTAGTAGTAGTGCCTCCGCAAACGCACAAAGGTGTCAAAAAGGCGAAATGTTAAAAAATTGTTGTTACAAAATTTAAAAATAGAAAATGAACAGGAATGAGCAAATGAAAAGAGTTACCGGAATTAAAACAAAATTTGGCGAATTTTGAAAAATTAACACTAGGGGCTGAAAAATTGTGAAAGGGGATGAAAAGTCAAGAGGAATGAAAATTAAGTGTGATTAAGTAGAATTACGAAATAAAACACGAAAATAACCAAATTATGCAATTAAAACTTTTGTGGGGGTTGAAATACGCACTTATACCTACTTATTGCGAAGGAAACTGAAAAATTGTAAAAGGTAAACTGAATCCCAAATGCGTCCAATTTTATGACCGACGAAAAACGAAATTATGCGAATTTTGCAAAATTAGCACTTAGGGGGTTGAAAAATCGTAAAGGTGGATGAAAAATCGTAAAGGTGGATGAAAAGTCAAAAGGTATGAGGATTAACCGTGGCTAAGTAAAATTACGGAAAATAACACCAAAATAACCCAATTATGTAAATTCAGCATTTGAAGAGTCGAAACATTGCGAAGGGGGATGAAAAAAGTGAAAAATTCAATCATCATCCAAATGGGTTCAATTTATTACCGAAGAAAAGCGAAAATATCCGAATTTGGCAAAATTAACACCTACGGGGTTGAAAAATTGTAAAGGGGGATGAAACGTCAAAGTGGATGAGAATTAATCGTAATTAAGCAGAATTACAGAAAATAACACGAAAGTAAGCCAATTATGCAAATTTAAATTTAAATAACGCTTTTTTTGAATCATTGACGGAAAGCTATCGAATGACGCTATTTTCGACCAATACTTGTTATGCGGAATTTTGAGTTACAACCCCTAATTTCCACCCCATGTGCCCGACTTTATTGAAAATGCATCCCCCGTGAGATTTCGTCGAAAAATGTGTGTACTTTGAGTTTGAAATAGCTGCGTGCAACCATTGCGGAGTTATCATATTTTTTGTAGTTTTCATCCCCTAAATTTCATCCCCCGAAATTGGCACCCCCTTATTTTCAACAGACTTGAAGGTCGAACGTGCATACCAAGTTTCAGAAGGATACCTCCAAACATTAGGAAGATATTAAATTTTCTTTAAATTCGCAATCTTCAGATTTTTTGTGATAACTCAGGAACGAATCAAAATATCGGAGAATTCTCTTAAGAATCTTAATCACCAAGAAATAGCGCAACTTTTCTCCAATTTAAACTACTCTCCATCTATTATGGTTTCCGAGATACTAATGGTGTGCATCGAAAAATTATCCACTATCAAAATTATCAAAACCGAGATCAAAACTATCAAAACCACTATCTTAAATTAAGTTTTCAATTTCTTCAACTTTTTATATTACGGACGAGAAAAATTTGTACTTTACAAAAATTTTAGAAAATCTAAAATATCTACTCGATTTCATTTAAAATTTAACAAAACTTCACAGAAACCGCACTTTAATAGATAGTCAATAACGATCGGATTTATAAAGTTTGACAGTAGCCATTTCACACGTACCTGTGAAAAAAAATCTGATATGTGATATACAGGGTTGGGCAAAAGTATGGAATAATGCCCAGAACTTTTGAATCGTAAATTTTTAGTCAAAATCCTCGAAGAACTATAGCGTTTTTCTGCATTCTGCGTCCGATAGTGTGACTGCCAATTTTTTTGGTGCAGCCGATTTTGACATAATGGCGTCAACGTTTTTTTTTGTTAATAGAAACCCACATTTTTCTCAACTAATTCGGAATCTACAATTTTTTTTGAGGTAGAACCATGTGTCATACTTGCACGGAAGTGCAGTCGCGGCCACCCTAGATTTTTAAAAACACCGGAGAAATCGGTGAAAAACCAAGATTTTTGAAAAACGGAAAAACACGTTAACTTAATCTTTTTAATACAAATTTAACTGTATTCCGTTTCATTTGCTTTTGATTTTTTAATTTGTTCCAATTTTCGCATTTTGTCAAAATTGCCAAACGATGTTTTGGAAAATATACGGTGGCCGTGACTGCAGTTACGGTCAAGTATGGGCAAATGCTTCTATCTCAAAAAAAATCATAGATTCCGAATTCGTTGAGAAAACTGTGGGTTTCCATTTAAAAAAATGCAGCAGAGAAGCGGCTAGAACCTCCCCATCGCGTGGGTCTTTGTATTCTGTGTAGATAGTAGTCAATTCAACAAACATTTTTTTATGCTTTTCGTCTGTGGCTATAATTTCGCAATTTTCTGACAAATACCGACATTACCTCGAACAGCACCCATCACATTTGACAATATGTTCCTTTTAAGGTTAACATTTTGCCACATTTTTGACAATAACTGCCACTTTGTCATCCACTGTCAGCCCGCTCCCTTTTAATGAGAAAATTTTTTTTCTCTATTTTCCACTGAAGTGGCAGAAACTGTGAATACATTTTTAGAACCAGAATTTGATCCTCTTTCTAATGGCGACGTATAAAAAGAGGTCTTGTATTTAAAATTTTAAGTTGATATGCCTAAATGGCACTTCCCGTTTACCAATTGCTTCCAAAAGCCTTTCAGGTCTTCAACGGGTCACCCAATCTCCATGTACCAAATTTCAGTCAAATCGATTCAGTAGTTTGGGCCATAATGTGTTTTTAGTGTTATTACAAAATTTAAATTTTTTCTACCCAAAGGGCAGTAAATGCGAATGAATGTTGTCTTACTTAGAACAAGTATTTGAAGGCCTTCCTGACGCTGGCAATAAATTTTAAAAAAAGTTGTTTAGGATGGTAAAATGGGAGTATATTTAAAATTGAAAATTGATGTGCCAAAACGGCACTTTCCGTGGGTCGATTGCCTCCAAACTTGTTTCAGCTCTTCGACGTTATAATACAGTCTCCATGTACAAAATTTCAGCCAAATCGACCCAGAGGTTTCGGCTGTATCGTGTTTTTAAAGTACCTTAACAATCCCGAATATTTCAATTTTTGTCAAAAAGGCACTAAGAGTGAATACATTTTTAGAAGCAGAATTTGAAGGCCTTTCTTATAGTGACGTGAAAAGTGGGGGTTTCCATTTAAAATTTAAAAGTTGATGTGCCAAAATGGCATTTCCGGTTGCACGATTGGCTCCAAAAGCTTTTCAGATCTAAGTTGGGTTTGAGATGCCTACGTACCAAATTTCAGCTAAATCGGTCTAGTAGTTTTGGCTGTGGCGTGTTTACAAACGTACGTACGAACGTACGAACGTACGTACGTACGAACGTACGAACGTACGTACGTACAAACGTACGTACGAACATACACACAGACACATTTTAAAAACCACTTTTTTACGTCCCTAAGACCTCAAAACGTGAAGATCTGGTGTTATTTCGAATTCGAAAATTTTAGTGATTGCAGTAACCTCCCATTTTTTTTAAATTGTGAAGTGGAGTGGGGAGGTTAAAAACAATGATAGCGTCATTATGTCAAAAACGTCTGCAGCAAATAAATTGACAGACACCATCGGACGCAGAATGCAAAAAAACGATATACCCCTTGGAGGATCTTTGCTAAAAATGTATTTTTATAAAATTGGATGTTTAATTTGTATAGTGTTTGTAAAATAAGGACTTTTTAAAGACGTCAATACTGATTTATTGGGTAAATTTTTGCCACAAAACCAAAAAAACGGCATATTTTAGGTCGACACAGACCGGACCTACGCAAATGCAAACGCCAGCGTGAATTACGCCTTATCTCTATGCTTCTAGGTCATGATTTCCATGAATTCCGGAGATAACCCACCATCAACATCATCACCAATAAATTACGCGCTACAGTTCTTACCTTAGAATCGTCCACTGACAGTCAGTCAGGTCAGCTTTTCATCATAGAGGACACCCTGCAACAATAACTCTGTTGATCAGACATGCATTATCAATGCAAACTATGGAGATAAGCATTGTAAAAATCCATTTCGCAACGCACAAAATGTGGATACACACACGGAAAAAATAAACAGGCTGTTTTTAGGTCAGCGCTCCATTATCTGATTCTGATAAAATTGTTTTCGTTGGAAGATAACAAGACAGACCGGAGCAAGCAGGGGAAATGTAATCATGTTGATTTATATTAGGGGATTAATTTTCCGGACGATTGCGTCCCAATTAACGTGTTTTGATATTGGCGGAACTGGGTTAGGTTGTCAAGGATCTGATTAAGAGCTTATTATGATTGTTGCATCTGATGTCTAGGAATTAGGAGCGGTGTTTGTATTGTGGTAGTCTGGTGGAGGAGGCACCGATCGTTAAACTAGGACGGCTTCGATCGAGGTCATGCGGGTGTCGTTGATATTATACAGCTGTTTTTTTTAGCTTTTATAGGGGTATTTTTTCGTTTTACTATTTCAGCGTTTAGTTGGATCGATTGACGCCTGGCCAACTCGCAAGTGGGTTGATGGTCGATGAAGGGCACTTGGAATTTATTCAGGACGGCGAAATTTCAAAACGAGGACCCCTGTGCTGATTAGACAGAAAAATAATCAACTAGATGCGTCAGCATAAAAAAAATATCTTAAACATCTATCAAAATACAATATCTTTCGCAGTGAATGACCTCACGATTTCCCAAATTCACGTATTTTTAGAATAAGCCCCACGTTGGGCGCCAAAACGTAAGAGGAACATACATGTTGGGCGCCAAAATGTGCGTGCAACATACCGTATCTAAAAGTACTGAACTGACCCTGCCCTTAAAGAACAATAATTTTTTTAGTTATTGGATATTGTTGCAAATTTTTTAACTTCTACGCTTTAGGGCAGCAAGTTACTAAAATGGATCGAAAAATCGAATCGCCAAAAAAATCAAATCTTTACGTTTTAAGGTTCTGGGAATCCGAAAAAGTGGTTTTTGAAAAATGTCTGTGTGCCTCTCTGTGATCATGCAGGAGCTCAAACTATTGAACGCATCGAGATGAAATTTGGCACACATATTCACTGGGCAATGTGCAGGTGCTGATTAGATTTTGGGCCACATCGGATACACGGAAAAAAAATTACCATATGAAAGCTCTTCCAATTCTGCTTCTAAAAATGTATTCACACTTGTACCCTTTTGGCCAAAAATTATTGCGGTGAAAAAATCCATGTATAATTGTATATTTTTATTATGGAATTTGATAGCAGATATTGTAAGGATCGAAAAAGTTAGTGCCATTTTTAGTAGCAAAAAGGTCCTTTTTTGAATTTCTTACGGTCGGATTCGATAGCTATTGAATTGATGGATCAAAAACCTAGTGTCATTTTTTCGAGAAATGTCAATTTAGAGGTGAAAAACATACGCCTCAGATCGCGCATCTCCCAGCCCCACTAAGCCGAGGTTCTATGCAGTCCTTGTTTCCTTGTATAATAAAATTCTAATTCCAAATAATTCCACAAAATTCCAATACGACAAAATATAATTCGGAAAAATTTCAGTAATGCCGAGAAAATTCCAATATTTCCAAAAAAATTTCAAAAATTCCAATAATTCCAAACTTTTGCGCATGCCTACCAGACTCGCATATTTATCTCAATCATGTTCTCGACAGCGGTGCCAACCTTTGGGAACTAAAGTTTGTAAAAAAAATGCTAAATTTATCAAAAGGGTTTTCGGAAAGCATCTATGGCAGCGATGCCAACCTTCCTGCAGCAACAATGCCAACTTTCCGAGCAAAAATAACCTTCTCAGTAAAAATCTAAAGTATTAGCGAAAAAACCCTAACTTCAGTTTCTGTGAATTAAGAGATTGGCAACAAGAGAAACTGTCACTAGATGTCGCTGGGCTTTTTAAAAATAGTAGTAATGAGATGGATTTTCATTTCTTTTTGGAAGATAAATTCTAGGAATTTTAGTTTTCGTTAGGAGGCGGCAATGCCCATCGCCAGCTGTCAATTGTCAGACTGACGCAGTTGAGAGTGAGGTTATGTCAATTACATCATATCATTAAAAAATAAAAATATTAAAGAATTTTCCCTTTTTGTTATACCTACTCTGCATTTGTAATTGATTTCTGTCATGAGCTCGGACAAGAAGTTATTAAAGAAGAACCAAAGGAAGAATGTCGCGAAACAGAAACAGATAAGTAATGCGAATGATCGCAAAGAAGAGGTGAATATAAAAATCAAAGAAGAAATCGAGTGGAATGACCTAAACGTCAGAGAACATAACCTCACATATCTCAGAGGCGCTAGCAGTCTGAGACATGCTCAAAATGGTCGGTCCTCTGCTTGATCTTTCAGGAAACAAACTATTAATTCCAATAATTCCACAAAATTCCAGCAATAATTCCAATAATTACAAAAAATCCTCGAAAAAATCCAACAACTTCAAAAATTCCAATAATTTGATGAAAAGTTCTATAATTCCATTACAATTACAAAATAATTCTATAAATTCCATATTTTTGTACAATTAATTCCAAGTGCATAGCCCCTCGCACTAAGCGGAAAGCATCAGTTTGCGGGTCGTTCGAGCGACCCGGGGATGTTTAACGCACTGCACACTGCACGTGTTATCATAATTCTATTATAATTCTTCGATCCGTTCAACCTGCTATAATTCTTCGAAGTGTCATTTTGGGGGTGAAAAGCTGGTTAAACGGTTAAAGTTTTGCTACAATTACAGATTCCGTGGAAAAGTAAAAGATTCTACCGTCTTTGAGATTACCAATTTTTTGAATTATGTTAATCAGTAGGTATTACTAATTTCTTAGGGCACATTAACGAAACAACTCTTGGAAAACAATAAACACTAAACATAAATATTCAACGACTCAAATAAAACTCAAAGAGAGTGAAAATACAGACTGACAAAACAGTTATACACTAAATCGATTCACTTTCTAACGCACACAAGAGCAGTATGAGTCGGGCTTCTTTCCTGTTCCCTTGTTAAACAGGCTTCAATTTACGTCATAATTCGTGTCAGTGTCAAAAAACAGAATTACTTGACAACGATAACAATTAACAATATTGACACTGACAGGAGGTTTGACGTAAATCGAAGCCCCTTTTAAAGTCTTGTTCACATTCACATAATATGCATAATACAGCAAACTTTAGCAATCATCGAGATTCAGAATTAATAGACAACGCCGCTCGATTATACATCTAATAATAGACAACAATTACCAGAAGAGTCAGAAAACTTAATCACCTACATAATTATTAAAATACGGAAATGTAACTAGGGCGGTATTTAGGCCTAGGTCCTGGCCTGGGGCGACAAATTTTTAGGAGTGACAAAATTTTTGGGCGCTTATTATTTGAAGCTTTCGTCTTGTAACGGTGCTTGTAAATATTTTATTAATACTAAGGATGTGTTGCCTGTGTTCAAAGGTTTTCAAGATTAAAAGTAAATTTTGCCTCCAGGATAAATTTTTTTGAAATCTTTTTCATTTTCATCCTTGCTTGAGTATTCTGAAGTGCTTGCAAAATACGTGACCTTGAAATTTTTTCACCTGCGGCACCATTTCCGCCCCTTTGCCTGCGTATTGTATTCTGCAGATTAGTACAAACATTATACCAAAATTCGGAAATAACTGACAACTTATAGAGCTCAATCGCTTGACTTAATCTCAAGTAATAATAATACTAATAGTAATCAGCAAACATGTCCCAGTAAACACGCATACGTAAAATAAACGTCATTTACACGTTTCATTGGTTTATAATTGGTTGTAGGTCATTTATGAACCGTTTAATATTGGTGTAAATTGTAACCGTTGGAAAGTCACGTCGTCCTAACGTTTCTTTTGACTAGATTTTAAATTATTGTAGTAAGTTCGTCCGTGAACACGTTATAGTAACATACTTTTGAAACGTTTTATTAATTGAAGAAATATAACCGTTAGTTATTAGTGTAAATAACAACCGTTTAAATGCACACGTTGTTGAAACGTCTCTATTTATAAACTGATAGTATTGATACGTCATCCGACGTTGTAGCAATGGCCATGTCAAGCGTTGTAATGACGTTGGTAACTTAACCGTTTATTGTTGGCCTCAGCTGCAACTATTTCCAACCGATACGTTTTATGCACGTTTAGTTGAAACCAATTTTCGCCCATATGACGTAACAGGTCAATAGTGCGCAAGCGTTATCCGTTCTTTTGTAGCTACAGCAGGTGGCTACTGGCTAGACGTGCTGTGTTGCAGAATTGCAGAGTCATTCAAGCAGAGTTCCAGAGTTGCAAAGTGCCAAAGGTTTTTGTTGTCGACGATGGCGACGGTTTGTTAATTAGGTATTGCGGTACCTACTTGTGCGGGCGCTGTTTTCTGTTTTGACTGTTGCAATCTAATTCAAGTTGGAGTCATCCAGGTCTCATCTCAAGCAATAATCTACTTGTCAAGCAAAGGGTAAGTGATTTACTTTATTATAAATAGGACCTTCCTACATACTTTTAGCCCTTTTGAAAATCATGCATAAAATGTTTCCTTTGCTGGATGTTGTAACTGGCTATTTCATTTCAATTTTCAACTAATAAAACAAGCAGCTGCATCTGCATGTTATTGTTCAACCAGTATTGTGCTATTCGGCCATGGAGATTTTCAGAAAGCTTGAACTCAGCGACACCCGTAAACAATATTAATCTATTCCAAGAAGTACCTACATGTGTATTGTTTTTTCAGGGGCAGCAAACGTGAATTTCCCGGCGAAAGAAAAAAGGGATCACCTCGGTGCAGTGCCTCGGTCATCACAAAGTTGCAACCACGCCGTCACGTACTTAGTGTTTAATTTGAAAATTCTGTATTCTAATTATTAAATTCTATAAATAAATTTGTAATAAAATTATATTACCATTGTAAAATTGGGTTTCAAAAACGGATCGTTTACACCTATAAGTAACGTTACCAAAGTGGAAATCTAAGATGTTTAGTTAACGTTATAATAAGTAGTGATTTTCACGTGAACCTGAAACGTTTTAATAATGTTGATTATTCGGTTATCTGAAACGTTAGAATGCGCGACATTTCGAAGTTGAATGTACGTTAGTTTTACACCGTATTTTGTATACGTTGGACGTCACATATACACGTTTTTTAAACGTTTGTGTGTTTACTGGGGTGTCGATGACTTATGGTAAATCTGACGAATATAATGAAAACAATATGGGGCCAAGCACCGATCCTTATTGCACGCCCAGAAGTGATCGCAATGGGTTCGCAAAGTATGCAGTACCAACTTTATACTAGTGGATAGGATTTGGTATGTCTTTGTTGCACTCGTGAATTTGGTCTTCTGGTGTTGGCAACACTGAAAATCATCAAAGCTTTCTCCAAATCCGCCAATCAATTTTTAAACACTTTATAGGACCAATAAACTCAACACAGTCTGTTATCGATGAAAAGTATTCCATTCAGTTTCCGTTTTTCTCATCATGAAAACGTAATTAGAAAATTGGTAGTGGCCGTGAGAAGGTAAGGCTTCGACCCCAGTCACCCCCTGTTGCTGGCAGCGCATGCGCGGTTTAAAATTTAATTACTGCACCGGCAACCACTGATCAAACAATGAAATTTTCCACACTCCTAATGCATTTGTTTGTAAATCCTCTGGTCGGCACTCTCAACAAATGTATTTTTCACATTTTCCGACTAATTGCAAGGATCACGGTCGGCAGTAAACATGTTTTTCGCTCTTTTATTGCATTTTTGCCAGATTTTAAATTCCGAACAATAAGCTCCACGCAAACAAAATACTAATCGCACACCTACATCTAATAATAAAATATGTACATACTGTTGCAATCATTTGGGTTCTTTCGATCGGTAGCGATATAATAGTTTTGGCAGTGAAGCCGGCAGCTGATTGGTTCATTTTGAATGAAAAACTCATTCTTATTGGTCTACTCTGAGAATAAGTTAGTAAATGACATAATTTACGAGAATTAGTTATCTATTGTATACAAGATGATTAAGAGAATCTTTAATCTTTATTACAATAGACTCGTCTATGACAGATTTTTGTACCTTTCCGATGAAAAACAAAAAATGGGCAGCTACGAAAGCGGCTAGAACCTTTATTACTTTATTAATTATTAGAATATTTATTACTTTTTGCCAAAAGAGCACTAAAAATTAAATTTTTGAAAACAAAATTCGAAGACTTTTCATGTGCTAATAAGACAAATGGTGGTCATGTTTCAAATTTCATAGACGACATGCCAAAAAGGCACTTATTATTGGTCGCTTGCCACCAAAATTAAGTAAATTTTCCGACTTTTGATAAAAGCGCACTAAGTTTGAAGACATTTTTGGAAACAACATTTGAAGTCATTTCATATTCTGATAAAGAAAATGCGAGTTTATTAGTCAAATTTCAAAGTTGATATGTCAAAATGGCACTTGCCATTGGTCGATGGCCGCCAAAATTAAATCAGCTCTTAGGCGGGTACTGGTATCCCCACCTACCAAATTTCAGCCAAATCGATTAAGTAGTTTGGGATGTAGCGAATTATCTAATGTTGCTTCGAAATTTCGATTTTTTTCATTTTATGCCAAAAAGTGTGAATACATTTTTAGACACAGAATTTGAAGATCCTTCATATGCAGATTAAGAAAAATTGGTGTTCATCAGTCAAATTCCATAGTTGATACGCCAAAAAGGCAATTGCCGTTTATAGATTGGCAAGAAAATTAACTGGGCTCACCAGAAGGCCAACACTAACCCCCGTTCCAAATTTCATTAAAATCTGTTCGGTAGTTTTCGAGGAATCTTGCTCACATACGTACGTACGTACATACACAGACATTTTGTAAAAACCACTTTTTTACGATTTTTATATGGTTGTGGGGTGGTTAAAAAAATCGCTTTTTGGTTTGTTCAAATCAAATAGTTTGCATTTTGCAAACGTAAATGCTTCAAAAAGGATTTGTAGCTGTATGTAATTTGTGCGCCAAAAGTTTAAATCAACTTCAGAGCGGGAAACTCCGCCCACTAACTATATAACGACAGAGACGAAGCCAATAACACTGAGTAGTTTGTGGGCATATATGATAATATATATATATTGTCAGTTTACCCCTTTACCTTTCGGTGTGGGGTATTTTACATTACATTATTGTGATTGTAGTACAAATTCCTTCCATTTTTTCCTGTCTGTGGCTAGTTGTCTCGCTTCTGCATAGGTTTTGTTCCTTTTCGTTAGATTATTAGCTATTTCTTTGTCCCAGGTGACCTTCGGTCTTCCCCTATCGCGTTTGGTTATTGTCTTTGATTCCCATATTCTTCGAACCAATCTTGAATCTTCCATTCTTTGTAGGTGTCCCCACCACTGCAGTTGTTTTCCTTCTATAAATTCTAGTAATGATCCTGTGTCTAGTTCTTTTCTTACATCCGTATTTCTTATTCTGTCCCTCCTTGTAATTCCTTTAACCGCTCTTAAATACTTCATTTCCAATGCTTGCAGTTTGCTTTTCATTTGCCTCGTGAGAACCCACGTCTCGCTGCCATATGTCAGTATAGGTCTGTAAACTGTTCTATGATAATAATAATATATATTCATCATTGGGCTATTTTGTACAATAGATATGAATAGTCAGGATAAAAAAATAACAATAATAAACAGGATAAATACGTACATCACATACACATCACATCACATCACATACAATTTACAATATCTTTGCTCTAAAAAAAAAAAAAAGGCGGTCTCGGAGACGGCAGGAACTTCTACGCCGCACTGCATTGGATTAATAACAGCAGCATTTATTAAATTTTTAAATATTTAAAATAAGAAAGTTGCTATGCCAAAAGGGCACTTCGGGTTGACTGATCAGCTTCAAAATCTAATCCTCTCCCGCACAGACAATAAAATAAATTGCCACTAAAATGACATTTTTCGAAAAAATGGCACTAAGGTTTTCGGCTTGAAAAAAAATCAGTTATCAAATCCGGTAATAAAAATATACATTTATGCATAGTTTTTTTTTCACGGCACCATTTTTTGGTCAAAAGGGCCCAAGTATGAATACATTTTTAGAAGCAGAATTTGAAGAGCATTCATATGGTAATGCGAAAAATGGGGGTTTGCATTTAAATTTTTAAAGTTGATGTGCCAAAAAGGCACTTTCCGTGAGCCGGTGTAGCCCAGATTCTAATCAGCACCTACAAATCTCCCACTGAATATGTGTGCCAAATTTCATCAAAATCAGTTCAGTAGTTTCGGCTGTAGCGTGTCCACAGACACACGGACACACAGACACACATTTTTCAAAAATAGGTTTTTTGGGTTCCTGGGACCCCGAAACGTAAAGATTTGATGTCAGTTCAATTTCGAATTTTTGATCGATTTTATATACTGCTCCGCCTTGAGCGTAGAAGTTAAAAATCCTCCACTGAGTAGAGGGTATGATCCAGCAGTAGTGCCTTTACACTAATTTTGAACTTGTTCGCATTTGTTATGGCTTTAGTTAGATCCGGTAAATGATTGTACAATCTAATGGAGTTTATGTCCGGTCCCTTTAGCATCATGGTTGAAACAGCCTTTGGCACATAAATATTTTCTTTACCGCGCGTGGCGTATGAGTTGACGTCATGCAGGGTGGTTCCTCTTAAACGGTAAGAGTTACGGAGTCGGTTAAATAAGAGAAAAGTGGCGCTATTTATTGGTGATTAAGAATCTGAAGAGAACTCGCCGATATCTTGATTCGTTCCCGAGTTATTCCAAAATACCTGAAATTTGCGGTTTTAAATAAAAATTAATATCTCCCTATCAATTGATGCTATTTAAATGAATTTTGCCACCATCCAGCACAAAAAAAATTTGCTTTTCAAAAATGTAACCAGCAAGAACTTTTTTGAAAAAACATGTGAAAAGTGTCACACAACATCAGAATCTATTTTATTGAATTTTCAATTCAATGATTTTAAACATCAAAAGGGATTAAAAAAGTGTACTATTTTTACTTTTCTTTTAAGTTTTATAATAATTTTACAAATTACTCATACCAATTTTAGAATTTTGACGATTTTTCAGAAAAGTCCATATTGATAACATTTTTGAAAAGTCAATTTTTTTCTGTATCTCATGGTTTCAAAATTCAATATGGCGGCCATAAGATAATCAAAAGTTGACTGTCATTACTCAAAATCTGGGAGGCCTGACAGTTGCCAAAAATACAAAAGTTATTAATTTTATTTCAAATCGAAATTATCAGATTTTTCAGAATAACTCAGGATTTCTCTACAATTCTTAATCACAAAGAAATAGCGCAAGTTTTCGCTAATTTAACCCACTCCGTGTCTCTTACCGTTTAAGAAATGCCTATGCCTATAGTGAGCAGTGAAAAAGGAACCACCCCGTATAAGTGTATAAGCTGACTGAATTTTAACCACATTTTATAAAAAAAACTGAAATTTTGAAAAATTCTATTTGATGGGGGGTTTTTACGAAGTGTATTCTTCATTATTTTATATTTTTCAAAAATTGTTGAACTTTTCTTTCTGGAATGAAGTAAGGAACCGTCCCATAAACTCGTTTACGATATTTTGATGTCTTCTGTCACAAATTTTGGAGCCCTGATGAACCAATGAAAAGCCATTTTCTTCGAAAAGGGCGCATTCTGTCGATGTCTCAACAGGAGTACCATTTTTACTTAAAGAAGTTAAAAACCTAAAATTTTCAGAGTCTGGAATCAAATTTGAAAAAAAACTACTTACAAAAGCGAGACGCGAGACGCTTATGATCAAAGTTTTAAAATTTTCTCCACCGTAGCAAATTCAGCATCAAAGACTTTGTTAAGATACCAAATTTCACTTTGCTATCTTTAACCGTTTTGAAGATATTTAGAAAAAACACTTTCAAAGTGGCCCCTTTAAGGGGCCTTAGCTCCCATAGGATATCAGGGCCGTACAAAAAGGCACCTCTTTTAGAAATGTCCAGGGCACCAGCCTTTTTTCGGGCAATTGGCCTTTTTCTGACTTTTTCTAAAAAGTGCCTTTTTCTAACATTTTTAATTTCCCGCGTGTCACATCACGAATAACCAAGATCCCTAGAAAGTACTAGTCTCAACTAGATAATTGTGAACAAAGTAAATGAGGGGAGTCCGGCTAGAGCGCATATTTTCCACGTTTAGCCATATTTGGAGTAAACTCCGCAATCGATTAGGCCCTGATAAGGGTAGAAAAATGATAAAAATTTATCGTTTTCTTAATTTTAGATCACGTTAAGTCGTTAAGATGTGCATTTTCTACTTTTGCATTTTTGATTCTGTATTTTTAAATAAAATAAACATTTATATTACACATTTTGTGTTTTAAGATGTTTAATTTTCATTGGACATTATTGGGCATTTTTTAAAGAAGTGGGTTTTTCTGTACTCTTCTATGCTGGACTTTTCTGAATGGTTATAAAACCAGAAAAACCCACATGGTTTTGTCTAAAGCGGTTTTAACCTCCCCACTCCACTCCACCATTTAAAAAAAAGGGAGGTTACTGCAATCACTAAAATTTTCGAATTCGAGATAAGACCGGATCTATACGTTTTGAGGTCTCAGGAGCCCAAAAAAGTGGTTTTTAAAATGTGTCTGTATGTATGTACGTACGTTCGTACGTACGTTCGTAAACACGCCACAGCCCAAACTACTCGACAGATTTAGCTGAAATTTGGTACGTGTGCATGTGATAACCCAACTTAGATCTGAAAAGCTTTTGGAGCCAATCGTGCAACCAGAAATGCCATTTTGGCACATCAACTTTTAAATTTTAAATGCAAACCCCCATTTTTCACGTCACGATAGGAAAGGCCTTCAAATTCTGCTTCTAAAAATGCATTCATTCTTAGTGCCTTTTTGACCAAAAATGAAAAAAAAATTGATTTTTATCGGACTTTAAAATCGCGGTACAGCCCAAGCCCCTGAACCGATTTGGCTGAAATTTTGCACAAGGGGATTGTATTACACGTCGAAGAGGTGAACAAATTTTGGATTCAATCGGCCCACGGAAAGTGCCGTTTTGGCACACCAATTTCGAAATTTAAAATTATTCTCTAATTTACCCATCCAAAACAAGTTTTTGAAAGATGTATTGTCACTATCGAGGTCACCATCAGAAAGGTCTTCAATTTCTGGTTTTAAATGAGACAAAATTGATTCGCATTTAGAACCCTTTGGGTAGAAAAATCGAAATTTTGTAATAATACTGAAACCACTTTATAGCCCAAACTAATGGATCGATTTGCCCAAAATTTGGTAAATGGAGGTGAGATGACCCGTTGAAGAGCTGAAAGGCTTTTGGGAGCAATTGGTCAACGGGAAGTGCCATTTAGGCATATCAACTTTAGAATCTTAAACAGAAGTCCCTGAAATCAAAGACCCACGCGTTGGGGAGGTTCCAGCCGCTTCTCTGCTGCCCTTTTTTTCCATAACAACCCTGCGACATATGTTTATAGGGACTTTTTTCATATTTTTCACAGAAGAATCTACTGGTAAAGTTTTGATATGCTGACTTTGAATTTTAACCATTTTTTTATTAAAAAACTGAAGTTTTGAAACATTCCATTTGATGAGAGGATTTTGACGAAGTGTAGGTAGGTATTCTTTATTATTTTCTAATTTTCAAAATTGTTGGAAAGGCCCATTTCTAAAATAACATGTCCACAATGTTCTAATATGAAATGGTCATAAATGTACTTTTTAACCTCCCCAATCCACTTCACCACTTATAAAAAAAGGGAGGTTACTGCAATCACTAAAATTTTCGAATTTGAGATAGCACCAGATCATCACGTTTCGAGGTCTCAGGAACCCAAAAAAGTGGTTTTAAAAATGTGTCTGTGTGTATGTGCGTACGTGCGTACGTACGTTTGTAAACACGCCACAGCCAAAACTACTAGACCGATTTGGCTGAAATTTGGTACGTGTGCATGTGATAACCCAACTTAGATCTGAAAAGCTTTTGGAGCCAATCGTACAACTAGAAATGCCATTTTGGCACATAAACTTTTAAATTTTAAATGCAAACCCCCATTTTTCACATCACGATAGGAAAGGCCTTCAAATTCTGCTTCTAAAAATACATTCATTCTTAGTGCCCTTTTGACCAACAATTAAAAAAAAATTGATTTTTATCGGACTTTAAAATCGCGGTACAGCCCAAGCCCCGGAACCGATTTGGCTGAAATTTTGCACATGGGGATTGTATTACACGTCGAAGAGCTGAACAAATTTTGGATTCAATCGGCCCACGGAAAGTGCCGTTTTGGCACACCAATTCCCAACTTTAAAATTATTCACTCATTTAACCATCCAAAACAAGTTTTTGATAGATTTATTGTCACCATAAGAAAGGTCTTCAAATTCTGGTTTTAAATAAAACAAAATTCGTTCGCATTTAGTGCTCTTTGGGTCAAAAAATCGAAATTTTGTAATAACACTAAAAATCCATTATAGCCCAAATTAGTGAATCGATTTGGCTGAAATTTGCTACATGGAGATTGGGTGACCCGTTGAAGACCTGAAAGGCTTTTGGAAGCAATTGGTCCACGGGAAGTGCCATTTAAGCATATTAACATTAAATTTTAAATACGAGGCCTCCTTTTTTATGTCGCCATTAGAAAGACGATCAAATTCTGGTTCTAAAAATGTATTCATAGTTTCTGCCATTTCAGTGGAAAATAGAGAAAAAATTCTTTTTCATTAAAAGGGAGCGGGCTGACAGTGGATGACATAAAGTATCAGTTATTGTCAAAAGGGTGGCAAACTGTTAACCTTAAAAAGAACGTATTGTCAAATGTGATGGGTGATGTCGGTATTTGTCAGAAAATTGCGAAATTAGTCACAGATGATAAGCACAAAAAAAAATGTTGAATTGACTACCATCTACACAGAATACAAAGATCCACGCGATGGGGAGGTTCCAGCCGCTTCTCTGCTGCATTTTATAATCTACTTCTTGAATTGCCATTATCTGCGATGTTTGAAAACCACCTGATGCGCAGTTGCCACATTTCCGCGGCCCTCTTGAAGCAAGAAAATTTCATTTTCAGTTAGTGTAGGAAGCAAAATAATTATTTAGGGATAAGAGCAGGTTTAAAGTTTAAATCAAATTCAGCCAATTAGAACAGGACAAACGGGAAACTGCCCCCACTAACTACAGAGACGAAGCCCATTTGCTGACTTCGAATTTTAACCATTTTTTTTTAACTGAAATTTTGAAACATTGTATTTGATGTGGGGGTTTTGGTTTTGACGAATTGTAATCTTTATTTTATAATTTTCAAAAATTGTTGGAAAGGCCCATTTCTAAGATAACGTGTCTAACTGTCTACAATGTTCTAATGGAAATGGGTCATAAGTGTCCCATTTATAAGTACTCTACTTCTTGGATTGGCCTTATCTTCATGTTTGAAAATCAGCTGATGCGCTGTTGCCACATTTCCGTTTTTATTTCCGCGGCCCTCTTGAAGCAAGAAAATTTAATTTTCAGTTCCTTTTTATAAATATTCTACTTCTTGGATTGGCATTATCTTCGATGTTTGAAAATCAGCTGATGCGCTGTTGCCACATTTCGGTGCTTATTTCCTTGGCCCTCTCAAAGCAAGAAAATTTAATTTTCAGTTAGTGTAGGAAGCAAAATAATTATTTACGGATAAGAGCGGGTGGATCCGATTTTATTATTAGTTTAGACCGGACAAACTGCAATTAGTCGCTTTAAATTTTGAATACCCAATCAGCGACTTTTAGAGCCCCTTATTCAGTGGTTCGTACGTAATTACAGCAACAAGATTTGATCCTCTAGAGCCCCACAGTTTCAGCATGAATAAGGCATAGCACACACACGCTTTGAAATTCATGTAAAGGTAATGTCGTGTTGTTATGTCTGTGGACTCCAAGTCGATTTGGCATGCACGAGTCTAATGCACTCTGTATGTTATGTCTTGTGCATTAAATGCAGAAATGGTGCGATAGCGAAAAAATTCGGCGACCCAATTTTCGCTTTATCTTATCACGTTCGTATCTATCCGGGTCAATAGCACCTTAAAAATAATTTTTAAGAGGACACATTTTGCCGGTGAATTTATTGTAGTCACCCAAGGCGCCTCACATACTGTTACACAATTCGTCCTTGCTCCGTCCCACGTTTTCGTTAACATTCATTACGAGAGTGTTCTCAACAGAGGTCACTCGAAATTTCCATTTTTTCCAATTTAGATGGACTAATTGGAAATTCAACGGCAAGGCCAATGTCATCGCGGAATCAAATCCGGTGACTATTATACGCACGGGGATCGATACGACGCCAATGTCCTCCTTACACGTGAAGTAACGATTTGACATAATTTCCTGACACGAAAGGAGAATTTGACCAACGTCAGTTGTATAATTTCTATCCTTTTCAAACCCCAAAAAACATGAGACGTTAGTTGTGCACTTTATCTTCAGGTTTGAACTATCGGCATTTTAACAACTTATAGCAAAAAACTTTCCAATTCAATCCCTGCTTTCCTTCCAAATTTGGGCTAAAATTTGGCACAGTACAGGATACAGGTCACCTCTGACAAATTGGCAACAAGGGGTGATCCTAAAACTAAAAAATTCCAGAAATTACCTTGAAATATGGAAACATAAAACCCAGTGTACAAAATTTTCAAGACTAGTCGGCCCCTCGCTTTATAATCTGTTGCTCCGCCATTCGGGCTTCATTACACTTATCATTTCATCTAAGTAGGTACATATTTGTTGGCACTTCTAAACTCTAGAAATATTTATATCATGTAGCTTAAAATAGATAGAAAAACTTTCATTACTGTATTTATGGCTTATAATGGGCCCTGCCGTCCCTGCATCGCTAAATTATGTACAATAAATATAAATAAACACATCATTAACCTCGTCATTAACTCATATAACTAAATTCTTTCTCTTTCTTCTATCTTCTGTATCTGTCTTCTCTTCCCCCCCCCCTTCTGCTACTTCTCGCCCTTTCTACTTCCTTCATCAAGGAGTAAGACAGGGATGCCTACTCAGCCCAACGCTGTTTACAATTTATATAAATGATATTGATGAGACGTTCAAAATGGCGCGGGCATGTGGTGGGCAAAGAGAAAGTGTGGTGTTTGGCATATGCAGATGATTTGATGATGGTAGCGAACGAGGAGAGAGGAATGAAAGATATGATAAGAAATGCAGAGAGATATATGAAGAGAAAAAGGTTGGAAGTAAATGTGGAAAAAACTAAGATGGCGGTTTTTGGGAAAGGGAGAGGAAGGGCAAAAGAAAGTGAGTGGAAGTGGAATGAAAAAAAAATAGAGCAAGAAAGGGAATTCAAATACTTGGGGTACGTTTTAACGAGAGGAATACATATAGAGCGCATGTAAGAGAGTTGGTTAAAAAAGCAAATAAGGGATGATTTGGGGAATTGGAGAGAGAAAGTTTGAGCATGATTTTAAGAGAAGAGGAATGATGTTTGACAGTTGATGAACGGAGCGGAAATCTGGGGGTGGGAAGAGCAAGAGGAGGTGGAGAGAGTGCACGATAAGTACATAAAATGAGTACTGGGAGTAGATAGGGAGACATCCGTTTACATAATAAGCGAAGAAGCGAAAAGGAGTAAGTTAAGAGTGGATACAGGGAAAAGGGCGGTGAAATATGAGGACAGAATGGGAGAAAGAGGAGAGTGTAAAATATTACAGGAGTGCTGGAAAGAGAAAGAGAGAGAGAGAGAGAAAGAGAAAGGGAAGGAAAGACAAAGATATTACGAGAGGAACGGATATGCAAGGGAAGATATAGAAAGACGCAGGGAGCAGGGGAGATGAATGAATGGAGCGATGTGGGAAAGAGAGAGACATAGATGTACAGGAAAGAAGAACAAAAATCAGAGAATCAAGATATAACGCAAAATATGAGAATACAATAAGTGAAGGGTTACCAAGTGACTTGAAGAGGGAGAGTGGGAAAGAAAAAAGAATGATAGCGAGATTCAGATGCGGGAATGAGGAGAGGGAAAACAAGTTCAGTTCTGGCTGAAGGAGGAAGAGAGAAAGTGCAGAGTATGTGGAGAGGAGAGACAGACAGTAGAACACCTGTTGAAAGAGTGTGAGGGAATGAGAGAGGAGGAAAGAGGAGGAAAGAGAGAGAAAGAGTATTTTGAACGAAGGGGAGAGGGCATAAAATGGAAGAAGGAAGTCACGAGAGCGAGAGAAAGAAGGGGGGGAGAAGAGAAAGCAGAAGACAACCGAGAGAGAAAGAAGTAGCCGAAGAAGAAGGAACAAAAAAAACTAGACCAAAATATGTAAATATGTAAATATTAAATTAGTATGTAATGCACTATCACTAGAAACACCCCACTACACCGAAACACTTGATTTACACTGCTGACGCGTTTCGAACACAATGTGCTCATTATCAAAGCCGAAGCTAAAACAACCTGCCTGTCTAGAAACTGAAATATTTATAGGCCCACCCGCATAGCTCCGCCCCTCGCCTGATCTCGATAGACCAATCACAGGTCGAGAAATTGGTCACGCAAGGGTGAATTTTAACTTCCTTCAAACAACAAGTGTTAAACGCCACGACGTTTCGCTTCGAAGAACAAAAACAGGACTTAAGATTTGTCGCACTACCTTTTGAACCTCAATTGACAAGAGGTTTGACAAGGTTTTTTGCCCAGCAAAATTTAAGGACAGTTTTCAGATCCGAAAACAAACTGAAAAACCTTTTAGGCAACCCGAAAGATAAAGTAGGGAATAGTGAAAAATCTGGTATATACGAAATCAATTGTCAAAATTGTGATCTAAAGTATGTAGGTCAAACACGAAGGTCTATCAGCACCAGATTTAAGGAGCACTTAGCCCACCTTAAATATGGCAGAACTGAGAAATCCAGTGTTGCCCTACATGCTTTACACAATGACCATAGAATAAGTGATAATATTAAGTTAGTTTGTAGCGTTAACAAGATGCAGATGCTCGACGCTTGGGAGAGTATCGTAATTCATAAGTCTAGAGATAGGCTTATGAACGCTGATACAGGCCCGATCGCATATTCATCTCTGTTTACGCTACTTTAAGTAGAACTTGTCGTATTTATACGTGTTCACCCTTGCGTGACCATTTTCTCGACCTGTGATTGGTCTATCGAGATCAGGCGAGGGGCGGAGCTATGCGGGTGGGCCTATAAATATTTCAGTTTCTAGACAGGCAGGTTGTTTTAGCTTCGGCTTTGATAATGAGCACATTGTGTTCGAAACGCGTCAGCAGTGTAAATCAAATGTTTCGGTGTAGTGGGGTGTTTCTAGTGATACTGCATTTTTCCACCGAAGTTGTCCAGTGTTTCCATAGTTAGTATGTAATGTTATTCTATTGTCTTTATGGCTTGTAATGGGCCCTGCCGTCCCTACATCGCTAAATTATGTACAATAAATATAAATAAACACATCATTAACTCATATAACTGAATTCTTTCTCTTCCTTCTATCTTGTTTCTGTTCTCTTCCTCCCCCTGGCTCTTCATCCGTCATCAATTTTATTCCTTCTCCTCTTTCATTCAATATGCTCTTTCTCTCTAGTTCCTCCCCTCTCATTCCCTCACAATCTCGTAGCAGATGGTCTATTGTCTCTTTCGCTTCCTCACACACCCTGCATCTCCTCTCTTGCTCCTCCAACCAGAGTTTATTTTCTCTCTCCTCATTTCCGCATATGAATCTCGCTTTGATTCTTATTTCTTTCATATTATCTCTCTCCAAGTAACTCGGTAACCCCTCGCTTATTATGCACTCATATTTTGCATTATATCTTGATTCTTTGATCCTTGTTCTTCTTTCCTGTACATCTATATCTCTGTCTCCCACATCGCTCCATTCATCCATCTCCCCTGTTCCCTGCACCTTTCTATTATATCTTCCCCTGCGTAACCATTCCTCTCGTAATATCTTTGTCTCTCCTTCCCTCTCATTTTCTCTTTCCAGCTTTGTTGTAACATCTTACAATCTCCTCTTTCCCCCATTCTGTCCTCATATTTCACGGCTCTTTTTCCTGTATCTACTCTGCAACTTACTCCTTTTCGTTTCCTCCCTTATTATATTTCCCGGTGTCTCTCTATCTACTCCCAGAATCCACTTTATATACATGTCCTGTACTTTCTCCACCTCCTCTTGCTCTTCTCATCCCCATATTTCCGCTCCATTTATCCATACTCTTCACTAAGCTTTCAAACATCATTCTCATTCTTTTAAAATCTAAAAACTTCCTCTCACCTATTCCCCAAATCATTCCTACAACCTTATTTGCTTTTTTGACCAATTCTCTTATATGCGCTCTCCATGTGTTCCTCTCATTAAATACATAACCTATGATACTTTAATTCCCCCTTTCTTGCTCTATTCTCCTTTCATTGCACTTCCACTCTTTCTTTTGCCCTTCCTCTCCCTTTCCTAAATACCATCATCTTAGTTTTTTCCACATTTACTTTGGCTGTCTGGCAGTATCTTCTTTTTCTCTAATTCTTCCTTCAATCTCTCCCCTATTACCATCGCATACAATTCATATCCCGTGTTTAGGAGGGTTATCCTTATCTCCCGGTAATTTTTAGCATTTTTTGCATTGTCCTTTTTGTATACAGGACAGATTACCCCCTTCCTCCATTCTCGGGGGAACCCCTCTCCCCTCCATACTCCATTCAAAACCTATACCAGCTCGTCTATCACCTCTTCCGTACTGTACATCCACGCTTCATTTCTTATCTCGTCCCTTCCTGGTGCTGAGGGGTGCTGAGGGGCTGACCAGTCCTCAAAAATTTGTACACCACATTTCTAATTATCATTTCGGATATTTCCTAAACATTTCCACAACATTTCTAACATTTCCAACATATTTCTACGACTTGTCCAACATTTCCGCAGCCACGCACCACATTTCCAATTATTACTTCAAATATTTTATAGTGGTCAACCCCTCGTTTGTGGATTGATGGCTGTTTGCAGCGTAATTTTAAGGGGTCCTTAAAGATAAGTGACGTTTAAATTCCGTAGATACGTTTGTTGTCACAATGGTTTCCAAGGACATTAAGGAACCCTTATCTTTAAGGAACACTCAAAAATTACGGTGCAAACGGCCATGAGTATACGATAAAACAGGTAAGAGAATCTATATCTATCGGTTAAATTGTCAATGAAAGTTCATCTCCAACTTGGAAAGTGTCAATTAACATTTAATTGCAACTTTAAAGTGCCACTTTACTTAACTGCAAGTTTAAAATTGCTTCAATTAACTTAGTCGCTAGCTTAATGTGTCAATCCTGGCTCTATATTATTATTTATACTTGTTTAATACTATGTTTAATATGGGGGGCTGATCACTAGTGGAATTAGTTGTACATCCGGCTTGGAATTAATTCCGGAATTATGGAATTATTACGGAATTATTCTGGAATTGATGGAATTTAAAAGGAATTAATGGAATTAGTTGGAATTAGCCGGAATTAGTTGGAATTAGTTGGAATTACCTGGAATTAGTTGGAATTAGCTGGAATTATTTGGAATTAACTGGAATTATTTGGAATTGATATGGAATTAATAAGGAATTATTTGGAATTGATAAGTACATCATTTAAAAGTAATTAAAGGAATTAGTTGGAATTAGCAGGAATTAGTTGGAATTAGCTGGAATTAGGTGGAATTGGTTGGAATTGTTTGGAATTAATGGAACTAAATCGGAATTGGTGGAATTAGAATGGAATTAATGGAATTAGAATGGAATTAATGGAATTAGTTGGAATTAGTTGGAATTATCTGGAATTAGTTGGAATTATTTGGAATTGATAAGTATATCATTTAAAAGGAATTAAAGGAATTAGTTGGAATTATTTGGAATTAATATGAAATTGTTTGGAATTAATGGAACTAAATCGGAATTAGTGGAATTAGAATGGAATTAATGGAATTAGATGGGAATTAATGGAATTAAACTGGAATTATTGGAATTAATTGTACACAATTTTTTTGAGTGATCAGCCCCCCAGTTTAATACTTAACTGCCACTTACAATTAAATCTAAGTCTCAGCTTACATTTTTTAAACTTGAATTTTTTAACCAGAAGTACTAAAGAACAATAAAAAACGTTCTTCTGAGACAATATTTAGTTTGTGTAATATTCGAAACCGAGAGGTTGACAACTTGGATATTTTCGTGTACAAGCATGAGAAATTTTTAGAAATTTTTGGTGTACCTACAGATTTCTACCCATGCTGTCAACCCCTCGTTCGAAAGTAATCTAATAAGAAAATGAAGGAGTTGGCTATAGTCCAATTCGAGTTGAGGAGCAAAAAAATTATCCCTTTTTAAAAACAGCACAGAAATACCTCTCAATTGCAACAGAATTAAAAAATTGTTGCTCTAACAAGTTATAGGATTGTATAAATTCCTTCTAAAAAAACAAATATAAGAAAAATTTGCTCTTTGTGAGAAGAAAATTATTTAATACTAAAAAGGCAATCTTGAACGACATTGTTTGCCAAAATTGTTTAACTTCAATCTATTTTAATAACAGAAATCAATCTCTAAATGATTCCCGAAAAGTGCCAAGTCACCAATTTCTTTTGTTTTTAAACTAACTATTCTCGCATAATTTTAGCTTAGTTTAGTATGTCCATACAGTTATACCAACATTTCGATCTGGCCAGGGTTGCCAAGTCCGAATCAAAATAAAGTGTGTAAATCAGTTTTATGATAACTTAAAACGACCAGTGGTGCCAATTTATACCTAGATTCCTAGTTAGTTGAAAATTTTAGAACAATTATTCATCAAATTCATGTAACATGTATGTCGTACATGTAAAAGTGACTTTTCAACAACTTTTCCTTATTTTTCGATACCTTCAGCGCAAACGAGCAAAATCAAGCTTGAAAGAATTTTTTTGGAAATTGAAAATGCAAATTTTCTCGGCATAGGGCATAGGGAGTCAAAATTAGATTCTGAACAACCTTTTCTAATAACTTTTATAGATTATTACCGAGCTCGCAGTAGGCTGGGTTTACAACTTACATTTGAGTTGACTATTTGAAAATATGCGAATTATAAAGTTCTAAGTGTGCAAAAACTCAAGTCTTCACCTATAAAAATAAGGAAAATATCTGGGTGTCTTCCTCTTAAAGGAGGATTCAACTCAAGAATTCGACTTTTGGCTTACCTCAGTTTCTGGTCAATTTTAGTCTCCTGAATCTAATGGTGACATTAAAATGTTGAAAAAACCTCTATTTTCAGAATTATTTGAAAATTAAGAATTCTCGAATTCCAGGCATCTAGATCTTAAAATTGCGTCAATTACGACATGATTATTCGTCATGTTGGCAACAATTTGTGATTAGGGGTACATCTCTCAAAATTATGCCAAGCCATTTTTTAAGGTTATGTTTGACGGCAAATATTATTGATGCATAAATTAATATTTAAAAAAATCACAGGGACATTTTGAGGACAAGAAGCGTTTCAAACATCTTTCACCACCTTCGTTTATTCAGTAACTTCCACCGCAACCGCAATTCTTCAGCATGATCCATGGCATATTTCGGCATTAAGAAAAACTTATCAAAAATGATTCTACTATAAAACTCGACAGCACACCACTACCACTTCCACATTCCACTATACATGTATACTTAGGTACCCCATTTCATTAGTTTATTTTAACAAAAATACAGCTGCAGAAGCCCAGATTACGAGTCTCAAAATTTACCCCAACGTTCAAGGTCAGGAAAGATTCAATCTACGGACTATGTTCATAAACAGCCGCAATTTGATTACACAAAAATTTCGCGCGTTTTATTATGACATGGAGTTCCGGAGAATTGAAAGAAATTATGTCAATTATTATATGGCAACTGGCAACAAATGAAACAATCCAGTATTTTAGTAATTTCATTTTATTCCACAAACTAAGTACAATAAGTTAGTCCACATAATGTTTTGAAAAACAGTTACTTACTACAATAATTAATCGAAATACTTCAAATCAAATCCTTCAGCTGCTTTAAATCCACTATAAACTCCATCTTTTTCGGGAAATTGTTCTCTTATTTATGACACAACACATGCTGGAACAACTCTTCTTTGGAACTTGCCTAAGGATTGAAAAGCATCAACTCAAAAAATAAACTGTTTATAAGCAATAAAACACCAAACCCGATTCGATGGTGACTTCAAAACAGCCATTTTCTCTGGATTGTCTTTTGCCATGAGTATAAGGCCTGCTGCTTGGCATCTTTTAAGACATTCGCATCCAATACAACACTGTAAAAAGAAGAATGTTGCACAACACATTCGTTGCCTTCTTCTACCAGTTTTGAAATTAAAGTCGATTCCCTGCAACAAAAACATTCTTCCTTTAGCAACATTATCTTATAAAACCCACATCTACACCAGTTTAAATTACATAATCATGATGAACTACTACTTATCTGGGTGGTAGCCTCTGGAGATGGTATCGGGTTGAAGACTTGAACTCCCTCGCCATTCTCTTCATCGCTGGCTTATCAGCCATGATTGCGCTTGAGGTAGAATATTAGGAATAGGAACTTTACAAACTTTAACTTGAACTTTCACTGAACAGTGAAAATCGAAAATTCTTAATTATTGCTTACACACCAAATGTCAAAGAGTCGCTTTGACAATTGACATAATCGCCCTGACGTCTACAAAGTTGAGCCGTCGTATTAGACACAGAAAACCACTGCCACCAACAATACAATTTAATGCTTTCAGAAACAGAATCGAAGTTACCGATGATTTGGGGAAAGATGACGTCATCTTTCTCTTTTTTTGTAACGAATATCTTCAAAACGGTAAAGAATTGTTAAATTCTGATAACACCATTCGACTCAGACGCTCCCCTGATACTAGAATCAGCCATAACCTCAACATCGATTTCTTGAGTTGCATCCTCCTTTAAGTGGTACATACTGTATTTTGACACCTCGATCTAATTAATAATCCTTTTGGATCCAGCAATTTGAAATGAAATAAATTATGAAAAGGTGAGAGATTTTTGAGTATTATTGCATTAAAAGCGTCAAGAAAGTTCAAGAAATCTTGATTCTTGAGAGTTTTGCTCGTCTTGTCAAGAATTTCGGACACACTCTAGTCTAGATCTTGTCTATAATTCAAGAAAAAATCAAGACAAGATCTTTCAAAACTTCTTGGTCTCGTCAACCACTAGTTAAAACGCTTTGGCAAACGTATTAAACAGAAATAAAAATTCTTATCTGCTCAAAAGAAAAGACGATTTCGTTGTTCCAACATAAACAGCTCTATCTGAATCCGTGTTAAGATCAAGGCCGGTCACAATCTACAGAAAAAATGACAATAAAAAAGTCTCATTCATTCCCTGCCACATGCCGGGTGCTTAATTATCACTTAAGATAATGGCTGATAGTAAATCGGCAGTAAACAAGATTCCCTAGACATTATTTTCTTAGTGCTTTAGGTATATAAAAAAAGATAAGCAAGTATGTTCTAGGTATAGCAAATATTTGAAATTTGGACATGGACCCATCAGACATTCACTGAAAAATTAACAAACGGATCGATTCGTCGACATCACCAATGGAAGGGTTGAAACACACCTCAAACCCTTCATGTAACAATCAAACTGACAAACCTTAAATCAATATCTCAATAGAATCAATGTTCACTATTATACCGATACATTTTCTTTCCGTTGGTTTTTTCAATTCTACGTTTTAATGAATGTATTTTTACTTTATTAATTATTTATTAATTAGATTCTCTAAGTTACCGCCGATTTTTGTACAGGCGCCTTGAATCCCAACTAGCAAAAATTCTAACGGGATGAGGTCAGGGGATCAGGTAGGCCATTGAACATAACCTCCTCCTCTTCTCTCTATCTCCTTATTCTGAAAGATTTGGTTTAAATAAATACCCACCAAATTGTGTTTGGGTGAAAAATGGGCTGATCTGGTGTGTGGACATTGTGAGTGTGAACTGATTAAAACGACGTCTCTGAGCTTATTAACCTTTCCTTACGATAGCTCTACCTCAAGCGAAATTATGTTAATGTCAATGCGGCGATTGCGAGTGAATAACCTCCTCAAACATTGTTAAAATTACGCATCAAAAATTTAGCGTTTATCTAAATGACTTCTTGAGCGCCATTAAGAGAATTGCAACCACCCTGTTGGCGAAATTCTTGTCCATTTTAGTAAAAGGTGAGTGATCACGCAAAGTTCCCGTGTCAAAAAATAGTTTTATGTTAAAGCGGTCAGCAACACCGTTTGACATTAGAATTCGTCCTTGCTCACTACTGGCCGAACGATAGTTCGATTGGTTTCGTATACCGTATAAGGTTCGGTTTTAGGGGGACTATTTATAAGTCGCTCGAGAAATTAGGGGAGCGTCTTCCTGCTGCCAGTTTTGGATCCAGGAAATGTGGGTCAGATGGTGCAGACTGCAGCAGGATCCCTTCTCGCACGCACGGACGTACTATTATTCTCCGGCACACCCACTCCTTCGTTCTACGCACATGCGTGGGATATTTCGATCCGTTTACGTCTCCCTGTGCATCCTCCTCATAAAAATTCCATTCGAGTCCTACTTTAACACTTCTTGCATTTTGTCGTCGAACGAATGCAATTACAACAAAAACACTCCCCTGACCCTTGTATTAGAATTCTAGCAAAAATATATATATTTTACCAGGAACCCTTTAATTTTGTAATCGTTTCTGATAAAAACGAAGGTAATTTGCTCTCTTCGTGTTGCAAATTGGCAAAAAAAAAAGAAAACCACAGAAAACAATGCTTCCGCTGCACTTTTCTTGCCATATCAAGATGCTTCCTCAACATTATTTACTAATTAAGGAACATACTTCATACTTTATGTAAGAGTAGATAATGGATCATTAGCGCTGGCTCTTCAAACGGTTGATTTATGATCTGGTCCTCCACTGTTATTAAGAGAACGACTTATTATGGTCTTAAATTTATTTATGAAAGGATGATGGGCCGAAATTTGTCAGACGAATTTAAAGTCGGTCAAGGCGCGACGTGATATCCGTTTTGTGCAGTTTGGGCCTTGCTTGATTCCGTGGGAAATTCAGATTTTGTTGTATTTTGTAGATTGTATAAATGTTATTGTCTAAAAACATATTTTGTCAACATTTTTAAAATCGACAACCAGATTAATAGTCCGGGAGGCAGCGACAGATTGACTTGACTCATTTCATTAACTTTCTAAAGTTATTTTTTCTATTACTTATGTCGTTGTGATTCGAAAAAGTCGAGTCTGCCATGCAAGTAGCGGGACAACGCTCAAGTATGCCAAAAAATCTAGTCTCATTGATGGAAATCATTAATGCTACCACGTTTTATATGAATTACGGGCACCTCGAAGTGTTCGAAAAAACGGTCTGCCACTTCGCCTGCGGGACAAAATGTGTCTGCCAACCACTTTTCCTAGAAATTTGATTAATAAAATTGTCAAACTATACTGTCATATTTAAATTATCTACCCGTAGCAGGTGTAAAACAGGTGGCATAATAGCGTCGTACAATCTGAATATTCTGCACCTCCTACAGTAGAGAATTTGAAGCTGGGAGTAGCTTGACAATGTTAATAATCAAATATCTAGAAAATGTGGCTACCAGACACATTTTGTCCCGCAGGCGAAGTGGCAGACCGGTTTTTTTTTGGACACTTCGAGGTGTCTGTAATTCGTATAAAGGATTTCAGCGTTAATGATTTCACTCTTTTTTACCACACTTGAAGCCCCATTGCGGGGCCCTGTCCCGCAGGTACCCTGGCAGACCGCCAATTTCTGTCGCTGCCTCCCCGACTATAACGATCTTTATACAATTAAGGCTTAGAATCTTGTAAGTCCATTTTTATTGTGTGACGTCATGTGCACATATAGACAGAATTTGACAGATGACAGTATTAACGTAGGCTTTTGACAGTAAATTGACAGGTTGACAGAGTCCGTCATGACAATTTTCTCCTCTAGATATGTAGAATCGTTGCGCATGTTGTCCGTCTGTTTTTGGTGCCGTAGCAGAATGCGGAGGTACTCTTGCCTTCGATCAATCGCTCGCTCGTCTAGCCTGCCCGTCGGATAACTAGAGAACGGATTGAGGCATCGAGCTGCAACTTGGTGTGCAGTTGTGTTTCCCTAAATACTCGGCGGGGATTATTTTTAGGCCATATCGGACCAAGGGGGTGCGAGTTAGGGGTGAAAAACCGAAAAATTATTAATTGCAATAACTCGAGAAGCAGTCGAGGTATCTTGCTGAAACTGGGTATGCACGTTCGACCTTCAAGTCTGTTGAAGGTGAAAAGGTTTGCAATTCGAAACTTCGCTTAATTGGTCGAAATTAGCGTCATTGGATAGCTTCCCATTAATGATTCAAAAAAGGTGTTAGTCATATTTTGCGAAAAACCACCCTTAAAGGCGCTACAACCGCTAACACTAACTATTCGTTATAAGCAATAAGTGTTGAGTTAAGGTTTTCCTTTCTTCCTTAAAGGTATGAGGCATTATTTAGTGTGATGAAGAAAAGCATGTATTAAGGACCATTATCAAAAGGATCAGATAGGATTTTAAACGTGGATGATTTGTAACGTCGAAATCATCATCCTCTTAAGGAACGGAATCTACAAGCCAATTTTGGTGACATTTTTATGATACTTTATTCTTTTGCTTTGTTGGAAGTACAGTTTGAGAATTACGATTTTTTTTTTTAAAGTTAAATAGGTAAATCACGAGGGAGAAATCTCTTTCAGAGTAAAATCTGGCAACTTCTCCCCCTTATAATAAATAATTATTATTTAAACTTTTAATATATCAGAACTAGAGTCTTATAAATAACAAAATTAACTTTCTGCGAACATCTCAGGTTCGGTTTTGGACGGTTTCAACAACTATCCAGTATCTTATCTTAAGTAAAGCCAATTTTGAGTCTCTCTTCCACTTTTTGATAAATTTAAGCATGGTATACCTTGCTCACAGCCAGTTACTGTACGATAAATAGTTCTGATGCGAGATAGTATCTTGATTTTCGAACACGCGAACTAAATATTTCGGGCTTGCGCATCCGCCCAACTAAATTATAAATACTTTTCTGAAGATCTAGTTTATAAGACATTATTTTCAACCTCGTTTTCAACAATGCGATTGATTCTTAAAACTGTGTTTATAACTGTAAAAATAAACTACCACCGAAGTTGTCCAGTGTTTTCCATTGAAAAAAAAAGAAAGACAAACCATTGCGAAATTTTGATTAAAAAGCCACCTTAATATGTTATCATTAGGGTGTATTTTAATTGTATTTTTGCCAAAATAGTCGGAACCCGTTCTAACATAAAACCTCTCAAATCTGACAAGCTCCTAATTTCCACCTGCGTAATATAAATTTTAGGCTCCAAATTTGACAACGTTAAATAATGTGTCTGACAAACGATTTGCTCTTAATAGCTATTTATTTAAGAAGGATATTAAGATATTCATAATTGACGAGGACGTTACCTAACGACGACGAGGCGAAAGCCGAGTCGCCTTAGTAACGTCCGAGTCTATTATGAATTGTTAATATCCGAATTGAATACAAGGCTTTATCGAAATCGCAGGTTGCCTTTGTTTGACAAATGGTAAAAGTGTGAAATTTTGACGTTAAATTTTCTGCCGTTTTGAATTTTCAAACGTAATGGATTCTGATATTATTCCTGAGGATATTTTGATGGAAGCCAACGAAGTTACTTCGAATTTGTTGCCAGTACAATCAAGAACATTGTACGAGAAGGAGTACCTCGAATTTTGTAAGTGGCGGGAATCGCGAGGTGTAAAAGGAACTGCAGAGCCAATAGTACTCGCGTATTTCAAGAAGAAGGTAATTTTAATTTAGCTATTACCAATTATTGTTGTTGGTGACATTTTGTTATTACCTAGGCAGAAAATTATGCTGCGTCTTCGCTATGGACTAAGTACTCCATGCTAAGATCTTGTTTAGAGATAAAGGAGAGGGTCAAGATAAGTGAATATGGCAGTCTTATTGCATTCATCAAGCAGAAGAATGTTGGTTATGAGGGAAAGAAGGCAAAGGTGTTGACAAGGGACGAAATAAATGAATTTCTGCGCGTTGCGTCAGATGAATCATTTTTGATGATAAAGGTAGGTATAGATTTAGAAATGCACTCAATGAGATTATTGAGCCTTGGTCCTTGTATTGTTTGCAGGTTGCTTTTCTTTTCGCCATTTCTGGCGCTTTGCGTGGAAAGGAGTTGGCGTATATAACTATTGACGACATTGAGGATAAGGATACTCTGCTTGTGGTTACTATCTCGAAGTCAAAAACGTCAAACGTGTATTCACAGTAATTTCTGAAGGCAATGTTAATGCTGTCGAGTTGTACCGAAAGTACATTGCATTACGTCCTCCAAATATGGAAAATCGAAGATTCTTCGTGTCATTTAGAAATGGAAAATGTACTAGACAAGTATGCGGAGAGCATTTCTTTGCAAGTATTCCGCAGCGAATTGCGAAATTTCTGAATCTTCCAGAAGCAGAAAAATATACTGGGCATAGCATGCGTAGGTCATCTGCCACGTTGCTGGCAAACTCCGGAGCAGATATTATGCGACTAAAACGGCTTGGCGGCTGGAAAAGCAGCAAAGTTGCCGAGTCATATGTGGAAGATAGCATTGCCGAGAAGATTAAAACTACCAGAAACATCTTAGTTGATGATGTATCTATAAATTCTGGACACATTGTTGAAAGGATGACCTCTACCAAAGCAATTACGTTAACCACTTCGGATTCTACAAGATTTGGTGTGTTTGACAATGCCGCTGCTTCAGGTTCATTGATGGCTGAAGAAACTATGAATTCTACTATAGATACCAAGGGGATGACACTTTGCTCGACCAAAAACGATCCAATTAATTTCAACTTTAGTAACTGCCATGTTACGATCAATATGAAGCCGGGAGAAAGTTGTACTTGATCTTATTTTGTATGTATTGAATTTTTATTAATTGTTACCTACTAGGTGGCTATTCTTTAAGTTTTGAAAAAAATAAATATTTGCATTATTATCTTTGGGTTATTGGTAACTATGTTATTATGGACCGGTAACTATGCTATTAAGATTCGGTAACTATGATGTTATGATTTGTTTACCTTGACAATACTCCTGTAATATTATGATGTATTTAACAGGCAACTAAGCAACAACATTAAGACACTATAACGATACAAATTTCGATAAAGATTTTTATGAGAAATAGACAGAAATTTGAAATGGTGTAAGAACGTTTTGTTGCTGACAACCCTTTTGACAAACATTTGACGGATTTCTAACCTAAATGAAAGTCCCTCTTACACAGCCGAGCGTTTGGAGGATTTATAGAACGGGTTCCGACTGTACGTTCCTCTCATTAAATACGTACCCCAAATATTTGAATTCCCTTTCTTGCTCTATTTTTCTTTCATTCCACTTCCACTCACTTTCTTTTGCCCTTCCTCTCCGTTTCCCAAAAACCGTCAACTTTGTTTTTTCCATATTTACTTCTAACCTTTTTCTCTTCATATACCTCTCTGCATTTCTTATCATATCTTTCCTTCCTCTCTCTCCTCGTTCGCTACCATCACCAAATCATCTGCATATGCCAAACACCACCCTTTCTCTTTGCCCACCACAACCCCCCCTGCCTGCGCCATTTTAAACATCTCATCAATATCGTTTATATAAATTGTAAACAGCGTTGGGCTGAGTGGGCATCCCTGTCTTACTCCTTTCCTTGTCCAAAAACGCTCGCTCTCTTGTCCATTCACTCTGACTACATTCTTTGTTAGATATATGTCTAGTTTCGATGTAGACGACTAGACTACTAGGTTTTTTGATCATTAAAGCAGTTTGTCCATATTCTATTCCAGAAATCTAGTCTGAAACGCCGGAAAAGCGTTATTAAATGACTAGAAATCTGTGAATTTTGGGTTCAAAGTAGATTTCCCTTAGACTTAAAGGAGAAAAACCGTGACTTTAACTGGTTCCCTGCTACAATGTTACAGACGGTGTGCCCTTGCATCAGAATATGAAAAGTAGTGGAGGCGTTCGTGCTTACTGACATTGTGTTGCCGTTCTTTTATTTTGATAAGTTTTCTCAAAATATTTGTATGAAAAAAGTTTATCATGAGGTCATGTGCACAATTATTCTTCTCAGGAGTAATGCAGTTCTATTTGAAAAATGTTCTTTGTTAAGTGAAAAAATATTCAACAAGAAGTTGAACACTAACCTTAACAAACAATTTCATATTTGAGTGCGTTTGACACGAGGGGTGAACCACCTTGAAAAATCGAGGACACCAATTACCAAAATTACAAAAATTACCAATAATTTACCAGAAATTACTAGAAATTACCAAAAATTACTAACAATTACAAGAAATTTTAAGGATTCGATTTCCTAAAAATTACTGAAAATTACTAAAAATTACTGAAAATTATTAAAAATTACTGAAAATTACTAAAAATTACTGGAAATTCCTAAAAATTACCAAAAATTACAAGTGCTGGGACACCAAATTACCAAGGTGATTCACCGAGGGGTGATGTACCTTGAAAAATTGAGGACACCAATTACCAAAATTACAAAAATTCAATATAATTTATCAGAAATTACCAAAAATTACTAACAATTACAAAAAAATTTAAGGATTCGATTTCCTAAAAATTACTGAAAATTACAAAAAATTACTGAAAATTCCTAAAAATTACTAAAAATTACTGGAAATTCCTAAAAATTACCAAAAATTACAATAAATTACCAAAAATTACTAAAAATTACCAAAAATTACAAGGGCTGGGACACCAAATTACCAAGGTGATTCACCCCTCGGTTTGACATGTACGAGTTTGTTTAAATCTTACAGGGCAGGGTTAAGTTTCATCATCTGGAAAAAGTTATTAGAACTACGTTTAATAATTTCAGCAGAAGATCCATCCGTTAAAATTTCGCCTTTGCAATCTAGGCAAGCCAAACAGAACCGCGGTAAACAAAGAAAAAGAAGTAGATGAAGCACCAGAAAATCAAGTGATTGCCTAGAACTTGCAATTCAGATCATTAAACTGAAGTTCCACTAGAAATAGCTAGATTTCTAGTAAAAATTTAACTGGAACTTCCTTACATCAAACCGAGGGGTTGATACATTGGGAATATGTCAAGGAATTCTTGGGTAGTCTGCCCAGGTGGCACATTATGTTGGTTGTAAAGGGGTGTCATATATCACCTATATATGTATAAGGTTTCTATATAGACAATGTCTACTCGATATTGGTACGACATCGTATACAAAATTATGTAACTATATATTTTGCCCATTATAACTCCGATATAGGTGCTAAGTAGAAAAAACTACATTGATTCTTTGTTATTGGCCCAATAAAGGTTAGACATTTATAAATATATGTTGATTATATCAATATGAGACACATATCTATGAACTAGATACAATCAACATTAGCATTTCTCAGATTGATTCTATATAGAATAGACATGAACACTTTTATATTGATTTGGCCTGTATCATGCCTATAAATACAATCTATATCGATGGTAATACATAGGATCAATATCAAAATGTTCGAAGTATTTTATATAGGCTAGATCGGGGGCTATTTTATGGACGATTTAATATTGTACCATTGTCTCAATTTATTTGGAATCGGCATGGAAAATTCCAGGATGGTGCTACATAGAATCAACTTGGAACTTATACCTATACTTCAAGATATGAGTTTCTTGCCTGAACAAGTTAATTTTGCAAGAGATTGAAATATGTACAAGTGTCTCGAATGGGACTGTGGATAAACATTTGCCAGGTATTGGTGGAATAGTTTTCAAAGTTTCAAGCAAAAAAGTTCAGTACTACTTTTCCGGCGAAGGCACGCCATTGTGCCGTGCGCTGTGCGGTTGTCACTTGTTATTCCTACGCAGTACGTTTTCGCATCCCAAATAATCACGTTCCTTGAAGTACCGATTTCAAGAGAAAACTAAACTTGCAATAGTACCTATCTGGAAATGTAAGAATAATATTCATTTTGAGAATATAGGATCAGACATGCCATCACTTTCAAAGTTTCGAGCCAAAAATTTCGGCACTACTTTTTCAGCGAAGGGATGCCATTGTGGTTGCCGCTTGGTGTTCCGACGCTCCCTACGCGTCCCTGTTACCCTCTACTCAATTGCCTCGTCTTGTCGTCTTGATCAGAACGCGTTGTGCTGTGTGGTGTGTGTTAATAAAATAAAATCAAATTTGTATTTTGGTTGGAGCTAGTCTAGTGTGGTGTTCTTTTCCGGCGTCCCTGTTACCTACCCTCTACTCAATTGCCTTGTCTTGACTTGATTGAACTAGAGAAAAACGCATTGTGCTGTCGTCTGGTGTGTGGTGTTAATAAAATAAAGTCAAATTTGGATTTTGGAGCTATAGTCTGGTGTTGTTTTATATCATTGTACTAACAAAATAAATTAAATATTGATTCAATAAAAAGATTTAAGGTTAACAAGTATATATGTATTTTGCCCTATATCGGTCCTCTCTAGATTAAAATATAAATTCCATATTGATATCCACATTTACCCCATGTATTTTGCAATATGTTGCTTATATTGGTTTTCACATGGAAATGAGATAGATTCTACATGCATTCTATATAGAAGCCTATATGCATTCCATCTCTCAAAGCGTTAACATTTTATATCGATTTTATATTGAATAAATATATGGAAACTACATTTAATCAGTTTATAACCTACATCGGTTCTACATGGTGTGCTACTTGGGTGGGAATTCTCGGGTAATCCGTAGGAATTCTTGGGAATTATTGGGTAATCCGTAGGAATTCTTGGGTAATCCGTAGGAATTGTTGGGAATTCCAGGGTCGTCTGCGGGAATTCCTAAGTATTCTTGGGAATTCTTGGGTAGTTTTTGGGACATCTGTATGAATTCTTGGGTAGTCTTTAAATATTCTTTGTGAAGTTCGTAAAGATGACATGAATTATTGACTCCGTAGGCAAACCATCGCTCGCAAAAAGTGAGTGTTCTTTTTCTTTCTGTACGAGAAATCAATGCACTTTGCGAGGTACTTTGTCTTTATTGTCAAAGAAACTTGACGAGCCTCGAGGTTTGCCGGAAATCTTTGGTTTGTGTTAGTAGTCGAATTAACAAGGAAGTCTGGTTTCATGACGTGGTTTGTGAGAATTCATATGTATTCCCAGGAAGTCTTTGGGAATTCTGGGTATTCACAGGAAGTCTGGGGAATTCTTATGTAATCCCAGGGAGTCTCTGGAAATTCTGGGGTATTCCAAGGAAAGCTGGGAATTCTGAGGTATTCCCAGGCAGTTAAGCCTCTGGGAATTCTGAGGAATTCTTTGGGAAGTCAGAGGAATTCTTTGGGAATTCTTTTAAGTAGGAATTCTTTTGGTCGGAATTTTCAAGATGTACCAACCCCTCGTATCAAACTGTACAATATGTTGTCACAATCGGAATTTCGATTGCGATAGACCAAAAATCTATCTTAACCCATCGACTAGAACTTCAGTAATCTTACTGCAACTAGAATTTTAACTAGAAAATGTAATTGTTGGACTCTAGTTTTAGGTCGGATCTAGTTGAAAAATATTTACTGTGTATAAATCTATAATTTCTTTCCTACAGAAACAGAGAGCAGCAGATTTCATCATTGCGTAAAATTAGGATAGTCCCCCGATCCCCCCGGAATCTTACTTGCCAGAAACTTTCTTTAAGCCGCAGGTAAGAGAATGTAGAAATTACGAACTGTATCTTCGTTGCGTCATCCTCAACCGAAATAAATATCGTGCGTGTGTCGTTTTTTGCAAAACATCATCGTCCAGAATTAAGTTTATCATAAAACTTGACCTCGCCGTATCGGTTGACATTTGGCAGTACGGCAAGTACTTGCGAATTTCGCCGTGTGGGCGCCTTTGGATGAAAGCGAAGTATACATTGTGCCGCTGCCAACGATCTTGATCGAGTATCCAGAAATTCCCAGAGCCGACCCTGGCTCATTCAGAAGGAATTATCTCATGATTAATAACGACGCATCCTTGACTATCCGACCTAGAACTTAGCAGGATCGGGGGGTGGGGGAGCCACCAACATCCGGTGAATACAATACTGCCAACCATATGTACGGTAATTACGTAAGCAGGGATTCAAAACTTGGGGTTAATGTCAAGGTTTATGCCTTGTTTACTCTTCTTTTTATCAACGCCATCCATTCAGATAATGGTCCACGTAATCTAATTGGTTGGGAGAATCATTTCCGGTTGCATCGGCCATATCTCGTCTGTGTCATTTCCTTCCGCTTTATAGGAGTGCGGCCCTGGCAGCGGACAAGGAATAAACAGGTCGTTTATAAATAGAGCACACTGCGGTCGATATTTCTGCCTTCGAGTCTGAATGACAGGCTTAGCCACTGTCCTATTTATTGCACGTCCTTATGTCATCGTGCGCTTTCTCAAACCGACACGAGGTGGCACTATTTATATAATTTTTTGACACTCGCGGCAAGATGGCCGCCGACTAATGAGCGGATGTCACTTTTTCACAGTCTTACGAAACAATGAGAGTTATAATAATGAAATCATGTGAACAGCCTCGAATATTTATTGAACCAGAGAGAAGGAGAAGAAACTGGCTGACCTCTATTCGGAATTGAATTATAAGGCCCTAGAAAACAACAACGCCCTGTTTATGTTTACCGAGGGTTTCCCACTCTCACTTTTGCAATAAGAATCTGTATGGATTCCTCGGAAAAATATTTCTAAACGTTTTCAGCTTCAATGGAGAGGCGATTTTACACACTTCGAAAGAAAAATATTGCGCTGTTTACCGCAGAACTCACGCAATCGTACTTTCTTCACGCTGCGGTTCGAAATTATGTAGATCTGGAATTTTGTTACTCTGGCTATTAAAAACTTGCCCGACTGGAATGGTTCCAGCGACGGTTTCGCATGCACGGGACGACGATCAATTGAGCATCAGCAGTGCATTCGGCAGTAATATTTCAAAAGTTCCCAGATTGCACAAGACATTCCCTGAATATTCAGAAAATGTCTCGGAAAATGTCCATTTTGTATTCAGAATATACCGAATATTATATGTATTTGCCATGAACATTTTCATGCGGGAAGAATAAGTTCATATCATCTCCAGGAATATTTTGAAATGCATCCGTATGTCAAATAAACATCTGAATATTCCTGGAGTTGCCTCGCCATATTTTCACCACATTAACGTTTCGTATGGTTACATGTATTTAAATACAATATTCATACGAAGTCACCTGAACATGCGGTGTACATACATGACACTCGTTACAATGAATATCCAAATGAAATCCAGAATATGCGACTCATATCCAGATTGAAGTTTGTCGCCGATAGATGGCGCGCATGGAACAATTAGCTGCGCATAAAACCTCTCAATGGTATAAAGCTTACTGCAAGATCTAACCACACTATTATTACATCATTTTATGATTCAGATTGATGCCTGGTGCTGAGGACTGGAAATGGTACGTGGTATCCACAGGCCTGAGGCCACGTTATTCATTTCCTTCTTCAAGTGGTGTACGAGAATTATGCCGTGAATAGTTCTGTATGCTCAGGAAATATACATAAAATAGCTAAGAATGTTCATGGTATTTACACTATGGATATCCCATGAATATTCTATGTATTTTCATGCATGGAAATTATTTATCTAATATCCATATGTAGTTCATAGGTATATCAATTTGATATTCTTATGAAACTCGGATGGATGTATTTTGATGCCACCAGGTACCAAAAGAACGACATTTTGGTGATACACAGAATGTTCATGGGTCATTCACAATGTATAGTGTGGATATGCACACTAACTTCGCATATTCATGGATGAATATCCATTGTTCATTCATTGTACGTGTTTGTGTTATCTGGGTTATAGTGCTTTCGGTTGACGACCTGACGTCTCTTTTATTGACTATCTTATTGATGACAGAAAATTACTTAGTACAGTACCTCGGGGATTGCGCACAGTGAGTCAGATTTTTTATGTTGTAGGATGCCCATTTACGTCAAAACTCCTACAAATGTCAAAAAAAACATTACAGCGATATTATAGAGATAACAGACACAATCTCATTCAACCCCCATTAGTGTTTTTTATGCCAAAACGAAAATACCACAACATAAAAGAGACCAACTACTAACCGCTACTAACTCACCCTACTCTGCCCACGTATCCATTAGAAATTGACGTCACACGGCTTGTACCTTGTACGAAAGTATAGCTTCCTGCTTTCGGGATATTTAAACTCGAGTTTAAACTTAATACCATTATGAATAAAAGAACGAAAATAGTGGATTTAAAATGCAGAATAGCTAACTCCCTAAACGATTTTTTTCAATCGAACTTAAATTCAGAGGAAAGTCATTGTAACGTAACAGCATAATCGAGAGCATAATTTATTGTTGACAGTTCGGTACCATATTATATTGCCTCGAGATTACTGGAGATTGCTACTTTTTCTTTATAGTGATATCTTCAGGGTTGGGTAAATGTTGCAATATTTGGTTTTATGACATTTACGACATTTGTGACATTTAAATATGTCGCACAGTTGTCGTAAATGTAGCAAATTTTAGGTAAGTGTCAAAATTTAAGGTTATGTTTTCTTACAGAGCGCAGAGCAGACAAGTTGTATATCCTATACGGAGGAGTTTACAATGCCTACTTTTTGACTTTTGCGCTGGCCTGCCTAGTGCAATGTGGAACGCGCGGCAAATCTATTGGAAGACGTGATCCCTGCTAACAACGAAGTGGGTATTCTCTACAGCCGCTCCTTTTTACTCATGAAATCTTAAAAATAGTCAATCTTAAGCCGGGATCGATCTTTACCTGCGGAAACTCGCTACAACACAAGGTCCGAGTGACTATTTTCGAATAAAACAAAGTGTTAGGAGGTGCTAAGCCACCAATCACCCAAACCAGCAACCACGTAATTCTTGTTTTATTAGAAAAGAGCCTCTCGGATCCTGTGGGGAGTTTCCGCAGGTACAGACCGGCCCCCGCTTATCTACATAAAAAATCTAAAATTTCAAAAAAATTTCTCCAGCTTGTAGACCAAAATTTCCAAGTTGTCAACAGTTTGGTTTAATTTTCCCCTGTAAACGTCAATTGTCAAGCGCCTTGGCCGCTACCTATTTCTTTTTATCTCATTTCTGAGCACATAAGTTTCTCTTTGCCTTACATCGAGTTTCGTAAAGATTCTAAAGTTAGATGAAGCGATATTTTGAAAACACTGTTGGAAGTAAGACAAAATTGAACATTTATTCTTAATTGAATTTTATTTTCAACTTGACGCAAGTGCAGTAAGCCTATAAACTTCAATACCCTCTATGGGTTTTCTTCTTCATTGTACCCTATTTTCATTCCTTTTTAATATGACTTTGCCGGTGTAAAGTGATATAATATTTCATTTAACCTGATATTTGGCCCAAAATAGTGGCTTATCCCATGGCAATATAATATCGGCAGTATCAGTATCAGTTAATCAGTGTTTTAAGTCTCTGTTTTAGTGCAGTTCAGGTTATACAAAATATTATTTTATTATATTATATTATTTTGTTCAAATACATTATTTACTTCTTTTATACTTGTTCCTAATTAAATTTAGTTAAGTTTGTTTCTTTACGCGGCCTGGGTAAATCTTAAATGTTGTTTTAACTATCACTTTTTTGAACTAAAACTCGTTTTTTTTTGACCAACGCACTCTATGCCAACACCGGACAAATCTCTCCACAATCGCTTCCATAGGGTCACGTGTAGTACAATCTCTTGCTAAATTTGCCTGTGGCCAAAAAATTCAATTCTTGACGATCTTTAATGTCACAGCAAATAAATAACGTATAAACCGGTGGTTAACAAAGAGATAAACGATATTAATAAAAAGAGATTAATCACTATAAATTTTACGCAATTTCGGCAATAAGTGGGCAATTTCGGCAATAAATGGGCAATTTCCGCAATAACGGCAATTTCGGCAATACTTGTACAAGATTTTGAGGAGTGGACGACCCCTCGGTAGAAAGATTGGTCCATTTTCAAAGAGAAACTGATGTTTGATTACACAGGGTAGTTTCAAAGTCTTGTTCCACAAAATGTACTTACTGCTGAGGACGCGTTTCGGAGTGTTACTCCATCTTCAGCTAGAAAAGAAATTAACACAAAATACAAAACAGTTGCCTGGAAAAAGAAAAAACGTTTGGGTCAAAGAAAAATAGCAGCTTTTGAGTCACACTGTATCAATAATGAGTAAAATTACCCATCAATACTGCATTTAAAAGTGGTTTGGAAATTTTTATTTTTATGACCAGTGTATGTTGTTAATGAATGTAGTAAGGAACAAAAATTATGTTATTAATAATACATTTTTGGAACTATTTTTTTTTACAAACTTGATGATGCGGTTGCCACATCTAATAGCACGGCTTGTAAAGATGCACTATTTCCTAGTTTCCTAGACAAACAAGATAGGTGGCACAGCAGTGTCAGGCAGTAGGTGGCAGTCGGTTGATTTACCACGTAGAGATTTTGTATACAGTTCTCTAGAATTTTGGCAATTTTTTCGATTTTTAAAAATTTTCTAGTGATTTTCAAGCGATTTTGGGAATTTTCTAGCGATTTTCAAGCGAGTTCACAAGGGTTTCCAATGAGGTTTTAAGGGTTAAAATTGGAAGTTTCTACAAGATTTAAGTAAACCAGTGAGTAAAGATCGTATGAGTTTTCAACCTAAAACCAAACCCTAGGCTACTAACAACCCCTAACACCTCGAATATACCTAATGTTGTAGGAGACATTATTTCAGAATTGAATTTAGTGTAATACTGTCGATATTGGAAAAAATAGTATAGGTAAGTAAGGCAGGGCTAAGTTGTTTTTTATTCCCTCAGGGATATTAAAGCCCTCAGGAATAAAAAACTTTTTAGTCCCTTGTTACTTAATATACTATATGAAGCAACGTTGAGCTGAAATCTGATTGGTTCTCTTAAATCTCTTATTACTCTAGAACTATTGGACCCTGGAAATCTCGCTGGAAATGTTCAAAAACATGAATCGACTCAGAATTTGATTCTGACTACATGCTCCATTAAAAGATGGTGCGGGCGTTCTGAGACACCCTATACAAACGTGAGAGAGATAGTAAATAATGGAAAGCTGAAATGGCAACGTCGCACAAAAATCTGGTGGATGTTGCATGATGCTCTTAATTGAACGGAAAAGCAGTACGAATAGTCGAACACTGAAGAGTACTGCACAATGCAGTACGAACAGTATGGCGCGATACTATAGCAGTATAAGCGAGGGGTTAACCACTTAGCGATTTTGGTGTACAGCCCTCTGGAATTTTGGCCATTTTCCAGCGATTTTGGCGATTTTTTAGGGATTTTGGCAATTTTCAAGCAAGTTTCCAGCGAATTCGCAGCAATTGGGGCGATTTTGGCATATTCTTTTGGCGACCTGGAAATTTTTCAGGAATTTTGGCGATTTTTAAGCTTCTTCTGTGGTCTTTAATGTTTCATTTTTTAGATTTTGAAGACCCTGTACTGATTTTGGACAAATTTTAAAAATACATCCCAGTCATTTACAAGCGATTCTATAGCGATTTTGGCAATTTTCTTACAATTCGCGATTTTTTGTACACAAATTTACCATGTGGATAACCCCTCGAGTATAAAGCAGTACTACAGCAGTATTAGGTAATACCGAGCGGTCATCCACCACTGGCATTAGATGTACATTTTAAAGGAATTACGAACATTATTCTAGAATTACCGGCATTACGCATTACAGGTATAGTTTGTCAAGAAATAATTGAACAGCCATAAAGACAAACCTTTTAACTTAAGCCGACCGCCCGTTGAGGGTGACAATGCAGGGGAATTCCCTCCATAAATCTTTCTACACAGCCCAAGTGTTCAACTACGAGAGCGCCGTACAAGATTTTATGAGGGAATTCCCCTGCATTGTCAATCTCAACGGGCGGCCGTCTTAAGTTAAAAGGTTTGTCTTTATGGCTGTTCAATTATTTCTTGACAAACTTTAGCATCCAGCACCAGCAGTAGTGGCATTAATAATGCAACAACACGCATTAGTGCAAGGGGTTGACAACTTGGACATTTTGGTGTACAAGCACGAGCAATTTGTACAATTTTTTTCAGGAATTTTGGAAATCTTTACATGATTTTGCACATTTTCTGGAAATTTTGGTATACAGATTTTTACCCAGTTGTCAACCCCTCGCATTAGTGGCAATATCTAGCAGAAAACAGGCAGAATATGGCGGTATTTCGGGCATTATTAAGCAATTTGCCCTAAAACTACAGGAATTGCTCAATGATGTCATACTGCCGATAATGCCAAATCGGGCAGTACCTACGTGAGGTGGCAGTAGTACAGCAGTATCGCTGAATATGTAAAAGCAGCATTGTGCATGCCGAGGGGTTGACAACTTGGAAATTTTGGTGTACAAGCATGAGAAATTATACAATTTTTTTCAGGAATTTTGGACATTTTTTAATGTTTTTTGGAAAATTTGGATATTTTTACATGATTTTGCACATTTCCTGGAATTTTTTTAGAAATTATGAAAATTTTGGTATACAGATTTTTACCCAGTTGTCAACCCCTCGGTGCATGCAGTACAAAGCAGTCTTTGGTACTATCACATTAGAGCTCGAGAGCAATACTTTGTACACGAAACATTCGCGTTGCCAACCCCTCGTGCAACATTTCAAAATGTCCGGCTGGAATTTTGTCAAAATTACTACAAATCCTCAGGTTATTAACCCCTCCATTCGTTAGATAATCGGCCTTGGGATTGGCTCTTCCTGCATCATACACACCGGATCTGCCGAGGGGTGGGACACCCTCCCGAATATTCTGAATAACTCCGAGGGGTGAACCACTAGCCAGGATAATGTTTCTGTCCTAAATATAAGATTGACCAGAATCGGGGATGTAATTTTCATCGCCCCTGAGTTAAGTCGCTCCATTAAAGCCTGGTCAACCCCCCTCTCCCCTAAGCAAGGGTTCCTTGTTTCCTTTATTATCAAAACGTCAATTCACTGCTAAAATATTACTCTCCCGTCGTGTTCTAATCCACAATCCACATTTCATGCTTTATGATGACTTCGATATTTTCTACATCAATGCCAACGCAACACAACAGAAAAATAGGTTGAAAGCGAATTAAAAGATGATCTCAGCTTTCATAGCAACACATTTTTCTCTGGATATTTCGTCCTCGTTTCATAAAATCTATTTTTTATGTTGAGTTGGTCAATTCCTCGGATATCACTTTACACTACCAAATGGGAGCTTTGTTGTTCATCCCTCGCGCAAATAACAGAATTGTTTACATATCGAAGGAGGTCATGATTTTTTGCAACTGCGGCGGAAATATGACAGCCCACTGCTTCCATCTGCATATTTACCACAGTTCATGGCCTACTTCAGGTGATTTTGACAGTTTATCAGGGATTTAATTTTTTCTGTTAAAAGTGTGGAAGATTACAAGGACAGTAAACAAGATGCGCTAGTGCAAGGTCAGCGAATGCACTAATCTTTGTGCTATTTATAATAAACTGCTTTCCAATATAGGTGCACGTGCTTGATAGAACTCAATTTCAGCTTAGTGGAAAATTTAAAATCCCCAAGCCACACATAATTACACCAATATTTTTAACAATAATTACAAAATATTATATCAACCTTCGGAGATAAGAATTTTAAGCCGCAACCTCGCTTATAAGGCGTAAAAAAAATCGAACCAACCAACATTTATTATTATCAGAATCATTTGAATAGATAATTATTAAAAACTGAGTCGGCTTCAAGAAACAACTGAACTTTTTGACAACTAGCAGCATGCGGCCACATGACCGACTTGATAAATATTCAGGACGGCGACCTACTAAACAAAATACGGCTCACCTCTTGGAAGCGTCAATTTTTTAATCCACGCCAACTAAAACACGGCTGTTAACACTCGAATGTCACACCCTGTATACAAGCACTGGATGCAATTCAAAAGTACAATGTAAATAAATGGGAGCGAGGTCTCCGCACGTCCGACATTAACGCCACAGAACAACAAACTGAAACTTTCTTCTTGCGCAGTTTCTATGCGCCGAAGACGCGGCCGTAATGGTGGATGCGCGTGCGCTGTGTCGGCCGCGACCTACGAAATCGCCAAGATCGTTTTCGTTTCTTGTTTGAATGTCTGTCTGAATGTCTTGGACGGAGCCCGAGGGCAGGATTATGGGGCATAAGCGGCCGCATTATTTCTTCGGTTCCAGTTGGAGATTTGTTGTTTTATGCGGTTGGCAATGTTGGTTGCGTGCTTCAATTGTTTTATAATAAACAACAGTGGTATCATCGGTATCGAGATCAATAAATAAGTAAAGAGTGGTCATAAAATACATGATTGATCGCCGTTGCACAAAAATTTGACAGATTCTGCGTTTAAACGTAAGTTTGCAAAATCTGTCAATTTTTTATGTCATTTATGAATTATGACCACGCGGTACCTTGGCAAATTTTCCAGATTTTGTAGTTTAACCCGCAAATGCTCAGCTGCCAGCGGCGCACCCAGAGGGGGGCTGGGGGCCCGGGCTCCCCCAGGCCTCCTCCACATTTTTTTAACATTTCGGAATTACCTGATGACCTTAATCTTGAACGCTCTGCCAATACCTACGCATAAGGATTTAAAAAAATTGCATTTCCCCCCCTTCCTACAAACTTTGCTTTTCCACGGGGCAGACGACAAATTATTAGGAGGCAAAATTTTTTGGTGCTTATTATTTGAAGCTTTCGTCCTGTAGCGGTCCTTGCAAATATTTTATTAATACTAAATCCAAGATATTTTTTTTCGAAATTGAACTCCTGACAGGCCCCGGGGGACTTAATTCATAAAAATCTTTATTAAATGTGCCCTTCTTTGTCCAGGAATCAGTCTTTTTATAAAAATAATCGCCAGTATGCCAGTACGGTAAAAAAAAAGGCGCTTAAAGTCTTTCATGATGTTTATCCTTGCATGAGTGTTCTGAAGTGCTTGGAAATGCGTGACCTTGAAATTATTCAAAATTTTCCAAACATTTTTTCTGAGTGCGCCATAGTCAGCTGCTATTGGTTCATTTACCCCTAGAAAATTGTCTGAAATAATAGACTACTAACTGTCAATTTCAAACCCTCCTCCGTCAGTAGCAGTGGCGTAGCTAGAGTTTTTGCCACCAGGGGCCCTTCATGAATTTGCCGTTACCAATAATAATAATAGCAAAAAAAATTAAAAGCATTTCCGGACCCATATTACGAAGGCGTAGAAGGGCCACAACTAGGTTTTTAAAATTTCCTGAAAAAAAACTTTGTTGCATCAGTAAATTGCCACTTTAAAGTGACAATTGTCAATTGTAAGTGGCAATTGTCACTTGTAACTGACAATTGTCACTTGCAACTGACAATTATCACTTGCAACTGACAATTGTCACTTGCAACTGTTAATTGTCACTTGTAACTGGCAGGCGCTTCGAACTGCTTCAGTGACGTGCGCAGAAATTAGTCATGAAAAGCGGGGGGGGGTGTCAAAAGAATAAGGTGTGTAAAAAGTTCTAAAAGAACATAAATCCGTAAATTTGCGTTATTTTCTAAAAACTGAAAGAAACAAAAATTTCTGGAATCACAGAAGTTGGTAACCCCCTTTCGGCGTACGCCATTGGTCTGTTTCAATTAATGAATAATCGCTAGCTACAAGTGACAATTGTCACCTACAAATGACAATTGACAATTACAAGTGACAATTATTGTCAGTTACAAGTGACAATTATTGTCAGTTACAAGTGACAATTGTCACTTACAACCGACAATTGTCACTTGCAACTTGCAACAAAGCTTCTTTTTCTCAAAATTTTAAAAACTTAGCTGTGGCCCCTCTACGCCTTCGTACCATGTTCATGTTCATAGGAACTTTTGTTCCTATTTTTTTATATAGAATCACCCCATGAAATATTTTAACGTTATTACGAAGCACCCTATACAAAAGTATTTTTTAAATTTAAAATTATTTTATAATAAAATCATGCGGGAAAAATTAAATTGTGTCAGTAAAATGCTGCCCCTAGTAAGTGGCGCATGGGGAGGGAGGACCCCCTCCCTTTCTCCCGAAAAGTAAGGCGGGGATTGCTTTTGGGCCATATCGGACCAAGGAGGAGGGAGTTAGGGGTGGAAAACCCAAAAATTATGAATTGCAATAACTCGAGAACTAGTGGACATATTTTGCTGATAATGCTGAAACTTGGAATGATGCCGTTCGACCTGCAAGTCTGCTGAAAGTGAAGGGGTCTCAATTTCAGGGGATGAAATTTAGGGGACGAAAACCATAAAAAATATAACTCCGCAAGGGTTGAACGCCGCTAGTTGAAACCCAACATTACACATACATGGTGTTATTTTTAAAACTTCCCACCTTGAATATCTTTGGATGTAATAAAAATATTGAATTGAAATAAAAGCTGGCCAATCCCGCACGGAGGGGGACACTTACGCGTATATTGAGGGAATTTTTTCCACTTCCGGTTTAACCGGAAATGACCTTAACTTTGTTTTTTGAAGTGAAATGACACCTTTTTCTCAACGGATTCGGAATCTACGATTTTTTCTGAGTTAGAAACATGTATCATATTTGACCGGAAGTGCAGTCACGGCTACCCTAGATTTTCAAAAACATCGAAGAAGTCGGTGAAATATTGAAATTTTCGAAAAACGCAAAAACACGTCAAGTTAGTTTTTTTGATGCAAATTTACCTGAGTAATTTAATTTTTTGATTTCTCCGAGGATTTCTGTTATTTCTATCAAATTTTCTCTTCTCACAATCTGTCAAAATCTCAAAAGTAAATAAAAAGAAAATGTCAATGCGCAGATGAATTTGCATCAAAAAATTAAAGTAGACGTGTTTTTGCGTTTTTCGAAAATTTCAATTTTTCACCGATTCTTCGATGTTTTTGAGAATCTAGGGTGGCCGTGAATGCACTTCCGGTCAAATATGATACATGTTTCTAACTCAGAAAAAATCGTAGATTCCGAATCCGTTGAGAAAAAGGTCATTTGAAAAAACAAAGTTAAGGTCATTTCCGGTTTCCGGTTAAACCGGAAGTGGAAAAAGTTCCCTCTATATACGCGCAAGTGTCCCCCTCCGTACGGGCTTGGTCAGCGTTTACATTCAGAGATATTCAATGTGGGAAGTTTTAAAAATGACACCCTGTATATTTCGATTTTCAACTCAAAATTCTGCTTAATAAGTATTGGTCAAAATTGGCATCATTTGATAGCTTTACGTTAATTATTCAAAAAGAATCAAGACAAAATTTCAGTGACACTGTAGGGGGATGGACAAATTTTCATTAAGATCCAACAAGGGGGATGAAATTTAAGGGTTGAAACTGGAAATTTCTTCAAGTAAATGGTGTTACAAAATGAACTTCGATAGATTATAGTCAACTTTAGAAAAAAGCTCTTATGAGTTTTCATCCTAAAACTAATCTACTATTAACCCCTATCTCTTTGCAAGCGGATTTATTTATGAACAACCGGTCAGTAAATAAGCAAGGAGTTATGTAACACCGGAGAAATAAACTCACCCCTGTAAATAATAAAGAGGTGAAATCATGAGGGGTTGAAAATATGAATCTATAAATCGTCGCAATTTTTCAACGAATTGAACTAGGGTGGTTAAATTGAAAACACAACTTTCTTTAGAGCATGTGATGAAATAGGAGATTTGAGTTTAGGGGTTGAAATTGATTTCAATGTTGACAAATATCAACAAATTACAGAATCAGGGCGATTATCCTCTTGGCCGTTTGGACTGCAGGGCGGCTATTCTGTAATTTCAGGGAACGTGAGTATTTTTTGTGCGAAGGGAATGCTCACATCCCGTTCCCTTCCCGAAGTTGAAGAAACGCTATTCTGTAAAAACCGTGAACGTGATGTGATCGGGAGTGATCGCATGCGGATATGATGCGACCTGTGCATAGTTGCCAGTGTTTACGTCCCCATTTTAACCAATGAAAGACGCCTAAGTAGTAATTTCAAATTTCGCGGTAGAGTAAAACGTCAAACGTCATCTCATTGTCAAGCAAATATGCCAGCCACGGAACGTTCGAACCCCATGAACGGGGCTCAAAAAGTGACGCTGACAGAGTTCATGAAGCAGCAGGCAAATTTGTTAAGTGGTAAATTTTCAAATGAATTTACCAAAAAGGATGCCCGGCAGTTGTGGGAATCAATAACAGTTGGGTACCTTAAATGCAATCCCTGGCGGTTGTAACAAAAGCTGGGAACAGTGGCGAAAAGAAAGAATAAGAATTAAATAATTTTATAGCATTCTACGTACACATAATATTTTATGCAGTCATGGCAAGATTTAAAAAAAAAACGTAAAAGCAAAGAACAGCAAAATAAGAAACACCAAAGCGGCAGCGGTGGGGGGCCCGCCTGTCATCGACGTGAAATGGACTGATGCAGACGAGGAAATATTAGCCCTGCAAATTCCTACTTCATTATCAGGAAACAAAGATGTTCAAGAATCGGAGATTTCTTTTGATTTTGGACTAGAACCTAACAGTCATCAAGGAAATAATGCAGATGGCATCAACTACGACGAAAACCTTGACATGAGAACGATCCTATTCTCCTAAAATTAACCAAGAGAAGCACGCTCGCCGATTTTCAAGTGATGTGAGCTTCATGGGAATCACATGTGAACGCTCCTATAGTTAGAGAATACGTTGTCTTTGTTTTCAAGAGAACTCCGCCCACTTTCTCAGAAGAACGTCCTATCATATGAATAGAGAATAGCCGTCCAGTTGATTAACCATGACATTTTTCCTATTGTTTAAATGACATTTTCGTCAAATCAAGGGTCCCTAAAAATTAATCAACTGCAGTTCGAAGGGTCGTCTGTCACATGTGACAGTATTGTTTACCTACCTACTCTCATCAACTGTAACTTTATGCCTTTCACTCTCAGTCCACAGTCCATTACATTTTGATGAGAATGAAATTTTTCATCGTTTTATGAGCAAAAAGGTAGAAACTGTGAATAAACTTTTTAGAACCAGAATTTAAGTACTTACGTCCTACCATTCCAACGGTGAAATAAAATTGGAGCTTGTTTGCGAAAATCTTAGAAGATGATGTGCCAGATTCACTTTTCAGCTCTTCAGTGGCCCAAAGGGCACATAAACGTTTTATCAACGTCGAAATCCCGTTAGAGTGGTTGATTTCACGTTACTAGTTGAGAAAATGACGTCGAATTTTTGGTGCATTTTGCGACATTTTTTCAAAGGAAAAATCACATTCCTTTTGGTACATTTTTCAACAATTGAGACAAAATTACGTTTTTCGAAAGGTAAAACTTCGTTAAAATGGACGTTTAACGGTTGAACACTAGTTATTTACGTAATTAGTTATGGAAAGTCCTATATTGTTTGATGAGTCGTAATATTTGCCAAAACGAGCGACAGCGAGTTTTGCAACATTATGCGAGTCAAACAGTTTAGGTTTTTTATAACGTATTCCGTACAACACTACCTAATTGTGTAAAATCCAACTTTTCAACACGCAATTAGGTAAAATAACATACAAAACGCACTGACGACAATATATTTGTGTGTAATTTTGGACATTATAAAAACATCTCAATATTAAGGTTTTTAGTCGTGGCTCGAATGACGTTGAAATGATGATTTAAAGTGGATAAGTGATAACTGATAACCAATGGAAATTTTGTACGTAGAACAAACATTTTTACGTTATATTTGAGTTTTTACATAGACGACTTAAAAACGTGTTCAAATGGTTATTCCGTTCAACGTTTAATAATGTGTGTAATTTTTAACGTTATACAGAGTGTCTCAAAGCTCGCGGACTTCAGGCCTGAGGCGCTGATGTAGAGTAGCCTAAGGGAAAAAACAAAATGCTTGAGATTATTTTATTTGAGCCCCCAATACAAAGGTATAACCCCCCAAAAGGCCAAAATTTGCACGTAAATTTCTCTAAAATGAATTATCCAATTGATTTGTTTATTAGTGTTTATGATACAGTGCATGAACGTGAAGCATAATTGCTGACAAAATTCGGGTGATTTTTCGAATTATTGACCAATTTTTTGCAGATTGGACAACCATATTTCGAATATTGTTTGTTGCTTTGGTTTTTGGCATATGTAAATATCAAGGTAAAAGATGTAACATATTGCCAGATTTCTTTATCTTTGGAACATTTCATCTCTGCGGTTGTGCCTCGAACGAAAAATTTACTATCACTTTTATGCTTCATTCATGATCCTCCACAATGGCTCGGGCCCGAAGTGCGCGAGTTTTGAGACACTCTGTAGATACGTTTGATACGAATGTGTCTGAAATGACGTCCAAATCACGATTAATGTGGGCGCCGATGTCTATAATTAGCGGACACTTTTGCAAAGTAAATAAACGTTCAATTTGAAACGTTATAATTTCAGTTCTGATGGACGACTTAAAGCAGACGCGACGAAAGGGTGTAATGCTGACGATGTTCAAAGTTAAATACAAATATAATTTTGGACGTCGTAAAAACGTTCAATAATTCTAAAGTTCTTTAAAATCCTTCGCTGAAATGACGTTGAAATCGCGACTTAAAGTTGACTTTTTTGTGTGTAGTTGCGTTGAATGAGTGTAGGTGGCGTTCATTGTAGTAGTGAGCAGCTATTAATTAACAATATCTGTATATAAGAGTTCGAGGCAACATTTGCAAAATCACCATCAGAGTTATTTCCTTCACAGCACATCTATGGAATATTTGATTTGAGTTTGAGAATTATTGAGACTGATTTTTTGAATATTTGGTGAGGAATCATTTTCATCGATCTACACAGGTTGAATTTCAGTCAAATCGTCGACGTCTAAATGAAGTTGAAGGATCCTGGAAATTATCGTTCAAAACACGTTGATAGTGTCTAATTTTAAACGTTAAGATTATAACGTTCTTATTAAGTGTGATATTAAACGTCGTTGTCGTTGCCGTTGGGAAATGACGCCTAATCAACTACGACACGTCAAAATATGGTTTCGCGGACAATTCAACGTCATTTGAACGTATGGTTTTTTAACGTTTTTGAACGTACCTACGTGTTCCCTCTAGAAATTTGTTTTTAATTTCGACAAAGTGACAATTCAACAATTCAACTCTTATTATTAAGTGTAAACCAATGATAAAACTGTTATTGGATTAGGATTCAAAACCACAATCAATCAGTTTATAATTACATATTATTATCTAGTCGGAGCTGTATTTCCAATAAAACTTTTTGGTTTGAAAATCTTGAAATGTAAATATTCGACTTGTATATATATTTGCTCGTTTGAACGCCCTCTCTCTACCAATATGGTATTTTCCCCTATAAAGTATACCAACTGTTTGCCATGCGTAAATATTAAAACACAGCGGCCTCGAAGGACCAACTTTTACCCAGTCGCTGGCGTTAGATAAACCATTAATGTTAAATATGTAATTCATTTATAATTTGATAAAACATAAATAAAACCATTACCCGTTATGGTTTTTATCTGTCCATGGAAATCTTTCCATTAATGGACAGATTAAGCCCCCTCAAAAACGTGTAGCTCGTAAATCTATAAGATCCCGTATTAAAATAATATCACATCAAGGCTAAAATTGCGTTATAGAGTGGTTATCAATCCTCTTAAAAGCCGATTTCGGCATTCCCAGTTTGAAAGAAATCGACCTTGAAGTGTTGCCAAGCCAAGAAGACGAACTTTCCTGTTTCCTCCCGGACGTCTGTCATTTTCCCTCTTTGTTGCATTCCGCATGATTTACGCTTCTTTTCCTTCGTGCACGATTCAAGGTCAGTCGGTCCTGCCGCAAGAAAGCCGGATAATCCTGCAATCGAACGTGTTTCCATTTTTTACGCCGTCACGTGACCGAAACTGTCCAATTACTGCACTCTAGACGGCGATTTTTCAGCTCGTTTACATTCCAAACGCAATCAAAGAGTTGTTCTTTGCTTATAAATTGCCTCTCAATACGATAACTTTTGATGTCTAAATCGCGAGCCAATCTATTTCTCTTTAGCTCTGTGGGTTATGACCAACCTGTGAAAATTAAAATCACCGCTCCTTGTAAAAAAGAAAACAAGAAAATAGTAAGCGTTGGCGTGCCGGTCGTTATTTTGACAGATCGCGCGTTAGTGGTTGCGGTTACGCCAACCTAACAATTACAATAAATCACGGTGGGCAGTCAATATGTCCTGTTCAAGTTTGAAATTGTCGTCGTAAAAACACAACAATAAGTTGAAAATACGAGGCAAAGGAGAAAATTAGATTTTTCCAGGTCAACTGGAAAAGTTCGGTTGGAAAATTGCTCTCACGTGCAACCTTCCAGCTGCATTTTCCCGCCTATAAACTCAAAATTATCGCGTTTGCAAACCTAATTAACACATACCTACCTGGTGCTGGATGTAAAAATACACTTGCGGGTACGTTGAACTTCGCCTAATTATTACTTTTGACAGATTTTGCGTTGTAAGCTCAAGCTGTAATTATTCTGTCCATTAGAAAAACTATTTAAACGCCCGCGAGGTACAGAGTGATCGATAGAAAGTTGGGTCCTAATGAAGTCACGACATTTTTTGACAGTAATTCAAAACGTCAAACAGAAAATGTCGAACAGTTCATAGACACGATTCTTGATTGATCGGTCTGTATAAGGGTGACACTTTGTTATGTTAAACAGCACCATCCTGTAGACATTACTTTATAGTATTAAGTAGCATTTTTGATCCTCTTTACGACGGTACAATAAAATCATACTCTTACATAATAAAAATTTCGAGAAAATATTAATTGTTCCAATAAAAGCTTGTTTTAGCTTATTCGCTCACTCACTCGCTCGTCTACTCTTTCCGAGCGATAACTTGAGAACGCATTGAGATAAGTTGGGTCCTAAAGTCACGAAATTCTTTGACAGCAATTCAAAACGTCAAACAGAAAATGTCAAACAGTTCTTAGACACGATTCTTGATTGATCGGTCTGTATAAGGGTGACACTTTATGTTAAACAGCATCATCCTGTAGATATTTCTTTATAGTATTAAGTAGCATTTTTGATCCTCTTTACGACGGTACAATAAAATCATACTCTTACATAATAAAAATTTCGAGAAAATATTAATTGTTCCAATAAAAGCTTGTTTTAGCTTATTCGCTCACTCACTCGCTCGTCTACTCTTTCCGAGCGATAACTTGAGAACGCATTGAGATAAGTTGGGTCCTAAAGTCACGAAATTCTTTGACAGCAATTCAAAACGTCAAACAGAAAATGTCAAACAGTTCTTAGACACGATTCTTGATTGATCGGTCTGTATAAGGGTGACACTTTGTTATGTTAAACAGCACCATCCTGTATATTTCTTTATAGTATTAAGTAGCATTTTTGATCCTCTTCACAACGGTACAATAAAATCATACTCTTACATAATAAAAATTTTGAGAAAATATTAATTGTTCCAATAAACGGTTGTTTTAGCTTATTCGCTCACTCGCTCGCTCGTCTACTCTTTCCGAGCGATAACTTGAGAGCACATTGAGATAAGTTGGGTCCTAAAGTCACGAAATTTTTTGACAGTAATTCAAAACGTCAAACAGAAAATGACGAACAGTTCTTAGACACGATTCTTGATTGATCGGTCTGTATAAGGGTGACACTTTGTTATGTTAAACAGCACCATCCTGTAGATATTTCTTTATAGTATTAAGTAGCATTTTTGATCCTCTTTACGACGGTACAATAAAATCATACTCTTACATAATAAAAATTTCGAGAAAATATTAATTGTTCCAATAAAAGCTTGTTTTAGCTTATTCGCTCACTCACTCGCTCGTCTACTCTTTCCGAGCGATAACTTGAGAACGCATTGAGATAAGTTGGGTCCTAAAGTCACGAAATTCTTTGACAGCAATTCAAAACGTCAAACAGAAAATGTCAAACAGTTCTTAGACACGATTCTTGATTGATCGGTCTGTATAAGGGTGACACTTTGTTATGTTAAACAGCACCATCCTGTATATTTCTTTATAGTATTAAGTAGCATTTTTGATCCTCTTCACAACGGTACAATAAAATCATACTCTTACATAATAAAAATTTTGAGAAAATATTAATTGTTCCAATAAACGGTTGTTTTAGCTTATTCGCTCACTCGCTCGCTCGTCTACTCTTTCCGAGCGATAACTTGAGAGCACATTGAGATAAGTTGGGTCCTAAAGTCACGAAATTTTTTGACAGTAATTCAAAACGTCAAACAGAAAATGACGAACAGTTCTTAGACACGATTCTTGATTGATCGGTCTGTATAAGGGTGACACTTTGTTATGTTAAACAGCACCATCCTGTAGATATTTCTTTATAGTATTAAGTAGCATTTTTGATCCTCTTTACGACGGTACAATAAAATCATACTCTTACATAATAAAAATTTCGAGAAAATATTAATTGTTCCAATAAAAGCTTGTTTTAGCTTATTCGCTCACTCACTCGCTCGTCTACTCTTTCCGAGCGATAACTTGAGAACGCATTGAGATAAGTTGGGTCCTAAAGTCACGAAATTCTTTGACAGCAATTCAAAACGTCAAACAGAAAATGTCAAACAGTTCTTAGACACGATTCTTGATTGATCGGTCTGTATAAGGGTGACACTTTGTTATGTTAAACAGCACCATCCTGTAGATATTTCTTTATAGTATTAAGTAGCATTTTTGATCCTCTTTACGACGGTACAATAAAATCATACTCTTACATAATAAAAATTTCGAGAAAATATTAATTGTTCCAATAAAAGCTTGTTTTAGCTTATTCGCTCACTCACTCGCTCGTCTACTCTTTCCGAGCGATAACTTGAGAACGCATTGAGATAAGTTGGGTCCTAAAGTCACGAAATTCTTTGACAGCAATTCAAAACGTCAAACAGAAAATGTCAAACAGTTCTTAGACACGATTCTTGATTGATCGGTCTGTATAAGGGTGACACTTTGTTATGTTAAACAGCACCATCCTGTATATTTCTTTATAGTATCAAATAGTATTTTTGATCCTCTTTACAACGGTACAATAAAATCATACTCTTACATAATAAAAATTTTGAGAAAATATTAATTGTTCCAATAAACGGTTGTTTTAGCTTATTCGCTCACTCGCTCGCTCGTCTACTCTTTCCGAGCGATAACTTGAGAGCGCATTGAGATAAGTTGGGTCCTAAAGTCACGAAATTTTTTGACAGTAATTCAAAACGTCAAACAGAAAATGTCGAACAGTATAAGGGTGACACTTTGTTATGTTAAACAGCGCCATCCTGTATATTTCTTTACAATATCAAGTAGCATTTTTGATCCTCTTCACAACGGTACAATAAAATCATACTCTTGCATAATAAAAATTTCGAGAAAATATTAATTGTTCCAATAAAAGCTTGTTTTAGCTTATGCGCTGGCTCGCTCGCTCGTCTACTCTGTCCGAGTGATAACTTGAGAACGCATTGAGATATCGAGATGAAACTTGGTGTACAATAGCGTATCTTGAAAGGCGGGGATTACTTTTGGGCCATATCGGTGGGAGTTAGAGGTGAAAAACCGAAAAACTATTAATTGCAATAACTTATTTTCTTTCGTTTTTCCTTTATAATGCGGCTATGTTTTAATTATTCCACATTTTTTATATCAAAATGACAAATATACGCTGAAACCCTTAATCAACGCAAGGACCAGCAAAAGAGGACAAAAAAAGTTACTAAAAATTAAAATTTGGAAATGTTTCAAGGTTTGCACATTGGAAACAGTGTACTTTAACACCCTTACGTACCCGATCCGCCTTTTACGTAATCTTTTAAGAAATATGTATATTACTCAATTCAAAAAAAATAATTTTCGAAAAATTGACGCAGATTTTTTATTATTATTTACTTAACCAGTAACCATCATGATTTTCTGTTAACAATAATTATTATTAAAAGTAAATAATCATTAAAACAGTTGAATTGTTGTCATGTTATTTGCATCACCTGTGAAAAATCCAAACTTTTTAAAAACAGGGTGGTCGTTTTATCTTGAGTTGGCCTTCATTTGACGTTGAAAATGACCTTGAATCAAAATGGCGTCGATGCCATCTATTTTCCCCCTCGAAGTCATAAAACTTTTATACAAAACATTTTTTTCTAAAATGCTTCCTTTCCGAGATATTTGCCAGTCTCAAGATAAAACGATCACCCTGTATCTTAGTACGCAATTTTAGACCATAATTTATTTAGGCATTTTCCGAGGCATTTTTCTGCTTATTTTCATTTCGATTTTTATTTAATGAATTAGGAAGCTTTCGCTCGCACCAATTTCATTGTCCCACTATTGGGATTTCAGAAACTATGATGGGTAGACAGTATGTTTTTAAAAAAAGTTGCGCTTTTTAAAGGTGAATAAGAGTCTGTAAAGAATTCTCCGATATCTTAATTCGTTCCTGAGTTATCCTGAAAAAACTGAAATTCGCGTTTTTAAAGAATATACAGGATGTTTTGCAACCGCGTGTAAGTTTTTTAACCTCAGATTGCCCATCGAAAATGGTAACGATTGGCACAAAATTGTTTAGGTCGAAGTCGTCTCCTAAGGAAGTTATGGGGCTTTAAAGTCAGCCATCGGGAGCAGTTTTTCTTAGTTATCTCAGGAACGGATTAACGGATTAGAATGAAATTTGGTGGACACTAGTAGTCAGTGAATATACATCTACGTGGATTATGACCACAGGATCCCCAGAAAACGGAGACACCTTTGACATTTTTCTTCCGGAAAATGTTTGAAGGTCACGCGTTTTAAAAATGGTAGTGATTGTTAGAAAGGGCAATTCAAACTACAACTTTTACTACACTTGGTATTTTTTGATTTAATGCGTGGTTTTAGAGATATCCGTACCTGAGGTAACTGGAAGATTTTTCAAGGTCACGCATTTTAAAAATGGTGGTGCCTGTTGTAAAGAGCAGCTTAAACTGCAACTTTTACTATTCTCGGTATTTTTTAATTTAATGAGTGGTTTTAGAGATACCCAAATAAGAAAAACTGCTCCCTATGGTAAAGCCCTCACTTCCTTAGGAGACGATTTCGACCTAAACAATTTTGTGCCAATCGTCACCATTTTTGATGGGCAATCTAATGTTAAAAAACTTACACGCGGTTGCAAAACACCCTGTATATTTAAATGAATCTTGGAGCTTTTATATTTTTCACAGCTGTCAGTTGAATGGCAATGATGCAATGATAGAAATTTTCTAGGCCTTCTAGATTTTGAACAACGATAGCCAACTTTTCTTTTTCTTTTGGCCGCCATATTGAATTTTAACACAAAAAAATAGCTTTTCAAAAACTTAACACGGTAACATAATACGTTTTGGCGTTGTGTGAGTCAGGCTTAAAAGATTTTTTTTTTCTGTCAATACCGTTGAATCGACAGCTGTCAAAAATATACCTATAGTTCTCGTTATAAAAAACTGTGGTTAAAGTTTCCGAGATCTCATTAGTCGGCGTTCCATAGCGAGAGTATACAGGGTGGGTAGTTTTTCGATGCTCACCATTAGTATCTTGGAAACCATAATAATAGATGGAGAATAGTTTAAATTGGAGAAAAGTTGCGCGATTTTTTGGAGATTAAGATTCTGAAGAGAATTCCCCTATATTTTGACTCGTTCCTGAGTTATCACAAAAAATCTGAAAATTGTCAATTTAAAGAAAAATTAAAATCCTATTTGAATGAAACTTGGAATTCTTATATTTGACGGCTGTCAATTGAATGGCATTGACAGAAATTTTCTAGGCCTTCTAGAAAAAATTACCCACCCTGTATAGAGCTTAAACAATTTCGGTTAGGAATTTCTTTCAAGTGCATAACTTAAACTATAAATAAAAGCGCATTTCAAGAAAATATTTTAAAATGTACAAGGTGGCCCAAAAATTTTTGACAGGTTCAAGTTGACTTTTTTTAAATGAAATGCCCGGTATATTTTAACATATTTACAACCCCTTCAGGAGCCTTTGTTCATCCCTAAAATATTACTCCTTTTGAGTATGTGGTTTGGAAACAAAAAATATCTACTTAAAAATTCCCCATTTACACGGGTGCAGACTTAATAAGAAAATAAAATGAGGACCTTGTTGTACAGGCTTTTAGGAAGTCTTGGTCTTGTTTTCGTTATTTCCCTACTTACAGGGTGTTCAAAATTAATTTTTAAAATTTGAGAACTTTGAGTTTGTTTTTCTCACCTTTTTCAAATGGAACACCCTGTATATTTTCAGATAGTGTAATGTAGAATTTATAAACGAATATTTTTTGCAATACAAACATGTTGGTTATTTTCATCCGTTTTCGAGTTATTGGCAAATATTACTAATTTTCTTGCTTGCAGACAATATTATTACTTATAAAATTATAAAATAAACACCCAAACTAAGATGAACAATTTAATTGGTTCTTCAGAAGACATTTCTATCTACTACCTTTACTTTAACATTTAGAATAAAGAAGTCAAAAATATTTGCCTATTCCTAGTCCTACTTACAAAAATATCAAAATTTCCAAGGAATTGTTAAAGAAGGGCAGTGAAAATGTCTTCCTGAACAAATTAAATTACACTAACTATATAGTACTAGTCTGATTGCTTATGTTACAATTTTAAAAGTTAAGAGTTGTTTGCAAAAAAAAAATTAGTAATATTTGCCAATAACTCGAAAACGGATTAAAATAACCAACATGTTTGTACTACAAAAAATATTCGTTTATAAATTCTATATTACACTAGCTGAAAATATACAGGGTGTTCCATTTGAGAAAGTTGAGAAAAACAAATTCAAATTTCTCAAATTTTGAAAATTAGTTTTGAACACCCTGTACATAGGGGAATAACGAAAACAAGACCAGAGCTTTCTAAAAGCCTGTACAACAAGATCCTCATCTTATTTTCTTATAAAAGCTGCACCCGTGTAAATGGGGCATTTTTTAGGGATAAACAAAGGCCCCTAAAGAGGTTGTAAATATGCTAAAATATACCGGGAATTCCATTTAAGAAAGTCAACTTCGACCTGTCAAAAATTTTTGGGTCATCTTGTACATTTTCCTGAAGTGCACCCTCATTTATAGTTTAAGTTTGTACTTGAAAGAAATTGCTAGCTGACGCAGTGTTGCAGGACCCTATACTTTGGTTTAAAATTTTTATAATTCGTTCAGTTTTGTAATTTAATAAAAATAAATTGTGCCTTCGAGATCAGATGGATTTTTGAATCTATTTTTCTCGAAAACGGTTCGTTCTACGGTCTTACAACAAGAGATGCTCTTTTATACAGTTTTAGTCAATGAACCATATTCTGGTGAGAAAATGAGAAAAAATTGGCACGCAAAAAAATTAAAAGCTGAAGCTCCCTTCCTTTTTCCTGCGCCCCCGGTTTAACCTGATTTTGACAGATAACAGAATCTATTGGCCCTTATTATTGATGTTAGATAGTGTGAAAAAGCTCATCGCTGTAGCCCAATCGGTTCCTGATTTATTCAATAATAATCGAATTTCATCAGGTGACCCCTTCAGAGGGTCGTAGCACTCTTTTCTTTCATATTTTTGCTCATTATCAAAGCCGAGTTTGGTCCTGATAATGAGCACTTGGTGTTCGAAACGCCAAATATATCTCACCGAATTAGACATTCCTACAAAAAAATAATTATTGTTCAGTGTTATAAAATTTTTTGCATTTCAGCTTTCACCGTGAGAAAACAACTTTCTCTCAAGGAAAATTACCAAAGCTCACGTTCGCCAACTTGCCCCCCTCTCCCCTACCCAACCTGAAAATATGCACCGCGAATGAAATGACCACACAATGAACGCAATAATTCAATTAAAATGAAATACGGGGCAGCGAAAATTCGCCGGGAATTTAGGTCACTATTCCGATTAAGTCTGGTGGAAATTTTTGCGCGGCGGCGCATCCACCATTTTCCGAATTTTCCCATAACAAAGACGCGGAAGTCGGCTAATTGGAAACGTCAAAAGCTGGGTAAAAATGCAAATATAGGCACATAAATTATGAGCTGCGGGCTCGAGGCTGGGAGGAAATTATTGGCTGTCCATATAAGACACCGCCCCCGATTCTAAAAAATTGCCTGTTTTTTCCTTTACGACGATAATGGCGCGATTGATTAATGAAGCTTTGCGAAGTTGAGCAAAAAATTTCGACCTTGATTAGGCAAATGTAAATAATTTGAAAATTAGCAGAAACTGGGAATCTCGAGTAAAACGATTAAACGGACGGGGGGCAACCTTCAATGGTCGTGAAGTATGAATGCAGGTTATTGTTTATGGAACGGATGAAGCGTATAAATTATTGTAGTTTACAGACATGGTAAACCTTGGTAGGTTGGGTAGGTCGAACGGGTCGTAATAAAAGAGCCGCCGGTAATCTTCGTGACTTTCATTAAATCTGTGACGTCACAGCCACGCAAAACAATGCTCTTTTTATGTTTTAATTCGCTAACTGGTTTTGGTGATGGAAAAAGATAGAGTTGTCGCCGGGAGTGGGGCTCGAACGAATGACTGGCAAATGCAAAATGCGACGTCACAGGCTGTTCCGTAAGTAAGGGAAGGTGGGGGTGTACCGTAGAACGGGGCTATTTAAGAAGCGCAGGTGTCCCAACCAACGGTGCGACAAAGTCCATTTATGTCTACGTTATTAATGTGCATAATCTAAGATTACTATGAGCTCACATGGGCGGCTCGCGTAGGGGGGCAACACAAAATTACATTTTGTTAAATGGAACACCCCACGAAGACCCTTGGTTAGACGTATCTCGGAAAGTTTTGATATCCGGTTCGCGAAAATTTGTATACAGGAATTTTTGAATATTCTAAATTCAACGAGAATATTTTCAAGATGGCGGTACTTCCGTTTATACCGGAAGTAGATGTTAACTTCATTATTTTAAATGGAACACCCCTATTTTTAACTTAGATTCTAATTCTGCATGAAATTCTCGGAATTTTGATATAAAACACCCCATAGTTAAAGACCGCTTATGTATGATGTTCCTATACCCATCTCTGATAGTTTTAAATTTATTGACATGTTTTTCCTTTTTCGATGTTTTTTTCGAGAAATCGTTTATTTTAAAATGAAAGGTGGCTTTGAACTTTTGTCATTTTTATTTTTTGAGCCCCGCTCAGCTAAGAGCAGTTTTCCGTCAACCGACTAAGACTGAAATACCAACTTAGAAAACAAAAAAGTAACTATTTATTGAAGAAAATAAAACATTTTATCTTTGGTACTTTAAAACGTGTTCAAACTGTCCTCCCCGATCTTGCAAGCAAAGTTCAATCAGTGGCGGCGAGGCCTGTCAGGAGGATACCTCTCGATGAAAGTCGGCAAGCTCTTGCGGAAATTCTATTGCACTCTCCATAAATAATTAACAAATTTAGAAAATCTTCATTTTCAAATTGTGCCATTTGAAACGAAATTTACGCGACGTTTGACAGACAAAAAAGAATTTGACAAAAGTCTAAAGCCAACTGCTTTCATACAAAATAAACGATTCCTCGAAAAAAACACCGAAAATGGAAAAACATGTCAATAACTTTAAAGCTATCAGAGATAGGTATAGGAACATCATACATAGGCAGATAGAGAATTAAATTTGCTATCGATTTGTGTAATGAAAAGGTATCCATTCCATTTGAATAAATAGAGTTTAAGCCCCCCCAAACAGATTTTTTGGGCGATGCACCCTAAACCACTTAGCATGAGGGTATGTTTCTTTACTTTGAAAATTTGAAGTCAATACCATCTTTTGTTTAGAAGATATTAATTTTTAAGTTCAGTAGCGTTTCGGCCTCTGGAAATAGAAAATATTTTTTTTCTCCGAAACGGTCTTTAACTATAGGGTGCTTTATATCAAAATTCCCAGAATTTCATGCAGAATTAGAATTTAAATAAAAAATAGGGGTGTTCCATTTAAAATAATGAAGTTGACATCCACTTTCGGTATAAACGGAAGTGAAAATGTTCAAAAACCCCGGAATACCAATTTTCGTGAATCGGGTATCAATCAAAACTTTCCGAAATGCGTCTAAACAAGGGTCTTCGAGAAAGACCCTGTATATCAATGCATTTTTGGTTTCTACGTGTCATTCTGTGCAACTTTTGTCAGGGTGCCTCATACTTAAATTCAATCGTTTTTGAGTTATTTAATAAGATATGTAGAATTTGGCAAAAAAACCAAAAAAAACAAGACAAGTTTTTCTCTTCCGAATCTATGGCACATCCTAAACAAAGGTGAGGGCTACCTGATGACACACTTTAATGTCGAATTTCATGCACAGCGTGTCCCCGGTAAATTTTCAAATTAAAAAAGATTAAAAAGATAAAATTTCTAAAATTTCAAATGGAATGACCTTGAATTTTTTTCTCCCACTAATAGAGAAGTAAATTCTAGGTAGACTTTCTTAACAAATACCTATACCTAAATCGCATGTTTTTCAAATTATCACAAGTTTTAGGTCTGTTTTGTGGTTTTATTCGTTTCCGAGTTACTGATAGAAGTCTCAGAACCAGTGAATGTCTTTGGCGATTCGATTTTTTTGAATTTTCCGATCGATTCCAGTAACTGCTTCGCGAGCGTAGAAGTTAAAAATATGACGATCTGTGATAAAAAAGGCAGCAGAGAAGCGGCTGGAACCTCCCCAACGCATGGGTCTTTGATTTCCGTGACTTGTGTTTAAGATTTTAAAGTTGATATGCCTAAATGGCACTTCCCGTGGACCAATTGCTCCCACAAGCCTTTTAGCTCTTTAATGGGTTACCTAACCTCCATGTACCAAATTTCGGACAAATCGATCCAGTAGTTTGGGCTATAACGTGGTTTCAGTGTTATTACAAAATTTCGATTTTTCTACCCAAAGGGTACTAAATGCGAATAAATTTTATCTCATTTAAAACCAGAATTTGAAGACCTTTCTGATGATAACAATAAATCTTTCAAAAAGTTGTTTTTGATGGGTGAATGAGAGAATAATTTTAAGTTTCGAAATTGGTGTGCCAAAACGGCACTTTCCGTGGGCCGATTGAATCCAAAATTTGTTCAACTCTTCGACGTGTAATACAATCCCCATGTGCAAAATTTCAGACCAATCGGTTGAGGGGCTTGGGCTGTACCGCGATTTTAAAGTCCGAAAAAAATCAATTTTTTTTTAATTTTTGGTCAAAAGGGCACTAAGAATGAATACATTTTTAGACGCAGAATTTGAAGGTCTTTCTTATGGTGACGTGAAAAATGGGGGTTTACATTTAAAATTTTAAAGTTGATGTGCCAAAATGGCACTTCTGGTTGCACGATTGGCTCCAAAAGCTTTTCAGATCTAAGTTGGGTTATCACATGCACACGTACCAAATTTCAGCCAAATCGGTCGAGTAGTTTGGGCTGTGGCGTGTTTACGAACGTACGAACGTACGTACGTACGAACGTACGTACATACATACAGACACATTTTAAAAACCACTTTTTTGGGTTCCTGAGACCTCAAAACGTATAGATCCGGTCTTATCTCGAATTCGAAAATTTTAGTGATTGCAGTAACCTCCCTTTTTTTTAAATGGTGAAGTGGAGTGGGGAGGTTAAAAGGACAAAACTTTTATTTATCTACTTTTTTAAAAGGGGTTGTATACGTCCAAGCGGAATCTTTAGCATGCTCTATTTGAACTTATTCTCGTTTATTAGCGTGGTGGTATCAAGCATACATATATACAGAGTGGTCCAACATTACTGTCGGCATTATTAGCCTAAGCTACTACCCTTTACTTTGAAGCTACAGTTTTGAACTTTTTACAGTGAGCACCCTCTGATGCGATTTTGGGGCAAATCGGTTGATTACATAATATCCAGATTTATACGTCTCTATACGCCTCGCCTACGTTTACATAGGGAGCGCCTCCGATAAATCCGGGGAAAAAGTGCGCTTCTTTTGCGAACGCTGCCTAAACGTTTGGAGATGGAACAAAATCTTATATACAGGGTGTTTCACGACGAGCGGCAGTTAGCCGTATCTCGAAAAGTACTTCGATTGGTGTGGAGAAAATTTGCACACTAAGGTTTTAGCGGAAGCCGAATTCAATGAAAATATTTTGAGTTTGATGGCACTTCCGGTTTTACCGGAAACAGATACAAACTCTGCTATTTTAAATGGAACACCCAGAATATTATTGCATTTTTGGATTCTTTGTTGAATTTTACGTAAAGTTTCATCAGAAAGTGGTATACCTAAAGTCAGCCGTTCTTGAGAAAATTAACTCTCAAGAATTTTTACCAAAAACAATGTTGACTTCAAAAAATTACATCTTCGCTGTGGTGCCAATTATGGAAACGAAATTACACCGTCCCTTAAACCAATGCATGTGCTAACTAATGGTGTATTGCGAACTTCCTTTTCTCAAAGAGGAGGCGCCTCACGATTTTTTAAATTTCGGGAACTTTGATCATAAAAATCTCCGTTTTTCTAAATGGAATGCCATAGAAATTGAGTATTCATAAGAAAGAGAATTTAATTCTCTTTCTTTTGATTATCTCATTCCTATACCTAACTATCTTAGATTTTGTTTTATTTTAGATTATTTGTCATTTTGCTGCATTTTTCAATAATTTTCCCTTTAACAATCTCACAATCATGATTTCTATAGCAACGGCACTGTTACCAGTAGTAAGAAAACCTTTTAACCTCCCCACTCCACTTCACCATTTAAAAAAAAGGGAGGTTACTGCAATCACTAAAATTTTCGAATTCGAGATAAGACCGGATCTATACGTTTTGAGGTCTCAGGAACCGAAAAAAGTGGTTTTTAAAATGTGTCTGTATGTATGTACGTACGTTCGTACGTACGTACGTTCGTACGTTCGTAAACACGCCACAGCCCAAACTACTCGACCGATTTGGCTGAAATTTGGTACGTGTGCATGTGATAACCCAACTTAGATCTGAAAAGCTTTTGGAGCCAATCGTGCAACCAGAAGTGCCATTTTGGCACATCAACTTTTAAATTTTAAATGTAAACCCCCATTTTTCACGTCACCATAAGAAAGACCTTCAAATTCTGCGTCTAAAAATGTATTCATTCTTAGTGCCCTTTTGACCAAAAATTAAAAAAAAATTGATTTTTTTCGGACTTTAAAATCGCGGTACAGCCCAAGCCCCTCAACCGATTGGTCTGAAATTTTGCACATGGGGATTGTATTACACGTCGAAGAGTTGAACAAATTTTGGATTCAATCGGCCCACGGAAAGTGCCGTTTTGGCACACCAATTTCGAAACTTAAAATTATTCTCTCATTCACCCATCAAAAACAACTTTTTGAAAGATTTATTGTTATCATCAGAAAGGTCTTCAAATTCTGGTTTTAAATGAGATAAAATTTATTCGCATTTAGTACCCTTTGGGTAGAAAAATCGAAATTTTGTAATAACACTGAAACCACGTTATAGCCCAAACTACTGGATCGATTTGTCCGAAATTTGGTACATGGAGGTTAGGTAACCCATTGAAGAGCTGAAAGGCTTTTGGGAGCAATTGGTCCACGGGAAGTGCCATTTAGGCATATCAACTTTAAAATCTTAAACACAAGTCACGGAAATCAAAGACCCATGCGTTGGGGAGGTTCCAGCCGCTTCTCTGCTGCCTTTTTTTAAATTGTAGTTTATGTACGTAATTTAAAACATTCTTGTTGCACTCACTTAATCTCAGCAATTTCATTGGTTAAATTTAAATGAACCAATCAAATTCATGTAAAAAGGAGATGCTTTTTATTTGTCAATTAATAACCAAACAAAAAAGAGGGAAGGGGTCCTGGCACTACTGGCTAATTGGTTAACAATCTTCCGGATGAGGGAAGGACACTGCATTAAAGCCAGCACGATAAAAATTGGGTTTATTTAGCAACCGGTTTCGGCCGCTCCCCGGCCATCATCAGGCTACTACAGTTTTTTCACTCGGACGAGGCCTGCCACCCTGGTACCCTACCTTTCCGCAAACGTTCTACACGTTCTCGCAGAAATTCGTCCACATTCCCATGTATCATTAGTAGATTTAAAAAATCTTCATTCGTATATCCCAGACGGGCCATTTTTAACCTCCCCACTCCACTTCACCATTTAAAAAAAAGGGAGGTTACTGCAATCACTAAAATTTTCGAATTCGAGATAAGACCGGATCTGTACGTTTTGAGGTCTCAGGAACCCAAAAAAGTGGTTTTTAAAATGTGTCTGTATGTATGTACGTACGTACGTTCGTACGTTCGTTCGTTCGTTCGTAAACACGCCACAGCCCAAACTACTCGACCGATTTGGCTGAAATTTGGTACGTGTGCATGTGATAACCCAACTTAGATCTGAAAAGCTTTTGGAGCCAATCGTGCAACCAGAAATGCCGTTTTGGCACATCAACTTTTAAATTTTAAATGTAAACCCCCATTTTTCACGTCACAATAAGAAAGGCCTTCAGATTCTGCTTCCAAAGATGTATTCACTGTCAGTGCCCTTTTGACCAAAAACTAAAAATATCGAGATTTTTATCGGACTTTAAAATCGCGGTACAGCCCAAGCCCCTGAACCGATTTGGCTAAAATTTTGCACATGGGGATTGTATTACACGTCGAAGAGCTGAACAAATGTTGGATTCAATCGACCCACGGAAAGTGCCGTTTTGGCACACCAATTTCCAAATTTAAAGTATTCTCTCATTTACCCATCCAAAACAAATTTTTGAAAGATTTATTGCCAGCATTAGAAGGGTCTTCGAATTCTGGTTTTAAATGAGATAAAATTTATTCGCATTTATTACCCTTTGGGTAGAAAAATCGAAATTTTGAAATAACACTGAAACCACGTTATAGCCCAAACTAATGGAAGGATTTGTCTGAAATTTGGTACATGGAGGTCAGGTGACCCGTTGAAGAGCTGAAAGGCTTTTGGGAGCAATTGGTTAACGGGAAGTGCCATTTAGGCATATTAACTTTAAAATCTTAAACACAAGTCACGGAAATCAAAGACCCACGCGTTGGGGAGGTTCCAGCCGCTTCTCTGCTGCCTTTTTTTTTATTAAGGGATGAAACAATAAGATCTAATGAGGTGTTCTTTATTAGGTACTGGTGATAATAAACAAAGCCGTTGCTATAGAAATCATGATTGTGAGATTGTTAAAGGGAAAATTATTGAAAAATGCAGCAAAATGACAAATAATCTAGAATAAAACAAAATCTAAGATAGTTAGGTACCTATAGGAATGAGATAATCAAAAGAAAGAGAAATTAAATTCTCTTTCTTATGAATACTCAATTTCTATGGCATTCCATTTAGAAAAACGGAGATTTTTATGATCGAAGTTCCCGAAATTTAAAAAATCGTGAGGCGCCTCCTCTTTGAGAAAAGGAAGTTCGCAATACACGATTAGTTAGCACATGCATTGGTTTAAAGGACGGTGTAATTTCGTTTCCATAATTGGCACCACAGCGAAGATGTAATTTTTTGAAGTCAACATTGTTTTTGGTAAAAATTTTTGAAAGACTTAATTTTCTCAAGAACGGCTGACTTTAGGTATACCACTTTCTGATGAAACTTTACCTAAAATTCAACAAAGAATCCAAAAATGCAATAATATTTTGGGTGTTCCATTTAAAATAACAAAGTTTGTATCTGTTTCCGGTAAAACCGGAAGTGCCATCAAACTCAAAATATTTTCATTGAATTCGGCTTCCGCTGAAACCTTAGTGTGCAAATTTTCTCCACACCAATCGAAGTACTTTTCGAGATACGGCTAACTGCCGCTCGTCGTGAAACACCCTGTATAGAAGAATTGTTGGCAACAAATATATCTACAAAAAGGTGCGCGACAGCATATAAGTATCTATGATAGGTACAATAAATGTTTTTGTTTCATTTTTTTGTAAAAATCGATTTGACTGTTTGTTGACTGTTAGCGATAACCTGATCATATGGTTGGTTCATGATCTGTACGTTTACAAATTTTATGAAAAAATAGAAGTTTCTACCGTCTCCGAGGCTGCCAAATTTTAATTTTACCAAACATATGACTCTGCGACGTGACGCTTCTATAAAAAAGTCCATGTTGACTACAATTTTGAAAAGCTGCCTTTTTTTCTGTATCCGAGGGTGTCAAATTCAATATGGTGGCCATAAGAGAATCTAAAGTTGACTGTCTTTGCTCAAAATCTAGAAGGCCAAGAAGATTTCTGTCGATGCCGTCCGACTGACAGCGGTCAAAAATAGAAAAGTTCCAAGTTTCATTTAAATAGCATTTTTATGTCAATTTTAATATTTTTCGGGATAATTCAGGAACGAGTTAAGATATCGGAGAGTTCTCTTCAGATTGTTAATCACCAAAAAATAGCGCAACTTTTTTCTAATTTAACCGACTCTTACCATTTAGGAGATGCAGCGTAAAATGAACCAACCTGTATATCCTCTCCTCTGAGGGGGAAGATGACGTTTTCTAACCATGCAGTGAGGGCTGTCTAAAAATATCGCAGCATATAAGCCAAAAGGCAAACAGTGTCTTCAAGATTTTTGAAAAATCACAAAATTTTTCCCTAATAGCCCCGTTCGACGGTATCGATCACTTAAGTGTCATATTTTCTAAAAGTCACCAATCAATTTCCAAAAAAGGCTTTTATCATTGATGGGCAAATGTTGTTTGGATCATTTCTCAAATACCTAATTTGTAACATAAAAAAATCAAAATGAAAGATTTAATTTTCGGGTAAAATCGATCGGTTTTTCCCATTAGAAGCCTGCAAATAGAATGTAAATGTTTGAAATTTTTGAGTCGCGGTTTATTTTAGAGAGCAGCCATATCGAGGATTTGAGGGGTTATAGCCGCAAGATAATTCGGCAATGGTCCTGGCTAGACGGCGGCAATGACATTGACCCGACTGCCGCCGCCCCCGACGCTGCATCATTGATTACACACTAACACCAGACGTACCTCTCCCACCTCCCAGGACCTGTGTGTGCCACCCCCGCCGACCCAACGTCCTTGAGCGAGGACGCGACGTCTTATCAATGACCGCATTAGTGGCGGCAGCGGCGTCTGCAGGAGGCGGCGCGTGCTTCCGTTTCTTTTATCGTAGATAACGACATCTGGTCTCGGACCACCGAGGAAGTATCCAATCGACTTCACGGTTGACCTAAATTAACTCTAAAATCTAAATTTAGGCCCTAATGGATATCTTCATGATTTTTTACCTAATTGCGTTTTGAAAAGTTGGATTTTACACAATTAGGTAAAATGTTGTACGGAATACGTTATGAAAAGCCTAAATTGTTTGACTCGCATAATGTTGCAAAACTCGCTGTCGCTCGTGCTTGCGTGCTTACAGAACTCGGCTTCGCCTCGTTCTGCAATAAGCACCCGCGTAAGGAAATTATGTACTTTTCCCACTTGTTACATAACCTTTCATAACTAATTACGTAAATAACTATGTTTTCATTTTTAGTGCCGGGGCAAAATGCGAGGCACTCTTGTTTTAGCTTATTCGCTCGCTCGCTCGCTCCTCCGTCTGTCCGTCGGATAACTTGAGAACGGATTGAGATATCGAGCTGAAACTTGGCAGGCAGCTTCGTCTCCCGAAAAGTAAGGCGGGGAGGCGGGGCCATATCGGACCAAGGGGGTGGGAGTTAAGGGTGATAAACCGAAAAATTACTAATTGCAATAACTCGAGAACTAGTGGAGGATTCTTGCTGCACGTTCGACCCTCAAGTCTGTTGAAGGTGAAGGGGTGCTAATTTCGGGGGATGAAATTTAGGGGATGAAAACCACCAAAAATATGATAACTACGCAAGGGTTGCTCGCAGCTGTTGGAAACTCAACGCATACACATATATCGGTGAAATCTTGAGGGGGATGCGTTTTTCGTAAAATCGAACAAATGGGGTGGAAATTAGAGGTTGCAACTCGAAATTCCGCTTAATAAGTATTGGTCGAAATTCGCGTCATTCGATAGCTCTCCATTAATGATTCAAAAAAGGATTCATTCATATTTTGAGAAAAACCACCCTTAAAGGCGCTACAACCCCTAACATGCAAAAACACAAAAATCCGGGAACTCAAAAACTACTCAACGTATCAATGCAGAATTTGGTGTGTTATTTTTCAGTGACATTGTAGATGGACGGACAAATTTTCACTAAGATCTGACAAGAGGGATGAAATTTAAGGGTTGAAACTTGAAATTTATTCAAGTAAATGTTAGCATAAAATTACGGGGTTCGATAGATTTCGGTCAACGATTGAAAAAGGTCTTATGAGTTTTCAACCTAAAACCAATCCTAGGCTATTAACCACCCCTAACTCTTTGCAAGCCGATAAATATATTTTATTTATTCTTTCTGAAACCGTATTGATTTATTTATGAACAACTGAAGACAGTAAATACACAAGGAGTTATGTAACACCGGAAAAATAAACTTACCCCTGTAAATAATAAAGGGGTGAAATCATGTGGGTTGAAAACATGAATCTGCAAATCACCGCAATTTCTCAGCGAATTGGATTAGGATGGTGAAATTGAAAACATAACTTCCTTTAGGACATGTGGGTGTGGTCGAAAAGGAAGAGTGAATTTTATGAGAAAATTATCGAAGGGGATGAAAGTTAGGGGTGGAAACTCGAATTTTCATTGAATAATGTAGTTGAAAATAGTACCATTCGATAGCTTTCTACTGATGGCATAGTCGGGGGCTTTAAAAATGCCCACCCCAGCTCGAAGGTTCACTTGGTCGACTACATCGCTGAAATTCGTTTGAAGCTTGCGTGACAGATTGGCAAATATTTAGCACGTTACGATACAATCGACCAAATAAGTCGTCGCGGTATGGTGGGCATTTTCAAAGTCCCCGACTGTACAAAAAAGGTCTTATTCATCTTTCGCGAAAAACGACCCTTAAAGGCGGTACAACCCCTTAACCTGCCGAAACACAAAAATGCGAGAACTCAAAAACTGCTCAACGTATCAGGGCTGAATTTGATGTGGTAATTTACAGCGCCACTCAAGGCGGATGTGCAAATTTTCATTAATATCTGACTAGGGGGATGAAATTTAAGGGTTGAAACTGGAAATTTTTTCATGTAAGAACCTAAAACCAACCTCTACGCTACTAACAACCCCTAAGCCTTAGCAAGCGGAGTAAATACATTTTATTTATTTTTTGGACTTTCTTCTGATTTTTGGATAAATCAAAGTCATTTTCATTAATTTTTAACCCATCCACAATTTTTCAACCCCTTTCATGATATGTGAACCCTCAAAGAGCAAAATTTACCCAGACCGCTTCTTTTTCGTGTGATTTTCTCTAGTTCTACATAACTACAGTACATTTTCACCCCTTTTGACTTTTCATCCCCCTTAACAATTTTTCTCTTCCCCGAGCGTTAATTTTGTAAAATTCGCGCAGTTTTGCCTTTTTTCGGTAATAAATTTTACCGAATTTTACTCATATGGATTGTTCTTGCCTTTTTCACTTTTTCGACCCCTTCGAAATGTTTCAACCCCCAAAAGTCAAATTTACATAATTGGCTTATTTTCGTGTTATTTTCTGTAATTCTACTTAATTACGATTAATTCTCATCCCTTTTAACTTTTCATCCCCCATTTTAATTTTTCAACCCCCTAAGTGTTTATTTTGCAAAACAAAATTCACGTAATTTAGTTTTCCTTCGGTAATAAATTGAACTCATTTGGATTATGTTTATCTTTTTCACTTTTCCAACCCCATTCGCAATATTTCAGCCCCCAAAAGTTAAATTTGCATAATTAGCTTACTTTCGTGTTATTTTCTGTAATTCTGCTTAATTACGATTAATTCTCATCCACTTTGACGTTTCATCCCCCTTTACAATTTTTCAACCCCCTAGGTGTTAGTTTTGCCAAATTCGGATATTTTCGTTTTTTCTTCGGTAATAAATTGAACCCATTTGTATGATGATTAAATTTTTCACTTTTTTCATCCCCCTTCGCAATGTTTCAACTCTTCAAATGCTAAATTTACATAATTGGGTTATTTTGGTGTTATTTTCCGTAATTTTACTTAGCCACGGTTAATCCTCATACCTCCTGACTTTTCATCCACTTTTACGATTTTTCAACCCCCTAAGCGCTAATTTTGCAAAATTCGCATAATTTCGTTTTTCGTATCGGTAATAAAATTGAACGCACAATTTTTCAGTTTTCTTCGCAATAGGTAGGTATTTGCGTATTTCAACCCCCACAAAAGTTTTAATTGCATAATTTGGTTATTTTCGTGCCTTAATTCGTAATTCTACTTAATCACACTTAATTTTCATTCCTCTTGACTTTTCATCTCCCCTTTCACAAATTTTCAGCCCAGAGTGATAATTTTTCAAAATTCGCCAAATTTTGTTTTAATGCCGGTAATTCTTTTCATTTACTCATTCCTGTTCATTTTCTATTTTTAAATTTTGTAACAACAATTTTTCGCCTTTTTGACACATCTGTGCGTTTGCGGAGGCACTACTACTAGGTGCAGATTGATAAAATCTGCACCCGATTCCACCAGTAAGACCAGCCGCCCCTACATACACATTAACTTGATAAACGTCTACCGAGATATACATCGCATTGATATACATCTTCCGTTGGCTTTTTAGTTTTGTTTGAAAATTTGTTTTTTCTTGCTAGTGTGATTATTTTCAAATAAGAAGTTTGCGAGACGAGCCATCAGGTGAGTGCGGTATTCATCATAAACGAAAATATTGGAGCCTTTCTTGCATATTATTGCACACTGCGCCATCTCTTATCAAACTTTCAGCTTGATTTATAGCACTCTACGGTAATTAATTCAATGGAATAATAATCGCTTTTTTAAGGCGAGGCATAAAAGTCGGTTTTGAAACATAAGATTCGCTTGCAGCAGGTTGCGAACAAAACTGATCTTAATTTTGCACCTTAGTTATAGATGGGGCACAGGATGGGGTTGCGATTAGCAATGATGCCGCGCCGGGCTTTCTAAAAATAGAATTGATCGGAAAGAGGGAGGTCCGAGATTTTCTGACGAAATTTCGTTCCGTAAAGGCGAGTCGGATAATAAATAGTTAATAAGGGTGGCGTAACATAAATCCACAAAAATTAGAGTATGGAGTCGCTCTTTATTAATACGCAACCTGATTTGTCTTTGATTATTCACTCGCTCGTCGAGTCTGTCCGTCGCATAATTTGAGAACGCATTGAGATATCGAGCTAAAATTTGGAATGCAGCTTTGGCTCCCGAAAAGAAAGGCGGGGATTGCTCTTGGGCCATATCGGACCCAGGGGGTGGGAGTTGGGGGGAAAAACCGAAAAACTATTAATTGCAATAACTCGAGAACAAGTGGAGGCATCCTTCTGAAACTTGGTACCTATGTACGTTCGACTTTCAAGTCTGCTGAAGATGAAGCGGTGTCAATTTCGGGGGATGAAATCAACAAAAAATATAATAACTCCGCAAGGGTTGCACGCAGCTATTTGAAACCCAACTCACACATATTTCGATGAAGTCTTGGATGGGGTATGCATTTTCTCCAAACTCGGACATATGGGAATTATGGGATGAAAATTAGGGGTTGCAACTCGAAATTCCTCTTAATAAGTACTAGTCGATATTGGCGTCGTTCGCTAGCTTTCCATTATAAAGGGGTCATTCATATTTTGCGAAAAGCCACCCTTAAAGGCGCTACAACCCTTAACATGTAGAAGCACAAAAATACATGAACTCAAAAACTACTCAACATATCAAGGCAGAATTTGGTGTGGTAATTTCCAGTGACATTGTAGACGGATGGACAAAATTTCGCTGAGATTTCACAAAGGGGATGAAATTTAAGGGTTGAAATTGGAAATTTCTTCAAGTACCTAAATGGTGGCATAAAACTACGGGGGTTCGACAGGTTTCGGTAAACCATTAAAAAAAGTCTTATGAGTCTTCAATTTAAAACCAAAACCTAGGCCACTAATAACCCCTAACCGTTAGCTAGCGGATAAATACATACATTTTATTTTTATTTTTTCTGAGATCCTATTGATTTATCTATGAACAACCGAAGTCAGTAAATCAGCAAGGACTTATTTATATAACACCGGAGAAATAAACTCATCCCTGTAAACCATAATAAATAAATCGCCGCAATTTTTTAACGAAATGGATCTGGGTGGTCAAATTGAAAACACAAGTCTCTTTAAAGCATGTGGGGGTGGCGAAATAGGGGGTTGGAGTTTAGGGGTTGAAACTTTCATGAAGCCCTGTAATTTAACACCCCCAAAAGCCAAATTTGCATAATTGGCTTATTTCGTGTCATTTACTGTAATTCTGCTTAATTACGATAAATTTTCATTACCTTGGATTTTTCGTCCCCCTTTACGATCTTTTAACCCCCTAAGTGTTAATTTGGCACAATTTGCGTAATTTTGTTTTTCTTCGTTATAATAATTTGAAATCATTTAGATTCAAACACTAAAGGATCCTATACGATAGTGGCCCAGGAAATAAATTGAAAATCAGGATCTAGGCGACACTAAACTTTGATTTTTAGCGTGGAGGTATGTATTTAATAAAGTGTTCTTACAAGATTGAATACAAATAAACTGCCCAACAATTTAATTGGTCCACCCGGAAATTTGAGTCGAATTTAAAATGCCGTAACTCCTCAAAGAGTTGATCGATTTGAAGGAGCCTTTTTTCCACGGAAAGCCCATTTCATTGGCGTTTTAAGCAGGTCCCCCCCCTTATTTGATATACAGGGCGTCAAAGTCGGGTACTGCAAAGTGGCGAAAATTTAAACCACCCCCGATTCACTATAAAAACACTGGACAACTTCGGTGGAAAAATGCACTATCACTAGTGATAGAGATAGTGCACCCCCGATTCTTAAGAAAAAATTTCTAAATTTTTTTGGTTGCTCAAGTTCGCCTAAAATCACATTTTGAACCACCCCTTCTGCCTCCCTCCCGGCCATCATTAGACGAAAAATTATTTATGGCATACACCGGGTGTATCACAGACCCCGCCGTATAGGGAATTAACATGGGAAAATGAATTTTATTTTTTTCCTGCTCCGGAGGATTTTCTCGAAAAGTTTTATCGTGTTTGGAGGATAGTCCATACTAGTCTGTACCTCTTGAGATTTTTTTTTCGTTCGTCAGCTCCTCTTAGGTACTTAACAATGATTTTTTGAAAATTGAATTTTCGACGAAAACGAAAAAATTTTTCGTGCCCAATCGACCCGCTTCGAATGTTTACTTAGTTTGCTGCCTTTGTGGATTGCAACACAACGCAAAATAAATGGATACTTCGAAACGGGTCGATTGTGCACGAAAAAATGTTGCGTCTTGCTTCTACGGAACATTTTTTCGTGCACAATCGACCCGTTTCGAAGCATCCATTTATTTCGTATTGTGTTGCTATCCACAAAGACAGCAAACTAAGTAAACATTCGAAGCGGGTCGATTGGGCACGAAAAATTTTTTCGTTTTCGTCGAAATTTCAATTTTCAAAAAATCATTGTTAAGTACCTAACAGGAGCTGACGAACGAAAAAAATCTCAAGAGGTATCAGACTATATATAGTATATATAGTATGGACTATCCTCCAAACACGATAAAACTTTTCGAGAAAATCCTCCGGAGCAGGAAAAAAATTAAATTCATTTTCCCATGTTAATTCCCTATACGGCGGGGTCTGTGATACACCCGGTATCACATTATGATGTGGCATAATAGTCTTACTGTTTGATCTTATTCTTACGTGCCGCCTGAGGAAAGCCGCCACTGCATCGCCGCGCCGCACCCCTTGAGAAAATAAAATATATTGCAGTTATTTATCGCCATTGTTTAATAATATGCCTTTATCTTTAATTTAAGTGCTATAATTCTCGTCAATAATCAATAATGATTTGGAGAATAAAAAAAACAAAAAAATTATAGGTCAATTTTCAAGATTTGAACCCATGTACGAAAGTCGAAGAATGGGAGAAAAACAAATTTGCCGCTCAGCTACGGTTTATATCTTTCATTGTATACAGATGTTGATCTCAAGAAACAGCAACAACAAAATTTCGAAGACGTGCACCTCAAATTATTTCTTCCAAGATATTTATTAAGCGGAAATCTAATTAAATGTTGAGTTGACATTTATATTTCAAGATAAATCAAATAAACTACAATTTGGGCACTGTCATCTGCATTGCAGAGGCTGAACTAACGGACAAAATTTAAATGCCAAATTTCTGAGTGTAGGCAGCATAATTTACAAATGGATTCCAATGTCAGAACATTAAATTAATTTTTGTCTTGGTAAGTTGGTGTTTCTTTATAAAGCAATTGACCTCATGTTGCGCAGAATGTAATTCTGGATATGCCACAAAAATTTCAGATCGTATCGTAAAACAATAAAGCCTGTAGTCAAGTTTCCGTAAAAAGTGTATGTAAAGTTGCCTAAAACCGTTTCGTGCCTCCCCTTAAAGTCCATAATTTGCATCGACAGACACGTTACGGAATTAAAACAGGAACAAAGAGCTCTAGGGGTGGGTGCAGCGAGGCAATGACCATGACGTCGCACTTCCAAGGAGAGGACGTCGCGACGCCAGACGTCATTCACCTGAATATTTGTCCTCGACATGGCAGTAATAAGGCCACAAAATCAATAAATTTCATAATTATTCATTTTCCTAATCATTAAAAGTAAATATTAGTGCCGTAGCAGCGAGGCACTCTTGTTTTAGCTTATTCGCTCGCTCCTCTACTCTGTCCATCGGATAAGTTGAGAACGGATTGAGACATCCAGCTGAAATTTGCTGTACAGTTTCATGCCCCAAAAAGTAAGGCGGGGATTGCTTTTGGGCCATATCGGACCAAGGGGGTGGAAATTAGGGGTTGTATTGTAACTCAAAATTTCGCTCTTTTTACCTTTCATCCAACAAGTTTGCAACCACCTAAGCACCCATTTTGCTAAATTCGCCTAATTTAGTTTTAGTGCCGTAGCAGAATGCGGAGGTACTCTTGTCTTAGCTTATTCGCTCGCTCGCTCGATCGCTCGCTCGATCGCTCCTCAGTCTGTCCGTCGGATAACTTGAGAACGGATCGAGATATCGAGCTGAAACTTGGTAGGCAGCTTCGTCTCCCGAAAAGTAAGGCGGGGATTGCTTTTGGGCCATATCGGACCAAGGGGGTGGGAGCTAGGGGTGAAAAACCGAAAAACTACTAATTGCAATAACTCGAGAACTAGTGGAGATATCTTGCTGAAAATTAGTATGCACGTTCGACCTTCAAGTCTGTTGAAAGTGAGGGGGTGCCAATTTCGGGGGATGAAATTTAGGGGATGAAAACCACAAAAAATATGATAACTCCGCAAGGGTTGCACGCAGCTGTCGGAAACTCAACGTACACACATATATCGGTGAAATCTTGTGGGGGATGCGTTTTTTCGTAAAATCGAACAAATGGGGTGGAAATTAGGGGTAGCAACTCGAAATTCCGCTTAATAAGTACTAGTCGAAATTGGCGTCATTCAATAGCTTTCCATTAATTATTCAAAAAAGGTGTCATTCATATTTTGCGAAAAACCACCCTTATAGGCGCTACGACCCCTAACATGCAGAAACACAAAAATACGAGAACTCAAAAACTACTCAACGTATCAAGGCAGAATTTGGTTTGTGAATGTCCAGTGACATTATAGGTGGATGGACAAATTTTCTAAAATATCTAACAAAGGGGATGAAATTTAAGGGTTGAAACTTGAAATTTCTTCAAGTAAATGGTAGCCTAAAATTACGGGGTTCGATAGATTTCGGTCAACTATTGAAAAAAGGTCTTATGAGTTTTCAATCTAAAACCAACCCCTGGGCCATTAACCACCCCTAACTCTTTGCAAGTCGATAATTATATTTTATTTATTTTTTCTGAAACCCTATTGGTTTATTTATGAACAACTGAAGTCAGTAAATACGCAAGGAGTCATGTCACACCGGAAAAATAAACTCACCCCTGTAAATCATAAAGGGGTGAAATCATGAGGTGTTGAAAACATGAATCTACAAATTACCTTAATTTTTAAACGAATTGGGTTAGGGTGGTGAAATTGAAAACACAACTTCCTTTAGGGCATGTGGGGGTGGTGAAATAGGGGGTTGGAGTTTAGGGGTTGAAACGTCCATAAAGCCGTGTAATTTGACACAGAGAAGCAATATCTTCTGCGAAACTGTGACATCTTACACACTGCATCTTCGAGAAGGGAAGATCGAATTTTAGGAGAAAATTATCGAAGGGGATGAAAGTTAGGGGTGGAAACTCGAATTTTCAATGAAGAATGTATAGTTGAAAATATTACCATTCGATAGCTTTCTATTGATGGTACAAAAAAGGTCTTATTCATCATTCGCGAAAAACGACCCTTAAAGGCGGTACAACCCCCTAACATGCCGAAACAAAAAAATGCGAGAACTCAAAAACTGCTCAACGTATCAGGGCTAAATTTGATGTGGTAATTTACAGCGCCACTGTAGGCGGATGGGCAAATTTTCATTAATATCTAACAAGGGGGATGAAATTTAAGGGTTGAAACTGGAAATTTTTTCATGTAAGTGGTGGAATAAAATTATGGGGTTCAATTGATTTCGGTCAACCATTGAAAAAAGTCTTATGAGTCTTCATCCTAAAACCAACCCCTACGCTACTAACAACCCCTAAGCCCTAGCAAGCGGAGTAAATATATTTCATTTATTTTTTTTTTGCTTTCTTCTAATTTGTTATTAATTTAAAGTGATTTTCATTAATTTTTGACCCATCCACAATTTTTCAACCCCTTTCATGATATGTGAACCCTCAAAGAGCAAAATTTACCCAGACCGCTTCTTTTTCGGGTGATTTCCGCTGGTTAATTTTGTAAAATTCGCGCAGTTTTGCCTTATGAATTGTTCTTGCCTTTTTCACTTTTTCGACCCCTTCGCAATGTTTCAACCCCCAAAAGTCAAATTTGCATAATTGGCTTATTTTCGTGTTATTTTCTGTAATTCTACTTAATTACGATTAATTCTCATCCCTTTTAACTTTTCATCCCCCTTTACAATTTTTCAACCCCCTAAGTGTTTATTTTGCAAAATTCACATAATTTAGTTTTCCTTCGGTAATAAATTGAACTCAATTGGATTATGTTTATCTTTTTCACTTTTCCAACCCCCTTCGCAACATTTCAACCCCCAAGATCTAAATTTGCATAATTGGTTTACTTTCGTGTTATTTTCTGTAATTCTGCTTAATTACGATTAATTCTCATCCCTTTTAACTTTTCATCCCCCTTTACAATTTTTCAACCCCCTAGGTGTTTATTTTGCAAAATTCACATAATTTAGTTTTCCTTCGGTAATAAATTGAACTCAATTGGATTATGTTTATCTTTTTCACTTTTCCAACCCCCTTCGCAACATTTCAACCCCCAAGATCTAAATTTGCATAATTGGTTTACTTTCGTGTTATTTTCTGTAATTCTGCTTAATTACGATTAATTCTCATCCACTTTGACGTTTCATCCCCCTTTACAATTTTTCAACCCCCTAGGTGTTAGTTTTGCCAAATTCGGATATTTTCGTTTTTCTTCTGTAATAAATTGAACCCATTTGGATGATGATTAAATTTTTCACTTTTTTCATCCCCCTTCGCAATGTTTCAAGTCTTCAAATGCTAAATTTACATAATTGGGTTAATTTGGTGTTATTTTTCGTAATTTTACTTAGCCACGGTTAATCCTGATACCTTTTGATTTTTCATCCACCTTTACGATTTTTCAACCCCCTAAGTGCTAATTTTGCAAAATTCGCATAATTTCGTTTTTCGACGGTTATAAAATTGAACGCATTTGGGATTCAGTTTACCTTTTACAATTTTTTTCTTAGGCAATAAGTTGAACTCGAATGGCTTAATTATTTTTAACTATTTCACTCGTTCCACCCCATTCGTAATATTTTAAACCCCCCAAAAGCTAGCATGATTGCATTATTTTCGCGTTTTCTATAATTCTTGCGGTTAATCTTCATCCTCATTGAGTTCTCATTCTAACCCCCTAAGCGTCTATTATGCAAAATTTGCGTATTTCATTTTTCTTCGGTAATAATAAATTTAATTCATTTGGATTATGTTTACCCTTTTCCCTTTTTCGAGCCACTTCGCGATATTTCAACCCTCCAAAAGCGAAATTGGCTTATTTTCTGTAATTCTAGTTAACCACGATTAATTTTTACTCCTCTTATTGACTTTTCATCCCTATTTACAATTTTTCAACACTCTGAGCGTTAATTTTGCAAAATTGCCTTATTTTCCATGTTACTTTTGGTATTTCTATTTAACTGCAGTAGATTTTTATTGCCTTCCCCTGCATAATTTTTCAACCCCCCTAATTCTACAGACTTCTCAAATTTTTGTGTTTTTTTGTCCATTCTCTACTTTGGAAACACTAGTGGGGTGTTTCTATTCTAGTGATAAGTGCATTCTCTACTGTTTAATTCTGTACGGACAATTTTCAACATTTCGTCTTTTTGACAGCAGCTCGCGTCCACAGAGGCACTACTACTAGGTGCACATTGATAAAATCTGCAAATTCAGCGCGCCTCTGCATACACATCAACAAAATTTCAGCCACATCGGTAAAGGGGTTTTTAAAGTGTGTTGAAAATTCGAATTTTTGACGAAAGGGCACTAATAGTGAATAAATTTTTTTAAATTTCAAAGTTCCGGTTGCACGATTTGGGCCAAAACCTTTTCAGCACTGTTCCGGATTATGAAATGCCTATATACCAAATTTCAATCAAATCGGCATAGGTATCATTTTACATCATATTACGAAGACAAAGATGTTTATGTTGTGGTTATTAAAACATCTAGCAACATTACTGCAAAACTTTTATTTGAAAACAATGTCTTAACATTACATTGAAACTTATGTCTAAATTAAGTATATTAGATAAATTTTAAATTGAAAATTTTTTTAAACCGATTTAAATACCTGAATCTTTCGAGCCACCATTCAAAAACTTCGGACCGGTTTCGGGTTACTTGACCCTCATCAGCGAAGTGCATTTGAATGGTGGCTCGAGAGATTCAGCTCCAAAGACTTTATTACAAGTCGGCGATGTTTTGAGAAGTGATAGAGAGTTTTAACGCCCTCTACCGGAAGAATGGTCAAATGAGCACAAGAGAAGCGAGGGCACTTTGCAGCGATCGACTCACTTTCAAATGCACTTCCCTGATGAGGGTCAAGTAACCCGAAACCGGTCCGAAGTTTTTGAATGGTGGCTCGAAAGATTCAGGTATTTAAATCGGTTTAAATACAATTCCTTTGCCGTAGCTGGCAATTTGAAGGTCCCGGGCTTGAAAGTGAGTCGGTCGCTGCAAAGTGCCCTCGCTTCTCTTGTACTCATTTGACCATTCTTCCGGTAGAGGGCGTTAAAACTCTCTATCACTTCTCAAAACATCGCCGACTTGTAATAAAGTCTTTGGAGCTGAATCTCTCGAGCCACCATTCAAATGCACTTCGCTGATGAGGGTCAAGTAACCCGAAACCGGTCCGAAGTTTTTGAATGGTGGCTCGAAAGATTCAGGTATTTAAATCGGTTTAAATAGTTATTATTTGCCATAAAGCCTCGTCAGAAGACTTTTTCCACTTTAATTCGATAATAATTCCTAAATCGCCTTCACATATGATTAAATCAACTCTTCTTCCTCCAGGAACAGTGAACTCGGTACTAATTGAAAATTTAGTTTTAAACAAAATATAAAGCATAATGCAGTGATAAGTGTCCTCATTATGTTTAATAACTCTGTTTTTTAATTTATTTAATACTTCATTAAACTTAGTTACAAAATCAATAAAGATTTCATCTTCTGAACTAAGATATTTTCTCAAAACTGACAGCACAGTTTTTTATACAAGAATTTATCGATTTACCTTTTCAGCATTTGGTGCTTTAACTGCGTAGAATTGATCTTTTACTTGTTTATGAAGTGTTAAGTATCCTTGTTGTAACATGAAATTCAGATATATATCTGATTCTTCAAGTTCCTCCACTTTTGTGAAAATATATTTCTTAACTCAACAACTTGGTCAACTTGTATTTTATTAAAAATTTCAATATCTACGGACTTTCCTAAACATAATGCCTCTATGCAGCATCTATCAACAGGAATATGCATTGCCTGTTTGAGATTAGTCATTAAACCAGACTCTACCCAATAATTATCAATTTCTCTGTCTGTCAAAAAATGTAAAATCGACCTAATGGAATACAATTTTGTGTTATTTAAACTACGATAACCATTGTAGACAAGGCTAGAATTTCAAAAAACGCTTTCTATATCATGCTAGAAGCAAATCGGATAACATTTTGACGACAAGTGTTTCTAGACTAATTGGACCCTGCTGAATCCGAAAATCACTGTCGGCAATTCGAAATCTTAACCGGAAGTCCGCAATTGTAGATGGCGCTCAAGGCAGATCTTTATATCCAAAATAGCATGAAAATTATACAGTTTTCGACCAAAGACGCGGTATACAAAATTAAAGATAGCTTTATTCTCTACAAGAAAGGTCCTAATGACTTTTTTCGTACGGACGACGGTTTACCCCTAGCGCTGCCTAGAAAGTTGCGCTCGACGCGCGGCTTACGCGCTCCACGATTATTTAATCAACAAACTTGTTTCTCAATTTTTATGGAGTTTTTCATTACAGTTCACCAATATCTACCTAAATACATGAGATTAGTAAAATATTCTCATTTTACTTCCGCTTTTTCAATGTGCAAACGCCGTTTTCTGTCTTTCACTGTTGGTTTCTTTTGAGGTGCGCTACAACAAAGAGCAGATCGGACAACATTTTGACAACAAGCATTATTTGAATAATTGAACCCTGCTGAATCCTTAAATCACTGTTTAAATTTCAAAGTCTTGAGAGAATGTACGCTAGTCAAGGTGTCTTTCAAGCTCAGATATAGTTTCTATTTTATTTTCAGGCCTCTGTAGCAAGAACCGTCCATACGATTGCTTTGTGTCAATTATAACTTTTGATCAGGAAGTCGAGATCTACAACATATCAGAATTTCAGCCAAATCGGCTGAAAGTTATTTTCCCCTTAGGATGGTACTTTGGATTTTGCCATCTTGAATAAAGCATTTTCGGTCAAGATTTCGATATCAAAACAGTGATTTTCGGACTCAGCAGGGTTCAATTAATCAAAAAATACTTGTTGTCAAAATGTTATCCGATGCGCCCCTTGCAAAAGACGCACCTCAAAAGCAACCTAGAGTCAAAATAGAAAACGGCGTTTGCACATTGAAAAAAGGGAAGTAAATTGTGAATATCTTACTAATCCAATGTATTTAGGTGGATATTGGTGAAATATATTGAAAAACTCCATAAAAATTAAGAAACAAGTGTTTTGATAAAATAATCCTTGAGCGCGTAAGCCGCGCGGCGAGCGCAACTTTCTAGCCCGCGCTAGAGGTAAACCATCGCCTGTACGAAAAAAATCATTAGAGCCTTTCCTGTAGAGAAAGAAGCTTTCTTTAATTTTGTATACCACGTTTTTGGTCGAAAACTGGATGATTTTCATACAATTGTGGATATAACGATCTGCCTTGAGCGCCATCTAGAATTACGGACTTCCGGTTAAGATTTCGAAGTGACGACAGTGATTTTCGGATTCAGCAGGGTCCAATTAGTCTAGAAACACTTGTCGTCAAAATGTTATCCGATTTGCTTCTAACAAGTCGCGAAACTCAAAACATGCCTGGTCTATTGTACAATTTAACTTTTTCTTTTGTCTCCCTTTCTATGTTGAAATCGGTAAGAAGTTTATCAACTTCATCATTTGTTACACCATAATGGTACAAATTCGTGTTTCCTAAGAAACATAAATTTAGTTAGATTATTGGCTCCAGTGAGTGCCACAGTCGCAAAATAAGAAATCCCTGTTAGTAGCGCTCGCTCTACAAATTCATTCCCTTTTAAACTTGTTGAAAAAATACCAGTGAGAAAACTGTTAATGTTTTTAAAGTCAATTTCTTCTTCAAACATTGTGTTATTAATTGGGGCATCATACTCATCTATCAACACAAACACTTTTTTCTTATCAAAATGATAATAGAGACATTTTGATAAAAACTCTAAACCATCTTGAATTTCACTTGCATCTATATTCTTACTTTTTTCGCTATCATAGTATTTTTGAAAAGTTTTGATATTAAGTTTTCTTTGAGATCAAATTTTACTTTTCAATAAATATTCATGTTCTGCATAGGTACGGCTTAAAGCACTTTTGAAACGATTTAAAACTTCGCCATAAGTCTTTCCATGAACATCTTTAAAAGTTATATGTATTACTGTAAGTAGCAAAATGTTTATCAAAAAAGTCCGTATCTTGAAAAATCAACAACTTATTGTCCTCGAAAATTCGATAATTGGAAGAATCTTTTCTCTCGATGATGACTCCATCATTGTCCACCTGTATCTCGACAAATACTTTTACCATGTCCATGTTGCTGCTTTTACCGAAACGACGTGGTGCAGTTATCAGAATCATTGGCGTTTCTTCAAAAATTTGTTTTATCAGTTTGGTTTTGTCGACAAATAAAAGCTTTCTTCATCTTAACAAGATCAGCTAAATTACTCGAAGCAAAATTAAAATGCTGGGTCTAAAAATTCAAAAAATTTACATAAATAATCTCGATATAACATACCTCGTGAGAAGTTGAACAGATTGCATTTTCGTCACTCATTTTTAAACGTTTGGTGGGATTTGATGCCATAAAAACAAATGTTTCTAACCTAAAAACTAAACACGCTCGAATTAGATAAATGAATAATTTTATAAAACTGCGATGGAAAGCAGGTAAGATCCAAATAAAATCGTTAATTCAACTTATATAAAAATGAATAATTTGGTCAAAAACAGAGAAAGGAAGTGCACGATTTAAATTTTAAGGGAGGAAGGAGACAAGGAGACTGAGCAAAGCAAATCACCAACTGTAAAGTGACCGACACATTTCTTTACATATTAACGCTCTTCGTTCATAGATGGCAGCACCAGTATGGATAAATCTGCTAATTGTGGCCTGTAAAGTCCGTTCATTTTCTATAGCAGAACTAGAATTTTTCTGGAACTGTACAACCCAAATTTATAAGGGAGTGTACTTTTGACAGTTTGATAGGAGTTTGGCGGGAAACCAAAAACGTGACATAAACCATGCATAAACCAAATCTTCTAGGGTTTATTTTTATTGTTAGCAGCAGTGTCACAGATAAACGTACCTGAGGCTTTTTCGTGAATATTTTTCTTTGTACTTTACTCAAAACTACACCCACACAAAGACCATTTTGGGCTAATTCAGAGCAATTGCAAAATTTTGACGTTTGTTGTGTTTTCTGACATATCGCATTGAAATCGCTTCTACCAACTCACCTGTTAGTAAAATTCCTTGCAAAATTTCCTCATATCAACCTAAAATTAAAATTTTGACGTTCTGGCGTACAACTTGGGACAGTTTAATGAGTAATTTTTGAAATAAAAGTACTAGTGCTAAAGAATGACATATTTATTTGGTAAAAATATATATGAAAACAAAAACGGAAGATATATAAAGTCCCGTCGCATATTAACGAAAGTGGGGGTTGTGTGTCTCAGGCTTTTTTTCTGTTGGTTTGTAAACGGGATTTTAGTTCTGTCAAAATTCCTGTCATGGACAATAATTGACAACAAAGACCCCTTTCAATCTCCATTGTTACTGTTTATTGACACTGACAGTGACTGACGGGAGTTTTGACGGATCTGAAATTCCATTTACAAACCAACAGAAAAAAGCCTGAGACACAACCCCCACTTTCGTTAATATGCGACGGGACTTTAATTTAAATACCTAAATTTAAAAAAAGTTTTCCGTGTACTATTCTGAAATATATTAAATTTCCAAGTATTTTTTCATTTAGAAACGTTTAACTTTTTTACATAGCAATAAAAGGGCAAGCAAAATAAGTTGCATTAAAGAAAAATCTTACTTAACTCTAAAAACAACAAAAAAATGGTAATGCTACTTAGGTTTTTACAAAAAATGTACTCTCCCATATCTTTGGCAAATAACTAATGGATATTTTGTCTACAATTTGTTGCTTATCGATGACACTTTCATCGGGAACTGGGGGAAAGACAAAAATATTTTCTTGATTACTATAATTCCTCCTACCATTACCGAAACTGTCAGAAATAAGAAAAGGTGTCATTAATCACGGAAAGCATGGAGACAATAATGAGCAAAGGGACAAAATGAAATCACTTCACTATGCCCCACAGCATGGCATTTCACTTTGCCCCACAATAACTCTACCTTTTGAAAAAAAGTCAATCAGCTGATTAAAAGTTGAGTTATAAATGAAATTTCAATGCATGCAAGACAAAGCTAGAGGACTAAGCTACCACCACATAAAAGTTAAACATAATAATTTGGTTTAATTTACAATTTAATTCATTATTTACTTATCATAAAATTTTACATCATGACAGCCAAAAACAGGAATTTGTAAACTGTCGATCGCCATTCAAACCAAAACACAGGATAATTAACAACTGCATTGGGCACTTAGTTCAGCTACCACAACACAGATACCGACACTTCGACAAAAAAAAATTGCTAGTTTCACTTTGTCCCCCTACTTCACTTTGCGCCACCTTCCCCTACCTATATGAAACAAAAGACGCTTTCCATTTACAAATTTATCTGAGCAGCCTCAGTTAATCTCAGCAATTTGATTGGTTTATTTGAATATTGAGCCAATCAAATTGAGATACGTTCTGATCTTGGGGAATCAGTAGGTATTCGCATATTTTATAAATATAATAATAACAGCTATTAATAAGGGTTTCATATGCCGCTTTCACAAGCTTTGATTGGTGGTTTGCATTTTGCAAGGCATCTTACGGGACCAATCCGCGTGTGCGTAGTTTTTATTACATAAATGCGCGTTTCTTGAAGCACCCGAAAGAATCCTAAGTAGGTGCCGTCAGATGGGGCTACTTATTCGGACATGCTGGGTAACTTCGGACAAATCGTCAATAATTTTTTAAAAATTTTCGCACTCGAGGTATGCAACTTCATAAACTGTTGTGCGTGTTACTTGCTAGTTGCATAACCTATTAGTGTTTGTGTGAACGCGTGATAGAGTCTGCCTTTTTTCCCTAAGGTTTTCAGATTTTCTCTGGTTTTTACATTAAACCGAATTGAACCTACAATTGCGATTTTCACAATAACGGACCATAATTTCGCAAAAGCAACTTTTGTTCTATGCATAACCTCAATCTTGCCTGAAGCTCGGGGCGCGCAGCCGCAGATACGCAGATTATGATCCTGAAAAGTTGGAAAGACCTACATATAGTCGCCTTAATACGAAGGCGTAGACAGAACATGACGCTTTATTTTGCATTATTTCGTCTTTAAACTGGAAACTTCGACTTCAAACTCGAAATTTCGACTTTAAACTCAATATTTCGACTTTAAACTCGGAATTTCGACTTTGATCTCGAAATTTCGACTTTAAACTCGAAATTTCGACTTTAATCTCGGAATTTCGACTTTAATCTTGATATTTCGACTTTAAACTCGAAATTGCCGCTGCCGAAGCCAAACTATCGAGTGCCGAGTCCTATGTGTATTGATTTCGGGCTCGAAGTCGAAATTTTCGAGTTTAAAGTCGAAATAATGAAAAATAATACGTTATGTTCTCTCTACGTCTTCGTACCTTAAAACTGGTCGGTTGTCCTGAATTTTATGGCATCCCTGTAAAAAATCGCCATTCAGAAACATTATCAAACCATCAAAAAATCACGTAATTTAGATGTTTTCTTATGGTTTATTGCGGAATTTGACGGAACCGTTGTTGAAGGTTTATGTATTTTGATGGTAATTTCCATTTGTGATTGTTAATTGATGGTTTTTGGTTGGAAAGTCCAAAAATCAAGATTGAATGTTAATGGTTATTTCCACCAAAATCGCATATTTTAGAAAATGTGTTATTGACGGGAATTTCCATGTCGGAAACCGTCACGTGCACCAATAGCATGCGTTCATTTCGCGCCGGCGTACTCAGTTTTCTTGTTGTTGATACCGCACATTGCATCTACGCTGGTGTGTTAGTGGGTGACTTTCAGTTGTTATGTTTCGTGTTTGTTTGTGTCGTGTGTCTTTTACTATTCGCTCGCTCTATCGCTCGTCTAGTCTGTCCGTCGGATAACTTGAGAACGGGTTGACAAATCGAGCTGAAATTTTGTACACAGATGTATACCCTGACAATCTCGGCGGGGATAGCCAAATCAGACCACGGGGGTAGGAGTTAAGGGTGAAAAACCGAAAAACTATTAGTTGCAATCACTCGAGAACTAGTGGAGGTATGCTTCTGAAACTTGGTATGCACGCTAGACATTCAAGTCTGCTGAAGGTGAGGGGATGAAATTTAAGGGATGAAAACCACAAACAACATGATAACTCCGCAAGGGTTACACCTACACACAGGTATTTGAAACTTAAACTACACACATACTTCGATGAAATCTTACGGGGGATGCTTTTTCCGCAAAATCGGGCAGATGGGGTGGAAATTAGGGGTTGCAACTCGAAATTTCGCCTAATAAGCATTGGCCGAAATTGCCATCATTCGATAGCTTTCCATTAATGATTCAAGATAGTCTTATCAAGGCAGAATTTGGTATGGTAATTTCCAGTGACACAGTAGACGGATGGACAGATTTTCATTATGATTTAACAAAGAGGATGAAATTTAAGGGTTGACTGGAAATTTTTTCAAATAAATATTGGTATAAAATTAGGGAGTTCAATAGTTTTCGGTTAACCATTGAAAAAAGTCTTTTTTTAGAAATTCTATCAAAAGGACAACTATTTGGTCAAGGATGCGGATGGTGAATTGTAGAACTTTGTATTTGTGGCGCCGGCGCCGTTGGAGTTAGAAACAGGATTGACTCAAAGCTTCATCAAGCTTTACAAAATTAGCCTTCCAGTTCCACCATTTTTAGCTTCGCTCAAAGTTCACTACCTAATTTTAGACAAATCAAATTGCAGGTTTTTTGATGGTATTCACTGTAGGTAATCTAGTGGGAATTCTCGCATTTCCGTAAATACATTTGATGTTTTTTGATGGTAATTACCAATTTCCCGGGCAAATATCTAATTTCCGTAAATAAATTTGATATTTTTTAATGGCAATTACCAATTTAGATTTTTGATGGTCTGAGGTGGTAATTTCCTGGCCAAGTACATAATTTCCGTAAATAAATTTGATGTTTTTTTGATGGTAAGTACCGTAAAGTGGGGTGGCTTTGGCACTCGGTGTGAGATTGGCCATTTTTTAGAATTTGTTAGTGGCGCTCTGTACAATTTTGATGTTTATTATTTGGCAGTTTAAAATATTGTAGCATATAGGGCAAACCTTCCTCTTACCTCCAGTATAATTTTTTTCGTAATCAATTGCTTGGTTATTGCAAAAAAAAATTTTTTTTAGACGACAAAAATTCTACCAAAATTGAAGGTCAAAAAACTTCTCCTGCCCCTTAGGTAAGTGACTGGAGCGGAAATTCTTCACCGCCATTGTGATTGTACATCTTTCCCCTTGTAGTACCACCCGAATTTAATGGGGGTAAATCTGCCCCCTGGCTCTACCCCCTGGCCAAACTTAGACCTACATTTTTACAGGTTGGGAGGGTAAGTTTGGCTGCCCTAGGAGCCAGGGGGGTGATTTACCCCCACTAAATTTGGGTGGTACTACAAGGGGAAAGATGTACAATCACAAGGGCGGTGAAGAATTTCCGCTCCAGTCACTTATTTAGTGAAGTTGGGAATGAAAGAGAGAAATTTGTTTGTTTTTATATGAACATTGTCTATTTTTATAAATAAAGTATCTTTTTGACGTTCAATAGAATATAATGCATTTATGACACAGAAAATGTGCGTTACAAGGGTTTTATACCCTACAAAATTGGCAAATGCTAAAAAAATATTTTTTTGTGGCCAATCTTAAACCTAACACGGTTTAAATTGATTTAACATGCAAAATGAACACGTGGCCAATTTGACCCCCACTTGCTAGGTAACATTGGCCACCCTAATTTTTTGGAATATTTTTGTTCAAATTGAATAAATTAAAATATACATAGCACAGTCTGAAAGTACGCATCGAGACCCGTATATACACAAAATTTGGAATAAATCGGCCAATTGTGTCAAAAGTTACAGCCTTTTAAACTTCAAAAGTGGTCAATTCGACCCCACTTTACGGTACCAATTTAGATTTTTGATGGTCTCAGGTGGTAATTTCTCTTCCAAATAATACCTACACAGAGCACCATGGACTATCAAAAGTCTAAATAATTTTTGTGATGATTTTGACAGGGATCCCAAAATTCACAATTAAAAGAAAATTTTTTCTCCTAAGTTAACTTACAACAGCGAATTTAGTACTGGTCCGAATTCGAAGTTCGGACGGGACAAAAAAATGTATGTGAAAGCCAAAAAAATGTTAATTTTGGCCTCTTTCACAGTCTTCCACATCAAAAAAACTCAGATATCGTCCGAAGTAGTCTGAGGTACTTAATCACTTTCGAATTTTTTATAAACAAATTGCTTACATTAGTAAGTACTTAGGTACCTATTTGCTTTGGTAGGTACTCATTTATCTCTATACTTATCAGCAGGCTTTACAATTTATTACACTTGTATATGCAGGGTTCAAGGTACAGGTGACTGACGATGAATTAGCGAATTTCATGGATAAATAAAACTTGTCTGTTCCTAATTTAAAATGTCTGGTTTTGGCGATTAAGTAATTTACTGAGCGTAAAGGAGGTTAGGTGGAAAGTGTAGTGCGACCCAAATGAGCATGTCAGGTAAGTTTCTGCGCATTTTCACCAAATTAAATGCGTTTTGTTTTTCTTCAAATTAAATGTTTCGCTGTATTTTTTTGATTAAAATCAAATGAACCAAAAAATTAAACCTCAATTAATCACGCAGATTGTGATCGAAGGCCACTGTGTGGGTCACAATTTCAAAATTCAATTATTTTGATTCAAATTGTTCACTTTACGTTCATCAACCATGAACTTAGCAGTCTGTCTTCTCTTTACTATTTTAATACCTATTTTCGGCCGGATTAGTGAGTACCTACTTACAAAACGATCTTTGATTGGTCGTGCGATTTACCACGTGATATTTTTTCTATCTATTCCAGCGCCATACACCGAGGAGCAGTTGGCCAAGGTCCCCCCAGTGAATTTCGCCAAAGCCAACGCCAGCAAATCCGACGTTTCGTATTTCCTATTCAAAAATTCCTCCCAAACTGAAGGACTACCCTTGGCTGAAAAAAATACCGAAATCATCGACAAGAATCTTCAAACAAAAGTTTTTCTTCACGGATTCACCACAAACCCCGACACTTCTCCGTGGTTCCCGATTCTCAAAAATGAATATTTCAAAAAGGGCCCCCATAATATTATTTACGTGGATTGGTCCAGGGCCGGGAATTTAACATTTGAAATCTCAGCAGCGAACGTGGATCCCATTGGAGAATTCATCGCTGATCGTTTAATTAATTTGCAGATTCCTGTTGAAAACATCCACGTGATTGGACATTCGCTTGGTAGCCACGTGGCCGGCTTTGTGGGCAAACACGTTTGGCAGAAGACTGGAAAAAAAATTGCGAGAATCACCGCCCCCGATCCTGGAGGTCGGTACAATTTTTCGAACGGACAATTCTTTGAATTTTAAACTAAATTTCCAAAATTCTATAATACAGGGTGAGTCTTAAATACACTACGTCCTTTATACAACAGAATCTACTGTTGAAATGATGGGGGTTGGTGCAAAAATGAACGGTCAATTGTGATTCCTTTTGATGTTATAAGCCGTTAAAGATCCTAATGAACACGGTTACGTATTTTAAATGTAGGTAGGTATACAATACTATATGCCATACGTTGATATCAGGTATTAAATAGTACGCAACTTATACGTATAAATGTTCATCCCGTATACGTATGTTTAGACGTATATTATACTGATATTATATTAGTAAAAGAACAAAAATAACCGAAAATGTATACGTATAAGTATACTTACTTAATCCTAGCGCCTTTCTACCCTTATAGGGTGTAAGGCGGGGTTGAGTCGGTTAGTTGTGTATTGCTCTCCATGCATCCCTCCATTTTTTCCTATTTTGCGTTATCTGTTTCACTTCACTCCAGTCTATGTTACACCCTCTGTTAATGTTTTTTTTTGGCCTTCCCCTTTGCTTCTTCTTTCCAGTTCGCGCTTCGTACACTTTCCTCACCAGATTGTTCTCGTTCATTCGCATTACATGACATAACCATCGTAGTTGTCCTTCTTCTATTGTTGTACTAATCGGTTTTGTATTGAGATTTTCTCTGAATGTTGTGTTCTTGATTTTATCTAATCTTGTCTTTCCCTCTATCTTCCTTAGGTATCTCATTTCCATGCTTTGCATTCTGTTCTTCTGAGTTTCAGTTATCGTCCACGCTTCTGGACCATAGATTAAGATTGGCTTTGCTACTTTTTCAAAAGTTTGTACTTTCGTTTGTTTCGGTATTTCTTTGTTCGTCAGAAAGGAGTTTTTTATACCTTTAAATAGCCTCCCTGCTGCTCCCGTTCTTTCTATTATTTCTTTCTTTAAACTTCCATCCTGTGCTATCATAGTTCATAGGTACTTTTTTACTTGTTCCAGAGTCACATTGTCTACCCTTATTTTGTGTTCTTTTTCTGAGTTGCTTATTATCATTCATTTAGTTTTGTTCGTGTTTATCTTCATGCTTTTGTTGCTCAAAATTCGGTTGTATCTTACTATGTTTTCGTTAAGTGTTTTTTCATCCTTGTCTATTAGCACCATATCGTCGCCGTAGCATATTTCTGATATCTTTACTTCTTTCATTCTCCAGTGTCCTATTTGGTATTGTTTCACATTTTCTTTTGCTTCCTTAATTGCTTCGTCTAGAACTAAGGCAAATAGTTGTGGGCTCAGTATACATCCCTGTTTCACTTCTTTCGTTGTTTCAAATAAGCTTGATTTTTCGTGTCTTGATCTTACGAAGTTTTTCGTTCCTTTGTACAGGCTTTTTACCCCTCTGATTAAGATTTTGTCTACTCCTCTCTTCTTCAGTGCTCTCCAAATATCTTCTCTATTCACCCTGTCAATGGCTTTCTCCAGATCTACGAAACATAGATGTATTTCTTCAGCTTCTCTTATGGTTTTCTCACTTATTTGCCTTAGAATAAAATTAGCGTCTGTAACTCCTCTGCTTGGTCTGAACCCATACTGTGTGTCTTCTAAAGTTTCTGCTATTTGCTCTCTTATCCTTTTGCCTAGTATCCTCGCGTATACTTTCGGCACTGAGCTGAGCAGGGTAATTTCCCTATAATTATTACAGTCCTTTATGTCTCCTTTCTTGTAGATAGGTACTATTATTCCTATTAGCCAATCTTCTGGTGCTTTTCCTGTTACTATTACTTTATTTATTATTTTCTTTAACGTTTCTAGAGCTTTTTCTGTTCCAGCTTTTAGCATGTCTGAGGTTATTTGATCCGTCCCTGGGACTTTGCCTGCTTTCATGTTTCTTATAGCTTCCTGTACTTCTTCTTTCGTTACGTACTCCTCTTCTGCAGCCTTTTCCTCTTCTGTTTTTTCCTTCGAATTTTCTATTTCCTTTCCATCCAGTAAGGTCTTGAAATATTGCCACCATCTGTCCATAATATCGTCTTCGTCCCTCAGAACTTCCCCATTATCATCTTTAACACTGTTTATCATTGCCACTTTATTGTGTCTCGCTTTTCTTATTGTTCCGAAGAAAAGTTTCTGGTTATCTTTGTATGCGTTCTCCATTTTATTTCCGAAATCTGACCATGATTTTTGTTTTTCCTCTCTTACTAGCTTTTTGACTTGTTTCCTTTCTCTTTTGTATTCCTCGTAGTCGTTTTGTATAAGTATACTTACAATACCTATATTAGAAAAACGACATCAAAATAACTGAAAATATACGTATGATAAACGTATAACAAATTAGTAAAATAACCTAAATCAAAGAGCCTAAATATAATTATTGAAAATTCGTTATGTAATGTTAATATTAGACAAGGTGAGAAGCGGGAATGCCGGCAGTGTTGCCACTAGAAAAAAAATGTAAGTACTAGATGTACAAGAAGAAAGGTGCTAAAAGTATGGAAAAAGTAAAAAAAAAATTGCGCCGCAGGCTAATATTATTTATTTAAATAAACGTATGTGGAATGACTCAACCGATTTTATATGTTCATAAAAAACGTTTGATTCACGTAAAAACCAATACGTTAAAACGTTATATTGTCTTTACATTTAATATACGTCGAGTAAGACACTAATGGGACAGATACAGGGTGTCCCGTAATTAGGCTGCAATATTTACCAGTGCGTTCTACGATCAAAATTAGGACTAAAAGTTTAGTAAAAATTTTTCGAAAAATCCATCCTAAGGGAGCTGCTGGGTCCCTCTAAGAGGGTAAAAAAATAGTTATTTCTTCAATTTCTTAGGAACGGCTTACGATAGGGTCACGAAATTTGGAACTTTGTCGTAGATTTTGGTGCTGAACAAGGCTAATGTAATGGTTTTTAGCAAAAGCTTCAGGGGCGTGCGTGAGTGGAGGGGTCGCGGACATTTTTGCATCGAACTTTTTTGTACGACACCTTGGGTCAATTGTGCGCACAAATTTGAATTCTCCGCACATTTTTACGTAAAAAGGTGCTTTAGCTGAAACTCGATAGCTCAAGCCGTTTTCGGGGAAAATCGATTTGAAAGTTGACTTTCGTGGAGTAAAAGTGGGTAACTGTGGCACTCAAAATACCTAAAATTATCAGATGCTGCGTGATCAGGAAAAAACAAATAAGTTTAACTTACTTGCATCTCATATGCTTGAAATTCCAAAGGAAATCACAAGAAAATGGATTTTCCATACTCTATCCCATCAATTTTGCACATTTTCGGCGTGGAAAAAGAACTTCAAAACGATTTTCCTCAAAAATGGCCAGAGCTATCGAGTTTCAACTAGACTACCTTTTTTACGTAAAAATGTACAAGGAATTCAAATTTGTGTTTATAATTGACCCAAGATGTCATACAAAAAAGTTCGATAAACAAATGTCCGCGGCCCCTCCACTCACGCACGTCCTTGAAACTTTTGCCAAAAACCATTACATCAGTTTTGTTCAGCACAAAAATCTACGACAAAGATCAAAACTTCGTGACCCTATCATGAGCTGTTCCTCAGAAATTGAAGAAATAACTTTATTTTACCCCCTTTGAGGGGCCATAGCTCCCTTAGGATGGATTTTTCGAAAAATGTTTACTAAACTTTTAGTCCTAATTTTGATCGTAGAACGCACTGGTAAAATATTGCAGCCTAATTACGGGACACCCTGTATAATGGTTTTATTTACGTATATTATTCGTAATATAATAAGAAAGAAAAATACGTATAATAAGTGTCAATTTCATCACGTTTAACAATCATACATAATATATAAGGATAGAAAATGTACCGGAACCAATTATCTACCAAAAATGCGTATAAGAAACGTCTAATATACGGTCATGTGTTTATTGGGATCTTAATTTTTATTAAACGTTTTTTTAAATATTTTCTGAATGGTGTATAGCAGGATTCTGAAATTTGGCACAGAATTGTTACAGATCAAAAGGCAGATGGTACCTTAGATATTATTCGAGAATCGCAACCGGATTATACGGGGTGGTGCTAATGTTATTTGTTTTGGAACTTTTTTGTCTACGTAAATATTGTTAATTTTTTGGTCTTTCTGATTTTCTAAAAGAACTGACCGTTGAACAAGAAAATTGAAAAATTAGAAAAACATGCTGCAGGTAATCACCATAAAACCAATGATATAACTTTACGTAATAAAAAATGAAATTAGCACCCATGCTTTTTCTTCAGTTTTGAACGTGGGTTCTGGGCACAGATCTAGGACGACACCTTCAATGCAAAAAGCAGTTGAAATGTGATACGTGCCAACGCACATTTTCATCATTTTTATTGAAATTTTTGGTCTATTATGATCATCATGTCTTGGGTTTTGTCAATTTTCCTCGTGAGCGGTTAGTTTTTTCGAAAAATTTTAAAAACCAAAAAAGTTTTAGAATTGAACTAGGAATAAGGGCTCATGAGCAAATTAGCAATATTTACGTAGATAAAAAAGTTCCAAAACAGATAACATTAGCACCACCCTGTATAACAAGGTTATTGCGATTCTTCAATAAAATTTAAAGTAACATCAGCTCCTTGGTCTATAACACTTCTGTGCAAAATTTCAGAATTCTGCTACACACCCGTTCAGAAGATATAAAAAAAAACTTTCAAAATTAAGATTTTTGATGGCTTATAACATCAAGTCAAGAGGAATCACAATTGACCATTAATTTTTGCACCAACCTCCATCATTTTCACAATAGATTCTGTGGTATAAAGGATGGGGTGTAGTTCATACTCACCCTGTATAAACTTTCTCCATTCGAATAATTGTTCGTTCGATGAATAAATTGTCCGTTCGAAGAATTTTTTTCGAAAACTTGCCCGCAGGTCCAGGATTTCATAATCTGGCTCCAAATTTGCGATTATCTGAAGACGATGCAATTTTTGTCGATGTTATCCACACGGATATTGGCTATTATGGCATAATAAAACCCATTGGACACGTGGATTATTACCCGAATGGCGGCAGGAACCAGCCCGGCTGTCCGTCAAAGAACGAAGACGGTATAAAATTCTTATCGTTTTTTATTGTTTAATATTTTTTTGGTTTTAGACAATTGTAGCCATGCCAGATCTCTTTATTTCTTCGGGGAGAGTATTTTGAATAAAAACCAAAAGGCTTTGCCGGCCAAATTGAACGAGAAAAATGAAGTCGAGGTGATTTTGTGCGGGGAACGAATTGTTTTTGGAGATTCGACCCCGATTACTGCAAGGGGGTGCTTTTATTTTGAGACGAACTCTCAACCACCGTTTCTTCAATAAAAAACCAACAAAAATGATAAAAGAATTAACTACCTACAGTTCATTTTCACCCCTCTGGACTTTTCATCCCCCTTAACAAATTTTCAACCCCCCGAGCGTTAATTTTGTAAAATTCAACAACTGCTTTCTTAGCAATGACACGGGAAATAAAATCAGTACAGGGTAAATAGTTTCGGCAACATTACTGCCATCATCAGACATACGATGTTACTATAGGTAGCCATCTACTCAAGATGGACCTACGATGTTACTAGGTAGCCATTTACTCAAGATGGCTACCTATTAACATTGTAGGTTGACGATGGCAGTAATGTTGCCGAAACTACTTACCCTGTACTAATTTATTGAATCAAATACACTTGATTTTAAGAAGGAAGGATTTTATTTCCGGTATTATTGATTTACATTTTATTTATTTTATGGGGCTTGTGATTTTTCTATAATTTAGAGCCATTTTCATTAAATTTTAATCTAACCGCAACACCTTTCACCCTCAAAACCCTCGCAAGGAAAATTTACGCAGACCGCTTCTTTTTCGTGTAATTTTCCCTAGTTCTACTTAACTTTAACTGCAGTTTATTTTCACCCCCTTGACTTTTCATCCCCCTTTCGCGTTGTTCTACTGAACTACGGTTAATTCTCATCCCCTTTAAGTTTTCATCCCCATTTACGATTTTTCAACCACCTAAGTGCAAAATTCGTGAAATTTAGTTTTTCTTCGGCCTACGGCTCGTACCATAAATCACCCGAGGGAGCAATAATCATTACACATGAATAGAATACTATGATGTTTTATCCACGGATTGGGGTAAAGCGAAAAAATCTCTCACTCATTGTATAATGAGTCCATTCTGTAACACCCGTGGATAAAAGTCTTAATTGGCATTGGCTTATTTTCGTGTTATATTTTGTAATTCTTTTTAGCCACAGTTAATCTTCACCCCTCTTGACTTTTGATCACCTTTCGCAATTTTCACCATTTTTGTTTTTTTTCGGTAGTTATTGTCATTTATACTCATTTGGTTCATATTTTCACTCTTTTTAACGTTTCAACCTTCTTCTCTTCTATTTAACTGCTGTAGGGGAGACTGGGGAGAGTTTGGACACTGGGAGACAATTGCCCACTTATAGGTGACAGACGTCCCTGCATAATTTAATGAAGCTAGCTTCAATCACCACATTTAATGTTCAACTTATTAGGTTCAGTTTAAAAAAGTCGTATAATTTTAACAACCGTATCGTTATTTTTGCATTTTTTTTGAACAAATCATCCTTTGCATGATTTCCTCCAGTCCACTGCCTCCCTTAGTCCTGGTCGTTGTCCCCCGGCGTAGGGGTGATAATGGATAATGTGCAACCAACCATGTTAAAAAATAAGAATTAAAAAAAAATTATTGTATGATTATACTGTGAAAGAGGATTTCAAGCCAAAGGTTCACTCTACATCCCCGTATAAAAAGAATCACAAAATAAGTTAAGAAGGCTTAGCTGTGCCACGAAATATAAAAAATTTCCGTAGTTTCCCCAGTCTCCCCTACCTAAATCTAAATTTTCATTCAATTGGACTTCTCATCCACTCCATAATTTTTCAACCCTCTGAGTGTTAATTCTACAGATTTCTCAAATTTTGTGTTTTTTGTTCATTTTCTACTGTTTAATTCTGTAACAAAAAATTTTCAACATTTGGTTTTTTTGACACATCTGTGCGTCTGCGGAGACACTACTATTAGAAGTGCGATGGCTTTTTATAAAACTTCAGATTAACCGTTGATGTGATTGGCCCCCAACGTATTTTTTTCCATTCTTGTGTTGTAAGGGAATTATTTCGGAACGCACCTTTACAGTGACTAACGCATAGGCAGGAGCCCGTTCAAAAAGTCATCTTGAGCATTTTCTGTCTTCGTTTTACCTTTAGAAGAGATATCTTCTATTCTTTTCTAATTTACTCAACGGTTACCCAGAGCTACGTTTCTGAACGCACCTCAGCAGGTAAAAGTCAAAGTCGCCTTTGCCTAACAGCACGATACACGTATTACCGGTATGCTACAAACCGAACCAAAACTCGTCGCTGTGGCGCAGGTGACGTCACTGCGAAGCAGAAATGCCGGAAAGTTCGTATTACCGTACGGCAGACCACGGAAATTTTCTCCATTAAAGCATTTCTGCAGTGAATATTTAAATTCAGCACAGATCAACCCCATGTCTGGTTGTGCAGGGTCCATTTGCAGAAATTATAACAGGAAAACCAAATTATTCTAAAAGAAAAAGAGCTTGCAAAGTCCTGGGTTATGGCATGTCGACGTCAAGAGAAAATTAATTTAAAGAATGGTAAATCTATTAAGAGTAAATTGGCACTGGCACCACGTGTGACACCATCCATACCCGATTAGGTATTATAGTTTGTCAAGAAATAATTGAACAGCCATAAAGACAAACCTTTTAACTTAAGTCGACCGCCCGTTGAGGTTGACAACGCAGGGGAATTCCCTCCATAAATCTTTCTACACAGCCCAAGTGTTTAACTACGAGAGCGCCGTACAAGATTTTATGAGGGAATTCCCCTGCATTGTCAACCTCAACGGGCGGTCGACTTAAGTTAAAAGGTTTGCCTTTATGGCTGTTCAATTATTTCTTGGCAAAGTATATGCCTTCCTCTTTTGTCCCCGAATTTCTGTGAATTCTTTAAAGGAGATGGCTCCACACGTTATATTTTTTCAGGGCTGGTCATCGGACTGAGTTCTTAATGTTGAATGAGTTGAAAAATTTAAAATATCCTCACTTCAAGGGGTTTCGCTCGTGAATTTTGTCATCAAAAGTCGCAGTAGAGGAGATCAAAATAATGAAATATTCTATGATGGGTACCGAGAATCATATCCGAGAATAAGCGATTTTTCTTTTCGTTGTCAGCGTTGCTGACTTTCAGTGATTTTGTCATATAGGCCCTTGTTGGTGCCGGGGATTTGACTTCATGCAGTTATTCATAAATGCGTTAAAAAAGAATTTTTGTGAGTCTTATATTAACTTTAAAATTGAGTTTTTGAAAAATTTAATATGTTCGCTTATTGAAATTTGCAGAAATTTGGAAAGAAAAAATTAATAAGTTAGCTATACTGAATATTTTGCAATAACTAACAGTTGAGGTGGAGTTAAATTATTAAATAAAAAAACCTAGAGGAAAAACCACTTTTTCTATTTCGGTTTCCTAATGAACACTTTATAGCACCCAAACGCGTTCTCTAATGTGCTCTATTAGAGCACGGCTTTTGTTTACATCGTAACCTAGACAACAATTGTGTCCAACAATCGCCAACTGTCAAGCGAACATTGACCTCTGTCTGTGAAAATGGAAAACCATTTTTTTTAACAAATTGGGTATCCGAAATAGAAAAAATTGTATAAAAAACGTGTTTCATAAGGCTCTTATCGCACTCGGATTTTGTAAAACTCGGGCTATTCGCCCTCGTTGTCCAAACATCCTCGTGCGATAATAATTGGCCTTATGAAACGTGTTTTTTAATATACTATTTTCTATTTCGGTTTCCTAATGAACACTTTATAGCACCCAAACGCGTTCTCTAATGTGCTCTATTAGAGCACGGCCTTTGTTTACATCGTAACCTAGACAACAATTGTGTCCAACAATCGCCAACTGTCAAGCGGACGTTGACCTGTCTTTGAAAATGGAAAACCAATTTTTTTTCTAGCAAATTGGGTATCCGAAATAGAAAAAATTGTATAAAAAACGTGTTTCATAAGGCTCTTATCGCACTCGGATTTTGTAAAATTCGGGCTTTTCGCCCTCGTTGTCCAAACATCCTCGTGCGATAATAATTGGCCTTATGAAACGTGTTTTTTAATATACTATTTTCTATTTCGGTTTCCTAATGAACACTTTATAACACGCAAATGCGTTCTCTAATGAGCTCTATTAGAGCACGGCTTTTGTTTACATCGTAACCTAGACAACAATTGTGTCCAACAATCGCCAACTGTCAATCGAACATTGACCTCTGTCTTTGAAAATGGAAAACCAATTTTTTTCTAACAACTTGGATATCCGAAATAGAAAAAATTGTATAAAAAACGTGTTTCATAAGGCTCTTATCGCACTCGGATTTTGTAAAACTCGGGCTTTTCGCCCTCGTTGTCCAAACATCCTCGTGCTATAATATTTGGCCTTATGAAACGTGTTTTTTAATATACTATTTTCTATTTCCGTGTCCTAATGAACACTTTATAACACGCAAATGCGTTTTCTAATGAGCTCTGTTAGAGCACGGCTTTTGTTTACATTGTAACCTAGACAACGATTGTGTCCAACAATCGCCAACTGTCAAGCGAACATTATTATTGTTATTATTATTAAATGTAGATTACATGCTGAGTTATAAAAACTATTAGCACAGTATGAGAGTGACATTCATAAATGATAAAAGAATTACAATGAGTGTACAAAATAAAGCAAAACTGAGATAAGAAGATAAATTAAACTGAATTAAATTAAATTGATGCCAAAGCTGTCCATAATGAAATGAAGGGAAAAAGAAAAGCAATTGTGTCTTTGAAAATGAATATTTTCTTATTTCTAACAAGTTGGTATCCGAAATAGAAAAAATTGTATAAAAAACGCGTTTCATAAGGCTCTTGTCGCACTCGGATTTTGTAAAACTCGGGCTTTTCGCCCTCGTTGTCCAAACATCCTCGTGCGACAATAATTGGCCTTATGAAACGTGTTTTTTAATATACTATTTGGGCTGCATAATATCAATTCAATTTACTTCGAGCCCGAATGCTTCAAAAACATCACCTATCCATGAAGCAATATAGAAAAAGACGGAAGTCCATTACCATTCTACTACCTAAGAAATAATTATAAGAACTAAAAATTGATTTTAAGCTATTTGTAATGTAAGTTCTTATTCTTCACTAACCAAAATTGAAAAGTTATATTGACAGGGTGATTTTAAAACAGTGAAATAGCTTGAAAACTTCGAATTCCCGATTTCCCGCACCTAGTCCCTAGGTTTTGCTTCGCAGTGACGTCAATTGTGCGAGAGAGCGCGACAATCCGATGCGCAAGAGCATACCGGTAATACGTGTATCGTGCCTAACAGTTGCCTCGTAGCTCCGCCCAGTTTTTTAACAATTTGGGAGAAGTGCGCGTCGGGTGATACTTAGTTGAAAAAATGTGAGAAAATCGTGAAAATTCCGGACATGTTTTTCTATAATTTTCAGTAACTACGAAAAGTTGATTGTTTTTTACTGTTTTGGCGGCAAATGCTCGAAAATCGGACGGATTAAAAATTGATCGATGGTAAGTAAAAATTTTCAACAAAATCGAAGGTACCTTTGACTTTGACAGCTCCGTTCTGTTTGTCAACAATTGCTGGTTTTGACAGTACCTACGGAATCGCAACGGGAACGGGTGCCCCTCGGGGTGCCCTTTTGTTGAAACAATTAAGAAAATTTTGCACATTTCTTGCAATTTTTTATCCGTTTTGTGAGATTTCTGGTACTTCACAAAATAAAGTGTTCGAAAATTTGGAATTCGGAATAATGGGTAACCATCAGCGAAACTGCTTGCAAAAATCGACTGGAATCTCACGACCGGTAAGTGTTTTTAGTGCCGAACCATTTGCGCAAGCACTGTACTTTTAGTGAATTCGCTCGCTCGCTCGCTCGGCCGGCCGTCCGTCTACTCTATCCATCGCATAACTTGAGAACGAAAGCAGATATCGAGCTGAAATTTTGTACACATGTGTATACCCCGAAAATCTCGGCGGGGATTGTTGTTGGGCCATCTCGAACCAGGGGGGTGGGAGTTAGGGGTGAAAAACTGAAAGAAATTACAATTTTTGACGTTTGATCGCGAACGCTGCCTCAACGCTTGAAGCTAGAGCAAAAGTTTGTAAGGAGGAATTGTCGGCAATAAAAAGATCTACAAAAAAGTCCGCGACGGCATATAGCTATCTACGATGGGTAGCTCCTTGGTAGCTCACCGAATCGTTTTTGTTTTAATTTTTGACGAAAATAGCTTCAGTGGCTTATTGTCGGCTATCCGTAACAGACATTTATATGCTGTCGCGGACTTTTTTGTAGGTCTTTTCGTTGCCGACATTTCTCCCTTATACGATTTTAATCCATCTTCATCTTCAAGCGTTTAGGCATCGTTCGCAGTAAAAGCGCGAGAATGCGAGTTTTTTTTCGGGATCGAAAAACTATTAATTGTAATAACTCGAGAATCAGTGGAGATATTTTACTGAAACTTGATATGCGTTTTTGACGTACAAGTCTGTTGAATTTGAGGGGGTGTCAATTTTGGGGCATGAAATTTAGGGGTTGAAAATCACAAAAATACGAAAATTTAGAAATATTTTGCACATGGAGGTCTGAAACCACATATATTTTGACATTATTTGATAAGGGATGATTTTAACCTCCCCAACTCCATCACAATTTAAAATAAAAATGCAGCAGAGAAGCGGCTGGAACCTCCCCATCGCGTGGATCTTTGTATTCTGTGTAGATAGTAGTCAATTCAACAGATTTTTTTTTATCCTTATCGTCTGACGTCTGTGACTAATTTCGCAATTTTCTGACAAATACCGACATCACCTCGTACATCACCCATCACATTTGACAATATGTTCCTTTTAAGGTTAATCTTTTGCCAACTTTTTGACAATAACTGCCACTTTATGTCATCCACTGTCAGCCTGCTCCCTTTTAATGAGAAAGAATTTTTTCAATATTTTCCACTGAAATGGCAGAAACTGTGAATACATTTTTAGAACCAGAATTTGATCGTCTTTCTAATGGCGACATAAAAAAGAGGCCTTGTATTTAAAATTTTAAGTTGATATGCTTAAATGGCAGTTCGCGTGGGCCAATTGCTCCCAAAAGCCTTTCAGGTCTTCAACGGGTCACCTAATCTCCATGTACCAAATTTCAGCCAAATCGATTCAGTAATTTGGGCTATAATGTGTTTTTACTGTTGTTATAAAATTTCGATTTTTTGAACCAAACAGCGCTAAATGCGAATTAATTTTGTCCTATTTAAAACCAAGATTTGAAGACCCTTCTGATGGTGACAATAAATCTTTCAAAAACTTGTTTTTAATGGTTTAATGATTGAATAATTTTAAATTTGGAAATTGGTGTGCCAAAAGGACACTTTCCGTGAGTCGATGGAATTCAAAATTTGTTCAGCTTTTCGAGGTGTAATACAATCCCTATGTGCAAAATTTCAGCCAAATCGATTCAGGGGCTTGGGCTGTACCGCGATTTTAAAGTTTGATAAAAATCAATTTTTTTTTAAATTTTTGGTCAAAAGGGCACTAAGAATGAATACATTTTTAGAAGCAGAATTTGAAGGTCTTTCTTATGGTGACGTGAAAAATGGGGGTTTGCATTTAAAATTTAAAAGTTGATGTGCCAAAATGGCATTTCCGGTTGCACGATTGGCTCCAAAAGCTTTTCAGATCTAAGTTGGGTTATGAGATGCCTACGTACCAAATTGCAGCCAAATCGGCCCAGTAGTTTTGGCTGTGGCGTGTTTACAAACGTACGTACGAACGTACGAACGTACGTACGTACGTACGAACGTACGTACGAACATACACACAGACACATTTTATAAACCACTTTTCTGGGTTCCTGAGACCTCAAAACGTGGAGATCTGGTGCTATCTCAAATTCGAAAATTTTAGTGATTGCAGTAACCTCCCATTTTTTTAAAATTGTGATGGGGTTGGGGAGGTTAAAAATGGGAGGTTACTGCAATCACTAAAATTTTCGAATTTGAGATAGCACCAGATCTTCACGTTTTGAGGTCTCAGGAACCCAAAAAAGGGGTTTTTAAAATGTGTCTGTGTGTATGTACGTACGTACGTTCGTTTGTAATCACGCCACAGCCAAAACTACTAGATTTGGCTGAAATTTGGAGCATAGGCATCTCGTAACCTAACTTAGATCTGAAAAGCTTTTGGAGCCAATCGTGCAAGCGGAAATGCCATTTTGGCACATCAACTTTTAAATTTTAAATGCAAACCCCCATTTTTCACGTCACCATAAGGAAGACCTTCAAATTCTGCTTCTAAAAGTGTATTCATTCTTAGTGCCCTTTTGACCAAAAATAAAAAAAAATTGATTTTTATCGGACTTTAAAATCGCGGTACAGCCCAAGCCCCTGAACCGATTTGGCCGAAATTTTGCACATGGGGATTGTATTACACGTCGAAGAGCTGAACAAATTTTGAATTCAATCGACTCACGGAAAGTGCCGTTTTGGCATACCAATTTCCAAATTTAAAATTATTCTCTCATTTGACCATTAAAAACAGGTTTTTGAATGATTTATTGTCACCATCAGAAAGGTCTTCAAATTCTGGTTTTAAATAGGACAAAATTAATTCGCATTTAGCGCTGTTTGGTTCAAAAAATCGAAATTTTATAATAACTGTAAAAATACATTATAGCCCAAATTACTGAATCGATTTGGCTGAAATTTGGTACATGGAGGTTGGGTGACCCGTTGAAGACCTGAAAGGCTTTTGAAAGCAATTGGTCCACGGGAAGTCCCATTTAAGCATATCAACTTAAAATTTTAAATACAAAACCTCCTTCTTTATGTAGCCATTAGAAAGGCGATAAAATTCTGGTTCTAAAAATGTGTTCACAGTTTCGGCCATTTCAGTGGAAAATAGAGAAAAAAATCTTTCTCATTAAAAGGGAGCGGGCTGACAGTGGATGACATAAAGTGGCAGTTATTGTCAAAAAGGTGGCAAAAGATTAACCTTAAAAGGAACATATTGTCAAACGTGATGGGTGATGTCCGAGATGACGTCGGTATTTGTCAGAGAATTGCGAAATTAGTCAAGGATTAAAAAAATTCTGTTGAATTGACTACTATCTATACAGAATATAAAGATCCACGCGATGGGGACGTTCCAGCCGCTTCTCTGCTGCATTTTTTTTTTCTGCAAGATGAAACAGAAAGGGGTGCAAACTAGGGGTTGAAGCTCCAAATTTCACATAAGTGTTGCTTGAAATTCAAGCAATTCGATAACTTTTAATCAATGGCCCAGAAAAAGTTTTGAGCATATATTTAGTCCTTAGACCCTTAGATTACCAATGACAGGAAGAGAAAAAAATTGCACCTCTAAAACTCAACCTCTTCAACCTTGAAACAAAAAATTCACTTAGAGGAAATGTAACCCTTGGATCACCTATTACCGGAGGAAACTAATTGAACACAAAAAATTGCACCCCTGAAACTCGCCCCCTTCAACCACAGAAACTTGACTTGGAGGAAATTTAACCCTTGCACCGCCTACAACCGAAAGAGTTGAATTGAACAAAAAAACTACGCCCCTTAAACTCACCCTCTTCAACCCCGAAACACAAAAAAATGACTTGGACGGAACTTAAACCTTTTACCACTCATTAACGCAGGAGACTATTTTGAACGCAAAAAATTGTACCCCCAAAACCCACAGTCTTCAACCCTCGAACACAAATAATTGACTTGGATGAAATTGAGCCCTTGGACTATCTACAACAGAAACAGACTAACTGAACGCAAGAAGTTGCAACCCCGAAAACCACCTCCTTCAATCCCCAAATACGAAAAATTGACAAACAAATAATTGACTCAGTGGAAATTTAACCCTTAAACTACTTGTTAATGGAAGATATTAATTGAGCGCAAATGAATTTAAGATTTGGACCACTGTTATTGGAGGATAGGTAGCAAGTAAGCGCCTCCGAAACCCATCGCCCTTCAACCCCTGAGGATAATAATTGAACGGAAAAAATTGCACCCCCTTCAACCCCCAACACAAAAAATTTACTTGGCGGAAGTTTGATGCTTTTTTCTGTAAAGTGTGTAAAGTACATAGCTATACCGTAAGGCTGGCTTGAAAACAGTTTGCCACTCTTTGTCCTGTAAATTTTTTACTATTTACGTTACAGGTATAAATAAATCAGGTAATGTGACATCAGTTTTGGAGAACACAGTAATGTATTTTACTGCTAGCGTCATCTCATGAGTTATGCACCTAATACGACTTATGTCATGACGTCATGACATAAATCAACCTAGAATCAGCCCCTAAAGTATAGAACTTTCAGTCAAATAGTTCTTGCAAAAACGCAACATGTTATCTGAGGTTATGTCCTGCCAAAAAGGTTTATATTTCTTCTCAAAGTCAACATACAAGTATGTATACGTTAGGGTGGTACAATTTGTTTTGTAATTCAATTGATGAAATTTTTTCAGCAATAAATAGCAACCACCATGTACTAAATATAACTGTACTGAATTTGATACGAATCAAGTTGACAAAAGTAAAAAAAAACTCGAAAAAAATATATCGATAATAAATACAAGAATAACAAACACGAGACAATAGGATACCCCTTATCATAGATCGCTACTTGTCGATTTTGTAATTAAATCTAAAGTCCGCTGATTTTCTTCATCCAACAAAGTTTTCGCAATTTTATTTGGGTCACTAGCAGTCATCGCCATAAACTCCTCTAAGCTAATGCTTTGCTTCAAAACGTTTCTCTTTTCAGGAAAATCGTTTACGTCCAAATCTTTAATAAGATTCGAAGCAGTCTCGAACGCTTTATAAATGTGGCTAGAAAAAAGTACCTTTAAAAATGCTACTTTTATTATAAATTACCAGACGTCAGGCTTCGACTCCATTTTGTGATAAAAAAATTTTACGTACACCAAATTTGTGAAGAAATATCGAAGCTTCGATCTGATTATAACTACCATTAGTATTGGAATTATTTCACTATTGTTCACGACTGGAATTTCATTTTCCTTCTCGGAGGTTTTCGATATAACTGAGACAATGGCGGTTTTAAGTTCTGCAAAGACGAGATCGTAAGTTGTGCAAAGGCAGTCCATCTTTTCCATTGGACTCTTGTATCTGTCTAAAACCGACAATTCTACCACCTGAAAAATATTATTGATATAATAATTTTTATGAAAAGTTGTTCACAGCTGTTTTTAAGGGAATAGCGTGGTTTTCATCAGCTCCAAATTGTTCGGCGGAAATATTGTTTTCGCAGAATTTCTTGCATTTTTCGAAAAAATCCGTGTCATTTTCGTTGAGTTTTGCTTTAAACGTCGGGAGGAATAAGTCATGGATTCTGTCGAAGGCGATTCTGCAAAGATATCTTTTATTCACGACGACAGGGCGTAACATTAAACCTAATGACCTAATTTTTACTATGTAGAGTTTAGTCTTTTACGAAATTGTTTGCATTCACGGGAGTAAAGTACAATTTTAATCCCGAAGCCAAAATTGAGATTCATTTTACTCCCTAGGGAAAGTGTGAATCCGTTCATCCCTGCCGGTAATAATAATCAACACCACATACAGGGTGAGTCTGAAAGACTCCACATCCTTTATACCACAGAATCTACTGTTCAAATAATGAAGCTTGGTGCAAAAATTATTGGTCAATTGTCATTCCTCTTGATGTTATAAGCCTCCAAAGATTTTCATTTTTAAACATTATTTTTAAATATCTTTCGAAAGGTGTATCGTAGGATTTTGAATTTTTGCAGAGCATTGTGACAGACCAAGATGCAACTACTGATGGTACTTAAAACATTATCCAAAAAGCGGATCCCTGTTATACAGGGTGGCCCCGATGTTATTTGCCCTTGAACTTTCTTATGTTTGAAAATATTGCTAATTTGCCTATGCGGCCGTATTCCCCGTTCAATTCTGAAACTTTTTTGGCTCTTAAAATTTTTCAAAAAAACTAACCACTCACGAGAAAAATTGAAAAAACCGAAAACATGATGCAGGTAATCACCTTAAAACCAATGATGAGTCTACCTCATAAAAAGTGAAATTACCATCAATGTTTTTTCTTCAGTTGTGAGCAATGGTTCTGGGCACAGATGTAGGACAACACCTTCAATGCAAAAAAACAGTTGAAATGTGATGCGTGTCAACGTACACTTTGATTTTTATTGAAATTTTAGGTTTATCACGATGATCATGTTTTCGGTTTTTTCAATTTTCCTCGGGAGTGGTTAGTTTTTTCGAAAAATTTTAAGAGCCAAAAAAGTTTTATAATTGAACGGGGAATACGGCCGCATGGGCAAATTAGCAATATTTTCAAACATAAAAAAGTTCAAGGGCAAATAACATCGGGGCCACCCTGTATAACAGGGATCCGCTTTTTGGATAATGTCTTAAGTACCATCAGCAGTTGCATCTTGGTCTGTAACAATGCTGTGCAAAAATTCAAAATCCTACGATACACCATTCGGAAGATATTAAATAAAAACGATTACAAATGAAGAACTTTGGCGGCTTATAACATCAAGAGGAATCACAATTGACCAATAATTTTTGCACCAAGCTTCATAATTTGAACAGTAGATTCTGTGGTATAAAGGATGTGGAGTCTTTCAGACTCACCCTGTATAAAAAGTGAAGAATAAAATGTTGTATGCAACTGAGGAGTAAAATTCGTTGATTCCCCAATCGATTAAAGACCTTGCTCGCTCCGCTCGCTTTAACCTTGGGATTAAAATTGTAGTTTACTCCCTTGAGAGATAACCATAACTATTTTTTCTTTTTTACCTTTGCAAGGCCTCGTTATATTCCGGATCGCAACTTTCATCAAAAAGCTCTAAATACAATTCCTTAAAAACATCCCCAATTTTCATCAAAGTGGCATTATTCAAACCCCTCAGCTCCTCCATAATCGCATCCCCCTCGCAAATCTTCTCGTAAATTTTTCCAACAACATCGTCCTCGGGCTTTTTATGCATTATTACATTGAACGAACTTGAAAATATTATTCAATCAAATACAACTCGTGATTTAAATATTTACTCACTGCTCCAGTCGCTTCATGTTCGTTTCTGTCACTTTACTGGGACGACCTTGTGTATAGAAATGTTACGTCAATGGCTTTTATATCATAACAATACAGAAATTTATGTTTTATCTGATTAGAGATAATAAACGTGAAAGTTAGGCATTTTTATACTACCAACGCTCTTTTGTTGCGTCTCAGTTGCTTAGCAACCAAATTCAAACAACATGACATTTCAGTTAATCGATATAAGTTGCAGTCATGGACTGGAAAGAAACTGTTACGTCGGTGTCCCAAAAAGTGTTTCCTGGATTATCGCACAAGGTCGATAAAATTTACGGTATTTACTTGGCTGTGTATACAGGGTTGCTCATGTAATTTCCAGGGAATGAGGTAATGTCGAATTTGCCCCTGCAGATGTCGCTGTATTTTAACGTTGTTTTCGCACCGTTTTGGTTTACTGTACTAGTGCTGTATTTGAAAAATAATGTAAGTAATGGAGGTTGAAGTTGAATTTTAACAGTTTTTTTTTAAGTATGGTTGCTTCTCAGAATTGTATAAGTTTATAGTGGTTACTATGCTTGTTACAATATTTTTAGTGGAACTGGCGAGGCTTTATCTGGGATATAAGGGAAATCTTGAAGATAAGGTAAAAATTGGAAAATAAAATGTTTTCTTAAGTTGGTACGTATTTCAAAATAAGACGGAATTTCTTGTTTAAGGTTGATTCCTACTTACCTGACATAAGTTTTGATTAATGATGGCTATTCTACTTAAATCTTTTGCCTTAAGATGAAGATATAATTTTTTCATTTCCTATTTTGTTTAGTTTAGTTAAATTGTTTTAAAGTTGAATTCTAACAGTATTGGTGCCGAAGCATATGCGCAGGCACTGTAGTTTTAGTGAATTCGCTCGCTCGCTCGCTCGGCCGGCCGTCCGTCTACTCCGTCCATCGCATAACTTGAAAACGAAAGCAGATATCGAGCTGAAATCTTGTACACATGTGTATACCCCGAAAATCTCGGCGGGGGTTGTTTTTGGGCCATATCGGACTAGTGGGGTGGGAGTTAGGGTTGAAAAACTGAAAGAAATTACAATTTTCGACGTTTGATCGCGAACGCTGCCTCAACGCTTGAAGCTAGAGCAAAACTTTGTAAGGGGGAATTGTCGGCAATGAAAAGATCTACAAAAAAGTCCGCGACGGCATATACCTATCTACGATGGGTAGCCCACCGAGATCGTTTTTGTGTTTTAATTTTTGACGAAAGTAGCTTCAGTGACTTATTGTCGGCTATCCGTAACAGATATTTATATGCTGTCGCGGATTTTTTTGTAGGTCTATTCGTTGCCGACATTTCTCCCTTATACGATTTTAATCCATCTTCAAGCGTTTAGGCAGCGTTCGCAGTAAAAGCGCGAGAATGCGAGGTTTTTTTCGGGACCGAAAAACTATTAATTGTAATAACTCGAGAACCAGTGGAGATATTTTACTGAAACTTGATATGCGTTTTTGACGTACAAGTTTGTTGAAGGTGATGGGTGTCAATTTTGGGGGATGAAATTTAGGGGTTGAAAATCGCAAAAATACGAAAACTTCTCAAATATTTTGCACGTGGAGGTCTGAAGCCACATATATTTTGACATTATTTGACAAGGGATGGTTTTTTTTCTGCAAGATGAAACAGAAAGGGGTGCAAATTAGGGGTTGAAACTCGAAATTTCACATACCTAAGTGTTGCTTGATATTCAAGCAATTTGATAACTTTTAATCAATGGCCCAGAAAAAGTTGTGAGCGTATATTTAGTCCTTAGACCCTTAGATTAGGTACCTACGACAGGAAGAGAAAAAAATTGCACCTCTAAAACTCAACCCCTTCAACCTTGAAACAAAAAATTCACTTAGAGGAAATGTAACCCTTGGACCACCTATTACCGGAGGAAACTAATCGAACACAAAAAATTGCACCCCTGAAACTCGCCCCCTTAACTCCCAACCACAAAAACTTGACTTGGAGGAAATTTAACTCTTGCACCGCCTACAACGGAAAGAGTTGAATTGAACAAAAAAACTACGCCCCTAAAACTCACCCCCTTCAACCCCGAAACAAAAAAATTACTTGGACGGAATTTAATCCTTTTACCGCTCATTATCACAGGAGACTATTTTGAACGCAAAAAATTGTACCCCCAAAACCCACAGTCTTCAACCTTCGAACACAAATAATTGACTTCGATGAAATTGAGCCCTTGGACTATCTACAACAGAAACAGAGTAACTGAACGCAAAAAGTTGCAACCCCGAAAACCACCCCCTTCAACCCCCAAATACGAAAAATTGACAAACATAAATAATTGACTCGGTGGAAATTTAACCCTTAGACTACTTGTTACTGGAATATACTAATTGAGCGCAAATGAATTTAAGATTTGGACCACTGTTATTGGAGGATAGGTACCAAGTAGGCGCCCCCGAAACCCACCCCCTCCAACACCCGAGGATAATAATTGAACGGAAAAAATTGCACCCCCTCAACCCCCAACACAAAAAATTGACTTGGTGGAAATTTGATGTTTGATATGTACAAAAAAATTCATCAATTGATACACCCTCACGAATTCTTTATCATGAGCATATGCTTCGGCACTACTACTAGGTGCAGATTACATCTGCACCCAAAACTACCAAGTCCAACTCGATTTATGAATCATTCACGGTGAATAAACATCTACAGGGATACACATCGCATTGATATACATCTTCCGTTGGCTTTTTCAACTGCTGCAGTATTCAAAACAAACTGCTTAAAGTACAATTATTTTCTAAAGGACACAGGGGCAGTGTGAGTCAGTCTTTGTTCTGTTGTTGTTAAACTAACTTCCCTTTCATGTGTCAACAAATAATGGACATAACCTCAGCTTTTTTTATAAAAATATACAGCCTGATTCATCCCCACCCGGCTCCTGTGGCCGTTAGAATATGACTGTACTTAATTTTATAAAAACTATAGAACAATAAGAATCACACAGCTGAAAACTAGATGGTAGGTACGTCAATTTTACAAAAGAAAACCCAGTTTGTCTCACACAGGATGAATGTTAAATGTAAAATACTTATGAATTATCTTTGAAGTTGGCACTACTGGAAACTGAAAAAACGCAGCACAAACTTGTGACTTAATAAAACTTACACAGCAAAGTAAGTCAATGTATAAAATTGATTTCTGTTGGCATTATGGCTGTGAAAAGATCTATAAAAAAGCCCGCCACAGCATAACAGGAATCACCTGAAGATTGGGTCTCTTAAGTATATAGGTATGCTGTTCCAGGTTCCCGAACTGGCTGGATTCTGGATGCTATCCCTGCTCCTTCAATTCCCACTGCAAGGATTCCTACTTTTCAACCCCAGTTTTAATTTATTCCCAATTGAAATTATCGTACAATGCATTATGTTTATAATGCTCTGCGTTCAACTAGTCTCCAGTTACACTGCACTGAAATACACAGCGGCCCAACAAGCAACCTACTTCAGAATCATGAAACTGAACTCGGACAGCACCATCAGGGACATTCACAGCCGTTACAAGATCAAAAGTTCTTGATAAAAATCTTGTTGAAATGTATTAAATTCGTTTTGTAACAATTTTTGATACAGTGTATGTCTCAATTTAACTTAAACTTCTTAAATATTTTGGTTAGTATTGACTATGTTTCTTTTTTTTTTTGACTGTAGAGCTCCAAAATCTGAGCCAGTGTTTTACTTCCCTTTTTTATAGGCCGAAATCCCAGCCTACTGCGATTGAATAAAGAGACGGTTAGGTCCACAAAGGAACAATGTTACAAAAAAGAAAATTAAATTAAGTTCATAAATAATAGAAAATAAAGATTGACAACTTGCATTCCAAGCGCTAAGGAGGACTGAATATATTCACGCATTATTTAAGACACAGGTCGGAGCCATATTTAACAACAACTGGTGTTACACAGGGATCCAACCTGGGTCCAATTTTGTTTACAATTTTTATGAACGATTGCCTGAAATTATTTAAATGTAAGGTTTCTGTGTATGCAGATGACCTAAAAATATACTGCTGGTGATTGTATGAAACTTCAGACCGATATAGATAACTTTGTACACTGGTGTAAGATGAACATGTAAAATTTGAATGTTTCTAAGTGTAAAATGATTACTTTCAGTAGGAAAATTAATAATGTAAGTTACGACTATTCAATCGATGGTAATGTTATCGAAAGTGTAAACCAAATCCGAGACTTGGGAACCATTATGGATACATCTTTATCATTTGTACCTCACATAACATATATTTGTACGCGTACTGTAAAGATGTTGGATTTTATAATCAGAAATACAAATTGGTTGAAAGCTTGGTCCATTTTTCAAAGAGGAACTGATGTTTGATTACACAAGGTAGTTTCACAGTCTCGTTCCACAAAATTTACTTATTGTTTAGGACGCGTTTCGGAGTGTTACTCCATCTTCAGCTATAAAAGAAATTAACACAAAATACAAAACAGTTGCCTGGAAAATGAAAAAACGTTTGGGTCAAAGAAAAATAACAGCTTTTGGGTCGCACTGTAACATTGTTTGAGCGTCTTTCGATCGATTTACAGTGTGACCCAAAAGCTGTTATTTTTCTTTGACCCAAACGTTTTTTCATTTTCCAGGCAACTGTTTTGTATTTTGTGTTAATTTCTTTTATAGCTGAAGATGGAGTAACACTCCGAAACGCGTCCTAAACAGTAAGTAAATTTTGTGGAACGAGACTGTGAAACTACCTTGTGTAATCAGAAATACAAATGGTTTTAAGAACATACAGTCTCTGATAGCTTTGTGTTTTGCATTTGTACGCTCCAAATTAGAATACTGTTCTCTCCACATTATGCGACGTATATCCTAGAAATTGATAATATCCAGCGGAAATTTTGTAAATACTTGTATTTTTTATTAGGCAATGTACATAACCAGTGAGAGGTTATCCAAATAAGAGCTTATTGCAAGAATTTAATTTGCAACCACTAGACCTAAGAAGGAATCTTCAATGTAACATTTTCTTATATAAATTAGTAAATGGGTATATAGATTGTGAAGAGCTACTGAGTAAAATTATGTTTTATGTGCCAAGAATTGCGTCTAGAAATGTGCAAAAGTTGTTAACATATGCAAAACCCACAATCTAATCTGTCAAAACGTAGATATATTTGGAAGTAGTCTACTTGAGTTTATAAATAGTTGTAAGAAACTAATAATGCGTGAAAATATATTCAGTCCTCCTAGCGTTTGGAATGCAAGTTGTCAATCTTTTTTTTTACACTAGTAAGTAAAATTTCGTAAATTTAAAAAGCTCGTCGCCTTGTTGATTCATCCTGTATATTATGTATGTTTATGAAGTTTATAAAAATACAAATTTATTTAAAAGTTACATGTCCATTTGTACACTTCGAATGCCGGAATGTTACTGTTAGAAATAAGACAAGTATGTAAGATAAGTTACATGTACATGATGGTAATGTTGAAATATGCACTAACTAGTGTTTAAGTTTTGTCCGTTGAGATCTTGTACCGCGTTAATAAGTGTGTTCAATATAGACTTTAAGTTTCCAAACACTGCATCTTATTCAATCAAGTGCTGCGTTTTAGAGGTTATGGGCCCAGACGCTGGTTTTTAAGTGTAAAAAGCGTAAGAAGGGTTACATTTTAGTGCTTTTGTGAATAAAACGCTGCGTTTTACAACTGTTATTTATGCCGATTTCGCACATGAAGAAATTACTGAGGCTGGCAGTATCTGTATCCTTTTCCCTCTTATGACGTTGTAATACCTAACACGAAATAGACCGTAGGTTGCACATGCCTCATCTAATCTTTTCTTCATTTAAGTGTTTACTTATTTTTGTTGTTTTGTTGTCGCATACAGAAACCATCTAGTCACTTCTTCACTTAATTTTGTCTTGTGCCGCTGCAGGTGACTCTTACGTTTAGCTTTGTAGTCGCATCTCTTGCCCTTAAATCATTAATCTCTTCTTCATTTAGGTGCTTAATTATTATGTGCTTCTGTAGGACACTTATAGATTTAGCTTTGTAGTCGCATCTCTCGCACTTAAACCATCTAATCTCTTCTTTATTTAGGCGTTTAGTTATCATGTGCTGCTGCAGGTTACATCTCTGTTTAGCTTTGTAGTCGCATGTCTCGCACTTAAACCATCTAATATCTTCTTCATTTAGGTGTTTACTTATTATGTGCTGCTGCAGTTGACTCTTATGTTTAGCTTTGTAGTCGCATCTCTCGCACTTAAACCATCTAATCTCTTCTGGATTTAGGTGTTTACTTATCATGTGCTTCTGCAGTTGACCCTTATGTTTAGCTTTGTAGTCACATCTCTCGCACTTAAACCATCTAATATCTTCTTCATTTAGGTGTTTACTTATTATGTGCTTTCGTAGGTCACCCTTATGTTTAACTTTGAAGTCGCATGTCTCGCACTTAAACCATCTAATCTCTTCTTCGTTTAGTCGTTTACTCATCATGTGCTGCTGCAGGAGACATTTATATTTAGCTTTAAAGTCGCATCTCTCGCACTTAAACCATGTAACCTCTTCTTCATTTAGGTGCTGCTGCAGTTGACTCTTATGTTTAGCTTTGTTTTGTTTGCTATAATTATGATCGTGGGAGTACATTTCTTCTACTTGCGCGTCACATCCCCCAGACTCATGGCCTAATTTCAGTTGTACTGCTACAGCTTCTTCTTGAGCTATACGACTTGTCTTTTCTACATTTAGTTCATAGTTAAGGTCTTCTTCAACTTTTATCTCAATCTCGTTGGGCACGTCCGTGTCGCTCCATTCTTCCTCTTTGGGTTCCTGCTTAATAATTTCCTCTTCAACTTCATCGTAGAAATCGACTATGAATGCTTTTCTTTCTGATGTCATTATGGTGCTAGAAATTGTATTTGAAGTTCATATAAGTTTCAGTATTAACTAATTAATGGAACAGTTGGATATAGCGGCTTCTTATAAATTCGCAGTTTTTGACTTGAATAAGTTTAAAGTCAAAAGAATACAACTGGTGCAAGGCAGTTTTTCATTTGATTATCGTGAGTCCGTACTGCGCAAATTGAAATAAGGTTATGGACGAAATAAGAGAAATTTTTGAGGAATTAAAGGAGAAAATTGAAGAAAAATTAGATAGAAACATGGAAGAAACGAAACTCCTGAGGCAGGAAAATCAGCGATTAAAGCAAGCAATTAGTGAACAGGACACAAGACTGGAATCGGTGGAAAGGGAATTAAGGAGAAGGAACTTAATAATTAAAGGAATAGAAGATAACGAGGACGAAGGCCATGAGGAATTGAAGAGAAAGGTAGAGTGCGTGCTGAAGAGAATGGGTGTAGATTAGAATGTATCGAAAAAAAAACAATTTTGGAATTTCGTTTTGTAATAGTCGCCAAAACTTACTTTTTACTATCCTAAGAAGAACGTTTATTTAAGGTTTTGTTATAGTTCAACATCTTTAGCCCTCTACCGCCCCTCAAATATTGGTTATTTTGAAATTCCAAGTCTACAACGAATAATTTTTTTAAATTCATTATTTGTTTTTCTATCACTAGTAGGTTCGGAGTAGATTTTAAAGACCACTAAAGGCCGTTTTTTTTCATCTCTAGTTAAATTTAGCTACCTACTGCCATATAGTTTCAACGACAATTAACTCTAATTAATCAAGTTGCCGGTGCATGCATGACAGAACTTATGACACTACTGGTTGACGTCTAAAGTTCAGATGTTATATTTTCGTGCGTTTTTTATTCGAATTTCTGTGCTTCCCTTTCGAATTAATACGAATATTTTAAAGACAATTTACACTAGAAATAGTCTCGAGTGGCCTATATTTGGTGGGCTTTCGAAGACTAAAAAACGCACAAAAATTTAACATTTGAACTTTAGACGTCAACCAGTACTGTCATACATAGGTTCTGTCATGCATGCACCAGCAACTTGATTGATGAGTTAATTGTCTTTGAAACTATAATGCAATGGCCATCTAGTAGGTAGCTAAATTTAACTAGAGATGAAAAAACGGCTGTTAGTGATCTTTAAAATCTACTCCGAGCCTACTAGTGACAGAAAAACAATAAATGTTGCATTTCAAAAAAATTTTCATTGTAAACTTGAGATTTCAAAATAACATAATATTTAAGGGGCAGTAGAGGGCTGAAAACGTTGAACTATAGCAAAACCTTAAATAAACTTTCTTTTCAGGATAGTAAAAGGCAAGTTTTGGCGACTATTACAAAACGAAATTCAAAAATTCTTTTTTTTTGATACACCCTATGTAGATATAAACATAGCAAAGGAGGTGGATGAAATAAAAAGACTTGGAGTGTTCAGACGTGATAACAAAAGAGCAATAATAGTGAAATTAATAACATGGCGGAAGAAGATGGAAATACTCAAGCAAACAAAAACATTGAAAGGTAAAACAAGAAACGTACGGTAAATGAGAAGTACGAAAATGGCAATGGCAATGAAGAGCACATGGAAAATTATCTGGAAGAAATAGTAAACCAACAAAAAGTAGGGCAAAGGAAAAGGGAACAATGTAACAACAACAGAAGAAGAAGGAGAAACGGGAGAAGAAAAAAGAAAGAAAGAATATAAATTCCTGTTTTGGAATATGGCGGGGATTAGAAACAAGGATGACGAGGTGTGGAATTATGTAAAAGATGAAATAGTAAGACTGACGAATACACAAAGGAGATTACCGAAAAACTACATTTGTGAATGGCAGGGAGCGACAAGACAAAAAAGAAAGGGGAGAGCGAAAGGGGGAATTCTGATGGGAATAAAGGAAGGGATTGAAGAAATAAAAGATGAAGAAGGTATAATGGACAGAAAAGTGATAATAGACAATAAGGAGTGGAGAATAATGACGGTGTACAGCAGAGACATGAAAACAACGAAAAAGAAAATAGAAGAGAATGCAAGACTAGGAGAGAGGGGAGCAAGAACCTGGACAGAAAACAGGAATCGCAAGAAGGGAAACAAAAGACAAAGTGAAGAATCCTAGAAGAACTGGTAGAAGAAAAGGGGTGGGAAGTGTTAAACGGAAATAAAGAAAGAGAAAAGGGGGAGTTTACATATGTAGCAACAAATGTGGAAAAACTGTAATAGAAATTATAACGAGGTCAGTAAGAAGAAAAGAAATAATACTGAGAGAAGAGAACCTAGGAAAAGGGGGGCATGGTTCGATAAAGAATGCAAAAAAGAAAAAAGAGAAACGAGAAGAGTTACGAAAACGGAAGAATACATAAAGGCAAAAGAAAAATACAAGACCTGACATAGTGAGCCAACAATTCCGGGCGAATCACAAAAAGTGCGTTTTACTCCGAAAGAAAAATGTTATTTTTTCTTCTAACGTGGAAAAAAATAAGGAAAACAATTAAAATTACTTGCAAGAAAACTTGGAATCTATGGTCTGTCCGGGATCCACACGACCGAGATTCACCCGATTTCCATGGCGATTCATTGTTGACAACAATGATTTGGCATGGAAATAGGGTGAATCTCGGTCGTGTGGATCCCGGACAGACCATAGTTTTCACTAACGTTTGATGACTTTTGATCAATGCTATTGACAATTTGAAGTTTGCGAAATGACAAATAATACCCAAAAATGTCGGGTTACAATTTTGTGTGTACAACGTTGAAAGTTATGGAAGAAGCAAAATATTGCTATTGAGAATGTAAGGGGTGAAAAGGTAAATTAAATCTGAACGTAAAAAGACAATTTCATAGTATTTTCAACTTTTAATTTTGATTTTTTTAGTAGTAGTCATTAAAAGTGCATTTTTACTACCTCTTTACTTTACTTTTACTGCCTATTGTCAAAATTTTTGTTTTCAATTGACAAGCTGTACATTTCTTAGCGGATTCTTGTACATATTTTTTTACAATTTTAAAAAAACGAGACCCTTGGACTGAGCGCGACGTCAGTCAACATAACAAACCAACTTTTTCCATGGCTAACTGCGTTTAGTGACAACAAAACTACTCAAATATTCATAAAATTTAATTTTTTTCTCGAAATTTTTCTAATGAAAGTGTAACTTTTTTAAACACTTTAATGCACAATATTGGTTCGTTGGTGCAATAACTTTTGTTCAGAATCATGAAAACTACAACATATCAAAAAGTCAGACAATTTCACCGAAAGCAACTTTCCATAAGAATCGTGCCAAATCGGTCTGGTAGTTTTGGCTGTGTGTTTACAAACGTACGTACACACACAAACACATTTTTGAAACCACTTTTTTGGGCTCCCGAGAGCTCAAAATGTAAAGATCTGGTGTTATCTCAAATTGCACAAAAACTGCAAATTTATACGATGATGGGGCTATATCCTAATTACCAGTAATAAATAAATACCTTACCTATATTTTTTATCCAGAAAACTTACTGCTAGAGATTAACAATAACAACATAACCTCACTATAAATGTTGTAAGTGTTCGGCGCAAGACTGGTTGCCTATACTTTCTTGCTTTTGGTATCAACGCAGATGGCTCTGCATGTTATACAATCGAATTGTGGCGGGAAACTTGAAAATGAAAGTTGCTGTTATTAACCTCCCCAACCCCATCACAATTTTAAAAGCCAACGAAAGATGTATATCAATGCGATGTGTGTCCCTGTAGATGTTTACCTTGTTAATGTGTATGTAGGGGCGAGCTGAATTTACTGGTGGAGTCGGGTGCAGATTTTATAAATCTGCACCTAGTAGTAGTGCCTCCGCAGACGCACAGTGGTGTTAAAAAGACGAAATTATGAAAATTGACCGTACATAATTAAACAGTAGAGAGTTAACAAAAAAACATCATATTTGCGAAGTAGGTATGTAGAATTAGCACTAAGGGGGTTGAAAAAGGGAATGAGAAGTCCAAGGTAATGAAAAAAGGTGATGAAAAGTCAAGAGGAACGAAAATGAAGTGTGGATTAAGTAGAATTACGAAATAAAACACTAAAATAACCAAATTATGCAATTAAAACTTTTGTGGGGGTTGAAATAAGCACTTATACCTACCTATTGCGAAGGAAACTGAAAAATTGTAAAAGGTAAACTGAATCCCAAATGCGTTCAATTTTATAACCGTCGAAAAACGAAATTATGCGAATTTTGCAAAATTAGCACTTAGGGGGTTGAAAAATCGTAAAGGTGGATGAAAAATCAAAAGGTATCAGGATTAACCGTGGCTAAGTAAAATTACGGAAAATAACACCAAATTAACCCAATTATGTAAATTTAGCATTTGGAGACTTGAAACATTGCGAAGGGGGATGAAAAAAGTGAAAAATTTAATCATCATCCAAATGGGTTCAATTTATTACAGAAGAAAAACGAAAATATCCGAATTTGGCAAAACTAACACCTAGGGGGTTGAAAAATTGTAAAGGGGGATGAAACGTCAAAGTGGATGAGAATTAATCGTAATTAAGCAGAATTACAGAAAATAACACGAAAGTAAACCAATTATGCAAATTTAGATTTTGGGGGTTGAAATGTTGCGAAGGGGGTTGGAAAAGTGAAAAAGATAAACAAAATCCAATTGAGTTCAATTTATTACCGAAGGAAAACTAAATTATGTGAATTTTGCAAAATAAACACTTAGGGGGTTGAAAAATTGTAAAGGGGGATGAAAAGTTAAAAGGGATGAGAATTAATCGTAATTAAGTAGAATTACAGAAAATAACACGAAAATAAGCCAATTATGCAAATTTGACTTTTGGGGGTTGAAACATTGCGAAGGGGTCGAAAAAGTGAAAAAGGCAAGAACAATTCATAAGGCAAAACTGCGCGAATTTTACAAAATTAACCAGCGGAAATCACCCGAAAAAGAAGCGGTCTGGGTAAATTTTGCACTTTGAGGGTTCACATATCATGAAAGGGGTTGAAAAATTGTGGATGGGTCAAAAATTAATGAAAATCACTTTAAATTAATAACAAATTAGAAGAAAGCAAAAAAAAATAAATGAAATATATTTACTCCGCTTGCTAGGGCTTAGGGGTTGTTAGTAGCGTAGGGGTTGGTTTTAGGATGAAGACTCATAAGACTTTTTTCAATGGTTGACCGAAATCTATTGAACCCCATAATTTTATTCCACCACTTACATGAAAAAATTTCCAGTTTCAACCCTTAAATTTCATCCCCCTTGTTAGATATTAATGAAAATTTGCCCATCCGCCTACAGTGGCGCTGTAAATTACCACATCAAATTTAGCCCTGATACGTTGAGCAGTTTTTGAGTTCTCGCATTTTTTTGTTTCGGCATGTTAGGGGGTTGTACCGCCTTTAAGGGTCGTTTTTCGCGAATGATGAATAAGACCTTTTTTGTACCATCAATAGAAAGCTATCGAATGGTAATATTTTCAACTATACATTTTTCATTGAAAATTCGAGTTTCCACCCCTAACTTTCATCCCCTTCGATAATTTTCTCCTAAAATTCGATCTTCCCTTCTCGAAGATGCAGTGTGTAAGATGTCACAGTTTCGCAGAAGATATTGCTTCTCTGTGTCAAATTACAGGGCTTTATGGACGTTTCAACCCCTAAACTCCAACCCCCTATTTCACCACCCCCACATGCCCTAAAGGAAGTTGTGTTTTCAATTTCACCACCCTAACCCAATTCGTTTAAAAATTAAGGTAATTTGTAGATTCATGTTTTCAACGCCTCATGATTTCACCCCTTTATGATTTACAGGGGTGAGTTTATTTTTCCGGTGTGACATAACTCCTTGCGTATTTACTGACTTCAGTTGTTCATAAATAAACCAATAGGGTTTCAGAAAAAATAAATAAAATATAATTATCGACTTGCAAAGAGTTAGGGGTGGTTAATGGCCCAGGGGAGAAATGATAAGAAATTCAGAGAAATATATGAAGAGAAAGAGGCTGGAAGTAAATGTGGACAAAACTAAAATGATGATATTCAGGAAAGGGAGGGGAAGGGCAAAAGAAAGTGAGTGGAAGTGGAATGAGAGGAGTATTGGACAAGAAAGAGAATTCAAATATTTAGGATACGTATTTAATGAGAGGAACACATGGAGGGCACATATCAGAGAATTGGTTAAAAAAGCCAATAAGGCGGTACGGATGGTATGGGGAATAGGAGAGAGGAAGTTTGGACACGATTTTAAACGGAGATTAATGATGTTTGACAGCTTAGTGAAAAGTATGCTGATGAATGGAGCGGAAGTCTGGGGATGGGAGGAGCAGGAGGAAGTAGAGAGAGTGCAAGATAAGTATTTAAAGTGGGTCCTAGGAGTGGAAAGAGAAACACCGGGTTATATTATAAGAGAAGAAACGAAAAGGAGTAAGTTGAGAGTAGAAGCAGGAAAAAGGGCGGTGAAATATGAGGATAGAATGAGGGGAAGAGGGAGCTGCAAAATATTACAGCAGTGTTTTAAAGAAAAGGGAAAGGAAAGACAAAAATATTACGAAAGGAACGGGTATGCAAGAGAAGAAATAGAAAAGAGCAGAGAACAAGGGATATGGATGAACGTAGAACTGAGAGAGAGAGACAGAGACATAGATAAGCATAATGGCCCAGGGGTTGGTTTTAGATTGAAAACTCATAAGACCTTTTTTCAATAGTTGACCGAAATCTATCGAACCCCGTAATTTTAGGCTACCATTTACTTGAAAAAATTCAAGTTTCAACCCTTAAATTTCATCCCCTTTGTTAGATATTTTTGAAAATTTGTCCATCCACCTATAATGTCACTGGAAATTCACAAACCAAATTCTGCCTTGATACGTTGAGTAGTTTTTGAGTTCTCGTATTTTTGTGTTTCTGCATGTTAGGGGTTGTAGCGCCTATAAGGGTGGTTTTTCGCAAAATATGAATGACACCTTTTTTGAATAATTAATGGAAAGCTATCGAATGACGCCAATTTCGACTAGTACTTATTAAGCGGAATTTTGAGTTACAACCCCTAATTTCCACCCCCTTAGTCCGATATGACCCAAAAGCAATCTCCGCCTTACTTTTTAGTGTATAAAGCCGTATAGTAAATTTGAGCTCGACACCTTACTCTGTTCTCAAGTTATCCGACGTTATGTATTTCTTCATGTTAGGGGTTGTAGAGCCTTTAAGGGTGGTTTTTTGTAAAACATGAATAACACCTTTTTGAATCATTAATGGAAGGGTATCGAATGGCGTTAATTTCGACCAATACTTATAAGGCGGAATTTTGAGTTACAACCCCTAATTTCCACCCCCTTGGTCCGATATAGCCCAAAAGCAATCCCCGCCTTACTTTTTTGGGAAAGATTCCGTATAGCAAATTTCAGCTCGATACCTCAATCCGTTCTCAAGTTATCCGACGGACAGAGTGAGGAGCGATCGATACGACGAGCGAGCGAGCGAGCGAGCGAGCCAGCGAATAAGCAAAGACAAGAGTACCTCCGCATTCTGCTACGGCACTAAAAAAATGGGAGGTTACTGCAATCACAAAAATTTTCGAATTCGAGATAACACCAGATCTTCACGTTTTGAGGTCTCAGGAACTTTAAAATGTGTCTGTGTGTATGTACGTACGTTCGTACGTTTGTACGTTAGTACGTTCGTTTGTAATCACGCCACAGCCAAAACTACTAGACCGATTTAGCTGAAATTTGGAACATAGGCATCTCGTAACCTAACTTAGATCTGAAAAGCTTTTGGAGCCAATCGTGCAACCGGAAATGCCATTTTGGCACATCAACTTTTAAATTTTAAATGTAAACTCCCATTTTTCACGTCACCATAAGAAAGACCTTCAAATTCTGCTTCTAAAAGTGTATTGATTCTTAGTGCCCTTTAGACCAAAAATTTAAAAAAAATTGATTTTTATCCGACTTTAAAGTCGCGGTACAGCCCAAGCCCCTGAACCGATTTGGCTGACATGGAGATTGTATTACACGTCGAAGAGCTGAACAAATTTTGAATTCAATCGGCTCACGGAAAGTGCCGTTTTGGCACACCAATTTCCAAATTTAAAATTATTCCCTCATTTAATCATTAAAAACAAGTTTTTGAAAGATTTATTGTCACCATCAGAAAGGTCCTCAAATTCTGGTTTTAAGTAGGACAAAATTAATTCGCATTTAGCTCTTTTTTATTGTTCAAAAAAGCGAAATTTTATAATAACAGTAAAAATACATTATAGCCCAAATTACTGAATCGATTTGGCTGAAATTTGGTACATGGAGATCGGGTGACCCGTTGAAGACCTGAAAGGCTTTTGAAAGCAATTGGCTTACGGGAATAGTCCCATTTAAGCATATCAACTTAAAATTTTAAATACAAGACCTCATTTTTTATGTCGCCATTAGAAAGGCGATCAAATTCTGGTTCTAAAAATGTATTCACAGTTTCTGCCATTTCAGTGGAAAATAGAGGAAAAATTCTTTCTCATTAAAAGGGAGCGGGCTGACAGTGGGTGACATAAATTGGCAGTTATTGTCAAAAAGGTGGCAAAAGATTAACCTTAAAAGGAACATATTGTCAAATGTGATGGGTGATGTCCGAGGTGATGTCGGTACTTGTCAGAAAATTGCGAAATTAGTCACAGACGATAAAGATAAAAAAAATTCTCTTGAATTGACTACTATCTACACAGAATACAAAGATCCACGCGATGGGGAGGTTCCAGCGCATTTTTTTTTGTAACAAAAACTTTGTTTTGGTGCTAAAGATGTTAAGTTTGTTCCAACTACAGACCAAAACCGTTCGTGAACGGTACATTTCAGTCTGCCAATTGAAAACAATTGGCTCGATTGAAAGTTACGTTAATTTTTAACCCATCCACAATTTTTCAACCCCTTTCATGATATGTGAAACCTCAAAAAGCAAAAATTAACCCAGACCGTTTCTTTTTCCTGTGATTTTCGTTAGTTCTACTTAACTACAGTTCATTTCCACCCCTCTTGATTTTTCACCCCCTTATTATTCTGTTGCGATAAATTGGGGCCTTCAATCGATAGAACCAACCTTTAGCGATAACCTGATCATATGCTTGATTCACGATCTGTACGTTTACAAATTCTGTGAAAAAGCAGAACTTTCTACTTCTCCGAGACAGCAAATTTTGTATTTTCGTCTGAAACTTCGAATTTAATCATTATTTGGAGTCATCCTGAGCAACTTTTTCCGCGGTTCTGCGGTTGTCAAAATGTAAATGTCTATTTCATAACACCCTTTTTGTTGCAAAAATATTGAAGTTCTCGGTATTTTTCGGTTTTCCCTCAAGAATTCAACATTTTTATACAATTTTTCGATCAAAAAAATGCCTAATAGGGGTTTCGTGATTTTTGAAATTTTTATATTTATTATAATCGCAGTAAGTTGGGAATTCGGCCTAGAAAAAAAGTGAAGTTAGTACCGCACAGGTGTTGATTTTGGAGCTGTAGGTACAATATGCAGAAAAAAGTACAGTTAAAGTGAGACACACTGTAGGTATGTATATATGTACATATTTACGAAGGCGTAGAAGGGCCACAACAAATATTTTTTCCAGTCGAATTGCAACTTTTTTTCTTACAATTATTGTAAGATTGTAACTTTTTTTCTTACAATTGTAACTTTTTTCTTACAATTGTAAGATTTTTTCTTACAATTGTAAGATTTTTCTTACCATTGTAAGATTTTTTTCTTAAATTGTAACTTTTTTTCTTACAATTATAAGATTTTTTCTTACAATTGTAAGAAAAAAGTTACAATTTTAAGAAAAAAAGTTGCAATCTTACAATAATTGTAAGAAAAAAAGTTGCAATTCAACTGGAAAAAATATTTGTTGTGGCCCTTCTACGCCTTCGTACATATTCTATCAATAAAAATTGAAACTTAAAACTGTCTCATTTTCCTGTATATCTCCAAGTACATTCAAATCGCTTCAAGACCACCAGCTCTTGATAAAAACAAATAAACTTTATTGTTCTTCTATTGTAACAATTATTTTCTATCAATTGTAGATGCTTTCTGGAACAAATTAGTAAAATTTGAGATTATATTCAAATCAGCAAACGTTTGTTAACATAGGTAAATACTTTATAACATGTGAGTCAAAAATATTGTTTATCTCTTAATTTCCTACATGTCTCAGTTTTTACAAGAATCGTAACTTAACTGAGACATTTGGAAGCTTTAAAAAAAAGTCACTGTAATAAATCTGCTAGAGTTTTTCTGGTTTTCGAATCTATTTCCACTTGGAAAACCATCTAAGTTTAATGTCCCCAAGAAAACTAGGCACTTTCATTTACTATGATTCTTTTTTTGTGGACAAAAACATAAATTTTGTCTCATACTTTCATACTTCGTACTTATTCCCTCCCCTAAATTCGTTTTGTACAAATTTTTGGTAGATAAAACATACATTGAAGTTTAAACCCTCGCGTATCAACTCGGGCAGGACCATTAATTAACAGTTGCAAAATCAAAAGCTCTTGTTAAAAACGTCCAAGAAAACTAGGCACTTTCATTTACTGACTCTTTTTTTGTGGATAAAAACATAAATTTTGTCTCATTCTTTCATACTTCGTACTTATTCCCTCCCCTAACTTCGTTTTGTACAAATTTTTGGTAGATAAAACATAGATTGAAGTTTAAACCCTCGCGTATCAACTCGGGCAGGACCTTTAATTAACAGTTGCAAAATCAAATGCTCTTGTTAAAAACGTCCAAGAAAACTAGGCACTTTCATTTACTCTGACTCTTTTTTTGTGGACAAAAACTTAAATTTTGTCTCATACTTTCATACTTCGTACCTATTCCCTCCCCTAAATTCGTTTTGTAAAAATTTTCGGTAGATAAAACATAAATTGAAGTTTAAACCCTCGCGTATCAACTCGGGCAGGACCATAACAGTCGCAAAATCAAAAGCTCTTGTTAAAAACCTCCATAAAATTTATTAAATTCGATCAGTAACAATTTTTGGTATGATGTAAATAAGTAAAAAGTGAAGTTTAAACCCTCTCGTGTGTTTCCAAGTCATGTTCATAGTAGAAATCGGCCAATTTTTGAACACAACACGCCATTCTGTGATTGAAATTTCTCATGTCACGAAGAACGTGTTCGTCTTTATTGTGCTTGTCTAGAGCCAGCGTGTAGAATAAATCGCGTCTATTTGGTACAAACCTTGAAAGAATCTGCAGCGAAATTTTAAGGGTGATTCAAGACACTTCGTCGGAAAATTTGGAGATCCAGTAAAATTTTAGTTTTAGACATTTATTCTCTCCTACTTTTGATGTCAAAAAATTAATTTGCAATCCCAAACAGACAAACAGTTAAGGGATCAAGTCTTCTAAGGTAACTCTTGTTAACCTAAACAATATGGAGGAAATTCATTTAAAAACATGGCGGAGAGCAATTATTGTGATTTTTCTATGTGAAGTTGGGGTTAAAACATTTCAAAAATCGGTAAAAATGCATTGTCAACTCTAAAAAATCTTTAAAAAATTCAATCAAATGAGGTATTAAAATGTTATTCCCAGGTAAGCTGGCCTATTATTTAAAACATCAAAATATAAAAAATAAAAAACGAATTAGGGTGGGTAATGGAACAGTCAGTTAAGTTGGCTAAACTGAATCTGTGACTACTTGAAGAGTGAAGACTTCCTTTTTTCGCGCAAAATTGTAAAATTATTCAATAAAAAATCAAATATTTCGTTTTTTTTTTCAACTTTGAGTAAATTTTTCCAGAAAAAAGCTGTTTTTGAAGTGAATTTCGGTCGAATCTAAATTTAAACAACCCTTCCTTGACTTTACCTGAAGACTTTTTCGCGCAAATTGTGTAATTGAAAATAAAATGTTTGGTTTTTTTTGAGTTGTCAACTGTTCTGTGGTTGACTGTTAAACTATGTCGAAAGAGATTTATCCTCCCTTAAATTTTTCCGAATGTGGGATTATTCGCAAAAATTTTTGCGATATATCGCAATTTCTGGGGTTTTCCACTAAATATTGACAATTTCATCAAAAAATTCAGTAAAAATCCCCAGAAATCGCGATATATCGCAAAAAAGTTGCGATACGATACGACCTTTAATATTATCAAAAAATTGTGAGCTATTTCACTTTCTGTTAGGGTCGTTTGAAAAATTATTATTTCTACTGTCACATGAACGTCACCCTCAGTTTAGCCAACGTAACGGATCAGGTTAGCCAACGTAAATAATAATGATTTTGTGACTAACGCAGTAGTTGTGTGAGTCAGGCTTTTTTTTTGTTTTGTTCACCGGCTTTCAGTTGCGTCAAAATTTCTGTCAGTGTCAACCTGCCTTTTGACCTTGATTACAAACATTTTGGCAGCCTGGTTTAACGAAACAAAGCCTGACTCACACTGCCCCTGCGTTTGCTAGAAAATTATTTTATATTGCCACAAAGGGATCTCCAAAATTTCTAACGACCAGTCTTTGTGAATCACCCTGTATATATGCTTACATTAAATAATTGGGATCCTAGCCACCCATGGTACCTCTCCAAAGTCTCTCGATAAGCATTTTTTATAAAAGGCGATAAATCCTCGGTGTTATTATTATTGTCAGTATCATCGACTACAGCCTGGAAAAATTTGGAAATAAAGTGAAGGCCCCTAAAAATCTTTCGTAAAAAACCTGAAAATAAAAAAAATTAAACCTCCGAAGCCATTGCAGGGCATTAACGGCAAAAATATTCCCCGCATTTCTCTCTCCTAAAATCATGTCTTCCAGTAATTCACAATTTTCTTTATCTTCCAGGAATTTTTCCTCGATTTTCTGCAAACGTCAAAATTTGAGGTTAGGTCACTTGCCGATCCAGTGGAAAATCCGCGAAAATTCACTCACTTTAATATTTCCCTTCAAGTCGTAGACCACGGGGGCGAAGACTTTTCCGAAAGTTTCTGGAAATCAGCAAAAAGGGGTGGTTTAGTGGTTGTTTTGTGAAAAACTGACAGCTTTGAGGTTAGATCCTACCGACTAAAGTGACAACTCCTCGGGAAGCGTCCAGGAAATCCCGTGTCCTGATTTTCCCGTTGTCTCCAGGCGGGGGAAATTGCCCAGGGAGGGTGGAGAAAATCGTCGCTGACTCTTCAGAGGGTAAGCCACCATTTGAGACTGACATTTTGCCCGGGTTTACAAATATTTTGATACTCTCTTTCTTGACAATTGCTTGTGTGATTTTGACTATTTTGTGAGTAATTACACGGTTCGCGGTTAATAACTGGAAAATTAAAGGTTATTTGGCGCAACTGAATATTAACCGAAGTTGTAGTAAATTATTGGAATTTTTACTTACCTTATTTGAGGTAGGAATTCATTGTGAGTTTATGTGATAACACAAAACCTTTAATTTACGTTGCAAAACGAATGCTTTATCACAGACACAGTCTTTTATACTTAATCATTTGTGGAATTTAAAAATAGAAATAAAAATTAAAAGTGTGTAGGCAACCAGTAATACACTCAGTGAAATATTGTGACGTCATGTCTAATCGAGCACAGAGGCAGTGGGAGTGAGGCTTTCTACAAATATCTGTCAATGTCAAAAAAGCCAACGGAAGATGTATATCAATGCGATGTATATCCCTGTAGATGTTTATCAAGTTAATGTGTATGTAGGGGCGGCTGGTCTTACTGGTGGAATCGGGTGCAGATTTTATCAATCTGCACCTAGCAGTAGTGCCTCCGCAAACGCACAGAAGTGTCAAAAAGGCAAAATGTTAAAAAATTGTTGTTACAGAATTTCAAAATAGAAAATGAACAGGAATGAGTAAATGAAAAGAATTACCGGAATTAAAACAGAATTTGGCGAATTTTGAAAAATTAACACTCGGGGCTGAATTGTGAAAGGGGATGAAAAGTCAAGAGGAATGAAAATTAAGTGTGATTAAGTAGAATTACGAAATAAAACACGAAAATAACCAAATTATGCAATTAAAACTTTTGTGGGGGTTGAAATACTCACTTATACCTACCTATTGCGAATGAAACTGTAAAATTGTAAAAGGTAAACTGAATCCCAAATGCGTTCAATTTTATGACCGACGAAAAACTAAATTATGCGAATTTTGCAAAATTAGCACTTAGGGGGTTGAAAAATCGTTAAGGTGGATGAAAAGTCAAAAGGTATGAGGATTAACCGTGGCTAAGTAAAATTACGGAAAATAACACCAAAATAACCTAATTATGTAAATTTAGCATTTGAAGAGTTGAAACATTGCGAAGGGGGATGAAAAAAGTGAAAAATTTAATCATCATCCAAATGGGCTCAATTTATTACAGAAGAAGAACGAAAATATCCGAATTTGGCAAAATTAACACATAGGGGATTGAAAAATTGTAAAGGGGGATGAAACGTCAAAGTGGATGAGAATGATGAGAAAAAGAAGCGGTCTGGGTAAATTTTGCTCTTTGAGGGTTCACATATCATGAAAGGGGTTGAAAAATTGTGGATGGGTTAAAAATTAATGAACATGACTTTGAATTATTAACAAATCAGAAGAAAGCAAAAAAATAAAATAAAATGTATTTACTCCGCTTGCTAGGGCTTAGGGGTTGGTTTTAGGTTGAAGACTCATAAGACTTTTTTCAATGGTTGACCGAAATCTATCGAACCCCATAATTTTATTCCACCAGTTGCATGAAAAAATTTCCAGTTTCAACCCTTAAATTTCATCCCCCTTGTTAGATACCCTACAGTGGCCTACAGTGGCGCTGTATATTACCACATCAAATTCAGCCCTGATACGTTGAGCAGTTTTTGAGTTCTCGCATTTTTGTGTTTCGGCATGTTAGGGGTTGTAGCGCCTTTAAGGGTGGTTTTTCACGAATGGTGATTAAGACCTTATTTGTAATATCAATACAGAGCTATCGAATGATATTATTTTCAACTTTACGTTATTCATTGAAAATTCGAGTTTTCACCCCTTACTTACATCCCCTCCGATAATTTTCTCCTAAAATTCACTCTTCCCTTCTCGAAGATGTCACAGTTTCGCAGAAGATATTGCTTCTCTGTGTCAAATTGCAGGGTCTTATGGACGTTTCACCCCTAAACTCCAACCCTCTATTTCACCACCCCCACATGCCCTAAAGGAAGTTGTGTTTTCAATTTCACCACCCTAACCCAATTCGTTGAAAAATTCCGGTGATTTGTAGATTCATGTTTTCAACCCCTCATGATTTCACCCCTTTATGATTTACAGGGGCGAGTTTATTTTTCCGGTGTTTTCCTTGCGTATTTACTGACTTCAGTTGTTCATAAATAAATCATTAGGTTTTCAGAAAAAATAAATAAAATATATTTATCCGCTTGCAAAGAGTTAGGGGTGGTTAATAGCCTAGGGGTGGCCTTTAGGTTGAAAACTCATAAGACCTTTTTTCAATAGTTGACCGAAATCTATCCAACCCCGTAATTTTATGCTATCATTTACTTGAAGAAATTCCAAGTTTCAACCCTTAAATTTCATCCGCCTTGTTAGATTTTAGTGATTATTTTATTCATTAAGTATTGAACCAATCCAAAGGAGCATTTAGCATACCAGCAATCCTGATTACAGTGATAAGACTACAACGTCAACTTGACACTACTTACTCAATACTTTAATTCATAAAATAATCTGCAAAATACGATTCGTAGTCTCTTGGTTGCCTTGTTGAGTCCTCATGGCTGCACTACTTGTCAAATGGTAGATTTTTTTCGGCCAAAGAGGACTCGAGCGAGCTCTCGTCCTCTTTTTAGCCTAAAAAAATCTACCATTTTGACTCGTAGTTGGCAGCCATTCGGACGTCAAAACCCGCGGCAATCAAGAGACTACTCGTCGTATTACTATTGAAAATTTGTCCATCCACCTACAATGTCACTGGAAATTCACACACCAAATTCTGCCTTGATACGTTGAGTAGTTTTTGAGTTTTCGCATTTTTGTGTTTCTGCATGTTAGGGGTTGTAGCGCCTATAAGGGTGGTTTTTCTCAAAATATAAATGACACCTTTTTTGAATCATTAATGGAAAGCTATCGAATGACGCCAATTTCGACCAATACTTATTAAGCGGAATTTCGAGTTGCAACCCCTAATTTCCACCCCATCTGTTCGATTTTACGAAAAACGCATCCCCCGCAAGATTTCACCGATATATGTGTGTACGTTGAGTTTCCGACAGCTGCGTGCAACCCTTGGGGAGTTATCATATTTTTTGTAGTTTTCATCCCCTAAATTTCATCCCCCGAAATTAGCACCCCTTCACTTTCAACAGACTTGAGGGTCGAACGTACATACCAAGTTTCAGAAAGGTACGTCCACTAGTTCTCGGGTTATTGCAATTAATAATTTTTGGGGTTTTCACCCCTAACTCCCACCCCCGTTGTCCGATATGGCCCAAAAGCAATCCCCGCCGAAATTTTCAGGGTATACACCTGTGTACAAAATTTCAGCTCGATATCTGCTTCCGTTCTCAAGTTATGCGACGGACAGACTAGACGAGCGGACGAGCGAGCGAGCGAATAATCAAAGACAAGAGTACCTCCGCATTCTGCTACGGCTCTAAAAATTAATGGAGTTTACTTATTTATTTATTTATTAATTAAAAATTAAAACTTTTAATCAGCACTAGAACATTTTTAAACGTTCCAATTCTCACGGCACTGGTTATTTCTGTCCCTCTTGCTCCCAGGGGGGCAATTCTTAGGCAAGTTAAATAAAGACAAACGATCCGTGCCTTGTAGACATTCCACCACTAGTGTCGTGGCATTTACGTCGAAAATTCCACCCCCGGCTTCCACAGGAGGGCAGGGGCCGTTTGGTTTTCCCATTTCGTAGCAGCTTCCTTTATATCTGGAAAATAAATATTTGCAATAATTTGTTAATTTTTGATTGGGGGTAGTAGTAACAGAAAATTACTTGGCATAGCCTTCTCTGCAAGGGTTTGTGAGGCATTCGGGAAGAGCTTTTCCTTTTCTTAAGATTATATGTTGACCGATGGAGCAGGGTCCTTGTTTGTAGGCAGGGAAGCAGCCATCCTTTGGGGGGTAGTATATGAAACCTCAAAGAAAAAATAATTAGACCCCTAAAATATATACAATAAAAAAAAAATGCAAAATGGCTTTAAATGTTTTCAGTCTAAAAATTTCCGAGTCAAAATTGGTCCTCGAAGTCCGCAAAATTGAAGAGAATAAGTATGTACCTAAAGTCCTAACACTTTTTAACGAACGCGGGGGTTTAGGGGGAGTTAGTTTTTTTCTATTGGTTAGTAAACGTCAAAATTCTTGTCAAAGTATGAATCAGCAGTACCAAATGAAGCTTGAAGGGGATTAATTATTGTTTATTGTTTCTACTTTTTGACACTGACAGGAATTTTGACGGAACTGTCAGGAGACTCTAAAAAGACTTAACTGCCACTAATTTTTCACGCGAAAAATCAAAAATTCAATTTCAGCAACAGGTATACACTGGACGGTGATTTTTTTAAAACCGTTAGCGACCTGAAGTGTGACCCATCTTGCTTCCTCAATTTTGAGGGAGAATCAATTGGCATAAACTTCGAACTTCTAAGGGCTACTCACTTCGAGAAAAGTAGATTTTCATTGGTTCAAAACTGCAAAATTCGATAAAATCAATAAATTATGGCAAGTTTTAATTAAAACTGGATTTTGTATTATAAGAGATGCTAGTGAAACCATTGCCACTAGTTTTTCCAATAAAAAACCTTAAAATTCAGTAGAAACTACACATTTTTACATTTTCTAAAAGTTTTTTGCGACCGCAAGTGTGACCTATCTTATTTCCTCAAATTTGAAGGAGAATCGATTGGGGCAAATTTCAAACTTCTAGGACTTACACACTTCGAGAAAAGTAGGTTTTCTTTCATTTAAAGTTCCAAAATAGAATAAAACTAATAAAAATTACATTTTGTTTTATTAAAGACTCTAGTGAAACCAATTGCCAGTAATTTTAATGATAAAAACTTTAAAACGCGAAATTCACTTAAAAGCATGCATTTTGTAAAAGTTTTTTGCGACCGCAAGTGTGACCTATCTTATTTCCTCAAATTTGAAGGAGAATCGATTGGGGCAAATTTCAAACTTCTAGGACTTACACACTTCGAGAAAAGTAGGTTTTCTTTCATTTAAAGTTCCAAAATAGAATAAAACTAATAAAAATTACATTTTGTTTTATTAAAGACTCTAGTGAAACCAATTGCCAGTAATTTTAATGATAAAAACTTTATAATAAGTAATAATGGAACTTGTTACTTGTGGTGTTTCCCAAATTACGATTAATTATCATCCCTTTTGACTTTTCATTCCCCTTTACGATTTTACGGTAATTTTGTTTTTCTTCTGTAATAAATTGAACTTATTTGGATTCAGTTTACTTTTACAATTTTCCAGTCACCTTCGCAATAGGTAGGTAAATCTACAGTGTGTCTCACTTTAGACGGCAACACCCCTGTATCTTTGTTGTTTTATGGAATATCGTAACAATTTTTTTTTCTTGGATGTATACCTCAGAAAGTTGTGTTTTCGGAGTAGTTAACATTTTTTCAAAAATGTAGGACCAAAAAATAAAAAAAATTCGAAAAATCTATTAGGCATTTTTTTATCGACAAATTTTATTAAGGAAAGTTGCTCAGGATGACCTCAAATAGGCAAGTTCGGAGTTTCAGGCCAAAATAAAAATGTTGAATTTCTGGAGCCAAAAGACAAAAATGTCGAAAACTTCAATATTTTTGCAACAAAAGCGTTGCTGCGTAATAAAAAACAATTGTAATAAGTTTGTTCGACATTTGTTGTTAGCTGGGCAAAATTTAACAATCACAAAAAAAGTTGAAATTATAACGTATCACCAAAAATCTTAATAATTTCAACTTTTTCTGCTATTGTTAAATTTTGCCAAGCCGTAGCTAATAGCAACTGTCAAACAAACTCATTTCAATTGTTTTCTGTTCCGCAAACCTTTTTTTGTAAAAATATTGACGTTTTCAATATTTTTAATTTTTTCCTACAGAAATTCAGCATTTTTATTTTGGCGTGAAACTCCGGACTTACCCATTTGGGGTTATCCTGAGCTACTTTTCTTAACAAAATTTTTCGACAAAAAAATGCCTAATAGGTTTTTCGGATTTTTGGTATTTGTTTTTGGTCTTAGCAGGCTGTGGTTATATTTTTGAAAAAATGTTAACTACTCCAAAAACACAAATTTCTGAGGTCTACATCCAAGAAAAAAAATTGTTACGATATTTCATAAAACAACAAAGATACAGGGGTGTTGCCGTCTAAAGTGAGACACACTGTATATTTCAACCCCCACTAAAGTCTAAAGTGCATTATTGGCTTATTTTCGTGTTATATTTCGTTATTCTATTCATATGTGATTATTCACAGTTAATCTTCACCCCTCTTCACTTTTCATCCCCCTTCGCAACTTTTCAACCCCTCACTGAACGCCATTTTACAAAATTCGCCGTTTTTTTTTCCGATAACTGTTCATCATTTACTCATTTGGATTATATTTTCACTCTTTACAACTTCCACCCTCTTCACAATATTTTAAAATTGTATTATTTTCCGTGTTACTTTTGGTATTTCTACTTAACTGCAGTAATTTTTCTTTTGCCTGTAGTGCTAATTCTTCAGACTTCGCATAACTTTGCTTTTTTTCTACTGCAAACACTGTAAAGGATTATTTCTGGTTTCTCATCCCAATTTACAGTTTTTTAATATTGCATTTTTCAACAACGCCTTTTTGACACATCTCTGCGTTTGCTAAGGCACTACTGCTAGGTGCAGATTGATAAAATCTGCACCCGCTTCCACCAGTAAATTCAAGCGGCTCCTACACACCCAATAACGTGATAATGATCTACGGGGATACACATCGCATTGATGTACGTCTTCCGGTGACTTTTGATCACACGTTAAATGTGTGTAAAAAATGACAACGAAAGCAAATGTCGATCTGAAATTTTGTACACATGTGTATACCCCGAAAATCTCGGCGGTGATTGTTTTTGGGCCATATCAGACCAGGGGGGTGGGAGTTAGGGGTGAAAAACTGAAAGAAATTACAATTTTTTACTCTTGATCGCCAACGCTGCCTCAACGCTTGAAGCTAGAGCAAAAGTTTGTAAGGAAGAATTGTCGACAATGAAAAGATCTACAAAAAAGTCCCCGACGGCATATAGCTATCTATTATCTTTTAATTTTTGGCGAAAAAAGCTTCAGTGGCTTATTGTCGGCTATCCGTAACAGATATTTATATGCTGTCGCTGACTTTTTTGTAGGTCTATTCGTTGCCGACATTTTTCCCTTATACGATTTTAATCCATCTTCAAGCGTTTAGACAGCGTTCGTAGTAAAATCGCGAGAATGCGAGGTTTTTTCGGGACCGAAAAACTATTAATTGTAATAACTCGAGAACCAGTGGAGATATTTTACTGAAACTTGATATGCGTTTTTGACGTACACGTCTGTTGAAGGTGAGGGGTGTCAATTTTGGGTGATGAAATTTAGGGGTTGAAAATCACAAAAATACGAAAACTTCTCAAATATTTTGCACATGGAGGTCTGAAACCACATATATTTTGACATTATTTGATAAGGGATTGTTTTTTCCTGCAAGATGAAACAGAAAGGGGTGCAAATTAGGGGTTGAAACTCGAAATTTCAATAAGTGTTGCTTGAAATTCAAGCAATTCGATAACTTTTAATCAATGGCCCAGAAAAAGTTTTGAGCATATATTTAGTCCTTAGAAACTTAGATCACCTACGACAGGAAGAGAAAAAAATTGCACTTCTAAAACTCAACCCCTTCAACCTTGAAACAAAAAATTTACTTAGAGGAAATGTAACCTTTGGACCACCTATTACCGGAGGAAACTAATTGAACACAAGAAATTGCACCCCTGAAACTCGACCCTTTCAACCCCAACCACAAAAACTTGACTTGGAGGAAATTTAACCCTTGCACTGCCTACAACCCAAAGAGTTGAATTGAACAAAGAAACTACGCCCCTAAAACTCACTCCCTTCAACCTCGAAACACAAAAAAAAGACTTGGACGGAATTTAATCCTTTTACCACTCGTTAACGCAGGAGACTATTGTACCCCCAAAACCCACAGTCTTCAACCCTCGAACACAAATAATTGACTTGGAAGAAGTTGAGCTCTTGGACTATCTACAACAGAAACAGGCTAACTAAACGCAAAAAGTTGCAATCCCGAAAACCACCCCCTTCAACCTCCAAATACGAAAAATTTACAAACATAAATAATTGACTCGGTGGAAATTTAACCCTTAGACTACTCGCTACTGGAAGATACTAATTGAGCGCAGATGAATTTAAGATTTGGACCACTGTTATTGGAGGATAGGTACCAAGTAAGCGCCCCCGAAACCCACCCCCTTCAACCCCTGAGGATAATAATTGAACGGAAAAAATTGCACCCCCTTCAACACAAAAAATTGACTTGGTGGAAATTTGATGCTTGACCTATATGTACTTACAACCGGAAGATACTAATTGAACGCAAAAAATTCATCAATTGATACACCCTCACGAATTCTTTATCATGAGCATATGCTTCGGCACTACTACTAGGTGCAGATTACATCTGCACCCAAAACCACCAAGTCCAACTCGATATATGAATCATTCACGGTGAATAAACATATACAGGGATACACATCGCATTGATATACATCTTCCGTTGGCTTTTTATATATCTATGTATATTTTATCTTTTCGAAAATCTTTTCAATTTTAAATTTCCAGAAGATTTGCGGTTTATTACGACATTCATAGAATTGCATTGACCTACCAGGTCCGCAATCGCAGATCCAATCAGTTTCTTGATCTCCGGGGTACAACAACTGGTTGTCCGGACATTTGTCGGGGGCATACAGGGGCACTCTTTTCTAAAAACCAGTTTATTTTATTATTTTAATCGATTTTTGTTAATATTCACTCACCGATGTGTCTTCACTATCCAGCCTTTGTCCGGGTTTTTCTGGAAAAGCCACGGGGGTGTCTTCACTATTCACCTTTGGTCCAGGATTTTCGGGAAAGGCCACGTCTTGACCACTCGCAATAATTACAGCGCACAGGAGTACCGTCCAAAACTTAGCCATGACTGAGAATCACTACGAAAACAACAATTATTGACCTGAGGTTAGAGATAAGTACTTACTTAAACTGATTTGAATTCACGTAAAAATGGAATTTCCTCAAATTTCCAGCAGTAATTAATAATAAATAACCTTCACTGCATTAAAAGGAAGCGGCAAGTGTTGCACCTCTCTCGGAACTGAAGACACTCGCACGGTTTACCTTGGAACTCCCCGTAATAGGTACATGTTTGTGATTTTTAAATTATTTGATTCGTTTAATGAATAATTAGCAAATTAGGAAGCAGCGGCATCCGCATTCACTAGCCTAAAGCCATTTACTGGGTCAGGATGTCAGTATTAATGCAATCTGATTCAATTACCCGCATCAAAACTTAATAAATTTATTTTCATTCTATTTACAATATGGTACATAAATAAATAAATACAGTTTTCTACAAACACTACTAAAAGCACTGTCATTTTATGACACTAGTGTCAAAAGTGATTTACTTTTAAAACTTGGTTGAAAACTTCTGCTTTTAACGGTGTTTCTAGAAAAAATAGCGTTTGATATATGCGTGTTAAAAGTGACATTTCGTTCGAAAACATAAAGTTTCACTTTTAACACTTATACCATAAATAACTATTATATCACGTAGATTCTGTGTGGTTGTTTTCCGGGATATTCACGACGTGGTTGTTTTCCGTTACGTTTTTCAGTTCGTTTTGTTGTTTTTCCCTTTTCCTCTTCTTTTCGTGGAAGATTACGCGGAAGTAGTAGCAGGGGAAGATGACGCATTTGCCCGCGGGTTCTTCTGCGTCTATGTAAACGCCGCGGACTAGAAGAGAATTTGAACATCCTAAGAGGATGAGGATGATGAGGCACCCCCAGTGGGTTATCCAACAACTCAGTTCCATATTGTCTGAAATTTTAGTTGGAATTAAAAATTTGCAGGCTCGGAGAGGGTAGAAACTTTACGTTTTCACAGAATTTGTAAAAGTACGAACCAACCATATGATCAGGTTATCGCTAAAGGAAGGTTTTATCGATTGAAGGCGCCAATTTATTGCAACACGCAATTTTTCTAACATCAACAATAAAAAAAACAAAAATCTACAAGGTCAAGGAAGCTTATCGCCATTAAAATAACGTTTTCTACCCTATTATTGACCTATCGCCATTATTACAAAGAAATTAAATCGCTTTAGTTTTTAGTCACGACTGTAATGTCCGAAACTTCCTCACGTCTGGCCCTCTCTTTTGGCTTTGAGCCTCAGACTCACTCAGTCAGACCTCTTGACTACACAAGACAAGAACAGTGTTTTGTGACGTTTGTGTGGGTTAGTATCATCTCATCCCAATGACCAACTCATCCCATCTGACAACTCATCCCAGACCAACTCATCCCAGATCAACTCATCCCAAACTAACTCATCCCAGACCAACTCATCCCAGACGAACTCATCCCAAACCAAGTCATCCCAAAAGACAACTCATCCCAGAACGCAACTCATCCCAGACCAAGTCATCCCAACAGACAACTCATCCCAACCGACAACTCATCCCAACAGACAACTCATCCCAAACCAACTCATCCCAGACCAACTCTTGCTTGTTATTGTTTGGGCTGTTCGCTTTAAGGTAGCCGCGGGCTAATTATCATCTCATACAATTTTCCAATTCATCCCAGGAGACAACTCATCCCAAATGACACTACAACCCAGGTCAAAAACCTGACCGGACCTGAACTGCCCTAGCTTCTCGCACTGCAATACCGATATTTCGAAGAGTACTCGCTTTCGGCTCCGCCGAAAGCTCGCGTAGAACTTTCCACGGGCAGAATTTAAAAAAAATGTTATTAAAAAACCTGACCTGACATAGACCTGAACTGCCCTAGTTTCTCGCACCATTGCAAGACCGATATTTCGACGAGTACCTACTCGCTTTGCTCGCGTGAATCTTTGGGCGGGCAGAATTTGAGAGAAAATGTTATTAAAAAAAACCTGACCTGACATAGACCTGAACTGCCCTCGCTTTTCGCACTCCAAACCGATATTTTAAAGCTTTGCAAGCGTGGAACTTTGGACGGGCAGAATTTGAGAGAAAATGTTATTAAAAAAAAAACCTGACCTGACATAGACCTGAACTGCCCTAGCTTCTCGCACTGCAAACCGATATTTTGATCTGGGATGAGTTGTCTGCTGGGATGAGTTGTCTGCTGGGATGATCGAGTTGTCTGTTGGGATGAGTTGTCCGTTGGGATGACTTGGTCTGGGATGAGTTGCGTTCTGGGATGAGTTGTCTTTTGGGATGACTTGGTTTGGGATGAATTTGTCTGGGATGAGTTGGTCTGGGATGAGTTGGTTTGGGATGAGTTGGTCTGGGATGAGTTGGTCTGGGATGAGTTGTCACCTGGGATGAGTTGGTTATTGGGATGAGATGATACGACACCGGCCCTCTCTTTTGGCTTTGAGCCTCAGACTCACTCAGTCAGACCTCTTGACTACACAAGACAAGAACAGTGTTTTGTGACGTTTGTGTTTTAAAGTTTAAAGTGGCATGGAATTTACCCGAATTTCCTAGCTGGATTTTAACCACAATGTTAAATTTCAATAAAAATAGAATAAAAGTCAACCATTGACCCTATTTAAAACGTTTCAGTTATTCGTTGCGTGTAAGTAACCCGCGAAAAAACCCCGCTTTAATAATTTAAAACGTGAACGCTGAGAAAACGGTTGAAGATATAACAAAACCATAAGTAGAAGAATTGTTGGCTACGAAAAGATCTACCAAAAAGTCCGCGACAGCATATAGGTATCTATGAAGAATAGCCTACAACAAACAGTCAAACCGATTTTTACAAATAATTAAAGCACAAAAACTATTATTGTAGGCTACCTGTCGAGGACTTTTTTGTAGATCTATTTGTTGCCAACAATTCTTCTATACAGGATGTTCCTAAATTCACAGTCTTAACTCCGGGAAGTTATGCTTTGTATTATTCTAGGAAGAAAAGTTCGTGTGGCCGTATGCCCCGAAATGTTTCATAACGGAGGTACGCCCCTTCAAAGGGCTGCCCAAAAAATCAGTTTATTGAAAATTTCTCCAAAAATGTAAGTAATAAGATTTTAAAATTTGGAGCAATGGTTAGTGCTGAAAAGGGCTTTCTCTCCAATTTTTTTCAGATTTTTAATAACATCAGAAACGTGCGTTCTTGGGGAGCTTTACATATTTTTTTTGCATTTTTCTTGTGAACATTTTTCTCGACAAATTATAGTGGAATAGTAATCTGCTTTTGATTGTACCTAGAAAAAATGCTTCTGTTGAAGATCGCTAAGACGCGTTTTCGATTATTAAAATGACTGATTTGTTTAGAGTACGAAAATTTTTGACGGACGATTTAGTTTTCCAATCTAATTAGTGAAAATAAACACAGAGTATGATTCCTTGCATCATTATAGGAAGAAAAGTTCGTATGCACATGTAGCGCGGTAAATAATTCCTAAGGAGGCTATATGGTCCTTCGAATAACATGTTTTCTGAGACCCCATTCGAAGCCCACAGCTCCCTTAGAAAGCATTTTCTGATTATGTCAATATGAACTTCCTAAAATGAAGCGAGGAATCATCCCCTATTTTCATCCCTATTTTCACTAATAAGGTAAGAAAGAAAATGTTAGTCGCACAAATTTTTGCACCATTAACCAATTAAAATCATTTAAATCGAAAATGGTACGTTCTAGCTACATTCAATAAGAGCACCTTTTTTGTGTGAAATAGAACGTAGATTAAGATTTTGTTCCCATTTATCAAATGGGAACAAAATCTTAATTTACAGGGTGTCTCAGAACGCTCGCACTAAATTCTAACGGAGTATTCAGGATTAAATTCTGAGTCGATCCGTGTTTTTGAAAATTTCCAGGGTACAGTAGTTTCCGAGTTATAAGAGATTTAAGAGGACCAATCAGATTTCAGTTCTTAATTGCTTTACAAGGTAATTTAATGTTAGATGCACTATTTCCTAGGTAACAAGATACAACAATATAAATTTTCATTGATAGTATCTTGTTACCTAGGAAATAGTGTATCTAACGTTAAAGTACCTTATGGAGCAATTCAAAGCTGAAAACTGATTGGTCCTCTTCAATCTCTTATGACTCGAGAATTATTGGTCCCTGGAAAATTTCAAAAACACGGATCGACTCAGAATTTACTCCTGAATACTCCATTAGAATTTGGTGCGAGCGTTCTGAGACACCCTGTATGTGGGAAATTCCCTGCAACTGAAAAACTTGCAAACAAGTGTGTCTAACAACGCACGCCTCTGACCTTATTAGAAATCTGAAAAAAACTCAACAGAAAGCTCTTTATAACACTAACCAATGTTCCAAATTTCAAATCACTCTTGACTATAATTTTCGAGAAATTTTCGGAAAACTGAAATTTCGAGTACCCCTTTTAAGGGGCACAGCTTCCCTTAGAAGCATTTCCGGGCGTATGTTCATAGGAACTTTTCTTCCTAAATTGATGCAAGGAATAACGTCGCGGAGTTAGGACTATGAATTTAGGAACACCCTGTATAAGATTTTGTTCCATCTCCAAACGTTTAGGTAGCGTTCGCAAAAGAAGCGCACTTTTTCCCCGGATTTATCGGAGGCGCTCCCTATGTAAACGTAGGCGAGGCGCCATATAGACGTATAAATGTGGACATAATGTAATCAACCCCCAAAATCGCATCATCATCTACAGGGTGCTCAGTGAACGTGTACGTAAAATTTCATCTCGACGTCTTCAGTAGTTTCGGCTGCAGCGTGTCTTTGGTGATTTTTTTGCCAAAGGGCACTAATTGTTGATACATTTTTGGAAGTAAAATTCGAAGGGCATTCATATGGTAATTGTTCCCAAAAGCCTTTCAGCTCTTCAACGGGTCACCTAATCTCCATGTACCAAATTTCAGCTAAATCGGTCCAGTAGTTTGGGCTATAACGTGTTTTTAGAGTTATTAAAAAATTTCGATATTTTTACCCAAAAGGTACTAAATGCGAATGAATTTTGTCTTATTTGAAACCAGAATTTGAAGACCTTTCTGGTGGCGACAATAAATCTTTCAAAAATTAGTTTTGGATGGTTAAATGAGAGAAAAATTTTAAATTTGGAAATCAGTCGATTGAATCCAAAAAATATTAAACTCTTCGACATGTGCCAAATTTCAGCCAAATCGGTTCAGGACACCGCGACTTTAAAGTCCGATAAAAATCTCGAATTTTTTAGTTTTTGGTCAAAAGGGCACTGAGAGTGAATACATCTTTGGAAACAGAATTTCTTATGGTGATCAGGTGGTTATCAGATACCCACGTGCCAAATTTCAGCCAAATCGGTCTAGTAGTTTTGGCTGCGGCGTGTTTACAAACGTACGAACGTACGTACAGCTTAGAAATATGAATATGCCCACCCGTAGCTGAATACTTACCTGTTTTCCTAGTGCCATTTTTTCAAAAAATATAATTTTAGTGGCGAAAAGGCTCTCTTTTTTTGAATTGTTTTTAGCAAAAAGCATTTTCTGACTATTGGATTCGATAGCTGTTGCATTGACGGATCAAAAATCTTAGTGCCATTTTTTCGAAAATTGACATTTTAGGGGCAAAAGTTCCCCTTTTTGAATTTTTCTTACGAAAATGGTATATTATTATACATATTATCGAAAAAATGGCATTAAAATTTTTGATCCGTCAATGCAGCAGCTATCGAATCCAATAATAAGAAAATTCTTTTTGCTAACAAAACCTCAAAAAAGGGCTCTTTTGCCAGTAAAATTTATAAAAATTTTAATCAAATCTAAAAAAATTAGAAAAAATGGCAAAAGTTTTCCGCTTGAAAAAAAAATCAGTTATCAAATCCGGTGACATAGGTTTTTTTCACGGCGCCGATTTTTGGCCGCAAATTCTGGGAGCTATCCACTAGACACGTTAGCGTACGAAAAAGTCCCAATTCCAGAAAATTCCAGAAAATAGCTCATTAATTCCATAAATTCCAAAAAAGTTCCAAAATGTTCCAAAAAAATTCCAATAATCCCAAACAAGTGCAAAAAGTTTCAAAAATTCCAAAACTTTTAACCTTGCAAACTGACAATTCAATGCATTCACTCATGCGAATTACATACTACAGGGAAACCTCCCTTAACGGACACCTCTTAATACCGGACACCTCCTTATAGCGGACAATTTTCAGGGTCCCGAAGTTTCTTCATAGGAAATGTTCAATAAATAATCTCTTCACGAACGCGAACAGTACAATATCTGTTATTTTAGAAGAATTCCCCGTAATTTTACCTCTCAACAACGGACGTGAAAACCCATTACACTCTCCAGGGCTGTTAAGATTTACCCCGCAGGGTGGTTTGCTACCTGATCGCATCTATACAATGAACTAGTTTTGAATCTCGACTACATACCGTAATTAGGGTGTTTTGAATCTCAACTAGGTTGTACATGACCGTAATTAGGGATATAAAGGGAGACAATCAAAAATCCAAAACAATGTTAGTCTGCATTTTCAAGGGAAATGCTATGGCGTCTGTTTCATAAAAACGAACATTTGTAAGCGTTAAAGAAAAAAATTATAAAATGAAGCAAATTTTTTCCCAACAACGGACACCTCCTATCAACGGACACCTATCAACGGACATCTCCTATCAACGGACACCTATCAACGGACACCCGTTAACAACGGACACTTTCGTCGCTTTCATCGGTGTCCGTTAAGGAGAGGTTTCACTGTACATATAAATTGAGAGTTGATCTATCAAGAAATTGTCGAAAGACGCCATTTGAGATTGGGCCCCACATTGGACGGAAATTGGATTGGAATTGACCATAATTGGAACGGAGTTATTGATAGGTTATTAATAGGTTGCTAGATAGTAGGTTAGGTTGTCCGGTTCCTACTTAGAAAGGTTCAAAGCCTTCATGGTCAAATATTCAGTGATGCCTGATTTAGGTTATTCAGCCCATAATTCTGAACAAATACACTTACAAGTTTCAAATATTCATCCCGATTAAGATTTTCGAAAGTAAGCTATGGTCTGTCCGGGATACACACGACCGGGATTCACCCTATTTCCATGGTGAATCATTGTTGTCAACAATGAATCGCCATGGAAATCGGGTGAATCTCGGTCGTGTGGATCCCGGACAGATTATAGAAGTATAATTTTTTCAGTGATTTTTGGCTTTGGGGAATATAAAACAAATTAAATATGTGTTCCTACATGTTCTATTTATTAATTGTGAAAAAATTACTGCCTTGTTATTCTTGAAGTTGTTCCATGTTATTCAGAGATAGAAGGTTGATTCAGTTAGATCATCACATTAGTCACACTCACGGAGCTGTCATCAATGTCACCTGTCTGCTGCCAAAATGTCGGTTACGAATAACTCCGTATTTATTAACGAAGATAATCAAAGGGTGATATTGTCTTATTCCAAAAGTTCCAAAAAATTCCCAAAGTTCCAAAAAGATTCCGACTGGATAGTCCCCCAAAAGGTTCACCACGTGTGAATACATTTTGAGAAGCAGAATTGGAAGAACTTTCATATGGGGACGTGAAAAATAGGGGTCTGTATTTAAATTTTTAAAGTTGATTTGCCAAAATGGCATTTCTGTGGGCCGATTTAGTCCAAAACCTTTTCAGCTCTTCCGAAATCCATAAGGTGTCCACGTTCCAAATTGCAGCCAGATCGGTCCAGTAGTTTGGGCTGTAGCGTGTTTACAGACATTTTTCAAAAACCACTTTTTTGGGTTCCCAGTGTTCTAAAACGTAAAGATTTGATGTTTTTGGCGATTCGGTTTTTCTGAATTTTTCGATCGATTCCAGTAACTGCTCCGCGGAGCGTAGAAGTTAAAAATCATATAATACCTACATATTCTTTAAAAATGCTACTGTGGCTGTAAACGCCCAAACTACTGGTCCGATCTGGCTCAAATTTGGAGCGTGGACATCTTATGGATTACGGAAGAGCTGAAAAAGTTTTGGGCTAAATCGGCCCACAGGAAGTGTCATTTTGGCACATCAACTTCAAAAATTTAAATGCAAACCCCTATTTTTCGCGTCCCCATATGAAAGCTCTTCCACTTCTGCTTCTAGAAATATATTCACACTTGAAAAATCGGTGCCGTAAAAAAAAAAGTATATATTTTTTTTTAGTTTTTTCAAGTCAAAAACCTTAGTTCCATTTTTTCGAAAAAAGTAGTTTTAGTGGCAAAAGGGCCCTTTCTGAATTTTACTTAGGAAAAACATTTTCTTACCATTGGATCCGAAAATGGTATATCATTATTATCTACTTCGAAAGATGTTGCATTGCTGGATCGAAAACCTTAGTATGTACCATTTTTTCGCAAAATGTCATTTTGGGGGTGAAAAACATGTGTATTTTTAGTTTTAGTAAATGAACGCCGGGCACAATGCGCAACACAGCATCAGCGATCGACACCCGACACGGTTCACTCAGCCGACGCACTCGACTCAGCGCGATTCTTCCTTGGTTAAAGTTAATTGCTACATTTACAAATTCTGTGAAAAAGTAAAAGTTTCTGCCGTCTCCGAGACTTAAAAACAAGCCACCCTTATTTCTTCTCTATTTTGGTTAACTTTTCAGAAGAAATAAAACTGATTGTTCCTTAACTAACTACCCTCTTACCTGGCAATAAATAGAGGTTCAGTAGATTCCAAATCGCCCTCCAGACATTAACTGTGCCAAGAAGAGAAAAAATCAGAAACAAATCAGCAACAAGCAGTCTAGTGGCCCCATTCAACCGATCGCAAATCCATTTCATAACCGGTTGAAGCAGAAAAGCTAATACTACAGTGGTATACCCCAGGACCTAAACATTTTTTCATTATTTGCACGAAAGTGGAAATCACGATTCCGGAACTTACCAGACTGGTCCAATTTGAATATTCGACATTTTCCGGAAAAATCAGCATGTCGAATACTGCCCACAGACCCCTCCAGACGAATACCACCAAAGTTCCAATTACTAATACTGAGAATAAGCAGTCAAGGATGTAGAGAGACGTTTTTTGGTCCATCTGGAATAGTAATTGGAAAAAATTATACGAAAATTGCGTAATTTGCAAATAAGCCCGAGAGAATTACAGGAAACATGAAATTTACGAGATTATTTATGTAAGCGCTTCGTTTTATCTTGGAGAATGATTTAACGCGAGTTCATAACAATATAATGGTATTTTTATTGGCGTCATTGTGGTTTAGCGTAATTTCGTGAATATTGGAGTCGCCGTCATTCTAGTTATTTTTACTTAATTTGGTTGGCAGCGTTGTGATATAAGGGAAGGTGGACGATTATTGAAATTTTCCATCAGTTGGTGTGGTAAAAAAAAAGTGGCAAAACTGTCAAAATTACAACAAAAACCCAAAAACTCACACAAAAACCCAAAAACCCACACAAAAACCCAAAAACCCATGAGGCTGACACAAAAACCCGGGTTTTTGCCAACCCTGAAGATTTTACCGATTATTAAATTATCTACCTACCTACTCTATTGGCAACGTTTTAAGTTTTTTCGATTTTTGATTTTCGAGGTTTTTGAATTGTAGCGTAAGGTTAGTAACACGTTTTTCTTCGAATTTTAAGCATATTCTCTCAGGTGGAAACGTCACTAATTAAGACTTATAATCTTTCGTATGTCTCTTTCTATCGTGTGACGTCATGCACGAGGGTTCTGCACATTTATAGGCAAAATTTAACAGATGACAGTATTACCATAGGCTTTTTGACGGTAAATTGACTGTAAAATGACGTTTGACAGAGTCGGCCATGACAGTTTCTCTTTATAAATGTGCAGAATCACTGCGCATGTTGCCTATCTCTTTTAATTTTGAGACTTATCTAGCTATAGGTTCCATCTCTCTTTATCTTTCTTTCCTTCTTTCTCTCAGAAAAGGAAAGTCTCAGTAACCTTGACTTTTTTACGTTGGTAATGGAGTAATTTTCCTTAGAAAAAGCGAAAATGTAGATAGTTATTATTATTATTATTACAAATGCTAATGCTTAGAGTTCATTACTGAACTTTAAAAGCATTTAAATTAAAATTATAATGTTCACAGAAAAATAATGAATTAATATAAAGTAATATAAAATGTTGAGCTAGTTAACAAACGAAAGGCAATTTAAGGAGTCTTTAAGTTAGTACTGGCTGGCCCCATATCAAGGAGTTTTTTGAAGAGCCAAACGGAAGTGGAGCAGACTACATCCGGCGGGAGGTGGTTCCAAGTGTAAAACACCCTGTTAATGAGAAAGTGGAGTCGGTGTGAAGTTCTAAAAGGTTCCCGCTTTAGCTTGTACGCATGGCCCCTGAGTCGCCTATCGTCGCTTATTTCCGCAGAGACTCCAGGGAGTAGGCCATGAGTAATACGATACGCCTGTATTAGATCGCCTCGAGTTCTTCGCTCCGCTAATGTAGGGAGCCCCAGTCTCTCCAACCTCTCTTCATATGTTAGGCCCCCCAAGTCCCGGGACCATCTTGTGGCAGCGCGCTGAACTTTTTCCAATGCTGATATGTCACCCTGCAGCCAGGGGGACCATACTGGACTGGCAAATTCTAGTGTTGGTCTAATGTATGTGCAGTAAAGTCGCAATGCTAAGTGTTGTCCTGCATTCGGAAATACTTTACGAATCAAGTACAGCGATAAGTTGGCCTTTTTCCGCACGGTACTAACATGAGCAGTCCAGTCGAGATTTTGTGTAATAGTCACACCAAGATCCACCTGGGAACCCACGGCTGTTAAGGGGACTGATGTGATGCGGTACTGTCGTTTGGGATTATTCTTGCCAATGTGTAGAACTGTGCATTTGGCGATGTTTAATGGAAGAAGCCAGGTTCTGCACCATTGGTCGATGCAATCCAAGTCTGCTTGCATTTTGTTTCCATGTTGTAAAGGATTGCAAAAAATCTTAAGGTCGTCGGCATAAGCAGCTTTATCGCACTTCAAGATGTGTAGTAAGTCGGATATATAAACGAGGAACAAGATGGGCCCCAGGACGGAGCCCTGAGGGACCCCGCTGGAAGCCGCGTGGGAGGTGGAGGTGTTTTCACCAACCCTAACCTGAAATGTCCGCCCAGATAAAAAACTTTCAATCCATGTTAAGAGATGACCCCGAATACCCATGTGTTCCAATTTCAAGATGAGACGATTGTGGGGAACCCGATCGAAAGCTTTGGAAAAATCGAGGTAGGCAACGTCCACTGGTAAGTTTTGCTCCAAGGATAATGTCCACTGATTCACACAAAAAAGCAGGTTTGTAATTGTAGAACGTCCAGGTACAAAGCCATGCTGTTCGAGAGGAATTATGCCACTGTCCATGAGGAAAGGCACCATTTCTTTTACGATTAATCGTTCCAATATCTTACAGGTGACAGACGTTAAACTTATTGGACGATAGTTGTTAGCGTCCAGCTTATCTAATTTCTTGAAAATGGGAGTGACAGTTGCGTTTAGGAAGTCAGATGGTAGGACCCCAGTATTAAAGGACTCTGTCATCACCTTTAACAAAGGCTGTGCAAGGGTTTCGGAACAGTTCTTTAATGTTTGTGGTGATATCCTGTCGGGGCCTGGGGATGATTTTGGTCTAAGTTTCTGGAGCTCAGCATGAACATCCTGTAGGCCAAAGTTGATTTCTGACAGTGTTTGTTTGTTTCTGGGAGTTGACACTGATGGGAGATTATGTGCCGGCTCCACTGAGTAGACTGAGGAAAAAACTTCCGCGAAAATTTCAGCAGTTTGTAGGTCACTTTCGCAGATGCTGCCATCGGCCCTGCGGAGTATGGGTTTGGACACCTTGCTCGAGAGATGATTTCTTACGTAAGCATAGAAGGATTTCGGTTTATCAATAAGGCCGTTTTCAAATTTTCGTTTTGAGGATCTCAGCTGGTTCGACAACAAGTTAGAGACGGCCCTATGGCGCTGGTAATCGCTAAGAGAATGGGTTCTCTTGTATTTCGTCCACAAATTCCGCTTCGTTTTGATAAGGTTGAGATGTGCAGGGAGAAGCCATGGTCTGGTGGTGCTATATGGCACTTGTTTTATGGAAGTTGACATCGTTTCGTAATTTGTGAGGACCGTCCTCACAGCGTTCCATTGCTCCCCAGCGGATAGCTCCGAGAGAAATTCCCAATTGTGGTTACCCAAAAGGTTGTTGAGTTTTGAATAGTCAGTCTTCTTGATACACTTTCGAGTCATGGTTGTCTGGTTTTTGTAGATAATAACCTGTAAGTTGCCAGTCACCACCACATGATCAGATTTTCCGAGAGGGGGGCAGTAGTCTAGGGCAGATATTAGATTTGAGTCTGTAGTCAAGATCAAATCAAGAAGAGATGGGGTTTGGTTAACTCTGTAGCGAGTGGGTTCGGTTAAAAGTTGAGATAACCCCGTATCTAGTATGGTATGCAGCAAAATGCAGTTATTGTCAGAAGTGAGGGTGCAGAGGTCCTTCCAGTTGATGTTGGGGAGGTTGAAGTCTCCGAATATTATAAGATTCGGTAGATCGTTTACTTGTTGCCGCAGGACTTCTGAGAGAGTTCGGTCGGTGGTGATGTTAGTATTGGGGGGACGATATACACATGCCAAATGGAATTGCAGGTCTTTACTAGACAGGCGCAGCCACAAGGTTTCTAATTCGTCTATGATGATGTCTAGTTTGACAACTTGAAATGTTAAAAGTAGACTCTTACTTAGGTAGATGCATACGCCGCCTCCCCTCCTGCTGACTCTATCGGATCGATATATGTTATAGTCAGGAATTTGTATTATGCCGTCTGGGAGGTTCGGATTTAGCCAGGTTTCGCATAGCAGAATAATAGTGGGTTTATGTAAGTTGTTTTTAAAATTTTTATATTTTCTTTGTAACCAACGAGGAGTTCAGAGCAAAATAGGATTTGGTTTGAAATAATGTCAAAACTGACGAAGATAATACATAATATTTGGTTTAAACTTTCAAAGCTATCGGCTCAAATTTTGATGCAATCGGCAATGTTTTAACTGTAGGTATAAATTACAGTCCTATTCTAACGGATACTGAAGCAGTGTGAGTCAGGCTTTTTTATAGTGCCTCTTATAAAGCTCATGTTTTGGCAGCTATCAAAATGAAGAACTAGAAGTGTTGTCCGTGAACACTACAACCTAAAAAGCACGCGTCACACTACTGCACTGTAATAAGTACTTTCTTTTTTTATCTCTATATTTTTGGAACCTTTTGCAATAAAATTCTTTCGTCTCTCTTTTAATTGAAGAATTAGGAAAAAATTAAGTTATTAAGGGCCGATTTCATAATAAAAGTTAAAGCTCCTAAAGTTAATGTCGACTTTCAAGGGCATTTTGACCAATCAGGAGCAGTATTGTAATATTGCTAGGCGAATATTTAAAGGACACTTTAATTTTGATTATGAAATCGGCCTTAGGTCATTAAAATGTTTCAGTTTTTTTCAAATAAAACGACCCCCAACTTAATTTTGACGTTCATCACGTGAAATATTAATACGTAATTAAAATTGATTTTTGTGCCTTCCCCTTAATTGAAGAATCGGGGAATGGCGAAGTCATTAAAATGTAACGATAAGCATTTTTGCGATTCAATTTTACATTTTTAAAATGAAAATTGGAATTTTTGAGTTTTTTTTTTCAAATTTTTCATATTTACTGTTTGACGTTCATTACGTTAAATATAAATAAATAAAATTTATTGCTTCCCGGGCTGAACGGAATAAAACTAGCCTTCTGGTTGGCCCATAGCCGTTGTGAAATTAAACTTAACACGATTTGATTGGTTGGTAACCTTCTGCCATGAAATTCTTCTGTTTTCCCTTTAATTGAAGAATAAGAAAGAGTAAAGCCATTAAAATGTAACAAAAACCAGTTTTGCGATTCAGTTTTACATTTTGAAAATGAAAATTGACATTTTTGAGTTTTTTTTTCAAATAAATTTTCTTATTTCAATGTTCGGAAATAGTATATCGTATAAAAGTTATAAGACGAAGATGAACTCAATTTTAACGTTCATCGCATGAAATAAATAAAATTGATTGGTTCCCGGCCTTTGCTGAATAAAACTAGATAAATTCTAGATCATTTTGCCTGCAATATCCTAATAAATAATAATAAGTAAAGCACCAACAATGTCCACTTATCACAATAGTATTTTTTCTTATTTGGTTACGATTATCCTATCTTGAACCCATACTATTATCACAAAACTATAAATGCACTCTTATCGTTAAGTCTATATATGATAATGAAACTAATCAATTGCCATGATTTTGACCTTTTTTATATTATTGTTTGTTTCTAGGACCGCTAAATATTTTTTTTTCTGCGGCTGTAATAATTCTAGATTTTATTATTATTATGTGTTATTGACTCATAGATCTTAGACAATACCGTAGCGATATCAGTTATCTTTCATTGACCTCTCAAAAGGATTTCTTCCAGTTAGGTCATTGTAGAATTCTCTCGAGAATTCTACTTGGAAAAAATTATTATCAGAAGCTGAAATTTCGTACACAGCAAATATCTCCGAAAGTATAGGTTTTCGACAAAAGAGGTGGTGTACAAAATTAAAGCTCTCTTCATGCTCTACAAAAAAGGTTCTATTAATTGATTTAAGTCAGTGATGCGTTTCGCTTTTACATTTTTTAAATGAACGTTTTAGAGTAAAAAATTATACAGGGTCCTGCAACAGTGCGTCGGCCTTCCATAGCGCCTAAAATATTTCAATTAGCAATTTCTTTTAAGTGCATACTTAAATTATAAATGAAGGCGCATTTCAGGAAAATGTTTGAAAATGTATAGGGTGGCCCAAAAATTTTTGACAGGTCGAAGTTGCCTTTTTTTTAAATGGAATGCTCGGCATATTTTAGCATATTTACAACCCAGTTAGGTGCCTTTGTTTATCCCTAAAATATTACGGCTTTTGAGTATGTGGTTTGGGAAGAAAAAAATATTTTTGAAAAAAATTGGAGTTTACATCACTCTATTTAAAAATTCCCCATTTACATGGGTGCAGTTTTTATAAGAAAATAAGGTGAACATGGTGTTGTACAGGCTTTTAGAAAGCTCTGGTCTTGTTTTAGTTGTCTTCCTATGTACAGGGTGTTCAAAATTTATTTATAAACTTTGTGAACTTTAAACGACTTTAAACCTATTTTTCTCAATTTTTTCAAATTCAACACCCTGCAGATTTTTACTCAGTGTAATGTAGAATTTATAAACGAATAATTTTTGTAATACAAAAATGTTAGTTACTTTCATCCGTTTTCGAGTTATTCGCTAGTATTATTAATTTTCTTGCTTGCAGACAATATTATTGCTTATAAAATTATAAAATAAGCAGCCAAACTAAGATGTAAACGTTCAAAATGTCCTCTATTTTGGTTAAAGATGGGCAGTCTTCGCGAACAAATTTACTAGTACTAGTCTGATTGTTTATTGTTAATTTTAAAAGTTAAAAATTGTCTGCAAACAAGAAAATTAGTAATATTTGACAATAACTCGAAAACGGATGAAACTAACCAACATGTTTGTATTACAATAGCTACTTATGAACTTATGTAACAAGTGGGAAAAGTGCATCAGTTCCTTACGCGGGTGCTTATTGCAGAACGAGGCGCACTAGTGCGGAAATGAATTTACTTTTCGCACTATAATTCACTTTTCGCACTAGTGCGTAAATATGATGCATTTCCTAACAGAAATTAGTGGGAAAAATAAGATTTTTCGCACGGGATTATGAAAAGAATATTCGTTTATAAATTCTACATTACACTGTTGAAAAATATACAGGCTATTCCATTTGAAAAACTTGAGAAAAACAACTTCAAAGTTCTCAAATTTTGAAAATTAAGTTTGAACACCCTGTACATAATTTGACAACTAAAATTTGATCAGAGCTTCCTAAAAGCCTGTACAAGATCCCCATCCTATTTTCTTATAAAAGCCGCACCCGAGTAAATGGTGAATTTTTAAGTATACAGGGTGGGTAATGTTTCGATGCTTACCATTAGTATCTCGGAAACCATAACAGATGGAGAGTAGTTTAAATTGGAGAAAATTTGCGCTATTACTTGGTGATTAAGATTCTGAAGAGAATTTCCCGATATTTTGATTCGTTCCTGAGTTATCACAAAAAATCTGAAAATTGCCAATTTAAAGAAAAATTAATATCTTCCTAACGTTTGATGTTATTTAAATGAAACTCGGATCTTTTATATTTTTAAAAAATTGGAGGTGTCCATCTTAAAGTGGGCTAAGTAGAATTAGATGAGGAATAGAATATATATATTATTATTATATTCTCCTCATCTAATTTTATATTTTTGACAGCTGTCAATTGAATGGCATTGTCAGAAATTTTCTAGACCTTCTAGATTTTGAATAACGACAGTCAGCTTTTGATTCTTTTATGGCCGCCATATTGAATTTTGGCACCAACAAATACACAAAAAAATTAGATTTTCAAAAATGTAGGCCTCATGAACTTTTTGACAGATGTCAGAATTTGAAAATTGGTATAACATGAGAAAACAATTGAATTCAACTATAGTAAATTACGTCTTGCGGTCGTGTGACTCAATCTTTCCCATATTATTTCAAAAACGTGTTAAAATTCAATATGGCGCCCATAAGAAAAAAAAAAGTTGGTTGTCTTCATTCAAAATCTAGAACGCCTAGAAAATTTCTGACAATGCCGTTCAATTGACAGCTATCAAAAATATAAAAGTACCAAGTTTCATTTAAATAACATCAATCGTTAGGAAGATATTAATTTTTCTTTAAATTGTCAATTTCCAGATTTTTTGTAATAATTCAGGAACGAATCAAAATATAGAGGAATTCTCTTCAGATCCTTAATCGCCAAGAAATACCGCAACTTTTCTCTAATTTAGCCGACCCCGTATCTTTTACCGTTTAGGAGATCCCAATGGTGAGCATCGAAAAATTACCCACCCTGTATAGTGATGTAAACTCCAATTTTTTTTAAAAATATATTTTTTCTTCCCAAACAAGGATTCAAGAGCCGCAATATTTTAGGGATGAACAAAGGCTCCTAAAGGAGTTGTAAATATGGTAAAATGTACGGGGCATTCCGTTTAAAAAAAGTCAACTTTGTCCTCTCAATAATTTTTGGGCCACCCTGTACATTTAAAAATATTTTCCTGAAATGCAACCTCATTTATAGTTTAAGTATGCACTTGAAAGAAATTGCTAACTGAAATGGTTTAGGCCGAGGGGTGAGCCGAAAGGGAAATCTGGTGTATAGGTGCTAGGAAATCTTGGGGAAATCCGAGGAAATCTGAGGAAATCTTGGGGAAATCTGAGGAAGTCTCGGGGAAATCTGAGGAAATTTTGGGAAATCTTGCCAAAAAAATCTCAAGGAAATCTTGGGGAAATACGAAAAGTCTTGGGGAAATCTGAGGAAATTTGAGGAAATCTTGCAAAAAAAAATTCCTGGAAATCCGAGGAAACCTTGGGGAAATCTGAGGAAATCTTGGGGAAATCGGAGGAAATCTGGGGAAATCTTGGGGAAATCTGGGGAAATCTGAGGAAATCTCGGGGAAATCTTAGGACATCTGCGGAAATTTTGCCAAAAAAATCTCAGGGAAATCTTGGGGAAATCTGAGGAAATCTCGGGGAAATCTTAGGACATTGCGGAAATCTTGCCAATAAAATCTCAGTCGAGTCGAAATCTGGGGAAATTTTGCAAAAAAAATTCCGGGAAATCCGAATGAATCTTGGGGAAATCCGAGTTAATCTGAGGAAATAAATCTTGGGGAAATCGGAGGAAATCTGGGGAAATCTTTCTAAAAGGAAATCTAGTGTACAGGTGCTAGGAAATCTTAGGGAAATCTGAGGAAATCTTGGGGAAATCTGAGGAAATCTCGACGAAATTTTGGGAAATCTTAGGACATCTGAGGAAAAAAAATCCCAGGAAAATTTTGGGGAAATCTGAGGAAATTTCGGGGAAATCTTAGGACATCTGCGAAAATCTTGTCAAAAAAATCTCAGTCGAGTCGAAATCTTTGGAAATCTGAGGAAAACTGGGGAAATTTTGCGAAAAAAAAATCCGGGAAATCCGAGGAAATCTTGGGGAAATCCGAGTTAATCTGAGGAAATCTTGGGGAAATCGGAGGGAATCTGGGGAAATCTTTCCAAAAGGAAATCTAGTGTACAGGTGCTATGGATGTTTTAGGGAAATCTGAGGAAATCTTGGGGAAATCTGAGGAAATCTCGACGAAATTTTGGGAAATCTTAGGACATCTGGGGAAAAAAATCCCAGGAAAATCTTGTGGAAATCTGAGGAAATCTCGGGGAAATCTTAGGACATCTGCGAAAATCTTGTCAAAAAAATCTCAGTCGAGTCGAAATCTTTGGAAATCTGAGGAAGACTGGGGAAATTTTGCGAAAAAAAAATCCGGAAAATCCGAGGAAATCTTGGGGAAATCGGAGGAAATCTCGGGGAAATCTTGGGGAAATCTGAGGAAATCTTGGGGAAATCTTTCCAAAAGGAAATCTAGTGTAACGGTGCTAGGAAATCTTAGGGTAATCTGAGGAAATCTTGGGGAAATCTGAGGAAATCTCGGGGAAATCTTAGGACATCTGCAGAAATCTTGCTAAAAAAATCTCAGAAAAATCTTGGGGAAATCGGAGGAAATCTCGGGGAAATCTTTGGAAATCTGAGGAAAACGGAAATTTTGCGAAAAAAAATTCCGGGAAATCCGAGGAAATCCGAGTAAATCTGAGGAAATCTTGGGGAAATCGGAGGAAATTTTCCCAAAAGGAAATCTAGTGTACACAATTTTCCCTTGCGGCTCACCCCTCGGTTGAGGCGCTATGTATATCAAAGGATCTTGCAGTGTGATTTGGTGCCCGAGCCGCAGGCGAGGGCAACAAATACAGCAGGGATTAAAAGGCACTTTAGTGCAGTGTTACGCTATTTTTTGCACGACCGAAAGCCGTTAATCTTAAAAATGATAAAACGCAAGTTTATCTGGTAACATAGACAATTTGTAAATAAGTCAACTTTTTCTTCCTAAAATTTGTGGGTGTAAAAGCAACGTTTTAGTCCCCCTTTTGAGGGAGTAAAATGTCTCTTTTTATGCAAGTCGTGCAAAAAATCTTATTTAAATGTTCTCGAGGATGTTCCTTAGAAATTGAACTCACCGCCACCCGGAACATGGTCAATACTTCAAAATATCCCTTCGCCGAATCAGTGCCAATCGCAAAAGGGGTAGCAGAAACATTTCTTAAGGCCCTCATTGCAGTCAGTGCAACAAACCCAACCACGGTCGTCGCCGTCACAATTAATACATCGTTGGTGTAAAAGTCTAAAAGTTGCCACGGTCCTCTCCATCCGTTCACACAAATAAAAGCAAAACACACCGTGTACACTCTGGAAAACACGTAAAAGAGGATTCTGTTCCTCTCCGGATGGAAATAAGTCTGGAGGAGATTTTGCGAAAGCGCGAAAAGTAAATGTCCCACGATCCCGATCCCGGTGGAGATCCAGGAGCTCCAGACGGGATCGTCGGGATAGACGTAGATCCCCATCAGCTCCCAGACGCTCCTCCAGTACCCCACGACCAATGGGGCCACGATTATCGAGGAAAAAACCGTGTCCAGGACCGGGAGGCAGGAGTAACAGGCGACCCTGCAGGAGTCCTGAAGACCGGCAATGCTTCTCCGCATCTTCTTCACTTCAACATTTTCCCACTTGCGTTTGTTTTAAGGACGATAAACAGTACTAAATCAAGCACTCTGTGGTCACCCTACAACATTCGAGTTCTTGGAGGGGATACCACGTGGTTCAATGATTTAACTCGTTGGGATGTTGCGAGGATTGCTAAGAGCACTTGTCACTAATCGCATTATTCAGGGCACTGGTCTTTAAGGCTAAATATATTAAAGTTTTCAGAAGAAGAGAAACATTTTAGGAGACAGACTTTTTACTTTTTTTAGAAGAAATAATTTATATATTTTTGAAATTTTGGCGACGGGCTCCTGATGGCACTTGAAATGAAAGGCCGAAAAGTTCCTACCCCCCAAGTGTGCGCTTCATCCCTTATTCGACAAAAACCTCCTAAACCTGACATGGCGCTAGTTTTTAGCATTTTTCGGCGAAACTATCCGTCTGACAAAAAATTTATTCTAATCAAAAACGTTCCTTATGAAATTCTGCATTAAAAAAGTCCTTTTGATCATGGGCGGCTCATGAAGGGGGGCAGCGCCAAATTACATTTTTTTAAATGAAAAACCACATACATTGCTTTCTACGTGTCATTCTGTGCAACTTTTGTCCGGTGTGCCCCATTCTTAAATTCAATCGTTTTTGAGTTATTTAATAAAATGTGTAGAATTTGGAAAAAACAAGACTTCAGTTAAAAATTAATATTTTCGAAGCCTTGGAGTTTTACTCTTACAAACTTGTCTCACATCCGAATTGCTGGTCAGGGCTACCTGATGACACACTTAGATGTCAAATTTCATGCATAGGGTGTTTCCGGCAAATCTTCAAATTAACAGAAATTAAAAAATGGGCAGCTACGGAAGCGGCTAGAACCTCCCCACTTGGTGAATGATTTAATAATCCAACCCCCATAAATTTCAATTCAGTCTCTACCTAAGTGTTTTGGTAATTTAAAAAAATTTTTATTACTTATTGCCAAAAGGGCACTAAATTTAATTGAATTTTTGAAATAACATTCGAAGACTTTTCATGTGCTGATAAAACAAATGGTGGTCATATTTCAAAGTTCATAGACGCCATGCCAAAAAGGCACTTGTTATTGGTCGTTTGCCACCAAAATTAAGTAAATTTTCTGACTTGCTATACTTAAATATTACTACTGGTATTTTTCAAAATTTTATGATTTTTTGACAAAAGGGCACTAAGTTTGAGGACATTTTTGGAAACGAGATTTGAAGACATTTCATGTTCTGATAAAGAAAATGGGAGTTTAATACTCAAATTTCAAAGTTGATATGCCAAATTGGCACTTGCCGTTGGCCGATAACCACCAACATTAAATCAGCTCTTAGACGGGTACTGTGTGTCCCTACCTATCAAATTTCCGCCAAATCGATTAAGCAGTTTGGGCTGTAGCGTATTATCTAATGTTGCTTCGAAATTTCGAATTTTTTGATTTTATGCCAAAAAGGTGCCAAGTGTGAATACATTTTTAGACACATAATTTGAAGACCTTTCACATGCTGATAAGAAAAATTGGTGTTCATCAGTCAAATTTCTTAGTAGATACGCCAAAAAGGCACTTGGCGTTTGTAGATTGGCAACAAAATTAACTGGGCTCACCAGAAGGCCAACACTAACCTCCATACCAAATTTCGTGAAAATCTGTTCGGTAGTTTTCGAGGAATCTTGCTCACATACGTACATACGTACATACACACAGACATTTTTTAAAAACCACTTTTTTGTGATCCTGGGACCTTGAAACGTAAAGATCTGGTGTTATCTCAATTTCGAATTTTGGAGTGATTGCAGTAACCTCCCATTTTTATATGGTTGTGGGGAGGTTAAAAAGGCAAAATCTCTAAAATTTAAAGTGGGATGAACTTGAAATTTTTTCGCCAACTAATAGAGAAGTAAATTCTAAATCGACTTTCTTAACAAATCCCTATACCTAAATTGCATGTTTTTCAAATAATCACCAGTTTTAGGTTCGCGTTGTGATTTTATGCGTTTCCGAGTTACTGATAAGAACGGATAATTCAAAATAATACGATTAACGAATGTTTGCAAAATATTTTTAACAAAAACAGGGTGAAGCAATTTGCAATATACAGGGTGTCTCTTTTAAAGTGTCAGTTAGCGATATTTAGAGAATCGTTTTGAGCAGCTGAACGAAAATTCAAACACGGTGGTTTCAACTCATTGCCCATCGAATGAAAATATTTTCAGCTCTGACGCACTTCCGGTTATACCGAAAGTAACCGCCATCTTTGTTATTTTAAATGGGAGCCTATGTTTTGAGTCTAGATTCGGATTGGCCTCTTAATTGTGAGCTCATTGCACCCCCACTTTGTCTACCTAACTGTGATATTTTTTGACATAATGTCAAAATTCGTGAAAAAAATGGATTTGTAGCCGGCAATAAAAAAATTAGTATTTTCCAGACGGTTGAAGATTAAGGAACCAAACTTGGAGGGTTGAAACCACAGGGTTCTTGTTGACATAACAATATGGCGGAAAATAATTTTTGAAAATGGCGTAACGAAATTGTCCACAACTTAAGTTTTTCAAATGCGACTACCATAATTTTATGTATCCAAAAGATGCAAAATTAAATTCTCTTTAGGCTAGTATTGGAATTCCCGATACCTATTTTCAATATTTTTGAAAATATTTGAGATGAATATAAAGGGTGTCCCAAAAAAAACGAAAGATTTATTTTTGGCTATAACTTTATTATTGTGGGACCGATTTTCCTCAATTTTATTCAGGACGTAGCCAAAAGATGAGGCTTTTAGAATCTGCAACCATTTTGCAGATGGCGCCACTAATACATTTTTTGTGGCAGTTTTTTACAAGAACACTTTTTGATTGGCTGGAGTTGAACCATCTGTGAACCGATCAAAATGAAATTAGTGTAGGATGAAAGCGAATGCTTTTCTTTTCTAAAGCAACTTTACAAATTTTTATTCTGACCGTTCTTGATTCATTTATAATTTTTTTTGTGATGCTTTAAAACAAGGATTTTTGAAGATTTATTTTTTATTTGGTCACCGATCTTGACAAAATTTGCAGAATCCTAAGTAACACCATCAATATTTCACAAAATGATGTCACTTTGCAGAAGGCGCCACCCTAGCAAATTTTTATGAACACATTTGATTAAAAAATTAACGAGAATATTATGAATGTGTAATTAGTAATAAATGTTAGCACTAAAAGCGGCTACAGACAACAGGCTGCAATTGAATAAACAACAATTCTGGATTTTAAAATAAACCAAATATGTGCTTTATATCAGTCATAAGCGGAAGAACAACTTGTCGAGTTCACAAACAAGTCAATGTTAGACCATTTTTTTTGGGTTTCATTTATTTTAACATTTTGTATAACGATATAATACCTAAGTTAAATTCCTGCACAAAGTACCTGACGTTATTTTACGAAAGATTTATGGTGTTACTAAGGATTCTGAAAATTTTGTCAAGATCGGTAGCAAATTAATATCACATAAATCTAAAAAAATCTGTTTTAGGGCATCGCAGAAAAATTTGTAAATTAATCAAGAACGTTCAGAATAAAATTTTGCAAAGTTGCTTTGGAAGATAAAAGCATCAGCTTAAGCTTACACTATTTTCATTTTGATCGCTTCACAGATGGTTCAACTCCAGCCAATCAAAAAGTGGCCTTGTAGAAAACTGCCATAAAAAATTTATTAGTGGCGCCATCTGCAAAATGGTTGTCGATTCTAAAAGCCTCATCTTTTGACTACGTCTCTTACAAGATTGGGGAAAATCGCTCCAATAATAATAAAGTTATAACCAAAAATAAATCGTTCGGTTTTTTTTGGGACACCCTTTATTTGTGTAAATTACAAAAACTGATCACAGCGACAAATTTTTGAAGGTGTAGAATGCACTATTACTAATTTTTGATCCAAAGCTTGCTTCGATCAATTTTTTTAATTCGCACGAATATATTTAATTCAAATATTTTCAAAAATATAGAAAATAGGTATAGGCCATGTTAATACTAGCCTAAAGAGAATTTAATTTTGCATCTTTTGGATACATAAGATTTTGGTACTCGCAATGGTTACGCAATTTTTAAAAATTAATTTCCGCCATATTGTTATGTCAACAAGAACGAGTGAACCATCGACCAAAAGCTCAAACTTTGTACTTTCAATCCTACAAATTTGGTTTCTTAATCTTCAGCCGTCTGGAAGATACAAATTTTTCTATTGCCGGATAAAAATTCATTTTTTTACATAAATTTTGACATAATGTCAAAAACTATGACAGTTAGGTAGGCAAAGTGCCGGTGCAATAGACTCACAATTAAAAGGCCAATCCAAATCTAGAGTCAAAACATAGGCTTAACATTTAAAATAACAAAGATGGCGGCTACTTCCGGTATAACCGGAAATGCGTCAGAGTTGAAAATATTTTCGTTCGATTGGCAATGAATTGAAACAGTCGTGTGTGAATTTTCGTTTAGCTGTTCAAAATGATTCTCTAAATATCGCTAACTGACACTTTAAAAGAGACACCCTGTATAGTCCAGTCGTATTAGAATTTTTTTATGCAAATATGGAAATAGTTAGAAAACAATAGTTTTTTTGCGCTAGGAAGTTCTACTTTATGTACTTTTAACATACTAAAAGTCCTGACAAATCCTGCGTGTGCGTTGACAAAAAATTGTGGAGGACAGGGGTCTCTCCGAAGTTTTTCCTTCATATCTTGAAAACAGAAGTGGCTATTTTTCCACATTTTTTTCTAATACGACTGGACTAATAGGGAAAAACAGTGATCAATTCGGCAATATTTTCTAAAGTCAACAAAAATGATTTTAATAGCAAAATCAATTAACAAATTTATTTTCTATTGTGATAGTGACAATAAGATCGATATTTGAATTAAAGGAAGTGATTAACTCCAGACGGATTAAGCTATAAACAGAAATTTTTTATGTAACTTGGAAAGGATGCCATTTAGGTATATAGATTTGTTAAGAAAGTTGACCTAGAATTGAATTTTCTATTAGATGGCGAAAAAATCTCAAGGTCATTCCATTTGAAATTTTAGAAATTTTATCTTTATAATTTCTGTTAATTTGTTAATTTACCGGGGACACCCTGTGCATGAGATTTGACATCCAAGTGCCTCATCGGGTAGCCCTGACCTTACTTTAGGATGTAAGACAAGTTTGGAAGAGCAAAACTTCAAGCCTTCGAAAATATTAATTTTTGACTGAAGTCTTGTTTTCGCCAAGTTCTACACATTTTATTAAATAACTCAAAAACGATGGAATTTACGTATAGTGCACACCTGACAAAAGTTGCACGGAATGACACGTATAAACCAAAAATGCATTGATATATGGGGTGTTCCATTTAATAAAATGTAATTTTGTGCTGCCCCCCTACACGAGCCGCCTATGCTTTTGATTATTTTGCTTATCCGCACCTAATTCTCGCAAACGACGGACGTCCGAAGCTGTAGAATAGTCAAAATAGATTTTTAAGTAGAACTTATTTATATATTTATGAAATTTTGGCTACTGGCTGTGGAAGGGCCTTGCAATGAAGGGCCGCAAACTTAACACCCCCCAAGTGTAAGCTTCATCCCTCTTTTAGCGAAAACCTACTCCCAGATGTGGACATGGCGCTAGTTTTTAGCATTTTTCGGCTAAAATATCAAACGGACAAAAAATTACTTTAATCAAGAATATTGCTCGTGAAATTCTGCATTAAAAAGTCATTTTCATCATTTTGCTTATCCTCACCTAATTCTTGCAAACGACGACCGAAGTTGAGGGTTGTTTTTCGCTGGCACCGACAATCAATCTAGCGGTACCTTCAACTTCGGACGTCGTTTGCAAGAATTAGGTGGGGATAAGCAGAATGATGAAAAGGACATTTTAATGCAGAATTTCAGGAGGAATATTCCCGATTGGAGTAATTTTTTGTCCGTTTGATAGTTTAGCCGAAAAATGCTAAAAACTAGCGCCATGTCCACGTCTGGGAGTAGGTTTTTGCCTCGGTTTTTGCCAAAAGAGGGATGAAGCAGTCCGCAGCAAAAATTTCATAAATATACTAATATGTAATTAAATGAGGAGGATATAACTCAAAATCCTCCTCGTTTAATTCTACTTAGCCCACTTTAAGATGGACACCTCCAAATTTTTATACAAATATGTTCTACTAAAAAATCTAATTTGACTGTTCTACAACTTCGGACGTCGTTTGCGAGAATTGGGTGTCGATAAGCAAAATAATCAAAAGGACTATTTTAATGCAGAATTTCATAAGAAATATTTTTGATTAAAATAAATTTTTTGTGAGATGGATAGTTTCGCTGAAAAATGCTAAAAACTAGCGTCATGGGGTGGTTTTCGTTTGGGAACTTTTCGGCCCTTCATTTCAGGTGCCAACAGGAGTCTGTAGCCAAAATTTCAAAAACATGTAAATTGTTTCTTCTATTCGTCTTTTTCAGATCTAATATAATTCCGACTATTTAGTCGGAAATCGCCCAGAAAATCAAAATGCCAAAATTTTTTACGCTTTTGGTGTTCTAGGAGTTAGGAAAGTAATTTAAAAAAATGTCTGTGTCTTTGGTCACCTCTACAATTTGCTGAAGATATCGAGATGATATTTGGCACACACTTTCTAGATGGTGATTTGGTTACGAAATCCAACACACTTTGTGCAATGACTTGTTTGTTTAACCTTTTTTTGTCCCAATATACCTTTATTTCGTGGAGTTTTACATTATTTTTAAATTGACAAAGCAGGAGTTTCTGCATTCTAAGTAAAATGTTAACCAGAACCAATATAAAATTAAGATTGTCATTTAACATGTAGATTTTACAATATTTTACAGCTATTAAGGCAAAAATGTTTTCTAGACAGTTTGAAAATCGAGGTGGAGAAGTGAAAATATTTGATAGACCGAGACTTTTGAACTATAAAACACGTATGTCACGTAGCAGTATCTGAGGCACTCCTGTTTTAGCTTATTCGCGATAACTTGAGAACGCATTGAGATATCGAGCTGAAACTTGCTGTACAGTTGCGTATCCTGAATAGGGCTGTGCGATATTGAGATTTGAATATCGATAATCCATATTACAAATCGTATCGATATCTCCATATAGCGATACATCGATATATATTTTTGTATCCATATTTCGCGAATTTATTGGCAATTTTCGATGAATTTGTGTAACGATAACCATGCCGATACATCATATCGATAACTTATCGATATATCGACTAATTGATATGTCGGTATATCGACAACTTAGCGATATATCGATATGGCGATATATCGATAACACATTTTTATCGATATATCAGTAAAAAGTCGCGGGCCTAATCCTGAAATACTCGGCGGTGATTGCTATTAGACTATATAGGACCAAGGAAGTGGGAGTTAGGGGTGAAAAACCCAAAAACTATTAATTGCAATAACTCGAGAATTAGTGGAGGTTTCTTGCTGAAACTTGGTATGTACGTTCGACCTTCAAGTCTGCTGAAGGGATGAAATTTAGGGGAAGAAAATCACAAAAAGTTTTATAACTTCGCAAGGGTTGCACGCAGCTATTTGAAACTCAACGTCATACCTCGAAATGGGCGTCATTCGATAGCTTTCCATTAATGATTGAAAAAAGGCGTTATTCATATTTTGCGAAAAACCACCCTTAAAGGCGCTACAACCCCTAACATGCAGAAACACAAAAATACGAGAACGCAAAAACTACTCAACGTATCAAGGCAGAATTTGGTGTTTGTTTATAAACAACCGAAGTCAGTAGATCATAAAAAGGTGAAATCATGAGAGGTTGAAAACATGAATCTATAAATCGCCGCAATTTTTCAACGAATTGGATTAGAGTGGTGAAATAAGGGGTTCGAGTTTAGGGGTTGAAACGTTCATGAAGCCTTGTAATTTGACACAGAGAAGCAATATCTTGTGTGAAACTGTCAGGTTTTAACCTCCCCAACCCCATCACAATTTAAAAAAAATGGGAGGTTACTGCAATCACTAAAATTTTCGAATTTGAGATAGCACCAGATCTTTATGTTTTGAGGTCTCAGGAACCCAAAAAAGGGGTTTTTAAAATGTGTCTGTGTGTATGTACGTACGTACGTACGTACGTTCGTACGTTCGTTTGTAATCACGCCACAGCCAAAACTACTAGACCGATTTAGTTGAAATTTGGAATATAGGCATCTCGTAACCTAACTTAGATCTGAAAAGCTTTTGGAGCCAATCGTGCAACCGGAAATGCCATTTTGGCACATCAACTTTTAAATTTTAAATGCAAACCCCCATTTTTCACTTCACCATAAGGAAGACCTTCAAATTCTGCTTCTAAAAGTGTATTCATTCTTAGTGCCCTTTTGACCAAAAATAAAAAAAAAATTGATTTTTATCGGACTTTAAAATCGCGGTACAGCCCAAGCCCCTGAACCGTTTTGGCTGAAATTTTGCACATGGGGATTGTATTACACGTCGAAGAGCTGAACAAATTTTGAATTCAATCGACTTACGGAAAGTGCCGTTTTGGCACACCAATTTCCAAATTTAAAATTATTTTTTCATTTGACCATTAAAAACAAGTTTTTGAAAGATTTATTGTCACTATCAGAAAGGTCTTCAAATTCTGGTTTTAAGTAGGACAAAATTAATTCGCATTTAGCGCTGTTTGGTTCAAAAAAGCAAAATTTTATAATAACAGTAAAAATACATTATAGCCCAAATTACTGAATCGATTTGGCTGAAATTTGGTACATGGAGATCGGGTGACCCATTGAAGACCTGAAAGGCTTTTGAAAGCAATTGGCCCACGGGAAGTCCCATTTAAGCATATCAACTTAAAATTTTAAATACAAGACCTCATTTTTTTATGTCGCCATTAGAAAGGCGATCAAATTCTGGTTCTAAAAATGTGTTCACAGTTTCGGCCATTTCAGTAGAAAATAGAGAAAAAATTCTTTCTCAATAAAAGGGAGCGGGCTGACAGTGGATGACATAAAGTGGCAGTTATTGTCAAAAAGGTGGCAAAAGATTAACCTTAAAAGGAACATATTGTCAAATGTGATGGGTGATGTCCGAGGTGATGTCGGTATTTGTCAGAAAATTGCGAAATTAGTCAAGGATTAAAAAAAATCTGTTGAATTGACTACTATCTACACAGAATACAAAGATTCACGCGATGGGGAGGTTCCAGCCGCTTCTCTGCTGCATTTTATTATACATTGCATTTTCGAGAAAGAAGGAGTGAATTTCAGGAGAAATTGATCGAAGGGGATGAAATTTAGGGGTGGAACTTGAATTTTTACTGAATAAAGTGATTGAAATGAACATGCCGGAACACAAAAATGCGAAAACTCAATAACTGCTCGACATATCAAGGCTGAATTTGGTGTGTTAATTTACACTGTAGGCGGATGGGCAAATTTTCATTATGATCTAACAAGAGGGATGAAATTTAAGTATTGAAACTAGAAATTTTTTCATCTAAGTGGTGAAATAAAATTATGAGGGTTTCGGTCAACCATCGAAAAAAAGTCTTATAAGTTTACAACCTAAAACTAAACCCTCCTAGGCTACTAACAACCCCTAAGCCCTAGCAAGCGGAGTAAATGCATTTTATTTATTTTTTCCGGCTTTTCGGCGATTTTTCGGTAATTCAAAGGCATTTTCTTTAATTTTTAATCCTCCCACAATTTTTCAACCCCTTTTATAATATGTGAACTATGAACCCTGAAAAAGCAAAATTTAAGCAGACCGCTTCTTTTTCGTGTAATTTTCGCTAGTTCTGCTTAAATACAGTTTATTTTCACCCCTTTTGACTTTTCATCCCCCTTCACAATTTTTCAACCTCCCGAGCGTTAATTTTGTAGAATTCGCACAATTTTGCCTTTTTTCGGTAATAAATCTTACTCATATGGATTGTTTGCCTTATTCACTTTTTCGACCCCCTTCGCAATATTTCAACCGCCAAAACCCATTGCATAATTGACTTATTTTTGTGTTATTTTCTGTCATTCTACTTAATTATGATTTTAACCCCCTAAGTGCTAATTTTGCAAAATTCGTGTAATTTCGTGTCGATTGAACCCATTTGGATTCAGTTTAACTTTTACAATTTTCCAGCCTCCTTTTCAATAGGTAAGTAGGTATACATTTCAACACCTACAAAAGTCTAAATTACATTATTGGCTTATTTTCGTGTTATATTTTGTAATTTTACTTAATCACAGTTAATCTTTATCCCTCTTGACTTTTCATCCCCCTTCGCAATTTTTCAACCCTCTGAGCGCCATTTTACAAAATTCGCCATGTTTTGTTTTTACCCGACAACTACGTAGAGATCAATTAGGGCTTGGATTCATACGCACCAAAAATGATAAAATAAGTTGTATTTATGGGGTAAAAATTACCAAATATTAATTTTAAAAAATTGGCAGTCTCGGAGGCGGTAGAAACTTCTCCTTTTTCACAGAATTTGCAAATGTAGCATTTAACTTTAACCGAAGTCGGGCGTGCACGCGGTTGTCGGACATTGATGCTGTCGTGCGCATTGTGCTCGGCGCTATCATTTACTAAAATCTAAAATACTAATGTTTTTCACCTTAAAATGACATTTTTTGAAAAAATGGCACAAAGATTTTCGGCTTGAAAAAAAACACACAAACAGACATTTTTCAAAAACCACCTTTTTGGATTCCCAGGATCCTAAAACATAAATATTTGATGTTTTTGGCGATTCGGTTTTTCGATCGATTTTATTAACTTGCTGCGCTGAAACGTAGAAGTTAAAAATAGATATATGGAGAAAATTGTAATACCTATTTTATTTTGGAAAAATTACCTAAATAGGCACAGATTTTTAAATATTCAAAAGGTAGAATACATAAACACTTACATTTTCAATGCTTTCGGGAGTTAACGATTGTCTGTTATTTGCAAGAAGGTTTTTTTACATTTAGAAAGACAACAAATTTGATTGGCAAATCCATATCGAGGATTTCGATGTAAAACCTTTGAAAATTTCGATTTAAGCAAGAGGTACCACTTTTTCCAAAGATATAATCTACCTTCTTTAACAGATTTTTCGGCATTCTACTAAAGCCATTTGAGATTTTTCTGAATCAGAACTGGATTTTGAAAGAAATGTTTTCAGATATGTCCTAATTTGCAAAAGCGTGAAAATATTTCCCAAAGTGCTAATATAATTACGAAAAATATTTTTATATGCGCCTGAAGTGTCTTATAAACAGTTCTATGCTAAATAAAACTTGGTATTTGTAAGCAACTTGCAGAAAAAAAAAAATGCAGCAGAGAAGCGGCTGGAACCTCCCCATCGCGTGGATCTTTGTATTCTGTGTAGATAGCAGTCAATTCAACAGAATTTTTTTAATCCTTGACTGATTTCGCAATTTTCTGACAAATACCGACATCACCTCGAACATCACCCATCACATTTGACAATACGTTCCTTTTAAGGTTAATCTTTTGCCACCTTTTTGACAGTAACTGCCACTTTATGTCATCCACTGTCAGCCCGCTCCCTTTTATTGAGAAAGAATTTTTTCTCTATTTTCTACTGAAATGGCCGAAACTGTGAACACATTTTTAGAACCAGAATTTGATCGCCTTTCTAATGGCGACATAAAAAATGAGGTCTTGTATTTAAAATTTTAAGTTGATATGCTTAAATGGGACTTCCCGTGGGCCAATTGCTTTCAAAAGCCTTTCAGGTCTTCAGCGGGTCACCCGATCTGCATGTACCAATTTTCAGCCAAATCGATTCAGTAATTTGGGTTATAATGTATTATTACTGTTATTATAAAATTTCGCTTTTTTGAACCAAACAGCGCTAAATGCGAATTAATTTTCTCCTATTTAAAACCAGAATTTGAAGACCTTTCTGATAGTGACAATAAATCTTTCAAAAACTTGTTTTTAATGGTCAAATAAAAAAATAATTTTAAATTTGGAAATTGGTGTGCCAAAACGGCACTTTCCGTGAGTCGATTGAGTTCAAAATTAGTTCAGCTCCTCGACGTGTAATACAATCCCCATGTGCAAAATTTAAGCCAAATCGGTTCAGGGGCTTGGGCTGTACCGCGATTTTAAAGTCCGATAAAAATCAATTTTTTTTGTATTTTTGGTCAAAAGGGCACTAAGAATGAATACATTTTTAGAAGCAGAATTTGAAGGTCTTCCTTATGGTGAAGTGAAAAATGGGGGTTTGCATTTAAAATTTAAAAGTTGATGTGCCAAAATGGCATTTCCGGTTGCATGATTGGCTCCAAAAGCTTTTCAGATCTAAGTTAGGTTACGAGATGCCTATGTTCCAAATTTCAACTAAATCGGTCTAGTAGTTTTGCCTGTGACGTGATTACAAACGAACGTACGAACGTACGTACGTACATACACACAGACACATTTTAAAAACCCCTTTTTTGGGTTCCTGAGACCTCAAAACGTGAAGATCTGGTGCTATCTCAAATTCGAAAATTTTAGTGATTGCAATAACCTCCCATTTTTTTTAAATTGTGATGGGGTTGGGGAGGTTAAAACATTTTGTAACATACCTATAAGAGCCTTTTTGGCACATTATCATGAAATTTGAAGAACGGATACCAATTTTGGCAAAAAATTTTAAAAAACCTGAAAAACCCCAGAAGACACTTTAAAATTCTAAAAATAGAAAGTAGGATTGGATTAATTGTTTACCAAGTGGGGATTTTCCAGCTGCTTCCGTAGCTGTCCATTTTTTTTAAGATTTAGCACTCGATATTGCAACATTTTTATTGAAGAAAATATGTTGCTTTTATGGCCGTTGCACCATAACGCCCACTAAAATTTAAATGTTTATAGACTAAAGACTCACACGAAAAATGAACAAACATGTAATTTTAACATCCGTACGTTGGTAAACTGGATCAGTGGAATGTCTGGTCGGATTTTTTCAGAAAACAAAAAAATCGGTTATACTTTAATTTTCTCACTTTGGTTATTCAATTTTCTTTCAGAATTTTAGCCGAAAAGTTTGCTCATTCTTTTTAAATTATCCCAACAAATCAGTAAATGAGAAGAAAACTACACATGTAGGTACTTTTTATTTTATAGCGTTGGTAACGTATGCCAAACTTATGGTTGCTTTCAGTTTTAAAGGTTGGTAGTACGTGCGCAAGTCATTGAATTCCCCATTGTACCAACACAAAACTACTAAAAACACTAGACTTTTTCTACCAACAACAGTAAAATGTTAAATAATGCTCTTTGATGAATGCATGAACAGAGATAAAGCTAGTCTGCCAAGTTATATACAGGGTGGTTCCTTTTTCACTACTGACCATTGGCATCCCCTAAATGGTAAGAGTTACGGAGTCGATTAAATTAGAGAAAAGTTGCGTTATTTTTTGGTGATTATTTCCAAATTACCTTCTAAACCAATCAATCAGACTCATTTTGAAATTTCTATCCAATCGAATTCATTTAAGGGTGATTAATGCACGAGTCATTTAATCGTTTTCTTGACTACTTGATTTTGAACACAATTTTTTCACTGCTGAAAATAACTACGTACCACGTAAAATCAGTTAAGGGAAATAAACGTCCATAAATATGACCACCAGGCACATATCCTTCCACAAACCATATTTTGAGTGTTTTTGGACATAAAGGACTCTGATTTCTTCTGGATATAATCTCAAAATTCAATGACATTTTGTTTGCACGTTTCCTAACCTCAAACGTCAATGAATTATAAAGGCTCGTTCACATCTTATTGGGCTCTTGAGTATAGGCAACTCCGGTTTAAAAAATCGCTCTTTTAACAAAATGAAGAGTTTAATTTGCGAAATAATCTTACCGAATACCACTCGTGCTTCGCTATTGTAACCGGTTAAATTTTAGAAATAATTACTCAAGCTTTGTTGTCGTTTAGGTAAAACAATTCGAACTAAATTGCCATTTATTATCTTTAATCAGATAATAAATGGCAATTTAGTTCTCATTGTTTTACCACCGGCAACAAGCTTTCGTAACCATTTTCAAAATTTAACCGATTAAATAGCATGCACTTGTGGTATTATAAGCGATTAAGAATCTGAAGAGAATTCCCCGATGTCTTGATTAGTCCTTAAGTTATTCCAAATAATCTGAAAATTGGGATATTGAATAAAAATGAATATCTCCCAAACGATTGATGATATTTAAATGAAACTTGGAAATTTTATATCGTTGACAGCTGTCAATCAAATGACATCGAAAAAAATTCTCTAGGCTTTCTAGATTTTGAGCAATGACGATCAACTTTCGAGTCTTTTATGGTCGCCATGTTGAATTTTGCCACCATACGACACAGGTTTTCAGAAATGTAACAATAAAGAACTTTTTTGAAAAATATGTTAAAAGTTTGAGTCTCACGATTTCAAAATCTACTTTTCTGAATTTTTAATTCAATTGTTTTAATGGCTTAAAAAAAGTTGATGTGCTATTTATACTTTTTTTTTAAGTTTTATAAGTACTAATTTTATTAATTATTCATACAAATTTTAAAATTTTGACTATTTTTCAAAAAAGTCAATATGATTACACTTTTGAAAGGTTATTTTTTTTTATTCCATGATGTCAAAATTCAATATGGCGGTCATAAGAGAATCAATATCTAGAAGGCCTAGAAAATTTCTATGGATGCCATTCTATTGGCAGCTGTCAAAAATACAAAAGTTACAAGTTTCATTTAAAGCATCAATCTTTAGGGAGCTATTCATTTTTATTTGAAATCGCAATTTTCAGCTTCTTCGGAATAACTCAGCAACGAATTAGGATATCACTAAGTTCTCTTCAGATTCTTAATCACAAAGAAACAGCGCAATTTTTCTCTAATTTTATCAACTCCGTATCTCTTACCGTTTAGGAGATACCAATGATGAGCAGTGAAAAAGGAACCACCCTGTATACATCAGGTCATCGTTCGGATATCGCATGAAAATCGAGTATAAATGTGGAAGAGATACCAGATAATGTGTACATTCACACTGGATCTCAGACTATTTAAATATTTGTTACAAAAATTTCCTAAAATTAGTTTGTTTAGAATAATTCTATTTTTAGTTTTATCGATCTTCGGCTATTATTGTTATTGTGCTCGAGTTGTGATTGTCATCTGGAAGCCTCTGTTAACTTCAATTATTGTGAATTTACAGAATTGTTTGTCTTAAAACGTTAAAATATAAAACGTAGGGGAGGTTCTTTATCGAGCACCCGTTATGGGTGGTTTGATCTAGTCAGATTTAAAAGGTAATACCAACCGTTTATGTAAAAAACATGTTCCCGACAGATAGTTTAATATAAAATGTGCCCCCTTGACAACATACGAATCGATTGGCAACACTGATTTCTTTAAAAATTGTAATTAAACATTATTCTACAATTACCATTGACAGAAATAAAATTAGTGAAATGGAATTCTTAGATTTACACAAAGTTTTACCACCAAATCGAAAAATGGCTATCAACATAATAAAACAAATTTCGAATAACATAAAATGCGTTTTCTACTTTAATTTATGGCTGATTTCACACTTAATTATTTTGTATTTAAATTTCGTCGTTTTTTAAGCCTCGCATTTTGTAAAAAAAAGGTATTTAAATGTATTTTTTGTCCTTAGTGCATTTTCTGTCATTTAACATTTTAACAGTGTCTAACATCGATGTTAAAAGTTACAGAATCAACCCCTAAAATTAGAATCAAGGGGGTGATTCTGTAACTTTTAACCTTGATGTTAGACACTGTTAAAATGTTAAATGACAGAAAATGCACTGTCTATCTGTCATTTGTCATTATAACAGTGCTTAACATCGATATTAAAAGTCACAATATCAAGGGGTAAATACCACTAAAAGAATACAGTTGGCAACAGGGATTTTAATAAAAACGAACATTATTTAAATGCCTTTTTGTTTAAAAGTTGGCAACACTCAGTCCTCTTGTTTTTAAGAAAAATAAACTCAACTCATTGTGATTCGGGAATCGATGAGTTGGTAACACTGATCTTACAGGTTACCTACATGAAAAAATTAAAATAACCTGCCAACGTTCTACCACTGATTCCGGCACTTTAAGCTCATTGAAATACAGTGATATTCAGAAAATATGTGATAACTGGTGGCTATGGAAACAAATGAATAGTAATCTGTCAAAGTGACGTTTGTCCAAAGTCAGTTCGTACAGGTGATGTCATCTGTCATTTTAGTACCGAAGCATATGCGGCATAACTTGAGAACGAAAGCAGATATCGAGCTGAAATTTTGTACACGTGTGTATACCCCGAAAATCTCGGCGGGGGTTGTTTTTGGGCCATATCGGACCAGGGGGGTGGGAGTTAGGGCTGAAAAACTGAAAGAAATTACAATTTTCGACGTTTGATCGCGAACGCTGCCTCAACGCTTGAAGCTAGAGCAAAAGTTTGTAAGGAGCAATTGTCGGCAATGAAAAGATCTACAAAAAAGTCCGCGACGGCATATAGCTATCTACGATGGGTAGCCCACCGAGATCGTTTTTGTGTTTTAATTTTTGACGAAAATAGCTTCAGTGGCTTATTGTCGGCTATCCGTAATAGATATTTATATGCTGTCGCGGACTTTTTTGTAGGTCTATTCGTTGCCGACATTTCTCCCTTATACGATTTTAATCCATCTTCAAGGGTTTAGGCAGCGTTCGCAGTAAAAGCGCGAGAATGCGAGGTTCTTTCGGGACCGAAAAACTATTAATTGTAATAACTCGAGAACCAGTGGAGATATTTTACTGAAACTTGATATGCGCTTTTGACGTAGAAGTCTGTTGAAGGTGAGGGGGTGTCAATTTTGGGGTATGAAATTTAGAGGTTGAAAATCACAAATATACGAAAACTTCTCAAATATTTTGCACATGGAGGTCTGTAACCCAACACATTACATATTTCGACAATATTTGGTAAGGGATGGCTTTTTTCTGCAGGATGAGACAGAAAGGGTGCAAATCAGGGGTTGAAACTCGAAATTTCACGTGTTGCTTGAAATTCAAGCCATTCGATAACCTTTCATTAATGGCCCAGAAAAGTTTTGAGCATATATTTAGCCCTTAGACCCTTATACCACCTACGACCGGAAGAGAAAAAAATTGCACCTCTAAAACTCAACCCCTTTAACCTTGAAACATAAAAAATTCACTTAGAGGAAATGTAACCCTTGGATTATCTATTACCGGATGAAACTAATTGAACACAAAAACTTGCGCCCTCGAAAACCACCCCCTTCAACCACCCCCGAACACAAAAAGTTGATATGGAGAAAATTTAAGCATTGGGCCATCTCTTTTGCACCCCTGAAACTCGCCCCCTTCAACCCCAACCACAAAAACTTGACTTGGAGCAAATTTAGCCCTTGCACCGCCTACAACCGAAAGAGTTGAATTGGACAAAAAAACTACGCCCTTAAAACTCACCCCCTTCAACCCCGAAACACAAAAAAATGACTTGGACGGAATTTAACTTTACCACTCATTATCGGAGGAGACTTTTTTGAACGCAAAAAATTGTACCCCCAAAACTCAGTCTTCAACCCTCGAACACAAATAAATTGACTTGTATGAAATTGAGCCCTTGGACTATCTACAACAGAAACAGACTAACTGAACGCAAAAAGTTGCAACCCCGAAACCACCCCCTTCAACCTCCAAATACGAAGAAATTGACAAACAAATAATTCTCTACTAGCAAATGAAAGCTTGATGGGTGCCGAAAGCCGTTCCAGAATGGTAAAATGGAGGAAACTTAAAAGAAAGAAAGCCGAACATATATTATTTTATAGATGAATTTCTCAAATTTTACAGATTTAATCCCGCTCGACATCCGTCCTGTGCTCTTGTCTTTCTGCAGCAATATCCGGGTAGAAATTCAAAAAAATCACCATTTTCTTCGGATCAAAAAACCGCCTAGCCCTGCCTTTCCCCAATTTATTGCCCGAAAAATATTTCACCCCTTCTTTGCTCTCGTCGTTCGGATAAAGGTTCAACGTGACAGCTAAAGGCTTCTGAATTTGTTGGTCATAAACTTCTTCTTTTATCGTATTCTCCTGTTGGTTGTAATATTTCGGTACTTTGACAGTGGCCCAAGCTGGAGGAGCAAACTTAAAATTTGTCGTCGCCAATAAATTAACGTCTCCAGGATCCTGCGGTTTGTAGGGGTACAGAGCTTGTGTTAAATTTTTATTTCCGAAATTTTTCAAATTTTTAGTCTCGTAACCAATGACGTCTTGAATATTTTTGGGGTAGTAACGGTGGCGGTAATGGTTCAACTGGGGGTAGCTCAAAGTGGTGATTTTTTGGGTGGTTGACGTGAACTCTGTTGGGGGTTGCCCTCGGGGGGTAATTCCGAAAGGTTTGCCAAACAAAACTTCTCTTCTGAGGGCTGCTGAAGTCACCAGTTTTTCAGCGTTCGGCTTCTCCAGTGTTTCCTCAGTGATCTCTCTCGCTTCATTTTCGAATAAACACAACAAAGAGTACAAGAACTAAAAACGAAAACTAGAAAGATTTCGAGGGATGTTAACTTACCCCCAGAAACGCAAAAGTGACTAAAAAAAGCACGAAAACGATTTTCACGATTTTGGACTGTATCACACGCTTTTCTCTGTACAACCCGAAATCTGAAGAGGCTGCCATTTTTCCAAGCGGTTTGCTCTTAACTGTCTCTCATTTTTCTGGAAAGTGGCGAGCGCTTGTACCGTGAAATAATTTTAATAATCAGCCCGAGAACAATGTAAGATGAGCGACTTATTAATAATCCGCGAATTAAATTAGCGTTTATATGCAGTTTTTTGAAAATATCGTGAAAGCGACAATTTTTCCTAGTTTGTAAACAATCGAGATTGAGACATGGCGATTCCCTGGAAATTCGCTGCTGATTTTAAAAACGATGACACGGATTTGTTGCACCGAGCCGTGAAATTGGCGCATTAACCTGAAACTAGTCGTGATTCAAAATAAATGTCAGTTGGCGTAGAAAAGCGACCCAAAGTGACCTGACCTTACTAAATTCTCGTTTTTGGACGGTCATTTTCGAGCTAAGAAGTTGGTATTTATGTATTACGCAAAATTGACAAAAAAACCGATTAAAACACTTTTCTTTCGCATATGGTGGCCCTACTGCAAAAATCACTTGAAACTATATGATTTTACTCTTGTAAAGCATTGTTGCTGTTTTTTCTATTTCGGTTTCCTAATGAACACTTTTCATAATCTCGTGCGAAAAATGGTGTTTTTCCCACTAATTTCAGTTAGGAAATGCATCATATTTCCGCACTAGTGCGAAAAGTGAATTCATTTCCGCATTAGTGCGAAAAGTAATTATGATAATACAATTTCTTTAATTTGTTTCAATCAGCACGATCCACGCGATCACTAAAACACCAAATCTTTTTCAGTGCTTGGCAAATTATAGTTTTTGAATGTCTCGATTGGGATTATGAAAAATCTTGTATGTAACACGTGAGAAAATGCATCATTTCCTTACTTGCGTGCTTACAGAACTCGGTTTCGCCTCGTTCTACAAGAAGCACCCGCGTAAGGAAATGATGTACTTTTCCCACTTGTTACATAAATAGCTATTATAGCACCCAAATGCGTTCTATAATGTGCTCTATTAGAAGCACGGCTTTTATTTACCTCGTAACCTAGACAACTATGTGTCTAACAATCGAATTAACTGCCAAACTTGTCTTTGAAAATGGCAATCTGATTTTTCCTTGAAAATATTAACAAATTGGGTATCCGAAATAGAAAAAATTGTATAAAAAACGTGTTTCATAAAGCTTTTATCGCACTCGGATTTTGTAAAACTCGGGCTTTCCGCCCTCGTTGTCCAGACATCCTCGTGCGATAATAATTGGCCTTATGAAACGTGTTTTGTAATATATATACTATTACCTCACTTCATTCACCGGAACAAAAAAAATTTCATTATGATCTAACAAGGGGGATGAAATTTATGTGTTGAAACTGGAATTTTTTTCATGCGAGTGGAGTAAAAAACGATTTCGGTCAACCATTGAAAAAGAATCTTATGAGTCTTCAATCTAAAATCAACCCCTAGGCTACTAACTGCCCCTAAGCCCTAGCAAGTGGAGTAAATACATTTTATTAATTTTTTCTACAATTTTTCAGCCCCTTTCATGGATATGTGAACTCTCAAAAAGCTAAATTTTCGCTAGTTCTACTTAACTAGAGTTTATTTTCACCCCTCTTGACTTTTCATCCCTATTCACAATTTTTCGACCCCTCTAGCGTTAATTTTGTAGAATTCGCTCAATTTTGCCTTTTTTCGGTAATACATTTTACTCATATGGATTTTTTGCCTTTTTCACTTTTTCGACCTCTTTCGCAATACTCCAACCTCCGAAAACCAAAGCATAATTGGCTTATTTTCGTGTTATTTTCTGTAATTCTACTTAATTACGATTAATTCTCATCCCCTTTGACTTTTCATCCCCCTTTACGATTTTTCAACCGGCTAAGTGATAATTGAACAAAATTCGGGATAATTAATTTTTGGAGTACTCAGAATTAAATTCTGAGTCAATCTGTGTTTTTGAAAATTCGTTCTGAGACACCCTGTATATTTCAACCCCCACAAAAGTCTTAATTATATTATTGATTTATCTTCGTGTTATATTTTGTAATTCTACTTAATTAGAGTTAATTTTCACCCCTCTTAACTTTTCATATATTACCCCTTTGCAATTTTTCAACCCACTGAGTGCCATTTTACAAAATTCGCCGAATTCATTTACTAATTTGGATTACATTTTCACTCTCTACAACTTTTCCACCCTCTTCACAATATTATTCATCCCCTCCAAAACATAAATTTGCAAAATTGTCTTATTTGTTACTTTTGCCATTTTTATTAAACTGCAGTAAATTTTTTCTTGCCTGTAGTGCTAATTCTACAGACTTCGCTTAATTTTAATGTTTTTTGTTCATATTCTACTGCAAACACTGTAATACTGCTGCCAATCATTTAAATTCTAATCACCATTTAAAATTTTTTTTTTGTAATTTTGTTTGCAATATTACACTGTAATCTTCGACTGTATAGAATTACGTTAACTCAGTAAAAAATAGTATATTACGTAACGAGAGTTGTAAGAAGCATATTACGCACTTGTGGAAGAAATTGTACACGAGCCGCGTAGCGACGAGTGTATAATTCCACAGTGCTTAATTGCTTTATTACTCGAGTTGCGTACTGGACTTTTTCTACGACCACACAATAGGTATTTAACTTTTCAAAAGTGGGTAATAAATTCAAGAACTTTTTCGAGAATAATATTTAAGAAATAGACAGCAGGTCATCCTTATTTTTTGATGTGAATCCAGTGGTGTAATCAGATATTTTTTAGCACTTCCGGTTCAACCGGAAATGACGATAATTTTTATTTTTTAAACGGAATCGAACTTTTTCTCAATGAATTCGTAATCTACGGTTTGTTCTGAGTGCATCCCTCACAAAAAATGTTATGCACTCTGCATTATTTGGTTCCTGAAACTTTTTTTTCCATCGTAAATATACTTTCCGTAAAGGAGGATTCAACTCAAGAAGTCGACGTTGGGGTTGATTCTAGTATGAGTAGTATGAAAGGAGCGTCTGAGTCCAATCTATGGTGTTATCAGAATGTACAAATTCTCCACCGTTTTGAAGATATTCAGAAAAAACGGCGGGAAAGATGACGTCATCTTTCCACGATTTCTTGGCCATCTTGAGGATATTTCCAGACGTCGACTGTCTCAACTCCATAGGAAACACGTATTAGTCAGGAAAAACCAATACTCAGCCGAAATCTGGAAATATCTTCAAGATGGGTAAGAAATCGTGGAAAGATGACGTCATCTTTCCCGCTGTTTTTTCTGAAAAACCTCCAAACGGTAAACAATTTTTAAATTCTGATGACACCATTGGACTCAGACGCTCCTTCCTCACTAGAATCAGCCATAACCTCAACATCGATTGCTTGAGTTGAATCTGGGGGGCAAACCGCTGGAGATGTCAGGTGTACAATTTAGGGGGAAGTCCGGGGATTTTAGGGGGTCTGGTGTACAACATACGTTGAACGGTTTACCCCCCAGTTGAAACCTCCTTTAAAGTCAATTAATTTAACGGTTTATTATGGTTTATTCTTCCAGGGTACCAAAAACCTGCCAATATTCTATGTTATGACCAGAGACCGAATAGTTAGGCAAAACAAAATTGCAAAATAGGCAAAATAAAACCCCATTTTAGGCATTATGAAATTGCCAATTTAGGCAACAAAATAGGCAAAAACAAAAGCAAAAATTTACGATTTATTTACAATTCCAGCTACATACAAGCAGTCTCTCTATGTTTTCGGTTTTGAGGTTGGTGCTTCTGTCGGTCAAGACGTCTTTGTATCGAGAAAAAGGGTGTCCGGTAAATTCGTCGCCAGCAATTCGTCGCCAGCAATTCGTCGCCGACAATTCGTCGCCAGCAATTCGTCGCCCCAGCAATTCGTCGCCTCAACAATTCATCGCCAGCAATTCATCGTCACAACAATTCGTCGCCAGCAATTGGTCGCCGACTTAATTCGTCGCCACAGCAATTCGTCGCCGCAACAATTCATCGCTAAGGAAAAAAATGAGTGACGTCCAGCGAATCCCGATATTTTATTCTTGGTCTGACTGTGACCTCTATCCTGAGCTAGTTTTACATATACAGAGTGTCCCAGATTCAATGTGACGGGCAATATCTCCATCGTGACCAGAAGTTAAATAATTCTGAATTTTGGCATGAGCACCTATATTTTGACGTCCGGCGGATCTTTTCAGATAATACACTTATAGCTATGTATGTACTTCAGACAGTCAAAAGTTGGTTTGATGCTCAAACTGATATTTGGTTACGTAATGTGCGTAGAAAGGCAAAATTAAATTTTATAAGCAAATAAATTCCGTTTCGGATTCCTGCTTACGAGCCCCCGTGTGCTGTTAGGTCGGATTAGTAAAAGTAAACATCCCTCTGCATTTTAGTAGCGTACAAACTAATTACGATAATTTCTTTCTTGGAAGTATATTTTTGTACAATATCCTGCTTACGTCGTTAAAGGATTAGAGAGACGCGACCCTAAATAAATTCCGATAAAACCCCAGGTAGGTACCTGCCTTTCTGTGGTCGTTTTCTGAAGAAATAAAGTTTGCAGAATATGCTAAAAGTTATTTAAACATGATAACATGCAAAAACATTTGTTTTGCATCAAATCCGAGTTCTACTTATGGAATCAGCAATCAGCCATTATCCATAGTTCGCTGTTATAGGGTAAAAATGCCTTAATCACTACCTGGAACTGAATAATTTGTAGATCGGATAAATTACTGTTACCTATGTAGGTATACAACTAATTACAATAAATTAATTTTAAAATAAGATAAAAAATATCGATTTAAGCGGGGAAAGACCACAGACGAAGAATAAATATCGGGACCGCGCTGAACGTCTACAAAATGTTAAATTGTATCACGAAACGATCACGGTCGATTATTTGCGTGGAATCGCCCACAATGTAAGATACTAAATAAAAAGAATAACATTTTGAAAATCTTATGCTTCATTTCCTTGGCGATGAATTGTTGCGGCGACGAATTGCTGTGGCGACGAATTAAGTCGGCGACCAATTGCTGGCGACGAATTGTTGTGGCGATGAATTGCTGGCGATGAATTGTTGAGGCGACGAATTGCTGCGGCGACGAATTGTTGGCGACGAATTGTAGGCGACGAATTGCTGGCGACGAATTGCTGGCGACGAATTTTCCTAACTTCGAGAAAAAGATCGCTTTACATCCACTGACGTCATGCACAGTTGCATGTTTCAATGATTTCACTATAAGGGACCCAAAATCAGAATCGACGCCTGCACGGCCTTCATGAATTAGAATTGAAAATTTTTATTTAAGAGGAACCCTTTAAGGGGGAGGGTTGAAAACCAGCCTATAACAACCTTTATTTGAAATGAAATTTTCCGGTACAGTCAGGAGATAAAGTCTTCGCCCTCGACCGCGAACAATCCCGACAGATTCTTAGAAAATACACTCAAAATAGGGTTGTGAAGGCTTTTATCCCTCTGGAGTCGTTTTAATAAAGAGCTTTTCACGTTCAATTTAAATTTTTTTGATAAGGCTTGTGAGAATCTATCCACAGCGGTCTAGGGTCATTACATTATCTCCTGAGTGTATTGCGTAAACATTGTAGGTACCTGCCCTGATCGCATAATTGGGATAATGTGTTTTACTGAAAGCCCCAATTATAATGGGAAATAATGATTTGCTGATATCTAATGGGCCATTGTCAAGAAATCTATATCCCCAATTTACATTTCTGAGAAGAAAATTTATGATTGTGATGAGCTTTTAGACAAATTCAAGGAAATTATTGTTAAATTAGGCATGATAAGCAGAATATGTGATTTTAGGCAAAATAAGACAAAAAACAGCATTTTAGGCAAAATAGGCAGGCACCAGGTATTTACCTAACTATCCGGTCTCTAATTATGACAATTTCTTTAAAATATCTGCTCAAAGGTTTAAGATAATATGAAGAAATACAACTTGCCCATCCCAAAGCATGTTCGGACAAAAAAGTCCTGCGATACAGCGTGTCCGGAAATTAAAGGATAATTAATTACGATCAAAAAGACGAAGAAAAGTTTTAATAAACATGGGTCGAAAAATGCCCCCTAAGGAAGCTAGAGCCCCTTAACTTTGAAAGTGGTTTTTTAAAAATTTCTTCAAAACTGTTAAAGAGTTAAAGATGACACCGTGAAATTGGGTATCTTTAGTAAGTATTTGATGCTGAATTCATTACCGTGACGAAAATTTTAAAGTTTAAATCATAAGCGTCCCGTACATGGGGGCTTAGGACTAACTTCGCTCAAAAATTTTTGTAAATCGTTCTTTCTCAAATCTGACACCAGAATCTGAACATCTGAAGTTTTTTGCGTAAAAATGATGCTCTTGTTTGAAATCGCTAGGACACACCGTTTTCGAATAAATTGACCCTAGTCGTGTTAGAGCACGAAAATCTGTCGCAGAAGATTTTAGTTTATTTACCAAATTATCAAAAATGAGTTCAGGGTCTGATTCCTTACGTGATTTTAGGAAAAAAAGTTCATGTGGACATATGGCGGGAAATGCTTCCTATGGGACCTATGGGGTCCTGGAAAGCTGACGTTCTTCAGTACCCCATACCTCCCTTAGGAAGCGTTTTCCGCCATATGTCTATGCCAACTTTTCTTACTAAAATAACACAAGGAATCAACCCCTGAACTCATTTTTGATAATTTGGTAAATAACTAAATAAAATCTGTGACAAATTTTCGTGCCCTAAAACCAATAGGGTCAATTTATTCGAAAACGGTGCGTCCTAGCGATTTTGAACAAGAGCACCATTTTTACGTACAAAACTTCAATCATTCAAAGTCTGATGCTAAATTTGAGAAAAAGCAACTTACAAAAATCATGTGAGCAGATTTAGTCCTAAGCCCCCCTGTACAGAACGCTTATGATCGAAACCTTAAAATTTTTACCACGGTAATCAATTCAGCATCAAAAACTTACTAAAGATGCTCAATTTTACGTTGTTATTTTTAAACGTTTTGAAGAAATTTGGAAAAAACAACTTTCAAAGGGGTCTAGGAAAATTGTTCGCCAGCAATTTTTCGCCATCAATTGTTCGCCACTATCAATTTATCGCGACTTCAATTGTTCGCCAGCAATTTTTCGCCACTACCAATTTATCGCGCCTTCAATTGTTCGTCATCAATTGTTCGCCGACAATATTATTGTGCAAAAACGAATTTGAAGCAGCAATTTCACCCCCACAACTCACCCCCTTCAACCCCCAAACACAAAAAATTGACATGAAGGAAATCTTACCTAACTCTTGGAGCCCTTACTACCGGAGGAAACTAAAGGAACGCAACAAATTGCACACCCAAAACTCACACCCCTTCAACCCCCAAAACACAAGAAGAAACAAATTAAACGAGGAAATTTGACCCTTGAACTACCTATACATCATCAAAAGGCAAATAAAAGTCAGAATTTCATCCCCATATAATTCACCCTCCTCAACCCCCAATACATAAAAAATTTACATGGGGGAAACCTAACCTCATTGAACGCCAACAATTTCACCGATACAAGTCACCCACTTAAACAACCCGCAACAAAAAAATGGCAAGAATATCGCCCACAACTTGCGTGCCCCTTTCACCCTTTCAACTCCTTAAATACAAAACATTTTGTCTAATTTTATAATATGTTTCAATTTTAAGTACTTAGAAATAACCGAATACAAATTTTTAAAACTTGTTGATAAACATCATCTTCCGTTTGGCTTTTATTTGCATATTGTATCTGTGGAGGCGTCTACTTATGAACGAACCTAAACTAAAAATACAGGGTGTTCCAATGAAAAGTATCCACCCCAAATATTTCGTAAACCAAATAAAATATGAAAATTCGCTCGGACAGGTCGATTTTTATTTGGAGGGGGACACTTAAATCCATGCTTGGCGAAATTTCAAAACTCACTCCCTAACCCCCACCTACCCCCACTTCAAAATTTTAAATGGCAACCCCCCACTTGTGATACATCATTTGAAAGTTAATTTCATTGTCAATCTAACGTTGCAGCAATTTTTGATATTTGTTCAATTCTTAGCGCCCTCTGTGGTCAAATTTTAAATTACATTAGGACCCTTTGTGATACATCATTTGAAAGGGTTTGAGATTCTCTGTAAACTGATGCAAGAATTTTTGAAATCCACCCACTCGTTCAAAAGTTACATTGAAAGACATGAACTGGTTCTGGGCCTAGGAATCCTTCAAGATTAGGCTGTAACTTTTGAACGAATGGATAGATTAAAAAAATTCTTGCATTAGTTTACAGATAATTTATAATTTATAAAAACGATGAATTTAACAAAAATGAGTGAAAAATTATATTATTTTGACAAGCTGACAATTGAAAACTGCGATTTTCACTCTTTACGCACAGTTTTAGATTTGCTTGCGTAAGAAACGGCTTACTTAGTTTGTACGTTGTGCAAAATTGGCTATTTACAATAGTGGTCGTAGAAAAAAGTTCTTACTTAAGTCTAATGAAGTCAAGAATCGTTTGGTCTCAAAGGCATACAAAGGTAAAAGTTATAGTTTTACTGATAGAAGCAAAATGAATTATAGCTGTTGTTATAAAGCCGAGTCACAGCTTGTGCAAATATTTGTGTCATTAATGGACTTGTTCCCAGTAGTGCGTGTTTAAGATTGTCACAGGAGCATCATGCTCGAAAATGGGTTCTAAAGGGTTCTAAATTCTTTTAAAAACTTTTACTTTAAAACTACTACTTCCTTGCCAGAAGATTTTTTGTTAAATTGTTACTTGAGAGTTCGACTTAGTTGAGATAAGTAAAAAATCTGAGTAAACTACTCACCTGTCGCTTAAACCTCGTTGGAAAAATAAACACGTCCTCCCTCTTATCCATGCAGATCACAAGCGGCAGCGACATGCAATTAATCACCCCTTTAAGCCCCATCAGGCAAAGAATAGCAAGTCCAGTGGAAATCAGCAATGGTCCACTACCCTCCATCAGGGCGTAATGTCCTCGACTATGAACTCCAAGATACTCGTCAAACAAAATCCACCCTGCCCTCCAGTTCATATTGCAAACCACCATGAAAACGTACGTGTACACCCTCATCACCCCCATGTTAAAATATTTCCTCAGAGGGTTGTCGGTATGTTTCGCAAAAATATCAGCCAGATATCCCTGACTGATGTCGAAAAGAACATGAACAAGAACGCTGAAGATAAAACTCGGCCAGGGTGGAAAATATTGCGAATAGGCGTCGAGAAGTTGCCAAGTCCCTCTCCAAACCCCAATCACACAGGGACCGACGAGGACTGCCGAAAGGACGAAGTCAAGGGCTCCCAGGAGAGGTTTGATTGGGCCGTGTTTGATCAAGGACACGTAGCTGGCCATGGTGACGGGCTTAAAGTGCTTTTCTGGGATGAGGTGGACTTTAACATTGTGGTTGGCATCTACTGTTGTTTTCACCATACTAAACAAACGTTGTTAATAAAACAAACAAAACTATTAGAAAATGAACAAATAGTACCTGAACAATGGACTAAGACAAGGACTCCTTCGCAACTCCCATCAAAAGACACTGCTAGCTTTATTTATCTGCTCGAAAATTTCTATAGATTTTCCTTCACGTCAGCGGCGGACATGATAAAAAACTGCTGGAGACAAATCACAGTTATTGACTGTTAAGGATCCGTTTATTGTCATTTGGCTGGATATCAATTATCTAGACGATAAGCTTCAAGAGTGGCCAGCAAATCTACGTGTAATGATTTAGGCAATTGTAACAATAATCGATGCTTTATCATAAAATAAACTAATATCGCTGCATAATTTACATCTTGGCAAACAATTTGCAAAGTTTTCTAATTGGCCTTTCCAACAAATTTCAAAAATTATAAAAAGCAAAGAATTCACTCGGTAAATAAAATATTTCAAAACTTAGTTTTTTAATTAACAAATCTTGAAAATTCTAAGTCAGCGTATATGACGTCATATATGCTGACAAATGGCCGACAATCTCCTCAGTGTTATTGGCTGAACCTCCATCGGCACGTAGTTAGTGGGCGGAGTTTTCCGAATGTACTGTTCTAATTGGCTGAATTTGGTTTGAACTTTTGGCGCACAAATTACAGTCAATCTGTTTTTATTTTTAACTTCCACCCTTCGCGAGCATGTTAATAAAATCGATCGAAAAATCGAATCGCCAAAAACATCAAATCTTTACGTTTCAGGGTCCTGGGAATCCGAAAAAGTGTTTTTTGAAAAATGTCTGTGTGTCTGTCTGTCTGTGTAGTCCTGGGAATTCGAAAATGTAGTTTTTAAAAAATGTCTGTCTGTGTGTCTGTCTGGATGGTCCCGGGAATCCGAAAATGTGGTTTTTGAAAAATGTCTGTCTGTAGTCCTGGGAATTCGAAAATGTGGTTTTTGAAAAATGTCTGTCTGTCTGTCTGTCTGTCTGGGTGGTCCTGGGAATCCGAAGATGTGGTTTTTGAAAAATGTCTGTCTGTGTGTCTGTGTGTCTGTCTGTAGTCCTGGGAATTCGAAAATGTGGTTTTTGAAAAATGTCTGTTTGTCTGTCTGTCTGGGTGGTCCTGAGAATCCGAAAATGTGGTTTTTGAAAAATGTCTGTCTGTGTGTCTGTTTGTCTGTGTGGTCCTGAGAATCCGAAAATGTGGTTTTTGAAAAATGTCTGTCTGTGTGTCTGTCTGTGTGGTCCTGAGAATCCGAAAATGTGGTTTTTGAAAAATGTCTGTCTGTGTGTCTGTGTGGCTGTCTGTAGTCCTGGGAATTCGAAAATGTGGTTTTTGAAAAATGTCTGTCTGTCTGTCTGTCTGGGTGGTCCTGGGAATCCGAAAATGTGGTTTTTGAAAAATGTCTGTCTGTGTGTCTGTGTGTCTGTCTGTAGTCCTGGGAATTCGAAAATGTGGTTTTTGAAAAATGTCTGTCTGTCTGTCTGTCTGGGTGGTCCTGAGAATCCGAAAATGTGGTTTTTGAAAAATGTCTGTCTGTGTGTCTGTGTGTCTGTCTGTAGTCCTGGGAATTCGAAAATGTGGTTTTTGAAAAATGTCTGTCTGTCTGGGTGGTCCTGGGAATCCGGAAATGTGGTTTTTGAAAAATGTCTGTCTGTCTGTCTGTCTGTCTGGGTGGTCCTGGGAATCCGAAAATGTGGTTTTTAAAAAATGTCTGTCTGTGTGTCTGTTTGTCTGTGTGGTCCTGAGAATCCGAAAATGTGGTTTTTGAAAAATGTCTGTCTGTGTGTCTGTGTGTCTGTCTGTAGTCCTGGGAATTCGAAAATGTGGTTTTTGAAAAATGTCTGTCTGTCTGTCTGGGTGGTCCTGGGAATCCGAAAATGTGGTTTTTGAAAAATGTCTGTCTGTGTGTCTGTCTGTCTGTATGTCTGTGTGTCTGTCTGTAGTCCTGGGAATTCGAAAATGTGGTTTTTGAAAAATGTTTGTCTGTCTGTCTGTCTGTCTGTCTGTCTGTCTGGGTGGTCCTGGGAATCCGAAAATGTGGTTTTTGAAAAATGTCTGTCTGTGTGTCTGTGTGTCTGTCTGTAGTCCTGGGAATTCGAAAATGTGGTTTTTGAAAAATGTCTGTCTGTCTGTCTGGGTGGTCCTGGGAATCCGAAAATGTGGTTTTTGAAAAATGTCTGTCTGTGTGTCTGTCTGTCTGTATGTCTGTGTGTCTGTCTGTAGTCCTGGGAATTCGAAAATGTGGTTTTTGAAAAATGTCTGTCTGTCTGTCTGTCTGGGTGGTCCTGGGAATCCGAAAATGTGGTTTTTGAAAAATGTCTGTCTGGGTGGTCCTGGGAATCCGAAAATGTGGTTTTTGAAAAATGTCTGTCTGTGTGTCTGTTTGTCTGTGTGGTCTTGAGAATCCGAAAATGTGGTTTTTGAAAAATGTCTGTCTGTGTGTCTGTGTCTGTAGTCCTGAGAATTCGAAAATGTGGTTTTTGAAAAAGGTCTGTCTGTCTGTCTGGGTGGTCCTGGGAATCCGAAAATGTGGCTTTTGAAAAATGTCTGTCTGTGTGTCTGTTTGTCTGTGTGGTCCTGAGAATCCGAAAATGTGGTTTTTGAAAAATGTCTGTCTGTGTGTCTGTCTGTCTGTATGTCTGCGTGTCTGTCTGTGATCACGCTGCAGCTCAAACTACTGAACGTATCGAGATGAAATTTGGCACACATTCAGTGGGAGATTTGTAGGTGCTGATTAGAATCTGGGCCACATCGGTTCACGGAAAGTGCCTTTTTGGCACATCAACTTTAAAAATTGAAATGCAAACCCCCATTTTTCGCGTCACCATATGGATGCTCTTCGAATTCTGCTTCTAAAAATGTATCACACTTGTGCCCTTTTGGCCAAAAAATGGTGCCGCGAAAAAAAACCTATGCATAACTGTATATTTTTATTACCGGGTTTGATAGCTGATTTTTTTTCAAGCCGAAAACCTTAGTGCCATTTTTTCGAAAAATGTGATTTTAGTGGCAAAAGGGCCCTGTTTCAAATTACTTTACAAAAAAAAATTCTTACTATCGGATTCGACAGCTGTTATATTGCCGGATCGAAAACCTTAGTGTCATTTTTTCGAAAATTTCCATTTTAGGGACAAAAGGGCCCCTTTTTGAGCTGTTGTATTGCCGGATCGAAAACCTTAGTGTCATTTTTTCGAAAAATGTCCATTTTAGGAGTGAAAAACATTTGTATTTTAGATTTTAGTAAATGAGCGCCGGGTGCATCAGCCATCCAACCGCTCCGCACGCCCGACCCTTGCTTAAATAAAATTAAATGCTACATTTACAAATTCTGTGAAAAAGTAGAAGTTTCTACCGTCTCCGAGACTGCCAATTTTTTTAAACAATGTAGAAGCAATTACGTTTCAAATTAATTGAACAAATATCATAGAAATTGCTTCAACTTTGCAAGTATAACAAAACAAACGGTATTTTTTTTAATTGGCAAGGCCCATTGTTAACTAAAACAAAACAATTTTATTGATTCAGGCTCGTATTGAAACTTTTCCGAAACAGTTATCGTGACAATTATTTGTTTGGCGTTATTTTTACTGCAATGAAAGCAAATGTTTACAAGGGTATTTAGATGGTTGCTTTTCTCATTTTTCTATTTGATTATATTAAGAAAAAAACAGATTGATAAAATCTGAAACGTTGACGCGCGTTAGGGGGGAAGGAAAATCACGAGATACTCAATATCTAATCTTACTAAATGTTTTGTAATTAGTTTGGAATTAGTACTTGTGGGTCCTAATCTTCATTGTTTTGAAGTTTAGATGAATTTTGACGGTCGGCTTTTTGAGAATCTCCTATCAAGGCTAGACGAACATGTTTGGATGACGATGATTTGCAAAAATGGTGGATGCGCCGGGAAAGTGTCAAGGATAAGTTCGGAAAAGCGATAGCAAAATTTTGTGATAATTAAGTGATTCTTGACTAGGGTCAAGGGTTGAGTGTGAGTCATTTTTAAACAAATTTTAGTAGACTTTTGGGTTTTTCATATTTTTTCAAAGGCGATTTTAGATTTTGTTTCAAAATTCCGTCTGGAAAAGCGTTTTCTTGCCACCATTTGATGCAATTGGCGATTCATACTAATTTTGTGACGTCACACTGGATTGTTGGAAATTTCCAATGGAATGTCATCAAAAATGTCTGTCATTACGTTTCAGCATTCCTCATTGGCCACTCTCCCTGATGTGACGTCAAACACCAGAAGGAAAATAATGGATATCTGTACTTACTCTCCATTCATTTTCTATTGAAGTGACAGAACGTCAAAATTTCAAATTTAGGTTGGTATGAGGAAATTTTTGCAAGGAATTTTGGTAGAAGCGATTTCAATGTGATACGTCAGAAAACATGACAAATGTCAAAATTTTGCAATTGCTCTGAATTGACCCAAAATGGCCTTTGTGTGCATGCAGTTTTGAGTAAAGTGCAAGGAAAAATATTCACGAAAAAGCCTCAGGTACGTTTATCTGTGACACTGCTGCTAATATAAAAATAAACCTTAAAAGATTTGGGTTATGTAATGTTTTTGCTTTCCCGCTAAACGATGAAATTGTCAAAAGTACAGGCCCTTACAAATTAGGGTTGTACAGTTCCAGAAAAATTTTAGTTCTGCTATAGAAAATGAACGGACTTTAGGTACTTACCTATACAGGGTGATGCAACAGTATGTCGGACCTCCATAGCACCTAAACCATCCAAGTTAGGAATTTCGTTCAAGTGGATACTTAAACTATAAATGAAGACGCATTTTAGTAAAATATTTTTGATCATATAGGGTGGTTCAAAAAATTTTGCATATTTACAATCTCTTTAAGAGCCCTTACTCGTACTTAAAATGTTACGGCTTTTGAATCTTTGGTTGCGAAGAAAATAGTTATTTACTTAAAGAGTGTGGAAAGTGATCTTTCCTGGACGAATTTGGTGTCCCGCATTGCACAATCTTCAACTATTTTGCTCGTATTTCGCACATTGTGCAGTTACAAAATTATTGCACACAGTACACCATTATTACACACATTGCACAACAATTGTACGTCGCACTACATTGCAGCTCAAACCTGATTTGTTGAAAAAATCGTTCAAAAATATGCATATAGTACCTACGGTAAAATTTTGAGGCATAGAGACCTATGATTTAGAGGGGAAAGGAATATTTTTAAAAAATTTTTGACTTTCGTTGAACTCCAGCCCCCTTTACGGTCGAATTTTGAACTACGTTAGGGTCCTTTGTGATACATCATTTGAAAGGGTTTGAAATTCTCTGTAAATTGATGCAAGAGTTTTTGAAATCAATCCATTCGTTCAAAAGTTACATTGAAAAACATTAGCTGGTTCTGGGCTAGAAATCCTTCAAGTTACGCTGTAACTCTTGAACGACTAGATGGATTTTAAAAATTCTTGCATTAGTTTACAGAGAATTTCAAACCCTTTCAAATGATGTATCACAAAGGGCCCTAACTTAGTTCAAAATTCGACCGTAGAGGGCGCTGGAGTTTTTACAAAATTGAATTCGCAACGAAATTAGCTTTCAAATGATGTATCACAAGTGGGGTATTGTCATTTAAAATTTTGAAGAGGGGGTTGGTGGGGGGTAGGGGGTGCGTTGGAAAATTACGCCAAGCATGGATGTAAGTGACCCCCTCCAAACAAGAATTGGCCTGTTTCAGCATTTTTCGCTCAAATCACTGTTCCAGGAGTTATTCAGGGTGTTTTGTTTTAAATCGTACACCCTGTATAGTTTGTGCTTAGAAAACGTCAGCAACTCACTGCACTGTTCCTTAAAAAATGCCAATAACTTTCGAAAATATGTATGTTTCGGTATTTTCCTAAGATTTTCCTTTTTTCAATTTTTTCGAGAATTTTTTGAATACCTATAGATACCAGTAGAGGTACTTGTAATTGTAATTAGTTATTTATTAGATAGGTACAGTAGGGGATTTTGAAAATGCTCACCCCATCTCTACGATCCACTTGGTCGACTGTATCGTGTTTAATGTCTGCTGACGTGTCAGACAAATATCGATCGGGGTGGGCATTTTCATAGTCCCCGACTGTACTGCGCTTCACAGGGGAAGGGGAAAGAATATTTCAGCACGCTCAACCTAGCGTTCAAAACAGAATGGGCCCAAGACTGCACATCATTGCACAAGACTGTACAGCATTGCACACTTGACTGCAGAATATTACACTATTGCAATATAGCACTATTGCACATTGCACATTATTGTACAGTCAGGAGATAAAATATTGGCCCTCGACCGCGAACAATGTCCACAGATTCTTAGAAAAGACACTCAAAATAGGTTTCTGAAGGCTTGTATCCCACTCGAGTCGTTTTAATAAAGAGGTTTTCCCGTTAAATTTTAATTTTTTTGATAAAGCTTGTGAGAAACAGTCCACATTGTGAGCGGTCCAGGGCCATTATTTTATCTCCTGAGTACACCATTGTACACACGTGTGTCCCAGCATTGCACTCATTGAATACCCTTTTGATTTCAGGCTGATCCCGTAGGCGGAAGCCTGAAAGCCTGCGAGTCCAGGAAAGACACTTTACATGTGAGTTACGTATTAAATTTTTTAGGTGCTCGCAACATATTTTCTGTGTGAAATTAAATATTTTAATTCAAATTATCTAAACTGAAAAATGTGAGGAACCTAGTAAAATATACACGATAACAAAATGCATAATATTTCGGTGAAATTTCACTTTCTAGACTATTCCGGTGAAATTTCGCTTTCCCGGACTTCGACTTTTCGGACTAGTCCGGGAAAGTTGATTTTCCGGTCCTAAAATTGACCGGAAATAGTTATTTACGTAAAGAGTATGGAAAGTGATCTTTCCTGGACGAATAGGCAGATTTCAGGCTGACGCCGTAGGCGGAAGCCTGAAAGCCTGCGAGTCCAGGAAAGACACTTTACATGTGAGTTACGTATTATATTTTTTAGGTGCTCGCAACATATTTTCTGTGTGAAATTAAATATTTTAATTAAAATTATCTACACTGAAAAATGTGAGGAGCCTAGTAAAAATTAACACGATAACAAAATCCATAATATTCCGGTGAAATTTCACTTCCTAGAATATTTCGGTGAAATTTCACTTTCCCGGACTAGTCCGGGAAAGTTGATTTCCCGGTCCCAAAATTGACAGGGAAAATTATTTTTTCACTTTCCCGGACTAGTCCGGGAAAAGCCACTTTTCGGTCCTAAAATTGACCGGAAAGGTTAACTTTCCGGTCGAGCGCCTAAAAAATTAATTTTTCGTCGATCGTACTGGAAACGTCACATTCTTGACATGCAATTATCATCCGTTTCCAGGACTGCGTCATTTGCTAGGCAACACGCACTAGCTGTACAGGAATAACCCTAGGCCGGAAAAATATTCCCTTACTCTTCAAAAATATTTCCAAACTTCATTATTTTTTACTAGTTGCGCGATCGACGAAAAAATAGTATGTGCAACACGAAGGAAAATATATATCTCGGGACTCTGATGGTTGCTGAACGAGGCGCAGCCGTCCCGGAATATAATTTCCTTCTAGTAGCACAATATACTATTTTCACTTTCCCGGCTAGTCTGGGAAAGGCTACTTTCCGGTCCTAAAACCGGAAAGGTTAGCTTTCCGGTCGAGCGCCTAAAAAAATAATTTTTGAAAAAAATTGCAGTTTTCACCACTACAGTTAATAATTCGCCATTTACGCGGATGCAGTTTTTGTAAGTAAATAAGATGGGGACCTTGTTGTACAGGCTCGAAAGAAGCTGTGCTCCAATTTTAGTTGTGACCCTACGTACAAGGTGTTCAAGATTAATTTTCAAAATTTGAGAACTTTGAAGCTGTTTTTCTCAACTTTTTCAGACGGAACACCCTGTATTTTTTAGTTAATGTAATGTAGAATTCATAGACGAACATTTTTTGTCCTGCAAACATATTAGTTATTTTTAGCCATTTTCGAGTTATTTACAAATATTATAAATTTCTTGCCTGAAGATAATGTTGCACTTTGCTTAACATTGCAGATGAAATACTAATAACTTTTAAGGGAAGTGGCCAGTATGCCAGTGCCCGGTATGTGGATGATACTCAAGTTTATCGTGCTGCCAGTGCTAAAAGTGTTGCGCCTGTTGTGCAAGAGCTCAATTCAGATTTAGAAAAAAATAAACGTGTCTCGCTCGACCTGTTTAATTCTCAATCCATCCAATAGTGTGGCTTTGTGTTGTGGTTCTAGTTTTGTTCGTGAAAAAATATTACAAAATGTGCCTAATTTTCATCTTAATAATGTGTCTATTCCTATCGAATGTTCCGCAAAAAACCTTGGTGTCATTTTTGATACTATCTTCCGATGTCAAATGGAAATTGTGCAATTCCTTAGTTTTAAGCTCTTTCAATTACTGCAGCTTTACATATTACTGCTTTTTGAATTAAAATTTTAAGTATTGCATTCAAAAACTTCAAAATTCTTGCTTCAGATTATCATTCAATGTACCTTATGCTGATGAACATACGGGGTGGGTAATTTTTCGGGATCTCCTAAACGGTAAAAGATACAGGGTCGGTTAAATTACAGAAAAATTGGGCTATTTCTTGGCGATTAAGAATCTGAAGAGAATTCCCCGGTATTGTAATTCGTTCCTGAGTTATCACAAAAAATCTGAAAATTGCCATTACCATTTTTAAAGAAAAATTAATATTTTCCTAACGATTGATGTTATTTAAATGAAACTTGGAACTTTTAAATTTTTGACAGCTGTCAATTGAACAGAATTGACAGAAATCTTCTAGGCCTCCTAGATTTTGAGTAACGACACTCAACTTTTTTCTTATGGGCGCCATATTTAATTTTAACACCGCTAGATACAGAGAAGAATTAGCTTTTCCAAAATGTAACCAACATGGGCGTTTTTAAAAAAATATGTGAAAGCCCGAGTTACACGATCGCAAGACGGATTTTATTACTGTTGAATTCAATTGTTTTCACATGTTACAAGAGATTGAAGAAGTCGGCGTACTTTTGTACAATTGTTTTTCATTTAAGTTTAGGCTGATTTTGCAAATTATTCCTACCAATTTTCAAATTCTGACATCTGTCAAAAAAGTTTATGTTGAGTACATTTTTGAGAAGCCATTTTTTTGTGTATTTGATAGTGTCAAAACAACGGCCAGAAAAGAATCAAAAGTTGACTGTTGTTATTCAAAATCTAGAAGGCCTAGAAAATTTCTGTCGATGCCATTCAATTGACAGCTGTTAGAAATATAAAAGTTCCAAGTTTTATTTAAATAACATCAATCGTTAGGAAGATATTAATTTTTCTTTAAATTGTCAATTTTCAGATTTTGTGTGATAACTCAAGACCGAATCAAAATATCGGAGAACTCTCTTCAGATTCTCAATCAGCAACAAATAGCGCAACGTTTCTGCAATTTAACCGAACTCCCATCTTTTACTGTTTAGGAGATCCCAATGGTGAGCATCGAAAAATTACCCACTCTGTATAAGAGCCCAATAAGATGTTGTGAGCGAGCTTTATAAATCGGTTAAAAATCAAGATATTTGAAAATCGCAAATACCCGTCAACCTTATTTTCTTGATAAAAAATTCAACTTCGCAATTGCATTTCCTTATATTTTCCTTGGCTTTTATAAATTTTTTCCACTTTTCACAATCTGCCGAAACAGCAAAAAGAAAAAAAATGCAGCAGAGAAGCGGCTGGAACCTCCCCATCGCGTGGATCTTTGTATTCTGTGTAGATAGTAGTCAATTCAACAGATTTTTTTTTATCCTTATCGTCTGACGTCTGTGACTAATTTCGCAATTTTCTGACAAATACCGACATCACCTCGTACATCACCCATCACATTTGACAATATGTTCCTTTTAAGGTTAATCTTTTGCCAACTTTTTGACAATAACTGCCACTTTATGTCATCCACTGTCAGCCTGCTCCCTTTTAATGAAAAAGAATTTTTTCAATATTTTCCACTGAAATGGCAGAAACTGTGAATACATTTTTAGAACCAGAATTTGATCGTCTTTCTAATGGCGACATAAAAAAGAGGCCTTGTATTTAAAATTTTAAGTTGATATGCTTAAATGGCAGTTCGCGTGGGCCAATTGCTCCCAAAAGCCTTTCAGGTCTTCAACGGGTCACCTAATCTCCATGTACCAAATTTCAGCCAAATCGATTCAGTAATTTGGGCTATAATGTGTTTTTACTGTTATTATAAAATTTCGATTTTTTGAACCAAACAGCGCTAAATGCGAATTACACACAGACACATTTTATAAACCACTTTTCTGGGTTCCTGAGACCTCAAAACGTGGAGATCTGGTGCTATCTCAAATTCGAAAATTTTAGTGATTGCAGTAACCTCCCATTTTTTTAAAATTGTGATGGGGTTGGGGAGGTTAAAAAATGTAATCCCGCAGTTGAATTTGTATCAAAATAATGAGGTAAACGTGTGTTTGCGATTTTCAAAAATCTTGGTTTTTGACTGATTTCTTCGATGTTTTTGAAAATCTAGGGCGGCCGTGACTGCGGTTCCGTTCAAGAACGATGCATTTTTTTACTCAGAAAAAATCGTAGATTCCGAATCCGCTGGGCAAACAAAGTTCAGGGCATTTCCGGTGGTAAAAGTGGAAAAAAATACCTACCTGACCACCCCATAAAATACGCATTAAAAGAATAAAATCGACCTATCCGAGGATTTTAGAAGCAGATGATCCAAGAATTTTTTATTTGGAGATTCCACAGCCAACATTCGCATTGTATTTAATGCATTATAGGATGACCAAAAAAAACGGTCAAAATGTTTTAGGGAATAGGACAGCGATTACTTAAATGATTTCGATGAACGTGGTCTTGAATTAAAGCCAAAGAATCAGGCTTTCGATCTGAGTCTGAAACTAGGACATATGGCGTTGCTGTAGTATTGACACTTAGCCCTGATTGCACCGCTCTCCCTTAACTTTAAGTGACCCTTAAAAACCTTGGAAACTATTATTAAGACAATGGTTTCCACAGTTTTTATAAGGATCAATTAAAGTTAAGGGAGAGCGGTGCAATTGGAGCTTATTGTTTTGAAGGGTTACTTAGGTGCATGCGAGGATTGGTCACACAACAACCAATTGTTAAAAATCCTTTTTCAGACGTCAATTTGGTTTAACTACTAACTACTAACTAATTTCCTGGGACTTTTTTGAAAAGTAGGTTCGTCTTCGCCTATTTTCGCGTTTTAAGTAATGACAACGATTAAAGTATCAAGGATGCACATAAAATAGCTTAATTTTCAGCAATAATAATTTTCCAATTTACCCTTAATGGTAGTCACCGATGCTTTCATAAAAGTCGATCATTCATGAGCGAAATTTAAGCTGTTTGCGTAGATTTACTAGCTTTAAACAGGTGAGTCATAAATAAAGGCGTAAAAATATACATTTTTTTGAAAATCACAGAAAATTAGAGTTGGAACTAAATTTGCATCTGAAAAAGATTTTTAGAGAAAAAAGAACGATCTTCGAGACTATTTGGGTATCATAACGATTATATGTTGTCTGACCAATGCTCATGCACCTAAAGTAACCTTTCAAAACAAGTATACTATATCGAAAATCTGATTCTTTTGCTTTAATTCAAGACCGCGCTGAACCAAATCGGTTAAGAAATCGCCGACTTATTCCCTAGATTATTTTGACCGGCTTTTTTTGGGACACCTTATAGTAAAGAGTAAAGGTATCAACAAGTGCTCACTTCTTACCTGATGACATTCTTCGTTAAGGCAGGTATTAGGCGCTTTCTTTTCACATATTTATTTGAGCATCCTTAGTTAATCTCAGCAATTTGATTGGTTCATTTGAATATTGAGCAATCAAATTGCTGATATTAACTGACGCTCCTCAGATAAATGTGTAAAAGGAAGGCGACTATTACAACAAAACTTTTATTAACCACCGTGTAACAGTTTGGAAAAAGAGACAGTTGTCAACTGTCATTTTTGATGTACATTTCGTTACCTATCTAGAGTGCTCTAATTCCACTGTAATACACTCCAATTCCACTGTAATACACTCTACTAATTCCACTGTAATACACCCTAATTCCACCGTAATGCACTCTAATTCCACTGTAATACCGATCAAGTGTACACCTTAATACACCAGCGGTTGGCCCCTCGGGTTAAAATGACCTTTCGGTAGATAGAATTCAGTTTTTTTTAGAAGCTTGCGTTCCGTGGGGGGATTGACATTTCAGTTTTTTTTTAGAAACGTGCGTTCCGTGGGGGGATTAACATTCCTTAATAGTTATTTATGATATGTGCTAAAAGTGTTTTTTTTTATTTTGTGAGAAGGGAAATTTGGGACACGACGCGCAGCGTGCATGATTTGTCAAGTCACTGTTTTTTTCACAATTGGGAATAAAATCACACCATAATTTCTCATCACCTATGTATGGGAGGTAGGAATGGAAACGATTCGAATTTATTTTATTTTAACCTCCTCAAAACCAATTTTAAAATGGGAGGTTACTGCAATCACAATCACTCCAAAGTTTGAAATTTTTTGAATCGCAATAACAGGAAAATTATTAACCTCCCCACTCCACTTCACCATTTAAAAAAAAGGGAGGTTACTGCAATCACTAAAATTTTCGAATTCGAGATAAGACCGGATCTATACGTTTTGAGGTCTCAGGAGCCCAAAAAAGTGGTTTTTAAAATGTGTCTGTATGTATGTACGTACGTTCGTAAACACGCCACAGCCCAAACCACTCGACAGATTTAGCTGAAATTTGGTACGTGTGCATGTGATAACCCAACTTAGATCTGAAAAGCTTTTGGAGCCAATCGTGCAACCAGAAATGCCATTTTGGCACATCATCTTTTAAATTTTAAATGCAAACCCCCATTTTTCACGTCACGATAGGAAAGACCTTCAAATTCTGCTTCTAAAAATGCATTCATTCTTAGTGCCCTTTTGACCAAAAATAAAGAAAAAAAAGATTTTTATCGGACTTTAAAATCGCGGTACAGCCCAAGCCCCTGAACCGATTTGGCTGAAATTTTGCACAAGGGGATTGTATTACACGTCGAAGAGGTGAACAAATTTTGGATTCAATCGGCCCACGGAAAGTGCCGTTTTGGCACACCAATTTCGAAATTTAAAATTATTCTCTAATTTACCCATCCAAAACAAGTTTTTGAAAGATTTATTGTCACTATCGAGGTCACCATCAGAAAGGTCTTCAATTTCTGGTTTTAAATGAGACAAAATTTATTCGCATTTAGAACCCTTTGGGTAGAAAAATCGAAATTTTGTAATAACACTGAAACCACTTTATAGCCCAAACTAGTGGATCGATTTGCCCGAAATTTGGTACATGGAGGTGAGGTAACCCGTTGAAGAGCTGAAAGGCCCCACGCGTTGGGGAGGTTCCAGCCGCTTCTCTGCTGCCATTTTTTATTAATGAAGTTGCTTTTTGGCTGTCCATTTTGTTTTTAAATAGGTACATGTAGGTTAGGGTGGTCCAATCTCGGTAGGGTTTTTAATTTTGTTCTCATATTATCCGGGGCACCATGTAGACTTATTCCACTTCCCGAAAAAAAAATTCAGACAAAATATCGGGATTCTAGTATAAAAGGAAAGGGTGCCGACAGCCGCATATACAGGGTGAGTCAACAAGGCGACGGCGGTCCATAACTTCTGAACCTTTCCAGATAGGAAATCAATTCAAATGCCATTATGTACAACACCGCCAATTCTACATCCTAAAAATAACTTCAACTATACAGGGTGTCCCAAAACACTTGCAACGCATGGCAGCTTGATTTTTTTAAATGGAACACCACCATTTTGATGACATATTCTGGATCACCTATAACATTGCTTTACATCGACATAAGACATTCGATGTTTTAAGGCTCTGTTCTAAAGTAATTAATTCTTTTTGAAAAATTTCGACCATTGCGGGTGCTTCTTAAAAAAAATCCTGAGAACTCAATTTTGTATCTAGAGAGCTGAGATTCGGTACGAACATGAAGGAAGGTCCATTCTATCTATCTAACATGATAACTATCATTATCACTATACAGGGTGTCAAAAATTCTGTGTCAAGTTTGGAAAATTTCAAATACGCAAAACTCCATTTTTTCAAATGGCACCCCCTGCTATTATTGTGCCATGGGGTTGGGATGTTGAATTACTTTATTTTTTATTAAGTATGTCCTATACCTAAAGTCAATACTTCAAAAGATATTCTTTGTCTTAATTATTTTATTGAAGATTATTACGATCTCAATTAAAGAATGCCATGGATTGTATGACAGTTACGATTAACCTTGTTTATTTACATAGTTACCAGACAGTTTGTCACATTTATTGACATACACAACCAGAAAGAATTCATTGACATGGTTTATTGCTTATGGTTGAAATTCATTGTGTATGTCAATAAATGTGACAAACTGTCTGGTAACTATGTAAATAAACAATGTTAATCATAACTGTCATACAGTCCATGGCATGCTTTAATTGAGATCGTAATAATCTTCAATAAAATAAATAAGACAAAGAATATCTTTTGAAGTATTGACTTTAGGTATAGGACATACTTAATAAAAAATAAAGTACTTCAACAGCCGAACCCCATGGCACAATAATAGCAGGGGGTGCCATTTGAAAAAATGGAGTTTTGCATATTTGAAATTTTCCAAACTTGACACAGAATTTTTAACACCCTGTATAGTGATCATGATAGTTATCATGTCAGATAGCTTGAATAGACCTTCCTTTATACTCGTACCGAACCTCAGCTCTCTAGATACAAAATTGAGTTCTCAGGAATTTTTTTAAGAAGCACCCGCAATAGTCGAAATTTTTCAAAAAGAATTAATTACTTGAGAACAGAGCCTTAAACCATCGAATGTCTTATGTCGATGTAAAGCTATGTTATAGGTGATCCAGAATATGGCATCAAAATGGTGGTGTTCCATTTAAAAAAATCAAGTTGCCATGCGTTGCAAGTGTTTTGGGACAGCCTGTATAGTTGAAAGTATTTTTAGGAAGTAGAATTGGCGGTGTTGTACATAATGGCGTTTGAATTGATTCCCTATCTGGAAGGGTTCAGAAGTTATGGACCGCCGTCGCCTTGTTGACTCACCCTGTATACAACACCGCCCATTCTACATCCTAAAAATACTTTCAACTATACAGGCTGTCCCAAAACACTTGCAACGCATGGCAACTTGATTTTTTTAAATGGAACACCACCATTTTGGTGCCATATTCTGGATCACCTATAACATAGCTTTACATCAACATAAGACATTTGATGTTTTAACGCTCTATTCTAAAGTAATTAATTCTTTTTGAAAAATTTCAATCATTGCGGGTGCTTCTTAAAAAAATTCCTGAGAACTCAATTTTGTATCTAGAGAGCTGAGATTCGGTATGAATATGAAGGAAGGCTCATTCTATCTATCCAATATGATAACTATCATTATCACAATACAGGGTGTTAAAAATTCTGTGTCAAGTTTGGAAAATTTCAAATATTCAAAACTCCATTTTTTCAAATGGCACCCCCTGTTATTATTGTGCCATGGGGTTCGTCTGTTGAATTTCTTTATTTGTTATTAAGTATGTCCTATACCTAAAGTCAATACTTCAAAAGATATTCTTTGTCTTATTTATTTTATTGAAGATTATTACGATCTCAATTAAAGATTGCCATGGACGGTATGACAGTTATGATTAACATTGTTTATTTACATAGTTACCAGACAGTTTGTCACATTTATTGACATACACAACCAGGAAGAATTCATTGACATGGTATACCGCTTATGTTTGAAATTCATTGTGTATGTCAATAAATGTGACAAACTGTCTGGTAACCATGTAAATAAACAATGTTAGTCGTAACTGTCATCAGTCCCTGGCATTCTTTAATTGAGATCGTAATAATCTTCAATAAAATAAATAAGACAAAGAATATCTTTTGAAGTATTGACTTTAGGTATAGGACATAATTAATAAAAAATAAAGTAATCCAACAGCCGAACCCCATGGCACAATAATAACAGGGGGTGCCATTTGAAAAAATGGAGTTTTGCATATTTGAAATTTTCCAAACTTGACACAGAATTTTTAACACCCTGTATAGTGATAATGATAGTTATCATGTTAGATAGATAGAATAGACCCTCCTTCATATTCGTACCGAATCTCAGCTCTCTAGATACAAAATTGAGTTCTCAGGAATTTTTTTAAGAAACACCCGTAATGATCAAAATTTTTCCAAAAGAATTAATTACTTTAGAACAGAGCCTTAAAACATCGAATGTCTTATGTCGATGTAAAGCCATGTTATAGGTGATCCAGAATATGGCATCAAAATGGTGGTGTTCCATTTAAAAAAATCAAGTTGCCATGCGTTGCAAGTGTTTTGGGACACCCTGTATAGTTGAAAGTATTTTTAGTATGTAGAATTGGCGGTGTTGTACATAATGGCGTTTGAATTGATTTCCTATCTGGAAGGGTTCAGAAGTTATGGACCGCCGTCGCCTTGTTGACTCACCCTGTATATTTCGTAGAAAATAAAAAATATAAAACTAAAGTAATTCCATTGACGTGGTCAACGCTTATAATTTTAACTATAATTTGGGTTAAACAACGTCCCTCAATCCAGTAAATCCTTCATCTCCTAACGGACTTTCTCACATTAGAAGGTGAGTTTATGAAATTTTTTGTCAATAATCCCTGGGCGATGCTTTCTACTTTAAAACCTCAAAAATACCCTCCTCGGCATTCATTTATCAAGGCAGCATTGACGAGCTCTGCCAAGCCTGTGATTAGACGGATCCGTTGCTTATGCTTAGCAACGTGTTTATTTATAAGCCGTCATTTTGCACGTCATTAATATTAAGTATTTGTGTCCAAAATGTCTACTTTTACCCTGCGAAATCAAACTTCTGTCTTCCTAATAGGACATTATAAGTCTCAAATCGTAAGCAACAAATTACCATCAAACGGGCAAGTGTTGAGTGTGCGAAAATTAATATTTTAGAGGACGTCAATATTTTCAAATCATCTAATGACGCTTTTTTAGTATAATATTAGCACTACATTCGTCGATGCTGTTGAAAAACGATCAATTTGCAAATAAGCAACATTCAAAACGGTTTTTTTCTTATTACAATTTTTTTTTTGTTGATTCAAATTTTATCATTTTTTTTGACATAAAGAAGTTCGTCGGCACCATTTCCCTTGGTCCCACAGTAAGATGATTTTGCATCATTTATTTTTTAGCCAAGAGGAATGATTTCGAGGGGTGCCTTGTTAGAAAATCAAAAGTTCGAAATTTTGGACCACCCTAATGTAGGTACATATACTCGGGTAGGTATAAATTTAACAGCTTAAATAAATACCTACCTATGAATGAAAAAAAAATTAAGCTAGGAATTGGAAATTACACTAATCAAAACATTTTTGTTCACTATAGCTAATAGGCAAGTACAACAAATTATCGTTAATCGTTCTAAGGATCATACTTACTTACGAATCGATTGGAAAAGACATCGCTCCTTTTTTTTGCACGTTCAGTGCAATGCACAATTTTACCATTGTCGTATTGCTGTTGATTTATTGCATTGTTTAAATGGTTTAGATCTAAATATTCGCTATGAATTACATGGAACCACTTCAACCATTACCAAAACACTGCATTGACCGCCGTCTGCACGGCGCGATTTCGCTAATTTAATAACTGATTCTAGGAAACACTTTTCCGAGATTTATGACACTAATGGCCGGTCCCACGGACCAAACTTAGCACTTAAGTTAGACTTAAAAATGAAGAATGACGTTTGTTAAGTGCATAATGCACTATCACCGACCTTACTTAACTTTAAGAGAGTCTTAAAATGATAATAATGACATTTATACCATAAGATAAACGTCATTCTTCATTTTTAGGTCTAACTTAAGTGATAAGTATGGTCCGTGGCAGTGGCGGATTTAGGGGGGGGGCGAGGGGGCGATCGCCCCCCCCCGAGATCCGTGCCAAATCGTCCAGTCCACGGTGGGCTGTGTAGGCGGCCGCCTGGGGCGGCAAAATTTTAGGGCGGCAGTTTAGGTTTTTCAAAAAGTTTTTGGGGCGTCACAGTTACACAGTGTCTGTACCTAGTACCTACCAATTTGATTGAGCATTTCTTATAATAATCATTCAGACATGAGGTTTTAAAATAAAATGCATAGGTATACTTAAGCAAGGGCGGGACCTAGGACGTCCTAGGGGAAGTAGAGTTAGTCGCTATGATTCAAAAATTTCATGCAGAAATGTCCTATTTTACTCTTTTTGTAAAAAATGCGATCTCGATAAAAAATTCTCCTTATGGGACTTAAGTTTTTCAAATAATGTCACTAACATTCTGAAGTGCTTAGAAAATGCGTGACCTTGAAATTTTGTAAAATTTTCGCCTGCGGCGCGTTTTCACCCACCCCCTACTGTCTAACAAATTATTCCCCCATTCAACGAGCCCCACTATTGGGGCGGCAAAACTACGTAAGCGGCCCCTGCGTCCACTGGTTTAAAATTATTATTTTCCATCAATTCGCCCCCCCCGAGATTGTGTTCTGGATCCGCCACTGGTCCGTGGGACTGGCCATAAAATTGACAGAAATAGTAATCAATGTCTGTATGGAACAGCACCTCAACATTTACATTTATTTTGTCCTCAAATGCACTTTATTACAACAGGAACAGCATTTACAAAGAAAATCATATTTACCCGCCTGTTAAGTTTAAGCGCTTTTGCCAATCGTCACGTGGTTACTAGCGCTATCTCTTACATCCATGTTGAGAACACTTATATCTCTCTCTTACGCTCTGTCCATCCAAATATCAAGTCTTCAGAAGCAGAATTTGAAGGTCTTTCTTATGATGACGTCAAAAATATACAATAGTTGAATTTCTTTCAGTTTTGCATGTCGATTCCGCCATTTTGGAGCCCATTGCCGTTTTTCGTAAACTATACATAAAATTGAAAAGGACAAACTACTGCATTCTTGTTTCTAACCAATTAAGTACTGACCTTTAACTTTGCGTTACATATTTCAAAAAGTCTCACTAGATGTCGCTTGGTTTTTAATATCTTCAAGTTAAAACTTTAAATAAATCTTAGATAAAAAAATCCGTTTGTTTTTATGGCCACCGGCAAAATAGCTCGCGACAAAATGGCCCCCCGACAGAATAGCCCCCGCGATAATCAGTTTATTTAACTAATCTGTTTTTTTTAAGTTAATGACAATTCATGGACATTTTTATGGCTTAGGTACAGTCGGGGGCTTTGAAAATGCTCAACCCCCCCCTGCAATTGGATTGATGCTTTACTGACAGGGGGGGAATTCTTGACCCTTCGCTTGTTAGCGAACGCTCGCAGTTTCTAGGACATAACCAATCACAGAACTCTTAGTATAGCAACTGCGAGTGTTCGCTAATGTGCGAAGTCAAGAATTTAGCCCCAGGTGGGCAAACATTAACCACATTGCAGCCATACAGTCGACCAAGTGAATCGTCGGTTTTTTACAGGCATTTTCAGAGTCCCCGACTGTACTATCTGCTCTTGAAACGTCATAAATTTGGAATTTAGAACAAAACGTTTTTAGCGTCCATAAAAAGGACACAATATATTTAATCATCAGTTTGCGTTAGTAAAATAACCATTTATCGAAAGGTCAAAAACTGAAAAAAAAGTGTTGTATGGCGGTAGTAGAAAGCACACTACATTAGAATAAATAGAATAATGCTGTTAAGTGCATTTTGATAACAAGTTAAACTTAACTTATTCAAACTTGATTTTTGTAATTTGGGGGGGGGGCTATTTTGTCGGGGGCATTTTGTCGTAGGCCATCTTGCTAAATTTCCAACACCAAAGGTTGAAAATTGGTTGTGGAGTGATTTTTCAAAACAAGTACTGCAATAGTATATTAAAAAACACGTTTCATAAGGCCAAATATTATAGCACGAGGATGTTTGGACAACGAGGGCGAAAAGCCCGAGTTTTACAAAATCCGAGTGCGATAAGAGCCTTATGAAACACGTTTTTTATACAATTTTTTCTATTTCGGATATCCAAGTTGTTCGAAAAAAATTGGTTTTCCATTTTCAAAGACAGAGGTCAATGTTCGATTGACAGTTGGCGATTGTTGGACACAATCGTTGTCTAGGTTACGATGTAAACAAAAGCCGTGCTCTAATAGAGCACATTAGAGAACGCGTTTGGGTGTTATAAAGTGTTCATTAGGAAACCGAAATAGAAAAAAGTAATTTTTTCCACAAAATTACCAATATCTTCTAAACCATTCGCTTCAGATGAAAACATGATTAATGAATGTTACTTGGAATTCATTATAGAATCCAATAAAAAATTAAAATACATGGGGTTCCATTTTAAAAAACCTATGTTTGTGTTCTTACTCCTTAGTGGGACAGCCCGTATACAGGATTGTATTTTTAAAATGTGGCTTATTTGACCCTCTCCAACTTTGTATTTAACAATTTTTCGCTATCTCTGACAGCAATGGAGTTATCGACCGAATACCGACAATTGGGACACCCTGTATATACAAATAAAGTTACATTATTATTATTATTATTATTATTAAATCGTTGTTGTAGTTACGATTTGTTTTTTTGTTATAACTGTAGTATTAAACATTATTAAAGTATTAAAACATTATCTTCAGGCAAGAAATTTATAATATTTGTAAATAACTTGAAAAGGGTTGAAAATAAGTAATATGTTTGTAGGACGAAAAATGTTCGTCTATGAATTCTACATTACATTAGCTGAAAATAAACATGGTGTTCCGTTTGAAAAACTTGAGAAAAACAACTTGTACATAGGAAGATAACTAAAACTGGATCAGGGCTTCCTTCGAGCCTCTACAACAAAGTACTCTTCAAATTTTCTTATAAAAATTGCATCCGCATAAATGGCGAATTTTTAAGTGGTGTGCTGTGTTGTAAACTGTACTTTTTTTCAAAGTTTTTTTTTCTTCCCAACCAAATATTCAAGAGCCGTAAGATTTTAGAAACGAATCAGGGCTATTACAGGGATGGTAAATATGCTAAAATATACCGGGCATTCTATTTTAAAAAAGTCACCTTTGACTTGTCAAAATTTTTTGAGCCACCCCGTATCAAAAATATTTTACTGAAATGCACAAAGAATGGTATGAAACAAAAGTTTGTTTACCTGTATCTTTCAATCGGAAGTTATCAGTCTGAAATGCCTAGTGTACTATATTGAAGTACATAATCAAAAAATTATTTGCTATCGATCTGTAAAAAAATATACTAGGTATTCCATTTAAAAAACACAAGTTATATTCATATTTTCTAAGTTTGACCTTGAAAAATTGATGTCTGTACGTCAAGGTGACAGATCATGCCCTACAATTCGTTTTTTGGTTCAAGTCTCTATCTTAAAAGATGAAAAGGTTCGAAATCCATTCTTTTAGATTGGCAAACGAATATGTGTAGCATCTTATAAACTTCAATATACAATTTTAAACTCATCGATTTTGATTGGTAGTAGACTATAAGGTCCAACCTCAACACATTCCACATCTATCTTAAAAGACTTCGGGGATATTCAAATTTAAAGGGGTTACAAAATCGATTGATCACCTGGTACCTAAGCGTGAAAGTGAATATTTTCAGAATCGAAAGAAATATGGACGAGGGAGAAGCAGCCAGTGGCGTGCCCAGGGAGAGGCTAGTGGGGCTCGAGACCCCCCACTTTTTAATTTTTTTTAAAATTATTTTTATGTTCTTCAGGGGGTTTATTCTTGAAAGTATAGAAATTATTCCGTACGATCCTTAGCCAACCAAGCATACTTCACGTAACCTTTTGTTCTGAACTAACAAAGGTATTGAATATGGACCCAATTCAAAAAAAAGGGCAGCAGCTTCAATAAAAAATCTGTATGGACTTTATCCTTTCTTCCCAAGGAAAGAAAATTTCTTGCTTACATTGGAAGCACAAACATTTTATTACATTTGATTCACTTTCTTAACGCCGAGAAAAGAGAAACAAAGTAAAAACAAGAGAAACAAAGTAAGAAAATGAGATGAAAGTAAGAAAAAGAGAAAGAAGTAAAAAAAAAGAATTTTCCGCACTTTCCCCAATACTGTTAATCACGCTCCCCCCACGGCCTTCCCAACAATGTTGAGCCCCCCTTGCCCTGAAGGGCACGGCACGGCACGCCACTGGAAGCAGCCGAGGCTGATTATTTTTTTCAGACGCGGAAAGCCACTTTCGTGCTGAGCTTCATATGTTTTGCCAACTTATTACTTTCGTGGCTAGCCATAAAAGTATGAGTTTTCGTAACTAGTCGCGAAAATGTTTACATACTGCCTATTTATTTACCATTCTTACCAGCCCTGTAAGTAAAATTTTCATGGCTAGCCCTCAAACTCAAACTGCCTGCTTATTATGAAGAGTCAATAAAGTTTAAAGCGACACGATTCCAGTAGATTTAAAGTTGCAGTGATACCAACTTTCGTCAATAAAGAAAATCTGCCGTAGGTACAATTTGATTTGTTTGTTTGCAATGTTGGTATACCTGCTGCGTTGTTCATTTTATTGTTTTCTCTGTCCGAGTGATACGATAACTAGAGAGTGAAAGCAGATATCAAACTGAAATTTTGCCCCGAAAATCTCTACATTATGTATATCGGGGTAAAAATTTCGCTTAATATTCGATAGGTTTTCATCAATGTTCCAAAGATGTTACTTGAGCCTCATAGCCCCAAAAACACAGAAGCGCGGAATTACGAAAACCTAGATCAGGGGCAGAATTTGGCGAGGTGATTTACAAAGACGTAGAAAAATCCGGAAAACTCACTAAGATCTAATAATGAAAATGAAAAAGGGTTGAAACTGAATTTTTTTTCAAGTAAATTATAGTAAAAATGGTGCGTTGCTATGGACTTCAGCTATACAATATGCTGGAAAACTTCCTGGAACGTCCCCAAAATGTGCGAATTATGCGCAACGAATCCGTTTTTGCTCCATAACTCGTTTCCTCTTCTTGGTATGAAAAATATAAAGGTATACAATATTGAAGACTACTAAATTCCTTACAAGAAAGTCTCTATGTATTATTCACCTGAGACGAATAGTTTCGCCGCAGCAGTCCTGCAAAGCAATTAACCCGTAACGCCGATAGAAATAAGAATAAACCACGAATGTTGAGTTTGGGGTAGAAATGTGATCAAAATAAGACAAAATTTGTTTTGAGTTTCATTTTTCGAGTAATTCTGTGCTTTTTTTCTTTCATTCACCATTTTCTTGTATGGATGGACAGTGGAGCAGATTTATATCAGATTTTTTCTGTATCTGCTTCCTTTTGCATTTCTAATAAATCTTGTTATTATTATTAAAAAAAATGCAGCAGTGAAGCGGCTGGAACCTCCCCATCGCGTGGATCTTTGACTTGTGTTTCTAGCCGAATTAGCACAGAAATTGTATAAGACTGGTTTCAACGACGGTTTTAGAACTTTGTGGGTTCTGCTTAAAAAGGACTTACCTACTCTTCTCTGATGAATGTTTCAATTTGTGCACTCTAAAAAAGTTCTAAAACCATCACACGGAAACCAGTCATACATTTTCTATGCTAATTCGACTATAGAAACACAAGTCAAAGATCCACGCGATGGGGAGGTTCCAGCCGCTTCACTGCTGCATGTTTCCACTGAAATGGCAGAAACTGTGAATACATTTTTAGAACCACAATTTGATCGTCTTTCTATTGGTGGCATAAAAAAGGAGGCCTTGTATTTAAAAAAAATTAAGTTGATATGCTTAAATGGCACTTCCCGCGGACCAATTACTTCCAAAAGACTTTCAGGTCTTCAACGGGTCACCAAATCTCTATGTACCAAATTTCAGCCAAATCGATTCGCTAATTTGGGCTATAATGTATTTTTAGTGTTATTACAAAATTTCGATTTTTTGACCCAAACAGCACAAAGTGCAAACGAATTTTGGTCTTATTTAAAACCAGAATTTGAAGACCTTTCCGATGGTGACAATAAATCTTTCAAAAACTTGTTTTGGATGGTTAAATGAGTGAGTAATTTTAACTTTGTAAATTGATGTCCCAAAACGGCACTTGCCATAGGCCGATTGAATCCAAAATTTGTTCAGCTCTTCGACGTGCAATACAATCCCCATGTGCAAAATTTGAGCCAAATCGGTTCAGGGGCTTGGGCTGTAGAGCGATTTTAAAGTCCGACAAAAATGTAAAGTTTTTTAATTTTTGGTCAAAAGGGCACTGAGAGTGAAGACATTTTTAGAAGCAGAATTTGAAGGCTTTTCCTATGGTGACGTGAAAAATGGGGATTTGCATTTAAAATTTAAAAGTTGATGTGCCAAAATGGCATTTCCGGTTGCACGATTGGCTCCAAAAGCTTTTCAGATCTAAGTTAGGTTATGAGATGCCTACGCACCAAATTTCAGCCAAATCGGTCTAGTAGTTTTGGCTGTGGCGTGTTTACAAACGTACGAACGTACGTACGTACAAACGTACGAACGTACGTACGAACGTACACACAGACACATTTTAAAAACCACTTTTTTGGGTTCCTAAGACCTCAAAACGTGAAGATCTGGTGTTATCTCGAATTCGAAAATTTTAGTGATTGCAGTAACCTCCCTTTTTTTTAAATGGTGAAGTGGAGTGGGGAGGTTAATAAGAGTAACGTTTTGTGTTAAAATGACCTCTCGGTAGTTAGAATTCAGTTTTTTTAGAACCGTGCGTTCCGTGGGGGGATTAACATATTCCTTAAATACATTTTTCTATAAACATTTTAACCTCCCCAACCCCATCACAATTTAAAAAAAATGGGAGGTTACTGCAATCACTAAAATTTTCGAATTTGAGATAGCACCAGATCTTCACGTTTTGAGGTCTCAGGAACCCAGAAAAGGGGTTTTTAAAATGTGTCTGTGTGTATGTACGTACGTACGTTCGTACGTACGTTCGTACGTTTGTACGTTCGTTTGTAATCACGCCACAGCCAAAACTACTAGACCGATTTGGCCGAAATTTGGAACATAGGCATCTCGTAACCTAACTTAGATCTGAAAAGCTTTTGGAGCCAATCGTGCAACCGGAAATGCCATTTTGGCACATCAACTTTTAAATTTTAAATGCAAACCCCCATTTTTTACGTCACCATAAGGAAGACCTTCAAATTCTGCTTCTAAAAGTGTATTCATTTTTAGTGCCCTTTTGACCAAAAATAAAAAAAAAATTGATTTTTATCGGACTTTAAAATCGCGGTACAGCCCAAGCCCCTGAACCGATTTGGCTGAAATTTTGCACATAGGGAATGTATTACACGTCGAAGAGCTGAACAAATTTTGAATTCAATCGACTCATGGAAAGTGCCGTTTTGGCACACCAATTTCCAAATTTAAAATTATTCTCTCATTTGACCATTAAAAACAAGTTTTTGAAAGATTTATTGTCACCATCAGAAAGGTCTTCAAATTCTGGTTTTAAATATGGCAAAATTAATTCGCATTTAGCGCTGTTTGGTTCAAAAAATCGAAATTTTATAATAACAGTAAAAATACATTATAGCCCAAATTTCTGAATCGATTTGGCTGAAATATGGTACATGGAGATTGAGTGACCCGTTGAAGACCTGAAAGGCTTTTGAAAGCAATTGGCCAACGGGAAGTCCCATTTAAGCATATCAACTTAAAATTTTAAATACAAGACCTCCTTTTTTATGTCGCCATTAGAAAGGCGATCAAATTCTGGTTCTAAAAATGTGTTCATAGTTTCTGCCATTTCAGTGGAAAATACAGAAAAAATTCTTTCTCATTAAAAGGGTGCGGACTGACAGTGGATGACATAAAGTGGCAGTTATTGTCAAAAAGGTGGCAAAAGATTAACCTTAAAAAAACGTGATGGGTGATGTCCGAGGTGACGTCGGTATTTGTCAGAAAATTGCGAAATTAGTCATGGATTAAAAAAAAATTAACTACTATCTACACAGAATACAAAGATCCACGCGATGGGGAGGTTCCAGCCGCTTCTCTGCTGCATTTTTTTTACATGATAATATGTATCAAAGTCACGATTAGCTGCCCATAGCACATAAAAATATCCTCTTGATCAAAAAAGTCTCCCAGGCAAAAAATTAGCCCTTGAACTATTTACAATCTGAAGACACTAATTCATTATAAAAAATTTACACCCACAACTCCCCCTTCAACCCCCAAAAACAAAAAGTTGACATGAAAGAAATGTATTTCTTCAGCTTCCTACAACCTGAAAAGTTAATAATATTATACTTAAAACATATTTAAAATTCCAATCAGAAGTTATAGAGATGAAACTACTTCAATCTGATTTAAGATTATGAATGTTTCATCAGAAAAGTCTATTGAGTACCTACACCACTTACACCGACTGTATTTTTCCCACAAAAAAAATTGTTCAATTTCTTTCTCTTTTGCATGTCAAATCCGCCATTTTGGAGCCCATTGCCGTTTTTCGTAAACTATACATAAAATTGAAAAGGGCAAACTACACCATTCTTGTTTGTAACCAATTAAGTACTCACCTTTAACTTTGTGTCACATATTTCAAAAAGTCTCACTAGATGTCGCTTGGTTTTTAATATCTAAGGTCAATTCTTAAGTTAGCATCAGTAGTGTTTATTTTGGCTGCGTAACCGAAGTTCGGACTTTTCAAGTTAAAAAAAAAAAAATTCGATTTGTTTTTATGGCCACCGACAAAATAGCCCACGACAAAATGGTCCCGACAAAATAGCCCAACGACAAAATAGCCCCCCGACAGAATAGCCCCCGCGATAATCAGTTTATTTAACTAATCTGTTTTTTTAAGTTAATGACAATTCATGGACATTTTTATGACTTAGCTACAGTCGGGGACTTTGAAAATGCCCATACCACCGGGACTGCATTGCTGCAATTTGATTGATGCTGTACTGACAGGTCGGCAAACATTAACCACATTGCAGCGATACAGTCGATCAAGTGAATGGTCGCTTTGAGGTGGGCATTTTCAGAGTCCCGGACTGTACTATCTGCTCTTGAAACCTCATAAATGTGGAATTCAGAACAAAACGTTTTTAGTGTCCATAAAAAGGACACATTTATCGAAAGGTCAAAAACTGAAAAAAAAGTGTTGTATGGCGGTAGTAGGTAGCAGTGTAGCACTACATTAGACTAAATACAGGGTGTCCCAATTGTCTGTATTCGGTCGATATCTCCATTATCATTAGAGAGAGCGAAAAATTGTTAAATCCAAAGTTGTAGAGAATCAAACAAAGCACATTTTTAAAATACATTCACGAATACAGGGTGTTTGCCTAAGGAGTAACGACCCAAACATAGGTTTTTTTAAATGGCACACCCTGTATATCAATTTTTTTTTAAATTCTTCGATGAATTCCAAGTGACATTTACTAACCATGTTTTCATCTGAAGTGAATAGTTTGGTAGATATTGGCAATTTGGTGGGAAAAATTACTTTTGCAGTACTTGTTTTAAAAAATCACCCTACAACCAATTTTCAACCTTTAATTTTGGAAATTCTGTATGACCTTAAGGGAGGTTTGGCCTACCATTCAAGCTTTTAAAAACGGCCCTAGCTTGCTAAGTTTGTTTCCTGCAATATTATGAACTTTGGAATATTCAGACCCCAAAATCTCAAAATTTTCAAATGGCACTACCGTCAAATGTTATAGCCATCAGTTGTAAAATTAAATTAGCTTTCATCTGATATATCATATCCCTATATTGACGTTTTGTATTTTTCGTCTTATTCAATAAAATATGATTTTTAGAAATTTGTATTATTTGCTTAATGTTTTTTAAAAGGTGGCTTGGACACGCCATAGTAGGTGCCCGAAGTTCTGTCAGACGTATGTGGTCATAGCCACCCTCTAAAAATATCACGAAGACGGTAAAAAATTATGAAAATTGTATTTTAACGAATAAGACGAAAAATACAAAACGTCAATATGGATGTGACATATCAGATGAAAGCTAATTTAATTTTACAACTGATGGCTATAACATTTGACGGTAGTGCTATTTGAAAATTTTGAGATTTTGGGGTCTGAATATTCCAAAGTTCATAATATTGCAGGAAACAAACTTAGCAAGCTAGGACCGTTTTTAAAAGCTGGAATGGTAGGCCAAACCTCCCTTAAGGTCATGCAGAATTTCCAAAATTAGAGGTTGAAATTTGGTTGTAGGGTGATTTTTTAAAACAAGTACTGCAAAAGTAATTTTTCCCACGAAATTGACAATATCCACCAAACTATTCACTTCAGATGAAAACATGATTAGTAAATGTCACTTGGAATTCATCGAAGAATTAAAAAAAAATTTGATACACAGGGTGTGCCACTTAAAAAAACCTATGTTTGTGTCGTTACTCCTTAGGAAAACACCCTGTATACATAAATGTATTTTAAAAATGTGCTTTGTTTGATTCTCTACAACTTTGGATTTAACAATTTTTCGCTCTCTCTAATGATAATGGAGATATCGACCGAATACAGACAATTGGGACACCCTGTATAATAAGGCTCTAAGGGTGGGTTGTATAAAACATTTAATCCTGGACTTAACGCTAAGCCCCTTACGATACCATAGAAACAATTGTTGTCAACAATTTGTTGCTATAGAATTTTTGAAGGATTAACTTTAAGGCAGGATTAAATGCTTTATACAATCCAGCCTAAGTGCATTTTGATAACAAGTTCAACTTAACTTATTCCAGCTGTGATTTTTGTAATTTTTTTTTGGGGGGGGGGCTATTTTATTTTATATATTAACCTCCCCACTCCAATCCACCATTTAAAAAAAAGGGAGGTTACTGCAATCACTAAAATTTTCGAATACGAGATAAGACCGGATCTATACGTTTTGAGGTCTCAGGAGCCCAAAAAAGTGGTTTTTAAAATGTGTCTGTATGTATGTACGTACGTTCGTAAACACGCCACAGCCCAAACTACTCGACAGATTTAGCTGAAATTTGGTACGTGTGCATGTGATAACCCAACTTAGATCTGAAAAGCTTTTGGAGCCAATCGTGCAAGCAGAAATGCCATTTTGGCACATCAACTTTTAAATTTTAAATGCAAACCCCCATTTTTCACGTCACGATAGGAAAGGCCTTCAAATTCTGCTTCTAAAAATGCATTCATTCTTAGTGCCTTTTTGACCAAAAATAAAGAAAAAATTTATTTTTATCGGACTTTAAAATCGCGGTACAGCCCAAGCCCCTGAACCGATTTGGCTGAAATCTTGCACAAGGGGATTGTATTACACGTCGAAGAGGTGAACAAATTTTGGATTCAATCGGCCCACGGAAAGTGCCGTTTTGGCACACCAATTTCGAAATTTAAAATTATTCTCTAATTTACCCATCCAAAACAAGTTTTTGAAAGATTTATTGTCACTATCGAGGTCACCATCAGAAAGGTCTTCAATTTCTGGTTTTAAATGACACAAAATTGATTCGCATTTAGAACCCTTTGGGTAGCACTGAAACCACTTTATAGCCCAAACTAGTGGATCGATTTGCCCGAAATTTGGTAAATGGAGGTGAGGTGACCCGTTGAAGAACTGAAAGGCTTTTGGGAGCAATTGGTCAACGGGAAGTGCCATTTAGGCATATCAACTTTAGAATCTTAAACAGAAGTCCCTGAAATCAAAGACCCACGCGTTGGGGAGGTTCCAGCCGCTTCTCTGCTGCCTTTTTTTTGACATCACTTTCGAATGCTCCAAGTTCTAGAATTTAATTTACAGCATAGCTATCTCCTTCTAAGTCATTATCAATAATATAACATTCAAAAAAAGGCAGCCAGTGAGACGACAAGAACCTTCGCAAAGGTCAGAAACGTCAGAAACGTCAGAAATTATTTGTCACTTTATGCTATAATCTTGAAATTTTTAGGTTTTTGCCAAAAAGCAGGCAAAAGGAATATGTATTTAAAACAGAATTTGAACGCCTTTCGTACGGAGATATGGAAAACAGGGGTTTAAAATTAAAATTTTAAAGTTGATGTGCCAAAAAATTAGTAAATATTTTCCGATCTTCACCAAAAAATTTTGGACCTCCCTTTTTTTCTACATTTTCTACACTTGAAGAGGACTTTTAAGCCCGTTGTCTCTGGGCCCATAACCTCCAAAGGTTCTTTAGTAAGAACCGAAGCCAATGTTTATTCCGACCTTCACTGAAGGACCTTATCTAAAACTTGTATCTGCATAGTGAAAGTCACGTAAAATATAAAATATTTGGCTCAGGATCACACTCTAAGGTCATGTTTCTGCGAAAAATTCATTCTAATTGTTTTATGCGATAAGAAAGCAACAGGTAAATTTCAATCTAATAACCGCCATATGATGAAATTAATTTCCAATTTACGTCATTTTACGGAGTACTTTATTTTGCTTTGATCGAATCGAAATCATCATCGTTAATTGTTTCTCTGTTGACAATTATTTACTGATTCATCATCAGTTGTGGTTTACGCGATAGGGTCGAATTCTCCTTTCGCGTAAACAAAACTGCAGATTCATTATCTTGAATTAGTATTTTACAGTTTTTTCTTTATTTTCATCCGTGGTTAAGTTCTATCTGATACTGGAACACCCTCTGCAAAGTTGGTTAAATCTGGAACTGTAGGGGTTAAGTCTGGACATTTTGTCGGGCAGTGACTGGTTTTCTGATAATTTTGTTTAATTATTAGTTTAGAAACGGCAATTTTAGTCCAGGGGTGTACTTGGACTGCCGGGACAGATAAGTTTCGGCTTTTTCTCCAAATCAAAACCAAAAAATTTTAAATTTCTAACAAAATAGTGATACGGCACTAAAATGAACTATCATTGATTATTTAACAAAAAAAAACTATTAAACAATTCATTTGCAACCGATAAAACAATCCACATGAGTACGTTCTTGAGAAGGAGAAACTCGTATAAAAGCCACTCAAAGTCGGCTTTTCTCTTTATTCCCCAAAAATTGTTTACATGTTTTTTCGAAAAGTAAAAGGTTTGTTTGAGGAAATAAAAATTCTTTAAATAAAAATGTAAATTTTTCTAATTTCTTAACGTTTTTTGCCGAGAATGAAACCAAAAAGCTAAACTAACGGAAACTCTGTGACCTAGAACGCAGTTCTTCCATTCTCGTCCACCATTTATCTAAATTGATTGACAAAAGCTTCCTAAAACACCCGAAACGTGTTGCGATTTAAGTAATGGCCCCTTAAATTGCACATCCTTTGCGACATAATGCCAATTAAACGATAATGCGACACGCGTCCAGAATATTTACAAGACAAGGTTATTTTAAATAAAACGAAAACCACTCGTAACATTGTTTATATAATATTTTCAAACGTTACAATTGGAAGAAATCCCAAAAATTTTCAACAATAATACTGTCAAACTCGTAATTAAGTAATCGAGAGAAAGAATTCTGGGCAAAGGCACAATAAGCTCAAAAATTTTAACCGAGTTTAGCTGCCGCGGAAATTGTTCCCTTAACTAGGTTTTTGATGTATTGCTTGATTTTTCGTTGAAAGAACTATTTGACTGGTAGAAGTTAATATTTACAGATTTCTCTTTATGTGTATAAAAAATACTTCAACAATATTATAAACGTATAAAAAATTTCTGTTAATACGCCTATTTCTTGTAAAGAATACTATAAAATAAGATCAAACATAAACCAAGCCTCGGAGGTTCAGTAAACGAAATAGCTTACTCCCACAAAAGAAATAGTTGAATTATGAAAATACTTTTTATACGACTTTTAATGAATCCATTATTTCTTAACAGTCGCGAGCCAATTAAATAGTGCCACAACGCTTAGAAACCAATCAAGTCGGTGCAGTCGTATAAAAAGCATAGTGTACAACTCGCATAAAAATGCATTTCGCACTCGTATATTAAAAATGATCATTTTGACTTATTGACTAGAGCTATACTGGTAAATCCTTTTTAATACTAATAAAATACTTAGCTATAAAATAGACGTCGTGTGGGCCGTAAAAAATATGTTCCTAAAATATCTTTGTATACTTTTAATGTTCCTATTCGCTTTCGTCGCCCTCCACGGTCATAATGGAGACTTTACCGCTTGGCACGCACTGAAACCGAAATCATAGAAAGATTTTTTTGATAATAATACGAGATATACATCACTGATTTTTATTCTGTTGGCGGTTAGGGTCTGTTCGGCGTATATCCACGGTTTTTTCAGTGGTTCGGATTGAGATATTTTCCAGGCTTCGTAACCTTCGGCTGCCTTCTTGAGTTGCTTGACCACTTTAGGGGCGAATTTTTGACTGATTTTGTTCACCAACCAGATGGGTAGTTTACCCCTCGGATCCGTCTGGGAGATGTAGCCCAGGAAGCAACCCCGATCGTGGGATCTGATCACGAATCCTGTGAGGTGGGAAGTCGCCCTAGAATTTGTACTTATCTAACAAGGTCGGTAAGGGTTGTTTATTCCACAAGGTCGAGAAAAGATAATTCTTCACACAAAGAGGAAAAGTCATCTTTTACGAGCTTGAAAATATCAGTGTAATAATAGGCATAGACGTGTAAGTGCAAAAAATGATGTTTATTCGACAAGGTGGGGAAAAGATAATTTTTCTCACATAAGGAGGAAAAGCCATCTCTTACGAGCTTGAAAATATCAGTGCAATAATAGGCATAGACGTGTAAGTGCAAAAAATGATGTTTATTCGACAAGGTCGGGAACAGATAATTCTTCTCTCATAAAGAGGAAAAGCCATCTTTTACGAGCTCGAAAATATCAGTGCAATAATAGGCATAGACGTGTAAGTGCAAAAAATGATGTTTATTCGACAAGGTCGGGCAAAGATAATTCTTCTCACATAAGGAGGAAAAGTTATCTTTTACGAGCTTGAAAATATCAGTGCAATAAGAGGCATAGACGCGTAAGTGCAAAAAATTACCCTTGCCGTACTTAGAACGTAAAAATTATCGTTGCTAAAAGTACTTTTCGGATTCAAATACAAATATTTTTCGTGCAATTCTTCGCACTTGTTAAAAAATAGTGATTTCCTTAACTTGTTTGACAATTTAACGTGGATAATGCGAAAATGGTGTTTCTTTTCGGCGCACAAGGGTGTTCGCTTCTATCTTCACATATTACAAATTTTTCACAAAAAGTCGGTAACAGCTATTTATGCAACAAGTGGAAAAATACATCTTTTCTTGCGCGTGTGCTAAGTGCAGAAAATGACCCTTCCCGAGCTTAGAACGTAAAAATTATTGTTGCTAAAGTACGTTTCGGATTCAAATACAAATATTTTTCGTGTAATTTGAACTTACCTAACAAGGTCGGGAAGGGTTGTTTATTCCACAAGGTCGGGAAAAGATAATTCTTCACACATAAGGAGGAAAAGCCATCTTTTACGAGCTTGAAAATATCAGTGCAATAATAGGCATATACGTGTAAGTGCAAAAAATGACCTTTCCCGTGCTTAGAACGTAAAAATTATCGTTGCTAAAAGTACGTTTCGGATTCAAATACAAATATTTTTCCTGAAATTTTTTGCACTTGTTAAAAAATAGTGATTTCCTTAACTTGTTTGACAATTTAACGTGGATAATGCGAAAATGGTGTTTCTTTTCGGCGCACAAGGGTGTTCGCTTCTATCTTCACATATTACAAATTTTTCACAAAAAGTAGGTAACAGCTATTTATGCAACAAGTGGAAAAAATACATCTTTTCTTGCGCGTGTGCTAAGTGCAGAAAATGACCCTTCCCGTGCTTAGAACGTAAAAATTGTCGTTGCTAAAGTAAGTTTCGGATCCAAATACAAATATTTTTCGTGTAGTTTGCACTTATCTAACAAGGTCGGGAAGGGTTGTTTATTCGACAAGGTCGAGAAAAGATAATTCTTCACACATAAGGAGGAAAGGTCATCTTTTACGAGCTTGAAAATATCAGTGCAATAATAGGCATAGACGTGTAAATGCAAAAAATGACTTTTCCGTGCTTAGAACGTAAAAATTGTCGCTGCTAAAGTACATTTTGGATTCAAATAGAAATATTTTTCGTGTAATTTGAATTTATCTAACAAGTTCGGGATGGGTTGTTTATTCGACAAGGTCGGGAAAAGATAATTCTTCTCACATAAGGAGGAAAAGTCATCTTTTACGAGCTTGAAAATATCAGTGCAATAATAGGCATAGACGTGTAAGTACAAAAAAGGACCCTTCCCGTGTTTAGAACGTAAAAATTGTCGTTTCTAAAGTACGTTTCGGATTCAAATACAAATGTTTTTCGTGTAATTTGAACTTATCTAACAAGGTCGGGAAAAGATAATTCTTCACGCATAAGGAGGAAAAGCCATCTTTTACGAGCTTGAAAATATCAGTGCAATAATAGGCATATACGTGTAAGTGCAAAAAATGACCTTTCCCGTGCTTAGAACGTAAAAATTATCGTTGCTAAAAGTACGTTTCGGATTCAAATACAAATATTTTTCCTGAAATTTTTTGCACTTGTTAAAAAATAGTGATTTCCTTAACTTGTTTGACAATTTAACGTGGATATTACGAAAATGGTGTTTCTTTTCGGCACAGAAGGATGTCCGCTTCTATCTTCACATATTACAAATTTTTCACAAAAAGTCGGTAACAGCTATTTATGCAACAAGTGGAAAAAATACTCTTGCGCGTGTGCTAAGTGCAGAAAATTACCCTTCCCGTGCTTAGAACGTAAAAATTGTCGTTGCTAAAGTAAGTTTCGGATTCAAATTCAAATATTTTTCGTGTAATTTGAACTTATCTAACAAGGTCGGGAAGAGTTGTTTACACGACAAGGTCGGGAAAAGATAATTCTTCACACATAAGGAGGAAAAGTCATTTTTACGAGCTTGAAAATATCAGTGCAGTAATAATAATAAAAATTGTCGTTGTTAAAAGTACGTTTCGGATTACAATATTTTTCGTGCAATTTTTCGCACTTGCTAAAAAATAGTGATTTCCTTAACTTGTTTGACAATTTAACGTGGATAATGTATTTCTTTTCGGCAGAGAAAGGTTTCCGCTTCTATCTTCACCTACTACAAATTTTTCACAAAAATTCGGTAACAGCTATTTATGCAACAAGTGGGAAAAATACATCTTTTTCTTGCGCGTGTGCAAAGCCAAGTTCTGTAAGTACACAAGTAAGGAAATAATGGGTGGAATGAATAATGTTACAAGATGCTTAAACTTGCAATAATAAAGAATAGAAATACAAGTTTTTTTTGCATAAGACAAAGATCGATCTATAAGCGAAAGCTCGTTTACCGTTTATTCATACCAGCCAATGCAATTGCTCACGTGTTTTTCATAATCCGGATCGAAAAATTGAAAAATTTTATTTGACGAAATTTTGCATTAAAGTTTAATCGTCCTGGTCGTGGTGTTTGAAAAAATTTTCTTTAGATTAATTTCTTTTTCCACTAGTGCGGAAATAAATTCACTGTAATTAATTTTTCGTAATAGTGCGGAAATATGAAGCATTTCCTAACTGAAATTGGTGGGAAAAATAACATTTTTTGCACGAGATTATGAAAAGATATATTTTCCACATGTGTGAAAATAGTTACTTGTATAACAGTGTCATTTCTTTGCAAAAAAAATAGATTATTAAATGGATTGTAGTACAATAACTGAACATTGCTTGTTTTCAAGAATGGACAGAATAAGTATGCAGAATAAGTTGTGCATTAGTGGGGAAACTGAAGAGGCACCTCGCACTTGTGTAGAAATAGTGGCCTCACTTGAACAACACCGTCATTTTACATGCAGAAAATGCTTAAATTTAAATAAAATGAAGGTATAAGTACTACGGTTATGTGCAATTTTCCACACCAGACCGAGTTATTGTATAAACTGATAATTATTTTACATTATTATTTTACAAGTTTGAAAAAGTAATCCATTTAGGTTCCGAAATTTAACTACGTTTTCGGTACAAGTACTTAGGTCAGAAAAAATCCATTCTGCACTTGTATGGAAATATTTAGTTAATATTTTAGTTAATACAGCGTCCGTTTCCGTTTAAAAAAAGTGACGAAATTTAAATTAAATAAGAGCATAAAATACAATAACCTGTAATTTTACAAACATACAAACCTACAAGATGATAGTAATTATTTATTAATTAGGATGGAAAGGTTGAAATAATATTTCCTCGAAGTCGATATATTATTTCAACCTTTCCATCCTATTATTATAATCAGCCCACTTTGAGAAGATGAACCACTTATTAATTATTTATTAGTTTCGAAATAAAGCGCTAATTTTATTTCCAAATATGTGCGCAAAGTGAAAGCAAATCAAGATTTTTACCTATCCTCTACTATTTATTAGATTTTTGTAAAAAAATTGTTTTGCACTTTATAGGAACTTTTTTTCATATTTTTCGATGTAGAATCACCCCTGAAAATTTTTGAACACGTTCAGAATATGAAAATTACAGATTTATTATAACAATTTCACACTGGCACATCAATGCGATGTGTATCCCTGTAGTGTTTATCACGCTAATGCGTATGTAAGGGCCGACTGGATTTATTGGTGGAATTGGGTGCAGATTTTATCAATTTGCACCTAGTAGTAGTGTCTTATTCTTAAACGTCATTATTGCCATATGTTAAGCAGTCAAAGACATAGACTTTTTTGGATCGGTTGATAGTCGCTTGTTCAGCAAAAAGTACAAAAAATTGAATGAAACGAAGCCATAAAATATAATTTTCTGCACAAGACTTACAAAAAGCACATATACTTTTATAGGAAGACTTTCGAGAATGGGGAGAACGGAGTGATCAGTAAATAACAGCAGAATAAAAACACTCGTGTCCTGATTAGTTTTGTTGATCGCTCTGTATATGAAAGACGGGCATTGCACAGCGCGAAAATCCACGAACCTGACAAACCCCTTCCTAGGGGGATAATCTTTATGTTCCACCGAATGGTTCAGAATGAGTTTTTCTTCCCCCAAGTCCAACCAAGACCGCTGCAAGACGAAATCTCTATTTTTCACAGGAGCAGGGCACGAAACTAAAACACAACAAAAAACACGAAAAACCTTAACGAAAACTGAGGGAAAAAAAACAACTCACGAGCATAGTAACCCACGTCATTGTTGGGGTTGAGATAACCTATTTCCACAGAGGCCAGCATATGTTCATCCCAGTCTTTTCGGTATTCGGGGTCGTGGAGAACATCGAACATGGTATTGGCCGAAATGTTCTGGAAGACAGTTTGCACTTTGACCATCTTGAAGCCGCAGTACGCCGTCGACTTGGTCCAAACCTGGAAAATTTCATAATTAATTTCTAGTGAAATGCTAAAAGTCCCATTTTCAACAAATATATTTCGACCAAAGAGGTAGTATACAAAGTTAGAGCTCGCGTCATTCTCTACAAAAAAGGCTCTATTCATTTTTATTGTATCGGGTGTCCCAAAAAAAACAGACAAAATAGTCTTAGAAATGAGTCAGCCATTTCTGAACCTATTTGGATAGACTTGGTCTCAAATTAAAGCTAAAGAATCAGGCTTTCGAACTTTGCAAGAAACGTCGACAGATGGCGCTGCTGTAGTAGCCTTATTGATACTTGTCTTTAAGGCTTATTTTAGGTGCGTGGGGATTGGTCGGGCAACAACCAATGGTTATGAGACCCAAATAGCCTTGAAGATCTTTCTTTTTTCTTCAAAAATCTTTTTCCAGAAGTCCATTTGGCGTTAGCATCAATTTTCTGTGATTTTTCTAAAAAAAGTGTTTTTGCGTATTTTCATACCTCCATAACCATGACTAAAGTAACATTGATGCACATAGGGCTGAATTTTCAATGATTCCTGTTCAGTTTCCCCCCACTGGCATCCGCGCCACTGTTTTCACCATATTCGTTCATTTATAACTGCAAATTAAGATTTATATGCATTACTGTTCTTTGGTCATGATACTCAAAAACATATTTTTTAAAAAAATTACAGAAAATTAATGCTTAAGCCAAATCGACTTCTGAAAAAGGATTTTTGAACAAGAAAGAAAGATCTTCAAGGCTATTCTAGTGTCATCCCGATTAGTCGTTGACTGACCAATCCCCATGCAGCTAAAACAAAACTTTAGAGCAAGTATCGATAGGACGGCTACGGCAGCGCCATCTGCCGTAGTTTCTCATACAGTCGAAAGCCTGATTCTTTGGCTTTAATTTAAGACCACGCTCATCCAAATCGGTTAAGAAATGGCAGACTTATTCCCAAAAATATTTTGTCGGGTGTATTTTTATTATTTAAAATTTAACGAATACGATGTTGTTTTGTTTTTTTGAAATGACCAACGTAATCAGCGTTAAAAAACACAATTTTTTGCTAACTTAACCCATTTTGTATCTACCAGTATTAACAAAGTTAGCAGTGGTGCCTAGGTAAAATAATATACTCTGTATAGGTACATAGATTATTGTGTTGACTATTTAACAAATACAATTGAATTGATTTATCATAATTAGCGTAAAAATACAATTATTTGCTAATTTCACCGTCAGTGGTGCCGAAATATCGAAAACACCCTGTATACAGGACGTCCCTCGACGAGCGTCAGTTAGCCCTATCTGGAGAACTGTTTCTAGCATCGTCTTGAAAATTTGTACACAGGTGTTTCAATTAATTTTGAATCGACGTAAAATATTTTCATCAATGGCGCACTTCCGGTTATACCGGAAATAGGTACTAATTTCCTTATTTTAAATGGAACACCCTGTATATTGTGATATTTTTGGATTCTACGTTTCATTCTAGGTAAACTTTTACTAAGAATTGCTATGCCAAAAATCAACCATCTTTGAGAAAATCAAGAATTTCGCTTTTTTATGCCAAGTGCAGGCCTAACTTCAAAAAGCTGTAACATCCTTACAGTATGAAATGAGAAAACGATATTAATTTGACCTGAAGACTAATGTAGGGTGTATCCGCCCCTGGACTCAAATTGGGTCAAATACATACAGGGTGTTCTCTGCAAATTTTTAAACATCATCAACTTCATTGGTCAAAAAGTAAATTTTTTCAAATGGAATGCCCCAACTATTTTATGGCACATCGATGCAGAATTTAATTGTCTATCATTTTAGTCTATATGTTTGCCATATTTAAATAAATAGTTTTTGTGATATTTCTAAGTATTTGGAATTGGACCAAAATTTCATATTTAAAACAAAAGTTTTTATTTGAGCAGCCTTAAGAAACAATAAAGGCTCCTAAAATCATAGCTAACTTTGGTTATTAAATCGTGCTAAATATGAAATTTTGGTCAAATTCCAAATACTTAGAAATATCACAGGCACAGTTTATTTAAAAATATTTAAAAATGATAGACAAAATTAAATTCTGCATCGATGTGCCATAAAATATTTGGGGCATTCCATTTGAAAAAATTGACTTTCTGACAATGAATTTGATGATGTTTAAAATTTTGCAGAGAACGCCCTGTATGTATTTGACCCAATTTGAGTCCAGGGGCGGATACACCCTACATTAGACTTCATGCCAAATTAATATTGTTTTCTCATTTCATACTGTAAGGATGTTACAGCTTTTTGAAATTAGGCCTGCACTTGGCGTACAAAAGCGAAATTCTTGATTTTCTTTAAAATGGTTAATTTTTGACATAGCAATTCTTAGTAAAAGTTTACCTATTTCTAAAACTTTTTTGGCTCTTAAAATTGTTCGAAAAAACTAACCACTCACGAGAAAAATTGAAAAAACCGAAAAAAATGATGCAGGTAATCACCTTAAAACCAATGATAGACTCATAAAAAAGTGAAATTACCATCAATGTTTTTTCTTCAGTTGTGAGCAATGGTTCTGGGCACAGATGTAGGACAACACCTTCAATGCAAAAAAACAGTTGAAATGTGATGCGTGTCAACGTACACTTTGATTTTTATTGAAATTGTAGGTTTATCACGATGATCATGTTTTCGGTTTTTTCAATTTTCCTCGTGAGTGGTTAGTTTTTTCGAAAAATTTTAAGAGCCAAAAAAGTTTTAGAATTGAACGGAGAATACGGTCGCATAGGCAAATTAGCAATATTTTCAAATATAAAAAAGTTCAAGGGCAAATAACATCGGGGCCACTCTGTATAACAGGGATCCGCTTTTTGGATAATGTCTTAAGTACCATCAGTAGTTGCATCTTGGTCTGTAACAATGTTGTGCAAAAATTCAAAATCCTACGATACACCTTTCGAAAGATATTTAAAAAGAACGTTTAAAAATGAAGATCTTTGGCGGCTTATAACATCAAGAGGAATCACATTTGACCAATAATTTTTGCACCAAGCTTCCTCATTTGAACAGTAGATTCTGTGGTATAAAGGATGTGAAGTCTTTCAGACTCACCCTGTATGTACAGGGTCATTTTTTATTATTGTCCCACTTTTAAATTGGAATATCTCCTTTATTTCTTGAGCTATTCGCCTGAAATAAAAAGAGGATGGTAGACCGTACTCCCAAGTTTTTTTCTGGAGCTTACTCTCAGCGATCACCGTCGGATCTTAAGCGCTGTGGATACAACTTGCTTTTTTTTAATGGGACACCCGGTATATTTTTGCACGGATCGATAGTGAATTTTCTTCTGATTTCATTCATGTAGGGTAGTTGATATCTGGGGTTGATAGTTTTCGAGAAAAAAAATCAAATTTGAAATAATCGGACCATTAGAATCTACGAGAATGTCTAAATGAAAATGGCCATCATTTTGAAATTTTTAATTTGTAATGTTTTAATACGAATAAATCAGTTACCTACTTTGTTACTATGATACTAAAGAAGGTCACAATTCTCTTAGAATACTCAGACCTTCATTACATAGCCATAAGTTATAAAAACATTTATTTTCACGAATTTTTTTCTCGAAAACTATCAACCCCAGATATCAACTACCCTATATAAATGAAATCAGAAGAAAATTGTCTATCAATCCGTGTAAGAATATACCGGGCGTCCGGTTTAAAAAAAAGCAAGTTGCATCTACAGCGCTTAAGATCCGACGGTGATCGCTGGGAGTAACGTCCAGAACAAAACTTGGGAGTACAGTCTACCATCATGTTTTTATTTCAGGTGAATATCTCAAGTAATAAAGGAGATATGACAATTTAAAAGTGGGACAATAATAAAAAAAGACCCTGTACAAGAAAGTTAAAAAAAATACTTTTCAACAAATATCTCTGAAAGTATTAGGTTTTCGATAAAAGTGGTGATATATATACAGGGTGTCCTAATTATCTGTATTCGGTCGATATCTCCATCACTATCAGAGATAGCGAAAAATTGTTAAGTTCAAATTTACAGAGGATCAAACACTGCACATTTTAAAAATACAATAGTACGTACAGGGTGTTCCACTAAGGAGTGACGACACAAACAAAGGTTTTTTCAAATGGCACACCCAGAATGTCAATTTTTTTTTAGATTCTTCGATAAATTGCAGTTAACATACACTAATCATTTTTTTACCTGAAGTTAATCGTTTAGAAGATATTGGCAACTTTGTGGGGAAAATTACTTTTGCAGTACTTGTTTTAAAAAATCATCAGTCAAACAGTTTTAAACCTTTAGTTTTGGAAAATTGGCATGTCATTAAGGAAGGTTTGGTCTATCTTTCAAGCTCTTGAAAACGGTCCTAGCTTGTTAAGTTCGTCTCCAGCAACATTATGAACTTTGGAATATTTAGACGTTAAGATTTCAATATTTTTAAATGGCATCACTATCAAATGTTATAGCCATCGGCTGTAGAATTAAATTTGCTTTCATCTGATATAACATATCCCTATATCTGTTTCGTATTTTTCGTTTTATTAGAGGTTTTATACACTAACACATAATTTTTAGAGGGTGGCTCTGGCTGCATGTCATTGTATACTTACATCAAAAATGTTATCAGCAATTGCAATTTCCATAGACCTAATATTTTGAGGCTATTTTCCTTAATTTGCCCTGATTCGAATCTTGTTCACTCTTTGTCTTTGGGCTACAAATATACGATTAATGAATTTGCCAGTGGGATTATCACTTATCTTAACAAATAATTAACTGTATTGCTTTTAACTTCTACGCTCAAGGCGGAGCAGTATATAAAATCGATCAAAAATTCGAAATTGAACTGACATCAAATCTTTACGTTTCGGGGTCCCAGGAACCCAAAAAACCTATTTTTGAAAAATGTGTGTCTGTGTGTCTGTCCGTGTGTCTGTCCGTGTGTCTGTCCGTGTGTCTGTCCGTGTGTCTGTCCGTGTGTCTGTCCGTGTGTCTGTGGACACGCTACAGCCGAAACTACTGAACTGATTTTGATGAAATTTGGCACACATATTCAGTGGGAGATTTGTAGGTGCTGATTAGAATCTGGGCTACACCGGCTCACGGAAAGTGCCTTTTTGGCACATCAACTTTAAAAATTTAAATGCAAACCCCCATTTTTCGCATTACCATATGAATGCTCTTCAAATTCTGCTCCTAAAAATGTATTCACACTTGGGCCCTTTTGACCAAAAAATGGTGCCGTGAAAAAAAACTATGCATAAATGTGTATTTTTATTACCGGATTTTTTTAAATAAAATGCATCAGAATTTGAAATTTAGAAAAAAGTGCGATTATTATTACAAGGTCTCAAAATGCTGCTCTTTTTTGACGGCATTCTTGCATAAGTTTTATAAATGATTCGATTTTCAGCGGATCTCTTTTTTTTTGGTAGGTATGGGTCATAGAGGTGGGATGATAACGGTATATTTTTATGACATTCCACCAAAACGAAAACCATGTCATAATTTTCTCGCTTGAAGGGTTTATTATTAATTACTCCAATTACATGCAAAAGATCGACAACTGTATCACAATTATTATTAACGCAGGATTATAACGGATTATGACTGACAGAATTTTTGACATATAGTCCGAGCCGCCTTCAAAAAACATCATTAAGCTAATATGAAAATTTCTAAAAATCATATGAAACGAAAAATACGAAACTTGGATATAGGGATATGTTATATCAGAAGAAAGCAAATTTAATTCTACGCCCAATGGCTATGACATTTGATAGCGGTGCCATTTGAAAATATTGAGATTATAACCTCTAAATATTCCGAAGTTCATAAAATTACTGGAGACGAACTTAACAAGCTACCCCAGCAGCACCAAATATGGGGCCAACGTAGAGCCTACATTGAGCCAATATATTAATCGTGGCCCAATATTTCAGACTTTTAGCCAATATTGGCTGTGCATTGGTGGAAAAATGTTTGCCAATATATATAATCCATGTTTGACCAATGTAGGACCCATAGTATATTTGCATGTTGAAATCATAAACATGCCCCCAATATGGGTAGAATGTGGTAGAATATTATTTCATAAATAGTAATTAATGCACTAATTTAATTACTCAGAAAATGAATAGGTACCATAATACATGCACATGAAAATTACCGAATGCAATACATATTATATATTTATTAAAATTTTATTTGATAATAAAGATGAATTACGGATATGGGGATCGGGAAGCAGGATGCAGTTTATTAATAAAATTTGTTCGATACCTATGTACAATAAATATTTGATTTCATTATACCTAAATTATAAAATATTTGTTAGGGCCTGCATTTGCCATTCTTGGACAATGCTGTGTGCGCAGTCGCAGTCGCAGAAGGTGTACGTGACCTCCTGCCTGGTCCAGACAGGAAAAAATTGCGCTAACCTAAAAGCCGGGGGGTGCATTAAGTGCATTTGTCTGGTTTTACTGCTTGTGGTGTTGAATCTTTTGTGGGGTAAGTAACTCTTAAATAACGATGTTTTAAGCCAGACAGCATGTAATTTTGTTGGGTTAGAGTTGTGCCAGTTATCAGCTATTTAAAGGCTATTTTGCCATTCAGTGCTTTAAATATTGTGAAGCTGCTTTATTAGGATATCTAATTACTGTATGTACATAAAAGTACATGCCATTTACGTACTTTTTGATTACTCTTTTATATACAGGGTGATTTTGAACGGATTCGTTGGAAACTGTTTGACTTCCTAACAGATGACGTGATGAGGATCTTCGAATTTGGTATGCGACCATAATCGATCATGACGAATCGAAGTCAAATATTTTCAAGATGGCGGCAGAAAAGATGAATACATTGGTAACGATGAGATATTGTTTTGCAAAATTCTTCAATAATGTGTTTTCAGGTGAATCATCTTTACCTTTGTGGAGATGACACTGTCCATAAGGCTGTCTTTTACCAAATGAGAAAAATCTTGCAGAAAAGTGTCATCATTGTATTCCGGGCAAGGTAAAAAAAGTGGGAAGTTGCCATTCAATAATTTGCGATGCCGTGGGGCCATACTACGTAAGTTAATTTTTTGCAAATCTACTTGACAGTTGCTGATTTTTCGTTCTAGGTGCCGTTAGAAAGAGGTGCCCGGAGGCTACAGAGGTCGAGGTGCAACGATCAATTTCCCTGTCTTACCTGGCGGGATCTAAAGACCGTGAAGGAGGAATGGGGGAGCGATAAAAATCAAATATTTGTAATGTTTTTTTATACAAATTAATAATAGTAATTAGTAATATATTTCTAATGATTTTTTATTACATTGCTCCTATGAAAGAAACCAATCTGGGGCGAATATTTAAAAGAAATATTGGCTAATGATTATTAAACAATGTTTTCCCTATAAAACAAATTCATGTTGGGCCAATATTCCTTTAAATATAGGGCCGTTAAAAAAAAATCTGACGTTTGCATGTTGCCCCAATATTTGAGAAATATGTTGGGCCAATAAAAGTGTGCTGCTGGGGTAGGACCGTTTTCAACAGCTTGAAGGATAGACCAAACCTTCCTTAACGTCATGCCAATTTTCCAAAACTAAAGGTTCAAAATTGGTTGACGGGTGATTTTTAAAAACAAGTGCTGCAAAAATTATTTTTCACACAAAATTGCCAATATCTTGTAAACCGATAACTTTAGATGAAGAAATTATTAATAAATGTTACTTGGATTTCATCAAGGCATATAAGAAAAAATTGATATATAGGGTATGCCATTTGAAAAAACCTATGTTTGTGTCGTTATTTAATAATAATAATAATAATAATGTGGAACACCCTGTATACATGATTGTATTTTTAAAATATGCAGTCTTTGATCTTCTGCAACTTTGAATTTAACAGTTTTTCGCTATCTCTGATAGTGATGGAGATATCGACCGAATACAGACAATTGGGACACCCTGTATATATAATTAAAGCCCGCATTGCGACTGAACTGTTGACTCTACGGAAAAAATTAATGGATCGTTTCTGGCAAAACATGAAACCATCTTTTGTCGAAAGGCATTTTGCAACATTTCGCTTGGATTTTCGGGCAGTTTTATCGTTTCACTACCAAAGCATTGCCAAAGGAACGTGCGTGCAAAATTTCAGCCCTCCGATTAATTTTCCCCGAGTGAAATTCCACAAAAATGACAGGACTGTAGATGGCGCCGCGACGCCGATCGAACGGAAACGGAAATGGTAAAAAGATAAAAATGCCTCACCCTCACTTCCTCGCCCTTGTCGTATTCCAATTTCCAGTTGGTGTGGTCGTCCACCAGCGATTTGAGGTCGTCGAAATCGCTGTCCTCGGCTATCTTAACGACGCCCGCCTCCATTTCCTGCAACAGCCACCGGTGAATGTGAGCGACGTGTCGGGGCGTCGGGACGGCCGCTTCATTTTCTATTCTTACGTCGCGGCGCCTTCATCGTGTGTACGTATTATCTGATGTTAGTTTATCGATTCGAGGAAATTCATTTTTCGGCGCGACGCGATTTTATTGTTACTATTATTTGCTGATTAGTCGAAGGAAATTTGTGGACGACGCGCGTTCGATCGCGGACTAACCCCCCCCCCCGCGCTGGGGTTACGGTTTCGTGTTATTTGGGGCGCTTGGAAATCGTTAGAAAGTGAGGGAAACTAAAAATAAGCAGACTGCAGTCTGTTGCGTTCCCATTATCGCGAATTATGCGTCTGAGCAAATTATCTGTGTCCAATAATAACTCACCATTAATGGGATAATTTCTAAAAAATAAGAAGAAAATTAATTTTTTTTCCAAAAATTATCTTAACAGCTCATTTCTGACGATCCGTTCTCAAGTTACAACGTAAAACGTTAAAATTCAAAATTTTCTAAAACTTCAATTGGCCATAAAAGGCGAATGGAGAGTGTTAAAGAAGTACGGTTTGCGGCATTTTAAATAATTTTCAATCCTCTTTCACGTCGTATGCCCATCTCTTAAAAAAAACCCGAAATTTTCGTTAGTTGTACCATCTATCACCCCTCCCTTCTTATGTTTTCTAATTCCATAAAGCTGAGGAGTTTATTTAAGCCGTCCGGCATTTAGAAATTATGGAACGCCGTTTTGCTATTTATTCACAGAGACATACAAGTTTGTGTGATGTACTTCTTAGCATCAATGAAAACAAAACCCTACAGCCCATGAAACACACTTGCCTACATATTGCTCTAATTTTATCAATATCGTCCTATTGTTTTGTACGAAAACTTCGAATATTGTAACGTACTCAGCTGTAGATGATTAAGAAGAAAGGAAGTAAGAGCTTATACTATACTTTCGTCCTTTTTCCTCCCACTAAAAATCTGTTTCCTTCCTTTTTTAACTTAAGTAAGAACATTTTGATACTTCTTGGTATTCGTAGGTTCCAAGGGGTAATAATTGCATGTTTACCACACCCCCTTAACGATTTTCAGCAATGGCAAGGGTAATTCAATATTTACAACAATACATGATGATAGCTCTAGCTTATGCTATTAAGGTATTGTAGGAAGTAAACACTAATTTCCACACAAAATACTGATATAATTTTTTACAGAAGCTAGATGATAAATTTCTTCAACTAATTAAAATGTTAGGCAAACTTTCCGACATAAATAATTAATATGTATTGATGTTAGACGAATCATGAAGTAAGAGAAGGTTTTACACAAGAATATATTTGTTCCTAATTTTTGCAAAACCATTCATTCGTTTGTTGAACACTACCTTGAAGTTGTGTCAAAATGACATGAATTTCTTCGACACTGAGGTACTGTTAATATCCAAGGCAAAGGCTTTTAACTTGTACAGTGCAATACCATCACAATGTATTTTGCATCGAGACATAAGGTTTTGTCTTAATTTAAAAGGCATTTTTCGAATATCCCGGCCCTATATGGAAAACATAAATCAAGGATGAATTTAAAGTTATGTATTGCTGCAAAAATTGAAAGCAACACATGCATGTTGTTTTAATTCGAACTAATTTTTGCAATACACCCGGTATTGTGTTAAATGTAGCGATTAATGTAATAGTCATCCTTTGCTACAAATAATTTGAAGCAATCCATACATATTTCTAATTCTTACAACTCCCGGGTATTGTATGAAATATGGAATTATTGCAATTGTCATGTGTTGCTGCAAATGATTTAAGGCAATACATGCATATTGTGAATTGTTACAACACCCAGTAATTGTATTAAATGTGGAATTATTACAATTGCCATGTGTTGTTGGAAATGATTTAAAGCAATATAGACATATTGTTTTAATCCTTACAATGTCCAGTTGTTGCTTTACACCTGGAATTATTGCAGTTCCCAGCTACGTTAAAGTTACAGTTAGTTACAGCAATAGTCACCTATTGCATTTGAGCAATACCCGGGTATTGTATTAATAGCGTCCTGCATTTAGCCCAAGGCCAGCGCCCCAAATTTAGGATATTTCGTTATATCAGGTTGGTTACGGCGGAGATAGACGGCGACGGGCGACGGCGTCGGAAGGGGAAGGGCGAGTCGCTAAATGCAGGACGCTATTAATACAATACTCGGGTATTGCTCAAATTCCAGGCAATAGGCGACTATTGCTGTAATAACTAGGTATAACTTCAATGTAACTGGTAACTGCAATAATTCCAGGCGTAAAGCAACAGCCGGGCATTGTAAGAATTAAAACAATATGTGTATATTGCTTTAAATCATTTCCAACAACACATGGCAATTGTAATAATTCCACATTTAATACAATAACTGGGTGTTTTGGCCATAAAAGACGAATGGAGCGTGTTAAAGAAGTACGGTTTGCGGCATTTACAATAATTTTCAATCTTCTTTCACCTCGTATGCCCATCTCTTAAAAAAGAATCCGAAATTTTTGTTAGTTGTACCATGTACCCCTCCCTTCTTATGTTTTCTAATTCCATAAAGCTGAGAAGTTTATTTAAGCCGTCCGGCATTTAGAAATTATCCCATTTTGTAGAAAATTACCTTAAAAGCTCATTTCTGACGATCCGTTCCCAAGTTACAACGTAAAACGTAAAAATTCAAAATTTTCTAAAACTTCAATTGGCCATAAAAGACGAATGGAGCGTGTTAAAGAAGTACGGTTTGCGGCATTTACAATAATTTTCAATCCTCTTTCACGTCGTATGCCCATCTCTTAAAAAAAATCCGAAATTTTTGTTAGTTGAACCATGTACCCCTCCCCTCTTATGTTTTCTAATTCCATAAAGCTGAGGAGTTTATTTAAGCCGTCCGGCATTTAGAAATTATCCCGTTTTGTAGAAAATTAATTTTTTTTCCAAAAATTACCTTAACAGCTCATTTCTGACGATCCGTTCTCAAGTTACAACGTAAAACGTTAAAATTCAAAATTTTCTAAAACTTCAATTGGCCATAAAAGACGAATGGAGCGTGTTAAAGAAGTACGGTTTGCGGCATTTACAATAATTTTCAATCCTCTTTCACGTCGTATGCCCATCTCTTAAAAAAAATCCGAAATTTTTGTTAGTTGAACCATGTACCCCTCCCCTCTTATGTTTTCTAATTCCATAAAGCTGAGGAGTTTATTTAAGCCGTCCGGCATTTAGAAATTATCCCATTTTGTAGAAAATTAAATTTTCTTTCCAAAAATTACCTTAAAAGCTCATTTCTGACGATCCGTTCTCAAGTTACAACGTAAAACGTTAAAATTCAAAAAATTCAACAAAGAACTTTTCTTGTTGGAATGGGTAGATTTCAGGGTCACGAAAAACATACTAAAAACTCGCCCTCCGCCCTGGGGGGCTGATCACTCAAAAAATTGTGTACAATTAATTCCAATAATTTCAGTTTAATTTCATTAATTCCATTCTAATTCCATTAATTCCGAGTTAGTTTCATTAATTGCATTAATTCCGTCAATTCCAAATTAATTTCTTCAATTCCCGATTAATTCCTTCAATTCCCGATTAATTCTATCAATTCCCGATTAATTCCATCAATTCCAGATTAATTCCATCAATTCCATATTAGAATTTCATTACTAATTCCATTAGCTAATTTAATTCTTTTCCAATACAGGCTGGTTCCTTTTTCACTCTTCACCATTGGCATCTCCTAAACGTAAGAGGTAGGAGGTCGGTTAAATTAGAAAAAAGTTGCACTATTCCTAGTCGATTAAGAATCTGAGGAGAGTTTCCCGATATCTTGATTCGTTCTTGAGTTATCTCGAAAAAACTGGGGAAAAGAACTGAAAAATGCGACTTGCAAGAAAAGTTCATATCTTTCTTACGATTGATGTTATTTAATTGAAACTTTGAACTTTTATATTTTTGACAGATTTTTCGGGATAATTCAGGAACGCGTCAAGATACCGGAGAATTTTCTGCAGATTCTTAATCACCAAGAAATAGTGTAACTTTTCTCTAATTTAACCGACTCCGAATCTTTTACCGTTTAAGAGATCCCAATGGCGAGCAGTGAAAAAAGAACCAGCCTGTATACTTCCATTAATTTAGTGCCAAATTAATTCTTCACCCTGTATATTTCCATTATTTAGTGCAAAATTAATTCTTTCTTGTAATACTAGACATAGAAATTAGAAATATCTAAGTCTTCAATTCCTGTTTTTTTTCGTAATTTCTAAAAAAATTCCAGAAAATGTGCAAAATCATGTAAAAATATCCAAAATTTTCAAAATTCCTGAAAAAAATTGTACAAATTTCTCATGCTTGTATACCAAAATTTCCAAGTTGTCAACCCCTCGCTTAAACTCCTAATAAAGTAAATATCTATTATTTTCAAACGAAAAAACACAAAATTTCGCTCCGCTCGGCGTCTAAACTTCCATACTCCGTCACATAATGTCGTACTTAAACTCGAGGGGTTGACAACTGGGTAAAAATCTGTACACAAAATTTCCATAATTTCTAAAAAAATTTCAGAAAATGTGCAAAATAATGTAAAAATATCCAAAATTTCCAAAATTCCTGAAAAAATTGTACAAATTTCTCATGCTTGTACACCAAAATTTCCAAGTTGTCAACCCCTCGCTTAAACTCCTAATAAAATAAATATCTATTGTTTTCAAACGAAAAAAGATAAAATTTCGCAAACCTTTCGTGTTAACCAGTTGTGCCATGCACTTGTAATTAAAATTAATTCCAATCAGTTCCGCGTCAATTCCAATTAATTCAAAAAAATTCCAAATAATTCCAAATAATTCCAACTAATTTCAGCTAATTCCAACTAATTCCACTAGTGATCAGCCCCCCACTCCGCCCCAGCCTGGAACCCCCCTAAAATCTGCAAGTTATGCGCAAGGCGCAAGTTCTTGCCCCACAACTCGCTTTTCTTTCATCCTACAAAAATATTCGCGTATACAATATTGAAGACTAATAAATTCTCTACAAAAAAGTCTCTATGCACTTTTCACCTGAGAGTAACGGTTTGGCCGCAGAAGTCGCTCAAAATTGAGCGAATTTTTCTAAACGCGACCATAATCCAAGAGGTTACCAAAACATTACTACAAATTTTTATCCCGGATTATCGCTTTGCGCGATGATAGTGTGAACCATAGAGAACAATTTGAAACAGGGGCCGACTAAAAATTTCCCTTGGGCTTAAAGATAGCCCTTTCACTGAGGCCCAGGAAAACATTTTTTTTCTGAGGTGCTACAGTTCCCTTAGGAAGCATTTTTCGCCACATGTCCATATGAACTTTTCTTCTTAGAATGATGCAAGGAATCATCCTATATACTTATTTTCGCTAATTAAGCTGATAAAATAAAATCTTTCGTCAAAAATTTTCGCGTTCCAAACAAATCAGAGTAGATTTATTCGAAAATGGTGAGCTCTAGCGGATTTGAACAAGAGCACTTTTGTGTGTACCATAGCTAGATAATTATGATTTTCATATTATTTTCTGAGGAAAACGATTAAAAAAAATTCACGTGGAAAATATGCATAGTCCTCCCAAGGATGCACGCCTCTGGTGAAAGTAAAAATTTGAAAAAAAATTAGAAGAAAGCCCTTGACATTACGACACTATGTTGTAAATTGCAGGTTCCTATCAATTGTATTTTGTGAACAAATTGGAAAAAATTAATGAATTGTTGGGGGGTGGGTATTTTTGAATAGAAAAAATCAAACAGAAGTTTTTTTGAGAAGTGATAGAGAGTTTTAACGCCCTCTACCGGAAGAATGGTCAAATGAGCACAAGAGAAGCGAGGGCACTTTGCAGCGACCGACTCACCGATTCAGGTATTTAAATCGGTTTAAATACAATTCCTTTGCCGTAGCTGGCAATTTGAAGGTCCCGGGCTTGAAAGTGAGTCGGTCGCTGCAAAGTGCCCTCGCTTCTCTTGTGCTCATTTGACCATTCTTCCGGTAGAGGGCGTTAAAACTCTCTATCACTTCTCAAAACATCGCCGACTTGTAATAAAGTCTTTGGAGCTGAATCTCTCGAGCCACCATTCAAATGCACTTCGCTGATGAGGGTCAAGTAACCCGAAACCGGTCCGAAGTTTTTGAATGGTGGCTCGAAAGATTCAGGTATTTAAATCGGTTTAAATACAATTCCTTTGCCGTAGCTGGCAATCTGAAGGTCCCGGGCTTGAAAGTGAGTCGGTCGCTGCAAAGTGCCCTCGCTTCTCTTGTGCTCATTTGACCATTCTTCCGGTAGAGGGCGTTAAAACTCTCTATCACTTCTCAAAACATCGCCGACTTGTAATAAAGTCTTTGGAGCTGAATCTCTCGAGCCACCATTCAAATGCACTTCGCTGATGAGGGTCAAGTAACCCGAAACCGGTCCGAAGTTTTTGAATGGTGGCTCGAACGATTCAGGTATTTAAATCGGTTTTAGAAGTTTTTTTGTTGGAATGGTTACATTTTAGGGCCACGAAAAAGATACTAAAAACTCGCCCTCCGCCCCAACCTGGAAGACCCCCAAATTTTGCACATTATGTGCAACGCTTACGTTTATGTCCCATAACTCGCTTCGTACAAAAAAATAGAGGTGCACAGTGTAGATAATTGCAGATTTTATTTATTTATTTTATTTATTAAATATGCTAAAAACCAAGAAAGATGGTTTTATCGAGAAGTCTACTAAAAGGCTATAAAACCAAATTGGAATTACTGATGTGGAGTGTTATGTTTAAAAGTCGATAAAGGAAGTTAGCTTTATTACAGACTATTATTAAATCTTATGAATTTGATATTGTAAAAGCTTTATTAGATCCTAAAGATAGTGCTTGAAAACTTGATGGTTATTCTAACCTGAAGTTTCTTAAAAGACTATAAAACCACCTAAAGCTGAAACGATATACAGTGCTTTTCAAAAGTAAGAAATACATTCATGAACTTTTTCGAGAGGAATATTTCGGAAATATCCTCCGACTGGTCAACCTTATTTCTTGAGGCGCATCCGTTGGTGTATATTCCAGTCGTATTAGAAAAAAAATCTGGAAATAATTAGAAGAAAATGGTTTTTTGCGTTAAAGGGTCCTTTCTACTTTATGTACTGTTTAACATACTAAAAGTCCTGACAAATCCTGCGTGTGCGTTTTTCCTTTATATCTCGAAATCCGTTGGTCCTACGTGAATTTTTCACGTGACTAAACTGAAAGAGAATAAAATTTGCAACAGAATAACTATCTACTTGCATTCATGGCTGCTTCTGTTATGCAGAAAAAAAAATGTAAATTGAAAAATTTGATGCGTATTACAATTTTTTTTATGCAAATGTGGAAATAAGTAGAATACAATAGTTTTTTGCGTTAGGATGTTCTACTTTATATACTGTTTAACATACTAAAAGTCCTGACAAATCCTCTGTGTGTGTTAGCCGCAATCTTCAAAAATGGTGGAGGACGGGGGTCTCTCCGAAGTTTTTGCTTTATCTCTCGAAAACTGTTGATCCTACGTAAATTTTTCACGTGGCTAAACTGAAAGAGAATAAAATTTGCAACAGAATGAGTGCAGAAAAAAACACAGATTGAAAAATTTTATGCCCATTAGAATTTTTTTATGCAAATGTGGAAATAATTAGAAGACAATGTTTTTTTTGCGTTGAGATGTTCTACTTTATGCACTGTTTAACAAACTAAAAGTCCAGTTTAGTCACGTGAGAAATTCACGTGGGATCAAAATATCCGGGAATCCTAACCTATGGAACGCCGTTTTGCTATTTATATGTGACGGAAGAAACAAGTTTACCGCTAATGTTAGTTTCTTAATTTTATAATAAATAAAAACATTAGTGAAGCCGTTTAGCGAGCATAATTGTTGCGTATTGCCATTGTGCGAATGTAAGGCGCCACCACTTCGAAAAATACTCTTACTTCAACACCAAGTTTGTTTTTATTTGGAGCAATTGCGTGACCTATCACCTCTAACATATCTAGATGTTGGTGAAAGAAAGACGAATTTTTGCAATGTCCGATTATTGTAATTAACAAACACATTACAAAATCGTATATCAACCAGTAATGCCTAAGTGAAGCATTTGGCGCAACGCTATGATTTTATTTTGGTAGAAACGATGTTTCCAATTATTATATTTTGTTAAATGTTGTTGTGTTAAATGGATAATCAATGCAATGGCTGTATTTTGCTGCAAAAATGGAAAGCAACACATGCATATTGTTTTAATTCGAACTAAGTTTTGCAATACACCGATATTGTGTTAAATGTGAGGATTAGTGTAATAGTCATGCTTTGCTAGAAATAATTTAAGCAATCCATACATATTGGCAATTCTTACAACTCCCGGGTATTGTATGAATATGAAATATGGAATAATAGCAATTGTCATGCGTTGCTGCAAATGATTTAAAGCAATACGTGCATATTGTCAATTGTTACAACACCCAGTTATTGTATTAAATGTGGAATTATTACAATTGCCATGTGTTGTTGGAAATGATTTAAAGCAATATACACATATTGTTTTAATTCTTACAATGCCCGGCTGTTGCTTTACGCCTGGAATTATTGCAGTTACCAGTTACATTGAAGTTATACCTAGTTATTACAGCAATAGTCGCCTATTGCCTGGAATTTGAGCAATACCCGAGTATTGTATTAATACCCCCCTGCATTTAGCGACTCGCCCTTCCCCTTCCGACGCCGTCGCCCGTCGCCGTCTATCTCCGCCGTAACCAACCTGATATAACGAAATATCCTAAATTTGGGGCGCTGGCCTTGGGCTAAATGCAGGACGCTATTAATACAATACCCGGGTATTGCTCAAATGCAATAGGTGACTATTGCTGTAACTAACTGTAACTTTAACGTAGCTGGGAACTGCAATAATTCCAGGTGTAAAGCAACAACCGGACATTGTAAGGATTAAAACAATATGTCTATATTGCTTTAAATCATTTCCAACAACACATGGCAATTGTAATAATTCCACATTTAATACAATTACTGGGTGTTGTAACAATTCACAATATGCATGTATTGCCTTAAATCATTTGCAGCAACACATGACAATTGCAAGAATTCCATATTTCATACAATACCCGGGAGTTGTAAGAATTAGAAATATGTATGGATTGCTTTAAATTATTTGTAGCAAAGCATGACTATTACATTAATCGCTACATTTAACACAATACCGGGTGTATTGCAAAAATTAGTTCGAATTAAAACAACATGCATGTGTTGCTTTCAATTTTTGCAGCAATACATAACTTTAAATTCATCCTTGATTTATGTTTTCCATATAGGGCCGGGATATTCGAAAAATGCCTTTTAAATTAAGACAAAACCTTATGTCTCGATGCAAAATACATTGTGATGGTATTGCACTGTACAAGTTAAAAGCTTTTGCCTTGGATATTAACAGTACCTCAGTGTCGAAGAAATTCATGTCATTTTGACACAACTTCAAGGTAGTGTTCAACAAACGAATGAATGGTTTTGCAAAAATTAGGAACAAATATATTCTTGTGTAAAACCTTCTCTTACTTCATGATTCGTCTAACATCAATACATATTAATTATTTATGTCGGAAAGTTTGCCTAACATTTTAATTAGTTGAAGAAATTTATCATCTAGCTTCTGTAAAAAATTATATCAGTATTTTGTGTGGAAATTAGTGTTTACTTCCTACAATACCTTAATAGCATAAGCTAGAGCTATCATCATGTATTGTTGTAAATATTGAATTACCCTTGCCATTGCTCAAAATCGTTAAGGGGGTGTGGTAAACATGCAATTATTACCCCTTGGAACCTACGAATACCAAGAAGTATCAAAATGTTCTTACTTAAGTTAAAAAAGGAAGGAAACAGATTTTTAGTGGGAGGAAAAAGGACGAAAGTATAGTAGTAGTCTTACTTCCTTTCTTCTTAATCATCTACAGCTGAGTACGTTACAATATTCGAAGTTTTCGTACAAAACAATAGGACGATATTGATAAAATTAGAGCAATATGTAGGCAAGTGTGTTTCATGGGCTGTAGGGTTTTGTTTTCATTGATGCTAAGAAGTACATCACACAAACTTGTATGTCTCTGTGAATAAATAGCAAAACGGCGTTCCATACTAACCTGAATTACACTAACGCAACGCAGCTCTACAACTTTTAACCCCAACGCTAATAGCATTGTATAAAAAAAGTGCCATTCTTATTATTTTCAAGAAAGATTAATACTTTACTTTCCGAAAGCCTTAATTAATTGATAACGATAGAACAATAAGTAAGCAATTTGGCATGCCAAATATGCCACACAATTAAATAATAAACAAAAAAGGTGTGAAAGTCATTCAATTCCCCACTCGAGTAGTCGAGTATTTAAAAATTCTATGACTATTATCGTTTAATCGACGCTCTTGTAATCGGTATTATAGTTCTACGTTTCCATTAGAATGTTTTAGAAACTTTATTTCAATAAAATTTGCGTTTAATTGTAAGTGAAATCAATCGGGGGGCCAATGGTATCTAAAAAGGTAAACCAGAGATCGTATTTTTTAGCTAAAATTTCAAAACAGGTTTAAAAGCACAGAATTTTCAAGGAAAATAAGTATTTTTAAATGGGTTGAACCTTTCTTATACGTTTGTGTAATACTTGTCCTTGCCATTAGTTTTTACAACAATGATTACGTGCAGGTAATCACCTGTTTTTTTTGATAGAATAGCTTAAGTATGACAAATTCATGGAATAAAATGTAGCTATAAAGTTTTTAAACAAGTTTATTATCATTCCTTTGTAGTATCGTGGAATGAAAATGGTTCACATCATTATTGTTAAAATATTTTTATGTAAATATTAAACCCCACCGCCACTGGCCTGGGAAATGAATTGGTTAAACCAAAACAAAGAAAAGATATCGAAAGATTATTTTCATTAAGTATAAGATATAGAGATATTTGAAATCTTTAGGATATCAGTAGATAATGTGAGTACAAAATATATGACATAATTATTTGTCATTAAGTTGATCCCGAAAATTTTCGTTTTTTTAAAGCTTGTGAGTGAGTAGTTCTAAGTTAGTTTGGGCAGAACGTTAGTTTTAGGAATAATTCGTACTATTATCGCGTATTTGCCAATAAAGGTACAAAGATCGCAAAAAAAACGATTATAGGCCGATTTTCACTCAATTGTAAGAAGTTTAATTTTTTAGGGGGTGAAACTTGAATCTCCTTCCCTCCCTGTAAGAATTTTAATTTTTTAGGGGGTGAAACTTGAATCTCCTTCCCTCCCTGTAAGAATTTTAAAATGAATAATTTGAGTTCTGCCTTTATTAATGCCTTATAAATATGGTAAAAGCGTAAAAAGTAGATTATGGCCAGATTTTGGTTTAATTTGAAGAAAGGGAAAGCCGAGTCCTCATTCAAGAATTTCGTCAGTTAATTTTTCCACTTTTATCAATTTCATTTTGCCTATTATTCTTATCGTATTTTATCAATGCACCAAGCTCTTAAAGAAATAATTTGGAAGGCTATTGTGCTAGTGTCAGGTTTTTTGCTTATTGATATACAGGGTGTAACAGAAACAGAAAACGTTTTTGAAATAACTCCGAAACTGATTTAAATAATTTCTTGACTGAACATTTAACTGGACGTATCCAGGTAGAAATTTTATGAAAATCGATAAAATGGGTTTTCATCTGCACCTACTATTAAATCTTCTAGAACAGGGGCCAATGGCGGCCATTTTAATTGTTCAAAAATTGATATCTCGCAAACTGTAGCAGATACGAAATTTTATTAAATTAGAAAAAGTTGTGTTTTTCAGTGTAGATTAAGAATCTGTCTAAGAAATCTAAGATATCTAGATTGATTACTGAAATACAGGGTGTTCCAGTGAAAAGTAGCCACCCCAAATATTTCGTAAACCAAATAAAATATGAAAATTCGTTCGGACAGGTCGATTGTTATTTGGAGGGGGACACTTAAATCTATGCTTGGCGAAATTTCAAAACTCACCCCGTAACCCCAATCAACCCCCACTTCAAAATTTCAAATGACAACCCCTCACTTATGAAACATCATTTGAAAGCTAATTTCATTACCAATCTAACGCTGTAACAATTTTTTATATTTGTTCAATTCCAGCGCCCCATATGTTCAAATTTTAAATTACATTAGGGCCCTTTGTGATACATCATTTGAAAGGATTTCAAATTATCTGTAAACAAACCCAATTTTTTTAAAATCCATCCATTCGTTCAAAAGGTACAGCCTAAACTTGAAGGATTTCTAGGCCCAGAACCAGCTCATGTCTTTCAATGTAACTTTTGAACGAGTGGGTGGATGTTAAAAATTCTTGCATCAGTTTACAGAGAATTTCAAAACCTTTCAAATGATGTATCACAAAGGGCCCTAATGTAATTTAAATTTGACCATAGAGGGCGCTAGAGTTGAACACATATCAAAAGTTCTTACAGCATTAGATTGGCAATGAAATTAGCTTTCAAATGATGTATCACAAGTGGGGGGTTGCCATTTAAAATTTTGAAGTGGGGGTAGGGGGTGAGTTTTGAAATTTCGCCAAGCATGGATTTAAGTGTCCCCTCCAAATAAAAATCGACCTGTCCGAGCGAATTTTCATATTTCATTTGGTTTACGAAATATATGGGGTGGCTACTTTTCATTGGAACAGCCTGTATATGTATACTGAAAAGGCGTGTTATAACTTGGTTACTAATCAACAGATCATTATGAACTTTGGTTCAATTACATTACCTTGCACAAAGGACAAAATTGAGACGATATAGTAGTATATTTCAGGAACTAAACCAGATACTGGGTGTTCCGAAATGAGTGGGCAAAACTTTACCAGTAGATTATTCTATGAAAAATATGAAAAAAAGTCTCAAGGATTATATGTCGATAAATCAGTCCTAAGAGCTTTTAGGTGCCACTTTGAAAGTATTTTTTTCAAAATATCTTCAAAACGGTGAAATTTGGTATCTTCAATAAGTCTTAGATGCTGAATTTATTACTGTAGAGAAAATTTTAATTTGAGGAATCGTCCCATGAACTTTACCATATTTTGATGTCTTCCGTCACAAATTTTGGAGTCCTGAAACAATGAAAAGCCATTTTTTTCGAAAAAGGCGCATCCTATCGATGTCAAACAAGAGTACCATTTTTACTTAAAAACCTCAAACTTTCTGATTCTGGAATCAAATTTGAGAAAAAACTGTTTGAGCAAATTTAGTCCAAAACCCCTCCTGTACGAGACGCTTATGATCAAAATTTTAAAATTTTCTCCACAGTAATAAATTCAGCTTCAAAGACCGTACGTACCAAATTTCACATTGCTATCTTTAACCGTTTTGAAGATATTTAGAAAAAAAACACTCTCAAAGTGGCCCTTTTAAGGGGCATTAGCTCCCTTAGGACTTGTCTTTGCGACATATGTTCCTAGAGACTTTTTTTCATATTTTTCATAAAATAATCTACAGGTCAAGTTTTGCCAACTAATTCCGGAACACCCTGTATCTGGTTTAGTTCCTGAAATAAACTGAAAAACTGAAAAATGTTCATAGGAACTTTTTTTCATATTTTTCATAGAAGAATTACTGTTTTGTCCACTAATTTCGGAACACCCTGTATCTTGAATTTCTCTCCAGATTCCTAATCCACACTGAAAAACACAACTTTTTTTTAATTCAATGAAATTTCGTATCTTTTACCGTATTCGAAATGTCAATTTGTGAGAAATTAAAATGTCTGCCATTAGCCCCTGTCCCGCACGATTTATGGCAGACCTCTGTTTTAGTGATCTACATCATGAAAATAACTATAAAACTGCTAATCCAATCTTGCTGAAATGACATGCCAAGAATGTTCACTGCGTGACGAATGATGCTTGGTTGACCTATTTCCGTATGTTTCTGTTACCACCCTTTATCCAAAATATAAAAAACTGTTTGAATAAAAGATTAGTTTTATATGCAGATTTCAATTTTACAATTTCCTACCAACTAATTAGGTATTTTTACTCATAAATCTGTCAAGAGCGTAAAACCCTCGTTTATAGCCCGATTTTTATTTATCTAGTTTTCCATCAGGCTCGTTCCGCTTGTATGAGCAGTGGGCGTAAATTCGCGATTATGGCCTTGTTTTGACTTAATTTGAATGGAAGGTTCAAGTTTAAGAAGTTGAAAATTATGCTTTTTTCAGTTTTATGCCAAAAGTTTAAAGATTTCAATAATTTTGGTGAATTAATTTTGACAAAATTGGAAAAGTTGAGTTGAATTGATTTTATTAAATAGTTTAAACTTAAAAATGTTCCACTTTTCTTATAGTTATTGATGAACCTAGAGCGTAAAGAAGCGATTATGGCCCCATTTCGACCAAGCAAGAAAAGTATGCGAGTTTTACGACTTGACAATGTTATCAATGAATGTTAATTGCGGTAATTTGGTGTCTTTCCACGCGCACGTCAGACTGAGTAAGATAATAATTAGCATTTTTCGTGCACTTAAATAAAATAGAACAAAGGAATGCAAAATAATTACCATCAGGGCGAATCCGCTGCTCACATTTCACTAAACCGACTTAAGTCAAAAATTCCGTAATCCAATCAAAATCAATCAATTTGACCCATTGTCACTGCACGAGCGGCAGTGTTAATTGTTTTATTATTATTTGAACGATTGCGCGGTGCTTCCATCTGCCAAGTCGAGTGGAATTACCGTTTTTATATTATTATTGGGCAACGACGGATTTATTTAGAGATTTGTAACAAGTCGACCTACAAACAACAATGACCTAACGTAACGTGTGCGCTAATTTTTTAATCGATAATGTAACGTCATGGAATATTGTACAATTTACTCACCCCGTGAAGGTTTAAAAGGCACAATTTACATTTTTTTTGACAGTTTTTTGACGGTGTTTGTGTCACAAGTGATGGTGTGGCGTTTATTAAAACGCCAAGCCCGTGGATTTTATTATCAACAGATAAGATTCCGCACTTCCTATAACCAGCATTACGAGTGACTGTTGATTTTATGAAAATTCGGTAACGGGCATAGGCGTAGGTGGATTAAAATTTCAGGGGGACCTAATTTTTGTTTCATTGTATTTTTATTTTATTTTTTTATATTTTGGATGCCTTTCATATTTCATCAGTACAGTGATTTTCGAACAAATATTTCGGAAACCAATTAAGATATGCTAACAAATAGTTATAGAGAATAAAATTCTCTACAAGAATGGCCTGAGCAACTATAGCGGTCAAGTCAAGCGTTTAGTCTGTACCTACGAGCCGTTACCCTCGACGTACGTCATATATTTTGCTGATTTTACAATTCTTCTTAACAATTTATTTTTAGCCATTTTTGATAGAATTTGAAATAATCGTAATAATCGTTTTTTATTTATTTTGCATCTATCTGATAGTAAATTTTTTTCTCTATTAACTTTCATTGCTGTTTAAGGATCCATTTGAGTTGAATTTAATCAAATATTTACATCGTTTTAATAAGTTTCTACAATTTTCTACAACGAACGTTGAGTTTTTTTGTGCCAATTTTGCATAAGCGAGACAAGGAAAGAGCTAGCGATTGTTCTGAGGCACTGGTTTGTATAATCTATTCGTGATTCAAATTAATTTTCTGCGTTCCTCATTGGCTCGTCTGCCACAATTTCCCACGTGTGACGTCACACATCGGAGGGCGTCCTCCTTAGCTAGAATCGCGAATGAAATGTAAAAGCCAACGGAAGATGTATATCAATGCGATGTGTATCCCTGTAGATATTTATTCACCGTGAATGATTCATATATCGAGTTGGACTTGGTGGTTTTGGGTGCAGATGTAATCTGCACCTAGTAGTAGTGTCGAAGCATATGCTCATGATAAAGAATTCGTGAGGGTGTATCAATTGATGAATTTTTTTGCGCTCAATTAGTATCTTCCGGATGTAAGTACATATAGGTCAATTTTTTGTGTTGGGGGTTGAAGGGGGTGCAATTTTTTCCGTTCAATTATTATCCTCAGGGGTTGAAGGGGGTGGGTTTCGGGGGCGCTTACTTGGTACCTATCCACCAATAACAGTCGTCCAAATCATCATTTGCGCTCAATTAGTATCTTCCAGTAACAAGTAGTCTAAGGGTTAAATTTCCACCGAGTCAATTATTTATGTTTGTCAATTTTTCGTATTTGGAGGTTTAAGGGGGTGGTTTTCGGGGTTGCAACTTTTTGCGTTCAGTTAGTCTGTTTCTGTTGTAGATAGTCCAAGTCAATTATTTGTGTTCGAGGGTTGAGTTATTTTTTTGTGTTTCGGGGTTGAAGGGGGTGAGTTTTAGAAGCGTAGTTTTTTTGTTCAATTCAACTCTTTCGGTTGTAGGCGGTGCAAGGGTTAAATTTCCTCCAAGTCAAGTTTTTGTGGTTGGGGGTTGAAGGGGCGAGCTTCATGGGTGCAATTTTTTGTGTTCAATTATTTTCCTCCGGTAATAGGTGGTCCAAGGGTTACATTTCCTCTAAGTGAATTTTTTATTTCAAGGTTGACGGGGTTGAGTTTTAGAGGTGCAATTGTTTTCTCTTCCTGTCGTAGGTGATCTAAGGGTCTAAGGACTAAATATATTCTCTATTCACGACGTTTAAAAACGGCAGTAGGCTGTGTTGGGGTGACAGAATTCACTGGGTATAGTACTCATGACATTTGTCAAATTGTACGTCATGTTCTTTGTACTCAAAATTATTGTCCTTTGTTGCCAAATCGCAGAACATAAATGTCAACAAATTTCCACAAACGCCACAAACTAAACTATCAAGAACTAATAAGGATTCTGCTTTTACTGAAGACACAATGATTTCTGTTGTTAAGCAGGGCAAGGCATGGTAAACGTAAGCATTTTGGAAATTTTAAGTCAGAGGTTTGAAGAGTCCGCTGTTTGTGTCAGATAACCTACAAGACTGTTTACAGAAAGCTGATTTTCACGGATTGAAATGGTTAAATATTAAATCTATACACTGATACAAGTGTAAAGTGAGCTGGATGTTGAGTTTCGTATAAAGACGCTGACAAGTTATTATTTTTTATTATGTCAAAACTCTACAACAATTACATAACCAAACTTGATTGTTCCAACACTGGAGTCGCTATCCCTGAATCTTCATGGATGAATTGCCTTTGACTTCAAATAAATATAAGTTCCCATTCTAAGAAAGGTACCACTTCGTAGTGAAACAACATTTCAGATCGATGGAAGGAAATTGGAATCGTGCATCTTCCATCAAAGTTACGAAGAAATATTTTTGCTGCAACTACGTGTTTTTGTTCGCATAACAGCATAACAGTTTTGTGTACCTACCCCAAATATATTCATGACCCGCCTATGTACCTCGCCATTAGTTAGATCAGGTCGATCTTGCTTAATTTGACGAAAAAACCTAATTATTTGCTTTTTCTGTTCAATGCTTATGAGCTTTGGCATTTTTAAGACAATAACAATTAGCTTGTCAAAATCAACAATTAAATGTAAATGTGACAACACAGCTATGAGGTTCCGGCGGATAACAGCCTGGTTACTAAATAGTGACCAACATGATAAAACCATATCATAGCCTACTGCCGTTTTAAAACGTCATGAATGGAATATTATGCTCAAAACTTTTTCTGGGCCATTGATTAAATGTTATCGAATTGCTTGAATTTCAAGCAACACTTATGTGAAATTTCCAGTTTCAACCCCTAATTTGCACCCCTTTCTGTTTCATCTTGCAGAAAGCAACCATCCCTTATCAAATAATGTCAAAATATATGTGGTTTCAGACCTCCGTGTGCAAAATATTTGAGAAGTTTTCGTATTTTTGTGATTTTCAACCCCTAAATTTCATCCCCCAAAACTGTCGCCCCCTCACCTTCAACAGACTTGTACGTCAAAAGCGCATATCAAGTTTCAGTAAAATATCTCCATTGGTTCTTGAGTTATTACAATTAATAGTTTTTCGGTCCCGAAAAAAACCTCGCATTCTCGCGCTTTTACTGCGAACGCTGCCTAAACGCTTGAAGATGGATTAAAATCGTATAAGGGAGAAACGAATAGACCTAGACTTCCACCCTCCTGGTCCGATATGGCCCAAAAACAATCTCGATTTTCGGGGTATACACATGTGTACAAAATTTCAGCTCGATATCTGCTTTCGTTCTCAAATTATGCGATGGACAGTGTAGACGGACGGCCGGTCGAGCGAGCGAGCGAATTCACTAAAACTATGGTGCCTCGCATTTTGCTCCGGCACTAATAATTTTCGAATAGAAACAAGGGCAGTGTTAGTCAAGCTTTTGTACGTTGTTTATTCCTGTCAATGTCAAAAAAACACTATACAGTCGAGGACTTTGAGAATGCCCACCCCACTGCTATAATGCACTTGGACGACAGACTGTCTCACTGCAATTCGATTTACAACCAAGTAAATCGTCGCGGTGGGGTGAGCATTTCCAAAGTTTCCGACTGTACCATTGCTACTGTTTTTACATTGGCAGTTGCCACAATGAAATTTTACACGACGTCATAATAAAGCCTGACTCACACTGCACCTGCTGTCTTTAGAATGTAAATGTACTGAATTCTAAGGTTATTTATGTTTTATCAAATTGAAATGAATTATATATTTAACATCTGAAGTAACTGACGTCACACGTAGGAATATTTTGTTGGAAGCGTCCAATCAAATGTCACCAAAAATATCTGTCATTATATTTCAGCGTTCCTCATTGGCTCGTTTTCCACAGTTCACGTGTGACGTCACACACCGGAGGACCTCCTCCTTAGCTAGAATCGCGAATGAAATGTAAAATGACGATATTTTTTTTTTTCTCTTTCTAATTCGTGACTGCAGTAAAATCATTTTCGAATGGAAACAAGGGCAGTGTTAGTCAAGCTTTTGTATGTTGTTTATTCCTGTCAATGTCAAAAAACACTATATACAGTCGAGGACTTTGAGAATGCCCACCCCACTGCAACGATTCATTTGCACGAAAGACTGTATCATTGCAATTCGATTTTCCGACTGTACCATTGCTACTGTTTTTACATTGACAGTCGCCACAATGAAATTTTACACGACGTCATAATAAAGCCTGACTTATACTGCTCCTGCTGTCTTTAGAATGTAAATGTACTGAATTCTAAGGTTATTTATGTTTTATCAAATTGATATGAATTACATATTTAAAATCTGAAGTTTATCTAACGCCAGCCTTATTTTCAATTTGCGACAGAAATATTGAACTTGCTTGAGCGTAACAAAGACGGAAATACAAAATCTCCAAATCGCTTTTTATACCATTTAAGAGAATCTCTGCCACTTTTTTGCCATTTGCATTCTTTCCATTTTCGATTTATTGCTGGTTTATCTTGTACTTTTTCCTCGTTGCCTTTAATTAATTAATTTTCAGCCATTTTAATAGAGTTTGAAAAAATCGCACATCGTCTGAAACCTTGAGGGAATGTTTTTCATAATGCAATCAATATCTCAAACGTTTTTTGTTTATTTTGCGTCTTATCAGGAAAATAAAATTATTTTCCTCTATTAACTTTAATTTCTGTTTAAGGATAGATTAGATTTGAGAGGAATTTAATCAAATGCAATCGTTTTAATAATTATGAAATTTGCTACAAAAAAGTTCTCTTGTACTTTTTCCTACAACTAACGTTGACTTTTTTTGTGTTTTTTTTTGTGTCAACTTTGCTTAAGCGAGACAAGGAAAGAGCTAGGTGTTGTTAGTATTCTTCTAAGACACTGTTTGTACAATCTATTCGTGATTCAATTAATTTTCTGACGTCATACGTCACCAAAAACTTCTGTCGTTATATTTCAGCGTTCCTCATTGGCTTGGTTCGTTTTCCATAGTTCCCCACGTGTGACGTCACACATCAGAGGGCGTCCTTCTTAGCTAGAATCGCGAATGGAACAATATATTCTTTCTCTTTCTAATTCATTCTTCGATTATATTATTATTCAGCTATATAGAAAAATTATCATTGTTACCAATCTAATCTTTACCTACTGTCTGTCTGTATCAGCGAGTCATGGCGGCGACACAAGTTGTCGGCGCTCTCGAAGAGAAAGTAATTTGCTCGATATGTAGAGCCCCAGCGGTAAAAAAAAGAGTGTTTTGTGATTATTGCAAGACCTTTGCACACAATAGTTGTGCGGAAAGCAAAAAGTGCTGTAATAAGACTCCGCAAATAAACATCGATGACAACGATCTCTCCGACAACGACCTCTCCGATAACGAAACAGCCGAGGTGATAAATAAATCTATAATGTTTGAAAACTCGATCCTTAAGGAAATGTATAATAACAACGGACAAGAAATTGTCTCTCTAAATGAGAAAATTCAGCGGCTAACCGACGAGAACAGTAAGCTGGTAACAGAAAATCAAGCGCTCAAAAAGCAATTAGCATCGACATCACAGTCAAATGTATGCAAGGAAAACTGTAAGGATCAAATAGTGAACCTGAAAAGGGAGTTTCACAAATTCTGTGACTCATTTGCGAAAAAGCTGAATGAAATTCAACTAGAAAACTCCATCCCAATAGCGAATGACAACAAAAAACTACAAGCAAAAACAAGTTATAAACAAACATTGACCAAGGCGGGTAATTCAAAGCAAAACCTTGAGGTACTCGTATCCAGGCAAAGAACAATTATGAATGATGTCCTCAATTTAGGCAACCCTCGGGTGAGTACGGTGAACAATCCAGCGGGTAACCCGAGGGTAGACGCTTCAAGTCCGAAAGAAGCGCAGAAAAAGATGTACCAGCATACCAGAACAAAACAGCATCCGACTCCTACAGAACGGAAAGACGGAACACAACATCCACGACAATCAACAAATGTCCCACAAGAAGAAAACTTCCAGGAAGTGCGACGAAAAGGGAGAAGAAAAAAGGCAAAATATGAAGTAGGACAAGAAGCCACCGATGAAAATGGCTTCATAGGCAGCACCACTACAGACAAAAAACTGTGGCTTTTCATATCAAGAGCCAAAAGCCATGTAACAACTGAAATGGTAAAGGGCAGAATTGTCGCAAAGCTACAGGAAGAAGACTCTAAAATATCCGTCAAAGAAGTTGACACCTATTACAACAAGGAGGATAATAAATGCTTCGTGGTAGGAGTTCCACCCTGCCACAAGGACTCGATATACAACCCTCAATTCTGGCCCCAAGGAATTAAATTTGCCAGATTTGATTTCCAACGGGGAGATCATTTTTTAGACCATGGCCAGCGGAACCAGAGAAGGTCAACAGACGCGAATTAAGGCCCAAAGGAGACAATAGTGAACACATAAGTATATTGCACGTTAATACTCAATCCCTATCCAATAAAGTGGATAGTCTAGCTTATGTCCTGCATGACAGTAAGTACAATATTATTTGCATCTCAGAACATTGGTTGACGAAGAACCAAATACAATATGTTAATCTAGGTCAACGCTTTCGGCTAGCGAGTTATTTTTGCAGAGATCAGCACAAGCATGGGGGGGTTGCTATCTTCGTAAAGGATACGGTGGAATATATGCCTACAGACGTCAGTGAATTCTGTATAGAGTCGCAGGCCGAATTCTGTGCCATAACGCTAAAAAAGCAGAAAATCCTCATCGTAACAATTTACCGAACATGTCTAGGTACGCCTCATATTTTCCTTGGTCAGCTTGAACAGCTTCTAGCAGGAAATTTCCAAAAATTTCAACACGTCATATTGATAGGCGATTTTAATATTAACTTTTTAATCGAGTCCGAAATACATATGGAATTAAAAAATATTCTAAACACATTTAATATGAAAATTACAGTCACTGATGTCACGAGGGTGGGCAAAAAAACTGCAACTTGTATTGACAACATAATTACAAATATTAATGAAAAACAATTCACATCAGGAGTTGTAAAAGTCAATTTGTCCGACCACCATGGCGTTTTTCTAGACCTGATTGCAAAGACAAATACACAAATATCACACAAATGGGTAAGGTCCGTAACCAAAAAAAAGCTCGATGAATTTGTATTAGCTCTTCAAGACGTTGATTGGGACATCTTTAAGAGAGATGGCGAAACAGCTGAATCCCTATGCAAAATGCTAACGGAAACATATACAAAACATATAAACATATATTTCCCTCTGACGAAAATTAGACAAAACAGTAGTCGTGCTCCTAATGTAAACTGGGTTAACGACGAAGTAAAAGCTCTAAAAAACACGGTAAGAGCACTAGAAACCGTTTACGAGGTAACAAAAGACCAAAAAGACAAAGAAGCCTTGAAAGTTATGAAAAGAAATTTTCACGAAAAAATTATTGAGGCAAAAAAAAATGAACATGCCGAATTTTTGTTGAGACCGGGAAACATGTGCAAGCAGGCATGGGCAATCGTCAACTCCGAAAGAAAAGTAAGTGCAAAAGCTAAGCCTGATACTTCATTAAAGGCAAACGATTTCATAATGTTCTTCTCACAAATCGCTAGAGAAATAGTAACCTCCCTACCAGTTACAAACGAAACACCCAGCAACCTTATAAAAAACGTAAAAGTGACTCATTCATCGAGCTTTTTCTTCAACCCGGTCACGCCCTCGGATGTTGAGGGTGCCATCAAACACCTTAAAAACACAAATAGTTTTGACATATACAATATCAACGCGAAAATTGTTAAAAATACACTTAATCTCTTAAGGGAACCCTTAACAGACATTTTTAACAAATGCCTGGAAGAGGGTAAGTTCCCAGACGTGTTTAAAACAACCAGAGTTGTGCCGATCTACAAGAAGGGGGACCAAAATACCACTGATAGTTACAGACCCATTGCGCTTATTCCTGTGTTGGGTAAAATCTTTGAAATAATCATAAAAAATCAGCTAACACAATATTTCGATAAATTCTCACTGCTCAATTCAGATCAGTACGGATTCAGAAAGCAACGGTCTACTATAGATGCAGTCTCCAAAGTATTGTCGGACGCGGTTGAGGCGCTTGAGGGGGGGCAGCATGTGTCCCTGATGCTTTGTGATCTCAGCAAGGCCTTCGACTGCGTTTCGCACAAAATCCTATTACAAAAACTACAGTATTATGGCATCAGGGGGACAGCCTGCGACTTCCTTCAGTCGTATCTGAGTGGTCGTCAACAATGTGTTGATTTAGAAAATGAGAGATCGAGCTTCGAGCCTTCGCTACACGGAGTGCCCCAGGGCTCAGTGCTGGGGCCGTTCCTGTTCATTGTCTACGTAAACGACATATTTAATAACGTAGCACCAGCAAAAGTGAGAATGTATGCTGATGACTCCACACTTGTAAATAGTCACGCTGATCTTGAGCACTTGAATAATTTAGTTAAAGCAACTGAACAACGAGCAGAAATGTGGTATGCCGCAAACGAGTTAAAATTGAATAAATCCAAATCACAACAACTAATTCTCTCAAACAGATTAAGCCACGGGGTGGGCAAAAACAGTGTCAATGTACTGGGTATTTGCGTGGATGGCCGACTGGGATGGTCACAACACATAGAACAATTATGTAACAAGCTATCTGGACTAATTTTCCTGCTTAGAGGTTTAAAACCAGTTATAGACGGGAAAGTACTGATAATGGCGTATTTCGGCCTGTTCCACTCTCATCTCTCGTATGGGATCAGACTGTGGGGAAATGCTAGTACGGCCCACAAAGTATTTATCATGCAAAAAAGAGTCGTAAGAATAATTGCGGGAGCTCAATACAGGGATCACTGCCGTCCTTTATTCAAGACACTTGGGATTATGCCCGTTCCTTGCATGTTCATCTATTATACCCTAATAGAAGTTCATCAAAATGTTGATAAATATCAAAAACAATCCGATTTTCATGAGTACGATACGAGGTTTAGCAACCAGCTAACCATTCTTAGGCACAGATTAACAAGCTCAAAAAAAAACTCACCTAACGTCACGCTATATAACAAGCTGGACGGACATTATAAAAAATTACCACTAAGAAATTTCAAAATAAAAATCAAACAACTGTTGCTGGACAAATGCTATTATTCTGTGGAGGAATTTTTAAACAATAAATTACGTGCCATATAGATATGTTTCATTAAGCCAATTCTTATACGTTTTAGTGTGGTGTAAAATGTGTTTCAGTGATTGTTATCATTATATTATGTATGTTAGTCGACTTCTACAATGTATGTACATGTATACGATGTAGCAATAAAGTATCTATCTATCTATCTATCTATCTTAAACTTGAAGACAAGAAAGCACCAAAAAGTGCAAATAAGGTGTCAATAAAACATCGCTACCAACTTTATAACAAGAAAATGTGTAAATGTTGTTGTCGCGCTCTTTCTTATGTTATGTCTAAAGGGCGGATTAAAAAGCATTTATTTTCCAGAAATAAGCGCCTATAAAAAGCTTCAAAAATCGAAAATTAAGCTACAAAAAAGTGAAAATAAGCACCTAAAAGTTCAACTATTTCAAAATTGCAAATTGAAAATTTACATTTTCGCTAATTGCAGGAAATGCCTAATAGACCAGTCAAATAAGGACCGGAGGTTACAATAAATGTTGGAAAACGGGAGATGATCTTAAACCCTTTAGTAGGCATCTAATAGAAGTATCCTAGTTTTGCAACTTCCCAGGATGTGTGCGTATGATAGGGTGTCCAAAAAACCCCGAAATTTTCTGACTTTTTTCAGTTTTTCGCTTATAATTTCTAAACAGTGCTTCCTAGCGGAAAGTTCGCTATTTTCGAAATTAAAGCGCACTAAATTCTGCGTCGAATGAGCCCCCCAAACGTTAATTTCGACCATGATTTTAAAAAACATCACAAATTTAAATTTTGGTTAAACGGTTCTCCGATTGTATGCGCGGTCACCCATCTCTGTCACTCCTCGGTCGGCTTTGTTCTCTATCTACGCATCTCACCATAGACAAAGGAACCTTAAGTTAAGGTTTTTTTCATTTTAGTGCCAGTACCTTATCTTAGTCAATTAGGGTTGCGAAATAAGTAAAAATCGACCAAAAACGTGGTAAGCTAGCAAGAATAAGCACTAATAAGCTACAAAAGACTTAAAAAAGCTCACAAAATCGTAAATAAGCACTTACGCGAATTTTAGGCAAAAATTAGCAAAATAAGCAAAATAAAATTAGTGTCAAATGATTCGAAATTTTATGAAACGGAAAGAACCAACAGCATTTCGTTCTGCTTACAATATTAAAAAAAAGCAAAATGCCAGAAATCCGCCCTCTAGTTATGTCACGGACAGCAAACATAGGCATGCTAACGTGACCATGAATTTCTGGTCAAGGCGAAAATATACAAACTGAAAAAGGGCTTGATTTAAATTCAGAGTTAATTGTATGCCGTAAGTAATTTTCTTTTAATTTCTTCTAATAAAATTTCGCGCGACCCCTTTTATACAGGGTGGTGAATTTTTAATTTACACAAGAACTGTAAATTTACAGAAAAACTGTAAATTTACACAAAAACTGTAAATTTACGCAAAGACTGTACACAAAAAGTGTAACTTCACAGAAAAACGTAAATTTACACAAAAACTGTCTGTAAATTTACACAAAAACTGTAAATTTACACAAAGACTGTACACGAAAAGTGTAACTTTACAGAAAAACGTAAATTTACACAAAAACTGTAAATTTATACAAAAACGGTAAATTTACACAAAGACTGTACACAAAAAGTGTAACTTCACAGAAAAACGTAAATTTACACAAAAACTGTCTGTAAATTTACACAAAAACTGTAAATTTACACAAAGACTGTACACGAAAAGTGTAACTTTACAGAAAAACGTAAAACACAACAACTGTAAATTTACACAAGAACTGTTTTACACAAAAACTGTCTGTAAATTTACACAAAGACTGTACACAAAAAGTGTAACTTTACAGAAAAACGTAAATTTACACAAAAACTGTAAATTTATACAAAAACGGTAAATTTACACAAAAACTGTAAATTTACACAAAAACTGTAAATTTACACAAAAACTGTAAATTTACACAGAAACTGTAAATTTACACAAAGACTACACAAAAAGTGTAACTTCACAGAAAAACGTAAATTTACACAAAAACTGTAAATTTACACAAAAACTGTCTGTAAATTTACACAAAAACTGTAAATTTACACAAAGACTGTACACGAAAAGTGTAACTACAGAAAAACGTAAATTTACACAACAACTGTAAATTTACACAACTGTTTTACACAAAAACTGTCTGTAAATTTACACAAAAACTGTTACACAAAGACTGTACACAAAAAGTGTAACTTTACAGAAAAACGTAAATTTACACAAAAACTGTAAATTTATACAAAAACGGTAAATTTACACAAAAACTGTAAATTTACACAAAGACTGTACACACAAAGTGTAACTTTACAGAAAAACGTAAATTTACACAAGAACTGTTTTACACAAAAACTCTGTAAATTTACACAAAAACTGTAAATTTACACAAAGATTGTACACGAAAAGTGTAACTTTACAGAAAAACGTAAATTTACACAAAAACTGTAAAATCACACAAAAACTGTAAATTTACACAAAGACTGTACACAAAAAGTGTAACTTCACAGAAAAACGTAAATTTACACAAAAACTGTAAATTTACACAAAAACTGTACACAAAAAGTGTAACTTTACAGAAAAACGTAAATTTACACAACGACTGTAAATTTACACAAGAACTGTTTTACACAAAAACTGTCTGTAAATTTATACAAAAACTGTAAATTTACCCAAAGACTGTACACAAAAAGTGTAACTTTACAGAAAAACGTAAATTTACACAAAAACTGTAAAATCACACAAAAACTGTAAATTTACACAAAGACTGTACACAAAAAGTGTAACTTCACAGAAAAACGTAAATTTACACAAAAACTGTAAATTTACACAAAAACTGTCTGTAAATTTACACAAAAACTGTACACAAAAAGTGTAACTTTACAGAAAAACGTAAATTTACACAACGACTGTAAATTTACACAAGAACTGTTTTACACAAAAACTGTCTGTAAATTTACACAAAAACTGTAAATTTACACAAAGACTGTACACGAAAAGTGTAACTTTACAGAAAAACGTAAATTTACACAAAAACTGTAAATTTATACAAAAACGGTAAATTTACACAAAGACTGTACACAAAAAGTGTAACTTCACAGAAAAACGTAAATTTACACAAAAACTCTGTAAATTTACACAAAAACTGTAAATTTACACAAAGACTGTACACGAAAAGTGTAACTTTACAGAAAAACGTAAAACACAACAACTGTAAATTTACACAAGAACTGTTTTACACAAAAACTGTCTGTAAATTTACACAAAGACTGTACACAAAAAGTGTAACTTTACAGAAAAACGTAAATTTACACAAAAACTGTAAATTTACACAAAAACTGTCTGTAAATTTACACAAAAACTGTACACAAAAAGTGTAACTTTACAGAAAAACGTAAATTTACACAACGACTGTAAATTTACACAAGAACTGTTTTACACAAAAACTGTCTGTAAATTTACACAAAAACTGTAAATTTACACAAAGATTGTACACGAAAAGTGTAAGTTTACAGAAAAACGTAAATTTACACAAAAACTGTAAATTTACACAAAGACTGTACACAAAAAGTGTAACTTTACAGAAAAACGTAAATTTACACAAAAACTGTAACACAAAAACTGTCAATTTACACATTTTCATCGCGCGGAACGGACTAGGGGTACGGTGGGCACGTGACGTGACGCCGGGACGATAGAGTGGGTGCCGGAAGCGTAAATTTAGTTTTTCTGTAAATTTACAGTTTTTGTGTAAATTTGCAGACAGTTTTTGTGTAAATTTATAGTTTTTGTGTAAATTTACAGTTTTTCTGTAAATTTACAGTTTTTTCTTCAGAAATTTACACATTTTTTGTGGTAATTTGGAAATAAAAAAAGAGAAAAAAGTGGTACTTCTACGCTTCCGTAGAATCGCGATTTTATAGAAAGATTGATATCTTTCTAACGATTGATGGTTGTCAAATGGAACGTGGAGCTTTTATATTTTTGACAGCTGTCAATTCAATGTCGTTAACAGAAAGCTAGGCCTTCCGGATTTTGAGAAACAACAGCCAACTTTTCTTTTTCTTAATGGATTTTAACACCATTGGTTACACAACAAAATTAGCGTTTCAAAAATGTAATAATATGGACTTTTTTGAAAAAACATGTCAAAGCTTGATCTTGATCTCAAATTTTGACGGTTCAATGCTACCATCGTGATGATAAAAAAACGAGTACAGTGACTTGACTTTAGACACACGTTTTTCTCCTTATTTTTTTTAAAGAAATTAATATATTAAAATATCAATACTAAAGAGAAAAATAGTGTAAAGAGACTTGCGAAACTTATTAAACTGTTAAAGGACTATGATTTAATTTAGACTGACGAAATATGACGAAATGATTTCGTCGTTGGGGTTCCGCGATAACTCCTGCCCCCTTTTATCAATTTTCCATCAAAACTATAAATTATTTACTTGCTGTTTGTTCCAGTTAAAGCACGAAATAATTAAACATGGCCAAAGCAACCCCCGAATTACAGGAAAAAATCGAAGAATGGCTGGCGTGGGACAAAAACGAGACCACTTCTTCCTCGATCAAAAATTTAGTGGAGGAAAAAAAATTCGGGGAATTGTCCAAGAAACTGTTAAATCGGTTAAGTTTTGGTACCGCTGGATTGAGGGGGAGAATGGAAGCTGGATATGCAGCTATGAACGACCTGGTTATAGTACAAACCGGACAAGGATTACTCAAGTATTTGGAGAGCTGTGATAAGAAACGATTAGTTAATAGAGGAATAGTTATCGGGTATGATGGAAGACACAATAGCCAAAGGTATTGATTATTGGTTGTTTTTTTAGTAATTTTTTTTTGTTAGATTTGCTGAATTGACAGCGACAATTTTCTTACAAGCCGGATATCCGGTGAGGTTGTTTAGTGAAGTGGTACCGACACCGTTTGTACCTTTTGCTGTTGGGAAGTATGAAAGCGCTGTAGGTGTGATGGTGACGGCATCGCATAACCCGAAGGAAGACAATGGGTATAAGGTAAGAAGATCTTCCGTTTCACTCATCGCTGAGCGAAAGAGAAAGATGGATTGCGCGAAAGTACGACTATCAACTTTTTTAGGAGTGTCTATCATTTTTCACAATTCTAGGAGAAAGGAGGATGGGACAAAATTTTTTCTTTCTTTTTTGCTTATCATTGACAAATTGAAACATTTCTACGACTTGGTTGATTTTTAATGTGCCGCAGTATATCTGTATAAGTAGGTTTAAGATCTGAACATGAACATTAATGCGATGCATAAAAGTATCCTTGTCTCCTTCTAATTGCATGGGAGGAAGAATAACAGAAATATATTTTTTTATAAGAAGCTTAAAGTTTTATCATTGATTTTATCGATTTTATCTCATTTTTTCGTATCAACTATGCGAATGAAGCCAAGAAAGAAATATGTGGTCCCAAAACACTTTTTGTTCGAAGACAAGAGGGTAGCAATACATTTCGTCCTTTCCTGATTTATCTTAGTGGCACCTTTTGGAAGTTTCTTTCTGTGTTTTCCCAATGTACAACCTAACCTCTTTCTCATTTTTCTTGTTAATATAGGGTGGCCGTTAATAATTGTCCGGTGAAGTGGCAACGTTGCACAAATTCATGGTGGACTTTGCACATGTTTTAGTTTCAACAAAACCAGTTCAAATCAGTTAATTTCTACGGAAGAGCCTAGGGGTAACGCTACTCTTTTATTTATTTCAATATAATGAGATAATTATCTCAATATATTGAGATATTATTTCAATATAATGAGATGTTATCACAATATAATGAGATGTTATCTCAATATAATGAGATGTCATCTCAATATAATGAGATAAATAAAAGAGTGGCGTGACCCCTAGGCTCTTCCGTAAATTTCTGTAATACTTTTGGTCAATGAAATAACTGAGATTAAGTGAGTGCAAAAGGAAAGCATTTTTTGACAGAATCAATTACATAACTCTCAGTTCCAAAGCCCACTGAGAATAAGTTTTTTTGGACCGCTTGATACCGTTGAAAACCTTTTTATCGAGTTTCATGGTACACTCGAGTGCAAAATTGTCAAAATTAGTAGGCAATGACGTATGGTATAGTAAAAATTTGACAAATGACAGCCTTTGACTATTGTTTTACAAAATGGAATATAACAAACTAAAAAATGTATTCATAGAACGCAACTTCTTTCAAAATACATGTGACTTGTGTTGTAATCTGTCAAATGTCCGTCAACCGTCACTTTAACGTGGTGTCATCTGTCAAATTTTGCCTATACAGTTTTAGAACATTTGCGCATGACGTCACAAATAGAAAGAGACCTTCGAGATTTGTAACCCTAACTGTGCAATCTTAGCGATCTATGAGAGGAAAAATTACAGACATATAGACAGATGTCAAAGAATTCTGTCAAAAGTTTTTGCTACTTTTCTCTAATAACATGAATTTCTCATCGACAGTGTGAATCAGGTTTTTTATTTGTTGTAGTGTTAATCGCTTTCCATATACAGGGTGTCACAGGATCATGGTACACCCTCCTTTTTTCCCTTATTTTTTGGAGTAAAATTTTGAAATTTGGAACATCGAATGTATGTACTAATCAAAGGCCACTTTCTGGTGTCATAACCAAAGTTTTTCCATTTCCGGTTTCACCGGAAGGGGCATCAACTTATTATTTTCAAATGGGACACCCTGTATATCACAACATTTTTGGAATCTACATAATTTTCTGAATCCAATGATACCTACCACATAAGTGACATTTCAAGTGTCAAATAATTTTTGAGGCCATTTTATTTATCTTTCGATCTAGAAGGTTGTGATCCCCCCATGTTATTCTAATAGATCATAGTGACGCAGAGAAAATTGAAGTCATAGGAAAAACATTAAAATTGATTACTTATGAGGGGGTAAAGTTTGCCAAAACGATTTTTCGTTCAAAACTTTATTTTTGCAAATATAGTATCTACCATAATGATGTACCATTTGAAAATAAATTTAATAAGGCGGATGTTAATATAGTCTGTCCGGGATCCACACGACCGGGATTCACCCTATTTCCATGGTGAATCATTGTTGTCAACAATGAATCGCCATGGAAATCGGGTGAATCTCGGTCGTGTGGATCCCGGACAGATATTAGAAACAAATGTTTTTGTTTTTCATAGCTACCTTACATATCATTATTTTGTAAAATTGTTTTTTTTTTCTTTTCTTTATTAATTGTACTTTGAAATGGTACATCGGTACCATTATGATACCATTTGAAAAAATTAAGTTTTGATCGAAAAATCGTTTTGGCAAACTTTACCGCCGCATAAGTCAAAAATTGTATTGTTTTTCATGTGACTTCAATTTTTCCTGCGTTACCTACTATGATCCATTAGAATGACATGGGGGGGGATCACAACACAACCTTTTAGATGGAAAGATAAAAATGGCCTAAAAAATTATTTTCACAGTTGAAATGCCGCTTATGTGGTATCATTGGACCTTTTAAATTACGCAGATTCCAAAAATGTGATATTCAGGATGTTTCATTTAAAAATAAAAAGTTGATGCCACTTCCGATAAAACCGGAAATGAAAAAAACTGGTTGTTACGCCAAAAAGTAGCCCTTGATTAATGTACAAATTTCAAATTTTTACTCCAAAGAATAGGGGAAAAAAGGGTGGTGTGCCAAGAGTCTGTGACACCCTGTATGTCAAAATTTCTGCCAGGATCAAAAAACAGAAAAATGGACGAGTGCAGGGGTTGTGTGAGTCAGGATTTTTTTCTGTTGGTTTGTTAACCCGGCTTTCAGTTCCGTCAAAATTCCTGTCAGTGTCAATAAACATTAACAATGTATGATTTTTTTGATAATGACAGAACTTTTGACGGAACTGAAAGCCCGTTTAACAAACCAACAGAAAAAACCTGACTCACACAGCCCCTGTGCTCGTTAGAAAGTGTTCCGACTTTACTGTTTTTTTTGCATTGACAGCTGTCAAAACTAAATTTTACCTCGCGATATGAACGAGCCCGGTTTACACTGCTCATGCAACCGTTAGAATATGACTAGGTACTTTAGGTTTATTTTCAGTTTTGAAGCAGCATCTCTATCTCATTTTTCATATCAACTTTGCATGAGCGTGACAAGGACGAAGATATACCTTGAAATCTAAGAGTAGGTATGTATATCTATCTTTTTTCACAGTTCGATAGAAATACATTTCTAATTTATTGATGGTAATTTTAGGTTAATAAACAGTACAAAGAAAATAACTTTCATGGCCTGCTGCCACTTAAAATGAAAATGAATCGATAATACATTTTTGTCAGACTTGCAAAGTAAAACAAAAGACCCTAAAGACATAATGATAAAAGCATTTTTTTTATTGTCACTGTTGCCAGTTTTATTTAATTAACCTTGAAATTAACCTTTTGTAAAAATGTTACTAGAATCAAACCCAACGAAATTAAATTCACCAAAATTCTAAGATGATTTTGCGTTATGCACTGCCAACATAAGCATAAGTCCTGAAGAAAAAGCCAACGGAAGATGTATATCAATGCGATGTGTATCCCTGTAGATGTTTATTCACCGTGAATGATTCATATATCGAGTTGGACTTGGTGGTTTTGTAATCTGCACCTAGTAGTAGTGCCGAAGCATATGTGCATGATAAAGAATTCGTGAGGGTGTATCAATTGATGAATTTTTTGCGTTCAATTAGTATCTTCCGGTTGTAAGTACATATACGTCAAGCATCAAATTTCCACCAAGTCAACTTTTTGTGTTGGGGGTTGAAGGGGGTTTAATGTTTTCCGTTCAGTTATTATCGTCGGGGTTGAAGGGGGTGGGTTTCGGGGGTGCTTACTTGGACCTATCCTCCAATAACAGTGGTCCAAATCTTAAATTCATTTGCGCTCAATTAGCATCTTCCAGTAACAAGTAGTCTAAGGGTTAAATTTCCACCGATTCAATTATTTATGTTTGTCAATTTTTCATATTTGGGGGTTGAAGGGAGTGGTTTTCGGGGTTTCAACTTTTTGCGTTCAGTTCGTCTGTTTCTGTTGTAGATAATCCAAGGGCTCAATTTCATCCAAGTCAGTTATTTGTGTTCGAGGGTTGAAGACTGTGGGTTTTGAGGGTACAATTTTTTGCGTTCAAAATAGTCTCCTGCCATAATGAGTGGTAAAAGAATTATATTTCGTCCAAGTCATTTTTTTGTGTTTCGGGGTTGAAGGGGGTGAGTTTTAGGGGCGTAGTTTTTTTGTTCAATTCAACTCTCTCGGTTGTAGGCGGTGCAAGGGTTAAATTTCCTCCAAGTCAAGTTTTTGTGGTTGGGGGTTGAATAGGGCGAGTTTCAGGGGTGCAATTTTTTGTGTTCAATTAGTTTCCTCCGGTAATAGGTGGTCCAAGGGTTACATTTCCTCTAAGTGATTTTTTTGCTTCAAGGTTGAAGGGGTTGAGTTTTGGAGGTGCAATTTTTTTCTCTTCCTGTTGTAGGTGATCTAAGGATCTAAGGACTAAATATGCTCAAAACTTTTTCTGGGCCATTGATTAAAAGTTATCGAATTGCTTGAATTTCAACCAACACTTATGTGAAATTTCGAGTTTCAACCCCTAATTTGCACCCCTTTCTGTTTCATCTTGCAGAAAAAAACCATCCCTTATCAAATCATGTCAAAATATATGTGGTTTCAGACCTCCATGTGCAAAATATTTGAGAAGTTTTCGTATTTTGGTGATTTTCAACCCCTAAATTTCATCCCCCAAAATTGACACCCCCTCACCTTCAACAGACTTGTACGTCAAAAACGCATATCAAGTTTCAGTAAAATATCTCCACTGGTTCTCGAGTTATTACAATTAATAGTTTTTCGGTCCCGAAAAAAACCTCGCATTCTCGCGCTTTTACTGCGAACGCTGCCTAAACGCTTGAAGATGGATTAAAATCGTACAAGGGAGAAATGTCGGCAACGAATAGACCTACAAAAAAGTCCGCGACAGCATATAAATATCTGTTACGGATAGACGACAATAAGCCACTGAAGCTATTTTTGTCAACAATTAAAACACAAAAACGGTCTCGGTGGGCTACCCCTCGTAAATAGCTATATGCCGTCGCGGACTTTTTTGTAGATCTTTTCATTGCCTTACAAACTTTTGCTCTAGCTTCAAGCGTTGAGGCAGCGTTCGCGATCAAACGTCGAAAATTGTAATTTCTTTCAGTTTTTCACCCCTAACTCCCACCCTCCTAGTCTGATATGGCCCAAAAACAATCCCCGCAGAGATTTTCGGGGTATACACATGTGTACAAAATTTCAGTTCGATATCTGCTTTCATTCTCGGCCGAGCGAGCGAGCGAGCGAATTCACTCTACAGTGCCTAGGGCATATGCTTCGGCACTAAAATTAGTGTTGTCAATATAATTTATTTCGGCTTAGACACAGTTATTTCCTTGCTAAGTTTGCACCCCTGAAAAATTAGAGGAAAATATTGTACCAACCGTACGAAACAAAAATCACTGAAATACTTTTACTATGGTGATACATATAAATCTATAAAGCGATTAAAATCTAACAATATCCTTATTTTTACCTCAGCAACACACACGCTTACCTAGATTTATAGCACGTTCGGGCTGTCCTGCAGCTGCAGTATATCTATCTCATGTCACGTGTTGTAACTTCCCATAAGAGGAAAAAGGATGCAGATACTCTCGTGGCGAGACAATACGCAACACGGGATAGATATATCCTTCAGTACTACCACAGCATGGCAATAGTTGTCAAAACTGTCAACGTCAATATTAACGAGGAGTCAGGGTTGCCAACTTAACTTTGTTGAAAAATGTTTTGAAACCAATACGGAACGAAAAAATTGCAAATAAGGTGCCAATAAGACAGTTACCAACATTACCAATAAAATATACAAAAACTAAGTCCACCCCATATCAACCTCGTAGCAAAAGTCATGTGAAATCATGTGAAGAACAAATAATTTTAGGTATACGGCCCCAACAGTGCCCAAATCATCTCCCCAGCCGACAAAGAAATCCAAAAAAACATCATCAACAACCTAACCCCCCTCGAGTCATCTTGGGAGACGAAAATTCTAAAAAACCACAAACTCCTCATCGATCCCTTCGAAGAAATTTTAAGCGATTACGTAAAAATCATCGAGGAAACAATTTTGGACGACCACAAACTCTTGAACCAAAAGGCCAAAGTTCTCTTTACTTACACGGCCATGCACGGTGTCGGCTATAAGTTTGTAAAAAAAGTTTTCGAAGCTGCTGGCCTTGAAATGGTCGCAGTGGCCGAGCAGAGAGATCCCCATCCGGATTTTCCAACCGTTAAGTAAGTAAATTGAGTTAAGCCAAATTGAAGCTATTTTTTTTGATAGATTCCCCAATCCCGAAGAGGGTAAAACCAGTTTGGACCTTTCATTTAAAACTGCGAACGAAAATAAAAGTAGTGTAATCATCGCCAATGATCCTGATGCTGATAGAATGGCAGCTGCAGAAAAAAACGCCCAGTAAGTAAAATTATCTAAAAAACAAAAAATCAGAAATCTTCTAGAACAGGAGAATGGAAAGTCTTTACTGGTAACGAGCTTGGAGCCCTTTTAGGCTGGTGGTCTTTTTACTGTTTTAAACTCAAATATCCCAAAGAAGATTTAGCAAATGTCTACATGATGTCCAGTACTGTCAGTTCTATGATTCTAAAATCGATGGCCAAGAAAGAAGGGTTCAATTTTATCGAAACGTTGACAGGGTTCAAGTGGATGGGAAATAGAACCGTGGAACTTCTGAAGCAGGGAAAAAGTGTGATATTCGCCTTTGAAGAGGCAATCGGGTACTGTTGTGGTACTTCTGTTTTGGACAAGGATGGAGTGTCGGCTGCGTTTCAGTTGGCAACATTGACTTCCTATCTACATCAGCAGAAGAAAACCCTAGGGCAGAAGTTGGAAGAGATCTACAGGGAATACGGGTATCATGTCTCTTTTAATTCGTATTTTATTTGTCACGATGGGGAGAAAATTCGGGAGATTTTTGAGAGGATCAGGAACCTGGAAGCACCAAACAAGGTATTGAACCTCCACACTTGCTATCCTTCTGTTTTCCTGCCAAAAGAAACTAAAACAGCAAAAGCTATATACCTAAAAATTGCTTGATAGCGTTTATTTTTGACAGATAAACATTAAGAATGAAGTAAAATCTTTTGTTCCTATCTCCTAAAGAAAGCAAAACAGCGAAACTCATATTCCTAAAAATAGCTTTCCACGATTTGTTTTTGACAACTGAGCAAGAAAAATGAGCTAATATGCTTTGTTCCCGTCCGTGGTTGTCATTGTCTTCCAAAAATTTTCTAAAGAGACTGAAACAGCAAAACCTAGAGATATTCCTGACAACGGCCTCTGGGGCTTTGCTCTTGACAGCTAAGTATTAAAAATGTGCTAATATCCTTTATTTCCTTCTATGGATGTTATAGCTTCTAAAATTGTTCTTGTAGAAACTAAAACTGCAAAATCTATATTCCCAAAAACGACTCTCCAGGCTTTGTTTCTGACAGCTAAGCATGAAAAATGTGCTAATAGTCCTTGTTCCTGCCTAAGAATGCGATAGCTTCTAAGAATTTTCCTATAGAAACTAAGACAGAAAAACATTCCCAAAACCTTCCTAAAATCGGCTTTTCATGCTTTGTTCTTGACACTAAGCATGAAAATGTGCTAATGTACAATGTTGCTGTCTAGGATTGCGATAGCTTCTAAAAGTTCTCTTATAGAAACTAAAGGGAGAAAACCTATATTCCCAAAAACGGCTTTCTATTCCTTGTTTCTGACAGCTAAGCATGAAAAATGCGCCAATAGACTTTGTTCCTATCAGTGGTTATCGTAGCCTCTAAAAATGTACCTAAAAAAGCTCAAACTAGCAAAACCTATATTCCTAAAAGCGACTTTCCATTCCTTGTTATTGACGGCTAAGCATGAAAAACATGCTAATGTCCTTTGTTCCCATCTAGGAATGCGATAGCTTCTAAGAATTTTCCTATAGAAACTAAGACAGAAAAACATTCCCAAAACCTTCCCAAAATCGGCTTTTCATGCTTTGTTCTTGACAGTAAGCATGAAAAATGTGCTAATGTACAATGTTGCTGTCTAGGATTGCGATAGCTTCTAAAAGTTCTCTTATAGAAACTAAAGGGAGAAAACCTATATTCCCAAAAACGGCTTTCTATTCTTTGTTTCTGACAGCTAAGCATGAAAAATGCGCCAATAGACTTTGTTCCTATCAGTGGTTATCGTAGCCTCTAAAAATGTACCTAAAAAAGCTCAAACTAGCAAAACCTATATTCCTAAAAGCGACTTTCCATTCCTTGTTTTTGACGGCTAAGCATGAAAAACATGCTAATGTCCTTTGTTCCCATCTAGGAATGCGATAGCTTTTAAGAATTTTCCTATAGAAACTAAGACAGAAAAACATTCCCAAAACCTTCCCAAAATCGGCTTTTCATGCTTTGTTCTTGACAGTAAGCATGAAAAATGTGCTAATGTACAATGTTCCTGTCTAGGATTGCGATAGCTTCTAAAAATTCTCTTATAGAAACTAAAGGGAGAAAACCTATATTTCCAAAAATGGCTTTCTATTCTTTGTTTCTGACAGCTAAGCCTGAAAAATGCGCTAATAGACTTTGTTCCTATCAGTGGTTGTCGTAGCCTCTAAAAATGTACCTAAAAAACCTCAAAGTCGCAAAACCTATATTCCTAAAAACGACTTTACATTCCTTGTTTTTGGCGACTAAGCATGAAAAACGTGCTAGTGTCCTTTGTTCCCCTCTATGGATGCTATAACTTCTAATAATTTTCCTAAAGAATTAATAAAACACGAAATTTATGTTCCTAGTGGCTTTCCAGGATTTGTTTCTGACAGCAAGGAGTAAAGAATATGCTAATAATCTTTGTTCCTGTCTAGCAATGTGACAGCTTCTCAAAATTTTCTCACAGAAACTAAATAAGGGGCAAAACTTATATTCCCTAAAACGGCTTTCCATTCTTAGTTTCTGACAGCTAAGCATGAAAAATATGCTAACATTCTTTGTTCTCATCCATGGTTGCCATAGCCTCTAAAAATTTTCCTAAAGAAACCGAGACAGTAAAATCTACATGTATACTTACAAATTTGTTTCCAGCATTCTTTTTTGAAGCCTGAGCATTGAAAATGAAGTAACATGTTTTGTTCCTAACTAGGATTGCAATGGCTTCTAAAAATTTTCCTATGGAAAAAACGGCTTTCCATTCTTTCTTTTTGACAGCTAAACGTGAAAGATGTGCTAATATCCTTTGTTCTTGCCTATAACGGAGATAGCTTCTAAAAATTTTCCTACAGAAACTAAGAGAGCGAAAATTATAATCTCCCCTTTCAAACGGCTTTTGGTAGGCAAAGCGGGAAAAATGCGCCAAAATGCTTTGTTCCTATCAGTAGTTGCCACAGCCTCTAAAAATTTTCCTAAAGAAACCGAAACCATCAAAACCTATATTCCTAAAAACTACTTGCCAGTCTTTGTTTTTGACAGCTAAGCTTGAAAAATGTGGTAATATCCTTTGTTCCTATCTATGGATGCTATTACTTCTAATAATTTTCGTAAAGAAACTAAACGCGAAACCTATATTTCTAAGAATGGCTCTTCAGGATTTGTTTTTGACAGCTAAGCATGAAAAATGTGCTAACATCCCTTGCCCAAATCCATGGTTGCCATAGCCCCCAAAAAATTTCCTAAAGAAACTACGGTAATTTTTTTCAGTACCCCTCTGGCGTTTTGGGCGGCAAATTTAAAATCAGCTCCGTCAGAGATCTGACCACAGGTTACGACAACACCCAACCTGACAACAAAGCAATTCTGCCAACATCAAAGAGCAGTCAAATGATCACCTTCAGTTTTACCAACGGACTGGTTTGCACCCTAAGAACCAGTGGCACCGAACCAAAAATTAAGTATTACACCGAAATGTGTGCGAGCCCCGGACATTTGTGAGTCTCTCTTTGCTGAAACAATTTTTAATTAATTTTTTTAGCGATCAAAATGAAATAAAGAAAATTCAGAAGGAGATGGTCGATGGCATCGTCGAGGAAATGCTGCAACCAACCCTCAATGGGCTCATCCCTCAGTCAAATTAATTAAAAATATTCCATTTATTTATTTTTGTACAGTTCTAGTAGTTTGAATTTCTGGATTTTTCCAGAGGCAGTTTTTGGAAATTCGCTGACGATTTGAAGTTGGGAGGGGATCTTGAAATGGGCCATCTGCCCTTTGCAGAATTTTTTTATTTCTTCAAGGTTGATGGTGGCACCTGGCTTCAGTCTAACGCACGCGCAGATTTCTTCGCCAAGTCGTTCATGGGGCAAACCGATGACTTGAGTTTCTAGAATTTCTGGATGGGTGTTTAAAAATTCCTCCACGTCTTTGGGGTAAATGTTTTCACCCCCTCTTATTATGCATTCCTTTAAACGTCCTACGACTTTACCGTAACCGTTTTCATGTAAAACAAATTGATCACTGTAGAAAATATATTAGTACCAAAAGTACCAGAAGTTTTTGTACCTACCCTGTTTTAAGCCATCTATCTGGTCCAATCATCTCCTTTGTTTTTGCTTCATCGTCCCAGTAACCAAGCATGTTGCTGTAGCTTCTCACACAAAGCTCTCCTGGAGTACCAAAAGGTACTGTTGTACCATTTTTATCGATCACTTTTGCTTCTATGTGTTCCCCCACTTGGCCTACGGTAGTAGTTGCTAATTCTTCATCTTCGGTAATTTGAGATTGGAAAACTACAGCTGTAGTCTCAGTTAGACCATAAACAGACTACAAATGTACCAAAAACTGAAGATAGGTACCTACCTTGACTTTCTTCACTTTAAGGATATTTAACATTTGTTTAAACAAATGCGGGGAGCACAAAGCCCCTCCACTCACTGCAATTTCTGCAGAAATATCTTCCCTTCTTTCTTCTTGGGCGTGCACCAAATCCACGTACATTGTGGGTGTGCCGTGAATAATGGTACATCTGAAAACAGATGAGTTTTAAAAAAATTAAAATTGTACTAACTTTTCTTCCTTGAGGGCGTCCAAGGATTTGTTGGGGTTGTAGCCGGCGTCTGGGAGGACGAGGGTGGATCCGTGGTTCAAACCCGGCATAATGGAAATTGTGGTACCGAAAGCGTGGAAAAATGGTACTTGCAGGCAAATTTTTTGATGTTTTTTGTCAAGTTCGTTGCGTTTTCCTATGAAGTAGCCATTATTTACTTGGTTGAAGTGGCTGGTTAAGGCTGCTTTTGGCTTTCCGGTGGTACCCTGAAATATGGAAATTTTATATTTAACATTTTGGGATGTCAATCCGAGATCGCCACTTGTTTAAATTTTCAAGGGCTCAGATCTAAATATTATGCTTAATGGTAAACATAACCTTACTTTCATAGACTATGTACTGAGCGTGGGCCATCGAATGTATGCAACCCAGCACTCTGGTAGACCAACATAGAACAAAACCTCACTTTTACCTTGAGGTGTCAACAACGTCAATAATAAGGTAAAAGTGAGGTTTTCAATGTTGTTAACACTACAAAAATATAAAGAATGTTCCAAAAAAGCCGAACAATTCATTTTTGGCTATATCTTTATTATTATTGGATCCATTTTGCTCAATTTTGTACCGGACGCAGATGAAGCTTTCAGAGTCGCCCACCGTTTTCCAGATGGCGCCACCAACGAATTTTTGGTGGACATTGATTATAAGGTCATTTTTTGATTGGCTGGAGTTGAAGCATCTGTGAAACCATCAAAATCAAAATAGTGTACCTACGGATAAAGATGATGCTTTGCTCTTCCATACAAACAAAATTTTATTCTGAACGTTCTTGAATATCATTTATAATTTTTTCTTGACAAAGTTTTTAGGATTCTCAGTGACATTATAAATATTTTACAAAATACGGTTACTTTGCAGGAATTTAACTCAGGTGCTGTCGTTACAAAATGTTAAAAAAACATTATCCTTTAAGATACGTAAATCTTAAGAAGTTAAAACACAAAGAACGTTCAGAATAAGATTTTGCAAAGTTATTTTGGAAGAGAAAAGCGTTAGGTTTCATTCTGTTCCAAACTCAATCAAAAAATGGCCTTGTAAAAACATGTAGGTACCTATTAGTATACGTACCTAAAGCTATTTGGAAGATTGTTCTGGATTTTAAAAGCCTTATATTTTGGTTACGTCCTGTTCAAAATTCAGGAAAATCGGTCCAATAATAATAAACTTATAACCAAAAAGAAATAGTTCGGTTTTTTTTGTAGCACTCTTTACTTGTATTCGATGTAAACAGTCTCTCAAACTACCGACAAACACCAACGTCAAATTTTCTTTAAAATCACTATAAATATTGTTTCGAAGATAAAATTTACATTACTGTTGATAACTTTAAGCAATCCTTAAAACATAACCTAAATGACGTTTAAACAATAGGAAAAATGTCATTCTTGTCATTTTAAGGGTCGCTTAAAGTTAATCAACTGTAATGCAAACGACCACTTATCAGACAACTCACAACACAGCAAAAACGAATTACTAAAACTAACTGCTTCAGTAGAACACATAGTGTTATGGCCTGGAAGAGAAAATTGCGACGTTGCCATTTTCAAACGACCGACCCCTATGTAACCTACTTGTAATATGTCCAAGAGAATGTCAAACTTGACTGAATCGGGTTCGTTTTTCGTTGATCGAACAAAAGATTTGTAGCACCCACTGCTGCCAACTGCGTGCACAATTTTCATTGTGTTTGTCAGTAGTACATAATTCTAGGAAAGCGTTGTTAACACTAGCATTATGTTTTTTATTGATTGTTCTGTGTAAATTGCGCGGAATATAGTCAAAGTTAATTTCTAACTGCTGCCAACACAAGAAATCGAAGTTCTCCAGCAATTGCTATACCGAATAGACCATTACGGTATGTCAAAAATGTCTTTATTATTTCTTTATCATAAAAATAATCAAATTTGATTGAGGTTCATCGTAATTGTTTCAGGTTTTATTATGTATTTCACTTCAAAAAGCAATTTTAAAAAATCTATGACGTATGTGCTGACGATCTCACCTTTCTGTACAATTCTTGGTTTAAGACCACAGATGACAAACATATGACAGTTATGTCACTTATTTACATTAGGAAATTCGATTTGACATTGACGACATTAAACAGGAATGAAATGGACAGGTTGGCTCGTACTTTTCGTGAGAACGTAGCTCATACGTCATATTTCATTTTATGGCCTTAGGACTGGTCTTTCAATCGGAATAATAATTCGAAAGTACCGTAATTCCCCATTACAATAACAAATATTCTTTAAAATTTAAATAAGTTGCAGTAGGACCAATTTGCCCAAGCGAAATGTTCCTAAATTATTATCTCCGTCCTACCAACGCGAATTCTAATAAATCTCTAACATTTTTAACAGATAGATACCTTAACTGAAATTGTAATATCTGTCCTGATTTTTTTTTATCAAATCTGTTAATTTTTAGTCCTTATTGCCAACTTTTTAGGTCGAAAATGGTTGAGAACTCTCTGACATTGACTATTGCCAACAGTAAAATTTAAAATTCTCCAACAATTCGCGGAGGGGGTTTATTTTACACATATTTTACAGTCCTAGTACAGTCAACCGCAATAATAATAAGCGTGTAATAAGAAGAGGCAGGTAGGATTACAGTGAGTGGCTGCTATTTCTGTCTCCAAAATCTTGCGGTTGATTGTACAGCGAACAAATTTTTTGTTTCCAACCATCAAACTCGTAAGAACATAAAAATGCTGCCAACTGTTTGTGTTAATGCGTTTTCCACTGTAATAGTTGTTCAGTAACACCAACGATAAAAAATAAGCAATACCACCTGCTAAATAGCAAAATTACTAACAGCTGGAGCTGCATTAAAATCTATTCGCGAAAATCAGCTGCTAATAGATGGCATTGCTAAACCACAAAATGGCGGTCTCACCCCATTGGGGAGCCGGAAGTGAGAATTCTAGCGTGACGTGCCTGACAGTGTCAGTTGGTGACATCAGTGACATCGACACGTGGAATTTTTAAAAGCCAAGTTTTCCTGGATGTACAATGTTCCACTTAATTATTCACAAAATTTCGAGTCAGCGAGAGGATGTCTCCGAACAAAACTACTACCTAACCTCGCAACTGACAACTGACTGACGTAAGCCGAAATTATGATGACGGACGTTTAAAAGTATTTCCGTATCCTGTCTCTCAGTGTAGTTAAAGTATTGCCACCAGATGTCAGACACTTTGCTGATTTTCGCGAATTAAGAAGAATTATTACAATTCTGCCAACATTTAACAAAATATTATAAGGCTCATTTTCGAAGTATTGTGTAAAAAATAAAAGTTTTTCAGAACTGCCAAGAAACAACCTAGTACACCGAAAAACTTAAGTTCATAATGGAGTAATAGTGCATTTTCCCACCGAAATTAGGAATTTTTTTAGAGGTTTATGAAAAGTAAAAGTTTCGCTAATGCCAACCGTAGCTCACTTTTGAAGATCTCTATATTTTAATTTGCACTGGTGCCAAATTAGTAGAAAAACATATCAACATGCCTCGGTATTGCCAACCTTAGCAAAGAAACAATTTATGTGTTAGTTACTGTATGGATTTTCATTATTAGCACCTTCAGGTTGTCCTGCAGCTGCAGTATATCTATCTCGTGTTACGAGTTATAACGTCATAAGAGGGAAAAGGATACAGATAGTACCAACCTCAGTAATTTCGCTGCACCCGGCAGTATCTGCATCCTTTTCCCTCTTGTGGCGAGGTAATACGTAACACGAGATAGATATTCCCCGGCAGTACTACCTCAGCATTTCAGGTGGAAATCGGCATATCTATTGCAGGTAAACAAAAAATATCAAATGGTTTTTTAAATTAGAAACGAAGCTGCAGTGATGCCAACCTGTGCATACCATAAACTATACTATTCATAGATTTAAAAAAAGTGTTGCCAACTCAAAAATAAAAGCGATTGATTGTCAAAAGCATAAAAGACGTGTAGTGACGTCAACTGTTTTCAGTGTTACCAAATTAGCCAATCTTCAGTATGAAAACTCCAGCAGCGCCAGCAGTGTTGCCAATTGTTTTGTAAAAGACCCACTTTCGTGTTAGTAGCTAGATTTTCAAAAATATCGAAAAAATCGGTGAAAAATTAAGATTTTTGAAAATCGCAAAAACAGGTCTACTCTAATTTTTAGAAATGTATTTGATGGTATAATCTGATATTTGTTTTTAGCTTCCGGTTTAACTGGAAATTGAAGACTCCGAAGAGATCTCGTTTCTTATAAACTAGTGAATTAAAGACATAAAAAAAAAAGTAATTGCACAGATGAATTCGCCTCAAAAAAACTAACTTGACGTGGCCGTGACTCCACGTCCGATCAAGTATGATAATTGTTTCTGTGTTAGAAGAAATCGCAGATTTCGAATCCGCTCAGAAAAAAGTATAATTTCGTTTGTATATCCTCATTGCTGTCTAACTTAGGCAAATGAAAAACCACTGACATCTTAAGTACTTTTGTTATCTTTTTTTTCGGATCAAACGAACTTTTTGTTAAAATTGCAAGTACCTAAAATTGAACTTTTACCTCACTTAAACAATGACGACATTTATTGAGAGTTTTTGCAATAGGAAGAAACAGGTATAAAGGGTAAGTGTCGGCATTCCTAGAAAATTTTGTTGTAAAGAATAATATGTACCAAATTTTTCTGGCGGATCAGTTCTGCTTTAATTTTTAACCAATTTTCTTCTTAATTTCACTCCATATTTAGTTGATTTGCCAAAAGGAACATGTTGAAATGTTCAAAGAGAAAAACCACCGAATGCATACTTACAGACGTGAACTGGATATTGCAGGGATCATCAGGACTAATATCGTTTTGAAATTTTCGAATCTCCTCCACGCCATTCTCATCATTCCTTCCGGCATTTAAAATTTCGTCAAAAGTAAAAGCTCCCCTAAAACCTCTCTTTAAAACCTCATCATCCCCACTTTTTACCTCACTTTTTCTCCCCCTCACTTGCGACTATTACGCTTTTCAGAGAAGGCACCCTCTCGCTTTTCAACCCCCCAGGCTCCGATTCCTGCAATTCCGGTGCGATTTTTCTCAAAATTTCGTAATAATCCTGAGACTTAAACTTGTCGTCACACACAATTGCCGACAATTTGACCTTGTTGATGCAGTACTCAATTTCTGAAGCCTGATAAGCGGGGTTTAATCCCACCTGAAATTAATTACTTTTTATATTATTAGTTTATTATTTTTTGTATTTTATCACCAGGATTAAGCCAAGCCTGGCAGCTGCCATTTTCGTCAAGTACCATTGGGTTATATTTGGTGCCCATATCCCGATGCGGTCTCCTTTTTTCAACCCCAATCCTTTGAATCCTGCTGCAAGGATGTCGCTTTGTTCCAGCACTTGCAGGAATGTTAAAGACCTGTTTTGGTGCCTGGAGATTAAAGCTGGGCGATCTCCGAATTTTTCTGAGGCGATTTCTAAAAGTTTGCCAACTGTTAGGGCTCGGAGGGGTTCTGGGTCCAAATGATGGATGTAGCTGGAAAAATTTCTGAACGGGGGTGGTAAAAAAACGTTTGAAAGGTGATGTTCTTACCTTTTTCGGAAACATTGGAAGACGAAATCTTGTTTTCTCAAAGCGGATAGCATGTTGGCAAATGTTATATCATCAAATGCTTTATCCTATTTCTTTATCTCAAACTTGTAAACAATAATATGTAGTTATGAAAGATTCCAAGTACCCGCTTATTGTTATTATTGTTTTAATTGCGGTTTTGGATTAATTTCCATTTTTATAAAATTATTGCTGAAGAACAGGAAACAACTCAATCGTAAACTGACGAGATTTGTAATAAACAGTGATAATTAAATTTGTGTGTAAATGCCCTCCAAATGGTTCTTAACAAATAAACTGAAATAAACATGGTTTCTCTTTATGCTTACTCTTTAAATCGTAAAAAGTTTTACATTATTTTAAATTGTATTTAATGAAGGTGAAAAGAAACTGAGCCTCAAGTTTTATTGGCGAATCTTAGGATGCATTTTATCGATTGCTCGATCCCCTCCAATTTATCTACTAATTGCAATATGGCGTAATGAACCATCAATAATATAATAATAATATGAATCACTTTAGATTAGATAGTTATGCAGTATACAGGGTGATGTCTAGAAACAACCGTCGGTAAAGAAAGTCCCTACTTTCAAAATAATACCTACTCAAGTTGAAGCGATTTAACTGGACCAATCAGATTTCAGGAATTCGTAAAAAAAACAATTATAGCCATTATTAGTGATAAGTACATATAAGTAACGTGAATTGGTAGATATAGATGATGTTTTTTGAAACGACCAATAATTTTCATTGTTATAAATAATTTAAGTAATTAATTAAGTAATTTAAGTAATAATAATTATAAGTAATAGATAAGTAAAGATAAAATCCTCGAGCAAGTCCTCGGACTTTCATCAGATATATCGGGTGTCCCAAAAAAAACCGGACAAAATATTTTTGGGAATAAGTCAGTCATTTCTTAACAGATTTGGATGAACGTGGTCTTAAATTAAAGTTAAGGAATCAGGCTTTCTAATTCTCTAAGAAACTACGACAGATGGCGCTGTCGTAGCATTCCTATTAATAGTTGTTTTTAAGGCTTATTTTAAGTGCGTGGGGATTGATGAAAAAACAACCAATCGTTATGAGACAAAGAAATCCTTGAAGATGGTTCCTTTGTCTTCAAAAACCTTTTTTAAGAAGTTGAATTGGTTTAAGAATTAATTTTAAATGATTTTCTGAAAAAATGTGTTTTCCCGTATTTTCACGCTTTTATGATATGAGTAAAGTTTCATCAAATTCGATAATTTGTGACTAAAAATTATGCTGTTTGTGCGTCACTAACTTTACGCATCAGTTATTAGGGCGTAAAAAGACATATTTCTAAAAAATCGCAGAAAATGAGCGCGTAAACCAAAACGACTTTTGAAAAAAAATTTTGCAGAAAAAAAAAACGATCTTTAAGGCAATTTGAGTCACATAACGATTGGTTCTTGTCTGACCAATCCCCAAGCGTCTAAAAAAGCTTTAAAAAGAAGTATCAATAGGGTCAATACGGCAGCGCCATCTGTCATAGTTTTTTGCATGATTCGAAAGCTTGGTTCTTTAGCTTTCATTTAAGACGGGGTTCATCCAAATCGGTTGAGAAATGGCTGACTTATTAATAAAAATATTTTGTCCGGTTCTTTTTGAGACACCCGATATGTATGGTTGGGCAAATGCATATTTGCATGCTTTTCCTAAAGGTTCATATTAAGTCCACAGCATGCAGCATAAAAACTTAAATTAATTTTGCATATACAGGGTATCCCTGGACGAGCGTCAGTTAGCCGTTTCTGGAGAACTGCTTCTAGTATCGTCATGAAAATTTGTACACAGGGGTTTCAATTAATTTTGAATCGAAATAAAATATTTTCATCAATGGCGCACTTCCGGTTATACCGGAAATAGGTACTAATTTCCTTATTTCAAATGGAACAGCCTGTATATTATGATATTTTTGGATTCTACGTTTAATTCTAGGTGAACTTTTACTAAGAATTGCTATGCCAAAAATCAACCGTTGTTGAGAAAACCAAGAATTTCGCTTTTTTATGTCCAGTGCAGGCCTAACTTCAAAAAGCTGTAACATCCTTACAGTATGAAATGAGAAAACGCTATTAATTTGACATGAAGACTAATGTAGGGTGTATCCGCCCCTGGACTCAAATTGGTTCAAATACATACAGGGTGTTCTCTGCAAATTTTTAAACATCAACTTCATTGGTCAAAAAGTCAATGTTTTCAAATGGAATGCCCAACTATTTTATGGCACATCGATGCAGAATTTAATTGTTTATCATTTCAATCTACATGTTTGCCATAAAATAGTTGGGCATTTCATTTGAAAAAATTGACTTTTTGACCAATGAAGTTGATGTTTAAAAATTCTCAGAGAACACCCTGTATGCATTTGACCCAATTTGAGTCCAGGGGCGGATGCACCCTACATTAGACTTCAAGCTAATATCGTTTTCTCATTTCATTCTGTAAGGATGTTACAGCTTTTTGAATTTAGGCCTGCACTTGACATAAAAAAGCGAAGTTCTTGATTTTCTCAAAAACGGTTGATTTTTGGCATAGCTATATTCTTAGCAAAAATTCACCTAGAATTAAACGTAGAATCTAAAAATATCATAATATAGAGAGTGTTTCATTTAAAATGAGGAAATTAGCACCTATTTCCGGTATAACCGGAAGTGCGCCATTAATGAAAAAATCTTACGTCGATTCAAAATGCTAGAAACAGTTCTCCAGATACGGCTAACTGACGCTCGTCGAGGGATACCCTGTATAGCATATATCAAGGTTTTGAGGTATACAGCATACGTTACGGTATATTACAGCATAAAGCTGCATGTTTTCGGCCGTTTAAGGTTGCTCTCAGGAATATTTCTAGAAAATTTAAATTAATAAAAATTATTAAAGATTACACTAGCAGCGCCGGTACCCCTGTTAAGCCGGAAACTATTATGTTTCCCTCATTAACAAAACAAATTGTAGGGACTACTCACCCCTATTATCGCGTTTTCTTCGAAAATGATTTACAGAAAAACAATTTTTAGTTCTAACATGGTTGGGCCAATGAATAGCAAATTTTGATTGTATACGTACATAATTTAGTTATAAAATGTATTGAAAATCAATGTTATTTCATTAACATATTATAAAGAAACTTCAAGACAAAAAATGACTCGATTTTTAAAGCATATACTTGAAGATTGCAGCATGTTTAGAGAATATATTTAAGGATTTTAACGGAATATTTAAGTGTATATATTATGCTTCATCTTCACGGCATACTTGCCCAACCCTATAGGTATATGTATTACTATTATTTAAACTCGGTTAATTTAACTCGATTTAATTTAACACAATTATCTTATGAGATAGGTACCTAAGTAAGAAATAAAATTTGATTGATTCGCTTACGATTGACTTGGAAACTATTGGACTCTGAAGACGAATATTCCATTAAAATAAGATAAGTGCGAGTAATGTGGGAGATTATCCTGTATAATAATAGCAATAGGTACCTCCTATCTAAATAAAGTAATAAGTGTCATTTTTACGATAGTCGAAATCATCACATTTCATAATTTTAAAATACCTAATCTATCTACCTTTATTGTTTCAAAAAACGTCGACATTGCTTTGTTGGACGACCAAATCACTAAAAAAATAAAATAGAAAAACAGGTCCTACTTGTTTATGTTCTAATTTTAAACACACGGCAGTGACGCGGGTTCCATTTGAGCAGCGTTGCCAGATGTGGCGATTTATGGTTGAAATAGCTTGGCTCCTACAATTTTTGCCCTGAATACTCGAGAGCAAGTATTTGTGAAAAAGAAATCGAGTAATTTAAAAATACCACTTCCGAGACATTTGTTAGCGATTCGTTGCTAATAAATCTGGCAACCCTGCCTTCTGTCATCATGATCTAACGTCACTTTATTATACAGAGTGTCACTCGAAAAATGCTCTAAGCCGTAACTCTTTTATTTATTGTTCGTCGTTGCAACCGCTATCGATTCCAATAGAAAGAAAATACTTTTTGCAAAGAAAAATTCAAAAAAGGGAGCTTTTGCCACTAAAATTACATTTTTCGAAAAAATGGCACCAATGTTTTCGGCTTGAAAAAAATCAGCTATCAACTCCGTTGATAAAAATACCGGGTGATTCAGTTTGGTATTCGCCCCCCTGTAACTTTTTTATTTCAACAGATAGACATATAAAACCATATATATTTGTAAATCGCATGACAAACTCTATTAAATGGCGTCATTAAATCATCCATAAGGTGAAATGTTAGCCATGGAAAAGAAATATTTTGGTATCGACTAACATCACTCTCATTGTAAGGACCATAGTTTCTCGAAAAATAATAACTTATTTACACTTTATACGTTACAATAATACCCATTTTACCTATTAGCTCCTTAATAAGAATGAGCTGTGTTATTACAATGAACGATAGAAAAGTTAAATGAACTGTACTTCCCATCGGCCCTTTTGGCTGAAATTTTCGCAGCAGATGGCAGGTTGCAGTGGCAAGTGGATGTGGTGGAAGAGAATTTCTGACACCGTCTCCATCAGTGTTGAAAAAAATCAGATAGGGAAAAGCGTGCCGACCTGGTGAGTGTGGATTTGGCGAACTGTTCCCATCGGCCCTTTTGGCTGAAATTTTCGCAGCAGATGGCACGTTGCAGTTGCAAGTGGATGTGGTGGAAGAGAATTTCTGACACCGTCTCCATCAGTGTTGAAAAACATTAAATCCGAAACAATGCAGACGAGTTAAAATTTGACGAAATAACGGTGTTTAGACCAGACGACACAACCCTGAATAATAAAATTTTTCATATTAAGACTTTGCTAACACATTAAATTCGTTTAATTACATTTTATAAAGCATTTTGGTGAAATAATATTACTAGAACTATCGAGGTTTCACTGTATTTCGACCGCGGTGTAACCACAGACACTGTTACAATGACGGAAATTCACGAACAGTGGGGGCTGGAACTGTCAAGGGGCTAACTTATCCGCACTAAAAATATAAACCTACTTTACATACTTGAACGTAGAAAGTTAATGTCTACAAGAATCCGTTAAGAAATCTACATAATCTCATTTGAAAAAAAAGTTGACTATCGTCATTTTGACACATGTCACCTTACGGATGATTTAATGACGCCATTTAGTAGAGTTTGTCATGCGATTTACAAATATATACAGTTTGTTCAACTCTTTTATCTGTTGAAGTAAAAAAGTTACAGGGGGCGAATACCAAACTGCATCACCCGGTATATATTTATACACAGGTTTTTTTCAGGGCACCAAGTGCTAATACATTTTCAGAGGCAGAATTGGAATAGATTTCATTTAGTCACGTGAAAAATGGGGATGTGCATTTAAATTTTTAAATGGCACTTTCTGTGGACTGATTTCGCCCAAACGCTTTTCAGCTCTTCCGAAATGATGTATACGTTTCGAATTTCAGCCAGATCGGTCCAGTAGTTTGTACTGTAGCGTGTTTAAAGACAGACACACATACATTTATCAAAAATATTTTTTTTGGGTTCCCAGGACTCTGAAACGTAAAGATTTGACGTTTTTGGCGATTCGATTTTTCGATTGATTTTATTAACTTGCTCCGCGAGGCGTAGAAGTTAAAAATTTCATCCCACCCCCAACTCACCCTCTCAATAAACAAACACAAGAAATTATCATGAAAGAAATTTAACCCTTGGACCACCTATGACCGGCAAGAGTTAAATTGAACGAAAAAAATTGCACCCCTAAAACACCCCCTTTAACCTTGAAATACAAAAAATTGACTTAGAAGAAATGTAAGCCTTGGACCACCTATTACCGCAGGAAACTAATTGAACCCAAAAAATTGCACCGTCGAAACCACCGAACACAAAAAAATTACATGAAGAAAACGTAAAATGTGAACCAATTGAACCCAAAAAATTATACTTCCGAAAACCACCACCCTTCAGCCCATGAAACCAAAAAAATTGACGAAGAAAATCTAACCCTTGACCTAGAAGCACCCTATCAGGTTGCTCATGTGTATTCGCCTCTGGTATTCGCACAACCTTCCATTTTTGCAACTTTAACGACAAATACATTATAGATAATACATATTTTACAAGTTTACAACTAACAATGTCGCTGGGTGTCTTTAACAAAATAAATGAAGTACTTTCCTTTCAACCCCTTTTTGTAAAACTTTTCGTCTCAGTATAAATATAAAGGTCGCAACTTTTTTGTGATATATCGCGATTTCTGGGGCGTTTTACTGAACTTTTTAGTGGAATCCCTCAATATTTTTAACCTCCCCAACCCCATCACAATTTAAAAAAAATGGGAGGTTATTGCAATCACTAAAATTTTCGAATTTGAGATAGCACCAGATCTTCACGTTTTGAGGTCTCAGGAACCCAAAAAAGGGGTTTTATTTAAAATGTGTCTGTGTGTATGTACGTACGTACGTTCGTTTGTAATCACGCCACAGGCAAAACTACTAGACCGATTTAGTTGAAATTTGGAACATAGTCATCTCGTAACCTAACTTAGATCTGAAAAGCTTTTGGAGCCAATCATGCAACCGGAAATGCCATTTTGGCACATCAACTTTTAAATTTTAAATGCAAACCCCCATTTTTCACTTCACCATAAGGAAGACCTTCAAATTCTGCTTCTAAAAATGTATTCATTCTTAGTGCCCTTTTGACCAAAAATACAAAAAAAATGCAGCAGTGAAGCGGCTGGAACCTCCCCATCGCGTGGATCTTTGACTTGGGTTTCTAGTCGAATTAGCAAAGAAAATGTATGACTGGTTTCCATGATGGTTTTAGAACTTTTTTAGAACACACAAATTGAAATATTCATCAGAGAAAAGTAGGTATAAGTAAGTCCTTTTTTGGCAGGACCCCCAAAGTTCTAAAACCGTCGTTGAAACCAGTCTTATACAATTTCTGTGCTAATTCGGCTAGAAACACAAGTCAAAGATCCACGCGATGGGGAGGTTCCAGCCGCTTCACTGCTGCATTTTTTTTAAACCAGAATTTGAAGACCTTTCTGATGGTGACAATAAATCTTTCAAAAACTTGTTTTGGATGGTTAAATAAGTGAATAATTTAAAGTTGGACATTGGTGTGCCAAAACGGCACTTTCCGTGGGCCGATGGAATCCAAAATTTGTTCAGCTCTTCGACGTGCAATACAATCCCCATGTGCAAAATTTCAGCTAAACCGGTTCAGGGGTTTGGGCTGTACCGTGATTTTAAAGTCCGATAAAAATCAATTTTTTTTTTATTTTTGGTCAAAAGGGCACTGAGAGTGAATACATTTTTAGAAGCAGAATTTGAAAGCCTTTCCTATCGTGACGTGAAAAATGGGGGTTTGCATTTAAAATTTAAAAGTTGATGTGCCAAAATGGCATTTCTAGTTGCGCGATTGGCTCCAAAAGCTTTTCAGATCTAAGCTGGGTTATGAGATGCCTACGCACCAAATTTCAGCTAAATCGGTCTAGTAGTTTTGGCTGTGGCGTGTTTACAAACGTACGTACGTACAAACGTACGTACACACACACAGACACATTTTGAAAACCGCTTTTTTGGGTTCCTGAGACCCCAAAACGTGAAGATCTGGTGCTATCTCAAATTCAAAAATTTTAGTGATTGCAGTAACCTCCCATTTTTTTAAAATTGTGATGGAGTTGGGGAGGTTAAAATTGATTTTTATCGGACTTTAAAATCGCGGTACAGCCCAAGCCCCTGAACCGATTTGGTTTAAATTTTGCACATGGGGATTGTATTACACGTCGAGGAGCTGAACAAATTTTGAACTCAACCGACTCACGGAAAGTGCCGTTTTGGCACACCAATTTCCAAATTTAAAATTATTTTTTTATTTGACCATTAAAAACAAGTTTTTGAAAGATTTATTGTCACTATCAGAAAGGTCTTCAAATTCTGGTTTTAAATAGGAGAAAATTAATTCGCATTTAGCGCTGTTTGGTTCAAAAAAGCGAAATTTTATAATAACAGTAATAATACATTATAGCCCAAATTACTGAATCGATTTGGCTGAAAATTGGTACATGCAGATCGGGTGACCCGTTGAAGACCTGAAAGGCTTTTGAAAGCAATTGGCCCACGGGAAGTCCCATTTAAGCATATCAACTTAAAATTTTAAATACAAGACCTCATTTTTTATGTCGCCATTAGAAAGGCGATCAAATTCTGGTTCTAAAAATGTGTTCACAGTTTCGGCCATTTCAGTAGAAAATAGAGAAAAAATTCTTTCTCAATAAAAGGGAGCGGGCTGACAGTGGATGACATAAAGTGGCAGTTACTGTCAAAAAGGTGGCAAAAGATTAACCTTAAAAGGAACGTATTGTCAAATGTGATGGGTGATGTCCGAGGTGATGTCGGTATTTGTCAGAAAATTGCGAAATCAGTCAAGGATTAAGAAAATTCTGTTGAATTGACTACTATCTACACAGAATACAAAGATCCACGCGATGGGGAGGTTCCAGCCGCTTCTCTGCTGCATTTTTTGAGAATACTCTCACATTGGACATGACTGTTAAATTCTGCGAAACGGTCATCAAAATCGCAAACGCAAAAGCGATAACATTTCGACCTACAAAACTTGCCATGAATCGAATTTTTTTTTACAACTGTGGCACTTCGTAGTGGAGACGTGGCAGAGGTCAAGTGCAGCGATAAGTGCAGATAAGAAAAATGCAGAATCATACAACCGAACATTTTTATGGCTGGATTTTTCTTTCGGGTGGACTAAATAGAAAAATTTGAATACTGATAGTAAGTTAATAGATCAAATCCGGAACCGAACCGGAACCCTTTTTATTTCGTGAACTGACATTCGGGAAAGGAATCGGAACCCTTTTGGCAATGCGGGCAAGAAACAGGAACCTAACCGGAACACTTTAATTTTCAGGGTTCCAATAACAACTTTTAACTTTGTGACAAGTAGACATAAGTATAAGTAATTTAACCGTATGTGACTGTAAACTGTAGGTAGTAGAGTAAGTACTATCATCTGTCATTAACGTCGTTTTTTACCGGGAATGGTGAATAAAGAAGGAAGATTCCTGGAGGAACTGCTAGAAGAAAGGGGTGAGAGGTTTTAAACGGAAACAAAGAAGGGGATGAAAAGGGGGAGTTTACGTATGTAGGACCAAATGGGGACTCGGTAATAGACTACGTATTAGTAAATGAAGAAGCGTGGGAAGAGGTGGAGAAGTTTATAGTAGGGGGAAATAAAAAAGGAGAAGGAAAAACGAAATAGGGGAGGCATAACGAAAAAGGTAATAAAGAAAGAAAGATGGAATGAAGAGACAATCAAGGAATACAGGCAAAAGTTGGGAAAAGCAAAATTCGAAGTAAAGGGGTGCGGGTGGAAGAAAAAATCAAAGGCTGAAGAAAATTATAAGAGGGCCAGTAAGAATTGAGGAAATAATAGTAAGAGAAGATAATCAGGGAAATGGAAGGGGATGGTTCGATATAGAATGCAAGGAGGCAAAAGGAGACGAGAAGAGAATTAAGAAAAGGGAAGAATACTTAAAAGCCAAAGAAAAATAGAAGAAGAAATGCAGCGAAAGAAAGAAAGTGAAGGAAGAAGAAGAACAAAAGAAAAACAAAACAAACAGAAAAAGAAGCATGGAAATACATAAACCAAGAGAAGAAAAAAAGGAGAAAAGATAGAGATAGGGGAATGGAGAAGGCATTTTGCAGAGTTGCTAGAGGGAGAAGAAAATGAAGGGGTAGAAGAAAACGAAGAGAAGGAACAGGAGATGGAAAGTAGGTACCGAAATGGCATAAGAGGAAGTGAAGAGGCAGATGGAAAATCTGAAGAAAGAGAAAGCACTGGGAAGGGATGGGATAAGAAATGAAGCGTGGATTTACAGTACTGAAGAGATTCAGCGATGTGGGGTGGGGTTAACTGCTAAAGCCAGCAATCTCAACTTGATTTATTTTAAATGCTACCGGTTTCGGCCATTATAGGCCATCCCCAGGCAACTTTGTGTATTGTACACCATCGTAAGTTGCCTGAGGATGGCCTAAAATGGCCGAAACCGGTAGCATTTAAAATAAATTAACATCATGTTGAGATTGCTGGCTTTGAGCAGTTAACCCCAATTTCTGCAAGCCAGTAGAACCAAAAAAACCTTTTAATTACTGAAGAGATGATAGACATATTATTAGAGATTTTGAATGGAGTATGGCAGGGGGAGGGATTTCACCGGCAATGGAGGGAGGGTGTAATCTGCCCTATATACAAGAAAGGAGATGCAAAAGAAGTATCGGATTACCGGGGGATATCCCTCCTGAATACATTGTACAAATTATATGCAATGATACTATAGAAATAAAAAAGAAGAACGGGAAGATGTACCTACGCGTTGTTGGTGGACCTCAAAACAGCGTTTGATAGTGAAGACAGGGGAAGATTGGGGAGCACATGAGAGAAATAGGATTGAATGGGAATCTGGTAAGAAGCATAAAAGAAATATATGAAGAAACAAAGAATGTGTTAGAGTGAATGGAATAGAGAGCGAATGTATCTGGACGAGAAAAGGTGTAAGACATGGGTGCTCCCTCAGCCCAATGCTGTTTATAATTTTTATAGGCAGGCAGGAGGGATTGTGGTGGGCAAAGAGAAAGTGTGGTGTTTGGCGTATGCGGATGACCTGGTGATTGTAGCGAATAAGGAGAGACAGATGAGAGAAATTATAAGAATTGAAGGGAAAAAAGTTAGAAGCAAATTAAAAAAAAAACGTGATAATGGAAAGGAAGAGGGAGGGCAAAATGAAATGAACGGAAGTGGAACGGGAGGATAATAAAGCAAAAAAGAGAATTCGAATATTTAGGGTACATATTTAATGAAAGAAACACAACGAGAGCGCATGTAAAGAGAACTAGTTAAAAAAGCAAATAAGGTGAAATTTGAGGACAGAATGGGAGAAAGGTTGGACTGTATCATATTACAGATGTGTTGGAAGGAGAAAAGGAGAGAAAAAGAAGAATGGAAGGAAAGACAAAAGTATTACGAGAGAAATGGATACGCACGGGAAGATATCGAACGACGAAGAGAACTAGGATGGATGAATGGAGCGATCTGGGAGAGAGATAGGGACATAGATATACAAGAAAGGAGAACAAGAATAAAAGAATCAAGGTATAATGCAAAGTATAAGGACATCATATACGGGGCTACCGAGTTACTTGGACAGAGTGAGTGAGAATGAAAAAAGAATGATAGCGAGATTTAGATGCGGAAATGAGGAGAGAGAAAACAGGTGCTGGTTGGATGAGGAAAGGAAAGTATGCAAAGTAGGCAAGAGAGACGATATAACATGCTGAGAGAGTGCAAGGGAATGAGGTAAGAGAAACGGGGGAGAAAATGGATATTGAACGAAAGGGGAACAGGACTAGAATGGATGAGGGAAGGAGAAAGAGGGAAGAGAAAACAAAAGTGCAAGATAGGCGGGAGAAGAAGGATCTTAATTGGTCTTAAATGGTAGGTACCTATTCTCCTGTCTTCAACGATATTTCGATAATAGAAAAGATTCAGAGCTGTGTATTTCAAGCTCAAATATGTAGGTGCAGTTCATGCACACGAATAGCAGAATTTTGTTAGGATAGACCAATTACAAAACAATAACTTTATTAATAGTAATATAATAAGTAATAGCAGTTTTTAATTAAAGAGTACTAAGCTTCTTCGTCGGAATCAATGTCATTCATGAAAGTGATAGTGTTGTTCTTCTCTGGATCCAACCTGGGCATCGCAATTGACCTCCTCATAACCGTGCTTCTCCTATTTTTAATAAAGGCAATACTCTTTCTCCTATCCGTCGATATTTCCTCTTCATTGCTATTTTCAAGTCTCAGCTTGAAGGCCTCGCCGAGATCAAAAACAGGCTTTGTCGAAGGTCTTGACGGCTGTATATTTATATTGCCAAAAGTCTTCCTTCGGTCAACAGGCAAGTCAGGTTCCTCTTCATTCTCATTATTAATCCCCTTCAACTGCTGCAAATCCTTCGCCATCTTCAAGGGATCTCGCCTAGCAATTTCGTCTATCGTCATGTCGTCGATATCAGGAGCGCACAGATCCATTTCCAGCCTCGTGTTGGTAATAACCTGCGAAAAAGTGCCGAAACGATGAATTATCATCGCGATAAATTGAATGACCAGCAAAAGGGCGAAGAAGATCAGAAACACGAAACCTATGGGTTCAAGCTGAAGGTACGTCTGGGTGATTTCAAATTCGTTCATGTCTTGCGAATAGGTAAAGTTGGTTTTTGGGTTAAACGGCCAGTCTAAATGCAAGAAATCTTTTTTTAAAGTCAGCAGAAAGATGATTAGAACAAACAGCGAGTTGATCATTAGGAAAGAAAACACCATGTTGTCTCTCAAATCGCGAAGGTCTTTTTGAACTTTTTCCTTGTCGTCTTCGATGGGGTGAAGATACGAGTCTATTAATCCACCCCAGAAAATCTCCTCCTGCTTATCCAAATAATGAACTTCGCTTCGAATTAAACTGCCTTCATAAAACCAGCTGTTGGCTGGCACGTCTTCTGAAGGTAGCGACCCAATATCATCTTGCAATGAATCGTAGTGTTCAGAGAATTCGCTTCTTGTAGCTTTGGAGCCTTCTAGTGTCGTTGGTCTTCTAAGCTGAACCGACTCTGGAAATTCCTTCTTTTCTAGATTATCCAGTTTTTTGCTAAGATCATCGATTGCTTTTTGGATCGATCTAAGCTGCGAATCCTCCTCCTTGTCGGATCTGTAAGTGCAGCACATAATTTTGAAGAGTTTGCTGAAGGAGAACTCGAAAGCTCCTTCGTTATCCTGGCCGTCAGCCCCCAGGAACGTCAAAATTTTATCTTTCTTGTTCTTGGTGGTTTCTTCAGCTTGCCCGGATTTCGGATCGGCTTTAGCTACTACTGTAACATCCCTCGTGCCCCAAGAAACGTTGTTCATGTTAAAAACAGAGTAGACTACAAGCAGCATGTACATGCTGGGAACAGTGACGTAATAGACCACCCCGTAAATTAAACAGTTGAATTCTTTTGGGTGTATAATAGCTGCGATTATGAATTCCCCCGCTACGCAGAAGAAGAAGAGTGAAGAGGGGGCGAGTGGACCATCAGCTGTTATTTGAAGCATGACACCGACGAAAACCGCCATCATTATTAAACCATAGACGGCGCTTATAATCCCCGCGAAGAATAGTTGAATGTCTCCGTTGCAGGTGGCGCACACTATTATAAATAGTAAGATGGGAACGAGGTTGAAGTATAGACTAGTCCATTGGTCGACCCCGAAAGCAGCTACGAAGGCTCCTACCAACATTAGGAATATCGTTCCAGGTCCTAAAACTGTACCAATCATTAGTATAAACTGGTAGAAAATGTAGAGCATTGAAATATTGTCGTTGATCTTCACGGTATGTCTGTAGTCAAAGAGAAGATCCATTATGTTGGCCATTGTTGAAGGCATCCATCTTCTTCGTTGATTGTAGAATTCGTTGAAGCCTTCAGGCGCGTGCGTGTAGGCGTCCGAAGCTGCAGAATATTCAACCCTGTAACCTCTCTGCAGGAGGAGGGTGCAAAGCCATCTGTCTTCTCCTTGATCGTATTGCACGTAATGCTTGGCTTCAGTTGATCGCGTGGTGTATTTCCTCATAACGCTTTTATCCATGAGGGCTTTGCCTCTAAACAAAGAGAAACAACCGGGGCTACAAAGCACGCAACCAATGACATGCTCGGTAGCTTTTTGCATCCAATGACCTACAGCATATTCAAACATCTGGTACCAAACCATAGCACCACTTCCGATTGGATGAATCCGCCCACAAGCAGCTCCCAACCCCTTGTTTTTCTTCATATAATCGACTAGTAAATGCAGAGCGTCTGGTTGAAAATCAATATCACCATCCAAAGCCAAAATGTACGTGTTTTCCGCCCTTAAATCCTTGCTTTCCTCCGTTAAATCTTCGTTAGCTTGCAACATGTAGCCCAGAAGATAGTACATGTACATGCATTGCGACCAACGTTTCTTCGCTCGAATCTTAGCCTTGTCCTTCAAATGCGCGATGAATTTCGTCTTCCCTGGGAGGGTCCAAATCAGTCTCCCACCATAAGGGGTGGGATAAATCTTCGGCGCTCGAAGTTTGACGGTCGTTCCGTGGACTTTGGTGGCGGCTTCGTCCATGGTGTCCACTAGCATGTGGACGTATTCGTTGGCGAGAGGATCGTTGTCGTCCTTGCTCTTTCTGACGAAGGCGTCGTCGAAGAAGACGTGCGCTGAAAGGTGATGTTAGTTGAAGTGGAAGGAGAAAAGGAAAGACGTACTTTCAAGCTCGTAGTAGTTGTCGAGGTGGATGTGGAGGTAGTTGCGCACGATTCTGTGGGCGCATTGGTCTTGGTCAAGACGCATGATGGATTTTAAGAATTCCAACATTTCTTCGCGGGTTTCGTGCCACATTGTGCCGCAGGCGTAGATTCTCGTTACGCTGTCTTGGCTTGCTTCCAGGGGGTCGTACTCTGTAAGCAAGATTGATGATGGTGAGCTGGCAACACTGTTCGGTAGGCGATTTCTTTTTACACAAATTTATGAGTAACTCTCACTTGGCTCATTTACATTTTAGCCGATTAATTGATGAGATTAAGTGAGTCACTCAGATAATTTTGCAAAAAGAACATGATGCTCTATGTCAATGTCTTTTAAAAGGGGGCAAGGGTTGTTTCACAGGTGTGACATGAAAATTGACATTTACAAGCAAGCCAAAAATAAATTAGACAGGCATTTTGCATTGGGGTACTATTTTACTAATGCCTTGTCAAGTCAATGTCAATTGAATGTGTTCCCAAAAATATGGATTTGGCCGTCTATTTCACAAACTATGCACTTTATCAAAAAAATGTTCCAATAAAAGCTGAAAGGCAAATTCAATCGCATCTTTTTGATGCGATTCACTTTTTTTGACGTCTGCTTCACTGAGTACCCATTTTTCTAATGACAAGATCATGTCGAGTGAATCGCATCAAAAGATGTGCCTATTTTTTTTGATAAATTGCGTAGTTTCTGAAATAGACGGACAAATCCACATTTTGCATGATTTTTTCACACCGTTGTAAAGAGAAAGAAACTACCTTTCCAATGATATTACACGACTTGACATATCTTCTCATTTAAAAAAAAAATGTTCATTACGTCATAACTTGGTAATGTCAATGTAAAAAAAATTGATTCAACTCTTATTTGATAAAGTGAATAGTTTGTGAAATAATCGGTTGTTTCCATTCATTTGACCAACCCTGTATGTTGAAAGATTGGGAAAAGCGAAATTCTCTTTAACAATTATTATCCTATTCGGCCCATCAAACTTGTTGTTGGATAGGTACAGTCGGAAATTTTGAAAACGCCCAGCCCACCGCTACCGTTCACTTGGTCGATTGTATCGATACAATTTGATTGATGTTTGTTTGTTTGACCAAGTGACACCATTATGACTGATCAAGTTTTTGTAATGTTGGTAGACCTGCTGATAGACCTAAGTTCAGACGTTTGTTGATTTTTTGTTTGCAAATTATCTTACGAAGCATTTCCGGACATGTGTCCATAGGAACTTTTGCTTTTATTTTTGGATAGACTATCACTCAATTCAGTAACTACTATGATTTAAGACTCACCCTGTATGTAAGTATAACCAATATATTAATCTTTTACCATCAAAATAAGGAGATCCTTTATACATATAACGATTTTTCGTCTCGTTCTGCAATAAGTTTTCGGTTAATCGATAGACAACCGTCGACGAAACAACGAATTTTCCTCCTCTCCTCAAACAAATTTTGTATAACATTGTTATACAGGGTGTCTCGAAATTAGAGGATAACATCTCAAGGGGTATTCTACGATCAAAAATATGCACAAATGTTTTAATAGAAATATGTGGAAAAATTTCTCTTAAGTGAACTAAGTCGCCTTAAAGGGGGTAAGAAAAAAAACGGTTTTTCTTAAATTTTGGACTTTGTCGTAAATTTTTGTATCTAACTTTTTTTTACGACATTTTGGATCAATTGTCAACCCCTATTTGAACTTCTTGTACATTTTTAGGTAAAATAGGTGCTCTTGTTGAAACTCGATAGCTCGAGCCGTTTTCGAAAAAAATATGTTTAACAAGGTAGGCACAAAAATGTACAACAAAATTCAAAATTTCTTGACCCTCTCTAAAGGTACGGTTTCGTTCAGGCGTTTGACGGTCGCGTCTGGCAGCCGCCGTCAGACGCCTCAAAATTTATCATGGTACGCGTCCGAATTTTCAGCAGCTCCTACGAAACCGCACATTACGTTGTCAGGTATAAGCAGTGTCACGCGTCTGGCGGTCGGCCGCCAGACGCGACCGTCAAACGCCTGAACGAAACTGCACCTTAAGGCGTTACATAATCAAAACTTAAAAAAAAACAATTTTTTGTTACCCCTTTTTTTTTGAGGGGCCCTTCGAGGCCTCTTTTTGAAGACTCACTTAGGAGGCATTTTTCAACCTATGTTTATTAAAACTTTTCTTTGTTTTTTTGATTGCAGAATGCGCCCGCGCTTAAGATATCATCCTCTAATTTCGGGACATCCTGTATAACATGTTTTGTTGCATAGTGCGGATCCAGCTTAACAGACCCAATCTTTGTGATATTGTTGAGCCTGTTTTAGCCTTTTATTACCGACAAAGCAATAATGCTAGAAAGTTTTGAGGTTGGCATAACTGCTAAAATTCAATGATTTAAAGTTGACACGCCTGCTTTATTTCTTTTTTACTGTTGACAAGGTTAACAAAATGATTTCTGTCATGGCGTAATTCTGACAGATCCGTCCTTTGTAATGTTGGTAAACCTGCTCCAGTTGATAAAAATCTTAATTTTTAAAACGGGTTTAGTTTCTTGACATCAGTGCAAACTGTTCAACTTGTACATAAGTACTTCCTTTAAGTTTGTTCGTGGTTGGTACTACTGTAAATTCTCAAGTTTTGAATTTGGCACAATTGATGTTTGTCTGACAGGACAGGTCAGCAAACATTGAGCATGATGGGCACGGTGAGCATTTTCAAGTCCTCGAGTGTACTTTATTTTGAAACGTTTTAAAACCTAAACTTCACAAACCAAAAATCACTAGATAATCTAAAACATCTAATGTCAGGAGGATTTTCAAAGTTCAGAAAATAACTAAAATCAAGTGTGTTAGTTTCTTTATCGTCAAAAAGTGACAGATGGAATTTTTTTCTACTGTCACATGAACGTCACTCTCTATTTAGCCAATGTAACGCGAACTATTCCATAGCCAACTCTAATTCTAATAGGAGATATAAAAATAAAAAACGCCAGAAAAAAAGAGATTTTTCTAATGGGAGGTTGGCTTACGATCTCCAAAAATATCAAAAAGAATTGTTGCTAAAGTTCGGCGAGATCTAATAAGAGACGCATTAGAGTTGGCCATGGAAAATCCGTTACGTTGGCTAAACTGAGAGTGGTGCTCATATGTGAGAGTAGAAATAATTTTAATCTGTCACTTTTGACAATGAAGCCGGAGGACAAAAACTTAACACTCTTGATTTTGATTAGGTATTGAGCCAGTTTAGCCAACTTAACTGATTGTTCCATGGCTCACTCTAATTCGTTTATTTTTAGTTCAAAAATTTGATGCAAATACCTAAACTGAGGCCCGTTTAACAAAAAAACAGAAAGTCCACCTCACACTGCCCCTGTTGTTACACTTGTTGTTTGACTTTAATTACCTTTTTTCACAAAACGAAAATCTCTAGAATGAACCTAACTGCCCATCTCAAAGGTTACCATCACGGAATTTAAATTTTTGAAAATTTCTTAGGTAGGTATCAACTTTATGGGTGGGACCAAACAGTAGTGGAAAAGTTATCTTTTCGCAGGAAAGCTGACAATTTGGGCAAAGTTTTTCGAGTAAATTTTTTAGTAAGTTTGAAGTGGTATAACTCCAATTTTATGTAAAATCCTAATTTTTAAACTAAGTAGAAGCAAATAATTGGCAATTCATCCTTTATTTTTTGAAAAGTTTTAAAACCTAAACTTCGCAAAACTAAAATTACTACATAATTCTCAAACATCTAATGCCAGTAAGATTAGTGAAAATTTTTCAAAGAAAATGCCTTAAACTCCACGTTCAGAAAATAAAATCTCCAGATACGATCACTTTAAAGATCTAATGTTGAGAGGTTGGCAAAACCAAAACCAAAAGACCGAACTTGACAGTTATTTGTACCGTGCGATTTAATAGAAAAGTAGGTAAATGCTCTATTTGCCAGTTAAGCCAGTTAAGTTGGCTAAACTGATTCAATAACCAAAATCAAGTGTGTAAGTTTCTTCATCGTCAAAAAGTGACAGATGGAAATTTTTTCTACTGTCACATGAACGTCACTTTCTACCTATATAGTGTAATGCGAACTATTCCACGGCCAACACTATTTCCAATAGGATACATAAAAATAATAAACGCCAATTTAAAAAAAAAATTGGATTTTTCTAATGGGAGGTTGGCCTACAATCTCCAAAAATCCCCCAAAAAAAGTTGTAGCTAAAGTACCGTGAGATCTAATAAAAGACGGATTAGAGCTGGCCATGGAAAGTCCGTTACGTTGGCTAAACTGAGAGTGATATTCATGTGACAGTAGAAATAATTTCAATCTGTCATTTTTTGACAATGAAGCTAGAGGACAAAAACTTAACACTCTTGATTTTGATTATGTATTGAATAAGTTTAGCCAACTTATATTTCATGGCTCATTCTAATTTCTTTTTTATTAGAATCAAATTTTGATTACCTAAACCACAGAAAGCCTGACTCACACTGCCCGTGTTGTTAAAAAATGATTCGACTTTACTTGCTAAAACATTTCACCCAATCAAAATCGTAGCATTCGTAACCTTCATTGACACGATAACTATTCTTACTGGGACTACCAACTTTGCAGAATGTTCTAAAACGATCGTAATTATATGTTGGTACGACAGTTTTCCCTTAATTTAGTTGTAGAGTGCTGATGACAATAATAATGAAAAATAAAAAGCTACAGTTTGTTAGGCCGATTTCGGTCTGTCCTGCACTGCGCAGTGCAGTAGAATCCACGCGCTGATTGGTCCCTTCCCTAAATTGTCTTACAAATGACCAATCAGAGCGCATTATTTTTACTGCACTCTACAGTACCTACAGGTGCACACCTTAACTAGGTACTTTGCTTTTCACAAAAGAAAAACCTCTAGAATGAACCTAATGGTCCATCTTAAAGATTGCATCACTGAAGCTAAATTTTTGAAAAAATATGACTAATAATTATTTTAAACTTTATGAAAAAAGTTATTTTAACCATTATTTGTTTGTATTTCTGCTTAGTAAGTTCGAAATGTTTGTAGCCCAAATTTTAACTAACAAGAATCTCTAGACCTTTCCACCTGTCAGCAAAACAAACTGACAGTTACGAAAACTTCACGCAACAAAAATCCCTACCTCTAGGAGCTGCAGCCTGGTCCGCCTCGATATGCTTCGGCGTTTCATCCCTCCTCCTGTTCAAAGCCATACTCTGGTCAATCAAAAAAGCGTCATACATCGGCCTCACGAAGAGCTGCTCGGTACTTCCCAGCTTATCACAATTCGGGGCCCAAATGTGCACCGTGATCCAGGCTTGAGACAACAACCAAATCAACCACACCCAAGCATGCTGCTTCGATATAAAATCTTCGATGAAATACAGAGGAGGACTATCAAAAAATAGATACGGAGGAATGGTGTCTTGAAAGGAACACTCGTTTTTGCTAAAGGCACCACACATGGCAATTAAACCGGAAATGAGAACTGGCACTGAAAGATTCACCGGAAAAGCCAAACCCACCCCTTGGATCATCACCTTACAGGCAAACTTTCCAAAAGCGTAGCAGATGTAAGTCGCTAGAAAATTTATAACCCAAACCCAAAGAGGAGTCATGTAAGAGGTGTAAAAGGGAATACCGTCAGCAGCCGCAATGGCATCTTCGTAGTTCGAGGAAATTGCCGGTTGAGTTGCCGTAATGTTTATAACGTGGTCTTGGAAAGCTTTGGAGAAGTTTTTGAAGAGAAAATCTACATCACCTTCTCGAAGGTAGAAAATCAAGAGGGTTGTAGCGAAAAACAGCAAACATTTTAGGGGAGTTACGAAGGTGTAGAGGAAGTAGGTTTTGTTTTGAAATTGCTTCTTGTGTTTGGCTATGGTCCTGATGAAGGGTAGTCTCGAGGTGACCGAAACGAAGTTCTCCCACCAACCCACAGAAATTAGCACGACAGACACAGGAATCATGTACAGAATGGGTTTGTCTTCCAGCAGCGGCCAAACTACGAAGCTCGTAGCTTGAGCCACGATACTCATAATGTCAAGTGTCATTTTTAAATTGTCATTCAAAGAACAAGGGTTTCTTGAAAACATAGCGACGACTCCTGGTACAAAACAAACTGCATTCGTCAGCATTGCACCTTTGATCACGTCAAGTTCTGGCAGTACGATAAAAATGAGAATTGCAGTACCAACGGCTGGACAACCCTCCGTGATCAGCAAAGAAACGAATTCCAAAAAACTCGGTTTTTTCCAAGACTTAAACAGGCACTTTCGCGTGGCTCTGAAGAAAGTACCAAATTCCGGTACGCAAAAACTGAAGATCAAGTACCAGATCCAGGTGACTCTTTCTTCCTCCGTGATCGAGACGAGAAACTGCAGATTCTTATCTGAAAACATTATCTTATCTCGTGCGATTTATTTTAATGTCTTACTCAGCTTCTGGTTGCAATAAAGCCTTGTGGTGTTTTGTTTAATCTGCGAGGTCATGAATAAAGTGGTACCTTTTGAAACCACGGCAGAGGCTAGTACTACCATGAAAACTAAAACCATAGTGACGATTTTCATTATTTTTACACCCAGATCTAGATATTTCGTTTTGACGGCGGAACCTACGGAAGGTTCTCGAGGGGGGTCCTCGAAGACGTCCCAGGGTTGCACGACTTGTTCTGGCCTGGACAGTTTTAATTACAAATACAATTTTTTTTTGTTAATAGGTACTCACATTTGGGTTGAGCCATAAAGGGGCTCGGTTTCTTCGGCATCCATGGCAAAGCGGTGGCGGGCCGCCATTTTACTGGTATTTGTTGCCACTGGTAATGCACTGATTTCTTTTGTCTCGCAAAAAGGAATGAGCTCAGTTTTTAATCGATTAATTCAGTATTTGGAAATTTATTGTTCTGTTGACGGTGATAAGACGTACCTACTTCATGTTTTTGATAAGATAGGCGAGCGATTTTTGTTGGGTTTCTTGGAAAAATCGTTTTCACAAGATCATTGAGTAAATCTGATTTCCGCCAATTTTTTTTGGTTCTATCTAAATAATGTCGATATCTTCTGTATTTTACTAAAAATAGTATAACTATTTTATTTCCGGATCTTTTTCAAGTCAAAAACCTGCCATTTTATCGAAAAATTAAATTTTAGTGGCAAAAGGGCTCTTTTTTGCATTGAAGGATCAAAATATATTATAGAGAACATATCTAGGAACGATTCACCGAATAAAATAGGAGAGTTTTCTATCTGGGTACTTTACAGCTTCAGGCTAAATCTCCAATGGTACCTTTACGTAAACTTAATTCTTTACACTAATAAATAGCACGATTTTACACGCAATCTCGCGACATTCAACAGAAAAGAAAAACTCTATCTATGCAACAGCTATCGAATTCGATAATAAAATTGCTCTTTTGCTAAGAAAAACTCAAAAAAGGGCCGTTTTGCCTCTAAAATGGCAATTTTCGAAAAAGTGGCACTAAGGTTTTTGATAAGGCAATGCAACAGCTAGCGAATCCGATAGTAAGAATATGCTTTTTCGTAAAATAGATTGAAACAAGGGCCCTTTTGCTACTAAAGTGATATTTTTCGAAAAAATGGCACTAAAGTTTTCGACTTGAAAAAAAATGAGCTATCACATCCGGTAATAAAAACATATATTTATACATAGGTTTTTTTCCCGGCACCGTTTTTTGGCCAAAAGGGCACCATGTGTGAATACATTTTCAAAAACGGAATTCGAAGAGCTTTCATATGGTGATGCTGAAAATGGGGGTTTGCATTAAAAAATTTAAAGTTGATGTGCTGAAAAGGCACCTTCCGTGAACCGTTGTGGCCCAAAATCTAGTCAACATCTATAATGTGCCCACTGAATATGTGTGCCAAATTTCATCAAAAAGGAACCACTTTTTTAAAGCGTAGAAGTTAAAAAATTGCTGAAAGCCTAGAATCATTAAAGTTGAGGTATACAGGGTGTTTCAAAAACATGATGCCAACCAACACTTAACCACAGGTTCCTTAGGTAAAAATAAGAGGAAAATTATGTACATATAATCATACCATATAGGTATTTATGAGCCATACTTGATTTGAAAAAAGAAAAAGGTTCATTTAGAGAAAACTGTCTTTAAATGATTTAGGACGGAAAAAAGGGGGTGTGATGGCTGGTTTCGGAAGCTGATTTTTGAGATATGTAACCTATTATGATTGTCACTTTTAATAATAAGAACTTATTTGTCTCCATCATAACAATTGACTACCTTTCCCGTTTAATTAAAGTTAACTTACTCGCAAAAATAGGAATTAAATCCTTACAATCTAATTCGTCCAATATCGCGTCCATGACTAGAAAATAAAAGAAAGGGTAAATTTTTGAGTTGATTGCAGTATTTGCAGTAACTTCTCTTCCTCCCTCCCCATTTTGATAATCATAGTTGCCAGGAGTATTTTCTTTGAAGAGGCAAACAAAATACAAATTGTACTTCTAGTTAAAAAATTTTCTACTTTAACCTAAGTCTGATGGAAGGCTCTAAATACATACATACATATAATATAATTTTGGAATGTGTAAGTACTGGTATCTCGACTTGCATGATAAAATAATTGCAGAGTCTGCAGTTTTTCCACGATCGGTTATAAGAATATGATTGTAAAATTAAATTTTAGTGTAACCTGCGAAGGCGTAGAACGAACACGAGTAAAAAATTTTCATATTTTCGACTTCGAACTCGAAAATTTCTACTTCGAACGCGAAATTTCGACTTCGAACTCGAAATTTCGACTTTGAACACGAAATTTCGGCTTCGAACCCGAAATTTCGACTTCAAACTCGAAATTGAATCTACTTCGCAAGTCCTATTTCCTAACTCGAAAATTTTATTAATGCGCAATTGCGAAGTTCGAACGGGGCAAGCGTCGCACATCAGATGGTACACGGCACACAGAATTTCGAGTTCTAAGTCGAAATTTTGTGTATGAAGTCGAAATTTCGAGTTTGAAGTCGAAATTTCCCGTTTGAAGTCGAAATCTTCGAGTTTGAAGTCGAAATTTCGTGTTCAAAGTCGAAATATCGTGTTTGAAGTAGAAATTTCGTGTTGCAAGTCGAAAATATGAAAATTTTTTACCCGTGTACGTGTCTGTTCTACGCCCTCGTAAAAACCAGTGGTAGGCGAGGGGGCGAGGGGGAATCAATTTTGAGGGATGAAATTTAGAGGTCGAAAATGGCAAAAATATGAAAACTTTGCAAATAGGCCGTACGTGGAGGTCCGAAACCTGACACACACATAATAATTATTTGGATAATATCTGATGGGAGGTGGTTTTTCTGCAAGATGGGACAGATGGGGTAGAAATAAGGGGTTATTGAAACTCAAAATTTGATAAGTTTCCATCAATGGTCCAAAAAAAGCTTTGAACATTTTTTGCGCCGAAAATCACGCCCTTTCAACCCCCAAAACACAATAAATTACCTTGGAAGAAATTTGACCTCAATATAGTGTGAATCATTCACGGTGAATAAACATCTACAGGGATACACATCGCATTGATATACATCTTCCGTTGGCTTTTTGTTATGCTATTTCAATTTTACAATACTCTGGTGGAACAAGGTCATTCTAAAGCGGAGCAATCGGAACAAAGCGAGATTCGGGGAAGTCCCAGCTAGGATAATTCCACTGTTATCTTATAAATCTTATATTAATCGTGACTACTTATAGTGAATACAAAGTCTAATTAACAGGGAAATCAAACGGCAAAACGTGACCAACTGTTTGGAGCACCTAAAACTAATACACCCCATTTTCAAAGAATTATTTGAGTCAAACATTTTGTAAGTACCTACTTAATAATAATGACACAAAGTCCACTTACACAAAACACAAATTTTGGCACGACATATCAAGATCAGGTTGAGCACTCTGAACTGCGCTTGCGGAAGCTGCAACCGCTGCAAGGCGGGCATTTGGGGTGGGGAAGGAGATAGATATACTTGATTCAAATTTACCAAATTGTTGGTAACTTCAATCCAAATTTATTCTTCCATCAGAATGTTTGAGTTAAAAGTTTTGTACCGTAATTGATTTAAAGAATACCGCATTATTAAGTCTAGCATTTCCAAGCATTTGTTTTCTCAAATTAAACATAATAATAATAATAATACCCTTTATTGTGTACCTAGTCAATATAACATTTATAAATATGAAAAAGAACAAAAAAGCAACAATATTGATTTTAAATAAAAAATATTTCCAAACAAACTACACAAACGGATAGGAACAGCAGAAGCTGATTGAATCCTACCCAACATGAGAAAAAAAAGGTTTCAAAAAGAAATGTGAGTTGTGAAATGAGAAAACAGTAAGTAACAAAGTATAACAAAGTATATAACTGACAAGTGCATTACAAAATTCAACATACAGCACCTATATTACCTTCAAAACGATAGTATATTCAAATTTAAGAATGGAGCCCAAATTATGTTAAATTGAATACAAACGTTTTGAAGTGATTGCTTTAAATATTCTATTGATGAAATCAACAAGATACGTTCAAATATACCTAACATTTATATCCAAGTATCAATGTATGCTCAATATAAGCAATCGTTTTTATGTGTGCATTACTGGATCCTTTGCGTTATATAGTCTCCTGCGTTTTTTAAATTCCACCTAACCTCAGCTCCTTCCTACCAAAACCGGTCAATATTTTATTAATTTAATTGCAAAAAATGCTGAAGAGAAGCGGCTGGAACCTCCCTATCGCGTGGATCTTTGTATTCTGTGTAGATAGTAGTCAATTTTAAAGTACGTTTACAATCCCGAATATTTTAATTTTTGTTAAAAGTTGACGTGCCAAAATGGCACTTCCGGCTGCAGGAGTGGCTCCGAAAGCTTTTCAGATCTAAGTTAGGTTATCAGATGCCCACGTACCAACTTTCAGCCAAATCGTTCTAGTAGTTTTGGCTGTGGCGTGTTTGCAAACGTACAGTATGCGTAGGTGAAAATGCCCACCCGGGAAGGTGGGAGACAAACACTGCATGTCTGGTCCACTTCAGTTGCAAGTCGGAGTGGGAAATATCGATCCGTTCTTCAGGTAAGTACGAGCTTCCTGTTTAAGTAATTTAACCCGAGACAAGGCGCGTATTGAAATTTGCGTTCTTGATGGCCGCTTTTAGAAATCTGCCCTACGCGCATTTTTTTTTTAAACTTTCCCGCATCAATGATTTGTTATTAACTTTTCGTTACAATTTAACACAAGGGACGTAGGTACTGAAATAAATCTCAACATAAAGATCATTAGGTAATCGAGTCATTAATGTCTAAATCATGATTGCGATTAGTGATTTAAATCTAATCAGGCTTCAATGAAAGTTTTCCAATCGATTTAAATCGAGGTTAAGGCGTTGAATGCGATTGGTTCGTATCGATTGCAATCGATCGCCGCGTTGAACGGCCCTATTAATCTTCACAAATTAAAGGGAGGTTTTTACGAATAATATGTTAAAACTAGGAACGAATTTTTCGCTAAAATTAGCACCTCCATTATTAACGTCTGTTTAATTTAATTTCTACCATTTTCTTTATATTGAAACCATTAATGTGTTATATGGGTCGAAATTGTTTACCATGCATGAAAGGATGGAAAAATGGTATCACTCGTGTGTCATAATTTATAAACAAATTACCTGGAGGTGTTAGGTTAACCTCTGAGAATCACACACGCTTAAATAATTCATAATGTCAGGAAGGTTTTATAAAATACCTAGCGGCAGGATTCCATTTGTTCAGGACAACTGTCCCATTCACACCGCCCACGCTGTGAGAGAATGGTTCCAACAGCATGAAGAAATTGAACTGATCAACTGGCCCCCGAAATCACCGGACTTGAACCCCATCGAGAACTTGTGGGGCCAGATCGTTCGCGAATGGGATGATGTGGGTCATCATGGGGTTCGCGATAGGACGGTCCAGGAGTTGGCGGCCCATGTTTTTCGTGTGTGGGATAGTTTAAGGCTGAATATTAATTACTGTGTTAACTTAGTAAATAGCATGCCGAGAAGGATGCAAGAATGTATTGAAGCGGATGGCTATCCTATTAAGTATTAATTAAGTATGTTTCCTTTAGTATTAGATGTTATGATCTATTTTGTGTTGAATAAAGCTTTGTAAACACCAGTCTATATATATAAATATACCTATACATACTATAATATGCTTTATTTTCAAACGTTACATAACAATAATTATTTAAGACGGTCTTGACAAGGTATAACCGTCATTTATATGACACTATTTTGAGTGGAGTGTTATGCCTCCAGAGGAGCTTAAGTTCATCATTATTTGAAATTTTGCAAAATGCCAAAGTGACGCCCAACAAAAGCGAGCAGAAAATTTTCAATTTTTTCGTTTGAAAATAAAATATTGTATTTTATTCGGAGTTTAAGTGACATTATGTGACTCGTATGGATTTAGTTCGCCTCGCTCCGCTCGGCGCTTAAACTTCCATACTCCGTCACATAATGTCCTACTTAAACTCCTAATTAAATAAATATCTATTATTTTCAAACGTCATTTAACAATAAATTACTTAAATGACTGTGTTGGAAAGGTACGACCGTCACTTCTAGCGGCTAAATTTTGAGTGTTTCAAGATAATTTACAGTTTATTTGTAGCCACAATGACTGCATTGTTGCTGCCCTCAAGGAGCCCCCTTCGCGGTAAAAAAAAATTCAATGTGAAAAAAAAGAAAAAATAAATTAGGTAGGTGTAGTGTATAGCAGTTACACCCCCCCAGTTTTGCCAGTTGGCAAATTTCGGGTGTCGTCCAGTTACATTCGGCAAACTAAAACCGGGCACCATGCTTTTTCGAAATTAAATCGCAGAGTTTTATAAAATACCTACTCGATAGCCGGCCTGGCAGGCATAAAACTTACCTAATTGGCAAAAAAAATCTGCCTTACCAAAGTTAAATTTTTCATTTTCTTCATTACTTCATTTGTAAGTATTATTGTGAAGTGTTTGGAAAATTCGATTGTTTTAAATTACCAAATTTTTATTTACCCCTCCCCCCCCAAGTCATATAAAGAGATACCGTTCTGTGATGGGTAGGCCTTCAAGCAACTTTGCCCAGGGCCCCCAAAGTTAACTCTGCGTTTGAAAATTAAGTATTCTAGGGGAGACGCGTCTAATAGTGGACGAAACGTCTAATAGTGGACGAGCCTATTTTTTTACGGCTAAACCTTTATAGCCAGGGACGTACATTTTTGTAGATTCATTTACCTTCACTTACTGCTTAAGCCTGTATAATTTTTATTGATAAAAACGTTTTACTTTTTGTATGAATTCCAAATACATAAAACACATTTCACTTGTCCACTATTACCCTCATCCGGGTAATAGTGGACAAAGTTTATAACTCCACCACATCTTATATTTCGTTAGAGTGGATAATAGTGGACAAGCGCTAACTGTCCACAATTAAATTGCTCTTTGATTTTCGAAAATATCTCTTTATTGAACAAAGTTATTAACATTTGAAAAATACATTTGAAAAAGTGGTAGTGAACTTAGACAACTCTATTACTAAATAATGATTTTTTAGAAAATATGGCGCCCCCTAACAATTGTTGGGGTATGCAGACGGAGTTTAACTTGTTTAGCGTCAATGATATTCACGTCTTCAACTTGGGGAAATACATAGGTATTATTGTCTTTCTCCTTGTACTTTCTTAAGCAAGTTACTTTATACTGATCGGCAGAAACTATTTTTAATATTTTTGCCACGAAAGTCTTAACAGTTTCTTTTTTGGAACTACAATTGTATGTGAACTCTACAATTACAAAGTCGTCAGTCTTAGTGGTGATTTTTCGAATATTGTCTTTGGTTGCTTTGGTATCATTTTCAACATCACAGTTTTCTTCCTCAAAATCTTCAGTCTCATATTGCACATTTTCGTCATGAATAATTTCCGTTTGAAAGTCATTCATCATAGCTTGCAAACTTTCCACTTGAAAATCTTCAGCTTCAATATCTTGGCTCTTCTTGTCCCCATGATGGTTATCATTGTCATCTTGCAACGCTTAATATTGGTGGCTCCAGGCATGATCCTGAAAGAAATAGACTTTGCTGAATTTGTCCACTATTCAACCCACATTTTGTTGATACATGTCCACTATTACCAACAAAAGAGAAAATATTGGGGGTAATAGTGGACACGATGTTTTGCTCGACCCACTTATCCGTACGCCACTGAACATTCACCATACATAACCTCAATATGCATTTTACTAGGGCCGCCATCTAATTTATTGTTTATTGACAACACTTTCTTAAGACAACATGTTTGCTGTCAATAGTGGACAACTAGGCACTGCACTTCGACAGTAGTTATTTCGAAAAAACACGCTTTAAAATAAAAAATTTCAACTTACCAAAATTTTCAGTCTGTAGCTGCCTGGGCCAATCATTGAAGTAGTGTTCACACCTAACTAAACAGTTTTAGCGGCAAATACAAAAATGTTATTAACCGTGTCCACTATTACCCCCGTCCACTATTAGATGCGTCTCCCCTATTTTATTCAGAGTTTAAGTGACATTATGTGACTCGTATGTCTTACTAATGCCCGATAGCACCGCCGATGATTAATGCTAATCATGTTTAAAATCCTGGTTACAATTGTCGAAACAATCCATTAATGTCAGTTTAGCCACTGATTAGCGCTAATCAGGCAGCAGCGGTGCAAGCGGCCCTTAAACTCCTAATAAAATAAATATCTATTATTAAAGTTTTATACTGATCTAAGTATAGGTATACCTCAGTTACAGGGAATTTACACGGACGTTTTCAATTATTAATAATTTGAAGATTTCTGATTTTGAGAATAACTAGGTATTTTATAAAACCTTCCTGACATTATGAATTATTTAAACGTGTGTGATTCGCAGAGGTTAACCTAACACCTCCAGGTAATTTGTTTATGAATTATGACACACGAGTGATACCATTTTTCCATCCTTTCATGCATGGTAAACAATTTCGACCCATATAACACATTAATGGTTTCAATATAAAGAAAATGGTAGAAATTAAATTAAACAGACGTTAATAATGGAGGTGCTAATTTTAGCGAAAAATTCGTTCCTAGTTTTAACATATTATTCGTAAAAACCTCCCTTTAATTTGTGAAGATTAATAGGGCCGTTCAACGCGGCGATCGATTGCAATCGATACGAACCAATCGCATTCAACGCCTTAACCTCGATTTAAATCGATTGGAAAACTTTCATTGAAGCCTGATTAGATTTAAATCACTAATCGCAATCATGATTTAGACATTAATGACTCGATTACCTAATGATCTTTATGTTGAGATTTATTTCAGTACCTACGTCCCTCGTGTTAAATTGTAACGAAAAGTTAATAACAAATCATTGATGCGGGAAAGTTTAAAAAAAAAATGCGCGTAGGGCAGATTTCTAAAAGCGGCCATCAAGAACGCAAATTTCAATACGCGCCTTGTCTCGGGTTAAATTACTTAAACAGGAAGCTCGTACTTACCTGAAGAACGGATCGATATTTCCCACTCCGACTTGCAACTGAAGTGGACCAGACATGCAGTGTTTGTCTCCCACCTTCCCGGGTGGGCATTTTCACCTACGCATACTGTACGTACGAACATGCCTCAAAACGCACAGGGGGGGAATTCTTGAGTCTTCGCTTATTAGCGAACGCTCGCAGTTGCTAGGTTATAACCAATCACAGAACTCGTACCATAGCAACTGCGAGTGTTTGTTAATTTGCGAAGAGTCAAGAATTTAGGCCCTGATCCGCTCTTATCTCGAATTCGAAAATTTTAATGATTGCAGTAACATCCCCTTTTTTTAAACTGTGATGGGGTTGGGGAGGTTAAAAATGAAGAAAACAAGCCTCGTCACTTTTTGAATGCATTTATTGTTGTCGACATTCCAGCCGCTTCTCAAGCTGACCACTTTTTAGCACGAAGTTTTTGCGCCGTGTCCGGTTGTCATCTTTTTTTATCATAAAGCAATGATTCATTATGATTTTGACAAATTTTTCAGCAATAATTGATAATCAAAGATAAACCAGAAAATCTCGCAGAAAATGCATCAAATTCACAGGACATAGGAACCTGCTACAGTAAAAAAAGGACAAACAATTATTGTTTTGCTATCTTTCTTGTTTCGGGAACTACCTACTCGCAAAAAATTGAAGTCTTATCAAAGTTTTATTGGGGTATAAAAATATTTTCGGCAGATACCCATATTACTCCTCCAAAAGAACTAGTCTATAATTGCCTCGAGACGAGGAAGTTAGTTTTTACACAATGCCGGCTACAAATCACATTGCAAATCGATCACCCGCTAACGGAGTAATGGGACGAAGGTAGGAATATATATTTTTTTTAATTTTCTTTATGAAAAGTTTTCAAGGTTATGGAAACCGAAATTTTGGGATGTTTACAAAGACGACATTAGAGAGCCTACGGTGGGTTCTGCTGTCAAGACAACGTACCTGAATTTTGCTATGAAAGTGCTAAAAGCAGTTACCTTGGTGGGGACATTCTGTGTAGTTTTGGGCTCGGCGGTCGTTTCAAAGGGAACAACCCTGTTTATGACGTCTCAGATAAAGAAAAACATCACTAGACCCTACTGTAATGCGAAATTGGGTAAGTGGTTATCTTAATTTTTTATGGCGTCTATAAAAAATATTCATTTCGACTCTTTTGAGGTTTTTACAAGTTTGTTAAACCAATTCTCAGATAGAGTCAAAACTTTTCTGTCCAGACAGTATACTGGCGACATAAATAATGTCCGTAATATATACAGCTACCTTAGAAACTGCTTCAGACTGAGGTCCTTCGTTTTAAGCGAATGGTAAACAGCATACTTACCCCTTGTAACTGCCATAATTTTAATTATTTGTGCTACCTTGCCGTCTCGCCTTCTCCACGCCCGACGCACCACCCTTCCACGCCGGGTACACTATTACATAATGTCTTGCATACTACTATATTTTTTTCTCTTTTTATATTTCTTGCAAACTCATTGCTACAAAACTTTTGTAGTTTCAAAAGCAATAAAATTTATTATTATTATTATTATTATTATTATTATACTGGCGGCAGGACCAAAAAATGGGGAGAAAGTGGAAATAATTGGGGGCAAAAATATTATGATTTGAAAAGCCTTGTTAAGTGGTTAGCAGGCTCTCTTTAAGTTTTCCTCCTCTTCGCGTTATTGTGCGTTATTAATCACGATGCTGGAAAGCGCAAGAATTCAGTTTTTTAGTTATAACTCGCTTTCTCTTCGATGGGCAACAAAAATGGATCTATATCGAACTGAAGCTAACTAAATTCTCTATGCAAAAGGTTATACAGGGTGCGAGATTAAAACTCCAAAACGCTATAACTTTGTTATTTGTGGTCCGATTTTAGTGATCTAAAAACCAAATTAAATTGCTCATAAAACACTACAAACTAAAGATAGTTCTGATTTTTATCAACTTCAACTTGAATGTCAACTGGATGTGAACTTTTCGTTTTCAAATTGACACACCCAACTTTTTTACTCAGCTTGATAGCAAATTTTTTTCTGCGTTTTCTGATCTACAACAAGTAGAGTTGATTCATAATAAATTTTGAAAATAATTAAAATTATTGTCAACATTTCAATCTTTTTATGCTAACTTTTCAAGTCTGCCGCGAAAAGAATTCTCGAAATGCATTTTACATGTTAGAAAATAACATATTTTAAATGTTTTGTTAAGTTTCTATCAGATCCACAGCACATTTGAAAATTTTTAATAAAAAATATTAAAAATTTTGACAAAAATTTATAATCATTTTCAGAAAATTGGGTATGTCCATTTGAAAATGAAAAATTGACATCCAGTTGACATTCAAGTTGAAGTTGATAAAAATGAAAACCATCTTGAGTTTGTAGTGTTTTATGAGCAATTTCATTTGGTTTTTAGTTCACAAAAATAGGACCACAAATAACAAAATTATAGCGTTTTGGAGTTTTAATCTCGCACCCTGTATACATATTTATCGTAAAAAGTATATTTTCCAAGATAGGGACGCGCGAAGATGAGAAATCGCACAAAATACAAGGGAGAGTAGGGTTACCTACGAAGGCGTAGAGGGGCCACAACAAAGTTTTTAAAATATTCAGAAAAAAAATTTTTGCAATAACAAATTGTCACTTGCAACCGACAATAATTGTCACTTGCAAGCGACAATTGTCACTTGTAACCGACAATTGTCACTTGTAACCGACAATCGTCACCTGTAACCGACAATCGTCACTTGTAACCGACAATTGTCAATTGCAACTCACAATTGTCACTTGTAACCGACAATTGTCACTTGTAACCGACAATTGTCACTTGTAACTGACAATTCTCACTTGCAACTGACAATTGTCGGTTGCAACCGACAATAATTGTCACTTGCAACCGACAATTGTCACTTGTAACCGACAATCGTCACCTGTAACCGACAATCGTCACTTGTAACCGACAATTGTCAATTGCAACTCACAATTGTCACTTGTAACCGACAATTGTCACTTGTAACCGACAATTGTCACTTGTAACTGACAATATTGTCACTTGCAACCGACAATTCTCACTTGCAACTGACAATTGTCACTTGCAACCGACAATAATTGTCACTTGCAACCGACAATTGTCACTTGTAACCGACAATCGTCACCTGTAACCGACAATCGTCACTTATTGTAACCGACAATTGTCAATTACAACTCACAATTGTCACTTGTAACCGACAATTGTCACTTGTAACTGACAATATTGTCACTTGTAACCGACAATTGTCACTTGCAACTAACAATTAATAATAATAATAATAATACCTATAATAGAAATTTATTTGACCATTAAAGGTACAAAAAGGGTGGGAAATCAGTATATACTGTTTTTCATTCCTGCCCTAAAAGAACATGAGTAACAATAAGAATACAAAAATGCTTAAAAGTTAAAACCAACAATAATCACAACTTTTCTGCTTTTCAAAACAGATCAATTTCAGTGCGTTCCTTAAACTATACAATGATGAGGATTCATGAATCAATTTGTAACACTTATTTAGCAGTTTAGCGCCAATATACAGGGTGAGTCTAGTTGGACAAATCAGTCGCTCTAGCGTTTAAGATATTGATATTGGAAATTCTGTTTTTGGATATGATGTAGCTGAAAAGGTCCTCTACGCATGGGACCCAGAAAGAAAGCTCCAGTTTTATTCAAACCCAAATTATTAAATAAAAATAAGGGCCTAAAATTTTTTTTTTCAATATTGTTGAATTTTTTAAAGTTATTTCGTTAGAGAATCATTTTCTCTTCATGAAAACATAATTTTTTGCAGAAAAAAGTTAATAGTGTCCGAAGGGTAAATTATTTAAATAATAAAGATTTTCAATTAATTCGTAAGGAAAACCACGAGTGCCGTGATTTTGACAACTGAAAGGCAGCTGAGATGCTAGACTGCCCACGAGACTGCATTTCAGTTGTCAAAACCTCGGCACTCGAGGTTTTCCTTACGAAATTATTAAAAATCTTATTACTTTCATAATCTATCTCTCGGATACTATTAACTTTTCTGTGCAAAAAATTATGTTTCCATAAAGAGAAAATGATGCTTTAACGAAGTAATATTAAAAAATTGAACAAAATCGAAAAAAAAAATTTTTAGCCTTTGTTTTTATTTAATAATTTTGGTTTGAATAAAACTGGAGCTTTCTTTCTGCGTGCCATGCGTAGGGGACCTTTTCAGCTACATCATGTCAAAAAATAGAATTTCCAATGTCAATATCTTAAACGCTAGACGACTGATTTGTCCAACTAGACTCACCCTGTATATAAAACAATGCTCGAACTTTGATGTGTTATGGAATGGTATATCGAACAAATGGCACGATCTTAAATTATTGCAGTGTAAATCACAGCGCTTCTGAAATAGATTATATAAATAGTCTGGTCGTTTGCAGGACATAATTTTGTAAAGAAGGGTCACATATTGAATTAAAAACACAAAAGACATTTTTAATATCATCCGATCATTATAGAAAGGCGTAATGTGTTCAGTGTAAGGTACCTCAAAAGAAAATCTAAAACATGAATTTTGCAATTTCTGAATCCTATTTTTAACTTCCACAATTAGAAAACAATAATAAGTGCTGCTGCAATAATTGTCACTTGCAACTGTCAATTGTCACTTGCAACTGACAGTTGTCACTTGCAACTCACAGTTGTCACTTGTAACCGACAATTGTTACTTGTAACCGACAATTGTCAATTGTAACTGACAATTATCACTTGTAACTGACAATTGTCACTTGTAGCTGGCGATAATTTGTTAATTGGAACAGACCAATGGCGAACTGCTTCAGTGACGTGCGCAAAAATTTGTCATGAAAAGGGGGGGTGTCAAAAGAATAAGGTGTGCAAAAACTACTAAAAGAGCATAAATCCTTACATTTTCGTTATTTTCTAGAAACTGAAAAAAAGAACGCAAAAACTTTTGTGATGATCAGTTTGAAATCGATGAATAAATACCATAATGGCTTGTGAACCACTCAAAGCGGTGAAAATGCTACAAGCAAGATGATGCGTATTTTTTGCAAATAATTTATTTACTGTACAATTATGTGACGAATGCAGAATGTGATTGTATTATGTTATATACAGGGTGGTCCAACGAAAAGTTTCCACGCCGAATATCTCGTGAACGGAGCGAAATATAAAAATTTGCTCGAACAGGTGAATTTTTATTTTGAGGGGGACACCTAAATTCGCCCTTGGTGAAATTTTTCCTCACGCCCCCTGACGCCTACTAACCCCCTCTTCAAAAATTCAAATGGCAACCCCCCACTTGTGATGCATTATTTCAAAGCTAATTTCGTTGTCAATCCAACGCTGTAAGAATTTTTGAGCTTTATTTAACTCCAGCGCCCTCTATGGTCAAATTTTAAATTACATTAGGCTCATTCGTAATACATCAATTGAAAGAGTTTGACATTCTTTCTAAACCGCTGCAACAATTTTTGAAATCCATCCACTCGTTCAAAAGTTACAGGCGTAAACTTGAAGGATTTCTAGGCCCAAAACCAGCTCATGTTCTTCAATGTAACTTTTGAACGAGTGAATGGATTTCAAAAATTCTTGCCTCGTTTTACAGAGAATTTCAAACCCTTTCAAATAATGTATCACGGAGGGCCCTAATGTAATTTAAAATTTGACCGTAGAGGGCGCTGGAGTTGATGAAATCCAAGAAATTTTTATATCGTTGGGTTGGCAATTAAATTTGCTTTAAAATGATGCATCACAAGTGGGGGGTTACCATTTGAGATTTTGAAGTTCGGGTTAGTGGGGGTTAGGGGTTGCGTTGTGGAATTTCACCAACCAACCGCGGATTAAAGTGCCCCCCTCGAAACAAAAATCGACTAGTCTGAGCAAATTTTTATATTTCGTTCCGTTCACGAGATATTAGGGGTGGAAACTTTTCGTTGGACCACCCTGTACAGTGCGAGTGTAAAGTATGGAATAAAAGTCCTTAAATTTTTGTCTTTGATTTGTGGCAAAAATCCTCGGACAGGTCAATTTTATTTTTGTAATGCGGACTTGATGGAGGGGACAGTTATTTTCTAACACTTCCGGTTTAACCGGAAATGGCCTTAACTTAGTTTTTTCAAATGGAATGACACTTTTTTCTCAACGGATTCGGAATCTACGATTTTTTCTGAGTTAGAAACATGTATCATACTTTACCGGAAATATAGTCACGGCCACTCTAGATTTTCAAAAACATCGAAGAAATCGGCCAAAAACCAAGATTTTTAAAAATCGCAAGTACATGTCAACCTTATTTTTTTGTTACAAATTTAACTGCCCGATTACATTTTTAAAAAATTCTTTTTGCTATTTTGGCAGATTGTGAAAAGTGAACAAAATTTGAAAAAACAAAGACAAATAAAAGGAAATTAAATTGCGCAGTTGAATTTATATCAAAAAAATAAGGTTGACGTGCATTTGTGATTTTCCAAAATCTTGGTTTTTGACCGATTTCTTCGATGTTTTTGAAAATCTGAGGTGGCCGTGACTGTACTTCCGGTAAAGTGTGATACATGTTTTTGACTCAGAAAAAATCGTAGATTCCGAATCCGTTGCGAAAAAAGTGTCATTCCATTTGAGAAAACAAAGTTAAGGCCATTTCCGGTTAAACCGGAAGTGTGAGAAAATAACTGTCCCCTCCATCAAGTCCGAATTACAAAAATAAAATCGACCTGTCCGAGGATTTTTGCCACAAATCAAGAACAAAAATTTAAGGAATTTTATTCCATACTTTACACTCGCACTGTATGTACAGTCGGGGACTTTGAAAATGCCCACCCCACCGCGACGATTCACTTGGCCGACTCCATTGTTGAATTCGAATGATGTTCGTCTGACAGGTCGGAAATATTGCATATTGCAGCGATACAGTCGACCAGGTGATTTGTCGAGGTGGGGTGGGCATTTTCAGAGTCCCCGACTGTACACAGATGGTTTACTACACTTTCCAAATATATTTCATCTTCGCGCGTCCCTATCTTGGAAAATATACGTTTTACGATAAATATGTATATAACCTTTTACATAGAGAATTTAGTTGGCTTTAATTTGATATAGACCTATTTTTGTTGCCCATCGAAGAGAAAGCGAGTTATGACCAAAAAACTGAATTCTTGCACCTTTCCGACACCGTGGTTAAAAACGCACAAGTCGGACTAGGAGGAAAACTTAAAGATAGCGCAATGAAAGCCTAATGAAGCATTTAAGATTATAATATCTTTGCCCCCAATTTTTTCCTCTTTGAAATACTTGCCGCCTGGTCTAAGAGTTGCACCAAACTCCTTTTCTATTGCAAATAAATTTGAGATATTTTTTTAATTGTAAGAACGTACTAACGAAATATCAGTTGAATCAATTTTGGGGATTGACAAATATATTGTTTTATTAATTTACTTTTCATAAAGATTAACTTTAATTATCTTTATCTCTTTAATAGGTAATTGTAAAATACGGGTGATATTCTCTTTTATTTTCTAAAAGACGCAGAAAGTCTAAGATCATTGCTTTTACAAATAAATAAAAAAACAGTATTAGCATTTTTTTTTCTTAACACCATTACATACACAAAAAAATTAGCTTTTCGAAAATTTTTTTGTCTATTCCACGGTGTTAGAATTCAATATGGCGCCCATAAAGAAAAAGAAAAATTGACTGTCGTCCAAAATTTAGGTCTACAAAATTTCTGTTAATGTCAAAATATACATTTCATTTAAATAGCATCAAACGTTAGCAAGAGATTAATTTTTGGTCAAAATTACAATTTCCAGATTTTTCGGCATAACTCCGGAACGAATCAAGATATCGGAAAATTCTCTTCAAATTCTTAGCTTGAAAAGCGCAATTTTTCTCTAATTTAACCTACTCTTCACCTCTTATAGTTTCCAAGATCCCAGTGGTGAGCATGGAAAAATTAACCACCCTGTATACCTACCTAACACGGACTTTTTTGAAAAAAAGTTGTCAATTTTAAGTGACAGCACCAAGAAGTATTTTCTTTTGAAACTTCATAAAAAATTGAAAGAGTTGTTATATTTTTACAACTTAAGCCCCTCACGCCCCACCCGCCCACTTTACTAGGGAATTTGGCTTTAAGGGGTTAGATTTTTTCGAAGTTTTCTTATTTTGTAGCTTAATTTTTCCTAAACATTTTGACAAATGAGCAGCAGAGAAACGGTTGGAACCTCCCCACCACGTTGACCTTTCCGTTTCCCCCATATTTCCTTCTATAATCCTCCTGACCGCCCTATCCGCCGGCATTCGGTCACACTTATTGTCACCAAATATAACTTTGGGTCATTCACTGTCAGTTCGCAAATCTTTAGGAGGGCCGGATTAAGCAATAGTGGGGCCCGGGGGCTGATCAATATGAAGGAGCCCCTTGATTGTGGGCCAGCTAAGGTGTAGAGGGGGGTGCGTATTTCGTACTGTCAGGAGACTCTAAAAAAACTTAACTGCCACTAATGTTTCCCGTGAAAAATCGAAAATTCAGTTTCAGCAAGAGGTATACACTGGAAGGTGATTTTTTAAAAACCGTTAGCGACCTGAAGTGTGACCCATCTTGCTTCCTCAATTTTGAGGGAGAATCAAGTGGCATAAACTTCGAACTTCTAAGAGCCACTCACTTCGAGAAAAGTAGATTTTCATTGGTTTAAAACTGCAAAATTTGATAAAATCAATTAGTTTTAATTAAAACTAGATTTTGTATTATAAGAGATGTCTGTGAAACCATTGGCACTACTTTTTCCAAGAAAAAACTTTAAAATTCAGTAGAAACTACACATTTTTAAATTTTCTAAAAGTTTTTTGCGACCGCAAGTGTGACCTATCTTATTTCCTCAAATTTGAAGGAGAATCGATTGGGGCAAATTTCAAACTTCTATGACTTACACACTTCGAGAAAAGTAGGTTTTCTTTCATTTAAAGTTCCAAAATAGAATAAAACTAATAAAAATTACATTTTGTTTCATTATAGACTCTAGTGAAACCAATTGCCAGCAATTTTAATGATGAAAACTTTAAAACGCGAAATTCACTAAAAGCTTACATTTTGTAAAAGTTTTTTGCGACCGCAAGTGTGACCCATCTTATTTCCTCAAGTTTGAAGCAGAATCGATTGGTGCCAATTTCAAACTTTTAGGGCTTACACACTTCGAGAAAAGTAGGTTTTCTTTCATTTAAAGTTCCAAAATAGAATAAATCTAATAAAAATTACATTTTGTTTTATCAAAGACTCTATAGTGAAACCAATTGCCAGTAATTTTAATGATTATTTTATTCATTAAGTATTGAACCAATCCAAAGGAGCATTTAGCATACCAGTAATCCTGATTACAGTGATAAGACTACAACGTCAACTTGACACTACTTACTCAATACTTTAATTCATAAAATAATCTGCAAAATACGATTCGTAGTCTCTTGGTTGCCTTGTTGAGTCCTCATGGATGCACTACTTGTCAAATGCTAGATTTTTTTCGGCCAAAGAGGACTCGAGCGAGCTCTCGTCCTCTTTTTAGCCTAAAAAAATCTACCATTTTGACTCGTAGTTGACAGCCATTCGGACGTCAAAACCCGCGGCAATCAAGAGACTACTCGTCGTATTACTATTGATAAAAACTTTAAAACGCGAAATTCACTAAAAAGCATGCATTTTGTAAAAGTTTTTTGTGATCGCAAGTGTGACCCATCTTATTTCCTCAAATTTGAAGGAGAATCGATTGGGGCAAATTTCAAACTTCTAGGACTTACACACTTCGAGAAAAGTATTTTTTCTTTCATTTAAAGTTCCAAAATAGAATAAAACTAATAAAAATTACATTTTGTTTCATTAAAGACTCTAGTGAAACCAATTGCCAGTAATTTTAATGATAAAAACTTTAAAACGCGAAATTCACTAAAAAGCATACATTTTGTAAAAGTTTTTTGCGACCGCAAGTGTGACCCATCTTATTTCCTTAAATTTGAAGGACAATCGATTGGGGCAAGTTTCAAACTTCTAGGACTTACACACTTCGAGAAAAGTAGGTTTTCTTTCATTTAAAGTTCCAAAATAGAATAAAACTAATAAAAATTACATTTTGTTTTATTAAAGACTCTAGTGAAACCAATTGCCAGTAATTTTAATTATAAAAACTTTAAAACGCAAAATTCACTAAAAAGCATACATTTTGTAAAAGTTTTTTGCGACCGCAAGTGTGACCCATCTTATTTCCTCAAATTTGAAGGAGAATCGATTGGTGCCAATTTCAAACTTTTAGGACTTACACACTTTGAGAAAAGTAGGTTTTCTTTCATTTAAAGTTCCAAAATAGAATAAAACTAATAAAAATTACATTTTGTTTCATTAAAGACTCTAGTGAAACCAATTGCCAGCAATTTTAATGATGAAAACTTTAAAACGCGAAATTCACTAAAAACTTACATTTTGTAAGTTTTTTGCGACCGCAAGTGTGACCCATCTTATTTCCTCAAGTTTGAAGGAGAATCGATTGGTGCCAATTTCGAACTTTTAAGACTTACACACTTCGAGAAAAGTAGGTTTCCTTTCCTTTAAAGTTCCAAAATAGAATAAAACTAATAAAAATTACATTTTGTTTCATTAAAGACTCTAGTGAAACCAATTGCCAGTAATTTTAATGATAAAAACTTTAGAACGCGAAATTCACTAAAAAGCATACATTTTGTAAAAGTTTTTTGTGATCGCAAGTGTGACCCATCCTATTTCCTCAAATTTGAAGGAGAATCGATTGGTGCCAATTTCAAAGTTTTAGGGCTTACACACTTCGAGAAAAGTAGGTTTTCTTTCATTTAAAGTTCCAAAATTGAATAAAACTAATAAGAATTACATTTTGTTTTATTAAAGACTCTAGTGAAACCAATTGCCAGTAATTTTAATGATAAAAACTTTAAAACGCGAAATTCACGAAAAAGCATACATTTTGTAAAAGTTTTTTGTGATCGCAAGTGTGACCCATCTTATTTCCTCAAATTTGAAGGAGAATGGATTGGTGCCAATTTTAAACTTTTAGGGCTTACACACTTCGAGAAAAGTAGGTTTTCTTTCATTTAAAGTTCCAAAATAGAATAAAACTAATAAAAATTACATTTTGTTTCATTAAAGACTCTAGTGAAACCAATTGCCAGTAATTTTATTGATAAAAACTTTAAAACGCGAAATTCACTAAAAAGCATACATTTTGCAAAATTTGTTTGTGAGCGCAAGTGTGACCCATCTTATTTCCTCAAATTTGAAGGAGAGTCGATTGGTGCCAATTTCAAATTTCTAGGACTCGAAACACTGAGAAAACGCGGTAGCGGTAGTCAAATATGCGATATTGCCAATTGTGTGTTTAGTTTAAAATTTGCGTATAATGCATCGTAATACACAACAGTAAGTACTTAGTCGTTAGGAATATTGTTTGCAATAATTACTGAATTGCAAAATTGCGGGGCTCCTACTAGTTGGGGGGCCGGGGGCTGCAGCCCCCCCCCTTAATCCGGACCTGATCTTTAGTGAGAATGAGAATTTTCATTATTTCCCCCGAACTGATATAAACTGAACAGATTTTTAAAACTAGAATTTAATGATCTTTCTAATGATGAGAAACAATGAGGCTTTGTATTTAAAACTTTAAAGTTTATAATCCATTTTAGTGATTGCAGTAACCTCCCTTTTTTTTAAGTGGTGAAGTGAGTGGGTAGGTTAAAAAAGCTGACCATTCAAAAACCTGGTTTTTACTGTAGATGCTACTTACACAGATCTATATTTGTCGCTCTTAAAATAAATAAATCGATAGATAACAAATCTCTCCAATCTCAATTTTTCTTCCAGACAGGAACCTACAATTCACCACCCAAATAACAGAAGAGGAGCGCGTTTCCTGGATCTGGCTGCTGATCTTCAGCTTCTTCATCCCCGAATCCCTAACCTTCCTACGATCCCTCTGGAAATGCGCTTTCAAATCCTGGAAATATCCCACATTCCCCCAATTCCTGTCCCTCCTAATCACGGAATTGTGCCCGGCCATAGGAACGGCCATCCTAATCTTCGTCATCTTCCCGGAAATCGACGTCATCAAAGCAGCCATGTTAACAAACGCTATCTGCTTTGTGCCTGGAATCCTGGCAATGTTCTCAAGGGAACTCAACGGCTGGCATTTGGCTTTTGACATTTTGAGCATTGTAGCTCAGGCTTCAAGCTTCATCCTTTGGCCACTCTTAGAAGAGGACGGTACCTTATTCCTGATCCCTGTGGCAGTTGTTTTGATTTCTTTGGGTTGGTGGGAGAATTTCATCTCAAACCATTTTACAATCGAATCAATGAAAAAGTTAGCTCTTGAGAAGAAAAAGTTTAACACTGACGTCTATTTCTCCTACCTCTTTGTGATTCCCTTTAAATGTTTGGTTTTTCTCGCTACGACCATCGCGATTTTCTATATAAGAGAGGGTGAAGTTGATTTTTTATTCAGTAAATTCCACGAAGCTTTCCAAGACCATCCCCTGAACGTTTCGATGGACTCACAATCCTTCGAAATTTTCGTTCCAAACAGTTCCATGACGAACATTTACGTGTGGATCATTAACTGGTTGTCGACTTATATCGGCTTTGCTTTTGCTAAATTTGCTTGCAAGGTTAAAATTCACGAGATTGGTTTTGCCTTCCCTGTCAATCTTGCTGTTCCTGTTCTTGTGTCGGGGCTTGTCGCAATGTGTGAAGCTTTCAGCAATGATAACTGCGTCTTTCAAGATATTATTCCACCCCATTTGTTCTTTAATGTTCCTGTGTATTTTATCGAGGAATTTATATCAAAGCAGCATGCTTGGGTGTGGCTGACTTGGTTGTTGTCTCAGGCTTGGATCACGGCTCACATTTGGTCATCCCCTAGTAAAAAATTCGATAAAACGGAGAAGATATTTGTGAAACCTGCTTACGACGCGTTTTTGATAGACCAGAGTCTTGCATTGAACAGGCGAAGAGAAACAGCCGATCGTGAGGATGTCCAGGACCAGGAGGCACCACAACGTTGGAGAGGTAATTTGGTAAAATTGGATAATATTAAATTAATGGGTTAAGCTAAGCTAATTTCGATTAACTGTAGCAAATTATTTCATCCCTCTTTGCAATTTTTTTTATAAGTTTGAAGGAATGTCAATTGAAGACGCAGCCATGAAAAGTTGGCAGACGTGGTTCCTTACGATAGTAATGTTGTCACAAAATCAATAACGTCTGGCAGACTAGTAGATCGTTGAAAAAAGCCAACGGAAGATGTATATCAATGCGATGTGTACCCATGTAGATGTTTATTCAGCGTGAATGATTTATAATTGGTGGTTTTGGGTGCTGCTGTAGTAGTGTCGAAGCATATGCTTCATGATAAAGGGTGTCCATTTTAAGTGATTAAATTATCTTCGAGTTGTAGCTTAGTAGCTTAGTTACCTATGATTCATAGGTAGCTTGATTAAGCGGTAACTAGTTACTTAATATTAAAAGTACTGTAGTTTGTAGCTAGCTACCGAATCAGAAGTAGCTTGCCCAGCTCTGCCTATAAGTCAAGTTTTGGTGTTTGGGGGTAGAAGGGGGTAAGTTTCAGTGGTGCGATTTTTTTTACGTCCAATTAGTATCCTCCTGTAAAAGGTTAAATTCTTCTCCATGACAATTTTTTGCGATCGGGATCTGAAGCATGGTCGTCTGTCTGTTGAAGAGGGTGGATTTCGGGGGTGCAATTTTAAGAAGTCAAGTGGGTGAAAATGAACCCTGGTTAAGTACAATTTCAGACAATAACACGAAAATATGCCAATTACGGAAATTAAGCTTTTGGGTGGTTGTAATATTGCGAACGGGTTGAAAAGAGCGAAAAAATCCAAATGAGTTTCATTTATTCCCGAAGAAAAACGTGCGAATTTAGCAAAACAGGCACTTGGGGTTGAAAAAATGTAAAGGGGGATGAAAAGTCAAAGGGGATGAAAATTAACCGTAGTTAAGCTGAATTACAGAAAATAACACAAAAATAAGCCAATTATGCTAATTTAGCTTTCGGGGGGTTGAAATATTGCGAAAGGGACTGAAAAAGTGAAAACGGTAATCCGTACGAGCAAAATGTATTACTGAAAGATAAAATGGGGCGATTTTGGCCAAATTAACGCTCGAGGGGCAAAAAAATTGTGAAGGGGGATGAAAAGAGAAGGGCTGCTTACGTAGAACCAGCAAAAATAACAAGAATAATAAGAGATCTGCGTAAATTTAGCTTTTTGAGGGAGCCACATATCGTGAAAGGTTTTGAAAAATTTTAGAGGGATGAAAAATTATGAAAATGACTTCAATTACCACTTAAATTCTACCATAACATCTTGTATAATGATTTGCCATGCTTATTATTACGCGTTTCTCCATTTTAAGGGTCGTAACACCATTAAGGGTGGTTTTTTGCAAATGATGATTAAGACGTTTTTTGTACTATCGATAGAAAGCTATCGAATGGTATTAATTTCAACCCTACATTATTCAGTAAAAATACGAGCTTTCACCCCTAAATTTCATCCTCCTCAATAAATTTCTCCTAAAATTCACTCTCCCTTTCTCGAAGATGGAATGTGTACTACGAACTCACGTTTCACAGCATATATGTATTGTTCTCTGTGCCAAGTTACAGGGTTTCATGAAGGTTTCAACCTCTAAACTCCAACTCCCATTTCACCACTCCCACATACTCTAAAGAAAATTGTGTTTTCCATTTCACCACCCCACTCTGATTCGTTGAAAGATTGCGGCTATTTAGAAATTTAGGTTTTCAACCCCTCATGATTTCAACCCTATACGATTTACAGGGGTGATTTTATTTCTATGGTGTTATATACATATGTATAATTTCTTGCCTGCTTAGTTACTTCTGTTAATAAATAATTGACAAGATTTCAGAAAAAATAAATAAAATGTATTTACTTGAAGGGAGTTTGGGGTTGTTAGTAGCCTAGGGGTTGGTTTTAAGTAGAAGACTTATAATAAGACCTTTCTTCAATGGTTGAACAAAATTTCAGAAATTTATTATTACCGAAAAAAGGCAAAATTGCGCGAAAGTTAAAAAATTAACGTTTTGGGGTGCTGAAGAATTGTGAAGGGGAATGAAAAGTCAATACGGGTGAAAATAAACTGTATTTAAAGTAAATATAACTAGCGAAAATTATACGAAACAGAAGCAGTCTGCGGAAATTTTTGCTTTTTGTGGGTTCGCATATCATGAAAGGGGTTGAAAATTGTGGATGGGTTAAAATGAATGAAAATGACATCCTCCCTGTTAGATCTTAATGAAAATTTGCCCATCCGCCTACAGTGTCGCTGTAACACCAAATCCAGCCTTGGTACGTTGAGTAGTTTTTGAGTTCTCACACTTTTGTGTTTTGCCATGTGAGGGGTTGTACCGCCTTTAAGGGTCGTTTTTCGCGAATGATGATTAAGACCTTTTTTGTTCCATCAATAAAAATCTATCGAATGGTATTAACTTCAACCGTACATTATTCAGTGAAATTTCGAGTTTCATCTTCATCCCCTAATTTTTATCCCCTAATTTTCATCCCCTTCGATATATTTCTCCAAAATTTCACTCCTACTTTCTCGAAAATGCAATGTGCATGTAATTATTGGGCTTCATGAACGATTCAACCTATAAACTCCAACCCCCTATTTCACCACCTACATTATCTAAAGAAAGTTATTGTGTTTTCAATTTTACCATCCTAATCCAATTCGTTGAAAAATTACGGCTATTTATAGATTCATGTTTTCAACCCCTCATAATTTCACCCCTTTATGATTTACAGAGATGTTTATTTCTCCGCTGTTACATAACTCCTTGTGTATTTACTGACTTCGGTTGTTTATAAATCAATCAATAGGATTTTAGGAAAAATAAATAAAATTTATTTATCCGCTTGCAAAGAATTAGGGGTCGTTAATAGCCTAGATGTCGGTTTTAGGTTGCAAACTCAGAAGACTTTTTTCAATACTTGGCCAAAATTTATCGAACCCCGTAAAAATACCACCATTTACCGAGGGGCAAATCTGTGGGTGAAATCAGTGTACAAGCTAGGTGAAATCATGTTGGTAAAATCAGGTGAAATCGAGCGAAATCAAGGAAAACCAGGAACAACAGAAACAACCAGAAACAACACTGAAACACTTGATTTTCACTGCTGACGCGTTTCGAACACAATGCGCTCATTATCAAAGCCGAAGCTATACAACGTGTAGCTTCATTATGTATACGTTGTATAGCTTCGGCTTTGATAATGAGCTTTTTGTGTTCGAAACGCATCAGCAGCGAAAATCAAGTGTTTCAGTGTAGTGAGGCGTTTCTAGTGATAGTGCATTTTTCCACCGAAGTCCAGTGTTTCCATTGTCAGGTGAGATCAAGGGAAATAAGGTGAAATCACCAGGTGTAATCGTGGTGAAATCAGGTGAAATCACGCAGGAAGGTGAAATCAGTGTACAAAATTTTGCTCATTGATTTGATTTGCCTCTCGCCATTTACTTAAAGAAATTTCCAGTTTCAACCCTTAAATTTCATTACCCTTGCTGGATGTTAGTGAACACTTTTCCATCCGCCTAACACCAGTGTTACTGAAAATTAACACCAAATTCTGCCTGGATACGTTGAATGGTTTTTGAGTTCTCGTATTTTGCTTTTTCTGTATGTTAGGAGTTGTAGCACCTTTAAGGGTGGTTTTTCGCAAAATATGAATCTTTTGAATCATTAGTGGAAAGCTATCGAATGGCGCCAATTTCGACTGATACTTATTAAGCGAAATTTCGAGTTGAAACCCCTAATTTCCACCCCATCTGTTCGATTTTGCGAAAAATGCATCTCCCACAAAATTTCACCGATATATCTCAGTCAACACTATTACGTTTTGAGCATGTAACAGTTACATAACACTGCTAACATAAATTGTCACAGCGATGTACTATGTAAGGCACATGTGCTTTACTGGCGCTTTCTAATGTCCGCAACACCACCACATTTATATAACGTCGCATAAACATCACTTAGTTACATTGCATAGATGTAACTAGGAAATGTGTTGGATATGTCTCTTTGTGACTTCACATGAACAGAATACATTTTGTAATTCTGATATGTAATTTGCCCTAATGTAACTGAATCTTTAAGAAATGTCCTGTGGGACTTTTAAAAGTCCCTCCATCCGATATAATTTCGAAATATAGAACTTAACATCTCAGGGTTATCACATAGGCATTGTGTCCAGAATATAACAATGTGACATCTGCAGCACTTTGTATCTATGCAACATTGTAACGTAACATAACCGTCACGCGCGCACATGTTAGATACGTTGATTTGTTAATAACTATGAAATATTACACGCTAACGTAACAACTATAGTCTATCAATGTTGTCAGTGAACGTCTCATTTTGTGATGTAACTGCAACTAAGCATAGCTATGAGCTATATCGCTGAAACATAATTATCACAGAATTGTTGACTGGGATGTGTGTAGGTTGAATTTCAAATAGCTGCAACCCTTGCGGAGTTTTTTTTTGTGTTTTCATCCCCTAAATTTCATACCCCGAAATTGGTATCCCTTTACCTTCAGCAGACTTGGAGGTCTTGAAATTATTTTCTCCAGATATGCAAAACATCGACAGCAAGGATCCAGACGTCAACGAACACAGAATCAAACAAATCTACGCCTGTGGCACAATGTGGCACGAGGAAGGGGAAGAAATGCTGGAATTTTTAAAATCTATAATGCGACTCGACGAGGACCAGTCTGCTCACGAAATCGTCAGAGGCAGGCTGTTCATCCACCAGCAGAGCCACTACAAGTTGGAATGTACCTAAACTTTAATTTAATTTCAATTGATTTTTTTTTGCTTCAGCTCATATTTTCTTTGACCAAGCTTTCGAGAAAGGGCAGCTCAACAAATATGTCCACACACTGATAGGTTGTCTCGACAAAGCGGCTTCTGAGGTACACTCCGTGGATTTAAGACTAAAAAAACCGACGGCTTACACCACCCCTTATGGGGGTCGATTGGTTTGGACGCTTCCAGGAAAAACGCAATTATTTGTCCATTTGAAGGATGCAGAGAAAATCATGGCTAAAAAACGCTGGTCTCAGTGCATGTACATGTACTACTTGCTGGGGTTTAGGTAAGAGAACAACGCCATTTTGAATCCCACAATTACTCCCAACAGATTACTGAACGAAACCCAAAACTTGGACGATGACGATAAACTACTCCGAGAAAGACATACGTACATCTTGGCCTTGGATGGCGACATCGACTTTCAACCTTCAGCTGTTCACCGTTTAGTAGAGTACATGGAAAGAGAGAAGTACCTGGGCGCGGCCTGTGGCCGAATCCACCCAATAGGAAACGGCATGATGGCCTGGTACCAGAAATTTGAATACGCAGTCGGGCATTGGCTACAAAAAGCCACCGAACACGTGATTGGCTGCGTCTTGTGCAGCCCCGGTTGCTTCTCTCTCTACCGCGCAGGCGCACTAATCGACAAGGGGGTGTTAAAAAAGTACACGACTCGTTCCACTCACGCCAAAGATTTCATCCAATTCGATCAAGGGGAGGACCGTTGGCTTTGCACCCTCCTCCTCAAGCGTGGCTATAGAATCGAGTATTCTGCCGCTTCTGATTCGTACACTCATTGTCCCTTGAGCTTTAGAGACTTTTTTATTCAACGAAGAAGGTGGATGCCTTCCACTACCGCGAATATTATCGATCTACTCACAGATTACAAGCACGTTATTAAAAAAAACCAAAACATTTCTCTTCTGTACATTGTGTATCAAACAGTGTTACTTGTAGGCACTGTTATAAGTCCAGGTACGATTTTTTTGATGCTCGTAGGATCTTTGGTCACAGTTTTTCAGTTTGATCAGTGGACCAGTCTAGCATTAAACCTGGTTCCTGTAGTAATTTTCATAATAATATGTGCTACGTGCAAAGAAGACACTCAGATACTTTTTGCGGGGATAATAAGCGCCGTTTATGCCCTTGTGATGATGGCAGTAATAGTTGGCGTTATTCTTCAAATGACCGAAGATGGTTTACTAGCCCCTTCTTCTTTATTCTTCTTCTTTATCCTTGCAGAATTCGTAATTGCAGGGATTTTACACCCGAAAGAAATCGGATGCTTGCTCTATGGAGTCATCTACTATATCACTGTTCCTAGCATGTACATGCTGCTAGTTATCTATTCTGCTTTTAACATGAACAATGTTTCTTGGGGGACAAGAGATACGAAAAGCGCTGAAGAAAAAGCTTCTAAAAGCACAAAATCTCAGTATTTGGGGGTTCAACCCGAGGATAACAAAGGAGCCTTCGAGTTTTCTCTCAATAAACTTTTCAAAATTATGTGCTGCACTTATAGAAACATAAGTCAAGGGAAGAAGCAACTGTATCATCTGCAGAAAGCGATGGAAAAGCTCGACAACAAGTTGGACGGCATTGAAAGCAACATCAACGATTTATCTAGAAGAATTAATGGCGAGATAGAAATAGAAATTGTCGAGAGTTTGGAGAAACTCGACCATAAAGAAGACGAGAAGATTCATCTACCTTCTGTTGTGGAACCAAACAACTTCTTCGAGAATTTGGAACACTTAAACAAAGACGAAGAGCAGTTTTGGAAGGAACTGATTGAGACTTACCTTAAACCCGAGGAAAAAGACGAGGAATCAGACAAAAACAAAATAAAAGAACTGAAGGACTTGAGGGATAAAGTGGTGTTTACGTTTCTGATGTTGAATTCGCTCTTTGTCGTCGCAGTTTTCCTCCTGACTTTGAAAAAAGATATCGTACATTTCGATTGGCCCTTTGATCCTAAAGCTACGTTCAGCTACAACCAACCCCTAGATGAGGTATTGTAAAATTCACAAAGTTTAATACTTAATTTCAGTTTTAGATTACAATCGAGATAAGTTACCTGCAACTGGAACCAATTGGAATAGCGTTTCTGATTCTGTTTGCCTCACTATTGATCGTTCAATTTTTCGGAATGTTGGTTCACAGGTTTGCCACATTTTCGCAGTTGATTGCCAGCACGTCGCTGAAGGTTCAATCCAGGGACCCGTTGGTGTTGGCGAAAAGATATCAAAATTTGAGAGAAGAGGCTGCTGACGAGACGCCGGTAGAAAGAAGACAGACTTTAAGCAATTTGAGGAGAACGGGTGCTAAGCCAGAGGATGCGCCCAGTTATTTCTTGGAAGAGGCCTTTGATAAACATAGCAAGATTGATTGGAATTCGCCTGAAGATAAGGAGTCTACGAAGGAAGATAAAGAATTTATACACAGGAGAGAGACAATTATGAAAAGAAGAAATGAGGAAAGACCGCTTAATTAAACAATATTTACATTCAATAAAGAAGTTCAGCGTTTTAACATTGTACCTAAATATGTATAAAATTGTTGTATAACTCTTGTTGTTACTCTGTACCACTTTCTATGAGGGGCCAAAGTGGACAAAATGTAAATGGCAAATATCTAGAAAAAAATTCTTTTTTATAAAGTTTGTCTCACTGAATATAATGTTTAATTAAAAATATAAGTTTTTGGCGTTGCAAACGTAAATATGAAATGAATTTTCGTGTTAATTACCAACATTTTATACCAATTTGTGAAAAAAAAAAAAGGCAGCAGAGAAGCGGCTGGAACCTCCCCAACGCATGGGTCTTTGATTTCCGTGACTTGTGTTTAAGATTTTAAAGTTGATATGCCTAAATGACACTTCCCGTGGACCAATTGCTCCCAAAAGTCTTTCAGCTCTTCAATGGGTTACCTAACCTCTATGTACCAAATTTCGGACAAATTGATCCAGTAGTTTGGGCTATAACGTGGTTTCAGTGTTATTACAAAATTTCGATTTTTCTACCCGAAGGGTACTAAATGCGAATAAATTTTATCTCATTTAAAACCAGAATTTGAAGACCTTTCTGATGATAACAATAAATCTTTCAAAAAGTTGTTTTTGATGGGTGAATGAGAGAATAATTTTAAGTTTCGAAATTGGTGTGCCAAAACGGCACTTTCCGTGGGTCGATTGAATCCAAAATTTGTTCAGCTCTTCGACGTGTAATACAATCCCCATGTGCAAAATTTCAGCCAAATCGGTTGAGGGGCTTGGGCTGTACCGCGATTTTAAAGTCCGATAAAAATCAATTTTTTTAAATTGTTGGTCAAAAGGGCACTAAGAATGAATACATTTTTAGATGCAGAATTTGAACGTCTTTCTTATGGTGACGTGAAAAATGGGGGTTTGCATTTAAAATTTAAAAGTTGATGTGCCAAAACGGCATTTCTGGTTGCACGATTGGCTCCAAAAGCTTTTCAGATCTAAGTTGGGTTATCACATGCACACGTACCAAATTTCAGCCAAATCGGTCGAGTAGTTTGGGCTGTGGCGTGTTTACGAACGTACGTACGCACGAACGTACGTTCATACATACAGACACATTTTAAAAACCACTTTTTTGGGTTCCTGAGACCTCAAAACGTATAGATCCGGTCTTATCTCGAATTCGAAAATTTTAGTGATTGCAGTAACCTCCCTTTTTTTTAAATGGTGAAGTGGAGTGGGGAGGTTAAAATACTTAAGTAACTTTATATCGCAGACAGAGTTAATATTATTTTCACACTAGCAAGTGTTCAGCATTCCAATAGAGGGCTGCCTCATCGACACTCGTCCAGACTGGCTAAATTTACGCTTTTGGTCAAGAGATGGCAGCCCTATGATTGTCATAACCAGGCAACACACCAATCTTAACAGTGTTTGGTGTGTTGCCTGGTTATGACAAAAATTGGACCCTGGAAATTTTCAAAAACATGAATCGACTCAGAATTTAATGCAGTGGGCACTTTGTAATAGCTCGGTAAATTTTGAGCAAAATTTTTATTAGCGACAAAAAGGCGATTTTTACAATTTATTTTGCTAGAGGAGGGCTTAAAGGTTGAATATAGACATGGTTAGTGACTCCGCACATTATGGTAGTCACTGTATACGTCAAAATGACGTCACGCTGTGCAAAATTACATGAATAGAGTTGTCGACGCGGGCGCCACATATCTGATAGTAGAATTTAAAACAGGAGGCCGTGGATAACAGGTCTCTGCATTAATCCAATACTCAAACCAAGATGATTTGAATAATATAAAGTTTTGTGGAGATATAAAGTTAAAAGGGACAATAATATAAAATAAGAATATTTCAGAAAAAATTGATTTGTTTTCTTAAGCCGTCTAGTAAATACTATAAACCTTGTCAGAAGTAACATATTTCCCAAATTTTAACATATTCCTCCAAAATTCTATCAAATCACAAAAAATTGTATACAGGGTGTTCGCGAAACATGTAGCAGAACTCCTACCGTAGGTTCCTTACATAAATATAAGTTGAAAAGTTCCTATGAAGATTTGTCCGATATCGCCTCCTAAGGGTGCTAGTTCTTCTCGTAGGAGGAGGATGGGGACCAGTTTATTTTTAATATTTCGGAAACGGCTTAATCTACGATATTGCAATTTGGTACATCGACTTAGGTACTTAAGGGTGTGTCATGTACAAAATTTCATTAAAATTGATGAAGGGGAACATACAGTTACCGACACCTGCAATTGGTATTTTCAATGCAAAACCTACATAAGCAGTTCCTGGAAAATTCATTTACTGCGTTTTAGAAGTAAAATTTTATAAGAAAACTTTTATTGCTCTTGCAAAATTTCAAAATAATGCATCGATTTTGCGCAATCAACAAAAATGTATGCTATTGCATGATGCGCGCCTTGTAATTTTTGGATCAGTTTCACAAAGTCGCCTATGCAAACCAGCGAAACATGTAGCAGAACTCCTACCGTGGGTTCCTCACATAAAAATAAGTTAAAAAGTTCCTATGAACATGTGTCCGATATCGCCTCCTAAGGGTGCTAGGTTTGCATAGGCGACTTCGTGGTCCAAAAATTACAAGGCGCGCATGATGCAATAGTACACATTTTTGTTGATTGCTCGAAATCGATGCATTATTTTAAAATTTTGCAAGAGCAATAAAAGTTTTCTTATGAAATTCTACTTCTAAATATCAGTGCTTATGAAGGTTTTGCATTGAAAATACCAATTGCAGGTGTCGGTAAGTCAACGTTCCCCTCCATCAATTTTAATGAAATTTTGTACATAATACACCCTTAAATACCTAAGTCGATGTACCAAATTGCAATATCGTAGATTAAGCGGTTTATGAAATATTAAAAATAAACTGGTCCCCATCCTCCTCCTACGAGAAGACCTAGCACCGTTAGGAGGCGATATCGGACAAATCTTCATAGGAACTTTCAACTTATTTTTATGTAAGGAACCTACGGTAGGAGTTCTGCTACATGTTTCGCGAACACCCTGTATCTACATTTTGTCCGTGTTGGCCCCTCATATATTAACTAGTAGAAATCAAATTAAACAGACCTTAAAAATGATCAATCACGAGGGCAAACGGAGTTAAGTCTACAGAAATCAGTGACACACAAAAACACGAAAAATTAAAATTTATGGGAGTTAAACTCTGGGCCTAGAATAAAACGTTAGATTCCAAAGGGCGTTGATCGAAATGTTTTTTAAAACGTTTTATTCTACACCCAGAGTTTAACTCCCATAAATTTTAATTCTTCGAGTTTTTGGTGTTTGGGTCCCTGATTTATGTTCGTGAAACTCACACTTAACCCCGTTTGCAAAAGTTTAAGTCACAGTGTCACCGACTTTATTAAACCCTCCTTTACGGTAAATTTTTCTTTTGTATTTTGTATATTATTTTACAAGTTAAGCTCCTCTCCTTGTTTGTAGTGCTGAAAATGGCCGAAGTGTCGACTGGTCGACTGGTCCACGTTTTTGTGGTGGGATCGACTTCGAGTTTGATTTTTACATAATTTCTACTTTGGTTTAAATACATAGGTACATAGACCACTTTGTGAAATGGATCACCGCCTATCGCAACGTTTTATTTATTTTACTGAAGATTATTTATTAGTTTCGAAAATGCGACGCGCATGATATCAGTAAGGTCCTAGATGAACCTTATTGGACGACCAGTTTTAGTTTCTGAGGAAAGACTTCCCTTTAATTGTGAATTTTTTTGAAAATACCTGTCTCCTAAATAAGTGATGATTAATGACTCGATTAATGACGTTTACTTTGAAATTTATTTAAGTACGTCCGCCGTATTGTTAAATTGTAACAAAAAGTTAATAACAAAACATTGATGCGGGCAGAGCTGGGCTACTCAGTATCGAAATGTACTTGAAGTACAGTACTGATTACTTTTGGTACTTAAAGTACCGGTACTTAAGTACTTTCAAAATTCGGTACTGGTACTGGGTATTTCAAGTACTTCTTAAAAGTACTTGATACTGGTACTTGAATATTTTTTTCGAGCGAAGTATTTGTACTCGGTATTTTAAACCATGCGGCATCAAGTACTTAAGTATCGAGTACTTAAGTATCGAGGACTTAAGTATCGAGTACTTAAGTATCGAGTACTTAAGTATCGAATACTTAAGTATCGAGTACTTGAGTATCGAGTTCGGTATTGAATCTTTTACTGAAAAATGGGGGGTTTTTAGAATATATATTAGGTTGGGGCAAATCCAAGAACGACTTCACTTTGTTCATTTCTTAGAAGCCTGAAATTCGCAAAACAATACCATAAATCTTATTGAAATGGACCACTTTTGCGAGGTGTCGTTATCAGAACTCGAAATTGTTTCGGGCACGGGGTGCAGACTGCAATCCAGTCAATTTTTCATGTAAATAAGATGGCACATAACATGTTTACAACCACCCTCACCGAAAACGCAGCGGTCTGGACGTCAGTTAAATGTTTTTTTGTAACATGTGCCATCTTATTTACATGAAAAATTGACAGGCAGACGGGAGCAAATGATATTCAGAGCCCCAATTTTTTTTAAAAATTTGGAGCCCCCTCAATTTGAAAACGCAGCCACACCTGAGTATGATTCCTGCATTTGCTGGTTTATATTAACTAAAACTATAATACATATCGTTATTGTGGTGGAGCAAATCATATACCTACCGAAATTGTCGCTAGCCCGCTGTCATAAGAGTACTTAATAACAAGTAGATACTTGAGTACTGTGTCAAGTACTTAAGTCCTGAAAGTACTTAAGTACTTTATTAAATACTCAGTCTCTTATTTTACTTAAGTACTATGTCAAGTGCTTCAGTATTTTATGAAGTACTTAAGTACTTTATTAAATACTCAGTCCCTTATTTTACTCAGTACTTTTCAATATTGGTACTGGTACTGGGTACTTAACGTGTGAGCACTAGTAAAGTACTGGACTGCAATTTTCAAGTACTTTTATCCAGTACTGGTACTTGATACTTGAAGTATATTCAAAATATCAAGGACTTAGTACTTGATACTTAAGTATTTTTTTTCGGTACTTGGCCCAGCTTTGGATGCGGGAAAGTTGAGAAAAAATGTGCAGCTCAGCTCCGACAGATTTCAAAAAGTGGTCAAGACCTAAAATTTCAATACGCACCTTGTCTCACGTTAAATTATGCAGGAAGCTCGTATTTAACTGAAGAACCGATCGATATTCGAACTGCTCGACTTGCAGTGCAGTGGGCGGTTGGCCCTCACCTTCCCGGGTGGGCATTTGCTCTTTTCTAGACTGTACATTGGTTCTATAATTTCGCATAGTGTATCCATCTTTCTCTGTTACGAAGACTTTGTATTATCCCATCTTTGTTGCGGTCTAATGAGAAGAGAGTAGGCGGCGACACAGTCGCAAGATGTCAAAAGTGTGATGTCGACTGTCAATTTCGTGTCATTTTTGTTGTGACAGACGTGTTTTAAGTTAACCAAGAAGTTAACGAACTTAATTATTTTTCTTTAAAAAATGCATTAAAACCCCTTGTTTATTTACTGACTCCGTATTTTATTTTAAGTCTGAGGTGAGTGATTACCTTATTAATTATAAACGGAAATAAAACAACTAGAAAATCATTTTGTAGGTTGTGGGGTCTTCTATCACCCATTGCAATAAATGGGGTGATCCGAGGCTTCCAGGTTAACCACAAACCACAATGCAATTTAGCGAAAGCGAGAGCCAATTGAAATGGATGGATAACATTGAAATAAATGGAAGACAAGTTTTTACAATCTACGATCATTGTCTACGAACCTACCCAGTCCACCACATCTTTTAAAATGTACCACATCTCATCTCTTTTCTGAAGGCATATTATGTGCTTCTACCTGTTGACATTCCGCAAGCCATGAACTAGATAAAAATACGCCCTTCATAAAATAAAAACCAATGTCTGATGGCTCCAAACCTAAATTATGCCATGAAGGTCAACATAGCAGCACAAATTATGAGCCATTCAGTATTTTTTTTGGCTGATTTTTTGTACACATGCACCTCCAAGGGTAAGTTTTGTGGGACTATTTTCTGGTTTTGTAATTGCTATATTTTCAGGAGACTTTGATCCACGGGCTCACGGGCAGTCGCAACTGCAGGAGGTAAGTGACCTTTTTGACAGCTGTCTAGGCAGGTTCAACAGCCACACTTTCTGTTGCTTGTGTCGGTGGTTTCATCACCAAGAGGATATGATCTTATCAGCCGTCCAAAATTGTGCAATTTGTAAGCAAGATCTTTTCCTTTGAAGCTGTTTTACATAATTTGTTCATTTCAAACAAGGAATGGGTTAATTGATGTAACAGATGAAAACGAAACCTGTTGCTTAATTGTCGTATATAATACAACAAGTGGTCTCAATATTGCCGGCAATTTTTGTCACTTTGATGCAACGAGCAGGCGTTGGGGCGAAAATTTTCCAAAAACAACGCCTGCGAGTCTTAATCAAAGTGACAAAAATTACCAAGATATTGAGATCATGAGTTGTATTCAGCAAGACAATTCAACGACTTGACGTTTCTCGTTTTTGACAATTGCCTGGCAATCACCACATGTACAAATTGCCAAATTAATCACACTGTGATTGGCTGAAGCGGTTAATTCGTATTGGTTTATAGAGTAAAAGTTGAATTGTCTCTGAAATTATTGATGTTCTTTTTTATGCAATTTCAGAATGCTTTCCAAAATTGTTATGGATGGACCTACACTTGATACAAGATCTTCTGAAGGGTAGAATAAGGGTTGAAATGAATAAATTATCTGGATCAGTATCCGTCATCGGATACTGTTCCAAAAGAAAATTAAAAAGGTCCAGAATGTTCAATAATTATATCGGGTGTCATTTCTTAACCGATGTGGATAGACTTGGTCTTAAATTAAAGCTAAAGAATCAGGCTTTCGAACTTTGCCAGAAACGTCGACAGATGGCGCTACTGTAGTAGCCTTATTGATACTTGTCTTTAAGGCTTATTTTAGGTGCGTGGGGATTGGTCAGGCAACATCCAATGGCTATGAGACCCAAATAGCCTTGAAGATCTTTCTTTTTTCTTCAAAAATCTTTTTTCAGAAGTCCATTTGGCGTAAGCATTAATTTTCTGTAATTTTTCTAAAAAAAAGTGTTTTTGCGTATTTTCATGCTTCCATAACCATGACTAAAGTAACACTGATGCACATAGGGCTTAATTTTCAATGATTACTGTTTAGTTGCCCCCCACTGGCATCCGCGCCACTGTTTTCACCATATTCGTTCATTTATAACTGAAAATTAAGATTTATATCCATTACTGTTATTTGGTCATGGCCATTAATGCGTGAAAACACTCAAAATAGTTATTTGTATATCTAGGTCGCGAAATGGTTGTTTAGCGGACTGAGAGAAAAATTTTTGCCGAGGCGAAGCCGAGGCAAAAAATCTCGAAGACGCTAAACACATTTCGCGACCGAGGTGTACACAACATTTTTTGGGCAACCGAAATGTCTGCAGATCAAGAAAATAATAATTTAAGCACTGATTTTTGTGTAGAAAATCATTCGCGTAATATCATGCTTCAAAATACTTAGGAGGTTACGGCACATAACTAAGGTAACGGCAAAACAAACAAAAGGCAAATTTAAAAAAAATTAAATGTCTCATGAAAGCGATATTTCCTGTACACCTCCTGAACTAGAAGAAGCTGTTTCCTGTGCAATTGCTGATTTAATTCCTCAAAAATGTAAGCGACAGTACGAAAGAGCTTCTGAAGAATTTTGTGAATGGCGCAAGAGTAACAACGTTAAAAAGTTATCTGAAAATGTTATGCTGGCATACATGATGGAAAGATCCAAAATTACGAAGTCGTCAACCTTGTGGAGCCGATACTCAATGCTAAAATGTATGCTCAACATCAAAGAAGGTGTTAACATCACAAAGTTCGCAAAATTAGTGCCTTTTTTAAAGAAGTCGATAGGTTATAGGGCGAAGAAGTCCAAAGTTCTAACAAGAGAACAAATTGACTAATTCTTACGAACGAGAGACGAAAATTACTTTTTATGGAAGGTAAATATTTGCTATTGATTATTAAGTGGGCGCCACATAGGCTGTGTTATGCTGTGCTATTTTTCGCATAGGAGGTAGTTTGTCATTGTATGGCATGAAAGTGTTCACAATGTTCATGTCCGTAAGGTCGATGCTGTTAGCTGTCAGGTATATTTGACAGCGTACCATAGTTGTAGTTTAGCCGAGTTGTTGCGTTTTAAATCCCTTGAGAAGTTGGATATCCGGCAGTACGACATTTTCACTACCTAACCTCAAATCTTGAAGCTGATTGCAGGGTATTTAATGCACTTCTGTCATGAACAGGGTCGACATTGGCACGGAAGTTAAAACCGAACCAACTTCTGTGCGGCTCTGTGCAAAAGTTCAAACATATCAAGGTCATGAAAACACAGCATAGCACGTCTCATGTGCAATGTGATCACTTCTGTTGGAATTGTATGTATAAACTTCTGTGTTTTGCATTGACATCAGCACATCACAAGCTATGTGGCGCCCGCTTTAGTCTTGATTACATGACTTTCCATTGTTTTAGATTGTTTTGATTATGGGAATACAAAGACAGACATGGATCGCACTTTTATCGTCAGTAGGTAATCCAGAATTTATCCAACTTTACCGCAAGTATGCAGCACTTCGTCCACCGAATACCCCGAGTCGTCGATTTTTCCTCAGATATGAAAAGGGCAGATGCTGCAGACAAGTTGTTGGAATTCATAAAATTTGGCAAATACCTTGTTTAATGGCGAAATACCTCAAATTGCCAAACAGTGAAGCATATACAGGTCACTGTTTTAGAAGGAGTTCAACCACGCTTCTTGCTAATACCGGTGCGGATATAAGTGTTTTAAAACGGCACGGTGGCTGGAAGTCATCAACGCTGACAGAAGGATATGTGGAGGATTCTATCGAAAACAAGTTGAAGATTTCAAATAAAATTTTGCGTTGGGAACCCTCAACTTCAAAAGGAGAAATTTCCGAGGATGGTAGCAGTCGCATTTCTAATTGCTCCTCCACATCAACTACTTCAAGTAACAACCTGGATAAAGTCACATCTTCTTTAGAATTAAGAATTAGTGGTAACAAAAATTGCACGATTAATGTCCATGTTATTCCAAAATTAATAATAGGATTAGTTAAGTTAACGATGAAAAGTACTATGTAATTTTTACGTTATGTTATGATAGAGTTGTGTTTTATTTATAATAAATTTATGAAATAATATAATTGTTATTTCGCGGCCGCTGCTAATAGCAACGGCCGTAAAAGTAATTTCGCGACCGCTGCTAAGAGCGACGGCCGCGAAATTTAAGTTCGCGACCCAAATAGCGTCCGTATTTCTGTCTTTTTGACACGGTTGCCCAAAAACATATTTTTTTAACAAATTACAGAAAATTAATGCTTAAGCCAAATCGACTTCTGAAAAAGGATTTTTGAACAAGAAAGAAAGATCTTCAAGGCTATTCGAGTCTCATACTGATTGGTCGTTGACTGACTAATCCCCATGCAGCTAAAATAAAACTTTAAAGCAAGTACTATGGAAACACTGGACAACTTCGGTGGAAAAATGCACTATCACTAGAAACACCCCACTACACCGAAACACTTGATTTACACTGCTGACGCGTTTCGAACACAATGTGCTCATTATCAAAGCCGAAGCTGAAACTTAAAACTTAGCTTCGGCTTTGATAATGAGCACATTGTGTTCGAAACACGTCAGCAGTGTAAATCAAGTGTTTCGGTGTAGTGGGGTGTCTCTAGTGATAGTGTTTAAAGCAAGTATCAATAGGACTACTACGGCAGCGCCATCTGCCGTAGTTTCTCGTACAGTCGAAAGCCTGATTCTTTGTCTTTAATTTAAGACCACGCTCATCCAAATCGGTTAAGAAAATAATGTCAGACTTATTCCCAAAAATATTTTGTGCGTTTTTTTTTGGGACACCCGATATATTTTAAGTTTTGTTTTATTGCAATTATTAATTTTAACCTGCTCTACATTTAAATATATTTCGATTTTTCAACGACTTGTGTAATTATTATAAATCGGCATGATGCTTTTCCAGGGCACTGTGTCATTACAATATGTTTTGTATGAAAAATACTTGAATACGCGCAATAACTACTAATGTTTAGTATTTTTGAGCGTATTTAAGAATATTTTTTATGCAAAACATATTGTGGTGTCAGCCAAAATATTAACCTGACAGAAGGATATACAGGGTGTCCCAATTGTCTGTATTCGGTCGATATTTGCATTACCATTAGAGACAGCGGAAAAGTTCTAGAGGATCAAACAAGGCACATATTTAAAATATATTAATGTATACAGGGTGTTTCCCTAAGGAATAACGACACAAACATAGGTTTTTTGAAATGGCACAACCCTGTTTGTATATATTTTTTTGGATTCTACTATGAATTTTAAGTGACATTTACCAATCATATTTTCCTCTGAAGTGAATAGTTTGAAAGACATTGGCAATTTTATAGGAAAAATTACTTTTGCGGTACTTGTTTTAAAAAATCACCCAACAAGCAATTTTCAACCTTTACTTTTGGAAATTCTGCAAGTTATTAAGGAAGGTTTGGTCTACCCTTCATGCTCTTGCAAACAGTCCTAAGCTTGTATCCAATAACATCATGAACTTTTGAATGTTTAGACGTTAAAATCTTGATATTTTCAAATTACACCACTATTAAATGTTATAACCATCAGTTGTAAAATTAAATTTGCTTTCATCTGATATAACATATCCCTATATTCAAGCCTTGTATTTTTCGTCTTGTTCGTTAAAATACAATTTTCATAATTTTTTACTTTAAAACCTATGTTTGTGTCGTTACTCCTTAGGCAAACACCCTGTATACATAAATGTTTTTTAAAAATGTGCTTTGTTTGATTCTCTACAACTTTGGATTTAACAATTTTTCGCTCTCTCTAATGATAATGGAGATATCGACCGAATACAGACAATTGGGACATCCTGTATTTAAAAAAGGCGCAATTTTATTGAAATCTCTGTCAGCGCTAGTCTCGTGGAACAGTCGACCAAACAAGTTTTGCCGATACAATATTGTATAGTTAGTTGCTTATCTATTCGGCTATCGGGGGTTGAGATGGGCATAACGATATACGAGGTCGTATCGATATAAATTTTCAATATCGATTATATCGATACGATTTTCCTAGTAAAATTTTGTATTACCGATTTTGACGATAAGTGTCTCTACGCATTTATAAACGATTCTGTGAAAACATTTAATAACATGGCCAAAAAAATTGTATTTTTTTATAAAAATGTAACAAGAAATTTACAACCACCGTCTACTACCCGCAGGCCCACAGATCACACACAAATGTCAACAGCAACGCTCCCTAAATAAATAGAGCCTGGTGCACTGCTCAAATTAAAAATTTAGTCATTATTATTAAGTACATAATAATCGAAAGGCAGAATACGAATTTTTTTTAACCGATTCACCCAAGGTATATGGAGATTTACTAGGTATGCTAAGGCTGTACTTCGCGACAAAAGCAGGATGTGACGTCACTGGTGGAACTTGAGGGCGGCAAATTTGAAATTCTCGCCCATGTTGACAGCATACATTAACGTAAAATAGAGCAATAAATATTCACTTCCCTATCACTAGAAACACTCCACAACACCGAAAGAAGTTTATCAAACAGCTACAAAGAGTTTCGAACACAACGCGCTCGTTATCAAAGCCAAAATTTTGTTTTGAACTGAAATTGTCAATTGCTTTTCGAGTTTCATGAGCTTGACACTGACATTTGCTGACATTACTAGTTTTCACTCGCCTCGTTTGTGAGTGTGCCGTGATCTTCCACCAATGACGTCAAAAACGATCACGTGACCGCGCTGACAGCCCCATAAGCTTTAGCATACCTAGTAAACTCCACATACCTTGGATACACCGTTTTTCGTCTTGTATCGATATGTCCATCTCTAACCGGCGGGCGATTTGAATTTCTCCTTGAAAACATGGCGGCCGACTTGTTCAGTCAGTTGTAATTTGTTTTTATTATTCTTTGCACCGATTTTCTTAATCTGCAATAACGATTTATTTATTAACTGTTAAACATTCGTGTGATAACATTGCCAAAAAAATTGTATTTTTATAAAAATGTAACAAGAAATTTACAACCACCGTCTACTACCCGCAGGCCCACAGATCACACACAAATGTCAACAGCAACGCTCCCTAAATAAATAGAGCCTGGTGCACTGCTCAAATTAAAAATTTAGTCATTATTATTAAGTACATAATAATCGAAAGGCAGAATACGAATTTTTTTTAACCGATACACCGTTTTTCGTCTTGTATCGATATGCCCATCTCTAATCGGCGGCAGTGATGTTCAAGTCAGTACTTTCGTACTAGATCTAGTACTTTTGGAAGACGGAAAGTACTCTAGTACGCCCCAGCAAGATCTAGTACCCAGTCACATTTTTTTAAATTCATCGATTTCATTTCAAACTATCCAAAAAAAAGTTAAGAGTGGAATGACCCAAGATTGCAGAATCTCACTCTGCCCCAGCCCCAGAAGTCAGAACTCACAACTCAGCCGAGCTTCAGCTTCTGTCTCTCTCTCTCCTCTTGCAATGAACGTGAACGCGTGTCTGGACTCCGGTCTCCGGTCACAGCTTTTAGCTTTTGCAATTGGCTGCAGTGGCAATTGGCGCCACTGGCGGGTGTGTGAACGTATTTGGTGCGAGTGTAGTCGGTAAATGGTGTCAACGTCAACGTCAACTGTCAATGTCAATTAGTCAATTGTCACTTCACGTTCTGCTTTCCTTTCGTGGTTCTGCGTATCGTATCAGCGTATCACGTTTCGAAGTTTGAAGTGTTTTTTGGTGTCGAAGATGTGAGGTTATACGGAATGGATGTAAAAAACGTTACAAAAGTTCCTATATTGATATTGTTTGTTTAAACTAAATAGTTATTTTTCTGTTTGATGCTTGCTGTTGCATTTATCATTGTTATATTTGTTGACACTTAACTACTTAAATAGTTATTTTTCTGTTCGATATTTTCTGATACTTCATAGGTACCTATCTATTTATATTTTATTCAATGTTCCTTATGTATTACCTAACTAATAAGTATTTATGAAAAGAGATTTATGCTGATATATTTAAATTTCCAATAAATATATTAATATTTCACGTTACGATTTTATAAATATAAGTAATAATTCAAAGCCCATAACTGTGGCGCCATCTAGTACCCATTGCCCCGATCTAGTACTCAATCGCTAAAGATTCTGATACTCGGTAAAGTCGTGCTTGGAACATCACTGATCGGCGGGCGATTTGAATTTCTCCTTGAAAACATGGCGGCCGACTTGTTCAGTCAGTGTAATTTGTTTTTATTATTCTTTGCACCGATTTTCTTAATCTACAATAACGATTTATTTATTGACTGTTAAACATTCGTGTGATTGTTGTATTTTTGTGACTGATTTACGATTTACTTTTCATCGGTACTGGTACTTACCTAACCAATAAAATGGATGCAGCTTCGGTTAGATCTGCTTCAAAGTTGCCTTTGGAAAAAGTTAATTATTGTGAAATGTCAAGTTTTTCACGTCTTTCAGCAACTGTTTCGAAATTTTTTCAACATCTGCAATAAGAGTGCAATAATCTGAAGGTTAGTTTGAGGTGCATCAATACCTGCCCCCTAAAATCTCTTCGTGCTTTAATTTTTGAACCGAAGGAATTGTAATTTTTCTAAATTCCTGTTGAAGGTAAAAAGATAACCACCCCTAATTGGTTGATTTACAGGAAATTGTGGAAAGAATGGAAGCCGAGTCCCAAAAAGAACCTGACAATAGATCAAACAACTGGGAAGGACTGACCGACAACTAGACGGAGACCCCACCCCAGTATCTCATCACATGAATTTTTTAAGAGTTTTGCGAGTGGTTGTCATGGAACTGCAGCATCTATTTGGGTCTATGATCTACCGAGTGATCTACCCTATTGGAAAATGGCGTTCCTCGAAAGTGAGTTGCATTCACTTTTATTGCATGTCTCTTAATTCACAATATTCACCGGTTGTCGCCATCTATTTTTAAACGGAGTATGTATCCACATACAGAGCTGGGAAAGTTACTTTGAAATAGTAACTATATACAGGGTGAGTCTAGTTGGACAAATCAGTCGCTCTAGCGCTTAAGATATTCAAATTGGAAATTCAATTTTTGGATATGTTGTAGCTGAGATGGTCCCCTACGCATGGGACCCATAAAGAAAGCTCCAGTTTTATTCAAACCGAAATTATTAAATAAAAACGAAGGCCTAAAAAATTCTTTTTCGATATTGTTGAATTTTTTAAGGTTATTTCGTTAGAGAATCATTTTCTCTTTATGGAAACATAATTTTTTGCAGAAAAAAGTTAATAATAACCGAGAGATAAATTATTTAAATAATAAAGATTTTTAATTATTTCCTAAAGAGAGCCACGCATGCCGTGATTTGAACAACTGAAAGGCAGTCTAGCTTATACTGCAGACTATACCCGGAATGACAAGTGCGTCAGTTGGAAATGTCATTTGCTTTCGTTTGTGGAAAAATCAAAGGAAAAATAATGCAAAACTACGAGTTTTTGCCCTTTACTTTACAGATAATTAGGTAATTTTTATTGCTTGATGGATGTTTTGCTAAATTCGCCGAATACAAGTGTCTCGGGTTGTCACCCGATTGATGTTTTTTGGAGTCGAATGGTTCGACCAAGAAAAGCTATTCTCGTCAGCCAGAAAGCAATTGGCAATAGTTGCTAACAGTTTACATTGCTGTCATGCTGTCAAATATGGTGATTTTGTTGTTTTATTAAAAATTTAATATTTCTGCTGGCAATTTTTTCACACTTACGAAATGAAGATTTATCATCGGATGTTGAGGGGTCCAGCAAATGTTGAAGACACTCAACGTGTTGATATAATGAACAAAGACAGAAGCGGTGAGCCAAGCGAAACCAAGAAAATTCAACTCGAAGGGTGTAAACTTTAACTTGTCCTAATCGGGCCCCTCCAGTGTGAGAACCCGAGACACTTGTATTCGACGAATTTAGCAAAACATCCATCAAGCAATAAAAATTACCTAATTATCTGTAAAGAAAAGGGCAAAAACCCGTAGTTTTGCATTATTTTTTCACAAACGACCTCAAATGACATTTCCAACTGACACTTGTCGTTCTGGGTACAGTCTGCAGTATAAGCTAGACTGCCTTTCAGTTGTTCAAATCACGGCATGCGTGGCTTTCTTTAGGAATTAATTAAAAATCTTTATTATTTAAATAATTTGTCTCTCGGAGATTATTAACTTATTTCTACAAAAAATGATGTTTCCATAAAGAGAAAATTATTCTCTAACTAAATAACCTTAAAAAATTCAACAATATCGAAAAAAAAATTTTTAAGCCTTCGTTTTTATTTAATAATTTCGGTTTGAATAAAACTGGAGCTTTCCTTATGGGTCTCATGTGTAGGGGACCATATCAGCTACAACATATCCAAAAATTGAATTTCCAATTTCAATATCTTAAACGCTAGGCGACTGATTTGTCCAACTAGACTCACCCTGTATACTTTTCGAGTTACTTTTCATAGAAGTAACTTAAGTTACTGAAGTAACTAGATACACTAAAAAAAGAATTTAGTTGCAAGATACTTATGAAAAGTAACTAGATATAGTATCACTTTCAGAGTAACTAAGTTACTTTTAGTAATTAGATACTTTGAGATAAATACTTCTGTAAGTAACAAGATACATTATTTTAGTTACTTTTAACGTAATTTATGCCGATTTCATGCTGCAGCTGCACTGTGCAGGCACGTAGGGTAGGTACCTACGGTAGGTATTACTATTACTATATGAAAAAGTCAACCATAGCTTAAAATTTACCTATGGCCTATGCTATCAAACCATTTGTGTTTGCACTATCCTCCGTATCATATGGATCAGGCGATAACACCTTTGACTGGGCATTTTCATATTTCTAAGTTGTACTTCAAAAGCATATTTATTAGAGGAACGATGGGAATTGGAAAATGTACAATTTTAGTGCTAGTAGGTAGGTACTCCAATTTAGAAGGATTTACTTTTTAAAATCGGGATGCCTACTAGATTATGAATAATCGCATAAAAAGTAACTAGTTACTTTGAGAAACTATTTAAACACATAAAAAAGTAACTAAATACCTAAAAAGGAACTAGATACTTTTTGAAGTATTTAGTTACTTAGATAAAGTAACTAGTTACAAGTTACTAGATAAAGTAACTATAGTTCTGTTATTCTAAGACTTCCAGACTCCCATTAGCAGACCTAAAGACACACGTTTCATTTCCGTCGCGCTCTGGACCACAGCCGCCCGGCGTTGAACGTTTAACAACGTAGCTCGTAGTATTATTCAGGTATGTCTACCTTCGTTTAATCCAACGTACAGGAAAGAAAGCGAGAATAGCAGTGGGCGGTGCTCTCGAAGGTGCTCTCTAGTAGCGGTAGCCAGCGGATCTCAAACAGTTTTCTTTCAAGTTTGCATTCTTATAAATAGATACTTGTAAATATTATTGAGAAACTAAAATTTTTTTTTAGTTTTTGAGATTTGCAGTCCAATCTTATCAGAATTACTCATATGTTGTTACCTGACTTATTACCTGTTGTTTCATATACTCATTTTAATTCTAATAATCCTACCCATTTTCTAAAAATTACAAGAGGGAAATTGATGGTTTGATTATAAAATTATTCATATATTTGTTACAAAATAAGCTTGAATCTTTATTTCTAATCATCCCAATCTGATGAGTCCTGGCACTGTCCTCAAATAGATTTATAATCAGTTCCTCTTGCTTATCATATATAATATAACAAGAAGGTGTTTGATTATCCATTTGTTTGACTCGAGAATTGAACTACGACCGGAATAGTCTAAATGTTTTGTAGCTCTAAAGACAACGAGACGAAGTCGAGTTGTCTTTGGCTAAAAACATTTCGACTATTTCGGGAGTAGAAAATTCGAGAGTTTAACAAATTGATAATCTAACACCTTCGAGTTATATTCGGCAGATAATTCCACAAGAGCCTTGATTTTTGCAGTAAGTAATAATTTATTTATTAGGCACCCAAGTAGTTCATTTTGAATATAGCAAGCACGCATCTGTCAAATAAATGTCATGTTATGACACTTTGGGATGTGTTTTCAATATAATCAAAAGCTCTTGTCGAATTATCAATATAATCAAAGGCTCTTGTGGAATTATCATAAAAATCATTCTTAACAAATTTTTGATAATCTTCTAAAATTAATTTATCGCAGTGGTCCACGCATTTTTTCCAGACTTCTGGAGTTATGTGAGCCAATGCTTCTTTCCACATTCCCCGAACACCTTCGTCACTGTAGCCAGCTCTGCCAATATTACTGTCATAGTATTCCTTTGCTATCGTCCAAACATGTTCTATTGGGTTGTACTGGCAGTGATACGGTGGTAATCGAACAATTTGGTGCCCCGTCTTCGCAGCTATGTCATCAATAACGTACCGTTTTTGAAAAGAATAAAACAATTATGAGAAAAACAATTTAATTGTTTTGAATTGTCTCATAATCTTCAATTTCGCCAATCGAATCCAAAAATTCTTGTTTTTTGTGACTATTAGCAAAATCAAAAGTTAGGAACGATCCAAATCCCAGTAATGGTCTTTTCAATTTTATCATCACCTGGTTGTTGTTTGTTTCTATTTTGAAAATTCTACATTTCGGTACCTACTATTATTGATCCGTCATCTAGATGAATACTAGTAGCCACATTTGCAATTTTTATGATTTGAGGAATCAGAATTGTTTCACTCTTTAATTGAACATTCCATTTTGTCAAATGCTTTGATGAATTTTCTTTTCATCAATAAAAACTGGAATTGACGAAGTTTTTGTACGTCCTCCATACTGACACCATATATTTTGGTTGTCATCTTAAGCTAAGCTAAAATAATTAATAACAGAGATCCTAACCTCAAATTCAAAAAATAAATAGAAAATAATATAATCTTAAATTTACTTACAGCTTCAGCCAGTTCAATAAATAATCGCTTATTCTGATTTCTGGAATAAATAAACCATAAATAAAAATAAATAAACCAAATGACACCTGATGTTATTTACCACAACTGAGTTTACGTTCTGTAAGACTAACAAAGAGTAATTTTTTGATAGTTATATTGGCTATGCTGGTAAATTTAATTCTGGAAACTTCAAAAATACAGGCAGATTTGTGTGAAAGTAAAAATACGTAGGATTATATGAAAGAAGAATGTATAATTGGTTGCATTTCGTTTATGTATAGTAGTTGGATGGTGATTTTTCGTAAAGGGCGGTGGAATGGGATGTTACATTCAGCCCTGAGCGATTTCTGGTTCCATAATCGTGGAATCTGCTATTCTTTACAAATAGATCTCTGTTGTTAAATACAAAAACGGCACATTTATATATAAATACATGTAAAAGTCAATAGTTTTTCCTTAATGAATACATTTCTACAAGAATCACGTGGTCTTATATTAAATAGAATACGAATAAGTCGCTTTTGTAGGATACTAATCCTAATGGCCTCAACCGATCTACTTCATGCAACAAATACTCCGTATACATGCACACACTTAGCTCGAGCTAACTAAGCTCGGTACTTTTTAAACAGCGTTCCACAAGATTTTGCGGCGTTGGTGGCCTTTGAAATATAGATTGCCTATCTGATTTTGAGGGGATAACTATATTTCAAAGGCTACCAACGCCGCAAAATCTCGTGGAACGCTGTTTAAAAAGTACCGAGCTTAGTTAGCTCGAGCTAAGTGTGTGCATGTATACGGAGTAAAAGTTGTAGTTCATATGTGTATAGACAAGGGCGTAGTAGACATTTTAATTTAATGATTTTATATCTAGGATGTTATTTAGTTTAAGCAGTGCATAAGATGCTGATTTTAATTTTCCACTCACGTATTCTATTTGCTTGGACCAATTGAGCTTCCTATTGTCCACAAATGATCCTAGAAACTTCACGGACGTAAGGGGATCTTTTTTGTTAAAGTATAAACAAATGGTTTTATTTGCATTTAAAATTAGCCTATTTTTATGACACCAGGAGGTCATGTCCGTTGATACATTTCTTATAAGTACTTCCAAACATAACAAACATAATGCTCTCGTAATACTATGTGACTAGCGAGAAGACTGGCATTTATTTAATAAAGATATTCCTCAAACTTTTTCATTTCGGGGATCGTAGCTAAACCTCTGGAGTTAAAAGTTGGTTTTAAGATGCAGTCTTTTTCATATTGCAAAATGTCATCTTGTGTTGGAAATTTGTAACCCAGTAGCCCACTTTTTTTGTAGACTTTTTATAGTGTACTTATCATCATGAATATCTGTTATCAATCCGGGATAAAATCCATTGAAATACTTAAAAATTACAAAGTCATTAATATCAAATCTATTTGTCGGTTCTTCATCCTGCCCTTCCGGCGAGCTTCTGCTATACCAGTCGACTTCGTCACTGTCATACGCAGAATAAGAATCGCCACTTTCAGATTCAGTACCAGCAATCACATATTTCTTATTCTTCCTTTTTCCCTTGGTTTTCGTAATTTTTACCATCTTTTTTCCCTTTTCTCCAATATTTTCTTCTCTAGCACCTTCTATATTTGTTGGAAACAGGTAATCTCCACTACCCGTGAGCCCCGTTTCCCAAATACTAGATATTCATTTGTAATATTCTCTCTCAAAACTATGTCAAATCAAACAACGGTAACACTAGTACGGTATAAACATCAATCCATGCAGTCAGTTCCAGTACAATATTCAATAGTAATACGACGAGTAGTCTCTTGATTGCCGCGGGTTTTGACGTCCGAATGGCTGTCAACTGCGAGTCAAAATGGTAGATTTTTTTAGGCTAAAAAGAGGACGAGAGCTCGCTCGAGTTCTCTTTGGCCGAAAAAAGTCTACCATTTGACAAGTAGTGAATCCATGAGGACTCAACAAGGCAACCAAGAGACTACGAATCGTATTTTGCAGATTATTTTATAAATTAAAGTATTGATTGAGTAAGTAGTGTCAAGTTGACGTTGTAGTCTTATCACCGTAATCAGGATTACTGGTATGCTAAATGCTCCTTTGGATTGGTTCAATACTTAATGAATAAAATAATCAATAGTAATACGACGAGTAGTCTCTTGATTGCCGCGGGTTTTGACGTCCGAATGGCTGTCAACTACGAGTCAAAATGGTAGATTTTTTTAGGCTAAAAAGAGGACAAGTAGTGCATCCATGAGGACTTAACAAGGCAACCAAGAGACTACGAATCGTATTTTGCAGATTATTTTATAAATGAAATTATTGAGTAAGTAGTGTCAAGTTGACGTTGTAGCCTTATCGTATATAATACAACAAGTGGTCTCAATATTGCCGGCAATTTTTGTTACTTTGATGCAACGAACAGGCGTTGGGACGAAAATTTTCCAAAAATAACGCCTGCGAGTCATAATCAAAGTGACAAAAATTACCAAGATATTGAGACCATGAGTTGTATTCAGCAAGACAATTCAACGACTTGACGTTTCTCGTTTTTGACAACTGCCTGGCAATCACCACATGTACAAATTGCCAAATTAGTCACGCTGTGATTGGCTGAAGCAGTTAATTCGTATTGGTTTATAAAGTAAAAGTTGAATTGTCGTATACAGGGTGTTCGGTAGAAAACGCCCCACGCCATAGCTCCCTTATTTATGAACCGATTTTAAAAAAATTAAAAGGATTTCAAATGGCTGCTAAAATACTACAATCTGGGCGTATATACGCATTTTTCCAATGTCAACAAAAATGACTAACGACTACCAACTTTTGTTTTTCAAATTGCGACCTGCATATTTTTTGCTCCCATTTGATAGAGGACTTTTTTCTGAATTCATCCATACCATACAAGTCTTTTTTTCTTCAGCAATTTATGAGAGAAAAAATTATCAAGTGCTGAAATAAATAAATTAAGATCATTTGAAAAATTGCAAGTGTGCCATGAAACAATGAAAATGACGGTTTTCAAATGTCATTTAAGCGTCAGCGAGACAATTACTGACATTTTGGGCATTGTTAATCAAAAATATGGTAACATCACAAGGGGATAGTTGTACATAAATAGCTTTACTGATTAAAAACGCGTAGTAATTTCTAAAATTTATCTGCAGGAAAAACAAACAATACAAAAAACCAAATTTCAAAGTTTTTTATAAAACGCTGCATGAGTTATTTTACAAATAAAATTGCTCAAAGATATCTCCTTCATGTTCGATGCACAGCTCACATTCTTACTTCGCAAGCGGCGTTAAGTATCATGTTTTGAGGTAGGTATAGCTTAAATGACATTAGTTTGAAAACCGTCATTTTCATTGTTTCATGGCACACTTGCAATTTTTCAAATGATCTTAATTTATTTATTTCAGTACTTGATAATTTTTTCTCTCATAAATTGCTGTAGAAAAAAAGACTTGTATGGTATGGATGAATTCAGAAAAAAGTCCTCTATCAAATGGGAGCAAAAAATATGCAGGTCGCAATTTGAAAAACAAACGTTGGTAGTCGTTAGTCATTTTTGTTGACATTGGAAAAATTCGGATATACGCCCAGATTGTAGTATTTTAGCAGCCATTTGAAATACTTTTTATTTTTTTAAAATCGGTTCATAAATAAGGGAGCTATGGCGTGGGGCGTTTTCTACCGAACACCCTGTATAATTTATTAAGTGGTTGTTTTGATTTTCGGAAATCTCGACTGACATGTTGAGTTCCTTTATTGCGGCGGAAATCACCGCGAGTCGAAGACGAGCGGTTGATTTCCTAGCAGCAATAAAAGAACGAAACCTTCAGGAGAGATTTCCAAAGAAAATCAAAACACCACGAAATAAATTCAGCCAGAAAATCGCAATTTTATGGCGCGCTCCAAAATTTATTCAATAATATCAAGATATTCGTGGCAGTTGTAACTATAGAGATTGCAAAATAAACAAAATAGTTGAAAAATTGCAAAAATATTTTTGGCTGTGCTGTCAACTCAGGTAAACATTGATTGAATTATTTTAGATTTTATAATTTTGCATCTGCTAGGTTATTTAAGAAAATGGTTGCTAAACGTCCCAAGCATGTTACGATGGACAGATTGTTCCTGACTCTTAATCCTGGCTGGATGCTTCATCACTCAAATACATGGTATAAAAACTGCCCAGTAGGGCAAAATGAAATGGACAAATGGATGAAATCAGCAGAGCTAATGCCATAGGTATCGACACAATTTCAGTCATAACTAGCCATCCACCACTCAGATCAACGGCAGTGTTCCAATTAGCAAGAAAAGGAGTAGGGGAAATCCAATTAATAAAAATGAGTGGACATTCCAGTATAACATCCCTGAAACCATATATCCAGCTCGACAAGGATCATCATAAAGGAATGGTGCTAAAACTACGAGGAGAGCAAGAAAGAACTGATGATGCAGATGAAGCTGGAGCAAGATCAAAACATGAAATGAAAAGCATTACAAGCGACTCGATAGTTGAAGAATTGTTGACTGTCACTACAGCTTCTTCCCCGTCGCAGAAACGACAGAATCAACAAATTTATAATAACTGTGTGTTTCACTGCAATTCAATGAACATGTAATTCAATTTTCATTTTCTTTGTTGATGTGGAGTTGTTTTAACACTAATAAATAATTAAAACACTATACGGTGGTTTTTGGAAATCAGGACGAGAGTGATTTCCGGAAATCAGCACGAGAGTGATTTCCGGAAATCAGCACATGTGCATGATTTCCAGTTTAATCAAAATTTTATTGGCTGATACGTTAAAAATTCTAAAAAGCGATTGGTTCATATTTATAAAATGCGATTTTCACTGTAATCAGGATTACTGGTATGCTAAATGCTCCTTTGGATTGGTTCAATACTTAATGAATAAAATAATCATTTCAGAATGTATCTCTTTTTTAAGAACCAAAACTTGATCTTCATTTTCAAATGCTATATAGCTTTCGGGAATTGAGCATAAGTACACTGAGAAAAAATTATTGTACTCATAACCCACAATGCGTTAAACTATACTCGACGTAGTAGTTAAATATGCGCCAACGCCTACAACCAGGGTCATTCCATCCCAATTCATCAGACCCGAGGCGCTCATGTTCTCACATTGGGTTGAAAAATTCATTAATAAGTTACCCACTAGGGCAGTAACCAAAATTGGCAAAATCATCCCCTCAGCCCTTTGCGTTAAAAAAAAAATTGTAGCGAAAATTTTAAATTTTAGAGAAAACTACTATATGAAAAAAAATTCTACCTTAACCAATAATCAAAGATATTTCCGGAAATTGAATTGGAATAAATTCAACTTAGTTCTGGGCTTATTACGGCACTATTAGTTTAGTAATGAAAAGTTACAAAATGGCGAAATTGACATAAAAAAATTTGTATGAAATCTTAAATTTTCACTGATTTTAAATTTTTCTGTGAACACCTCAGGAAGTCCGAGAATATTGGCATCTCGCTAATGGATGCTCTCGTTCTTGATGTGTCTTCACGTATTTTTTCCATGGCCAACTAACACGCATGCCCGAGATAAATGGTTGTGCGCCAACACATATTTCTGAAATTAATTGAAACCGGCCTATTTCAAGGCCGATTTTGGTCATGTGGGACAGGTGTCAGGGCACTGGGCTTCCTGTCATTTTCTTTAGGCGACCAAATGCTACAAAGCAGGCCTAGGTTGATTTTTCACTTCGATGCATTTTGCAAGCTGTGCATTTTTTAAAATTAATAAAATCACGAATTTAATTTTTTGCTGCTTGCATTGAAACAATGAAATAATCTTTTTCACACATTCCTAGTGTACAGCATCCACAATTTACGAAAAGTCTGTAGTTTTATTATACCCGATAATGTGATATCAGGATTATTATCGTGAATTTCAATCTGAAAAAATCTCGGGTATTGGTCGGCGATACGATTTTTGTTACAGGACATTTACGTATTGTTGAATTCGGCTTTTCTCTTAATTTCTGTAGGATCGCTTATAAAGGGGTGCAAACTGCAAGGTATTTTGTTCTACTAGAAGGCTTGAATCATTTTCTTGCCCAATACAAGTATTAGTAAACCAAATTGCACACAATACCACTATTTCCATTATCAACAGACACCATCAAAGACGGATATCAGTAGGCTGAGTAGGCTGATTTTCCGCCGGGACAGTTATTGGACAATATCAAAATTAAAAAAAAAAGCAAATTTAGTATGTCACAACAGTGACTTTGCTTTTGCGACAGAGTGGCACTTTTTTGCCACTACCCATTGCAAGAATACCTGTGATCGCGTTGGAGGGACAATGGGGGTTTTTAGATTGTGGAGCAAAGAGGATGTCAATACAGAGTCTAATATGTCAAAGTGAATAAAAACATAACGCACGTGCAGGTTAGTTAAAAAGATCTCATTGGGTGAAAATCAGCTGTGACAGACATCCATCAGCCAATGACTGACCATTCTAGAGAACCAACATGCGCGCGCCGCTCAAGTAAAACTGAAAACGTCCATTAAACGTTTAGCAAAGCAGTCGAGTTTGCAGACAACTTCAGAAGATCAAATTCTGAATGTTAATAAACTATTTGAATTTACCCAGAAACATATTGTCGGCATCAAGACTTTCTTTGTTGAAAAAGAGACAGTGAAAGGAAACGCTGAAAGACAAGAAGAGCGCTTCAGAGCTGCCAGGACATTGAAAGACACTAGAAGTTTTCATTATTGCTTCGTTCCAATCGACAGTAAAACTCTTCTCTTAAAGCTCACCTCTAATTCAAATATTTCGAAAACTGTAGCCTTATTTTAATTTTATAATTATTGAATACAAATAATGATAACTGTGTTAATCAATATTATTGTTCGTCTTTGCACTTTCAAAATTTTGGGAAGTATTAACAGCAGTTCCTAAAAAATATGTGAATATTTAGAAAAATCGCCGTTCCCAAAATACTTCGAAGTGAAAAATCAAACTAGGCCTGCTTTGTAGCTCTTGGTCGCCTAAAGAAAATGACAGGAAGCCCAGTGCCCTGAGACCTGTCCCACATGACCAAAATCGGCCTTGAAATAGACCGTTTTCAGTTAATTTCAGAAATATGTGTTGGCACACAACTATTTATCTCGGGCATGCGTGTTAGTTGGCGATGGAAAAAAATACGTGAAGACACATCAAGAACGAGAGCATCCATCAGCGAGATGCCAATATTCTCGGACTTCCTGAGGTTTTCACAGAAAAATTTAAAATCAGTGAAAATTTAAGATTTCATACAAATTTTTTTATTTCGATTTCGCCATTTTGTAACTTTTCATTACTAAACTAATAGTGCCGTAATAAGCCCAGAACTAAGTTGAATTTAGTCCAATTCAATTCCAGGAAATATCTTTGATTATTGGATAAGGTAGAATTTTTTTTCACATAGTAGTTTTCTCTAAAATTTAAAATTTTCGCAACAAATTTTTTTTTAACGCAAAGGGCCGAGGGGATGATTTTGCCAATTTTGGTTACTGCCCTAGTGGGTAACTTATTAATAAATTTTTCAACCCAATGTGAGAACATGAGCGCCTCGGGTCTGGTGAATTGGGATGGAATGACCCACCAGTATCAGTTACCACTACAAAATGGTAAGCAGTTTATAGTACCATTTACTGCTACGTCGTAGTAAAACTGATATAATAAGATAGTACGATTTACCACTATGTCTTAGTAAATGTAAAACCCAATCAAGAGTGTTTTCTCACTTTAAAATGTGGATTCAATTGTTAATTAAAGTATTGAACAGTACATGCCAATCAGTAGATGATCCTCTTAGTACTATTAAAAACAACGACTAAATGGTAGATATAAACCGAAAGTTGTGCTTTAGTTACTATCTAATTAGATGTTAAGATTACTATGGTAGTGGGATAAAGAATACTAAAACTGTATGGTTCCACTTATTTATTATTAATACTTAAAAATACTAAATTTACATTTGGTAAGGTACTAAAACTAAATTCAAATCCTTGTTTTCGAATAGAAAGCAAGGATCAGAACGATACAACTTTGAATGATTAACAATTTCCATTTCAGTTTCTATTACTTCGTAAGCATTAAAGTGATGATTAAAACCTTCAGGTACTAGCTTTCTAACAACATAGTACACGAAACTTTTATCAACTATAACAATGTTTTCAATCTTGCCAAAATGTGGGCACATCTCATCAGCTATATCAAGGGATATTACTATCTATTAATATCTGATTGCTGAAACATATAATATACATAATTGGGTTCACGTCCGCCATTTTGTTATTAAAATAAAAGTTAAGCTTAAAAATTAAATAAAAAACAATTTTAGTCCGATATCCTCATTAACTTTTATTTCATATAATATACATTACAAAATGCCAATATTTATATGTATGTACTGAAAAAAGCTACTTATTTATGACCAAAAACATACGTAAAGTTCCAAGTCCCGATCTCGGTCCCGCTCAACATCAGAAACTAGGGAGGAAGTCGGTGTACTTGTACTTATACTTTTCTCTTCAACTCTTAAAGCACTGTCATCAGCTGACTCATCGATTACAACATTCGATTTCTGAAACAGAAGCGCTTTAGTAATGGTATTATTGGTGTTTAAACTCTCAATAAACATTAGGGAAAAATAATAGTATAAAGCGTAAAAGCGATATTTGTACAGAGTGTTCAAGAACAAGGGAAACGGTCAACTTCTGATTACGAATCATATATCTATGTATTAAGGATCTAATTACAAGTGCATTTTATGTCATGACTAATGAGCTAAGGGCACAAATCATAAGATGACGCTGATCGGAAGATTACTACAACATTACATCTTACATCTCACCATTGAGAACTTTCATGCGCAAATTGTCCTTGGTCATCCTGCCAGCGTCATCTCATGATTTGTGCACCTAAGACCATTGTATGTCGACGTAAATCAGTGACATAAATCCACGTAGAATTACATCCTAATCTGTTGACGTTCTGCGTTTCGGAAACAATCTGTATCCAAAAGAAAAAAGCAGCTTATCAAATCCTAAAAAGCCAAATCATGCTTCTGATTAGAAAATTCTACTGAATGACTGAATTAGGACAGTTCGTTCTAACAAGAATAATAATTGGAAACTATTGAATGAGATGATGTGGATAGGGGTAGGTATGCCAACACTCACGCTGATTAAATATTGTTCCCATTTACTTCTCAGTTTTGCTCTCAGACCAACCTGAGGAGCGAGTTGTTTAAAATCGTCTTCCTTCAATAGAAGAAACGAGCCGGGATCGGTACCATTCTCTAAAAACATTTCCGAAGTGAAATGCAGAAATATACAACGAAATTAGTTTTGAAACGAAAACCGCCATCAAGAAAGATTTTTTTCCTGCTACCGTACCGTACAGGTACCTAACTACCTACATTACAAAAAATTGGCAGTCTCAGAGACGGTAGAAACTTTACTTTTTCACAGAATTTGTAAACGTAGCATTTTACTTTAACCAAGTCAGAATCTGTAAGTCATTGCGCCCGGCGCACATTTACTAAAATTCTAAAGAAAAATGTTTTTCACCTCTAAAATGATATTTTTTGAAAACATGTCACTAAGGTTCTCGATTCGGTAATGCAACAGCTATCGAATTCGATAATAATAATAATATGCCATTTTGCTAAGAAAAATTCAAAAGCGGGAACCTTTGCCCCTAAAATGTCACCAAGGTTTTTGGTCCGCTCAATGCAACAGCTATCGAATCCAATAGCAAGAAAATGCCTTTTGATAAGAAAAATTCAAAAAAGGCCCTTTTGCCACTAAAATTACATTTTTCGAAAAAACGGTACTAAGGTTTTCGACTTGAAAAAAAATCAGCTATCAAATCTGGTAATAAAAATATACAATTATACATAGGTTTTTTCACAGTATCGATTTTTGACCAAAAGGGCACCATGTGTGAATACATTTTTAAAAGCTGGATTGGTAGAGCTTTCATATGGGGATGTGAAAAAAATTTCAGCCAGATCGGTCCAGTAGTTTGGGCTGTAGCGTGTTTACAGACACACAGACATTTTTCAAAAATCACTTTTTCGGTTCCCAGGACCCCGAAACGTAAAGATTTGTTGTTTTTGGCGATTCGATTTTTAGATTGATTTTAGTAACTGATCCGCGAAACGTAGAAGCTAAAAAGGTGTGATGAAGGTTTGAATTTGACTGAGAAAATTTTGCCAAACCATCTTTAGGGTGGTCCCTTTTTGATTTGCATTGATTCGGTGTTTTTTTTTCCTTTTTAAACTAATAAAATTATAATTATGACGAAAACCTTATGCTAAAATTTAAATTAAAGACACATTTCGCCGTAGCTATCTTGTCGCGACTAGACGACCAGATTTCAACAGCCTCTATCAGCGTGAAGAATACCTAAGTTTGAGTACAATATACACTGTGGCATATCTAAACTGAGTTCCACGAGACTTTGCAGCAGTAGTTACCCTTTTATGCCTCCCATGAAAATTAAAAGGGGAAACTATATTCTAAAGGAGCCCACTCCTGCAAAGTCCCGTGGAAAGTATAAAGTAAAAAAATTGGCAGTCTCGGAGACGGTAGAAACTTCTACTTTCTCACAGAATTTGTAAATATTGCAGTTAAGTGAAAGGTAGCAATATAAAAAAAAATCTAAGAAAAATATTTTTCACCCCTAAAACGACATTTTTTGAAAAAATGGCAGTAAAGTTTTCGATCCGGCAATGCAACAGCTATTCAATTCGATAATAGTAATATGCTTTTTTCCTAATAAAAATTCAAAAAGGGGCCCTTTTGCCCCTAAAATGGCAAATTTCGAAAAAATGGCACTAAAGTTTTTGAACCCTCAATGCAATAGCTATCAAATTCGATAGCAAGAAAACACAATTTAGCCAAGAAAAGTTCAAAAAAGAGCCCTTTTGGCACTAAAATGACATTTTTCGAAAAAATGCCACTAAGGTTTTCGACTTGAAAAAAAATCAGCTATCCAATTCGGCAATAAAAATATACTCTTATGCATAGGTTTTTTAAGTTGATGTGCCAAAAAGGCACTTCCCGTGGACCGATGTGGCTCAAAATCTAATCAGCACCTACAAATTCCCCACTAAATATGTGTGCCAAATTTCATCTCGATACGTTCAGTAGTTTGAGCTCCAGCGTGATCACAGACAGACACACAGACACAGACAGACATTTTTTAAAAACCACTTTTTTGGGTTCCCAGGACCCTGAAACGTAAAGATTTGATGTTTTTGGCGATTCGATTTTTCGGTCGATTTTAGTAACTGCTCCGCGAAGCGTAGAAGTTAAGAAGTATAAAAATTTTAAAAATGCTTCTATAAAATATTAAAGAATAAAAATGGAAGTTCTGTTTGTTTTTGTCAATGACAAGGCCAACACCAAGAAGAAACTTGTTATTTTATTCATTTCAGCTCTGATTTGGGCAAACATGGCGACTATGACGTTGCAGCGCGTTTCTGCTTTTATGAAACAGCTGTACCTAACCTACCCAAGCATTTTTTTCGATATCGCCGGCACTTCCTAAAATCCTAAATTAATGTTCAGGTTCATGACTTCATGATGATGGCAATAACAACACTTGTTAATTGTCATTATAGTGTTATAGTTACTACAATAAAGCATGTTAGAACGAGATTGCCCGTAAACCCACGTTGCCGTGGCTTCGCAGATTTTCAGGAAAACATGAGGAAAACCACCAGCCTGCACAACAACAGCCATCCTATCTAAAGACCATGACCACCACAATAAACGTTAACTTACCTTCAAAAACAGGAATCAGGTTTTCCAAACCCCAACTTTGTAGTAATTGTTCCATTTAATCATTTAAACACAACACAACGAAGAACAAAGAAACGCAACTCCACTTGACTTGATCCACACCACACAGCATCACATCACCATCACAATCCATGGTCCGTGATCATAATTAGTAATACTCCGCCAAGGCCACGAACATACGTCGTAATTGATCAAATTAGGTCAGATGACTTTCTAAGGGTCGTTGATTGGTTACATTTTGCCCGCCAATTTTACAGAAGTTACCAGGCACGCTTTAATAAGTAAACTCCACACCTTATGTAGTTGTAAAAGTCAGAGGATTGTAGTGGTAAAATTTACTGCTTGCCAGATTGGTGCAGTAACTTCTGGCAAACGTTGATAAAAACAGTCTGTTAGTGATAAATAGGTAATGTTGAGTAAACATCACTATACGCCGTAACTATTTCGTTGTGGTACTAAGAACCTAGGTTCTACTAAAAATTGCGCAAATTTGCAGTTACTGTTATGGATTTTTGAGTAAACTCAAACAAATTCAAGCTACTGCTACAAACCGTAAAAAGACAAAATCAAATTTTTCTCAGTGTACATATTTATCAATATCAATAAATGTCCAAAACTTAGGGCTGAAGGCGTTTTACTTCGACATGTACTTCGAGTACTTCCAAATGAAGTGTACACCTACTTCGAGTAGTGAACCGCCCCTCAGGATTATACATGTTGGAATAAAATTATTATTTATGTATTTTTTCTGGCTTGGTGCTACCTACCCATGACGCCTCTAAGGAGTGATTGTTTGGTTGATGGATTAGCCGCCCCTGAGAGCAACTTGGAGGAAACAAGGAAAAAAGGAAAGGACATCAGAGGACATCATTTTGAGCGGCTTCGAGGATATCTGTAAAAAATCTGGTGTATTTTGGAAGAATTGTTAATGAGCAGAATTATGTCTGCGGTTTACCTCCTGCTTGCTGTTCCATAGAAACTTCAGGGCCAGAGGCCGAATTGGGGTGAGTAGAATGCCCTCTTATTTTCGGAATGTAAAATTGTCGTATCGATCACTTGGCTATAGGAGTTGAGAGCTCTAACTATTGTAGGTGCCAAGATCGGGTAATACTTATTATTATTATACATAATCCATATTAAACTAGTTAATAATCGACGTTTCGACGGTCGATTCGTGACGTTTTTCAGGGCGGATTTCAGAATGTTTGAGATGTATATTTTTTGCTTTAGGTAGATAGATAGATAGATAGATAGATAGATAGTTTATTCATCGTGAGCACTACAAGTTGTAGAATGGATTCGTCAATAACAAAGTAATAAGAAATAATAAGTAAATACATAACATAGGTACATTGTACATTATGGGTAACATTTTTTTCGAATTTAATAAAAAGTCACACTTTTCCAAAAAACCAGAATTTGTTCCAGCAAGCAGAATCGTAAAACGTTTACCTTCACTGATAATTTTGCTTGGGTTACTTTTCAGGTCAGATTCATGTACCCAACGGCGAACCTGGGATCCATTTTGATAGACCCAGGTTTCATCAAGGAACACAAATCTGTAAAACTGTAAGGGCTTGTTCACAACCACTTTACGTACGTAACGTAACAAACTTTAACAATGGTCAACAATTGTTCATGACAGCTTCTGACTTTTCTAGTAATTGTTGACGATTGTTAAACTTTGTTATGTCACGTACGTAAAGTGGTTGTGAATGAGGTTTAAGACTGTAAAAACTTACGAAGAAATTTAATTTTGGCTGCGACGACACGTTTTTGTTCGCATAACTGCTCGCGTCCATCCTCTTTTTTGAATCTGTATCCCATTGACTTTAAAATTTTGTGTAAAGTTGTCCTTTGTCCTTTAAATTCCAAATGCGCTTTCGCGTAAACCAAAAGAGTGTCGAGTGTAAAATACTAATTTTTCAAATTGTATTGCCAAATTTGTCGTTGCAGATCTTTCCGAAACATATAATTTAGAAAAATATCAGATTTTGGCCTTTGCCAACATTCGTTGGGTTTCAAATTTTGTGGTCCTTGTCTCAAAGTCTCCATTACTACTGTTTTGCCAACCTAAAAAGTAACGTTATAAAAAACACCCCCGCAAAAAAAGAATTAATTGGTACTCCAAATATATTCATCACCCGTCTGCGCACGTCTGTATCATTTAGATCTGGGCGAGCTTCTTTAATTTGCTTAAAGCACCTGATGATCTGTCTTTTTTGTTCGATACTGATTACTTTTGGCATCTCTGTAATCTCAATAATTACAATGACTGTAAAAATCAACAATTAAATGTAAATGTGATAACACGGCTAAAAGTTTCCCTGAGACAGGAGTTCAGTTACTAAATAGTGACCAACTTTGAAAAACCAAACCACAGCCTACTGCCGTCCGTTTTGGTCGCGAATAGAGTATATCAGGTGTCACTAATAATGTAATATGTTCAAAGGAGTGCCCCAAGGGTCAATTTTGGGCCCTGTTTTATTCAGTCTTTTTATAAATGATCTACCTGAGCAAGTATCTTTAGATGCTGGTAAAATGATAATTTACGCGGACGACACAAATGCAATTATATCAGACGCAGACTATAAGGAGTTGATAGTTACAGGGCTTCCAGCGCCAATTTTGTAAAAATAAATGATAAAAATGACTGACTAGTTCCAAAAAATTGACCCAAAAAATGACCTCGGTAAATAAGAAAAAGACAATGGCCGGTATGAATAAACGGTAACAAAGCCTTTGCTCATAGTTATATCCTTTTCTCGTGCACGAAAATCTTATATTTGTATCTTTTATTAATGCAAGTATGAGTATCTTGTAACACTTTATTCATTCCAGCCAATGGCTGGTATCAATAGTGTTACAAGATGCTCATACTTGCATTAATAAAGGATGCAAATATAAGATTTTCGTGCACGAGAAAAGGATAGAACTATGAGCAAAGGCTTTGTTACCGTTTATTCATACCAGCCATTAAATGAAAGAAAACTGACATAATGGTCGGTATGAATAAACGGTAACAAAGCTTTTGCTTATCCTTTTCTCGCACACGAGGAGCCTATATTTGCATCCTTTGGTAATGGGAGTGTGAGCATCTTGTAATACTTGACTGGTATGAATAGTGTTACAGGATGCTCATACTTGTATTAATAAAGGATACAAATACAACTTTCTCGTGCACGAGAAAAAGGATAGCTTAGTTACCGCTTATTCATACCTGCCATTTATTCATACCTGCCAATGGCTGGTATGAATAAAGAGTTACAAGATGCTCATACTCCCATTAACAAAGGATGCAAATATAAGTTTTTCGTGCACGAGAAAAGGATAGAACTATAAGCAAAAGCTTTGTTACCGTTTATTCATTCCTGCCAATATTCGAAAGCAACACAAGTTAACACAATTTTATTGCAGGTGTTGCAAATAAACAATTTCTAAAACTAACAACTACATAAGCAATTTTTTATTTCTTGACCAGAAAAGTATCAATTAAGGTGCTTAGTTTTTAATTTTCAGTGGCTTAGAGTGGATCGACCCATCAATAACTTATCATTTGCGGAGAAAATCTATTTTAGTCCAAAAAAATGACAATAAATAACCTAGATGTGAAAAAAATGACTTTAAATGACTAATAAAAAAATAAATGACTATAAATGATTTAAATGACTTCACTGGAAGCCCTGTGGTTACTTGCAATGCAGTATCTGATAGATGCAAAGAAAACAATTTGCTTTTGAATATTGGGAAAACATACATAATGAAATTCTTGCCAAAAAATGTGTTCTCGGGAAGTTTGTAATTTGATCAAACTGGATTTTTGCGAGATCATGACACTGCCAGACCTCTCCAAAATACAATACCTATTAACAGAAATTTCACATTATCACATAAAAAACGAACCAACTCAAAAACGAGAGCAGCTGTCGACATGAATCTTTAAAGTGCACAAAACACTGGAAATAACGGAGCCCTGTCAGATTATGACTTTTCAAAATCAAACTGAAACGAGTGACGTCCGCCAAAAATTATCGAGATGGCGCAACGGGATGTACACACTAAGGTCACTGGATTTCTCTCTTTGGAGAGGTACGGCAAACGGTATGGAGATATAACAGGAAACATATCTCTTTCTTTCCTAAGTTTTGTGTCATTATCAGTTTATGCCATCGTTTCGTTAGCATTTATTCTAGCTTCCTCAGGGTCTACAAAAACTATACTATGTAACATTTACTGCGGATACATGCACACACTTAGCTCGAGCTAACTAAGCTCGATACTTTTTAAACAGCGTTCCACGAGACTTTTTGGCGGTAGTGGCCTTTGAAATATAGTTTTCCATTCGAAATTAAATGGGTGAACTATATTTCAAAGGCTGTCACCGCCGCAAAATCTTGTGGGACGCTGTTTAAAAAGTTTCGAGCTTAGTTAGCTCGAGCTAAGTGTGTGCATGTATCCGCAGTAATTGTTTCTTAAAATTTAAATTTATAACACCTTTATTCTATTTCACTCACCTCACCACGTGCTTTAATCCATTAAATCCATCAAGATTCTCAAATTTCATTAATGTTGACATCTAAAGATTGAAGGTTAAATTTTAAATTTTAGGTTATGTATCTATCAAATTGTAATTCGTTAATATCCAAAACATCCAAATAGAAATTAATACATAAATTTAACCCTCAATTTTTAGGTGTCAACATTAATGAAATGAATCTTGATGGATTTAATGGATTAAACCACGTGGTGAGGTGAGTGAAATAGAATAAAGGTGTTATAAATTTAGATTTTAAGGAACAATGTTACATAGTATAATTTTTGTAGACCCTGAAGAAGCTAGAATAAATGCTAACGAAACGTTGGCATAAACTACAATAGTTTAATCTTCATTTCATCAACGATACTGCCCTTTTCTTCGATACATCTTCGTACTTGGAATATCTCTTTATCTTTTAAGTTTGTACGAAAATGACTTTAGATGTCAGAAAAATTACTTAAAGTTGACAGTTGTTTGTAAAATAGCTGCTTAGAAGTGCTTACAAAGTCTATTTTTGCTTATTTTGCAATATATTTCCCATATATTATTATGGTTTTATAGTGGATCCCTTTATTAACCGTTCAGTGTCATGCCTAGACGTTACCTACTTTATAAAATAAACGCAAGACGTTTTCGAAATGTCAGACAGCGAAGATGCTTATTTCTGTTCTGCGGCTATTAAATGGTTTGTTTTTAATAACAGTCATAAGCTATTGTCAAGGGAATATCACGTTCGTCCCATTAACGCAGAAAGACATATTTGGTGAATTTCATCACTTGTATAAACAATTGAGGAAGTACTTACCCGCAGCGCTTTTTTGAATATTTGCGGATGGAGCTTACCAGCTTGGACTATATTTTGACAAAAATTGAACCCAATCTTATAAAATGTTGGAACAATTGCCACAATAACCCTATATCTGCAGAAGAACAACTAGTGATAACGCTTAGGTATGTAAGTCTTTATTTATAATTGAGGAATTAATAATCGTAGACAAATTGCACCACAAGTTCTTGAACTTTGGCTCTAAACTGCAATTTCTTTAATGGTTCCATATTTTGGATATGTGGAATTATACTTTCAAAGAAACACCTATCTTCGTCCGTTATTTTGCTTCGATTGGCCTTTCTTGTTTATCTTTCATCAGTTTTAACTTCTCTTTCTCAACATTCAATAAAGCTTGCCCCCATCTTTTGGGGCCTTCCTCTACCTTGATTCAAGAATAACCCTCGGTTCAGCAGGAGATTGACTTTTCAAGCTTCCTACATAATTTTCAAGGGGTGAATTATTGTATAGTTCGGAGGACAAACAAGTCATCTGGGAATCTTCAACAATACTCTCACTACCGAAACCATCTTCATCCGAAACATTCTCTGTTAAAGCCATACTGAAGAGAAAAAGCGTCAAAAATTATTGTGAACAATAGGCTCGAAAGTCGTATCGTTGAAAAGTTCATTCTTTGCTTAACCGTAAGAGGGGAACATATTTGTGGCTTCACTTACCTTTTTTAAGAAATAAAATAAAATTGTGGCTCTTTGACAGCATTTTTGCCGGAAATGCCATTTTGTTTTTACGGATAGGTCGCCTTCGGCAAAGCCTCGCCACTATCCGCTTTGGCGTAGTATTGCATCTGAGAAGCTCGTGGAATTTTTTTTCTAGTGGATATTGCATTTTCTCTAAGGGAAAAGGGGAATGGAACATTTTCGGGACACCCCCGATTTTATTGACCATTTTCCATGTCACTTTGACAGGACGGGGGGGTCCGGGGGATTTTTAACAGTAATAATTTATACTTCAATAAGATATTAAACACAATTTTTTATTTAAATAAAAATACTTAATTATAATGATAATGGTGCACCCCACCAACAACATGATGATCGGATGCACCTCCGCCACCACGACGCTGGATAGCCAGCTTTCTGGCGTATAATATTTTTCTCCTGTAAAGAAAGGATAAAAAAATATTATACTAAACTGAAATAAAATAGGTCATATAGCCGAATTGTTAACTATACTTACATTTCTTTCTTTGACAATTCTATCTCCTTTTGCGCAGGTGGTTGCTATGGGAAGAAAGAAAATGCGTTGAAATTAAAATAAACGTTTTAATTTTTACCTGAACGGCGGAGGCGGCTGCCGCTACTTCGCCTTCTCCACTCTCCATATATATTGTTAGGTATAATCTAAAGTAAATAATTTGTGCTCGAAGCTATCTATAATATTAGCTTACTTGCTCAATCGCCGGTGGAGATGATGATCGCGGCGGTGGCGTATCTTGTAGCTGATGGTTTTCATTAGTCTGTAAATAAAAACGTACCGTTTTTTCTTAAATTACCTAAATGAATTGTTGAAACATGGACTTACTTTAATGATATCACCCATTTTTCTATACTAAATTCAAATTGATGAATTTAAGTTTTAGGTTAAAGTTCTTGTCAAAAGAAGATTTTTTTCTGTCAAAAAGGGAAGGAACGCCACACCAAATCGTCGCAAATCAAAGGCAGACTTAGGGGCCAATTCCAAGTCAGGGTTGCGACCGATGCAAATTACCGGAGCAGCGCAAAGTTGCGTCGGTGATTTGCGACCGCACTGCTCCGCTAGTTGCCACGGAATTCCAAGTCTTATCACGCTGCGTCACCGTAGCAAAGCAGGCCGGTCGCAACGTCTACGCAAACTTGACATTTGAATTTGTTTGTTGGCGCCCCAGTTCGTGAAAATGAGTAAAACGTAAGTATTTTTACCAGAATTCGTCTTATTTTTCCTTCAATAATAAATGGCACGATGAAAATTGAAGAAACCAAGATCCAAAAATTTCACTTCCACTGAAGTAGAAATTCTTGTCGATGAAATTACAAAGAAGTGGGGGTTGCTTTATGGGTCATTAATAGGGCCCAAACTAACCCAATTCCATCGAGATTGTGCGTGGGAGCAGGTCTTGGGGGCGGTCTATACGGTTGCTCCTACAAGAAGAACGGTGCCAGATATAAAGAAAAAATTTAAGGATTTTAAGAATCGGGGAACAAATCATATGCAAAACGCGCAAACAACGGTGTGGCGGCCGCCATACTTGAATTTTGTGATGGTCGCAAACACTTGCACCACCTTTCTAGTAGGTGCAAAATATCGAAGCAACGCCGTGCGTCAACTTTGACTTGCAACACACTTGGAATTGGTCGCATCTGAGTTACGCCGCTTTCATATTTGCGTCGGTCGCAACCGTGACTTGGAATTGGCCCCTTACCCCAATTGGATTTTATTAAAGTAACTGGAACATCATAGATCTTCTAGCGCAGCGTAATGTACCGTCAACCGGGGATATATCGGACGATATTTTCAATTATCTGCCTGTATTTCTTTTGTTAAACGAAATTAAAGCTAACTAATGCAATCTCTAGTAAGAAGTTAACCTAGGGGCCAATTCCAAGTCACGGTTGCGACCGACGCAAATATGAAAGCGGCGTAACTCAGATGCGACCAATTCCAAGTGTGTTGCAAGTCAAAGTTGACGCACGGCGTTGCTTCGATATTTTGCACCTACTAGAAAGGTGGTGCAAGTGTTTGCGACCATCACAAAATTCAAGTATGGCGGCCGCCACACCGTTGTTTGCGCGTTTTGCATATGATTTGTTCCCCGATTCTTAAAATCCTTAAATTTTTTCTTTATATCTGGCACCGTTCTTCTTGTAGGAGCAACCGTATAGACCGCCCCCAAGACCTGCTCCCACGCACAATCTCGATGGAATTGGGTTAGTTTGGGCCCTTTTAATGACCCATAAAGCAACCCCCACTTCTTTGTAATTTCATCGACAAGAATTTCTACTTCAGTAGAAGTGAAATTTTTGGATCTTGGTTTCTTCAATTTTCATCGTGCCATTTATTATTGAAGGAAAAATAAGACGAATTCTGGTAAAAATACTTACGTTTTACTCATTTTCACGAACTGGGGCGCCAACAAACAAATTCAAATGTCAAGTTTGCGTCGACGTTGCGACCGGCCTGCTTTGCTACGGTGACGCAGCGTGATAAGACTTGGAATTCCGTGGCAACTAGCGGAGCAGTGCGGTTGCAAATCACCGACGCAACTTTGCGCTGCTCCGGTAATTTGCATCGGTCGCAACTCTAACTTGGAATTGGCCCCCTAGTAAACACATTTACATAAATAAATCTTTTAAAAGTTGTCACGGTTACTATAATTTTTTTTTTTAATTGCGTCCGATATAACCCGGGGTTTGGGGTAATATCGGACGACTCAACTTTTACATTGGAAAAGTACCTTTTAAGCCTGCTATTCGGTATAGGTTTGGTCAGAAACCTTTATCGGACATTTTACACGAAAAAAAATTTTTTTTTGGCCATGCAGGGTACAGGGTGATGTAGTAAAATCGATATAATAGAAATAAACGTCTTTATTCATAAAACAGATTATTGTAGGAACTTAAAAAAATAAAAAAAAATAAACTTCATGCATTAGATAAAAAACGAAAAAAAAAACATTCTGAAAAAGTAAGTAGGTACCTAGGTGGTACCTATTTGATCCCTCAACACAACTGCAGACCTTCAAACACATGAACACCGCGATGGATTTTAGGCGCAGTTAAAATACTGTGGACTTGTTGAAGTTTGATTTTACTCTTATCTTCAACGTCCGGAAAAACAAAGGAATCTTTGTGACCCTTATAGGATCTAAGGCAATTCACAGCAATATAATTTTTTGCAATCATTTCAATTCGCGCAACGAATTCTTTGGTCGTTTCTTTCTTGGACCCTTCATTGTACAAAAACTTAACTAAAGCAAGACAGCCTTCTTGTAATGTATCACAGGTTACTGGAAGTTCAACGTTCGGTACTTCCGACGTGGAATCATCGTCCGGCACTTCAGACATAGAATCATCGTTAAGACTATCGTTTTCTAAAAAGATCACGGAGTTTGTAGTGTCATTATTGGTTTTTTCTTGAGACGTAGATGGGTTTCCATTAATGACATCTTCTTGAGATGTAGATACAGTTGACGTACCACCATTCACTTCGCACAGGTCTTCAAGGCCCACCGATTTGCCAGCGGGGACGTTAATCTTCGACTTGCGCTTGGGTCTAGTCGAGGTTTGATCCAAAGGAGCAACAATCGCGTTCATCACTTCTGTAAACGACGTCCTCATTGTATCTTCTGTGCCTCCTGCTGGTCGTTTCTGAATCCTTTTCAAAACTTGTTCTGGATCGAATGGGATTATGCCCGTTGCTCGGAAACCAGACACTATATTATTCGACATGCGATCCTTCGATTTTTCCAGAAGCTTCTTCAGCAGAGAAGGAAAGACAGATTTCGGCACAACTCCTTTATGGGTCCGTTTCCATTCGGTCAGAATTTCTCGCCACACCCGTTTGAGCGGACCAAACACTGCAACATCCAGGGGCTGACATAAGTGTGTCGAATTCTTCGGCAAAAATACAAATTGAATGTTGTTTTCTGTGCCACTTTTGATAATGCTGTAGGAAAGATGGCTTGCCAGGTTGTCGCAAATAAGAACCTTCTTGCCCTCCTTTCGTCGCAGATAGGGAAGGGCTGTTTTGAGGAACCAGTCCTCAAAACATTGAGTGTCGAACCAACCACTTTTTGTCCTGTTATATTGCGAGTTTTCGGGACCACCTTCTATCCAGTCTGGCTAGAGGTTTGTACTTTTGTACACAACATATGGAGGTAAACAAGTGCCATCTCCAGCTGCAGCGAACATAACAGATGTTGACATTTTGGAAAAATCGAGTATCCTTCGTGCATGTTTTTCTCCGCGAGGAATAAAAACTAGTTTTTTACCGGGATCATCTGTTAGGTTTGTTTCATCCATATTAACAATATTTTCAGGTGGAACCCCCTGGACTGTCTCGTTCAAGTGCTCAAAATATTCTTTAATCATATCTTCTGTGATGTCAGCTTTCACTCGTTTAATATTTTCACAATTACGGAGTGATAACTCGTTGTGTCGCCCCATAATGTGTTCAATCCAGTCATCACCAGGTCTATTATTGTCGAAACATTGTATATTTACGCCCTTACTGTTTAAATAATGGCGCACGAAGTCCTTGATTGCTTGCTTCTCAAAAGGATATCCGAATTTTCCTGCAGTAGTCATGGCATCTACTATCCAACGCTCTTCAGTCACAGACAAAATTGGGGGCCTCCCGAGTGTGTCAGAATGCTGACCTCTGTAAATATCGTAAAGGGTGCTTTTTGGTACCCCGTACATTTCTGCTGCCTGTTTGAATGAATAGTGGTTGTCCACCACTGCCAACAATGCCCTTTCCATGTCATCTTGGCGATAATTGCGCCGATAAGGCGTTCCTAGCTTATGACGGTGTTTTCGTGGCATGTCCGATATTACCCCTGAAAAACACAGTTTCTGTTAATTTCGATTTTTTGCGAAAAGGAAAGAGGCAAAATAAACTTTGAGGTTATGGGGGTCTTAATAAGACTGAAAACAAATATTAATCCAATTGCACCACATAGCTATCACGCACAGGGTTCACAGGCCAGAGGACACTATTTGGCTGTCTCAATTTTAGCGAAAAAAGTGACTCTAATAATTAATTTTTTGTGAGCTTACCTTGATTTTCCGATCGAGCGCGAAACAAGTGGACGATTGGTAGCTCATCTGTCAATCTAGGGATATTTCTGTTTAGTAACCGAACTGTCACCCAACAGCTTTAGCGCGCGCAAATTGAAATATAACCATATCGTCCGATATTACCCTTGCGATCCGATATATCCCCGGTTGACGGTATTCAACTGACATCGCTGCAATGGCAAATCGACGGCGAAGGACTAATAGCTCGTAACCCACAATTTTTCTTAAAGTTTTTTTACCACGAATGCATCATGTAACCCATCCTGCATCGTTCTAGGAATACCTCGTGAGCTACAAAAATTTATTTTGAAGTTTTATGATTAATTCGACCTCGTACGCGACAAAATAGCATTACCTTGAAATAGAGAATTGAGACGTTCTTTGCCCGTCCTGCATAATTTAGGTTTACGGGGTTACGAGCTATTAGTCCTGAGCCGTCGAAATTTAAAAATTTTCCCCCGTTCGTTTGACAAATTACTGCCAATAGAGAAAAAAAGTTTCATGGCCTAATAATACAGTCAATATGTTCTTTAAATGGCCTCTCGAGGGAAAGTTGTGGGGTAGTTTTGATTTCTTCCATTCTGTATGTTTTTTGGTGTGCTGAATCCGAATCTGAGGTTTGCCAACAAAATTTCGTGACGCAACATTGAAAAAAATGCAAAAAACTTTTAAAAATCTGATGTTTGGGCGGTTTTTCGCTTATAACTCGAAAACTATCAACTTTTCACAAACAACCTCCCTATTCAAAATGAAAGTAGATAAAATTTCCTACAAATACCACTATTTAAGTTTTTTCTCCGATGAATGGTTCGGGCTCAAGCGCTAGTTGAAAATTGGCGTATTTCGGCTGTCTCTGCAAAAATCCACTTTTTTACTACAAACCTACTATTTATTATTAAAGGCTGCCAATTAGTGAATTTTTCACACTTTTAAGTTTAATACAATGAAACAATGAAGACAGATTTCAACTGCTCTGCCATCCCCAAAAATTATTTTCAAATCGCATTGTATTTATTATGTGTAAATATAATTATTTCTTGTACGTCTTTTCATTTTATTTATTGTCTCTCGGTCTTTCCAAATGATTTTATAACTGCCCCGTGTGGTTTAGAAGTCCTATTTTCGTCCAATCGACTCCCCACCCCCACCTAAAAAACCATACCCACCGGCTATCTGCTCACTGCCAGCGGCAATGCGATGCGAATAAGGGTTAGAGTACATCGACAACAGCAGTGATAAAAATGGCTTCAAATGTGTGCTTTATTTGCGATGAAGTGCTGGATAATGATGTACAAAAGGTGACAACGGTGCGGGAAAAAGGTTTGCAAAAGTTTATCGAGTCAAGCAAAACGAGGAAGGATGGTGAGCATGTTCAGCTAAGTAAAAAATCTGCAGTTGAGGTTCATGAGGGGTGTCGTAAAAAATACAACAATGAAAGAATGATTACCGCTCATGTGAAGAAGCTGGAGCAGGGTAGGCAGCAAGTCAAAAGACGTTCTAATGAAGCACCTATGTTGTGTATCAGGTTCGAGTTTTGAAAGTGAAGGAAACTATCATAAAAAGAGCAGAAGAGCGTGGTGATGAATATGGACAAGCAATAATCAAACGTCTTTTGCCTGTCTCAGACTTGGTCGCCTCTGATTGTCAGTATCATAGTTTATGCATGAGAAAACTGTACAATCGCCCAAAAACAGAGGAGAAGAGAAAAAGCGGTCCATTCGCTAATGATGTTGAAGCAGCAATGGAAGATATCTACACTTATCTTGAAAATAGTGATGGAGAGTGCCAGTTTGTCGAAAGCATAGAGCCAGACCAAGAAGAGACAGAAGAAAGAGACGAACAAACTGAAGAAAGACACGATGGAGAAGGTATGTCTAATCTCACAATCTTATTTCGCAATAATTCATTTCTCCTTGAGATATGATCACAAGTTATTGCTTTCTCACCAACGCTTTCATTTTCCAGATGAACAAGCTTCGACGCTTTCGACACATCAATCCGCTCCTGTGCCAAGACCCACCGCATTCGAAGAACCTCAGCCAGGACCTTCTAATTAATTGCTCACAGTAATTATATAATCATATGTAGTGTGATACAATAATATGCAATAATTTTTCAGGATTTTTCGTTGGAATGTCAACCTTTGCGTAACTAAATTTCTACAATTGCGGACTTCCTTTAGTAATTTAAATTAATTGTAATCTTTGAAAAAATGTTCTGTAGCTTTACATATACAACCTAAATAAGATATTTGCATAGATCTAAGAGAAATTCACTAATTGACAGCCTTTAATAATGAATTATAAGTTTGGGGTGAAAAAAGAGGGTTTTTGCCGAGACAGCCGATGTACTCAAATTTTCAACTAGCGCTTGAGCCCGAACGGTTTGTCGGAGAAAAAATTTTAAATAGTGATATTTGTAGGAAATTTTACCAACTTTCATTTTGAATAGAGATGTTATTTACGAAAAGTTGATAGTTTTCGAGTTATAAGCGAAAAACCGCCCAAACATTAATTTTTTAAAGTTTTTTGCATTTTTTTCAATGTTGCGTCACGAAATTTTGTTGGCAAACCTCAGATTCGGATTCAGCACACCAAAAAACATATAGAATGGAAGAAATCAAAACTACCCCACAACTTTCCAGCGAAAAATACAACTTGACTGAACTATAATGCCTCGACTGATTCATCATCTCGAGTAGATAGGAGCGATTTCATTACCATCGAAAGCTAACGATTAACCGATGAGGAAGATAATCCATAATACTGCTTTTCATTATAGTAATGCGCAAGTGCGAAGTGTCGCGGGAAGTCGCAGAATTCGAAAAAGTCGGACCGCGTTTATTATTATAAACCAAAAATACACGATAAACACGAGTGTTACATAACCTCACGGCATACGTTACAAAGTGACAAACAGCCAGCTGCCCGCCAATGCGCCCAAACCTCGAACCTTGCAGCAAGAAAATTACTAAAAAAAGTTACTGTCCGACTATTTTAAAAAACGCGCTTCACAAACCCGAGCATGCGCCAATAACAATCACTAAAATGAAAAGTAGTATTGCGACAACGATCAACCCCGTTTTCGTAGGAAAATTATTACCCCGTTCTCGGCCAAGAACTTGCCGTGATACATTAACGTATGCCAGTAAATCTCGGTATAGAGATCGTTTAATAATTATTGTTCCTGGAAAACCATGTTACGGACTACTCGAGGCAATACGTCGTACGGCCTGATTGTCCCGGGACATCAATAGAGCAAACACACGTAGGTGCGTAATATTGTATAATATGCACAATATTTCGAAACTCTTTGTGTAATCTCAGCCGAAATTGTTTCAATCCTCAAAACCTTGTCTTTTTAAAAGATCATGTAAACGTCTTTTAATACGTCTTGTGAATAGGTTAAATTTGACGACGTGGATATATGGTTGTCATTACGTGTTACCCATAGACTATTTTTCTTAATTTGTGCCGTGTAATAACCGCTTTGAATGGTTTCTCCCAGATGTTTGATCATGGCCACTGTTTCGTACAAGAATTCGTTTACGTAAACGTTTGACGGATCGAAATCGGTGATCTTCGTATTGGTTTTTCGACCGTCAGCACCACAACGAATTAAAGTCAATATGAGATATCCACTGGCTCTAATTACTTCGATTTTCTCTCTTCCGCTTGAACCGAAAGTGGTCGTTGAATTTCAAACTGCCCACATTTCCCGAATTCAAGATGAGTTGTGTCATTTCGACTTGCTCATCATTTCGGGACGACTCTTGACTGTCATCACAAACTACAAATGGATTGTAACCTCTGAATTTTAATTTATTTGTGAACTCATCCTCCATATGCTGGATCATGTTATAAATAAATTCTTGGGCGTCTTGTTGTTGATTCAATGAGATGTTTTAAATCATTGCAATTCTTAATTGTTTTTCCAAGGATGGACAACATAATTGCATTGAATCCATTCGGAGAATCTTGTTGTCTAATGGATGTACGAAAATCGGATAACGCCAGAAAACACTGTTCGCATTCGCATAGCAGGATACTTTGTCGATATTGGTTAAGCCATCTGCTGAATAATCGTCATTTAATCGATTAATTTTTGGCGAACCGACGGGATTATCGTCGTCCGAGGACAGTTCACATATTGATGGAGATGAACTATTTTTGGTGATAGATTTCCCTTCGTATCTTGTCGTTTCCTCGGTTTTTGTGTCTAATGAATTGTTTCGAGGTTGAATTGCAACTGTTGTTGATTGATTTTTGATGACGGGAATCTTTATTATATTTGCAGCATGCGATGCGTGGTTCACATTTTGTTGTTTTCTAACTTTTACTTGTGACACGTCGCCATGGCTTATGTCCAATATAGACTCGGATGCAACCCTCTTAATATTGACTTTTTTACCAATTTCGCAAAATATAGGTTTGTGATCTGAAAAGTAGCTTTCATAACTGTGTTTGTAACATTTCGTAGATGATGAGCAGTGTTTCGAATAGCAACATAACATTCCGCGTAAAGATCAGGTATGTTGGAATAGACAACGTCGATTTGCGTATTGCCATCTGTTATGTCGTTAGAATTCAGGCAATTAATCAAGCCGTAGTTTTGAAGATATGAACTGAATGGATTGTCATTTAATAAAATGTTAAAATATCCTTGGCGGAATTAGAACCTATCTGCTCCAATATACTAGTAAAATTCTCTTTAAATACTGAAATCGGTGTTTTGGTGATTTATAACTGGTAATTATTACAACAGGATATTCAACCAATTCAAATGTTACCAAATGTAAATGGTACGACGGGCAATCAACTTTTTTCAATACGACATTTTTTATGGTAACGTCGTGAGGTTTTGCGTAGCCCAGTAATCCCTTACAATGTACTCGTTCGTTTTCGTCAATTATAAAAACAATATTGAAAGACGGCAAATTTATGTCATCAGTTTTGTCTGGTGTTAGTTTCTGATAGTATTAGAAAATCACACTTTCGATACCAGTTATCGTTAACGCAACCTGTCTTGCTATTTAAATTGTCATAACTCAATTGTAAATTGCATTCTTTCTGTAACCTGTTTATTTCCCTCAAAACTATGTAATTTTTTACCGCATTAGGCTTTCTGAATTGACCAATTATGTAAATACCGTCGAAATCGGATCTAGAAAGAGCAACATATTTGAGCGTTCTGTTCATGTTTTTGGATTTGGTAAAATAAACGCAAACATTTCCATATGTCTGCCCCTGTGACTTGCGAATTGTTATAGCTTCAGCAGGGACCAATGGAAAGTTTCTTTGGGATAAACGATATTTTAAAGTTTTATCAATATTTAATTCAACCCTTATCTTTTCCACTGGTACCACTGGCACTGGTTGATTTGAATCTAGATACGAATCTGGATCCGGATCTCGATTCCAATCTTGATCCGGATCTCGATTCCAATCTGGATCCGGATCTGGATCCGGATCTAGATTCGGATTTGGATCCGGATATTTTTTAAGATCCGGATCCCAGATTTTGGATCCGGATCTGGAAAAAATTTGGATCCGTACAGCCCTACCTTTAACGAATTTATTTACAACAGTTTCCGGCGAGTCTGCGTTCTTTTCTTACACGGTTAGTGGCGCCATCTTCATGTCTAGGGACTTTCATTCCTAGATGTTTTGGTCGCTACAACGGCAATACCTCCGAAAGGTTCTTTAGGTCGCCCAAATATTTGCCTTAGGGCCGGTTTATCGATGCTCAGTCAAAACTGGCTGTTATCTATCTGACGGTTTACTATAACTGACAGATAAATCAGAGTTCGGTTGTGGCCGCCGTTCCGCAATCATCTCCGTGCCATGTGCTCGTCGAAATTCTCACTGCCTAGACGGTTTTCCTCGTTGGATCATCTCCATTGTCATCGCCATCGGGAAAATAAGTGTCGGCCAACTCCCCCATTTAGTTTTAAGTGCGTGCGGAACGATTCATCGTGTTTGTGAATGTCCGGTTTTTTCTACCGTAATGGTGTCAACCAATTAACAATTTTCTGATTCCGACCTTAATGTTTGTGAACGTCCATGGGCGTTATCATTCACGCCGGTAACCAGGCCGGATGTGCTCGGATAGCACGTGATGCGACCCTTCTGATTCCGACCTTATTTAATTTTTTCAACGGTGAAGTGCGTATGACCTTGTGTCAGATCCGTTCCTCTTCGGCGGGCGTGCTTTGTCCTTAACTCTTATCTATTTTTTGTCGTGGTTTTTATAACCACACCTGGCCGTATAGCCTCCGTTGCTGTGGCCATTGTCAACGAATTAAGAAGAAGAAGAAGAAGACAGATAAATCAGATTCACGTTTATCGACATCGACTTTGTCTGTCAGTTACGTGCCTGACAGTTTGAGTTATGTTGGTAACATTTGGGGTAGCGGAAGTTGAATTCTATTGGACATATTTAAATTTCGCGCTAATATAGTCAATTGTTTCCATAGCAATGCCTTACGGTCTTTGTTTACTGTGGCAGGTGCTGATGCAGTTGAAATTTGTATTGGTGACAGAAAAGAAACGAGGAGTAAACTTTTCTACCTACAATCCAGACGTGCTTTGAAAAGTAGCTAGCAGGAGATGATTGAGGATAAGAAAACGGATGGTAGAAGCAATAGGTCTGAAAGAAAGTTGAGGAAATCTTAAGTAGTGGCAAATTCCTCAAAATAGTTTCAGGTCCTTTCCTAAACTTTATATTGGCTAGATTCATGTTGAAGAAAACCAAAGATTCATCTTCTTCGTCATTTACATGACTCTGGGCGATGCTAACCGTCGGTTTTCAGCCCTAGCTAACACTTTGAACTGGCAGTCAGTTTGCCCGACACTTTAGCAAAGACTTTGCAGTCAACTTGCTGTCGATAAACAGTTTAACTATCGGATAACGCAAACTGCCAGATATTTTCATTTAACTGAGCATCGATAAACCGGCCCTTAGTCTACGATCTACGTAATGAAACGTTTTGACTCCTAGCATACTAATTTCATCAACTATTACGAGTTTTACATGAATTAAATCTTCTCAATTTCGAAGCTATGTCATTAGAAAGCTCAGTCATTGTTCCGCTGAACTGATTTACAGGCAAAGCAAAAGCCGTATGTAACGTAATTCCACCTATCAGAAATGCCGCTTTACCGCAATACGCGGTTAGCAAGACTCTGGCACAGTTGGTCTGCGCTCCCAGTTGACTATCGAGATAAGTAAGTAAGTAAGTAAGTATTTATTGCTCATAATTGCATTACAATTTTAGTCAAAAAAATTGACTATCGAGATAAGTTGTAACTAATTGATAAACTGCACTTATTAGTAAACTTTTACCCGTTCCAGCTGAACCTAATATCAATAGTTTCTTAGAATGTCGTCCGGTCTTGAAACAATTCAATACATGCACAGCTATTTCTCGTTGTTTGTCATTCTATTTTCACATCATGTCTTCTAAAGACTCTTTGTCGATTCTTGATGGAAAGGTAATACGTACACCTGGAGTATTTTCATTGTCAGAGGACTTTTTATTTGTTTTCGCACCTCCATCACCAGGTAACATAACATCTACTTCTTGACTTTGCGATATTCTTTCAGCGACAAATTGGTCAGCCTCTTGTTCTATAAATTCCCTGTTTTCCTCTGCAGCTTGCTCCATATATCTATCAACGACATCCGATATTACTGATTATTTTATACATTAAGTATTGAACCAATCCAAAGCTAGATTTTGTTTACTGTAACCAACCAACTCTAGATTACAGTGATAAGACGACAGTCATAGTTCAAATCAACTGGTTTGTTACAATTTGGGATCAGAAGAAATTTTCTACCTTCAGTAGTTTCTGAGTTACAGCTCTTCCAATTTCAGAAAAATTTCCGGAAATAGTTGTTATTGAAGGCGTGAAGAAACAGCAGGATTTTTGTAAAAGTGGCTAAATGAGTGTACTGAGTAAAAAACATCAGATGCTTTACCTCTTCCGCACTTTTGAAAGAGCGCATTCTTTTTTTTTGTAATTCGATGGTAACGCAGTGAGAAGTACAAGAAGATCTATGTCCTCCCCAACTATGAAGACAGGTATCGTAATCAGAGGCCTTTGAAATGGCAGTGTTGACGATTAATACGTCAGCGTCTTCAACTGCCTGATTCACATGTATGGAAGCTTTTTCGAAATCAACTTTCAGCAATTCAATGAGGTGCCTCTTGTTGTTGCCATTGGCGAGAAACGTTTCTTGTGAACTTTGCAGAACGGTGGTTTGGTCAAAGATGCAGTCAGGAGCAGAAGTCGTTCACAATTTTTGGTGTTTTTTTATTCAGCATCAGCAGGATAAAATTTTCAAAATCTGCTGAAATTTGAAGAGCTGTAACTTAGAAACTACTGAAGGTAGAAAATTGTAGCAAACTTAATCTACTTTCAAAAAGGTGAGACATACATTTTCTGTTAGACGCCTAGTTTGGCCGCTTTTTGTCAAAAACTGAAAAAAGTCTGAAAATTTCCATGTTTTCTCAAGATGGCGGCGCCCGCGGCAAAAATTCTTGTTGGCAAACCACTGGAAATCGGTCCGGCTTTCAACCTGCACAACATATCAAAACATTAGCCATACCGGAATTAATGCATCTATCTTCGCTATTTTGACTGGACTAAAGTAAAATTGTATTGAAAATAGCATTAAATGAATTCAGCCATGATGTCGGAGAAGTCCTAGGCAACACATTTTATGAAAATCGCTATTTTGCAGAAAACTTTTATTTTAGCATGTTTTCAATAACGGACGGGACACATAGGTACATCACGGAAAACAATATTCTGTAAAAAACAAATAATCAATTACTTTTATTTCAAAAGCAACTGCCACCAACTCAAAAATACTTCTACTGAACCAGTAAAAACAGTCTTAATTGTTTTGCCAAACAATTAGAAACGTCATTACGCCGTATAGATTTTAGGTGTATTTTGGCCGCGCGCCTTCTTAGAGATACGGCCGCGATTTTAACCGCTTCTAATATTCGCATTTCTTTAAAATCAATGACAATCTTTCGTTTTATTGAAAATCGCATTTTATAAATATGAACCAATCGCTTTTTAGAATTTTTAACGTATCAGCCAATAAAATTTTGATTAAACTGGAAATCATGCACATGTGCTGATTTCCGGAAATCACTCTCGTGCTGATTTCCGGAAATCACTCTCGTCCTGATTTCCAAAAACCACCGTATAGTGTTTTAATTATTTATTAGTGTTAAAACAACTCCACATCAACAAAGAAAATGAAAATTGAATTACATGTTCATTGAATTGCAGTGAAACACACAGTTATTATAAATTTGTTGATTCTGTCGTTTCTGCGACGGGGAAGAAGCTGTAGTGACAGTCAACAATTCTTCAACTATCGAGTCGCTTGTAATGCTTTTCATTTCATGTTTTGATCTTGCTCCAGCTTCATCTGCATCATCAGTTCTTTCTTGCTCTCCTCGTAGCTTTAGCACCATTCCTTTATGATGATCCTTGTCGAGCTGGATATATGGTTTCAGGGATGTTATACTGGAATGTCAACTCATTTTTATTAATTGGATTTCCCCTACTCCTTTTCTTGCTAATTGGAACACTGCCGTTGATCTGAGTGGTGGATGGCTAGTTATGACTGAAATTGTGTCGATACCTATGGCATTAGCTCTGCTGATTTCATCCATTTGTCCATTTCATTTTGCCCTACTGGGCAGTTTTTATACCATGTATTTGAGTGATGAAGCATCCAGCCAGGATTAAGAGTCAGGAACAATCTGTCCATCGTAACATGCTTGGGACGTTTAGCAACCATTTTCTTAAATAACCTAGCAGATGCAAAATTATAAAATCTAAAATAATTCAATCAATGTTTACCTGAGTTGACAGCACAGCCAAAAATATTTTTGCAATTTTTCAACTATTTTGTTTATTTTGCAATCTCTATAGTTACAACTGCCACGAATATCTTGATATTATTGAATAAATTTTGGAGCGCGCCATAAAATTGCGATTTTCTGGCTGAATTTATTTCGTGGTGTTTTGATTTTCTTTGGAAATCAAAACAACCACTTAATAAATTACATACGAGAATTCCATTATTCTTGTTTAATATGATACAGTAATTTTGATAATATGATAAGTTTGAAAAAATCGATTCCGGTTACAGTTAGGGTGGAATGGCTGTATAATTACACTAAGACTAAGCGAGCATACTGCTACAACACTAAAATAACTAAAATGTTTTATTCGAAATATTTACAAAAATTTAACTTATTAGCGCCACCTCCTAAGCAACGGCGGCGGTGGCGGCCTCCGTGGGTCGAAGTCCCTCCAGGGGGAACAGTCGTAGAAGGACTTCTGAAACATAAATACGTAAGTTTAGTTAATTCGCAATTTGTTTAGTCCGTTTATCAATACCTACTTACTCAGCAATGACTTGGGTTAATTAATTATTGAAGTTCTAGACTTCCCTTTTAATGGAAGCTTGAAAATAAAAAAAGCGAAATGGATTCCTGGAGGTGGCGCTCCAGGGCCTGCAGGCTGCTATATGCCTGGGTGCACCAGGGACATAGGCGCACCATCACCCTTATACTCCTCATGTTTAAATTTTGATAATGATGTAGTGCCAGCGGTCAACAATAGGTACTTGTACTTTAAGCATTTATTCATTTCGTGGGCACCTACTGGAAGATTTTAAATATACGAAGCACTGCTCTCTGCCATTATTCTCATCTTTTACTTTTCTCTCCGGTACAATCTGAAAAAAGATCAGATTTTTATACGTCAAGATGATATTTTCTATTTACCTTATAGGGCCGGCGCACAAATGGTTGTTTATTTCTTTCTCAATTAGCCAGTAAGTAAGCCACTATTTCGCACCACGCTTTTGAACCTGTTTTTGAGAATATCCAATTCTATTCCATTCTACCAGTGGATGATTCACCAACACCAACTTTCCATGTTTCCATTTTTCAAACAGCCCTTCTGTGAATATATCGGTCGATTCTCCTTCTAACTCCTGAAGCTCACCTTTTCTCTTTAAAATTCTCACTCGATCCTTCTTCGGCCAAGTAGAAATGTCCCGCACCATCTGTCTACCATTCCTGGTGAGATATCGGGCAATGCGACTAATGTCATTATTTTCCCGATACCCCATCCTGACTATCATGCCTTGCGGGGGACTTCCATGGCCTGAAGGAGATCGCTCGTTTCGCTTAAACCATAACCTCCGTTATGATTTAGAACGAAGTCCCCCCACACCTCATTCCTCATGAGGTTGACGAATGGCTGCCATTGGACGGTTTGTGTAAAAAATTTAGCCATTCTGGTAGGTATCTATCTGCAAAAATATACAAAAATTTAGAAAATGATGTTATTGACGTTTACAAAAATTTTGACTGATGTTTGTTAAAATTCGACGTCTTGATTAAAAAAAAAATCTAAAATCGGGGGTCACACTAAATGAATGCGTTTCACGAATCGAGTAAAGTAACGTTAAATAAATGTTAAATAAATGCTAGCTTTTATGCTAGCTCTTTTATCTTGTCCAAGTGTTTGGAAACTTCAGGTGTTTGTTCTTCCTCTGATAACGGCAAAAGGATCGCCGTTTTGTCCATAACAAATTGGGGAAAATGAAACCGACAAATCTTTTCACGGCTTTTACAATTTTTGTAACAAGGGTGAGTGTGTTTATGCAAATGTGCAGCCATGTAGGGATTGTCATCTTCGTATTTGCATGTTATAAATCTGTCCACAAATTCAATTACTGCTTGACATATTCCATCTGCTGAATATTGAGGAGCATCTTTAAGCCACAAAAATCGGTGAACATGGGACGATCCCCGCATTTGAAATTCCCAACGTAAGAAATAATCATCAACCTTGTACTCAGCAAAAGGACCACCACTTAGGCTTTGTAAATACTTCATAAATTCCATAACTTTATGATTGAAATACCGTACGCAAGTAACTGGATCGTTCTTGACTAGTTCTGATTTGTCAAATTCGCTTAGTTCCAATGCCTCCTTTACAGATAATGTTTTGTTTCTTTGCAATTTGTACAAGCAAATTAATAGTTCCGGCCAACTGTATTCACCGACAGTCAAAGTGAAAAAAAAAAGTCCGCTTTCCCAACTGTCTCATCATCGCAAGTAATTCACTTTTACTTTATTTCCAGTATGCCGGTGAACATCGAATATGACTTAGAAACTTGTATCCTAAATCGGATGTGAAAATTACGTCTTGCATGAAGTTAGAATCCAGAGCTTGAGCAGCGGTTAAGTTTCTTGTTTTCTGCACCTCCCTTAATGCCGTTTGAACAGAGTTTACAACATCCAGATATAATTTTTGCAAAGCTTTAAACAATACGACTCGCGGCTTCCTACTACACCGTCTGTCGAATCTTCTTAATTCTGATTTAATTCTCTTTGTGTAAATCACTCCAGAATGCTAATGCAACTTTTAACCACCGTAAATAGTCTGAAAGAGCATTTCGTCCAAATTGCTAACATCATAAAATGAAATTGGTCTTTTGGATTATCCTGGGGCGATTATTTTTATATTATTTACGTTGTCACCGTTTATACCTCTATTTAGCAGTACAACTTCTTCGCACGTATTTGCTATAAATAGGGTAAATGTGGGATATATGCCCCACCTAAGCTCATGACCACTTGTAATGTTGGTTAATAGAAGAAGGTCGCTTACAAGCATCGTAATAATGTGGGATAATATCTTCGGCCTTGGAAAAAACCCGATATATTCCCTTAATAATTACTATGATTTAATATAACATGTGCAATGTGGGATAAATGCCGTTTGGATGGGGTATATGCCCCATGTCAAGGGGATTTATGCCCCACCAAGGGATAAATACCCCATTTGTTAATTGAGCCAGCTAGTCACAAGAACAAACCGGAATAGAAAACTTTATATTTTATAATAATACAAAAGTAGGTACAAAAGTATAAGCAAGTAGGTTGGTAAAAGATATTCAAAGAAAAACGATTTAAACTCTTCATTCATTATGGCACCAATTTCTTTGTTACTGATTGCACATTTACTATAGCCTTTTAGCTCTTCGTCCACAATCGTTGCATCTGTCTCCATACATTCTTACTTGCCTTACAATCTTTTCACGATGTCGACATAAATTATTCGTTCTTTTTCCGCTTCTCGCTCTTTTTGCATTTCGTCCTTAGATTTCCTTTTTAGCCCAATTCTTTCTTTACTTCTGATAATCTCTTTTCCAACAAAACTTTTTGAGTCGTTTCGCATATTCCGAATTCGTTCTTGTGTTTTAACTGCTTCACTCTGCTTGAACTCCGGGTCATTTGGCAGGTTCCGCATCCTTTCTTGTGCTTTCCGCACGTCTACTTCTGCATAATATGAAGAATATTATTCTAAATCATCCCGCAATCTCTGCACGGCCTTTTTAATAATGACTTTCCTAACTTTATTTGATTTTTTTAACGCGCATTTCTACAATTTTATTAATAATAGTAGGTATTATCTTCCTTGAATAATTACTTACTTTTTGAGCTACTCAACGAAGGTTCCAAATATCCTGTTTATTGACAATATCACCGCGAGGGAAATCCACGACTTCAATAATAAATTATTATGTGAAGACTTTTACCTTGAATATGTGATCATTTTCGTTTACTATTCAGATACTTTTAGTAATTGATAATCTGTTAATGAATAAAAATTCACCTGCAAAATGCATTATAGCAGAATGACGGGAACGTTACTCAATGGGAATTGAGACCCGCCTCTTTGATGTTTAAAACTCGCAAATTAAATGAAAATTACAATGGTGCGGAAAAATCTGGCGTAAAATGTTTCTGAAAAGACTTCTTTCAACACCTCGAACGTGTTGTGAAACTGCATATGGGTGACAATAATTTAATGATGTACTATAAACTCTAGCTCAAGAATGAGCATTAGGGCTGTGCGATATCGGAATTTGAATATCGAATATCGATATTTAAAATTTAATCGATATACCGATATATCGATATACCGATTGTATTGACCGACATTAAACGGTATACAACTCAAGGAAAGGTGACAGGTAAATAATTGCGTTTCCAAAAGGTTTTGTGGTTAACAATATTTATTGCCTTAAAAATGAACAGTACTAAGAAAACTTAAATGATTTGAATCTTGAAGGCAAACGCGGCGGCGACGTATCGACGGCTCTGGTTGACGGTAGGTAGAACTGAATACAGTAATTTAACTAGAGGAAAGAAAGGTGGTTGACTTACGGTTTAAAGATGGAATCGGGGAAGCGTGTTCGAAGATGGCCAAAGGCGAATGTTTATCGACGAAGTGGCAGGTGAATTCACATCGAAAATATGGCGAAGCGATGAGATGGGATGGGCACCGTTGTTTTCTAGTTGAACAAGTTGAGTTTTAAGGGCGTCGAATCGGATGATGCAAGATTGAGAAGGCCATGTGCATGGAACAACGACGAGATCAGAGCCAATTTCAAGCCAAGCACCGGTCATTAAAATGGTTATTCCCTTGGTTATGAGCTGTGCAGCCCTTTCCCGTCAACCAAGTGTCAACCGTACTGTTACATTCAGGAGATCTACCGGCTATTGACAATTGGTTTGAAAGTGCCTGGTTATGGTTGAGATTGACGTTCACTTGATAAGTTGGGTTAGGTAACGATGGAATATAAGAGGATAATTGCCATTTTGGAAAATTTTGTTTTTGAAGACCCCCTAGCCATAATTGAATGCATGCACATACGGCACAATAGGGCGCATGCAATAATTAACTACTTCGTAATGAAATTTCTCCGAAAGTGTGAGTTCATGGTGCCTAAGAAATTAATAATAGAAGAGTGGCTCGTGAATTATAACAATGTAGAATTTTATCGCCTGTTTAGAATGCAAGAAGCAACAGTTGAAATACTAATATCTGTGGTTGGTTCTGTTGATATACACAGACTTTTGCAAAAGAAGTATTCTGGCGGCCACTTTCCTCTTGACATAAAAACACAAATGTTAATTTTCCTTTGGTACATGGGTACCCAAGACTCGTTACTCAGTGTTGGAACTAGATTTCATATATCACCAAGCACTGTAATGAATGTGGTAAATAGATTGTTATACTTTGTTTTGAAAATAAAAAAGCGATATCTTGTATTTCCAAGAAATGAAGAGGAATTGTTGGATATAACACAAGGGTTTCCCCATTATCCAGGTGTTTTAAACATGTAATGATTATGTAATGGTAAATGTTGATATGAAATTTTTAGGAGTTGTAGGTGCTCTGGATGGGTCCCATATATTCTTAAAAGTCGAGAGTGGTCAACAAGATAGTTATATTGACAGATATAGAAGGCATTCGATTAATTTAATGGCCATATGTGAATCAAAGACACTCTTCCTTTATATCTTTGTAGGCTTCCCAGGCTCCGCACACGATTCTCGGGTCAGTTTTAGTAATAAAAGTGGGCATGATGGAAAGAACAATTTGTTACAGGTGTTTTCATATAGTCAGCTGTATAGAGAAGTTGAGCAATATGGTCCCAATAATGTATTCCTTGATCACCAGAGGTTCCATTTACTTGGAGATAGTGCATTTGGACTACAAACATGGCTTATGACTCCATATAAGGATCAACGACATTTAACAAGAGTTCAGCAGTATCATAACACATGTTTGAGTAAATGCAGAATTGCTATAGAGCACGCCTTTGGTATAGTAAAAGGAAGGTGGCGAAGACTTCAATTTATAAACACGTATAGTATTAGTAAAGCAGTGGAAATTGTCACTGCTGCTTGCATTCTACACAATTTCTGTCTCCTAAACTCAGATGAATGGTTAGATGAAGTTTTCATTGAAGATAGGATACCTCCTGATCAGATGGAGCGGGATGATTTAGAAGGAAGAGCTAAAAGAGATGACATTGCAAGAGAATTGTATAATAACCGATTTAATAGGTAATTCACATACATAAAGTAAAACTAGTGCATGTAATTTTATTGTAACAAACAGAAAAATAAAGGCTATAATGCAACTGATGATGGTACTTTAATCATAATAACACAACGTTAATAATGTAAGATATGGTAACAATGTAAACTAAGTTTATACTTTTCAACCCTGAACAAAGTTACGAAGAAAAAAAAAACATTCTAGAGCAGATTTCTGGGTAGGACATGAATACACACTGCAAATAATAAGAATGTTTACAGTAAGAATGAAAATATCTGAAAAACTTACCAATGTATTCATTGTGTAACAAGTTTCTGCTCCTTAAAAGAATAGGATTCCTCCATTACAACTGAAATGAATTCTTCTGCTTGGGAAATAATATTGAAAAGGAAAAACAATTCCTGGCTGGCAAAAAATCTCCCAAATTTGCTGCAATTAAATTACTAAGTGAACATACTTGGTAGGTACACTATTATACTAACCTTGTATACATGCAGAGTGTAACTCTCAAAACTACTCAGAGTCTGATGAGTTATCACCACGTTTCCGTTTAAACGCCTTCTCCAAAATGTCAAGGAATCGATCCCTTTGGGTCTCCGCTGTTTTTAAATGTTGTTGGAACACCTCAAATTCTTCGCTCCTAGTTTGTCTGTCCTGCCGCAATTCAGTGAGGAAGCACTCTGCTTTTGAATTGGGTTTTTGTTTCCTTTGCACAGTGGCAAAACGTGACTCACTTTTTTTCGCTTCTACATCACTACTCTCTGTTTCTGCAGAGTCTTGCGACTCTTTAGAATCTTCCAAATGGGCTGGATTGCTCTTATGTTTATCACCTACAAGGTTTCAAAATGATACATATGTCAAAAGGATGAGAGTAATATAATGAAAGTAAATCTTACCCAATATAGAATGCATTTCAGCATAAAAAGGTGGTTCATCATCATGGCGACCTTCACCAGTTTTAGTAATATTTTTTATGTACGCCAAGTATGATTTGGTCAAGTTAGCAAATTTTTGACGGCATCTTTCACCGCCATTCTGACCAACATTAAATTGCTTATTTAATATTGCAGCTATTTGATTCCACAATTGGCTTTTGCTGGTTTTTCTATCATTGAATTTCACGCTGTATTTTTCTCGCAAATTTAATAGGAGTTTTGTGGCCTCAGCATCTATTTCGGTAGGTTTCTTAGTAGACCAAATGATAGTAGACTTCAAATGACGTGCAGATGTAGAAGGCTCATCATCCTGGGTCAATTTTGACAACTCTGTGGCTGGCAGATCATTGGAGACGGAGACTTCATCAAGGCCTTCTCCAGTTATGTACTGGTATGCTGCATCAGGATCTGCAAGGCAAATGGTTTACCCAACTACAGTACGAACATTACGCCACATACCATTTGAAAGCATATTGGCCATTTCAATGCTCTCTACGATAATTTCATGGTCGACACCATTTATATTTATGGTTATTTGATATTGATCCTCCATTGCACCAGTATTAAACCAAGGATCAGTTTAAACTATCGATTTTACTGTTTGGGTGCTAAACACATAAGTTTAGGTTAGAAAAATTAGCAGCTGACTTTTGCTTTTCTTTTGTCAATTGGGAAGAGGGGATGACCGCGCGTAACCTACCTCGGGAGCTGGGTAGATAGCGGTTATAGGTGTGACGATTGCAAGGGCTTATTTATGACGTCATATTATCACAACCACAGCTAACCAAAATCACTTGAACCCCCGCGGTAAATAATAATCGTAACCGGTAAGAATTGGTAGATTGCTTGAAATTCCCTCAGGTTACCTCTTCGACCGATTATTCAACACTGTCGAATTGTTGGACCGAACGCGCAGGCTTGCAGTGGTCGTAGTGCCATCTCTGGTCGATCGGTAGGAAAGGGACGGAATAGTTGGTTGCATAGGTGAGGATATGAAGATGGAATTTTTAGGAGTGACAGTACGGAACACCGATGTATCGATATATCGATATACGGATATATCGATATACCGATTTATCGATATATCGATATACCGATACATATGCCGATAACTAAATATACCGATTTATCGATATATCGCCTTATCGGTACTTTTTTGTTGAATACCAACTGAAGTCCAGAAAATCTTCATCTTTCATTTGAAGAATTGTGTAGGGTTTTTTTGTGTTCACCCTTAACAACACTCTCAATAATGAAAGGGGTGAAAAATATTCACTTTTTCTCAAGCTGCGCTCTATAGCGCTGTGAATTGAATCGACTTCCTGAATGCAGGAGTGCCCTGGGACAGAAAACTTCATTTCAATTTTTTTCAGACTCGAACTGATTTGCAGAATGTGTGCCATAGCGAGGCTCATCAAACTGTTGCGATTCTGGGGAACACAGCTGTCACTCCATAAAATGAGCTCTTCTAAAAGGGGAAAATCTTCTATAACTCTCTTCAAAATCTTATACAGGCTGGTCCAACACTAGTGTCCAGCGGCAAAACGACCTTTTCCTTTGAAGCTAGAGTTTTGAATTTTTTACAGGGTGTATGGGTACTAAAAACCCTCCAGATGGCCTTAAATTTTTTTTGATTGGGTCATAAATGTGACGTCACGAGATTTCAAATTGAGCTATTTTCATGGAATAAATAATTTTTGTCCATAGGTTGATTATTTTGGGCCTTAAGATTATGTTGACCAGATTTTTAATTTTTTTGAACGTCAGGTTAGCAAACCGCAGAAGGCAAAATAATCGTCATTTTATTTCATAAGGAGGCCGTGAAACAATATCGAAACGATGCGCCGTGTGTCCAACTTGAGTTCATCGAAGATTTAGAACTGTCAGTTGCTTGTCATGTTTTGACACGGGTGATTGAACTCCAGAATTATTAATTGATTGATTTATTGAAATAATCTGATATTTTTGCAAAAAAATTATGGGAAAGTCATGAATCTTAACCGCGAAGTGTTTGAACACGCGCAGGCGCAATCGCAATGCGTCGTGTTGTTTACATCTCGACAGCTGATGCCGGCAGTCCGGCACGATTAATAACCTTTCTAGCAGTTTATTTCCTTGCAAACTCGTACAGAGGTTTACCCTATTTAATTATCTGTGAATTGGGTAAGTTTTTCAACTTTCATTGTATCTGTAAAAACAACCCTGTTTAATTGAAGGTGATGTTGAAGATTTGGACTCGGATTTAAACGACAAGATTATGGCATCTACTACAAATAATTTAATAATAATTGTTGATGATTATCACGTTCTGACTGTTTACATTTTACAAGGGAAAAGTGTGGATATTGTGCACCAGTGACGGTTTGAGGAACTCGTGTAGTGACTACAATTGATTAGTGTCAAGATTGCAGTGAAACCTTGCTACGTTTAATTAAATAAACTACATTGTTGAATTAGTAATGTGATAAAATAAATTACTAGCTAGGAATTTGGGGCATTTCGTTCCAATTGAATATTCAGACCATTTCATAAAGATGTGTGTGTGTACCTTACTTAAAATAAATAAGTTTAGTGGTGCTTTATTCATAATTTAATCCAACAGAAATTGTTACGGTTTTGCTGATTGTTTTACAAAGACAATACGTATGATTTTAAAACCAGTCATTTGCATTGCATTTCACCAAAAGTTCGGACACTTCGACAGACAGGGTTTCGGTTTCTCGTTCTCATTACTAACACTGACGAATCATTCTGCTATAGTCTTGCCTTCGTTATTCCTTTATCTTGTAATTGTAGTAAATAACTGCTTCTTGTAGATCGTGATGATCCTGTCGTCCAAATCTTCACACTTTAAATTAACCAGTATTGCTTATAATAATACAAAGAAAATTGAAAAACTTACTCAATTCACTGCTAATTAAATGAGGTAAACCTCTGGAGAGCGTTTGCCAGAAAATAAACTGCTAAAAGGTTCATTAATCTTCACATCTTCCAGGTATCAACTGTCGAGATGTAAACAACACGCTTTGCGTCTGCGCGTGTTTATGTTTAAAGCTTCGCGGGGCAGACTCGATGATTTTCACATAATTTTTTTGTAAAAATATTAGATTATTCGAATAAATCAATCAATTAATAATTCTGGGCCTCAATGGCCGCTGCCAAAACATGACAAGCAACTGACAGTTTTAAATCTCCGATGAACTCAAGTTGGACACACGGCGCATCGTTTCGATATTGTTTCACCGCCTCCTTATGAAATAAAATGACGATTATTTTGCCTTCTGCAGTTTGCTAACCTGACGTTCAAAAAAATTAAAAATCTGGTCAACATAATCTTAAGGCCGAAAATAATCAACCTATGGACAAAAATTATTTATTCCATGAACATAGCTCAATTTGAAATTTCGTGACGTCACATTTTTGGTCCAATGAAAAAAATGTTAACGCCATCTGAAGGGTTTTTAGTACCCATACACATTGTAAAAAATTCAAAACTCTAGCCTCAAAGTAAAAGGTCGTTTTGCCGCTGGACACTAGTGTTGGACCAGCCTGTATACTGCGCTGGCCATATCATTACCAGCTCTTCCGTGCTTTGCCTCGGACCAAATTGCACAATATACACGACGATTGATAGAAAGATGTGCTGTCATATTATATACATTTAGCTTACTTTTGTAGAAGAAATTTTTTATGTCTCCTTTGGGACAAGTCAAAACATTTTCCAAGTCGAAACATAACACTGCTTTCGCTCCGTCTTTATCCCTTTTTTTTTCCTCTCGCATCAGCTTCTTCTCCTGGACGTGTGCTTCGTATTCATTTTTCTTTGCTTCGCTCAAATTGTTCTCTTTATTCCGTAGATCTACTTCTGCACATAGATCACACACGTCCTTTGATGGTTTATTGAAAGAATAATTGAACTCGGTAGATATGTATTTTGACTGGATCCAAACCTTTATCTTTCGCAAAATCTTGGTACAAATCATACATTTTTTTAATCGAGAGATCACCTTCAATGTACTTTCTTTTAATATCTGCTCGACAGTAATGGCTCTCGACTGTAGGAAACATACTGATGTGTTCTCTCACGAGATTTGCCGCTTCGTCTGAAGTATATTGTCGCATCTGGGCCCTTTGGGTCCAGAGCTGGTACCGGGTTGTATGGGCGGAAAATTGGAAAGGACTGAGAGGACATCCTCAAAAACGAGATAAAAATCAAAACGGTTTAATTAGTTCAAGGGAGGAATAGCAAAAGTTTAAAAGGGACAAATAATTATTGACAAATTATTATTATCAAAAGGACAGAGTACTTACCCTAAGGGGAGGTACCCCACGCACAACAGGCCAGTGGCTTGGCAGGCCACCGACTCTCGAGTTGTACGTGATGTACCTGGAAGGGAGCGATGACACATTTATTGTTGAATAAGCACAAAACTCCACTATGTGACATCACCTCCTCGCCGACAAGAACCGGCCCCCGGTTCTAACATTAGAAAAAAACTAAATTTTGCTTTTTTTCAAACAAAAACTAGTTAAAAAAAAGTAAAAATTTTTTCGGTGGAAAGCAAAATTTGGCCTTACAAATTTGACACAAAATCGATAAATACAATACATTTTGATTCATGGGCTCTTAATTAGCGATCTTATTAAACAGAAGAATGCAGCTACACAAAAAAAATGGGCATCAGGTACGGACAGACGTTTAGCTCAAAGTAGGTATAAGGACATCTTACATAGAATACAATTTTCCATCTTCTGGGAAAACCACGGGGGAACACGGTCCTTTGCGAATTATTGCTCATATCGCAAAAAAAACATCATTATCAGCTCTGCTCTTCCTTTAGCTGGGAAGATGATCGGAATTATCAACGGCTCCTCTCAATAGATTTTGTCTTGGGACAAGGGAACCTCTTCTTCAAGGTCGGGAAAGACAAAATTCTACTTGGGACTTGGGGGTGCGGTTTTTTCCAATCACGTAATTGAACGTTTCGGCTGATGCTGCGTTTGGATCCAAAGCGAGGATCCAAAGTAATACAAGTCTGTCCTGTCCAAAGTGCGTAGAAGGTAGCAGGTTTTCCATCCTTACGGTTCGGCCCATGAAACAGTCCAAAAAGGTAACGGCAGTAAAATGAATCAAAATTAAACATGTTTAATATTAAATTTCTTAAGGGTGAAGACTTTAAGGCTTATAAGATAATAATCTTATTGATAATAAATTTGTAAATCGTAGGTTCAAAATACTACATTTTATAAAAATTCATACAAGACACAAGAGTAATCATTTTATGCTGATACAAATAAGTAAGTTATTAACCTCGTCTTAGGTTCATATAAAAACTGCTTATTTCGCAAAGCAAGCTTCCGTCGACGAATAATTTTTCAATGGGATTTTTTAACCTCGCCCAAAATTTTACAAAAAATCGCGATATAAGTTCATAATAAAACAAGTTAAGAAATAGTTATTGGCAAAATTCTAACACGGCGCAAAGAGGATTTATAACAGGAAAAATTAAAAAGTAGGGGTAGGTAAATTATGAGGAATTTACCAGAAAAGCAACCGCGGCGCCTCCACCATATGTCGCATACTCCGTTATTAGCGATTTCACTGTCATGATGATAACTTCTTCAGCCTTCTTGTCCTCCTCTTCAATGCTGCTCACAATTTCCTCCAATGCATCCTCCTTAATCCCTTCGGTTGTACCACTCTCGCCACTTGACTCCAGACTCTCGCTATCGTCTGCGAGAACATCGGGAGTCGAAAATGACACACCTACGATCGAACTCTCAGCCTTATATTCCCTCTTTATTCCTGATGTAATTTCTCTACCCCTGCGTCCTCTCCCCCTTCTTGACATTTCTCTGTCCTTCTTCATCTTAGTGTACAAGCTGTCTACCTCTTCCTCGTCTAACGTCTCAAACTCCTCATTGTCCTCGCCAAAGTCACTCCTTGTTTTCTCAGTGAATGGTGGCACATCGCAACTCGCTTTAAACACCTTGTATACTTGCCCGTCTTTCTTCGAACGCACAGTCGTAGATGACGACACTGTCTCAAACAACCATCGATCGGCCCTCTTCCCGCTACACACCGTCATTCTGCTCTCATTCAGCATCAAAAGGCAGTCGCCCTGTTTGAAATAAATACTGCATGGTCGTACCGCAATTAAAAGATTTTCCATCACCCGGACATCATCCTTATCGAATATAATTTTTTCTATAAGTCCATCCACTATATCTAGTCGAAAAAATGTCGGAAAAACGCTACTAAATTGACATCGAACACTTAATGAAAAGAACTTACGTACAGTAGCCATGATTTAAAATTAACCCGGCGCCTCCACCATATGTCGCATCTGGGCCCTTTGGGTCCAGAGCTGGTACCGGGTTGTATGGGGGGAAAATTGGAAAGGACTGAGAGGACATCCTCAAAAACGAGATAAAAATCAAAACGGTTCAATTAGTTCAAGGGAGGAATAGCAAAAATTTAAAAGGGACAAATAATTATTGACAAATTATTATTATCAAAAGGACAGAGTAGGGGAGGTCCGGCTACAGTGGCCATGCTGGTACAGTGGCCACATGTTGATAAAATTTTTATCCTTTGCCGTGTAATGCTGCCATCTCGTGCACCAATTGCATTTTTTACCCTTGACACTTTCCTATAACATATATTTGATTGCTGCAGTTTACCACTGTTCGTTGACAATTTTGTGTTTGTGTGTGCCGAAACTAACGTTTCAAGGTAAGTTGGGACGTCCTATTGCTAAACCTATAAGGATTTTCACGTACTGCTTTACGATACCCAAGAATGTAACTCTTAATTAAACAAATGGACACGGAAAAACCTCCAAACTTTCCAACCATTTTTTTATAGGTTAAGTTAAATTAAAGTCCGGCTTTTGGGAACAGTGGCCACAATTTTTTCGGGTACAGTGGCCACTGCTTTTGCCAAATGATTTGGAGTGGCCATTGTTCCCTCAAATATTTTAAGGAATCTTATTTTTATTTGCAGGCAAGAATATGCCACGACCAAAACCAAAACGGCCCGGTATCGGTAAAACAACTGCCGATACCATGAAAAGTGCAATTCATTCTATAGTAGAACGTGGCATCTCCACTAAAGCAGCATCACTGCGGTACAATATCCCGCGAACAACTTTAAGACAGACGGTATCTTACGAAATGCAAAAATTCTGAAGAAATAATTGATTGGAGAACTCCATTTTTAGAAGGAGCACCTCGAATGGTTCCAAACTATACAGTGAGACAAATATTTACAGACAAAGAGGAGGAAGAGTTGTGCAAATATTTAAAAACAATGGCGAATTTACACCATGGCTTAGCACCGAAAACTTCACGGAGTCTTGCCTATGAGTTGGCTGTAGCTAACAAAAAAAAAATTCCCGATGCTTGGCACAAAAATGAATCAGCTGGCAAGGACTGGTTTACCGGTTTCCTTAAAAGACATCAGGACATTTCTCTAAGGACAGCTGAAGCCACCTCTCTTGGCAGGGCAATGGGCTTCAATAAACCAATTGTATCTCGCTTCTTTAGCAATTTGAAGATTTTAATGGAAAAATATAAATTCGAAGCCTTCCAGATCTACAATGTCGATGAAACGGCACTAACAACTGTACAAGCACCTGGTAAAGTACTGGCAACCAAGGGCCAGAAACAAGTAGGCCAGATTACGTCGAGTGAGAGAGGAACGCTTGTAACAATGGTAGGTGCCATAAACGCCATGGGTAATACAATTTCGCCTCTTCTCATTTTCCCTCGCAAATACTTCAAAGACCACATGATTAAGAATGCTCCTCCGGGTACAGTTGGAGCTGCGTCGCAGTCTGGATGGATCAATAACGACATTTTTGTACGATGGTTTAAACATTTTATTCACCACGCAAAACCAACTTCCGAAGTTCCTGTGCTCTTGATTATGGATAATCACGAGAGTCATCTATCTCTAGAAGTTATCAAGTTGGCCCGTGAAAATAACGTGAAATTACTTACCCTACCTCCACATACGAGTCACAAACTCCAGCCTTTGGACAGGAGTGTGTACGGACCACTTAAGAATTTTTATAGTAGTAAATGCCAGTCGTGGCTGCTAACTAACCCAGGGAAAAGGATAACAATATATGATATTGCAGAACTACTAGGAGAAGCCTATCCAATGGCTTTTTGCGCAAAAAACTGTATTTCTGGTTTCAAAAACACAGGAATTTTTCCTTACAATGATGTTATATTTAGCGATGACGAATTCATGGCAGCCAGTGTAACTGATCTGCCAGAGGCGGAGCCGAAGCTTAATACCAGCAACTCGATGCAAGACATTATTGACCCAAAACCTGGTACCTCTACACAAGAGAGTAGTTCACCCCCTCGTCAGTCATTGGAGACGTTAACACAGCATAGAACCCCAGTTAAATCTTTCATCTCTCCAGAGATGCTGAAACCTTTTCCAAAATCTGATAACGCGGAAGAAAAAAATGTTCGATCACGAAAGAAGAAGACCACTGAAATACTAACGGATACTCCAATATTCCATAAAATGCAGCTAGAAGACGAAGCTAAGAGAAATAAAAAATTGCCCAAGGAAAAAATTAACAAAATCAAGCGTCAATCTTTATTCGATGACAATGAAGAATGTTCTAAGAAAGTTAAAAAACAAACACTGCCTCAAGAAAGTTCATCTGACTCAGAACCAGAACAAGATGAAGACATGCTCGACCTCACCGACTCTGATGATGTGGACTGGTTCGAGGAACCTGACAAAGAAGTATTCAACGATTTGACCAAGATTAAAATTGACTCATTTGTCTTAGTGAAGTTTGAAACTAAAAGGACGCGAAAATTTTATATCGGGAAAGTTTTGACTGAAAATAAAGAAGAAGAATATGAAATTACGTTCCTGAGAAAGAAGGGATCGAAGTTTGTGTTTCCTCAAGTAGCCGATGTGAGCAGTGTGCCTTTGCAGCAAATACAACTTCATCTCCCTGATCCATATTCTTCTGGAGGAACAGCGAGGATGACTAATTCTTTACAATTTTCTGTCGATTTGGCATCTTATAATGTTAACTAATGTAAAACTTTTTGATCTTTTCTATAATTAATCACACCCAGTTTTTGTTCTTTATCAGTCTACTTTATTTACCAGTAGTTTCCATCACTAAAAGCAGTGGCCACCTTAGCCTGTCGGGATGGCCACTGTATCCTACTAAGCGGGTACAGTGGCCATAAATCTAGAATAAGCTTTTGTTAAAATTAAACAAATGTCATTTAGAATAACCAATTCTTATTTGGGGGTAATCATTGACAATATAATGCTAATTGTTGCTTCATATACAATTTGATGGATAAGTAAGTGGGACACGAAATATCCGTCACTTACTGAAATGGTGGCCACTGTAGCCGGACCTCCCCTACTTACCCTACCCCACGCACAACCGGCCAGTGGCTTGGCAGGCCACCGACTCTCGAGTTGTACGTGATGTACCTCGAAGGGAGCGATGACACATTTATTGTTGAATAAGCACAAAACTCCACTATGTGACAATATTTCTTCCTATGCTTTCCTTGAGAACTTCGTCGAACCGTATTTGTTTCAGTTGCATGCTTGTGAACAGTTATAGATTGGTTTCTGGCTGATTCCCAACGTTCCGCAGTAAAATAATTTACATACCTGGATTTTGTTATTATTGAGAGTAAAAAAGAATTTATAACTACTTCCTCTTCTAGAATTATTCTCATCTTTTCCTTTTCTTCTTCTCTGTGGGCAACTCATTTCTGTACAGTTTAAAATAAACATTCTTTTCTCTGCAGCATTAAGTTTGTAATAATCCGAAAATATTTTATGTCTCTCTCCTTCGCTGATTTTTCTCGCACACTTATAGATGCATTTATCTACACAGTCTTTCCTTGTTACTATTTTTCTAGCTGGTCGAAGTTTCTTTCTCGATGAGATATATTCTAGCCCCCTATCACAATTTCTTTTCCTCATATTACATGCCCATTGTTCAGGATTTCTAGATCTTTTCCGTGTCAGCTTCTTTTTCTTCGGTTCTTCCTCATCCATATGCACCTCAGCGGCTTCATTTTCAATATTCTCTAGGCCAATTATCCCGTCATTGTCCTCATCTTGTTTGCTGATCTCTTTGTTCTAGCATCTGTTCTCCTTCATTCTCATTTTTGTATGCCGTTCCTTCCATCCCAACTTTTTGCCTACCTGATGTGTCGAATTCCGTCGGTTCTTCCTCATCCATATGTACCGGAACGGCTTCATTTCCAATATTTTCTGGACTAATTATCCTATCACTGTCCTCAGCTTGTTGATCACTTTGTTCTAGCATCTGTTCTTCTCCATTTTCGTTTCCCGTTTCTTCCATCCCAGTTTTTTGCCTACCTCTGTAAGAACAAGTCAAAAATGTACATTTCTTGCTTGAATTTGAATATGTATATTTCATTTCTATAACACTGTTTCGATTTTCCGAAGAATAATTGCAAATGAGACAAGAAACGAATCAAGTGAATTAGAAATATTTCAAAGAGTTCTGCGTTAACATCCATTGCAATTGATAATGAAAGTTGCTATCAGGTAGATGGACTATTTTATTTGCAATTATAACTTTGCCAACGTTTCGGAACTAAATTCGTTCCTTTATCAAGGCTATAATAAAACTCATTATTGCTACAAGAACACAAACACATTAACAAACCTCGTTATCACTCACCTAAACTGATCCACTTCATCATAAAGCGGGCTCTCTTAAAATTTGGCTTAAATACATTCTAATAGTTTGAAAATCCAAAAATCTCAAAAATTCCAAACTGACAAAACGTGGTAAGAAATATAGGTTAAGGCCACGCACACTGACAGAAACAAAACACCACCTGACAAGTGACATGTAGCAACTTCAAATCACAGTAATAAAACTAAAATTACTAGCATAACGGCGTCAGCACCAAGTTTACAACAACCAGGTTGAGTCAAGCAAAGCGGAATGAGATGTTTGGACGCGGCCGATTCGACGCGGCCGTTTGGACGCGGCCTGTTGGACGCGGGGACAGTTGGACGCCGGGACGTTTGGACGCTGAGATGTTTGGACGCGGGGACGTTTGGACGCTGGGGCGATTGGACGTGGGGACGTTTGGACGCCGGCTCGTAAAATTAAATATTTTAATAAATACGAAAAAATGTGGTTCAGCCTAATTTCTTTGTCACCCGGTATACAATATTTGTGGCACAAGTGGGTAAATAAGATTGAATTTGAATCTTAACTTGGAGTGTGGGCGTTATATTAACCCCTAACCCCTAACGTTTTGCATGTAATCTTTTTGCATTTTGAAATCAAAATGTACAATTGCATGGTTTTCTGGATTTGCAGAACCAACGAAGATAAACAAGGCTAGGCTGTTATTTACCATATATTAACAATACTTTGGAATAAACATTAGAAATCGGTTGAAATAGTAGAAAGGCAATATACAATATAAAAGGCGTCAGGGTGCGACAAACTTACAAATAAGAATATAAAGTAAAATATTACAAGCATATTAAATATTAATTACCTATCTATATTTACATCACACGTTTTACGGATCCATCAAGTAATTGTGAGAAACTCCTCTAAGAAATTCTATTATATTCTCTCTATTGTAATTTTCCACGAGATTTTTTATCCTACTGTCAGCGTCGCGGTATTTCTTCAATTTTACTGGTGCCGTTTGACCTGCTACTAACTGTTCATAGAACATATCTCGGCCGGCTTGCACTTTCCTTAATCCATCGATGAACTTCCATAAGGTGGGGTGATCTATTGACAATTCTATTTGCAAACGTCTATGTGCAGCTTCGGCAAAATTATTTGTCCTGTCAATATCTCCAAGAATCCGATCGTAAACTGACCAAATACGCGGAGAAAACATTGGTTCACGTCTTCCGTTTCCTCTTCTGTTCGGGCGACCCAAATAGTAGTCCTCGAGCCATTCGAGCACGGGATGAAGTTCAAGAGGTAGCGTGACTGTAAGCTGATCCACTGCTTCATCGAGATCTTCAATTGGTAAAAATGCCAAAGATGAGATCATTTTGCAGAGAAGGGCAAAATCGGGCTCATTATTATAACGTCCTAGCAGATGCAGTTCACCAATTCGCTTCTTCAAATTCTTGACGAGGTGAAAGAAGCATCCCAAGATTTGGACACCAGGAAATGCCTCTCTGAATGCATTTATTGCCGCCAATTCAAAATCGGTTGATATGAACTCTGGTCGAACATTTGGAGCTAATTCCTTAATTTTTGTAATAAACTGTGAATAGGTAGAGTTCAGCTTATTCGGTAGTAAAGCGTATATCACAGGGTGAACCCCACCCAAATATTTGGCCATAACAACATACACTTGATAAAACAAATGGGGTGCAGGTTTAAAAGTACCGTCCACAAACCAGTGATTCGATTTTCCCAGTATCTGAAAATTCAAAAAATTAAACTCATTATTATTATTATTGTTAACTAACCTCCAGGCCTCGGTGTCTGCCAAATATTAAAATTCGGTTTGCAGAATCAGGCCCGGCATCCGCGAGGAGGAAGTTTTCTCTGTTCCCATTAGGTCCAACATACACCTTGTAATCGTCCGGAATTTCAAGATCCGAAAGACTGGTAGGGTTTGCTGGAGCCGCGGCAATTTCATGTCTTCTACGTCGGATTATTTTCTTCAACGCGTTATTTTTCGGCAAGGTAGCCTGGCAGCTTAACGATATTTCGCTTACACACGTGTTGATGATTTGGGATGGTTGCTCCATAGATGATGCAGCTTTCCTTTTGATACTGGTTTTAACAGCTTCGGCCTCTATCCGGGCAGGCATGCTTCCATGGCAATGAGTGTTCATCGTCTTGACGACTTCTCCATCGCAGGTATGAACCCGGGCCTTACATTTCTGTGCGCCGTCCTGGGTTCTTTGGTCACATCGCCAAAATTTTTTCGTACCACAAACACTGTACCGGTCAAAAACATAGGAGTATCCATCTTTGTGGAACTTTTCTTTGCCACGTTTCGAAAGCACTTCCATTTAAATCACTAAGTCTCACTGCGATAAGGTAACGACTGTGCAACTGACAAGTAAAGAAATTCTTAAATAATCCATCCCCTTCCCCTTCCCGCATTTTTAGTAGGCCACCCTTTAGCAGCGATACAGTGGGAGGTTGTTTCTATCTTCGAAATAGAAACTAAAACTATTATTCAGATTTAGATAGGTACCTGGCTAAAGTGTAAACATCCTTCTTAACAGGGCCATTAGCCAAGCTTAATCCCCCACGAAACGAAATTAATGGTGCAATACTCAACGGAGTTGATTTAACTTGTGTAGCAGTATCCATTGCCTCTTCTTGATAGCTGCAAGATGCTTTTTCCAATGCAGGGGTGTCAGAGGGTGCCTTAAGAAAATGGTCATTATACCTCTAAGGCCTAAAATCGTAAAAATCAAATCAACCAATACTTACATTTAACTCAAAAGTAACTTCCGACTCATCGATACCCTCATGACCCGATACCACTGCAGGAGCCACTAATTCCAAAATATTTACATCAAATGGCTTCAGTTTCTCTTCAGGTGGTTCACCCCCTCCTGTCATATTCATGGCTCTCTTTATTTTGCTATTTTTTGAAATAGCATTTTTCCGCAGGTCTTGCCAAGTCTGGTAAAATGAAATAATTGAGTGCAAAGTTACAAAAACATTTAAGTAGGTGAATATTTTTAGCACTTAAATAAGTATTCATAGACAAAAAGCAAACCTTTTTCCACTGCTTTGGAGTCTTTATGGCTCCACCATTGCTCTTATTTAAAATCTCACTTAATTCTTGCCATAACTTTTGGGCAATTTCCTTAGTGAAGGTTAACGAGAAAAGACCTTCCCTTAAATTTTGGTGCTCTTTCATAAACTGAATCAGCTGCTCCTTTTGGTTGTCCGTCACGAAGGTGCATCGAGCCGCCTTAGGACTTTTTAGCTCCTCCATGACTATAATGTATAAATAAACATCTCATTTAATTAACAGGAAAAGTTACCTCTGATGCACACTTATTGCTTATTATTAACACTGAACACCACTGACACGACCCTACACGTTTGTATGACACTACCTAACCTATAAATTGATTGTGAATAATGCCAAGTGCCAACCATACGAGAAATAATTCTCTAAAGATTCAAGAATACCCATGAGAGAAATAATTCACCAGTCGGTTGCAATTCCTCGGTGAATAATTCCCACTTTTCAAGAATAACCTCCCTGATGATTACACTACCTATAACAAGAATCGTTTTATCACGAATGTTCTCACATGATATTCAACAGACTGAAATTACGTAGAAAATTAAATATTTACCTTAGCTTCTTCTTCTTTCTGGTAGTTTCTTTCTCCGGGACATACTCTCTGTCTTGATCGGAGTCATATCCATCCCAGTAATCACTATTATCACAGTTTTCCTGCATTTTGTAACACAACAACTCCACTTTCACCAGAACTAAACACGCGAAGAAACTAAATTATAGTGAACAAAACCTATAAATACAGGGGCGGACTGGGTGCTACAGACCGGCCCGGGCTCATAGAGCGGACCGGCCCATAATAATAACAAGGGGGGGTCGGGGGGCTTGCCCCCCAGTTAGCGCCGCAGGCGAAAATTTTTTTCATAATAATATTAATAATAATAATAGTAATGGTGCGGGGGGGGGTCAGGGGGGCGTAGCCTCCCAGTGAGCGCCGCAGGCGAAAATTTTTTTCATAATAATAATATTACCCCCTATCATGAAGTCTTGCATCGGTGACATTACCTATTTCTTGTTTAAGCGACAATAGTACATGAAAGGATAACGGAATAATAATCAAATAATCACAGCATTATAACTAACATTGACAGATCCCTGTAGTAACAGATTCGACAATTACCGCTAGCGTCAGTAATGTCATTAGTCTGTATAGTTTTGGATCGAAACTTTGCTTACGGGAGATTTATATAGACATTTTTATATTGCTAATAAATTTATTACTGAGTATCAGGTAAACAATAATTACTAAAAAACATTAACCTCATACATCAATAAGATGAGATTAATCACAAAATCTAAAATTCTTTTACCGACAACAGAAGAAATATAAAATCCGTGTTTGGCGTTCGAAGTATTTCGGCAACGGTCCTTTTAATTTCTTGAAATGCATTTTCTTTCGGATTCGGCGTCAATAGTGGCACCATTGCTGGCACTGATCTTTCTGCAAATGGAATATAGAACCTTGCGGAACAAAATTCATTACAGTATATTAACCTTTAACAAAATCTCCACATGAAATTTCTAAATTTCTGTTACAAAGGCAATTGAACTGCATTTCCAGTTTTCTTAATGCTATAAACGAAATGCAATGGATTCACAACAGCAGTCACCGACACGACATTGGCGACCTTCTCACTTTACAAACGTCCTTGACGTGACGGCGGATTGCCTACCACACTACGATTACCGGGGTAAAATAAGCGGTTTTAATCCCAATCAGAATTTTGAATCAATCGATCAATCAATGCTAGGCATTAGCAAATCTTCTGGGATAGGTTAGGTTATACATAATATAATGCACGAGTAAAGGATATTGCTTCGGTGACAATGTCCCCGAAGCAAGTAATATTAGTAAACCCCCCCTTTGAAAATTTCGCCTATTTCTCGAATCAAAATACAACTAGGAGCTAGGGAGTAACTCAAAATACCAGCAAGGCCCCATTTTATGTTCGAAAAAGTGGGATGTCGATAACTTTTGATCAATTTTCCGGAAAAAATGTCCATTGGCACTTGAACTGTCCTAATGCTCTTGTTTTGGGCTCGCGAATCAATTTTTAGCTAACTTTTCAGCGCCAAGAAGCTACAGAGGCTTCTGGGCCTCTTCTGTCTCATACTGTATGAGAGGGGACGCGATTTAACTGATTTTTTTCAGAAATGGGGCTTTGACTTTGGATAGCTTAAGTTGCTTAAGCAAGAGTAAAAAATACTGCTTCGGTGACAATGTCCCCGAAGCAAGTAATATTAGTAAACCCCCCCTTTGAAAATTTCGCCTATTTCTCGAATCAAAATACAACTAGGAGCTAGGGAGTAACTCAAAATACCACCAAGGCCCCATTTTATGTTCGAAAAAGTGGGATGTCGATAACTTTTGATCAATTTTCCGGAAAAAATGTCCATTGGCACTTGAACTGTCCTAATGCTCTTGTTTTGGGCTCGCGAATCAATTTTTAGCTAACTTTTCAGCGCCAAGAAGCTACAGAGGCTTCTGGGCCTCTTCTGTCTCATACTGTATGAGAGGGGACGCGATTTAACTGATTTTTTTCAGAAATGGGGCTTTGACTTTGGATAGCTTAAGTTGCTTAAGCAAGAGTAAAAAATACTGCTTCGGTGACAATGTCCCCGAAGCAAGTAATATTAGTAAACCCCCCCTTTGAAAATTTCGCCTATTTCTCGAATCAAAATACAACTAGGAGCTAGGGAGTAACTCAAAATACCACCAAGGCCCCATTTTATGTTCGAAAAAGTGGGATGTCGATAACTTTTGATCAATTTTCCGGAAAAAATGTCCATTGGCACTTGAACTGTCCTAATGCTCTTGTTTTGGGCTCGCGAATCAATTTTTAGCTAACTTTTCACCGCCAAGAAGCTACAGAGGCTTCTGGGCCTCTTCTGTCTCATACTGTATGAGAGGGGACGCGATTTAACTTTGGATAGGTTAAGTTGCTTAAGCAAGAGTAAAGAATATTGCTTCGGTGAACAATGTCCCCAAAGCAAGTGATATTAGTACCGGGGGGCCCCTTTGAAAATAGGTCGTACAAAATACCAACGCATAATTTTAAGATTTAAACATTATGTATTCAAATCGTACAATAAAAATAAACAAAAGGTTGACGAAAAAAATGCTTTTTTACTTTTTCTTACTTAGCAACGTCTTTGCTGCCTTAACTCTGTATTGAACGAACGAATATATGTGTCGGTCAGTTCTCTTTTTGTGAAATACTTCCGGATTTTCTTCCATCAGTTTTCTGTATAGAGACAGCTGGTTCGGGGGAAATTCACCCCGTTCAATGTATGGCTTACATTCCGACATAACCAGAGCTTCTTCTTCTTGGCTAAATTTTCTTTTCCGGGGGCTCCTTTTGGGCAACTGGTATTGACAATTCACTATTTTCTTTGTTGGGGTAACGTTCACAGTTATATTATAAGGTCGCGGGATCGGGGACGCAGCGCCTGAAAATTTATAATACAATGTTATGTTAAAAACGCTTCATATTGTACCTATCTGTTCATCAGATCCTCGATCAGATTCATCACCTCGATCTTCCAAACCTGTGACTTGGTAATCAACATTAACTTCATTGTTGATGAGTTCATCTTCATCTGGTTCATTTGCGAGTATAACTTCGATTTCTGCAAGACTCTTCCCTTTAAATTTAGTAGCATCACCCTTCTCTAAGGCCAGAAAGTATTTTGCCATAACTGTTATTTCTTGAACATTAGAATTTGAGCGATAAGATTGTTTGTGGACATCGACATTATGGCCCATGAAATCTGCCAATTGTTGGATCTCGTTATCGCACATTTGGCAAATTTGGGACAATGTGGCAGCTTGCCTTCGAAATAATGTTGGCCTGAGAAGGTTTGGTTCCTGGGCACCACAGCCACTGGCAATACTTCTAATGACTCCTGCAGCGTCTAAATAATTGCTACTGTTTGGAACCCCAAACAAGTATTCATTATCTTCCTTCAGCCCAGCCTCGGCCCGTAGCTCCAAAAATTTATCTATGTACCTAAGACATAAAACGTAAGCACCTGCAGAAGAAACAAAACAAACATACTTGCAATGCGATTTTGTAAGTAATACCGATTGAAGTCGCGCTTTTTTGGCGACAATGCGCATAACCTTGAAACTGTCGGCCAGTTGCAATTCCACTTGCCCCATATGCTTTCGGTCTTCTTCTGTAACAGATTCTTTGTCCTCATAGCATTTTAATTTAATCCGCGACATTTCTCCAATCCTTCTTCTGTTAAATACTAGAGGCAATACGAGGGCGTAGCCTCCCAAGGCCACCCATCTACTGTAGGTGTAGCCATTTTGTTCTATTTCTTTGTACACTTTTTCCGCTAGTTCAGTGGCATGTAAAGTAAATTTTGCCACATCCTCACAGCTTGGAACCTTTCTCTTGGCTTTCGCCCGGCATTCCATTCTGTATTGGTATGCACCTTTGTTGATATCCTCTCTGTACCTTCTATTTAATTCTTTTAAAAATAAATTGAGATTTTCAACTTTTGTTTTGTGACTTTCCTTATCCGGTTGTGCCAAATAATGCCCTTGAAGAGCTTTCACTAAATTTGCTACTCCACTTTTTATCATCATAGCCATACTTGGCTTATTCACCGCAAGATTATGGCTAGTCAGTCCTGTTAGGCTCATAACACCCATAATAAGGATTTCATAATTATGTGTGTCAACAACATCTTCATAATCAATTATTGAACTGTCAATTTCCTGAATTTTTAGTAACAAACGAGCTAGTGTTCGCAATTGATTCCGAACGTTCTTGGCTTTTCCAGGGACTGTTATAGACGACACAGCATATGTTTTAGCAAATGCTTTATAACGTTCTTGACTTCGATTGGAAAATAACATTGCATTTTTTACTTGTAATTCTGAGCTGTGTTGATTTATCAAGTGATCAGTCATACGTTTCAAAATGCACCCACAAAACAAGCAACTGTGCTTCCTGGCTTTAAAATCGTTTAGTTCTACCATTTTCTTGCGAAGAACTGACACGAAAACACCACTTGCAGTAGGCATCTCCTTTGCCTCCAGGTTTGCAGGAAGAAGGCAACTTTCGGAAGTGAGAGTGGCGGATTTGGAGCTGGAAGTACGTACGCAAATACATTCCGGCTCATCACTGTACACTGCAAAGAAAGTTATTTATGTAACAAGTGACTAGTGAGTAAAGTGGCTACTCTTTTTTTACAAGGAATGGTTGACGCACGACACCGTGTGTGGCGGAGTACGTTAATTTCTACGAGTAAAAAAAGACTTTACTCAGGTGTTGCATACAAATTTTTTTCTACAACTGCCAAAGAAAAAGTGTACTTCAACCAACTCGAAAACGTAATCAAAAATTTTATAAAATTCTGCTCAAATATTGTAGTATCAGCTCCAAATAATGAGATATTACAGGGTTTCCAGCGGGGTCACTTAGATCACTTGGGGTCACTTTTCCACTGAAAGGTCACTTTTAATCACTTTTTCTTGAAATAGGTCACTTTTTTACTAACAAATAGGTACAAAATACAAATTAGGATGGAAGTAGTTTTATAAAATTTATTGAATTTTAAAATTCGCGCCACGCCTTAAGTATGCTTGCCTAAAACAACCGAGCAAATTTAATTATTCCTCGTGGTTATCCATATTTCTAGCTATGGGAAAGAAATGCAAGGTAAAAGTTCATTCTTAATTTTTGCAAATAAAGTCTATATTTACTAAAAAGTAATAGTATATTGTGTTAACTAGTAGGAAAAATATTATATTCCGGGACGATAATGGAAGATTGATGAACGAGGCACAGCCGAGTCCAGTAACCATCAGAGTACCGGAATGTATATTTGCCTACGTGTTGCACATACTATTTTTTCCTCTATCGCGCAATGCATTTAAGATGAAACAGAAAAGCTACCTACTAGAACAATTTTTCCGGATTAGTCCGTAAATTTTTTTTCTGTAGGTACAGCTATTACATGTGATGCATAGCAAAATGTCATGCAGTGACATAGTTCTAGAAACGCAAGCTTTAGGATGATAATTGCATGTCAAGAATATGACGTTTCTAGCACGTTCGAAGAAAAAATAGTGTTAAAAATCCTTTATACATGAGTCACTTGAAGTCACTTTTTAGACATAATATGTCACTTTTGGTCACTTTTTTTGAATTGGGGGGTCACTTAGTCACTTTTTGCAGAGCCGAAAGCGGCTGGAAGCCCTGTATTATTAGCAACTATGATTCAACCGAGATTCACCCGATTTCCATGACGACTCATTGTTGACAACAATGATTCGCCATGGAAATAGGGTGAATCCCGGTCATGTGGATCCCGGACAGAGTATAATTTCACTCGTCCGTCAGTTTTTGTGGCATGGTAAAAACCTTAAAAAAGTACTTTTCTTATACTTTCCCGTGAAAACCGTACATTTCATTTCACTTTGCCGAAAAATTTGCTATATCTTGAGATTAAAAAATGACTCACTTTTAGGTAGTAGGTACATATAAAAGGACAAGAAAGAGCGCTTTTTTGGCAGTCCTAGAGAAAAATTATTTTCACGAATAGAACAAAATTGCGTACCGCATTCATGTTCTTCTTGTGGCTGTTGAGAGAGGAGAACAATAAGGTGGTCGCCCACAGACCGTAACTGATGGGTAAATGTCCCCTTGTGAAAAACGCTTTCGAGTCTCATTCCGGCAACCCCATTAGCGAAAGTTATTGCGCCGATCTCGTTAGTTATTTGGGGAAGTACCGGTGTGCGCGATGAACAATCCGATCTCGATGATGGGCTTACGCTGAAAATAATACTTTCGGTCATATGAGAATAATTCTCTTACGCTGGGATAAAAGGCTTTTCCGTGCCGTGTCGAAAGCGTGTTCCCAGATAAAGGCTGCGCTGCGACTTTGTTTCTTTCTTTTACTAGGTATAGGTAGACACATCTACGCCCGAAATTGTAAATTATGGCAGCCATTACGTAAAAAAGCACATAATGCACTTTTGCCTCAACAACAGAGAATTATTGTCCCTAGTTGATGCATGAAGGCAATGGATAAGTTAGTATAAATAGGTTGGCATCAAACAAAAATCTGGTCCAGATTCAGATATGAATGAATATGGGTACATACATCCCAGCGCAATTTAAATTAGTTGGAATTTAAATTCACATAGTACCAATGAAATATACAGGGTGGGTAATTTTTCGATGCTCACCATTGGGAAACGGTAAAAGATACAGGGTCGGTTAAATTAGAGAAAAGTTGCGCTGTTTCTTGGCGATTAAAAATCTGACGAGAATTGCCCGATATTTTGATTCGTTCCTGAGTTATCACACAAAATTTGAAAATTGCCAATTTAAAGAAAAATTAATATCTTCCTAACGATTGATGTTATTTAAATGAAACTTGGAAGTTTTATATTTGTGACAGCTGTCAATTGAATGGCAGTGACAAAATTTTCTAAGCCTTCTAGATTTTGAATAACGACAGTCCACTTTTGATTCTCTTATGGCCGCCATATTGAATTTTGACACCATCAAATACACAAAAAAATTAGCTTCTTAAAAATGTAACCAACGTGGAGGTTTTTGAAAAAATATGTAAAAGCCTGAGTCACACGACCGGAAGACGTATTTTATTACTGTTGAATTCAATTGTTTTCACATGTTATAAGAGATTGAAGAAGTCGGCGTACTCTTTTGCAATTGTTTTTCATCTAAATTTAGGCTGATTTTACAAATTATTCATACCAATTTTCAAATTCTGACATCTGTCAAAAAAGTTCATGTTGACTACATTTTTGTAAAGCCAATTTTTTTTGTGTATTTGATGGTGTCAAAATTCAATATGGCGGCCATAAGAGAATCAAAAGTTGACTGTCGTCATTCAAAATCTAGAAGGCAATTTTCAGATTTTGTGTGATACTTCAGGAACGAATCAAAATATCGGGGAATTCTCGCCAGATTCTTAATCGCCAAGAAATAGCGCAACTTTTCTCTAATTTAACCAACCCCGTATCTTTTACCGTTTAGGAGATCCCAATGGCAATGGTGAGCATCGAAAAATTACCCACCCTGTATACCATGCAAATCACGCAATATGGAAAATCTATTTGCATACCAGGAAGATGTCTCCTCCTCAAGATTTTTTCGAAATGCAGCTCGGTTCTTACGGCGACGTTTCAGATCCAGAGGTTCGTCGTCAGCAGACGAATCTTCTTCGTCAGGATCTACTTCATATTCTGATACTAGAGGTGAATAAGGTTCGAGTAATGTTGGCGAATTTGAGTTACTATTAAAAACTTGGACATCCTTACATTTTCGTCTACTTTTCGAAGCACCTAAAGCAATATCGCCTTCTGCTCCTTTATCCATAGCTGCAAATTCTCGAAAATTTTTAGCAGAGCAGAAACTCTCCGCTAATTCTGTATTTAAATTGGGTTGAATATTTGGAGGTAAATCAGAAGTTAGAGTGGGCGAAGTCTTGTTGATGTTTGTCGTCATTACTTGTATTTGTGACGTCAAACGTTTGGCATTCTGATGCAAGATGTCGGCTTCTGAAAATTTGATGTAATGGACGACTTGAAGAATGTTTGGACTGGTAGTGATTTTTAACGACATAAATCTATTACGGCAGCTTATTAATTGTACACAGGCGGTTTATGTGAAAATATTCGGATAGGTACATATTGATGCAACGTGCCTAAGAGCACGCAGCAAATTCTGATTTAAAAAAAACCGTTTTTTAGGTACATATCAAGTCATGAAAGTTACTAATTACTGGACAAAGGAGCATTGAGAGAACGAGGTCGTAGGCCGAGTACTTTTAGCTCCTAAGTCTATAGTGATAACTTTTGTGACGTGATACTTATGTATAATTTTCTTCTGAAACCGCATAAATTGTTTAACGTTTTGGTATTCGTTAATTCGGAATTTTTAAAATAATTTTTGCCAATTATTTAAATAATAATAGTCTCGTAAAAAACATCAGATTTATTGTACCGGGATATGAAAAATTACCTTGGTCGTGGGCGGTCATGGAATGGAAACCATCTGTCTTAGCCACTGAAAGCTCACAGATATTTTTATATTTTTGACAAGAATTTCTAGCAATCTAGCCTAGCATTGATGCTACGACAGATGTTTCCCATTTCATGACCGCCCACGACCAAGATAATTTTTGATATCCCGGTATATCCATGACGTTTAAATAATTATTGCGCTATAGGTGTTTTTTTGCCTTGGGAAAGAGTTATTTCCAAAAAAAACTGATTTTGAGCCTTATTTTAATTTAAAGAAAAAATATTTTTGGAAGAAAAGGCTAAGGGGTTGATTCCATGTTAGTTTATGTCATGACGTCACGACATAAGTCTGGTGAGGTGCAGAACTCACAAGAGGGCGCTAGCAGTACGATTTTGCAGAGTTCTACTTTATCACGTCTCCCACCTTACAGTTTGAGAAATATGATAATGTAGAACTCTGCAAAATCGTACTGCTTGCGCCCTCTTATGAGTTGTGCACCTCACCAGACTTATGTCGTGACGTCATGACATAAATTCAGTTAGAATCAGGCCCTAACTCTGCTATATTGATCAAAACCCCACCGTAATTTTTGAGTTAGGTAGCAGACCTCGTAGCAGACTCTTAACAAAAGTCCAAAACAACATGCATTTAACTTGTTCGCCTAAATTATTTTCATTATACATCATGTCTAACCGACTGTTTTTGCCGTGTTGAGCACATAATTTTTTTGCCGATCGGTTAAAATTATCATTTAAGGTGATTGATTACCGATTATGTATTTATATATTTATTTTCAATAATTTTTGACGATGCCTCTATCATGCTGTGACGCCATTGTTGAGGTTACTATGTAAAAACAAATTAGTATGGTATGGTAGGTAATGTTTTTTACTGTCTAGGCTGTAAAAGTGGCATTTTAGGCAGTAAAAGTGCCATTTTACTGCCGCAAAAGTGTCAGTAAAAATGCACATTTAATGACGATCGGCGATAAAGGTTTTATACAATAACAGAGAGAAATCTAATAAAGTCAGTATTTTTCGGAGTAACCGAGTAGAATACGCATACGCAACCGTATAGATCCTATATCAAATTAATTTAATTTGAGACAATAAAATTGAATAATAAAGGTGAATAGGGGTACCTACCATCATGAGACATTATAACATTTACATCGTCAGTAAGGTCTGCTGTAGGTAGAACTATCCATTTATTGGAATTTTCATAATTTATCACCAAAGAAAACATCCTTTGATTGTAATCTGAAAAAGAAAATATTGAAGTCAAAGGTATCCAGGGTGTCTCAAAACTCGCGCACTTCGGGCCCGAGGCGTTGTGGAGGATCATGAAGGGAGCATAAAAGTGATTGTATTTTTTTCTTTTGAGGCACCGCCGCAGAGATGGAATGTTCCAAAGATAAGGAAATCTGGCAACATGTTACATCTTTTACCTTGATATTTACTTTACTGCGGTTGCTAGGATAGTATTAAGCTAGGTTGCCATATGGTTTTTGTCCAATTTGCACAAATTTTGGACAATAAATAACTCCAGTAATTCAAAAAATTACCCGAATTTTGTCAGCAATTATGCTTCACGTTTATGCACTGCATCATAAACCTCGTCATAAACACTGATGAACAAATCAATTGGTTAATTCATTTTAGAGAAATTTACCTGTAAATTTTGACCTTTCGGGGGCTTCTAACTTTGTAATGGGGGCTCAAATAAAATAATATCAAGCAGTTTATGTTTTCCCTTAGGCTACTCTACAGCGCCTCAGGCCGGAAGTGCGCGAGTTTTGAGACACCCTGTATGTCCTCATTACAAAAAAATTTAACGAATTCTTCTTAATTTGAAGCGTTTATTTCGTCACCTCCACCTTTTAGCAATATTATTACCAACTTAATTCTTACCTTTCTCAGATGAATAGCTCTCACCACCAAAATTAAAAATTAAAAATCTTGGAACGCTCGATCGAGACTTAAGACTTCCCTCTCGTATAGCAATTAATTAAAGGTAAAGCAGACCCCAGACCGTCTCAATAAACACACCAAGTGCAGGCACGATTACCTATTGGCTTTCGGAAGTAGGTAGGAAGGTAGGTAGGTACCTACCTAGATCTGGGCATATTTACGTGCCCATACTTCACACAAAGGCCTAATACTAACCTTCACACAGGTGGCTTAATTCATATTAATCTCAATCATTTCAAAACGCAGGTAAAAGTATTTGAATTTCACTTACCTAACGGCTAACTGGCAGGCACGAAGCACAAAGGGGATTCACATGTGGCACACGCACGAACCGCACGAGATCACGTGATCACGATTTGATCAGGATCCAGGAATACAATGATAACGACGAGAGATAAATAATGATCAATCTGGATCAATCCATAAATGATGCCTTGTTTGTAGATGCAGATGGCAAGAGACTAGCACAGACTAGATTTAAAACATGAGCATAACACCAAATGTGTATTTGTTCAGGGTTGACAGTTGACAGCCAAGCAGTGACCCTGCATATTAGCAGCCCCGTCAGTACTACTTCCTATACAATGTGATACTTCAATATTGTTCTGCGACAATTCCTGTGAAACAAGTTCAAACAGAGCTTTTCCTTTGGAAGATTGAGTATCTGTTAAAGACAGTAATGTTTCATGAACTGTGGCATTACTATCTACATATCTGACAATAATCGATGTTTGATCAGTAACCGTTATATCTTGGGTTGTGTCTATTTGTAGGGAATACATTTTCGCAGCTTTTACTTCATCAGAAATTTTTTTCTTCATGATTTGTTTGATTACGTTCAAAATATAATTAATCGTTGTTTTCGATAAAAAAGTAACAATATTTCCTCTTCCCTTTTATTTTCCCTTATTGTGCTTTTTTTCTTTTTCTGCAATGACCTTTTCTATGTGGGCATTCAAAAGTGGATCAAATTTTTTTAGCAACATTACTAATTCTAGAAAATTTCCATGATTTTGATCCGTATTGCATAGTGACAGTAGATCTTCGTTTCGGTGACCTCTGTAGGCAATTCCACACCTTCCTATTGTTTTCACGATTTCGATGATCCGTAAAACAATATTTCTTTTGGCCTCAACTTGTTGAACGCGAATATTTTTGTCCCTCAACATTAAAGATGTGATATTGGCTTTTTTAGCGAAAAGTAAATATGAATCTACAGAATGTAGATGGGTTTTACTGGTTTCATGTTCAACAACACGCTGGTATATATGTTTGACGCTAACATTTTTTAATCCTTCCTTGAATGCACTGCGATCCTTGCCGAAAGCCATGCAAACCGTACAAAATAATGATTTGTCCTTTTTAAAATAACTTAACCACACGCGATTAACTCCGTCTTTTCTCTTAAATAAGTTAAGCGGATTAAAAGGGAGATCGCTTGTGTCGTATGGCTGTACCGGATGAAATTTAAAAAACGCGTCGAGTTCATAGGTTTTGGGTGGACGGAAAAATGTGTCTCCTTCTCCTTCAGTAAAAGTAACAGTCACCTCAGCATTTTCCAAAAGCCCTTGCTCTTTAAAAACTTCGGGTTCAGCTGAGGTTGATGGAATTGGAGCAATTGCGATTGCCTGAGTTGCCGGTGTTGGTGTTTCGTCAAAAATTTCGGCCGAAGTTAATGGAGATGGAGGATTATTAGGCCTTTCTATTGTCGGTGTCACGTCAACAGGCTGTTGCTCGTGGACATTAACATCACAAGATCCAGATTCATGAGATGACTGAGATGTGCCACCCATATCCAATTCAGTTTCGGCTGCGGTACTACTTTTTGGCGAAAAAAAAAAGAAAGGGGTTTCAAAGATTTGGCCTGTTCAGATAATGTTTTCAATTTTTTCTCTCTCTGCTTTTCAGCACCGCCTTTCACCTTTTTTCGTTTAGGGCCTTCATCCATTTTTCTGACTATAGGAGGATGCCAAAAACTGCTATCCCTTATGTAATATTTGCAAGTCTTTTACCTTACCTTATAATGCGATATGCTCGCAGCACGATCAGCAATATCACAATAAACGTCACCCTTTAAACCGAGCTCTAGGTCTTTAAAAGTCACACACACTTTGAAAAGACTACTCGCAGCCTTATTTGCTTACTACTTAAGCTGTGCAAGGCAATTTAGGGCCTTGTGCCAATTTAAGGAAAGGGGGTGTCAATTGATCATTTTTTAAGAAGTGGTAAATTAAAAAATAAAATAATATCTAAGCACCCATGTAAAAAAATATTTACGGCCAAGTTTGGCTGTAAAATTAAAATATAAAATATGACCCGTTTGTATACAAATCCGGCGTCAGGGTGACAAGCGGGAGGCAAAAAATGGTTCAATTCGGAGAAATGAGAAATGCGCTAGTAACAGGAACACTGAACAATAATGTGACTCGACAATAATGGGGCTCAAAGGCGGCGATAACGATAAATTACATAAATAGGAGCTTACCACTTGGGCTCATCGTGAAGTCAAAACAAACACATTAAATTTTCACCCTGTCAGCCTGTCTCAAATTAGCAAGTTCTTATAATTCCTGATATATATTTTTTTTATTTAATATTGTAATGGGCCGGCCCGGCCGGCTATAAAATATTTTACTACAAAAAATAATTTGTAAAAAATTTTTTATAGCCGGCCGGGCCGGCCAATGGGCCGGCTCGGCCGGCTATAAAATTTTTTATTACAAAACATAATTTGTAATAAAATTTTTTATAGCCGGCCGGGCCGGCCCGTTGGCCTGCGGCCCATCGGGCGATCGCCCGATCGCCCAATAGGCCAGTCCGCCCCTGTATAAATACAACTTCACTTGAAAATCACATGGGTGTATGTTATAACATAGACACTCTGTAACACGAGAATGGAATAATTTCGGAGGATGCAAGGTTCTATGTGCTACATAGTACCATGTGATTTTCAATGGACAACAAAGATGAAACAACAAAAATGTATGTTCAACATAGCACCATGTTATTCCATTCTCTGAAGTTCAGAACATACAACCATGTTTTACTGCTTCGTGTGAAGCAGCTGATCATGTTTTCTTAGTTTTGAAAGGTTCTATGTGCATCATATAGCACATAGAACCATGTAACACTGCCCTCGCCAATTTTTCAATTTTCCGACTTACGCCCTTGTAATATTGAGGCTGCGAATAATTAACACTAGTTACAAAAGATTTCCGTATTATTTTCGCAAGCATTATTAACTACTGCGTTTAAGCGAATAATTTCTATTGAAAGAGGATTAAAATACGCGAAACAATTTTCTAAATTCATTGCGAACAAGTTTTCCCAAATTAAAACATGCCGGTGGTAGACGGGGTGTTTGATGGATTCATCCTAGGCTCTGGCTGGTGCTTTTGGCTTGGTCTTGGAACGACACTTCTTCTATTTTTCAATTTGGCCACTGGTATTGGATTTGCTTCACTGGACCGGTAACATCTCACGGAACTGCTTCTGGAACTATCGCGACTCTAATTGAGTCTGATTCTGATTGGGGTGCACGTCGATTGCAATCCCTTTTATTTGTCTCTCTTTTCCTTCTAATTTTCTTCTAATTAAGGTGGGATAGTTGCATTAGATCTGCATTGAGGGGGTGGAGCCAAGTAGCACTTGCGGTAGTTGAAATGAGATGCACTTTTTCTGCTGATGCGAGTTTTCTTAATGATTTGTGGCGATACTGTCATGCTTGACCTTAGGGGTATTTTTGGATGACTGGGAATTTGTGACGTCTTCTTATTTTATCGATTCAGCATTTTCTCACAGCTAGTGTACTCGAACACTCGAACTTGATTATTCGGGAGAAACTGTATTTTAGCTGTCTTCACAGATTACAATCTGACTGACAGTTAATAATTCAAGAAAGTAATTATTAATTGTTAGGTTAGTACTTTGAACATTTACAGTAAATTAAAGAAAATGAAAATGAACAAGTAGGTATATTTAAATAAAAAACAACGATAAAAATCTTATGGTAAATCCAAGCATTATCGATGTCAAATAGGTGATAGTTTACCATTGATAATAACCCCCCCGATAACTGCTACCACCCCGGTAGCCTCCTCCCCGGCGGCCTCTTCCTCGGTACCTACCACGATAATTATCGCGGTAAAAGTTCGAGTAATTAACGCGATAGGTAAAGTTTGCCAAGAAATAATTGAACAGCCATAAAGACAAACCTTTTAACTTAAGTCGACCGCCCGTTGAGGTTGACAATGCGGGGGAATTCCCTCATAAATTCTTGTACGGCGCTCTCGTAAGTTGAACACTTGGCCTGTGTAGAAAGATTTATGGAGGGAATTCCCCTGCATTGTCAACCTCAACGGGCGGTCGGCTTAAGTTAAAGGGTTTGTCTTTATGGCTGTTCAATTATTTCTTGGCAAACTTTACCCCCGTTCTCTCTGTCTGCCGATCCCTCCCGCACCTCCCGGACTAGGTCTCTGGCAGCATCCCTTATACGCCGCCGCGACGGCAGTCCTTGTGCGATAGCACGACCCGCCGTCAACATTCTCTCGAAGTGTGTCACCGCCTTCGTCGAATCTTAGAATTTTTTCTTGTTCCTTTTGAGATATCAGGAAAGTTGCATCTATAGTTGTGCTGTCTAAGAGAAGTTCGGGAAAACAATTTTTCCCCCGATTTTTCCTCTTTCCGAAGACTACGTCCAGCTCCTTCGTATATTCAAAAGTTTTTCTTGCTCTACCCTACCAGTTTTGTTATTATTGTCAATGGCTTTTTTTTAATTTCTTCTAAGTACTGTCCAGGGATTTTCAATCTGGCCGGGGCTCAACTGCAACCCAAATTGTGCATTCATGTTTTCTCTCTTCCAGGACTCAGTTACTGATGATGTGAGGATTCTAACTGCACATTGCACAAGCTGGGAGTTTTACGTTTAAGGACGATTTCCGGATAATATACCTGCTGCCAGGGTAAGGGATGACGCCAAAGGGTGACTCCTGTCATAAGAAGTAAGCAAGTGTAAGTCAGGCCCAAGTAATACCGGTTCTTTTACTAACATGGAAGTAAACATAGGGAACCATGGCTGAGATTGCCAATTTGGTACAACTACGATCCCCACAGCTCCTTCAAGAACAATTTTTTGCAAAATTCTTGGGATCAAAGAGAATGGGGGAAAAGCGTAAAAATAAAATTGCTTCCAATTTAAAGTGAAGGCGTCAATTGTGAAGGCTCCCGCATCTCGATCCCAAGATGCATAAGTGTCACATTTATTGTTGATTCTACCAGCAAACAGATCAATTTGGGGAAGTCCCAATGAAGACACGATCTTTTCAAAATAGTGTGGAGAGAGGGACCATTCTGTTTCAGGGGCGGAACCTCTGGTGGAACGACGTGATTCTTTATCAGCATCTGTGTTATCAGATGATTTTATATAACGTATGTCCCTAAAGTTTTCGGAAAAATTTTGAACACTGATATTTTATTTTGAAAGTTGTTTAATTTTTTATTTTACTTCAGAAGGTCAGTTCTGCATCCATATTCAAATAACATCTAGTAGACCAGACTTTTCTATAAGCAATAATTTAGTTGACCCTTGTGCCATCATTGTTTGGACGACTCTCGCGCCGATTTCTCAATTTTTTTCATTTTATCGAAACTCGACGACCCCTCACACTTTGGAACAGTTTTTTCTCGTTCCCAGACATCATTGTATGTCTTTCTGCTCAAAAGTGCCCAAAAACTTAATACATTCTGCCAGAGGCCACTGACGAGCACCCTTTGTGAATTGTTTATACTTTGGGTGGCGTGTTGGCACTTAACCAGTCATTAGTTGTTCTTACATAATTTTAAGTAAGCCAAATACTTGGTTTTACCCTCGGTTTAACAAATACACATCATCCTAATGGTCTAGCAGTACTTTGGTCTGATTTGACATCGTGCCATAATGCAAAAACCACTGTCTGGTCAATACTTTGATTTTTCACCCGAAGTAGCGAATCCTTCAAGCGTGCTTCAAGCGAGACCGATTGAAATGTTTTTATTTTTTTTAGGCAGAAAGGTGTACAATTGTACCTGAAAAGTAGAAAATGTGGAAAAGTTGAGGTGCTGAGTTTCAATCAACCAAAAGATTCGATAAATCTACGCGGGTGTCGTCCAAACAATGACTACGCAAGGGTCAACTAAATTATTGCTTATAGAAAAGTCTGGTCTACTAGATGTTATTTGAATGGTGTATCACAATCAATATGGATGCAGAACTGACCTTCTGAAGTAAACTAAAAAATTAAACAACTTTCAAAATAAAATATCAGTGTTCAAAATTTTTCCGAAAACTTAGGGACATACGTTATGAAGCATAAATCCATATATTTCGCGACTCATACCACTGCCAATTTTTTCTTGCAAATTCATTTAATTCGGGGAATGGTATACCTCCCATTCGATTTATGTAGGAGATGGCTGTCGTGTTAGCAACTCTAAGTAAGATCTCAGAATCGGATGCAGAATCTGCCAAACATTTGAGCCCAAACAATACTGCCAATAATTCCAAATAATTAGTGTGTTGCTTGTTACGAGATTTTTGGGCGATTAGACTTCCAGGGTTGCAATATTTAATCTTCGATCTTGACCCAGTACTTTTCGGCAAACATTTTTCCTCTATCCATTTTTCTCTCCGTGTACCGTAGAAGATGAAAGGCGTCCATCTTAGGAAACTCCGTATTATCATTCCGTCATAGCAAGCCAACTTCAAATCTACTCCTATCGCTGACACGTCTAACGAAATTATTTCTGAGTCGTTATCTTCTTGCGTTTACCCATTGATAGCAAACAGGTTCCATCTGTCCAGAAACATTATAAGACATTTTGCTAACTTGCTATCGATCAAGCCAACAGTGGAGCCTTCATCAAAGGGCGCATAAGTTTTTATTGCTTCGCTATTCTTGCGGCTTTTCACCCCTGATACCTTCTCAATTCCAATTTGAGCGACCTTTAGTTTAGTTTCTGGATTCTCATTTTTCACATCTTGTTAGTGAAGTAGAGAGTTGTGATTCCTTGTGTTTCCCAGATCTTTTATTATGTCAGAAAAAACCTATTTTACCGTATTAATGTTGTTTCTTGTTAGCTCGAAGGACCATGTAAAAGTTCCGTCTGGCTTTTATATCATCAATAGTCTTCGTGTTTCCCAAATCTTTTATTATGTCAGAAAAAAAAGCAAACAATATGTAGTCGTAACAGTACTTATTTCCGGGATCCCCGTCGCGTCGGCCAGGTCATTAACCACCTTTCTGCCTGAAAAACCAAATTCAGAGTTAGATAGGCGGCTATGAAGACTAACGACTAGTATCACAATTGGTGAGCTGCTTTAGGCTGTTGGCCTCTTCAGCTCTTGGTTAATTGCAGAATGTATTGTGAAGTATACACTTGCGTTAGTTACCTGAAAGAGGATATAAAACACAATATTGTATTAATTGTATTGGTAGGATTTATTTCTGGTTAGTGCTTATTCTATGAGTTTGGTACTCTTTGGGGAGGTTGGGGTAAGAGTCAGCTAGGATGCGTGCAGGGGGGAATTTCAATTTTCGTTTCCGTTTCGGTATTAGGGTGATTCTTGGTGATATTTTGCCTTAACGAGTTACAAATCAATGTATCTGGCCATACGATTTTTACCACTTTACAAAAATGATAATTGCCTGCATTCGTTTCTTTTAGAACAGCAGTTCGGAAACTTTCACTTGATACATGCCTGAAGACCGTCCGTCGCACAGTGGTTGAAAATCAAAAATATGTGGCCAAAATTGCTAATACCTCTTAATGTATACAGGGTGAGTCTAGTTGGACAAATCAGTCGCCTAGCGTTTAAGATATTGAAATTGGAAATTCAATTTTTGGATATGTTGTAGCTGATATGGTCCCCTACACATGGGACCCATAAAGAAAGCTCCAGTTTTATTCAAACCGAAATTATTAAATAAAAACGAAGGCTTAAAATTTTTTTTTTCAATATTGTTGAATTTTTTAAGGTTATTTAGTTAGAGAATCATTTTTTCTTTATGGAAACATAATTTTTGGCAGAAATAAGTTAATAATCTCCGAGAGACAAATTATTTAAATAATAAAGATTTTTTATTATTTCCTAAAGAAAGCCACGCATGCCGTGATTTGAACAACTGAAAGGCAGTCTAGCTTATACTGCAGACTGTACCCACAACGACAAGTGTCAGTTGGAAATGTCATTTGAGGTCGTTTGTAAAAAATAATGCAAAACTACGGGTTTTTGCCCTTTTCTTTACAGATAATTAGGTAATTTTTATTGCTTGATGGATGTTTTGCTAATTTCGTCGAATACAAGTGTCTCGGGTTCTCACACTGGAGGTTCCCGATTAGGACAAGTTAAAGTTTACACCCTTCGAGTTGAATTTTCTTGGTTTCGCTTGGCTCACCGCTTCTTTGGATTTGTTCATTATATCAACACGGTTGAGTGTCTTCAACATTTGCTGGACCCCTCAACATCCGATGATAAATCTTCATTTCGTAAGTGTGAAAAAATTATCAGCAGAAATATTAAATTTTTAATAAAACAACAAAATCACCATATTTGACAAAATGACAGCAATGTAAACTGTTAGCAACTATTGCCAATTGCTTTCTGGCTGACGAGAATAGCTTTTCTTGGTCGAACCATTCGACTCCAATGGCAATAATGTAAAAAACATCAACCCGAGACACTTGTATTCGGCGAATTTAGCAAAACATCCATCAAGCAATAAAAATTACCTAATTATCTGTAAAGTAAAGGGCAAAAACTCGTAGTTTTGCATTATTTTTCCTTTGATTTTTCCACAAACGAAAGCAAATGACATTTCCAACTGACGCACTTGTCATTCCGGGTACAGTCTGCAGTATAAGCTAGACTGCCTTTCAATTGTTCAAATCACGGCATGCGTGGCTTTCTTTAGGAAGTAATTAAAAATCTTTATTATTTCAATAATTTGTCTCTCGGAGATTATTAACTTATTTCTGCAAAAAATTATGTTTCCATAAAGAGAAAATGATTCTCTAACGAAATAACCTTAAAAAATTCAACAATATCGAAAAAGAATTTTTTAGGCCTTCGTTTTTATTTAATAATTTCGGTTTGAATAAAACTGGAGCTTTCTTTACGGGTCCCATGCGTAGGGGACCATCTCAGCTACAACATATCCAAAAATTGAATTTCCAATTTGAATATCTTAAGCGCTAGAGCGACTGATTTGTCCAACTAGACTCACCCTGTATATCAGGTACGAGCAATTATGGGAAAATTGTTGTAAAAATTCTTAGCTCTGTAAGGGCCGAAATAGACAGGCATAAAACCGAAAATTCAACGAAAAAGTCGAAAATTTTAGAAAATAAGATGATTCCCGAGAAACACGTTTTAGACAATTAAATTAATACATTAATATATATTGTTAATAATGTTAATACCCATATAATATATGATATTATATAATATATACACCATATAGGTATGCATACATAGAATTATAATTTATTATATAGGTGTAAGTGGTAATAAAATGTTGACATCTCGAAACGATTTTAAGATTATGATTGTTCCCTTATAAACTAAGTTAAATTACGGGAAAATAATGAAATAATACCTAGTTAGTAACCCCCATATTTGAACACAGAATTTTACTTGGGGATAAAGACGGCATCAGACATTTAAACCACGATGAATATCAAACTATAGCTAATTTTATTAAGGTTATAATGCTCCATGGGTAAAAATCAAACGTCAGACTCACTGTCATCACTGTTCGGTTCTATTTGATGCATGACGCTCAACTCTGGTTCGACCAAAAGTTCCAGGACAGAAGGTGAGAGAGACTTCATATCTCGTTTTGGAACCTTTCGCAAGCTTGAAATTAGGGGATCTGACGAAAGTAAATGTCGAAGAAATACATCTTCCAATGTTTTTGTTCTAGACATTTTTCTCGAGTATCCTTCACGATATTTCTTTATATCTTTGTTCCGAGCTTCCAAACATTCTTCGGATAATTGACCAATAGGTAAAGCTGCATTCTCTATTATTTCTGATCCATGTATTAAAATTTTATGGACAGTGGTGGGCATTGGGTACCAAGGATATTTTGCTACAAAAATTCGTGCTGTCTCTAAAGCGAAGTCTTGGAATTTTGACACATTGACATTGAAACCACTAGACAGAGTTTATAAAATTGTGTGAAAACGATCAATCAAAGTTTTTTCAATTCCTGTGATTGCTGATGCTTTGTCAGAGTTAGAAAAAAAACGCCTGGCAGTGTTACCATCATTGCTGCTTCCATAGTTTTGCTTCGGCTTATCGACTATAAGGCCTAATTCAGATTTAAATAAGGCTTGAACAGTTTTCTTTTTTTCCTCAACTCGTGCTTTTTCTTCTTTACTTCGGGCCTGCCATTTTTGTGTCTCTAGCTTATAAGATAAATGAAGAAGCGTTTCGAATAACCTTATCCATCCATGGAGCGGAGATATTCCAAATTTCAACAGTGAGTTATCTGTGGGCAACTTTCGAACTTTGTCAATGTCATTGAAATCTTTGGATGTTGCTTTGCAGATGTAACATCTCTGTGCTGAGGCTACTGCAGAAACCGCGTTGCATACCTTTCCATCTATCATGCTGAATATCATGTCGTATTTTATTATCGCTTCTCGACCATCGACGATAGAAGAGAGGGGTTTAAGATCATTTATTTGGCTATCAATATATTCCTTCTCCTTAATAATTAGTTCAGTAGTTTCACTTTTGAATTGTAACCTTATAGGTCTACAATAACGAGTCGAGGATGGTCGCGGATTTTGCCGCACTATAACTTGAGCTGCATTTAAAGGATCATCTTGAATAGTTACAATTTGCAAAGGTACAAGTGACGTTTGCACTATGCTGGCATCAGAATTTCGAGCATCTTAAAATTTTTGTTTATATTCACTTTGCCCTGAAGTGCCATCACAGCCCCATTTGCAAATTAATTTTAAATTTTCTAGCTGCACCTTTGTCAGACATTTTAAGACTACTTCTTGTACTCTCAGAATTCTTTCAGCAGTGTGGTCTAGCAGGTTCTGTAAACAAACTTCAGCAATAGTTTCCGACACAGTTATATTTTCCGGATAACATAAATTTTTGGATTTTAGAACGTGATGATAAGGCGGATAAAGTGAATTTCCGATTTGACGAGCAGAAGATCGTAGGAAACAGTATTGGAATTTAGTTAGCTTGACTTCAACTATTACGGACAACGCTTGTTCTGAGGAAAATGAAGGATATGGATGTGAAGGCGTTTCAACATTTAAATTTTCAGATTTGCTGCAGATAGCATTTTTTATAATGCTAGCTGCATTTGTCGCTCCTTCTGACCTTAATTTCATTTGCGCCGCATAAGCTAGTTGTTCCGAGGATGCAGTTGCTCGGAGATGTTCCGTTTTCCTCCTCTTTGAACGTTCACTGCTGCTTGCAAAGTCAACTTTTGGCCTTCCGACCCCATCGCAATCCTCCGATTTCACAGCAACTTCAACTCGTTGGGCCAGCCATCCCTCGTTTTTCTTATAAAAATGTTTAGAATTGCGCCCGCAAGCCTGCCATCTTGATTTAAAATCGGATAGCAAATGTTTTAATTTATTTGTAGTTTCCACAGATAATTGGCCATCGCCTGTTATTTGCAAAACATAATCACGCATCAATTGCTTCTGCTTTTCTACATTTGAAAAACTTTCCGTAACTACGATTTCAAATATATTTCGTCTGGTTATCGAGCTAGGACGTAGACGGCAACCTTAAACAAACACCCTGCTAATTTAATCAGGAATTTCCAATCCAACTCGCTCAATAAAAATACTCTGATCGGTAAAAATTAGGTAAAAATTGGAAAACAAATTAGGAATGAATGGTCTAGAAAAATATTCTCTCAAAAAAGACGGGTCTATAGAAATATCCGCTGATAATTTACGTCTAGGTAAATAATCGCGTAATTTAAATCTCATTGGTTTAAAAATTTCGAGTTACCATCTGTGAATTTACATTGTGGTAATAACAAGGGATTTAATAAACATAAATGTGTTTAATTTATCCCGTAAGAATAGCATTGAAGGGATAAGCAAATTTAAAATGTGCTAGAAAAATGCCGATTGAACGAAAGGTGAGGTATAAAAAAAATTCCTGACTTTAGGGTAGCGGGTAGTAGCACCTAAATTTTGTGTTGCCAAGCAGAGGAGACAATAATCTACATGTTTTCGCTACAATGAAAGTCGGACCTTACAGGACACCTAAGTTAATCATCTTGCCAACACGTAATTTGAGGTCAATGTATTATTTTATCCACCCCTTAGCAATGGAATCAATCAAAAAGGTACTTACCACCTTGCAAATCGTTCATTGCATAGGACTTCAGGAATAAGTTGTGATAAGGGACAAGAACAATTACAGAACGGACAAAGATAATACCAAAGATGATCTTCCGCAAACACAAAATTGAGGTGACAGAAATTTGATTTCGAATAAAACGCAATAAACAACATGGTAACCATAGCAACGGGCGCATTGAAGCTCCATGGCCATCTCCTAATAATATTACAATAACATCAAGCCGCTAATAATTTTTTTCAATTTGACCATTTTGGCCACCTTTATTTGATTTTCGACCACTGTGCGTCGGCTCCCCTTGTTTAATTCCTTCTGTTCATTTACCTCTTCATCGCAAAAAAGATAGTGGCCTTCGAAATTGAAGAGTGGTGTACTGGAACGCATTTTCCTTCACGGATGCTTCTGAGCCTTCTATCTTCCTTTTTGCGGTGACGATGCTGCTTTTTCTGATGTAATTCTTGCGACATTGCATGTGAGCCGTAATAGATTCCATGTTTTGAAAAACTTCAAATTTTCCATAATTTCTCTCTATGCTTGCGTTTTTTAGGGAGTTTGTACCCCGCGGTTTTCTTCTCCGACAGCGTTTTATTACAGATGAAGCATTCTTCATCCATTTCTAAAAGTAAGTTACAACATGGAATTAATTATTTTCTTCAGAACAGTCCAGCAAAGATACATACCTGATTACTTGCTTTGTATCGTAGACCTGAAACCTGCTGAAACAAGTTCCTAACTCACTTGACTGATATCTTCTCGTAAAAGTTTCAACAAATCCCATGTTCTTCTTTTCTGATCTACATTGGTAAAGATCTTATTTTATTCTACTAAAATTACCTACTTTCTAGAAAATAATCCGTCAGGAATATCAAGATTTCTTGACGATCCATAAAATATTCTTCTGCCCTTTGAACTTAATTATTTTCAGCCCCTTTTTGCAGATTGCTAGCATGACTAAGCTTACATTACTCCAGAAGACGTTTCCGAGATTTTGCACGATGAACGACATGTAAAATTCTATGACTGGACTATTGCGACGATTCAAGAATTTCGCCTTTATGTCGCAATACGATCCAGTAGTTTGGGCTATAACGTGGTTTCAGTGTTATTACAAAATTTCGATTTTTCTACCCAAAGGGTACTAAATGCGAATAAATTTTATCTCATTTAAAACCAGAATTTGAAGACCTTTCTGATATATAAATCTTTCAAAAAGTTAACATGGAATTAATTATTTTCTTCAGAACAGTCCAGCAAAGATACATACCTGATTACTTGCTTTGTATCGTAGACCTGAAACCTGCTGAAACAAGTTCCTAACTCACAAAAAAAGGCGTACATGAGCAAGTCATACGCCTTCGCCTGGAGTTCCTCGCTGACAGATGCCGGTAACCTCGAGTTCCCCTCCTGAATCCATACAATATTCTTAATGTTCTTTTGGCTTTTGAAGATCTCACGAGAGGTATCACCGTAATAATGTTCACCTAGGAAAAAGAATCCACAATTAAGATAAAATGAAATAATGAAGGAGTCAATTTCAGGGCTTGGAACCAACTGTGATGCGAGATAGGGGGGAAGAGGAGACTTGACACTCGCAGCAAGCTCCTGAGAAAGGTATTCAAGGAGGTACGGTATTAATTTATGATCCGTGGCCATGTAGAGGGTTTGGTCTCTCTCAGGGACGGATAATTCAACTTCTTCCCTCGGAGGAGGAATCATACGATAATTCTCCAACCAAGTCTGCGCACTCTTCGTGAACCGTACGTGTTTCCCATCGATTGCTCTATATCGTAGAGTTAACAGTTCCTATTCATCATTACCTCGGGGTTCCGAAAACCAAGAAAATAGAACCTGCTAGCGTTTAGGCAGCGTTCGCAATAAAAGCGCCGTACCAACATTACAATTTTGTGAATTAAATTAACTCTAGAAATATTCTCAAGATGGCCATGGAATCTTGGAAAGATGACGTCATCTTCCCAGCTATTTTTCTGAATATCTTTAAAACGGTAAAGAATTTTTAAATTCTGATAACACCATTCGGGGGCTCAGACGCTCCCTTTACGCTAGATCAGTCATAACCTCAACATCGATTTCTTGAGTTGAATCTGGGGGGCAAACCGCTGGGGATGACAGGTGTACAATTTGGGGGAAAGTCCGGGGATTTCAGGGGGAAGTACGAACATTTCAGGGGGATGTCCGGGGATTTCAGAGGATGTCTGGTGTACAAAATACGGTTAGCGGTTTACCCCCCAGTTGAATCCTCCTTTAAAGACTATAGAAAGTGTTGTGGCTTCTCGACTGCTTTTTTTTTCTTTACTTCGGCCTTCCCTAATAAAATCGACGTCGTGTACACTGTTGGTGACAGATATCAGTGTTTTGATGGTGATTTCCTCAGTAGCCTGCTACAAATCTTTAGATGTGTTTTGTACAAATCGGTATAGGTGGACTGGCGTCGGAATAAGTTGATGATCTTTTTAAGGATCGGATACACTGCATTTAGTATCTTATATCAACTTCGCCATATTCATAGTGAGGTCTTTTGATTTATCTTTTTTCGCTATTTCTCGCTTTCTTTTAAACTTATGCCTAAGACAAAAATCAAAAATACTGCGCTGACTTTACACCAACATGGTACAGTAGCGGACTTTAAAAATACCCATCGCGCGACGATTCATCACTTGGTCGACTGTTACTTTGTTCAGATTTTAACCACATGTGCAAACTGATGATGATAGAATGGTTGCCTTCTTGGAAAACTGGGAGGCAGGCGCAGGACTAATATTCAGCGATCTGAGTTTCTATCAATCGCCCCATTTTCATTCTTTTTCCACGAAACTCATTTTGGCACATCATGTTCAAAATTTTAAATGTTCAACACCAATCTTCTAGCGACCCATAGTGCCCTTTTGATAAAAAAAATCGTAAAAAAAGAGACAATAGCACAGCGAGCTACTGAAAATATCGATATACTCCTTTTCTGATAAATTTACCAGTATGAGATTTGAGATTAAGTCTTGGTCCCTTGTTGTTCGCTGCACGTGGCTGAAGTCTTTTTCAGATAAATTTACCGGTTATTATTACACCCAAAAACGCAACAATACGGCATTTTTTAAATTTTACAGTTATTTACAAAGAAATCATAAAACAAATAATTAACATCAGAAATAAACACTTCATGTAACGTAACAAGCCAGAACACGACACGATTTAATGCACTCTTACACGTTCTCTGATCTGATCAAAGACCGAACGGCAAGTGTCCCCGTGACGTCACACGCAAAAACCTTTGCGCTTTGCAAAATAAGTTAAGACTGGTCGCATTCATAAAATTAACAATATTTATTTTTTACATCTATTCTCTCATTTAGGGTTCATGCTACTCAAAAAAAAATATTTGATGGATAGCCGTTATGAAATTTGGTACACATATTGGCACTATCCCAGCGTTTGTGGCAGATTAAGCAACCCCATCGTAAATTTTCTTTCAACAACTGGTAAACAAGTGCCAATAACTGGACAGGTTCGGACTGCTGAAGAATTTTAATTTGTTACTGGCACCTACCTTATACTAATTATTATTAGATTATGTGGTAGTGGCGATAACTTAAAATTGTTTTTACTTTCATTATTTAGTAACTGTTGAGGTTTCATACAGAGCATAAAACAATGGTATAGATTAGAGAACGATTAGAGATGGTTTATTAACGAAGTATCTTACAGGAGTGTCAGTTCAAGACTTACTTCACAAACCTATACTGCTTACAACACTAAGCAAGGGCTCTGTTAAAATATCCAATACAAGTTTAGATAAAATTGATTGTATTTTCAACAGAAACCCTTAGACTGGACGACCGTTATTTTCGTTTAATCACGTTGATTCGAGTAAGTATTCATAGATGTCCTTCTTTTATTAAAATCGTCAATACCCGATATTAGCGATGACGTGGAACCGCCATCTTTGTTGTGTATAGTCATAGTCAATGTCTCTCACTGAAGCCAAACCAAGCGAGATTTCAATGTGCAAATTCCAGAAAACTGCATTTTTCTTTAAATTCTTTATTTACAGTTACTGTGTTGCGTTTTAAGACCTTAATATTGGCAAATTGAAGAATTACTATCGATTAAATCGTCACACCATGTCCACAGTGAGCTTTGTGCTGAAATAATTTAATCTACTCAAGGAAATTCTCGCTTGTTTAGCTTCATTGCCATGGTAACCACCTTAACCTAGCCCAACAAAGTTGGCGGACTACGTCACGCTAATAGCCCGTCTAGTGCATTTGCACATTGCATATAATAGATATTTATTTTATTAGGAGTTTAAGTAAGACATTATGTGACGGAGTATGGAAGTTGAAACGCCGAGCGGAGCGAGGCGAATTATTCCATACGAGTCACATAATGTCGCTTAAACTCCGAATAAAATACAATATTTTATTTTCAAACGAAACAATCGCAAATTTTCTACTCACGTTTGTTGCGCGTCACTTTCCCAAATAGCACAATCTCATTCCTAGCACATTCCATGAATGTTCAAACTGAATATTCAAATATTCCTAGAACATTCTCTCAATGTGCGGTCAGTTAGCCGTATCTGGAGAACTGTTTCTAGCATCGTCTTGAAAATTTTTACACGGGTTTCAATTAATTTTGAATCGACGTAAAATATTTTGATCGATGGCGCACTTCCGGTTATACCGGAAATAGGTACTAACTTCCTTATTTTAAATGGAACATCCTGTTTATTATGATATTTTTGGATTCTACGTTTCATTCTAGGTAAACTTTTATTGAGAATTGCTGTGCCAAAAATCAACCATTTTTGAGAAAATCAAGAATTTCGTTCTTTTATGCCAAGTGCAGACCTAACTTCAAAAAGCTGTAACATCCTTACAGTATGAAATGAGAAAACGATATTAATTTGGCATGAAGGGTAATGTAGGGTGTATCCTCCCTTGGACTCAAATTGGGTCAAATACTTACAGGGTGTTCTCTGCAAATTTTTAAACATCATCAACTTCATTGGTCAAAAAGTCAATTTTTTCAAATGGAATGCCCCAATTATTTTATAGTACATCGTTGCAGAATTTAATTGTCTATCATTTTAGTCTACATGTTTGCCATATTTAAATGAATAGTTTTTGTGATATTTCTAAGTATTTGGAATTTGACCAAAATTTCATATTTTAGCACGATTTAATAACCAAAGTTAGCTATGATTTTAGGAGCCTTTAGAGTTCCTTAAGGCTGCTCAAATGAAAATTTAATGCTATTTTAATCCAGTTTTAAAATATGAAATTTTGGTCAAATTCCAAATACTTAGAAATATTACAAAAACTGTTTATTTAAATATGGCAAACATGTAGACTAAAATGATAGACAATTAAATTCTGCATTGACGAGCCATAAAATAGTTGGGGCATTCTATTTGAAAAAATTGACTTTTTGACCAATGAAATTGATGATGTTTAAACATTTGCAGAGAACACCCTGTATGTATTTGACCCAATTTGAGTCCAGGGGCGGATACACCCTACATTAGTCTTCAGGTCAAATTAATATCGTTTTCTCATTTCATACTGTAAGGATGTTACAGCTTTTTGAAGTTAGGCCTGCACTTGGCATAAAAAAGCGAAAATCTTGATTTTCTCAAAAATGGTTGATTTTTGGCATATCAATTCTTAGTAAAAGTTTACCTAGAATGAAACGTAGAATCCAAAAATATCATAATATACAGGGTGTTCCATTTAAAATAAGGAAGTTAGTACCTATTTCCGGTATAAGCGGAAGTGCGCCATTGATGAAAATATTTTACGTAGATTCTAAATTAATTGAAACCCCTGTGTACAAATTTTCAAGACGATGCTAGAAACAGTTCTCCAGATACGGCTAACTGACGCTCGTCGAGCTATGTATGTGCTAATCAGGAGTTTATAAGAATATTCCGCTCTTATTCTAGGGATATTGTAAATAACATTCCTAACATATTTTAAGAATATATTTCTTGAAATTAAATGAACATTCAGTATATAACGATAATATGCTGGACAAGTAGGAGCCCTGGTGGAGCACTGGCAGGTGGTGAATAGTCCCCAAATAAGCGGTAAAAATAGGTAAATCTGAAAATTGAAATATAAAATACTGAAAAGGAAATGGCGGCCGCTAACTGCGTAAAGTTATTGTATTCTACAGTGCTGTACTAAAACAAATTCGCAAATAACAACTATTTAAGTACTGTACGTACCTACCTTTAACTTTTAAGACAAATAATCCAGACAGAAATTAACGCTTTTATCTACAACATGCGTTTTCACAAAACAACAAACTAAAAAATAAAGATGGCGAACCCGACCCAAACTGACCATCGAACGAGTAACGACACATGACGTGACGACGTGACGAGCACGACGCGGCCAGATCGGCAAGCTCACGCAATCGCCTACGACACGATTCCACCCGAACCCGCACACCAATCAAGAAATTTTTGAATTCAGGTAGGTGATTTAAATTTAAAAACCAATTTGCAATGGCCTCAATGACCGTGGCGGTGCAATGTGGTTGGCATCAACCTTATATAGCGACTGCATTTTTAAAAATATTTTAGGCACATTACAGGATTATTTACATTTAATGCCCTACTGAAAATGACCTGTTAAAAACGGATAGAAAAAATTCTACCCGTTTTAACCAGTTCTGTTCTAGCAGTTTCAATCTGTTTAGTGAAACACGAATTTCGGTGTTGACTACCAGTGATGTCGGTATTAAGCTTCTACCAGTTTCTACGAGGTAAGGGTACGAACACGTAGAACGCTGGAAATCAGCGCGCTTGTTGCTTGTACTGGTCAGCACTTGCTGCCTGCGCTTGTACGCGTGTTGGGTGGACACGTAGAAAGCTGGTAAAAGCTGGAAACCGGCACCATTTACCCTCTAGATTTTGTTTAAAACATTTCGCGTTGCAAGATGAGTGCTTCGAGTGAGGACGAACAATTTTTGTTAGACAACATTCATTTTAAAATTTTAAGCAGAAAGAGAGCAGGAGTTCATAGAATAAATCGAGGACGGACAGAATTTGGAGAGTACCATCATCATTTTCCGCAGCTGAAAGTGGATCGTGAAAGGTTCTTTAAGTACATGAGGATGGAATTGGACACATTTTATTACATCTTAACTGTCAAAACTAGTCATGTGCATGTGCTGTAAGCAAGCTGGAAGCTGGAAAATAATGTTTCAAACATTCTTGTTCGCCGGTCGGCTCCGGCAGCAATCGCCGACAAGCTGCAACAGGCTTCCTTTATGTGCTGCTCCATTTGAAACTATGCAATACTTCCAATCGCCTGTCAGTCGCTTATCAGCGCTGGCTGACCAGCGTCGGCAACAAGCGTTCTACGTGTTTGTACCCTAATGCAGTAACCATTTCTCAGTAGGTTTAATCCGGCTTCTCGGCATTAACCCTCAACCAGTTTCCTCGAGGTAATGCAGTAACTATTCCTTATTAGATCTAATCCGGCTTGTCGGCATTAAGCTTACACCAGTTTATATGGGGTACGGGTGCGATCATGTTGAACGCTTGAAAATAAGCGCTTGCCTTGCTTGTACTTATCGGCGCTGGTTATCAGCGCTTATTAACTTTAAGGCCGTTCATGTTGGATACTGGAAATAATCTTTTAACCTCGGCTTTAACCCTACTTTTTAAAACTAGAACCCCCTTCTCAACATATCCTCTTCCGAAGATGAAATGTTTTTATTAGAAAATGTTGCCTTGAAATTACAACCACCACCCAAAAAGGTTCAGAGAGTTCACTGCATCAATCAAGAACGAAAAGTATTTGGAGAGTACCATCACCTATTTCCCCAGTTGAAGCAACACCCACACAGATTTTTCAATTACATGAGAATGGAATTGCGCACGTTTAATTATATACTGACCACAATAAATAGTGCTCTGATTAAAAACTGGAGAAATTGTCATACACAGCCAATTTTACCAGAAGAACGGCTGGTAATTTGCATAAGGTAAGCATTTTTATCTTTAGTTCAATTTTATTGCTTATTAATCATACAAAAAATAGCAGTAGATAGGTAAACAGAACAAACTAGTTATTATAACTGTCGTTTAGAAATTGCAAAGCCGTATTTAGAGGATCACTTTCTGTAGTCAAACTTTGGTTTGATGAAGATGAATAAGTCGCAATTGGTGAATTCATAATTGTTGTATGTTGAAAAGCCCGAATATTGTCATATGCGAATTTCTGCACAACTTCGTTTATTTATCCTCTAAAATCTAAAATTCTTTCAGTTGGAATTTTCCTTACGTGCGGCAACAAACTTTTAAAGAACAGCAAATTTTCATCTTCATATTCGGGATTTAATTTATTTCTCTTTGAGGAGTTTCTTTGTTCTAATAAATCCAATTTCCTTTTTTCGATTTCTAGCATAGTAGAATATTCTGCAGTAGCACTGTTTTTTCTTAGACGCTGATTCATTTTTCGTGTATGTTTGGGGGTTTTATCGCGAATAATTATTTTATGCGGGGTGTCATTGGTGACCGTTGTTACGTCGGCGTCGTTCTCGCCGTCTTCGGGGTTACGGTTCTCTTCAGATTCCCCTTCATCCGCCAATCCTTCTTGGGTTTCCTCTACATCTTGGCTTTCTGCATCTTGATCCAATTCCGTTTGAGTTTCGATTTGTCCGTCATTTTCCGTCGGTCCTTCATTTTCTGTACTTTCAGCTTCTACTGGTACAGCACCGTCGTTTGTTTTGGTTAAATTTCCTGTACTCTTCCGTGGTTTAATTATTGGTTTTAAAAACCATAAAGCCTTGAAATATTGCCATTTACTGCTATAGGTATCACCCCCTTCGTCCCCTGAACGGGGACGTCGAATTTTTGAAAGTTCAGTGGCGTATTGATCGCGTAAGTACTTCCATTTTTTCTTCAGCTTGTCTTCTGAAATTATTCAAAAGAAAGTTGCCTTAAATAGGTTGCCCACATATTATGTGTACTATATCTAAACGCATTACTTTAGTCGAAATGAACTCAGAAAATTAACTCCTTTTCTCATTTCAGATACTTGGCTACTGGCTCGTCATTCAAAACATTAGCATTTAGTTTTCGAGTTGGTCAATCTACGGTATCAGGAATAGTGAGAGAAGTTGTTTCAGCAATATGGAACCACCTTCAACCTATACATATGCCAGTACCGACCAAGCAAAGTTTTATAAAAGTTTCCAAAGATATTTTTGAACTATGGGATTTTCCAAATTGTTTAGGGGCTATAGATGGGAAACATGTGCGAGTTAAATGCCCAAAAAACTCAGGATCTATGTTTTATAATTATAAGCAATTTTTTTCCGTTGTGTTACAAGGTGTGGCGGACGCCAATTACCGATTCGTATTCATAGATGTAGGTGGATATGGTAAACAGAGTGACGGACGGTGGAACGTTTCAGACTTCGGACCTATTTGACAAATTGGAACAGAAGGTTCTTAACATTCCTGGACCCTCTTATTTGCCTGGAACCAATGTAAAGGCTCCTTATGTTTTTCTTGGGGATGAAGCATACCCACTACTTACCTACCTGATTAAACCATATGCCAGAGATAATCTAGGCATTGCTGAATCAAATTTTAACCAAAGATTATCTAGAATGCGAAAATCTATAGAATGTGCTTTTGGCATATTGTATTCAAAGTGGCGTTTGTTATCGAAATGTATAGAGACAAGCGTTGATCTTGTAGATGACATAATTAAATGTATATGCCTCCTACAGAATATAATTATTGATGAAGAAGGTATGCAACATCACTTAATAGACACAGAAATTGTCCCTATACCGCAAGGCTTTAGACAGCCATTTGGAAGACCATCGAATGTAGCCAAGAATGTGAGAGAGACGTTTAAGATTTATTTTGCTAATAACCCATTAAAGTATAATATTTAAAAGTACCTATACATAACGTAGCTATTATTCTAAGAAAAAATTATACCTTCAATGTTCAGGGTAGTGGTTATTTCTTTCCACGCTTTATCCACCACATTCCTATTTGCGTGCTCTTTCTTCCTTTTATCCCAGATGCATGGTCGTTCTTGGATCAGGGAGATCAGGTGGTCAGTATCAACACTCATGTTGTCGCAGTCTACACCCCACCGTGGTCGCCAGCGTACTAATTACTTAAAGCGCCGGAAATAAATGTTTTGTCTATACTTGTTTTTTATCGCGCTTGTTTGTAGGCACCGACAAGCTCGGACAAGCTTTCAACATGATAGGACGCATTTGAATGTACATTACATTTATGCGAGCTTTTTTACGCTTATCAGCGCTGGTTCACAAGTACCGGCAACAAGCGTTCAACATGATCGCACCCTATGCAGGAACCATTTCTCAGTAGGTTTAATCCGGCTTGTCGGCATTAACCCTCAACCAGTTTGCTCGAGGTAATGCAGTAACAATTTCTCAGTAGGGTTAATCCGGCTTGAAGGCAATAAGCTACTACCAGTTTATATGAGGTAATGCAGGAACCATTTCTTAGTAGGTTTAATCCGGTTCTTTTTACTCATAATTATTAATACTGCCTTTGCTGGCTAACTTTCTCTAGTATGTTTAATACCGGAAAACCGAAATAATATTTACCTAAATATTACCTATATTATTATAGCAGTATTGGTGAAAGGGACACACGATTGCGTCTTCTGGTAATTCACCCGTCTCTTCCCAAATTTCGAATAATGTAGGATCAAACATTCCGGACCCTATACACTCTTCAACGTAGCAGTAAGGCCCTTCGCCCTCCATTTCCTCTCCTTCTTCTTCTGCTTGTGCTTTTTCCAATAATTTCCCGGAATCGGGTTTATCGCACATCATATTCGTAGAGTGTCGAACTAACTACTACTACAGCCGTGAAGATTTTGTAATATTAATAATTAATTATAAATGCAAGGAGTATAAAAAGCGAGAGAGAGAAAGAGAGAGAGAGAGAGAGGTGGTTTAAAAACAATAAAAATTAAATTTTTTATTCTTGTTGTAAACGACAGCATACATTTTTTTTTCTTTACAATCAAGACACTAATAATTATTATTATTAACGTGTCACAGCCAGTTCCCGCAGGGCGTAGGGTAGGTCCACTGGTCAAGAGGGCCCACCGCTGACGAGTGCATACACAAAAAAAAAGGAGTACTGAAAATAAATCGCAAGCCCGATCCCAGGGCGGTGGATCTTCTCCCGTACGGGAGGTAGGTAGCGAATAGGCAGGCTACTACTTGAAGTTGGTACTTAAGGACGCCACTGGCTTTATTTACCCTGATGCGACGACGTCGAAAGCCAGAAATCACAATATAAATCTCCTATAAATTGAAGGGAGCGGCTAGCTTTAGCAATAACACACAAACAATAAAACTATGTACATGCATATATATCAGTTTGATACAATAAATCGTTTACAGGTTATAAACAATATAATTTCATAACTTAAAAAGATGACAGCAGAAACGTACCGCAATCCGGACGAAACAGAGCCTTCACGGAGCTCCAACTTAATTGACCGGTAAAGCTCGAGCGCAAAATGGCGGTCGCAGGTACCTACTAAGCCGCAAGATGACGCAAATGTTCGCGCAAGTTGGTGAAGGGTCGAATTAAGCGGAGGCCAAAACCGGCCACACGTTAAGTACCGCCACGAACGGATATTTTTGGTACTAAATGGCTGAAGGCCGAATTAATAACACTTAGAGACTATGAAGTTACGATTAAATGGCAAAATTTAAATAATGCAGCAAGAAAAGACAAATTCGTCCTAAATAGCGCAAGTTAAAGGGGGGGGTGAAGCCCAAATACACAATACAAAATAACTCGAAGGGGTGCAGATTGTGTTCAATCACTTCAACACATAAGTTGAAGGGTCAGTCCAAATGTGGCGAAGCCCTTCGGCGTTAAAAAGGAGCGGACTCACCGAATACAGCGCTGAAGGAAGTCAGGGGCTGCAGCGAGCAGCTGTGCTGAGCCAAGATCGTCGCCCCCTTGCCTGGGAGGTGGCTTCGAGCTAATGTGGCTGACTCGGCCTCGATCCCTCTATGCCTTCGGCTCGATGTTTTAAGCTGAGGATTACTTTCGCCACAGTGGAGGTACTGAACTGGTGGTTCAACAATCGACAAGATTCTAACCAGAATCACACGAAGATGGGGGGGAGAATTTCCAACCCTATAAATAACCAACACAGGGTGGTCTTCAACCCCTCGAAACACGTAAAGGAGGGTACTCCAAACCCAACCGAAATTACTAAGGCACTTAAGCCCTACCCAAAAACAGAGGGTACTCAAGCCCTACCAGAAAACGGGGGCATTCCAGCCCTATCCTAGAAATGGGACATTCCAGCCCTATCCGAAAACCCTACAATAAATATTAGAACAAGAAATACTTAATCAACGCATTACCTCGTGGGACGAGGGTGAACTGTCAAACAACCGACGAAGAATTCTGCTTCGAGGTCGCCAAAAACCCGATAAACAACATGTTGGGATGCCGATCAAGGGCTCTTCACCAACCTTAGGGCGGAATCCTGCAATCTTCCGAGGGAATTTACACAAATACCAGGACGGCGTCTACGACCTCTTAACGCTTCGATTGCCTGAGCAGGAAGAGAGTTTAGAAAATGGCTGACAGCTTGACGGAAACCTCCGGAACTAAAATTCCCCCAGACAGAATAACGTTGGTAGCCCAGATTCCCTAGTTTGTAGATGTAAACTTAACCTCGAAATCTGACAGTTGTTGATAGTCCGCAAAATAATGATAATTCGGCCAAATTGGCCGTGAAACCCAACCTTAATTACCGAAACGGAGTTACGAATCTCCCATAAATCACCAGGTAAGAAATTCTTTACCATGTGACTTATTTATCGACACTGACCTTTGAGGCAAATTCGCCACCTGAAGCCGCCCCCAACAGACGCCTCGCGAGCTCGAAAATGGACGTGACAAACGATACAGCCACAACAAAAATTAAACAAATTAAAGAAAAGATGGGCATCAAGGATGTGATGGAGACACCATTATCGCATACACAAGAGATAGGATTATTATTGGTTATATTTTCATTATAAGAATCATATTGATATAAATCATCCAGTATAATTTTTTTGACATCGGCGGTCACCCCAAAGGAACGATTTGCGTAGACAAGCCTTAATTTGTAGAAAAATAACGATGACGGAGGCGATGATGGTGGATCCACCTCCCCCGACAATGATGTGGAAATATCATAAGTAAAAACATACATTTTATTGTATGGCCAATATTTGGGCACCATTGCTTCCCATTGGTCGCAAGAATTCACTACCGCTGCAGATACAACGTTACCGCTGCAGATATGTATCTCCGCCACATCCGGGATGTTTGGCACAAACAATGTTTGATTAAAAATTGCCGTAAAAATTATGAAATTCGTGCTAAGAAGAGCCATAATAATAATTTTATCGCTGCTATCTCGATGAATTTAGAGTATAAACTGTTCATTTGGGGTTGTAGACGCACTATTAATACATATTATACAATCGCTTATACTAGGTGCGGGGCCGTCAACATGCGTCCTTTGATGTGGCTGGTTCCAGTGTTTCGTACATGGAAGACTTAAGATAACGTCATTATCATGACGATACACCCAAGGAAGTTTTTGATAAATCATTGCGGTATGTGTTGGAGATAATCGTAAAATGTTATCTTTAAACATTCGTCTCAGAGTTTTGATGGGTTTTTCAAATTCCAAAATTTGGTTAAGCACTTCTTCCACAGGTACATCCGTTGCCATACTTCTTATCGTTCGCAGATACAATAAATAACTGATTAATTAACGAATAATTATTCGTAATAAACAAATTACGAGCTTTTATCGACGACGACGCGACGTTCATTAGAGATAGGTATATAACGGAAATGGTCTGCGGTTATGATACGGCGCTCATAACATAATATCTTCGATCCATGTAGGTTCCTTAATACCCAACCATTTCACTTGTAATTGATTTTTCCTTCGTTTAAGTATTTTTTCAACAAGATAAACATCAGGCTGCGCGCGGTTTTTTGTAATTCATATTCGTAAAATGCGCCCAAAATGGGGGTTTTCTCCATATCTTCAAGTAAATACGTTACGGGGTTTGTATTTTTTCGTTGTCGAATTTTAAATAATTCAGTAGACCAATTGGCTGTGTACCCCTTTTCGAAGAGACTTTTTTTTGTTTACTGATTCGTACAATGTCCCCCATTGCAAATTTCGGGAAGAGGGGTGCTATTTTAATGTTGCTATATACAGTCTTTAAAATGGATTTTTCGTTTCGTTTTGTGATACTGCTAGGTTTTCGATGGGTCGTTGAATGTACAGTATTATTGTAATTATTGATGACGGCATTTAAATGTTCAGTCCATTTATAGTTACCTTGAAGGGCGAATAACTTGTACATACGAGTTTTTATTGTTCTTATTACCCGCTCACATATGCTAGCCTTTATTATCGAGTAAGTATGGAAGTGGTTAATATTGTATTTATCGGTTAATTCTTTAAAATTCTTGTTGAAGAACTCCTTTCCGGCATCAGATGCGAGATTTCGAGCGGGGGTGTGTTTAGGTCGACCGGTCGCCGCTTTTTTTTTTTTTTTTAATTTTATCAAAAGCTCCCGAGACTTCAGAGCCCTGCTGTTTGCTTTTTAACGGTTCCACCCAAACATATTTGGAAAAACAATCTATTACCACTAAAATATATCTATAACCCTTATTTTCTCGTGCATAGGGTTGAAATTCTATTAAATCCATCATCCAGATGTCGTTATATCTTTTTATTAGCACGCGTGACGACGCTTGAAATTTTTCCTAGCCGGCTTGTATAATTCATCCACAATTATTCTTTTAACCTCCCCAACTCCATCACAATTTTAAAAAAATGGGAGGTTACTACAATCACTAAAATTTTCGAATTTGAGATACCACCAGATCTTCACGTTTTGGGGTCTCAGGAACCCAAAAAAGCGGTTTTCAAAATGTGTCTGTGTGTGTGTACGTACGTACGTACGTTTGTAAACACGCCACAGCCAAAACTACTAGACCGATTTAGCTGAAATTTGGTGCGTAGGCATCTCATAACCCAACTTAGATCTGAAAAGCTTTTGGAGCCAATCGCGCAACTAGAAATGCCATTTTGGCACATCAACTTTTTAATTTTAAATGCAAACCCCCATTTTTCACGTCACGATAGGAAAGGCCTTCAAATTCTGCTTCTAAAAATGTATTCACTCTCAGTGCCCTTTTGACCAAAAATTTAAAAAAAATTGATTTTTATCGGACTTTAAAATCGCGGTACAGCCCAAGCCCCTGAACCGATTTAGCTGAAATTTTGCACATGGGGATTGTATTGCACGTCAAAGAGCTGAACAAATTTTGGATTCAATCGGCCCACGGAAAGTGCCGTTTTGGCACACCAATGTCCAACTTTAAATTATTCACTTATTTAACCACCCAAAACAAGTTTTTGAAAGATTTATTGTCACCATCAGAAAGGTCTTCAAATTCTGGTTTCAAAAAAAATGCAGCAGTGAAGCGGCTGGAACCTCCCCATCGCGTGGATCTTTGACTTGTGTTTCTAGCCGAATTAACACAGAAATTGTATAAGACTGGTTTCAACGACGGTTTTAGAACTGCCTAAAAAGGACTTACTTATACCTACTTTTCTCTAATGAATGTTTCAATTTGTATGTTCTAAAAAAGTTCTAAAACCATTATGGAAACCAGTCATACATTTTCTTTGCTAATTCGACTAGAAACCCAAGGCAAAGATCCACGCGATGGGGAGGTTCCAGCCGCTTCACTGCTGCATTTTTCTTTTGAAATTGTATCAAGCGTTTTAGGGTTTTCTCGTTTAACCGCCATTATTATTATTTGGTGAGATCTTCGTAATCCTCACTACCTACTTCATTAATTTTATTTGGTTTTACGTGTTTAAGAGAAGCATCAGCTTGGTTTCTTTCTAACGACGCAATTCGTTGTGTTAATGCATTTATATTTTGTTTTTCAGTAGAAATCAACGTTTCAACTTCATTTATTTCTTTTTCAACATTTCCATCCAAAGCCCTAGAAACGTGTCAGCGTGTTTTTGAAATTCCTCTTCCACCTTTTCCCGCTTTTTACGAGAATGCCCTTTTCGGTGTTTTCGAAAAGATCGGTAATTCGGCATCGTTCGGCAACAACTGTTGTGGAAGATCGACGACGACGACGCCGACTACTGACCAAAAGAAACGCGATATTTTTATTTTAAACAATTATTTTCATTTCACGTAGTTCTTCAACGATTGACAAGATTTCGTTGCGGTGAGAGTCGTTTCCGGTTTGATAAGAAACGTATAGCAGCTTTAAACGACTGACAAGTTCATTCGGGTTATCGAAATAAACGTATTCTACAGGCTTCCTATTGTAAATATAAACGTATTGGGGCCCCCTTGATTGTCTTGTAACGTGATGGTGGTTGGATTTGAAATTTCCCCGCTACCGCCAAGATCTTTTGCATTCTTATCTACGACTGTGTTTTTGATAATTATCCGCTTAGACGCATCGTCCGTGACGTGATAGTTTAATTATATATGAGGCTGATGGTGAGGACCGTGCGGTTTCATCAGTTTGCAAGCTGCTGCTGCTGTGACATCACCAATAATAAACAAAAATGTCCTTTATTGTGTGCGATTTGCAAGGTTTTAACATTGGCTATCCGCCGACAATCAAGGAAATAACTTTCTGTGAAAATGGAAAGATTGGTCATTATATCGTTAAACCGGCGGTGCCGTTTAACGAATGAACCAACGATCAACGACGTCAAGTGAAATTTTTGGAATTCAACCACGGTTTTATCCCCTATGAGGACGGTTTCGTCGAACAAGACGCAATTTTCGACATTGTAAAATACCATCTTAAGAATCGCATGAAAGTTTATGTAAAGGGGTCCTTTAAGGAGACTGCATTGAAATACATCTACGATCAGCTGGGAGATAAAGAAAACCTTCCGGTAATCGTAAATTTGGAACATGCTTCGTTTATGTGGACCAATAATACGACATCATCAGTACCTGTTTTGGAAAAGGGTGTTCCTGGGTGTTTATACTATTACTACAATAACAAAGTCGCATGCAGCCTTAATTACTCCTTACTACTGTATAATTTCGTGTTAAACTTATTACCATAATGAAATTAATTCACAAGATATTATTTCATATTCACACACCAGGAATATAAGATAATTTACCTAATATAGGTACAACCACTTCTCCTTTCTTCAGGTAGGTAGTCTAAGACCACCTGGGGGCTGCAAGCTAATCCTAATGAGGGGCCATAAATCAAGAAGCTGTCGTATAATAAGTTGCCTACTTTCACTGAATTCAGAGGCAATTTCATCGGGAACAAAACCAAATTTTCGGGGAATACGGTCATTTAAGAAAAAACTAAAATGATAGGCCAATTGGGCTAAACGTGACGAACAAAATGGTGTCTCATTTACTGAAAATAACTCAATAGTGTCCTTGAAAAACGAAAAAAACGATTTACACATCGCATTTTTTTTATAAACAACGTGCAGGTTTTTGCAAAAAATAAGATTATAGGCCCAATTATACATTAATTGCCAACACCTAGAAATATCAAGACATCCTCCAACGATAATGCAGCTCGTTTAAAACGTCAAATAAATTTACATTGGCGGGATACTAACTGCAGAGGAGCCTTAATGTTTATTCACGAGAAGAATGTTTAGCCCACGAGCCCGTAAGGTGAGTGAGCTAAATCTTCGAGTGAATAATAGTATATTATTAAACGAGCACATTATTTTTGGTCAAAAGGGCACTAAGAATGAATACATTTTTAGAAGCAGAATTTGAAGGTCTTTCTTATGGTGACGTGAAAAATGGGGGTTTGGATTTAAAACTTAAAAGTTGATGTGCCAAAATGGCATTTCCGGTTGCACGATTTGCTCCAAAAGCTTTTCAGATCTAAGTTAGGTTATTACGAGATGCCTATGTTCCAGATTTCAGCCAAATCGATCTAGTAGTTTTGGCTGTGGCGTGAATACAATCTAACGTATGTACGTACATACACACAGACACATTTTAAAAATCACTTTTTTGAGTTCCTGAGACCTCAAAACGTGAAGATCTGGTGTTATCTCGAATTCGAAAATTTTAGTGATTGCAGTAATCTCCCTTTTTTTAAGTGGTGAACTGGAGTGGGGAGGTTAAAATTTTCTATAATAGGTATGAGTACCTATTTATAATTTATTGGTCTACTAACCTTAGTCTCCATTATCTTGGAAATCTTCGGCAACGATGGTCCTCCACCATTGTCTTCACTGTCTGGATCTTCACCTGAGGAAGTGACATCAGTCTGTGGGTCTTTATTTGGAATCCGAATTCTTTTCTTTATGAGTTCCAATTTCGTATCTTAAAACATGGTGTAAAACAATAAACCCCAAACTGACCTATCTATTGAAAACTTACCAGCTACTTTTAATATCTCTCCCGGGTAATATTCACCATCTTTTGACCACTTAATTTGGTATTTGACTCCAAATTTTATATTACTCGGATCGTAATCTTTGATTTCTTCTACACTCACAGTCTCTAGTACTTTGTCCAGAAAACGCACACAGGCAAAAGCCACTGGTACAATATTAATTGACACTAGATCTACTTAGGTATACAGTATAAATACAAAAATGAGTGGCAGCAAACTTAAGCAGCGTCAACTCGTAACAAAGAGGAAGGAAATTGATTCAGTTCTGCGTAACTTGCCCTTGCGACTTACGTTGCCCGTCTGTCGGCTTGATTTAGTTTCCCAATAATCCCAATAGTGCCCAACGCTCACTAAAAAGTAGCGCGCGCCACTTTCATTCAGCCAAATAGCCTGTCCCTGTTGAAATTATCAACCTCAACTTGGAGAATAATTTATAAAATCTTAAACAGTGGATACCTACCTACCTAGCAATAATAATTAGGCCAGCAACTTTTTGTTGATTCAGGGTTAGTGAGTAACCATATGATTGTATTACTTACTTACTTAGGTCCAAAACAATTTAGATAAAGTATGTGGTACCTTATTGAAACGCACATCATAATTATCTTTGAAACTCTAGGTTAGGTATACATACCTACCCAATTAGCTTTTGGAGACATCATTTTTATAAGTAATTGTGCAATATATAGGCACAATGTTTTTTTCCGACTGATGGTACTGCACGCACTTCTTTTAGCCAAGGAGAACAATTTGTTTATTGAAAATCGACCAATGGCGTGATGTGAACGGAGAAAAAGCATTTTGAATATACCTACTACCTGAGAAAAATGCATCTTACTCCAAAAATAGTTCCTAATTAAGTATTTAGAAATGTCAATTTTTCTTGTCAGCTCATGAAACGCCTTCAAATTCTGTATTCAAAAATGTATTCACACTTAATGCCTTTTTGGCATAAAATTCAAAAATTCGAAATTTCGAAGGAACGAAATAACATGGTGAAAGCTGACTACAATTTGTTTTAATCAGCACATGAAAGGTTTTCAAATCTGTTTCCAAAGATGCATTCAAACTTATGTGTGGTGCCCTTGTGACGAAAAAACGAAACACTTCTAAAAACTGATCGGGGTAGTAATATAGACAGTTACCGGAGGTAGGAGTGGGGAGGTTCCAGCCGCTTCCGCAGTTGCCCAATTTTTTAGTAATCTATGAATACTATTTTTTTCCCAGCCATCAGTCCCATTACGGCATAATTTAACATTACTTTCAAAGTACTTAAGTAGGTACAAATCATTAAAAATAAGCATTGTGATAATTGCCCTTGCTAAGTTTGTGGATGGATATGATAAAATTAAGTCAACATGAAATTAATAGTTCGACTCTGACGAGTTACCAGCGGGCACAGCACGGACGGTTATTTACAACAGGGTGCTTATTGCTTATGTAAGGTATAATGGACCCTTATTGTAGGTGCGGTTCCTATTCAACTTTCACAATAGGGGCGCCATAAAATTTGTAAATTAGCTAAACCAATGCTACTGCATATCTCAAACTTAAGAATTAGTTTTAGGTGTAATGCGATAATTTTTGAAAGCCAGAGACAACTTGAGCGGAGGAAACTCATTATTCAAAAATGCTGGCAGATCGACAAATAGGAAAGGTAGGTATTAATATTAAAAGCGAAAATTGTTATTCTTTAACAGTGGATCAATCAAATAATAATTATTACTTTTATTCATAATAAGACACAAACTAATCATTTTTTTAATAATAATATGGGTACTATTTGTTATATTGCAGCATAATAAACAAAATAATAAGCAAACTTTTCAATATTGATTAGAAACAAGTCGGAAGATGCACTGAAATCACTGCACCTCAAAAGTATTGGGAATGAAAGAAATTAATTGTTTTTGACCTAAAACTAAATGCACACATTTTTCTTGTATACAGGAAATCGGAACTAAGTCATCTACAGCACTGATTATGTCAACAACTTCAAATGTATTCAGAATTACAACATTTTTGACTTTATGTGGACTTGACAAATTTTTCGATTTTGATGGATCCGATACCATCCAATGAATAAATTTCCTTAACGAAGACCACATCATTATTCTGTAACTTCACAACACTATTGTTATTTTTTTTGTTCGCTTTGTATTCTTGGAGTACTTATAGCAATTATTACCAGGAAGTTTCTGTTTTGCACCTAAAAATGTGATGGTTTTAGCAGAGCCAGAGTTGAAACTATGATATTGGTTCAGGGACTCACAATATTCCAACACCTTTGCCATATAAGTTTTCATGTATAACACCCTTTGGATGTAATTCCATTTCAACACTTTATTTGCAATTTGTTTGTGGACATCCTTTGGACCGTGAACTTGTTTTTTGATGAAGTAGCTTCCAGGCTTAAATGGGAACACACTACTAGCCCATAATGGCCCACACCTCCTTACGTAGTCCACTAAATGTGTAAGCAAATGAATATTGTAAGTCATGTTTCCTGGTCCATAAAGGGTTTGAAATTGTTCAACAAACATTTGCAAATACTTTTGAGCAGTTTCCAAATCATTGTTTGTAATTTCGTCTTTAAGGAGAAGGTAAATACTGCATTGAAACAGGGACCAATGTTCCAAATAGTCTTCGCTTAAGATCCCATCCAAGCAAGGTATAGAATAATACAACAACCAAGACTTCCATTCAGATGCTTTCCATTTGGCGCGCTCAGATGTTTTCCTCGGCAAGCGATGGATTTCACTTGGAGGATGTATTTCTAAAAGATACTTATCAAGAGTTTGAAGTCTTGCTGGATTTCCAATATAATATCTTCTTTCGGTCGGACCTAAGTATGTTGTCCAAATTTCAAACATTTTTTTACTGACACCTAGCAACGACTGGTGCATATAATCCGGAGGTGTTTGAGAAACAGGTTTAAAATTGGGAAGATTAATTAAAACAGATGGTCCTTTAACACCTCGCAATTTTTCATTATTTTCATGAGCCTCCAACATGTCCCCCACAATCTCTTCATCCAGATTGATGCCTTTGAAGAATGAAATATTGCAGCTCCGTCAGTATTAAAATTATACGTAAAATCAAATTCATTCTGCTTTGGATATTCTGTTCTGTGCCATCATAGATGTCTTGAATTGTACCATTAGAAGACTGTCGACATTTGGTTCTGGATTCTTGATATTTTCTCTGAATGTATGGATTTTCTAAGAAACATTTTAGCTGATTCTGCCAGTCTAGAACCAAGTAACAATGTTTCACTGTAAGGTTTACCTCATATGCAACTGAGCAAGCCTCACAAAGTACAGTCCTGGTAGATTTCAGATCATCTTTTATATACCGATTTGAATTTGGAAATTTGCAGGAAGGGCAAAAAAAGCAGTAATAAATACTGTTCCTTGGTATTTGAAACAAAGACTATGAAATAATAGGAAGCCTTCCATTCTGGCTTGTTGGCAAACACCTTGACCATTTGTAGCAAATCTTCAACTGCTTCTTTTGTTACACTGTGTTTCAGGCTGAAAGCGGCTACCATTAAAAGAACTTCATCACCAGTAATGTTTGAATTTGCGAACAACACCATTCGTTCATGTGTATCACCAGTAGATCTGTCAAAGTTATCAGCTGAAAATTCAGGGTATGTGATGGAAATAGGTTCATCATTAAACATAACAGCATCATGACTCGCTTCCTCTTCAGAATAACTTGTTTCTGTTTCGTCATAATCAACTTCATGATGGCAACTGTCAACATTTGATAAACTGCTCAACTCTAAAGGATCTTCCTCTAACGGTTCTGGACAATATTCACCAGAAACATCGAAATCACTTACAGATTGAAGCATTTCTCCCTCGAGTTCTCCAGAATCTTGGATTTCATTTTGCCTCAACTGCCTCAGTTTTTGCATTAATGATTCTTCCGCCGCTTGTAACATGCTTTTTTCGAATTCAAGTTGTCGCTTCTTCCGCCGCCATTGCGTCCAACGAGAACAACTATCGTCAGTCATCGTAGGAAAATAATCTTTATCGAAAAACGTTTTTCGCTTATTTCTTGACGACGAGGCCATAGTCCACTGTTTCCTGAGACAGATACAATGAACTCAATGAAGATTATTTGGTATTTAGAATGGTGGACATTTTTCAAAATCAAAAAATAAAATAATATATACCTAGGTACCTAATTACAACCCCTAGAGAACAATTTTCAGTTTCTATAAAAATTTGCAGAGCATTCCTGGAATGTACCACAAAACAAAAACAGCCAATACGAAATCATTAAACTATGGCATTAGAGATAGACCAGCACACCGTCCGTTTATAATACTAGAACATGAAGCGCGGTCCGCGCGCCTAATGAAGTAATCTTTTACATTATAAAATCTTTTTAAATGTACTCGTAGTTGTCAATTCTGTATTATCAAATGTAAAATTTTCAAAATTTCAGGTGACAGTGAAGGTTTTAAAACAAATCTCTATTGGTGAATTTTCACCAAAATGACACTTTCCGTGAACCGATGTGGCTCAAAATCTAATCAGCACCTACAAATTGCCCACTGAATTATGTGTGCCAAATTTCATCTCGATGCGATCAGTAGTTTGAGCTGCAGCGTGATCCAGACATACAGACACAGACATTTTTCCAAAAACCACTTTTTTGGGTTCCCAGGTACCCTAAAACGTAAAGATTCGATGTTTTTGGCGATTCAATTTTTTTGAATTTTTCGATCGATTCCAATAACTGCTCCGTAGAAGTTCAAAATAAGGTTGGCCCCCGGGTTGGCTTGTCCGAGGAACATCAAATTACATACCTAGGTACCTACGTTAGAGTCAATAATAAACTCAAAATCGATTTCTAGATGAATTCCTGAATTCCTCAACCAAAATAATAAATGCATGCGCATTCGTAACTTTTACATTTATTTTTCAATGAACAAAAATTAAATGATATTGCTAATGATAATAAATAAAATTAAATGACATATTCATTTCCTTTTCCTGAAAATATAAAATTACCTATACTATTTCGAATGATGTATTATCTTTTCACAATTCCATTTCTCTTCTCTAAGATCTTGTACCTAACACACCGAAGAGATACTATTATCCTTCTTAAAGTCTTTTAATTTAGATTTAATTGTCATTTGAAAAAGCCAACGGAAGATGTAAGTACATCAATGCGATGTGTATCCCTGTAGATGTTTATCATGTTAATGTGTATGCAGGGACGACTGGTCTTACTGGTGGAATCGGGTGCAGATTGCACATAGTAGTAGTGCCTCCGCAGACGGACAGATGTGTCAAAAAAACACAAATGTTAATTTTCCTTTGGTACATGGGTACCCAAGACTCGTTACTCAGTGTTGGAACTAGATTTCATATATCACCAAGCACTGTAATGAATGTGGTAAATAGATTGTTATACTTTGTTTTGAAAATAAAAAAGCGATATATTGTATTTCCAAGAAATGAAGAGGAATTGTTGGATATAACACAAGGGTTTCCCCATTATCCAGGTGTTTTAAACATGTAATGATGTAATGGTAAATGTTGATATGAAATTTTTAGGAGTTGTAGGTGCTCTGGATGGGTCCCATATATTCTTAAAAGTCGAGAGTGGTCAACAAGATAGTTATATTGACAGATATAGAAGGCATTCGATTAATTTAATGGCCATATGTGAATCAAAGATACTCTTCCTTTATATCTTTGTAGGCTTCCCAGGCTCCGCACACGATTCTCGGGTCAGTTTTAGTAATAAAAGTGGGCATGATGGAAAGAACAATTTGTTACAGGTGTTTTCATATAGTCAGCTGTATAGAGAAGTTGAGCAATATGGTCCCAATAATGTATTCCTTGATCACCAGAGGTTCCATTTACTTGGAGATAGTGCATTTGGACTACAAACATGGCTTATGACTCCATATAAGGATCAACGACATTTAACAAGAGTTCAGCAGTATCATAACACATGTTTGAGTAAATGCAGAATTGCTATAGAGCACGCCTTTGGTATAGTAAAAGGAAGGTGGCGAAGACTTCAATTTATAAACACGTATAGTATTAGTAAAGCAGTGGAAATTGTCACTGCTGCTTGCATTCTACACAATTTCTGTCTCCTAAACTCAGATGAATGGTTAGATGAAGTTTTCATTGAAGATAGGATACCTCCTGATCAGATGGAGCGGGATGATTTAGAAGGAAGAGCTAAAAGAGATGACATTGCAAGAGAATTGTATAATAACCGATTTAATAGGTAATTCACATACATAAAGTAAAACTAGTGCATGTAATTTTATTGTAACAAACAGAAAAATAAAGGCTATAATGCAACTGATGATGGTACTTTAATCATAATAACACAACGTTAATAATGTAAGATATGGTAACAATGTAAACTAAGTTTATACTTTTCAACCCTGAACAAAGTTACGAAGAAAAAAAAACATTCTAGAGCAGATTTCTGGGTAGGACATGAATACACACTGCAAATAATAAGAATGTTTACAGTAAGAATGAAAATATCTGAAAAACTTACCAATGTATTCATTGTGTAACAAGTTTCTGCTCCTTAAAAGAATAGGATTCCTCCATTACAACTGAAATGAATTCTTCTGCTTGGGAAATAATATTGAAAAGGAAAAACAATTCCTGGCTGGCAAAAAATCTCCCAAATTTGCTGCAATTAAATTACTAAGTGAACATACTTGGTAGGTACACTATTATACTAACCTTGTATACATGCAGAGTGTAACTCTCAAAACTACTCAGAGTCTGATGAGTTATCACCACGTTTCCGTTTAAACGCCTTCTCCAAAATGTCAAGGAATCGATCCCTTTGGGTCTCCGCTGTTTTTAAATGTTGGAACACCTCAAATTCTTCGCTCCTAGTTTGTCTGTCCTGCCGCAATTCAGTGAGGAAGCACTCTGCTTTTGAATTGGGTTTTTGTTTCCTTTGCACAGTGGCAAAACGTGACTCACTATTTTTCGCTTCTACATCACTACTCTCTGTTTCTGCAGAGTCTTGCGACTCTTTAGAATCTTCCAAATGGGCTGGATTGCTCTTATGTTTATCACCTACAAGGTTTCAAAATGATACATATGTCAAAAGGATGAGAGTAATATAATGAAAGTAAATCTTACCCAATATAGAATGCATTTCAGCATAAAAAATGCAGCAGTGAAGCGGCTGGAACCTCCCCATCGCGTGGATCTTTGCCTTGGGTTTCTAGTCGAATTAGCAAAGAAAATGTATGACTGGTTTCCATAATGGTTTTAGAACTTTTTTAGAACATACAAATTGAAACATTCATTAGAGAAAAGTAGGTATAAGTAAGTCCTTTTTAGGCAGTTCTAAAACCGTCGTTGAAACCAGTCTTATACAATTTCTGTGCTAATTCGACTAGAAACACAAGTCAAAGATCCACGCGATGGGGAGGTTCCAGCCGCTTCACTGCTGCATTTTTTTTGAAACCAGAATTTGAAGACCTTTCTGATGGTGACAATAAATCTTTCAAAAACTTGTTTTGGATGGTTAAATAAGTGAATAATTTAAAGTTGGACATTGGTGTGCCAAAACGGCACTTTCCGTGGGCCGATTGAATCCAAAATTTGTTCAGCTCTTTGACGTGCAATACAATCCCCATGTGCAAAATTTCAGCTAAATCGGTTCAGGGGCTTGGGCTGTACCGCGATTTTAAAGTCCGATAAAAATCAATTTTTTTTTAATTTTTGGTCAAAAGGGCACTGAGAGTGAATACATTTTTAGAAGCAGAATTTGAAGGCCTTTCCTATCGTGACGTGAAAAATGGGGGTTTGCATTTAAAATTAAAAAGTTGATGTGCCAAAATGGCATTTCTAGTTGCGCGATTGGCTCCAAAAGCTTTTCAGATCTAAGTTGGGTTATGAGATGCCTACGCACCAAATTTCAGCTAAATCGGTCTAGTAGTTTTGGCTGTGGCGTGTTTACAAACGTACGTACGTACGTACGTACGTACGTACATACGTACGTACGTACGTACACACACACAGACACATTTTGAAAACCGCTTTTTTGGGTTCCTGAGACCCCAAAACGTGAAGATCTGGTGCTATCTCAAATTCGAAAATTTTAGTGATTGTAGTAACCTCCCATTTTTTTAAAATTGTGATGGAGTTGGGGAGGTTAAAAGGTGGTTCATCATCATGGCGACCTTCACCAGTTTTAGTAATATTTTTTATGTACGCCAAGTATGATTTGGTCAAGTTAGCAAATTTTTGACGGCATCTTTCACCGCCATTCTGACCAACATTAAATTGCTTATTTAATATTGCAGCTATTTGATTCCACAATTGGCTTTTGCTGGTTTTTCTATCATTGAATTTCACGCTGTATTTTTCTCGCAAATTTAATAGGAGTTTTGTGGCCTCAGCATCTATTTCGGTAGGTTTCTTAGTAGACCAAATGATAGTAGACTTCAAATGACGTGCAGATGTAGAAGGCTCATCATCCTGGGTCAATTTTGACAACTCTGTGGCTGGCAGATCATTGGAGACGGAGACTTCATCAAGGCCTTCTCCAGTTATGTACTGGTATGCTGCATCAGGATCTGCAAGGCAAATGGTTTACCCAACTACAGTACGAACATTACGCCACATACCATTTATTATCTTCTAAACGGGTTTACGAGAGAATTTATGATAATCTCTGAGTATAGACGCGCATGGGACGCTCGCGTAAGGTTGTTCGGTGCTCGCATAAAACCTGGCGAAAAGCAAAAACTTATCCTGGTATTGACCTTAGATAAGCACGTCAATAGATGGCGCTTGAATGCAGTTTGGGGGCAAATAGTTTCTTCAACAAGTTTCATCGTACTCCGCAGTTTTTGGGGGCGCTGCTAACATTTGTTATATCGAAAATGACATTAAGCAAGCATTTTGGGGATTTTGGTACAATTTTGTTCAAAAGTACAAAATTTGCTTTCTTGGCCTTCAAAGGGCACCATTGACCTTTGTGTGTTGAAGTCCTTCGAATTTCAGGTTTTTCTATGAAAACTCGATCCAATATGCTTATATGCTTCAATTTTGTTACAAATGTTCAAATTTACTAATTTTATGGATTTTAAGCGCTCGTTTAAGCCCATCATAATCTAAGGTTTTGAACGAGCACTAAGGACGTAGGTAAAATTTCAGTTTAAAGGCAAGGAGAGCTTTGTTGGCCTTCAAATGGCACCTTTGACCTTTGTGTGTTGAAGCCATTCGAATTTCAGGTTTTTCTAGGAAAACTCGGTTCAATATGCTTATCTGCTTCAATTTTGTTGCAAATGTTCAAATTTACTCAATTTATGAATTTTATCATAATCTAAAGTTTTGAGCCAGCACAGAGGAAGTAAAATTTCAGTTTAAAAGCAAGGAGAGCTTTGTCGGCCTTCAGTGGGAAATTTCATAAAAAAATTTGCCAATTTAACGTTTTTCTATTTCGTGCTCGCTTAAACCCATAATAGACTAGAGGTTTGGACGAGCACCTCTACGTAAAGATGTAACTGTCAACCACGTGGTCAACCACATTTAAAATAAGAGGTTATTGGGGAGCCCAAATGGTTTTTAGGTCCTTCTCAGGAGACCTGAACACCAAATTGTTAAAAGCAGAAGAAAGCTTCAAATTGCACTAGATTTTAGGTTGTAGGCGGGAGTAGGTCTGTTACCGTTTCAGTTCGGTATTTTTCTCATAAAAGTCAATTCGTGATCATTATCTGGTTCAATTTCATGAGAAAATTTTGAGAATTTAATCTTTTTTCTATTTCGTGCTCGCTTAAATCTATAATAAGCTAAAGGTTTGGACGAGCAGGCTCTACGTAAAGATGTAAATGTCAACCACGTGGTCAACCACATTTAAAATGCAAGGTTATTGGGGAGTCCAAATGGTTTTTAGGCCTTTCTCAAGAGACCTGAGCACCAAATTGTTAAAAGCAGAAGAAAGCCTCAAATTACAGAAGATTTTAGGTTGAGGGAGGAAGTAGATGTGTTACCGTTTCAGTTCGGTATTTTGAACCACAATGAAGACGTTTACGTTCAAAAATTTGTGAAACACAAATTTTTCGCATAAAACTCGATCCGTGATCATTATCTGGTTCAATTTCATGAGAATATTTGGGAATTTAATCTTTTTTCTATTTCGTGCTCGCTTAAACCCATAATTAGCTAGAAGTTTGGATGAGCACGCTCTACGTATAGATGTAAATGTCAACCACATTTAAAATAAAAGGTTATTGGGGAGTCCAAACGGTTTTTAGGCCCTTCTCAAGAGACCTGAGCACCAAATTGTTAAAAGCAGAAGAAAGCCTCAAATTACAGAAGATTTTAGGTTGAAGGAGGAAGTAGATGTGTTACCGTTTCAGTTCGGTATTTTAGGCCACAATGAAGACGTTCAAAAAATTGTAAAACCCCAATTTTTCGCATAAAACTCGATCCGTGATCATTATCTGGTTCAATTTCATGAGAAAATTTGAGAATTTAATCTTTTTCTATTTCGTACTCGCTTAAACCTATAATAAGCTAGAGGTTTGGACGAGCACGCTCAACGTAAAGATGTAACTGTCAACCACATTTAAAATAAAAGGTTATTGGGAAGTCCAAATGGTTTTTAGGCCCTTCCCAGGAGACCTGAGCACCAAATTGTTAAAAGCAGAAGAAAGCCTCAAATTGCAGAAGATTTTAGGTTGAAGGAGGAAGTAGATGTGTTACCGTTTCAGTTCGGTATTTTAGGCCACAATGAAGACTTTTTCGTTCAAAAAATTGTGAAACGCAAATTTTTCTCATAAAACTAGATCCGTCATCATTATCTGGTTCAATTTCATCAGAAAATTTGCGAATTTAATCTTTTTTCTATTTCGTGCTCGCTTAAACCCATAATTAGCTAGAAGTTTGGACGAGCACGCTCTACGTAAAGATGTAAATGTCAACCATATTTAAAATAAAAGGTTATTGGGGATTCCAAATGGTTTTTAGGCTTTTCTCAGGAGACCTGAACACCAAATTTTTAAAAGCAGTAGAAAGCCTCACATTACAGAAGATTTTTGGTTGAAGGAGGAAGTAGATGTGTTACCGTTTCAGTTCGGTCTTTTAGGCCACAATGAAGACGTTCCAAAAATTGTAAAACCCCAATTTTTCTCATAAAACTCGATCCGTCATCATTATCTGGTTCAATTTCATGAGAAAATTTGAGAATTTAAACTTTTTCTATTTCGTACTCGCTTAAACCTATAATAAGCTAGAGGTTTGGACGAGCACGCTCAACGTAAAGATGTAACTGTCAACCACATTTAAAATAAAAGGTTATTGGGAAGTCCAAATGGTTTTTAGGCCCTTCCCAGGAGACCTGAGCACCAAATTGTTAAAAGCAGTAGAAAGACTCAAATTGCAGAAGATTTTAGGTTGAAGGAGGAAGTAGATGTGTTACCGTTTCAGTTCGGTATTTTAGCCACAATAAAGACGTTTACGTTCAAAAATTTGTGTAACACAAATTTTTCTCATAAAACTCGATCCGTGATCATTATCTGGTTCAATTTCATGAGAAAATTTGCGAATTTAATCTTTTTCTATTTCGTACCCGCTTAAACCTATAATAAGCTAGTCAACCACATTTAAAATAAAAGGTTATTGGGAAGTCCAAATCGGTTCAGGGGTTTGGGCTGTACCTTGATTTTAAAGTACGATACAAATCTCGAACTTTTGAGTTTTTTGTCAAAAGGGCACTAAAAGTGAATACATTTTTGGAAGCAGAATTTGAAGGCCTTTCCTTTGGCAATGTCAAAAATTGGAGTTTGTATTTAAAATTTCAAAGTTGATGTGCCAAAATGGCACTTCCTGTTGCACGATTGGCTCCAAAAGCTTTTCAGATCTAAGTTGGGTTATCGCATGCACACCCACCAAATTTCATCCAAATCTGTCGAGCAGTTTGGGCTGTGGCGTGTTTACGAACGTACGAACGTACGTACGTACATACGTACATACGTACATACACACAGACACATTTTAAAAACCACTTTTTTGTGTTCCTTAGACCCCAAAACGTGAAGATCTGGTGTTATCTCAAATTCGAAAATTTTAGTGATTGCAGTAACCTCTCTTTTTTTTAAGTTGGGAGTGGGGAGGTTAAAATTGTGAATTTAAGATTTTTCTATTTCGTGCTCGCTTAAACCCATAATAAGCTGAAGCTTTGGACGAGCACTCTGCACGCTCTACGTAAAGATGTAACTGTTCACCACGTGTGCAACCATTTCTAAAATAAGAGGTTATTGGGGAGTCTAAATGGTTTTTAGGTCCTTCTCAGGTGACCTGAGCAGCAAACTGTTAAAAGCAGAAAAAAGCCTCAAAATCCAGACAATTTTAGGTTAAAGGTGGCAGTAACCCTGTTACGCTTCAGTTCGGTATTTTTGGCCACAATGAAGACGTTTTGTGTTCAAAAATTTGTGAAACACAAATTTTTCTCATAAAACTCGACCCGTGATCATTATCTGGTTCAATTTCATGAAAAAACTTGTGAATTTAATATTTTTCTATTTCGTGCTGGCTTAAATCCATGATAAGCTGAAGATTTGGACGAGCACTCTCTACGTAAAGATGTAACTGTCCACCACGTGTGCAACCATTTTTAAAATAAGAGGTTATTGGGGAGTCTAAATGGTTTTTAGGCCCTTCTCAGGTGACCTGCCCAGCAAACTGTTAAAAGCAGAAGAAAAAATCAAAATCCAGGCAATTTTAGATTAAAGGTGGCAGTAACCCTGTTACGTTTCAGTTCGGTATTTTTGGCCACAATGAAGACGTTTTGTGTTCAAAAATTTGAGAAACACAAATTTTTCTCATAGAACTTCTATCTAATAGATTAGTATCTGGTTCAATTTCATGTCAAAATTTGTAAATTTAATATTTTCCTATTTCGTGCTCGCTTAAACCCATATAAGCTGAAGGTTTGGACAAGCACTCTCTACGTTAAGATGAAGACGTTTTATCTTCAAAAATTTCTCATAAAACTCGATCCGAGTTCATTATCTGGTTCAATTTGTGAATTTAAAATTTTTCTATTTCGTGCTCGCTTAATCCCATAATAAGCTGAAGGTTTAGACGAGCACTCTACGTAAAGATATAACTGGCAACCACGTGTGCAACCATTTTTAAAGTAAGAGGTTATTGGGGAGTCCAAATGGTTTTTAGGCCCTTCTCAGGTGACCTGAGGAGCAAATTGTTAAAAGCAGAAGAAAGCCTCAAAATCCAGACAATTTTAGCTTAAAGGTGGCAGGAACCCTGTTACGTTTCAGTGCGGTATTTCTGGTCACAATGAAGACATTTTGTCTTCAAAAATTTCTCATAAAACTCGATTCGTGATCATTATCTGGTTCAATTTCATAAAAAAATTTGTGAATTTAATATTTTGCTATTTCGTGCTCGCTTAATCCCATATAAGCTGAAGGTTTGGATGAGCACTCTACGTAAAGATGTAACTGTCAACCACGTGTGCAACCATTTCTAAAATAAGAGGTTATTGGGGAGTCCAAATGGTTTTTAGGCCCTTCTCAGGTGACCTGAGCATAAAAGCAGAAGAAAGCCTCAAAATCCAGACAATTTTAGCTTAAAGGTGGCAGTAGCCCCGTTACGTTTCAGTTCGGTATTTCTGGCCACAATGAAGACATTTTATCTTCAAAAATTTCTCATAAAACTCGATCCGTGATCATTATCTGGTTCAATTTCATGAAAAAATTTGTGAATTTAATATTTTTCAATTTCGTGCTCGCTTAAACCCATAATAAGCTGAAGGTTTGGACGAGCACTCTACGTAAAGATGTAACTGGCAACCACGTGTGCAACCATTTTTAAAATGAGAGGTTATTGGGGAGTCCAAATGGTTTTTAGGCCCTTCTCAGGTGACCTGAGCAGCAAATTGTTAAAAGCAGAAGAAAGCCTCAAAATCCAGACAATTTTAGCTTAAAGGTGGCAGTAACCCTGTTACGTTTCAGTTCGGTATTTCTGGCCACAATGAAGACATTTTATCTTCAAAAATTTCTCATAAAACTCGATCCGTGATCATTATCTGGTTCAATTTCATGAAAAAATTTGTGAATTTAATATTTTTCACTTTCGTGCTCGCTTAAACACATAATAAGCTGAAGGTTTGGACGAGCACTCTACGTAAAGATGTAACTGTCAACCACGTGTGCAACCATTTTTAAAATAAGAGGTTATTGGGGAGTCCAAATGGTTTTTAGGCCCTTCTCAGGTGACCTGAGCAGCAAACTGTTAAAAGCAGAAGAAAACCTCAAAATCCAAACAATTTTAGGTTAAAGGTGGCAGTAACCCTGTTACGCTTCAGTTCGGTATTTTTGGCCACAATGAGCACGTTGTGAACTTGTGAATTTAATATTTTTCTATTTCGTATTTGCTTTAAACCAAAATAAGCTGAAGCTTTGGACGAGCACTCTACGTAAAAATGTAACTGTTCACCACGTGTGCAACCATTTTTAAAATAAGAGGTTATTGGGGAGTCCAAATGGTTTTTAGGCCCTTCTCAGGTGACCTGAGCAGCAAACTGTCAAAAGCAGAAGAAAACCTCAAAATCCAGACAATTTTAGGTTAAAGGTGGCAGTAACCCTGTTACGCTTCAGTTCGGTATTTTTGGCCACAATGAAGACGTTTTGTGTTCAAAAATTTGTGAAACACAAATTTTTCTCATAAAACTCGATCCGTGATCATTATCTGGTTCAATTTCATGAAAAAACTTGTGAATTTAATATTTTTCTATTTCGTGCTCGCTTTAACCCAAAATAAGCTGAAGCTTTGGACGAGCACTCTCTACGTAAAGATGTAACTGTTCACCACGTGTGCAACCATTTTTAAAATAAGAGGTTATAGGGGAGCTCAAATGGTTTTTAGGCCCTTCTCAGGTGACCTGAGCAGCAAACTGTCAAAAGCAGAAGAAAACCTCAAAATCCAGACAATTTTAGGTTAAAGGTGGCAGTAACCCTGTTACGCTTCAGTTCGGTATTTTTGGCCACAATGAAGACGTTTTGTGTTCAAAAATTTGTGAAACACAAATTTTTCTCATAAAACTCGACCCGTGATCATTATCTGGTTCAATTTCATGAAAAAACTTGTGAATTTAATATTTTTCTATTTCGTGCTGGCTTAAATCCATGATAAGCTGAAGATTTGGACGAGCACTCTCTACGTAAAGATGTAACTGTCCACCACGTGTGCAACCATTTTTAAAATAAGAGGTTATTGGGGAGTCTAAATGATTTTTAGGCCCTTTTCAGGTGACCTGACCAGCAAATTGTTAAAAGCAGAAGAAAGCCTCAAAATCCAGACAATTTTAGGTTAAAGGAGGCAGTAACCCTGTTACGTTTCAGTTCGGTATTTTTGGCCACAATGAAGACGTTTTATCTTCAAAAATTTGAGAAATACAAATTTTTCTCATAGAACTCTATCTGTGATCAGTATCTGTTTCAATGTCATGACAAAATTTGTAAATTTAATATTTTTCTATTTCGTGCTCGCTTAAACCCATATAAGCTGAAGGTTTAGACGAGCACTCTACGTAAAGATGTAACTGGCAACCACGTGTGCAACCATTTTTAAAATAAGAGGTTATTGGGAAGTCCAAATGGTTTTTAGGCCCTTCTCAGGTGACCTGAGCAGCAAACTGTTAAAAGCAGAAGAAAACCTCAAAATCCAGACAATTTTAGGTTAAAGGTGGCAGTAACTCTGTTACGCTTCAGTTCGGTATGTTTGGCCACAATGAAGACGTTTTGTGTTCAAAAATTTGTGAAACACAAATTTTTCTCATAAAACTCGATCCGTGATCATTATCTGGTTCAATTCCATGAAAAAACTTGTGAATTTAATATTTTTCTATTTCGTGCTCGCTTTAACCCAAAATAAGCTGAAGCTTTGGACGAGCACTCTGCACGCTCTACGTAAAGATGTAACTGTTCACCACGTGTGCAACCATTTTTAAAATAAGAGGTTATTGGGGAGTCCAAATGGTTTTTAGGCCCTTCTCAGGTGACCTGAGCAGCAAACTGTTAAAAGCAGAAGAAAACCTCAAAATCCAGACAATTTTAGGTTAAAGGTGGCAGTAACCCTGTTACGCTTCAGTTCGGTATTTTTGGCCACAATGAAGACGTTTTGTGTTCAAAAATTTGTGAAACACAAATTTTTCTCATAAAACTCGATCCGTGATCATTATCTGGTTCAATTCCATGAAAAAACTTGTGAATTTAATATTTTTCTATTTCGTGCTCGCTTTAACCCAAAATAAGCTGAAGCTTTGGACGAGCACTCTCTACGTAAAGATGTAACTGTTCACCACGTGTGCAACCATTTTTAAAATAAGAGGTTATAGGGGAGCCCAAATGGTTTTTAGGCCCTTCTCAGGTGACCTGAGCAGCAAACTGTTAAAAGCAGAAGAAAACCTCAAAATCCAGACAATTTTAGGTTAAAGGTGGCAGTAACCCTGTTACGCTTCAGTTCGGTATTTTTGGCCACAATGAAGACGTTTTGTGTTCAAAAATTTGTGAAACACAAATTTTTCTCATAAAACTCGACCCGTGATCATTATCTGGTTCAATTTCATGAAAAAACTTGTGAATTTAATATTTTTCTATTTCGTGCTGGCTTAAATCCATGATAAGCTGAAGATTTGGACGAGCACTCTCTACGTAAAGATGTAACTGTCCACCACGTGTGCAACCATTTTTAAAATAAGAGGTTATTGGGGAGTCTAAATGGTTTTTAGGCCCTTCTCAGGTGACCTGAGCAGCAAACTGTTAAAAGCAGACGAAAACCTCAAAATCCAGACAATTTTAGGTTAAAGGTGGCAGTAATCCTGTTACGCTTCAGTTCGGTATTTTTGGCCCACAATGAAGACGTTTTGTGTTCAAAAATTTGTGAAACACAAATTTTTCTCATAAAACTCGATCCGTGATCATTATCTGGTTCAATTTCATGAAAAAACTTGTGAATTTAATATTTTTCTATTTCGTGCTGGCTTTAACCCAAAACAAGCTGAAGGTTTGGACAAGCACTCTCTACGTAAAGATGAAGACGTTTTATCTTCAAAAATTTCTCATCAAACTCGATCCGTCATCATTATCTGGTTCAATTTGTGAATTTAATATTTTTATATTAATTCGTGCTCGCTTAAACCCATAATAGGCTGAAGGTTTGAACGAGCACTCTCTGCGTAAAGATGTAACTGTTCACCACGTGTGCAACCATTTTTAAAATAAGAGGTTATTGGGGAGTCCAAATGGTTTTTAGGCCCTTCTCAGGTGACCTGAGCAGCAAACTGTTAAAAGCAGAAGAAAACCTCAAAATCCAGACAATTTTAGGTTAAAGGCGGCAGTAACCCTGTTACGTTTCAGTTCGGAATTTTTGGCCACAATGAAGACGTTTTATCTTTAAAAATTTCTCATAAAACTCGATCCGTGATCATTATCTGGTTCAATTTCATGAAAAAACTTGTGAATTTAATATTTTTCTATTTCGTGCTCGCATAAACCCATAATAAGCTGAAGGTTTGGACGAGCACTCTTTACGTAAAGATGTAACTGTTCACCACGTGTGCAACCATTTCTAAAATAAGAAATAATTGGGCAGTCCAAATGATTTTTAGGCCCCTCTCAGGTGACCTGAGCAGCAAACTGTTAAAAGCAGAAGAAAACCTCAAAATCCAGACAATTTTAGGTTAAAGGTGGCAGTAACACTGTTACGTTTCAGTTTGGTATTTTTGACCACAATGAAGACGTTTTATCTTCAAAAATTTCTCATAAAACTCGATCCGTCATCATCATTATTTGGTTCAATTTGTGAATTGAAAATTCTTCTATTTCGTGCTCGCTTAATCCCATTATAAGCTGAAGGTTTAGACGAGCACTCTACGTAAAGATGTAACTGGCAACCACGTGTGCAACCATTTTTAAAATAAGAGGTTATTGGGAAGTCCAAATGGTTTTTAGGCCCTTCTCAGGTGACCTGAGCAGCAAATTGTTGAAAGCAGAAGAAAGCCTCAAAATCCAGACAATTTTAGGTTAAAGGCGGCAGTAACCCTGTTACGTTTCAGTTCGGAATTTTTGGCCACAAGGAAGACGTTTTGTGTTCAAAAATTTCTCATAAAACTCGATTCGTGATCATTATCTGGTTCAATTTCATAAAAAAATTTGTGAATTTAATATTTTGCTATTTCGTGCTCGCTTAAACCCATATAAGCTGAAGGTTTGGATGAGCACTCTACGTAAAGATGTAACTGTCAACCACGTGTGCAACCATTTCTAAAATAAGAGGTTATTGGGGAGTCCAAATGGTTTTTAGGCCCTTCTCAGGTGACCTGAGCATAAAAGCAGAAGAAAGCCTCAAAATCCAGATAATTTTAGCTTAAAGGTGGCAGTAACCCCGTTACGTTTCAGTTCGGTATTTCTGGCCACAATGAAGACATTTTATCTTCAAAAATTTCTCATAAAACTCGATCCGTGATCATTATCTGGTTCAATTTCATGAAAAAATTTGTGAATTTAATATTTTTCAATTTCGTGCTCGCTTAAACCCATAATGAGCTGAAGGTTTGGACGAGCACTCTACGTAAAGATGTAACTGGCAACCACGTGTGCAACCATTTTTAAAATGAGAGGTTATTGGGGAGTCCAAATGGTTTTTAGGCCCTTCTCAGGTGACCTGAGCAGCAAATTGTTAAAAGCAGAAGAAAGCCTCAAAATCCAGACAATTTTAGCTTAAAGGTGGCAGCAACCCTGTTACGTTTCAGTGCGGTATTTCTGGTTGCAATGAAGACATTTTGTCTTCAAAAGTTTCTCATAAAACTCGATTCGTGATCATTATCTGGTTCAATTTCATGAACAAATTTGTGAATTTAATATTTTTCTATTTCGTGCTCGCTTAAACCCATAATAAGCTGAAGGTTTGGACGAGCACTCTCTACGTAAAGATGTAACTGTCCACCACGTGTGCAACCATTTCTAAAATAAGATGTTGTTGGGGAGTCCAAATGGTTTTTAGGTCCTTCTCAGGTGACCTACGCAGCAAACTGTTAAAAGCAGAAGAAAAAATCAAAATCCAGGCAATTTTAGATTAAAGGTGGCAGTAACCCTGTTACGTTTCAGTTCGGTATTTTTGGCCACAATGAAGACGTTTTGTGTTCAAAAATTTCTCATAAAACTCGATCCGAGTTCATTATCTGGTTCAATTTGTGAATTTAAAATTTTTCTATTTCGTGCTCGCTTAATCCCATAATAAGCTGAAGGTTTAGACGAGCACTCTACGTAAAAATGTAACTGGCAACCACGTGTGCAACCATTTTTAAAATAATAGGTTATTGGGGAGTCCAAATGGTTTTTAGGCCCTTCTCAGGTTACCTGAGAAGCAAATTGTTAAAAGCAGAAGAAAGTCTCAAAATCCAGACAATTTTAGCTTAAAGGTGGCAGTAACTCTGTTACGCTTCAGTGCGGTATTTCTGGTCACAATGAAGACATTTTGTCTTCAAAAATTTCTCATAAAACTCGATTCGTGATCATTATCTGGTTCAATTTCATAAAAAAATTTGTGAATTTAATATTTTGCTATTTCGTGCTCGCTTAATCCCATATAAGCTGAAGGTTTGGATGAGCACTCTACGTAAAGATGTAACTGTCAACCACGTGTGCAACCATTTCTAAAATAAGAGGTTATTGGGGAGTCCAAATGGTTTTTAGGCCCTTCTCAGGTGACCTGAGCATAAAAGCAGAAGAAAGCCTCAAAATCCAGACAATTTTAGCTTAAAGGTGGCAGTAACCCTGTTACGCTTCAGTTCGGTATTTTTGGCCACAATGAAGACGTTTTGTGTTCAAAAATTTGTGAAACACAAATTTTTCTCATAAAACTCGACCCGTGATCATTATCTGGTTCAATGTCATGAAAAAACTTGTGAATTTAATATTTTTCTATTTCGTGCTCGCTTTAACCCAAAATAAGCTGAAGCTTTGGACGAGCACTCTCTACGTAAAGATGTAACTGTTCACCACGTGTGCAACCATTTTTAAAATAAGAGGTTATTGGGGAGTCCAAATGGTTTTTAGGCCCTTCTCAGGTGACCTGAGCAGCAAACTGTTAAAAGCAGAAGAAAACCTCAAAATCCAAACAATTTTAGGTTAAAGGTGGCAGTAACCCTGTTACGCTTCAGTTCGGTATTTTTGACCACAATGAGCACGTTGTGAACTTGTGAATTTAATATTTTTCTATTTCGTGCTCGCATAAACCCATAATAAGCTGAAGGTTTGGACGAGCACTCTTTACGTAAAGATGTAACTGTTCACCACGTGTGCAACCATTTCTAAAATAAGAAGTAATTGGGGAGTCCAAATGATTTTTAGGCCCTTCTCAGGTGACCTGAGCAGCAAACTGTTAAAAGCAGAAGAAAGCCTCAAAATCCAGACAATTTTAGCTTAAAGGTGGCAGTAACCCTGTTACGTTTCAGTTCGGTATTTCTGGCCACAATGAAGACATTTTATCTTCAAAAATTTCTCATAAAACTCGATCCGTGATCATAATCTGGTTCAATTTCATGAACAAATTTGTGAATTTAATATTTTTCTATTTCGTGCTGGCTTTAACCCAAAACAAGCTGAAGGTTTGGACAAGCACTCTCTACGTAAAGATGTAACTGTTCACCACGTGTGCAACCATTTTTAAAATAAGAGGTTATTGGGGAGCCCAAATGGTTTTTAGGCCCTTCTCAGGTGACCTGAGCAGCAAACTGTTAAAAGCAGAAGAAAACCTCAAAATCCAGACAATTTTAGGTTAAAGATGGCAGTAACCCTGTTACGCTTCAGTTCGGTATTTTTGGCCACAATGAAGACGTTTTATCTTCAAAAATTTCTCATAAAACTCGATCCGTCATCATTATCTGGTTCAATTTGTGAATTTAATATTTTTATATTAATTCGTGGTCGCTTAAACCCATAATAAGCTGAAGGTTTAGACGAGCACTCTACGTAAAGATGTAACTGGCAACCACGTGTGCAACCATTTTTAAAATAAGAGGTTATTGGGGAGTCCAAATGATTTTTAGGCCCTTCTCAGGTGACCTGAGCAGCAAACTGTTAAAAGCAGAGGAAAACCTCAAAATCCAGACAATTTTAGGTTAAAGGTGGCAGTAACCCTGTTACGTTTCAGTTCGGTATTTCTGGCCACAATGAAGACATTTTATCTTCAAAAATTTCTCATAAAACTCGATCCGTGATCATAATCTGGTTCAATTTCATGAACAAATTTGTGAATTTAATATTTTTCTATTTCGTGCTGGCTTTAACCCAAAACAAGCTGAAGGTTTGGACAAGCACTCTCTACGTAAAGATGTAACTGTTCACCACGTGTGCAACCATTTTTAAAATAAGAGGTTATTGGGGAGCCCAAATGGTTTTTAGGCCCTTCTCAGGTGACCTGAGCAGCAAACTGTTAAAAGCAGAAGAAAACCTCAAAATCCAGACAATTTTAGGTTAAAGATGGCAGTAACCCTGTTACGCTTCAGTTCGGTATTTTTGGCCACAATGAAGACGTTTTATCTTCAAAAATTTCTCATAAAACTCGATCCGTCATCATTATCTGGTTCAATTTGTGAATTTAATATTTTTATATTAATTCGTGGTCGCTTAAACCCATAATAAGCTGAAGGTTTAGACGAGCACTCTACGTAAAGATGTAACTGGCAACCACGTGTGCAACCATTTTTAAAATAAGAGGTTATTGGGGAGTCCAAATGATTTTTAGGCCCTTCTCAGGTGACCTGAGCAGCAAACTGTTAAAAGCAGAGGAAAACCTCAAAATCCAGACAATTTTAGGTTAAAGGTGGCAGTAACCCTGTTACGCTTCAGTTCGGTATTTTTGGCCACAATGAAGACGTTTTGTGTTCAAAAATTTGTGAAACACAAATTTTTCTAATAAAACTCGACCCGTGATCATTATCTGGTTCAATTTCATGAAAATACTTGTGAATTTAATATTTTTCTATTTCGTGCTCGCTTTAACCCAAAATAAGCTGAAGCTTTGGACGAGCACTCTCTACGTAAAGATGTAACTGTTCACCACGTGTGCAACCATGTTTAAAATAAGAGGTTATTGGGGAGTCCAAATGGTTTTTAGGCCCTTCTCAGGTGACCTGAGCAGCAAACTGTTAAAAGCAGAAGAAAACCTCAAAATCCAGACAATTTTAGGTTAAAGGTGGCAGTAACCCTGTTACGCTTCAGTTCGGTATTTTTGGCCACAATGAAGACGTTTTGTGTTCAAAAGTTTGTGAAACACAAATTTTTCTCATAAAACTCGACCCGTGATCATTATCTGGTTCCATTTCATGAAAATACTTGTGAATTTAATATTTTTCTATTTCGTGCTCGCTTAATCCCATTATAAGCTGAAGGTTTAGACGAGCACTCTACGTAAAGATGTAACTGGCAACCACGTGTGCAACCATTTTTAAAATAAGAGGTTATTGGGGAGTCCAAATGGTTTTTAGGCCCTTCTCAGGTGATCTGAGCTGTAAACTGTTAAAAGCAGAAGAAAACCTCAAAATCCAGACAATTTTAGGTTAAAGGTGGCAGTAACCCCGTTACGCTTCAGTTCGGTATTTTTGGCCATAATGAAGAAGTTTTGTGTTCAAAAAACTCGATCCGTGATCATTATCTGGTTCAATTTCATGAAAATACTTGTGAATTTAATATTTTTCTATTTCGTGCTCGCTTTAACCCAAAATAAGCTGAAGCTTTGGACGAGCACTCTCTACGTAAAGATGTAACTGTTCACCACGTGTGCAACCATTTTTAAAATAAGAGGTTATTGGGGAGTCCAAATGGTTTTTAGGCCCTTCTCAGGTGACCTGAGCAGCAAACTGTTAAAAGCAGACGAAAACCTCAAAATCCAAACAATTTTAGGTTAAAGGTGGCAGTAACCCTGTTACGCTTCAGTTCGGAATTTTTGGCCACAAGGAAGACGTTTTGTGTTCAAAAATTTGTGAAACACAAATTTTTCTCATAAAACTCGATCCGTGATCATCATCTGGTTCAATTTCATGAAAAAACTTGTGAATTTAATATTTTTCTATTTCGTGCTCGCTTAAACCCATAATAAACTGAAGGTTTGGACGAGCACTCTCTGCGTAAAGATGTAACTGTCCACCACTTGTGCAACCATTCTTAAAATAAGAGGTTATTGGGGAGTCCAAATGGTTTTTAGGCCCCTCTCAGGTGACCTGAGCAGCAGCAAACTGTTAAAAGCAGAAGAAAAAATCAAAATCCATACAATTTTAGATTAAAGGTGGCAGTAACCCTGTTACGTTTCAGTTCGGTATTTTTGGCCACAATGAAGACGTTTTATCTTTAAAAATTTCTCATAAAACTCGATCCGTGATCATTATCTGGTTCAATTTCATGAAAAAACTTGTGAATTTAATATTTTTCTATTTCGTGCTCGCATAAACCCATAATAAGCTGAAGGTTTGGACGAGCACTCTTTACGTAAAGATGTAACTGTTCACCACGTGTGCAACCATTTCTAAAATAAGAAATAATTGGGGAGTCCAAATGATTTTTAGGCCTCTCTCAGGTGACCTGAGCAGCAAACTGTTAAAAGCAGAAGAAAACCTCAAAATCCAGACAATTTTAGCTTAAAGGTGGCAGCAACTCTGTTACGTTTCAGTGCGGTATTTCTGGTCGCAATGAAGACATTTTGTCTTCAAAAATTTCTCATAAAACTCGATTCGTGATCATTATCAGGTTCAATTTCATAAAAAAAATTGTGAATTTAATATTTTTCCATTTCGTGCTCGCTTAAACCCATATAAGCTGAAGGTTTGGATGAGCACTCTACGTAAAGATGTAACTGTCAACCACGTGTGCAACCATTTTTAAAATGAGAGGTTATTGGGGAGTTCAAATGGTTTCTAGGCCCTTCTCAGGTGACCTGAGCATAAAAGCAGAAGAAAGCCTCAAAATCCAGACAATTTTAGTTTAAAGGTGGCAGTAGCCCCGTTGCGTTTCAGTTCGGTATTTCTGGCCACAATGAAGACATTTTATCTTCAAAAATTTCTCATAAAACTCGATTCGTGATCATTATCTGGTTCAATTTCATAAAAAAATTTGTGAATTTAATATTTTGCTATTTCGTGCTCGCTTAATCCCATATAAGCTGAAGGTTTGGATGAGCACTCTACGTAAAGATGTAACTGTCAACCACGTGTGCAACCATTTCTAAAATAAGAGGTTATTGGGGAGTCCAAATGGTTTTTAGGCCCTTCTCAGGTGACCTGAGCATAAAAGCAGAAGAAAGCCTCAAAATCCAGACAATTTTAGCTTAAAGGTGGCAGTAGCCCCGTTGCGTTTCAGTTCGGTATTTCTGGCCACAATGAAGACATTTTATCTTCAAAAATTTCTCATAAAACTCGATCCGTGATCATTATCTGGTTCAATTTCATGAAAAAATTTGTGAATTTAATATTTTTCAATTTCGTGCTCGCTTAAACCCATAATAAGCTGAAGGTTTGGACGAGCACTCTACGTAAAGATGTAACTGGCAACCACGTGTGCAACCATTTTTAAAATGAGAGGTTATTGGGGAGTCCAAATGGTTTTTAGGCCCTTCTCAGGTGACCTGAGCAGCAAATTGTTAAAAGCAGAAGAAAGCCTCAAAATCCAGACAATTTTAGCTTAAAGGTGGCAGTAACTCTGTTACTTTTCAGTGCGGTATTTCTGGTCGCAATGAAGACATTTTGTCTTCAAAAATTTCTCATAAAACTCGATTCGTGATCATTATCAGGTTCAATTTCATAAAAAAATTTGTGAATTTAATATTTTTCCATTTCGTGCTCGCTTAAACCCATATAAGCTGAAGGTTTGGATAAGCACTCTACGTAAAGATGTAACTGTCAACCACGTGTGCAACCATTTCTAAAATAAGAGGTTATTGGGGAGTCCAAATGGTTTTTAGGCCCTTCTCAAGTGACCTGAGCAGCAAAATGTTAAAAGCAGAAGAAAGCCTCAAAATCCAGACAATTTTAGCTTAAAGGTGGCAGTAACCCTGTTACGTTTCAGTTCGGTATTTCTGGCCACAATGAAGACATTTTATCTTCAAAAATTTCTCATAAAACTCGATCCGTGATCATTATCTGGTTCAATTTCATGAAAAAATTTGTGAATTTAATATTTTTCACTTTCGTGCTCGCTTAAACACATAATAAGCTGAAGGTTTGGACGAGCACTCTACGTAAAGATGTAACTGTCAACCACGTGTGCAACCATTTTTAAAATAAGAGGTTATTGGGGAGTCCAAATGGTTTTTAGGCCCCTCTCAGGTGACCTGAGCAGCAAACTGTTAAAGGCAGAAGAAAACCTCAAAATCCAAACAATTTTAGGTTAAAGGTGGCAGTAACCCTGTTACGCTTCAGTTCGGTATTTTTGGCCACAATGAGCACGTTGTGAACTTGTGAATTTAATATTTTTCTATTTCGTGCTGGCTTAAATCCATGATAAGCTGAAGATTTGGACGAGCACTCTCTACGTAAAGATGTAACTGTCCACCACGTGTGCAACCATTTTTAAAATAAGAGGTTATTGGGGAGTCTAAATGGTTTTTAGGCCCTTTTCAGGTGACCTGACCAGCAAATTGTTAAAAGCAGAAGAAAGCCTCAAAATCCAGACAATTTTAGGTTAAAGGAGGCAGTAACCCTGTTACGTTTCAGTTCGGTATTTTTGGCCACAATGAAGACGTTTTATCTTCAAAAATTTGAGAAATACAAAGTTTTCTCATAGAACTCTATCCGTGATCATTATCTGGTTCAATTTCATGAAAAAACTTGTGAATTTAATATTTTTCTATTTCGTGCTCGCTTTAACCCAAAATAAGCTGAAGCTTTGGACGAGCACTCTGCACGCTCTACGTAAAGATGTAACTGTTCACCACGTGTGCAACCATTTTTAAAATAAGAGGTTATTGGGGAGTCCAAATGGTTTTTAGGCCCTTCTCAGGTGACCTGAGCAGCAAACTGTTAAAAGCAGAAGAAAACCTCAAAATCCAGACAATTTTAGGTTAAAGGTGGCAGTAACCCTGTTATGCTTCAGTTCGGTATTTTTGGCCACAATGAAGACGTTTTGTGTTCAAAAATTTGTGAAACACAAATTTTTCTCATAAAACTCGATCCGTGATCATTATCTGGTTCAATTTCATGAAAATACTTGTGAATTAAATATTTTTCTATTTCGTGCTCGCTTTAACCCAAAATAAGCTGAAGCTTTGGACGAGCACTCTCTACGTAAAGATGTAACTGTTCACCACGTGTGCAACCATTTTTAAAATAAGAGGTTATTGGGGAGTCCAAATGGTTTTTAGGCCCTTCTCAGGTGACCTGAGCAGCAAACTGTTAAAAGCAGAAGAAAACCTCAAAATCCAGACAATTTTAGGTTAAAGGTGGCAGTAACCCTGTTATGCTTCAGTTCGGTATTTTTGGCCACAATGAAGACGTTTTGTGTTCAAAAATTTGTGAAACACAAATTTTTCTCATAAAACTCGATCCGTGATCATTATCTGGTTCAATTTCATGAAAAAACTTGTGAATTTAATATTTTTCTATTTCGTGCTGGCTTTAACCCAAAACAAGCTGAAGGTTTGGACAAGCACTCTCTACGTAAAGATGAAGACGTTTTATCTTCAAAAATTTCTCATAAAACTCGATCCGTCATCATTATCTGGTTCAATTTGTGAATTTAATATTTTTATATTAATTCGTGCTCGCTTAAACCCATAATAAGCTGAAGGTTTGAACGAGCACTCTCTGCGTAAAGATGTAACTGTCCACCACTTGTGCAACCATTTTTAAAATAAGAGGTTATTGGGGAGTCCAAATGGTTTTTAGGCCCTTCTCAGGTGACCTGAGCAGCAAACTGTTAAAAGCAGACGAAAACCTCAAAATCCAGACAATTTTAGGTTAAAGGTGGCAGTAATCCTGTTACGCTTCAGTTCGGTATTTTTGGCCCACAATGAAGACGTTTTGTGTTCAAAAATTTGTGAAACACAAATTTTTCTTATAAAACTCGATCCGTGATCATTATCTGGTTCAATTTCATGAAAAAACTTGTGAATTTAATATTTTTCTATTTCGTGCTCGCTTTAACCCAAAATAAGCTGAAGCTTTGGACGAGCACTCTCTACGTAAACATGTAACTGTTCACCACGTGTGCAACTATTTCTAAAATAAGAAATAATTGGGGAGTCCAAATGATTCTTAGGCCCCTCTCAGGTGACCTGAGCAGCAAACTGTTAAAAGCAGAAGAAAGCCTCAAAATCCAGACAATTTTAGGTTAAAGGTGGCAGTAACCCCGTTACGCTTCAGTTCGGTAATTTTGGCCACAATGAAAACGTTTTGTGTTCATTTTTAGGCCCTTTTCAGGTGACCTGACCAGCAAATTGTTAAAGCAGAAGAAAGCCTCAAAATCCAGACAATTTTAGGTTAAAGGTGGCAGTAACCCTGTTACGCTTCAGTTCGGTATTTTTGGCCACAATGAAGACGTTTTGTGTTCAAAAATTTGTGAAACACAAATTTTTCTCATAAAACTCGATCCGTGATCATTATCTGGTTCAATTTCATGAAAATACTTGTGAATTTAATATTTTTCTATTTCGTGCTCGCTTTAACCCAAAATAAGCTGAAGGTTTAGACGAGCACTCTACGTAAAGATGTAACTGGCAACCACGTGTGCAACCATTTTTAAAATAAGAGGTTATTGGGGAGTCCAAATGGTTTTTAGGCCCTTCTCAGGTGATCTGAGCAGTAAACTGTTAAAAGCAGAGGAAAACCTCAAAATCCAGACAATTTTAGGTTAAAGGTGGCAGTAACCCTGTTACGCTTCAGTTCGGTATTTTTGGCCACAATGAAGACGTTTTGTGTTCAAAAGTTTGTGAAACACAAATTTTTCTTATAAAGCTCGACCCGTGATCATTATCTGGTTCAATTTCATGAAAATACTTGTGAATTTAATATTTTTCTATTTCGTGCTCGCTTAATCCCATTATAAGCTGAAGGTTTAGACGAGCACTCTACGTAAAGATGTAACTGGCAACCACGTGTGCAACCATTTTTAAAATAAGAGGTTATTGGGGAGTCCAAATGGTTTTTAGGCCCTTCTCAGGTGACCTGAGCAGCAAACTGTTAAAAGCAGACGAAAACCTCAAAATCCAAACAATTTTAGGTTAAAGGTGGCAGTAACCCTGTTACGCTTCAGTTCGGAATTTTTGGCCACAAGGAAGACGTTTTGTGTTCAAAAATTTGTGAAACACAAATTTTTCTCATAAAACTCGATCCGTGATCATCATCTGGTTCAATTTCATGAAAAAACTTGTGAATTTAATATTTTTCTATTTCGTGCTCGCTTAAACCCATAATAAACTGAAGCTTTGGACGAGCACTCTCTACGTAAAGATGTAACTGTTCACCACGTGTGCAACCATTTTTAAAATAAGAGGTTATTGGGGAGCCCAAATGGTTTTTAGGCCCTTCTCAGGTGACCTGAGCAGCAAACTGTTAAAAGCAGAAGAAAACCTCAAAATCCAGACAATTTTAGGTTAAAGATGGCAGTAACCCTGTTACGCTTCAGTTCGGTATTTTTGGCCACAATGAAGACGTTTTATCTTCAAAAATTTCTCATAAAACTCGATCCGTCATCATTATCTGGTTCAATTTGTGAATTTAATATTTTTATATTAATTCGTGGTCGCTTAAACCCATAATAAGCTGAAGGTTTAGACGAGCACTCTACGTAAAGATGTAACTGGCAACCACGTGTGCAACCATTTTTAAAATAAGAGGTTATTGGGGAGTCCAAATGATTTTTAGGCCCTTCTCAGGTGACCTGAGCAGCAAACTGTTAAAAGCAGAGGAAAACCTCAAAATCCAGACAATTTTAGGTTAAAGGTGGCAGTAACCCTGTTACGCTTCAGTTCGGAATTTTTGGCCACAAGGAAGACGTTTTGTGTTCAAAAATTTGTGAAACACAAATTTTTCTCATAAAACTCGATCCGTGATCATCATCTGGTTCAATTTCATGAAAAAACTTGTGAATTTAATATTTTTCTATTTCGTGCTCGCTTAAACCCATAATAAACTGAAGCTTTGGACGAGCACTCTCTACGTAAAGATGTAACTGTTCACCACGTGTGCAACCATTTTTAAAATAAGAGGTTATTGGGGAGCCCAAATGGTTTTTAGGCCCTTCTCAGGTGACCTGAGCAGCAAACTGTTAAAAGCAGAAGAAAACCTCAAAATCCAGACAATTTTAGGTTAAAGATGGCAGTAACCCTGTTACGCTTCAGTTCGGTATTTTTGACCACAATGAAGACGTTTTATCTTCAAAAATTTCTCATAAAACTCGATCCGTCATCATTATCTGGTTCAATTTGTGAATTTAATATTTTTATATTAATTCGTGGTCGCTTAAACCCATAATAAGCTGAAGGTTTAGACGAGCACTCTACGTAAAGATGTAACTGGCAACCACGTGTGCAACCATTTTTAAAATAAGAGGTTATTGGGGAGTCCAAATGGTTTTTAGGCCCTTCTCAGGTGACCTGAGCAGCAAACTGTTAAAAGCAGAAGAAAACCTCAAAATCCAGACAATTTTAGGTTAAAGATGGCAGTAACCCTGTTACGCTTCAGTTCGGTATTTTTGGCCACAATGAAGACGTTTTATCTTCAAAAATTTCTCATAAAACTCGATCCGTCATCATTATCTGGTTCAATTTGTGAATTTAATATTTTTATATTAATTCGTGGTCGCTTAAACCCATAATAAGCTGAAGGTTTAGACGAGCACTCTACGTAAAGATGTAACTGGCAACCACGTGTGCAACCATTTTTAAAATAAGAGGTTATTGGGGAGTCCAAATGATTTTTAGGCCCTTCTCAGGTGACCTGAGCAGCAAACTGTTAAAAGCAGAGGAAAACCTCAAAATCCAGACAATTTTAGGTTAAAGGTGGCAGTAACCCTGTTACGCTTCAGTTCGGTATTTTTGGCCACAATGAAGACGTTTTGTGTTCAAAAATTTGTGAAACACAAATTTTTCTCATAAAACTCGACCCGTGATCATTATCTGGTTCAATTTCATGAAAATACTTGTGAATTTAATATTTTTCTATTTCGTGCTCGCTTTAACCCAAAATAAGCTGAAGCTTTGGACGAGCACTCTCTACGTAAAGATGTAACTGTTCACCACGTGTGCAACCATGTTTAAAATAAGAGGTTATTGGGGAGTCCAAATGGTTTTTAGGCCCTTCTCAGGTGACCTGAGCAGCAAACTGTTAAAAGCAGAAGAAAACCTCAAAATCCAGACAATTTTAGGTTAAAGGTGGCAGTAACCCTGTTACGCTTCAGTTCGGTATTTTTGGCCACAATGAAGACGTTTTGTGTTCAAAAGTTTGTGAAACACAAATTTTTCTCATAAAACTCGACCCGTGATCATTATCTGGTTCCATTTCATGAAAATACTTGTGAATTTAATATTTTTCTATTTCGTGCTCGCTTAATCCCATTATAAGCTGAAGGTTTAGACGAGCACTCTACGTAAAGATGTAACTGGCAACCACGTGTGCAACCATTTTTAAAATAAGAGGTTATTGGGGAGTCCAAATGGTTTTTAGGCCCTTCTCAGGTGATCTGAGCAGTAAACTGTTAAAAGCAGAAGAAAACCTCAAAATCCAGACAATTTTAGGTTAAAGGTGGCAGTAACCCTGTTACGCTTCAGTTCGGTATTTTTGGCCACAATGAAGACGTTTTATCTTCAAAAATTTCTCATAAAACTCGATCCGTCATCATTATCTGGTTCAATTTCATGAAAATACTTGTGAATTTAATATTTTTCTATTTCGTGCTCGCTTTAACCCAAAATAAGCTGAAGCTTTGGACGAGCACTCTCTACGTAAAGATGTAACTGTTCACCACGTGTGCAACCATTTTTAAAATAAGAGGTTATTGGGGAGTCCAAATGGTTTTTAGGCCCTTCTCAGGTGACCTGAGCAGCAAACTGTTAAAAGCAGACGAAAACCTCAAAATCCAGACAATTTTAGGTTAAAGGTGGCAGTAACCCTGTTACGCTTCAGTTCGGTATTTTTGGCCACAATGAAGACGTTTTGTGTTCAAAAATTTGTGAAACACAAATTTTTCTCATAAAACTCGATCCGTGATCATTATCTGGTTCAATTTCATGAAAATACTTGTGAATTTAATATTTTTCTATTTCGTGCTCGCTTTAACCCAAAATAAGCTGAAGCTTTGGACGAGCACTCTCTACGTAAAGATGTAACTGTTCACCACGTGTGCAACCATTTTTAAAATAAGAGGTTATTGGGGAGTCCAAATGGTTTTTAGGCCCTTCTCAGGTGACCTGAGCAGCAAACTGTTAAAAGCAGACGAAAACCTCAAAATCCAGACAATTTTAGGTTAAAGGT